>CANUEZ040000105.1:4940000-6217228 GCA_948099385.1 Fasciola hepatica
GCGGATATCACCGAAATCCTTGAGGAGATAAAAGAACTATCAGTCATTCATATTGCCTATTAGTGTTTTGTCGTTAGTAGAAAAATTGCTCACGCACACATGTGTCAGTATGGGAAAATGTATGCGTGCACTTATAGTGTGAATGAGACAATCGGTTATTCCGTGAATGACTGAGTGACTGAGTGACTGAGTGAATGAGTGACTGATTTAATGACATCTGACTGACTGACTGACTGACTGACTGACTGACTGATTGACTGACTGACTAACTGACTGACTGACTAACTGACTGACTGACTGACTGACTGACTGACTGACTGACTGACTGACTGACTGACTGACTGACTGACTGACTGACTGACTGACTGACTGACTGACTGACTGACTGGTTGACTGACTGGCTGGCTGACTGACCGTGTGAGTGATTGGATGATTTAGTTTACGTGTGTATATGTCTATTTTCTTTTTTTTGTGTGCGCGTGTGTGTGTGTGTGCCTGTGTCTGTGTCTGTGTCTGTGTGACATTTTTGATGGTCAGTCAGCCGATTGGTTGATTGATTGAATGATTGATTCTCTGATGGAATTATTGTTTGAGGGAGTGACGAAATGATTTTTGGACTGTGGCTTGGTGTTGGGGCTCGATTGAGTGATTGGGATGATATGATTGAGTTTGGTGATAATTGGTGTATGCTATTCTATGCTGTGTATGTGTTGTTGATCTTTGTGATTTTGTTTGTATGTTCGTGATTGTGTATGTGTTTGTGTGTGTGTGTGTGTGTGTGTGTGTGTGTGGTTGTTTGAATTTTTCGTTTGGTGGTGTTTGATTTTGTCGTTGATGTGATAATAATTTGTGACGGTTGTAGATTTGTTGTTTTGAGGTTTGTATAATTTGCGAAGTGTGTTGTTGATTACTTGTGCATTGTTCTAATGTGGTACGATGTGGTACGATTTGATAATATAGTTTGATGTTTTCCCTTTTCGAATATTGTATGGAGAGTTTGGTTCGAAAATTGGTGTCTGCGTCGGCCGGGAATCGAACCCGGGCCGCCCGCGTGGCAGGCGAGCATTCTACCACTGAACCACCGACGCGACAAATATTATCTATTCAATAAAACAATCCCCAACACACATCCTAATCAAAAACAACCAAAAACAATCGACGAAATTCGAATGAATTAACCAGAAACATACAGTCGGACAGAGGGTGAGACCGCGAGTAACAAACAGACACAAAAGGTGAGAGAAGCAGCGAACGCGAATACACGGATGGCGAGAGTGACAGAGTGAAAGACTACTACAATAATCGAGAATGAAATAGACACAGCGCTGAACATTGCCAGAGTGCAAATGAGTGTGAATGCGGGTGTGCGATTCAGTCAATCAGCTATTGAGATCGATGTCAAGCATGAGGGTTAATTTATAGGACATAGAAAGACGTGTAGTCAGACACGTTGGAAGTTGTATAGAAAGTGAGTTTGGGACACAGAATGACTCACAAACAGTGAACTGGACCAGTCATATGGTTTGTCTGTCCAATGTTCAAATGCAATCGAACCCAATACAACCAATCCAACCAATTCAATCCAATCCATTCCAGTCTGATCGAAGTGAATCCATTACCAGCGAATCCAATACCAGCGAATCCGTTGCTAGAAAATCCAATCTAAACCAATCCTATCCCATCAAATCGAACCCAATCCTATTCAATAAAACCCAATACACTCAAATCGAATAGAATCAAGTCAAATCGAACGGATTCAAATCGCAAGGAATCGAGTGAAACTGAATGGATAGGAGAGCAATAAAGAACTGTACGTGAAAGTGCACATACATGTGCACGTAGATCACAACTCCACGTGTAAGAAAACCAATCGGTGATCAAGTCGATGAGAACAATTCATGTGCGGATATCACCGAAATCCTTGAGGAGATAAAAGAACTATCAGTCATTCATATTGCCTATTAGTGTTTTGTCGTTAGTAGAAAAATTGCTCACGCACACATGTGTCAGTATGGGAAAATGTATGCGTGCACTTATAGTGTGAATGAGACAATCGGTTATTCCGTGAATGACTGAGTGACTGAGTGACTGAGTGACTGAGTGAATGAGTGACTGATTTAATGACATCTGACTGACTGACTGACTGACTGACTGACTGATTGACTGACTGACTAACTGACTGACTGACTGACTGACTGACTGACTGACTGACTGACTGACTGACTGACTGACTGACTGACTGACTGACTGACTGACTGACTGACTGACTGACTGACTGACTGACTGGTTGACTGACTGGCTGGCTGACTGACCGTGTGAGTGATTGGATGATTTAGTTTACGTGTGTATATGTCTATTTTCTTTTTTTTGTGTGCGCGTGTGTGTGTGTGTGCCTGTGTTTGTGTCTGTGTCTGTGTGACATTTTTGATGGTCAGTCAGCCGATTGGTTGATTGATTGAATGATTGATTCTCTGATGGAATTAGTGTTTGAGGGAGTGACGAAATGATTTTTGGACTGTGGCTTGGTGTTGGGGCTCGATTGAGTGATTGGGATGATATGATTGAGTTTGGTGATAATTGGTGTATGCTATTCTATGCTGTGTATGTGTTGTTGATCTTTGTGATTTTGTTTGTATGTTCGTGATTGTGTATGTGTTTGTGTGTGTGTGTGTGTGTGTGTGTGTGTGTGTGTGGTTGTTTGAATTTTTCGTTTGGTGGTGTTTGGTTTTGTCGTTGATGTGATAATAATTTGTGACGGTTGTAGATTTGTTGTTTTGAGGTTTGTATAATTTGCGAAGTGTGTTGTTGATTACTTGTGCATTGTTCTAATGTGGTACGATGTGGTACGATTTGATAATATAGTTTGATGTTTTCCCTTTTCGAATATTGTATGGAGAGTTTGGTTCGAAAATTGGTGTCTGCGTCGGCCGGGAATCGAACCCGGGCCGCCCGCGTGGCAGGCGAGCATTCTACCACTGAACCACCGACGCGACAAATATTATCTATTCAATAAAACAATCCCCAACACACATCCTAATCAAAAACAACCAAAAACAATCGACGAAATTCGAATGAATTAACCAGAAACATACAGTCGGACAGAGGGTGAGACCGCGAGTAACAAACAGACACAAAAGGTGAGAGAAGCAGCGAACGCGAATACACGGATGGCGAGAGTGACAGAGTGAAAGACTACTACAATAATCGAGAATGAAATAGACACAGCGCTGAACATTGCCAGAGTGCAAATGAGTGTGAATGCGGGTGTGCGATTCAGTCAATCAGCTATTGAGATCGATGTCAAGCATGAGGGTTAATTTATAGGACATAGAAAGACGTGCAGTCAGACAGGTTGGAAGTTGTATAGAAAGTGAGTTTGGGACACAGAATGACTCACAAACAGTGAACTGGACCAGTCATATGGTTTGTCTGTCCAATGTTCAAATGCAATCGAACCCAATACAACCAATCCAACCAATTCAATCCAATCCATTCCAGTCTGATCGAAGTGAATCCATTACCAGCGAATCCAATACCAGCGAATCCGTTGCTAGAAAATCCAATCTAAACCAATCCTATCCCATCAAATCGAACCCAATCTTATTCAATAAAACCCAATACACTCAAATCGAATAGAATCAAGTCAAATCGAACGGATTCAAATCGCAAGGAATCGAGTGAAACTGAATGGATAGGAGAGCAATAAAGAACTGTACATGAAAGTGCACATACATGTGCACGTAGATCACACCACACGTGTAACAAAACCAATCGGTGATCAAGTCGATGAGAACAATTCATGTGCGGATATCACCGAAATCCTTGAGGAGATAAAAGAACTATCAGTCATTCATATTGCCTATTAGTGTTTTGTCGTTAGTAGAAAAATTGCTCACGCACACATGTGTCAGTATGGGAAAATGTATGCGTGTACTTATAGTGTGAATGAGACAATCGGTTATTCCGTGAATGACTGAGTGACTGAGTGACTGAGTGAATGAGTGACTGATTTAATGACATCTGACAGACTGACTGACTGACTGACTGACTGACTGACTGACTGACTGACTGACTGACTGACTGACTGACTGACTGACTGACTGACTGACTGACTGACTGACTGACTGACTGACTGACTGACTGACTGGTTGACTGACTGGCTGGCTGACTGACCGTGTGAGTGATTGGATGATTTAGTTTACGTGTGTATATGTCTATTTTCTTTTTTTGTGTGCGTGTGTGTGTGTGTGTGCCTGTGTTTGTGTCTGTGTCTGTGTGACATTTTTGATGGTCAGTCAGCCGATTGGTTGATTGATTGAATGATTGATTCTCTGATGGAATTAGTGTTTGAGGGAGTGACGAAGTGATTTTTGGACTGTGGCTTGGTGTTGGGGCTCGATTGAGTGATTGGGATGATATGATTGAGTTTGGTGATAATTGGTGTATGCTATTCTATGCTGTGTATGTGTTGTTGATCTTTGTGATTTTGTTTGTATGTTCGTGATTGTGTATGTGTTTGTGTGTGTGTGTGTGTGTGTGTGTGTGTGTGTGTGTGTGTGGTTGTTTGAATTTTTCGTTTGGTGGTGTTTGATTTTGTCGTTGATGTGATAATAATTTGTGACGGTTGTAGATTTGTTGTTTTGAGGTTTGTATAATTTGCGAAGTGTGTTGTTGATTACTTGTGCATTGTTCTAATGTGGTACGATGTGGTACGATTTGATAATATAGTTTGATGTTTTCCCTTTTCGAATATTGTATGGAGAGTTTGGTTCGAAAATTGGTGTCTGCGTCGGCCGGGAATCGAACCCGGGCCGCCCGCGTGGCAGGCGAGCATTCTACCACTGAACCACCGACGCGACAAGTATTATCTATTCAATAAAACAATCCCCAACACACATCCTAATCAAAAACAACCAAAAACAATCGACGAAATTCGAATGAATTAACCAGAAACATACAGTCGGACAGAGGGTGAGACCGCGAGTAACAAACAGACACAAAAGGTGAGAGAAGCAGCGAACGCGAATACACGGATGGCGAGAGTGACAGAGTGAAAGACTACTACAATAATCGAGAATGAAATAGACACAGCGCTGAACATTGCCAGAGTGCAAATGAGTGTGAATGCGGGTGTGCGATTCAGTCAATCAGCTATTGAGATCGATGTCAAGCATGAGGGTTAATTTATAGGACATAGAAAGACGTGTAGTCAGACACGTTGGAAGTTGTATAGAAAGTGAGTTTGGGACACAGAATGACTCACAAACAGTGAACTGGACCAGTCATATGGTTTGTCTGTCCAATGTTCAAATGCAATCGAACCCAATACAACCAATCCAACCAATTCAATCCAATCCATTCCAGTCTGATCGAAGTGAATCCATTACCAGCGAATCCAATACCAGCGAATCCGTTGCTAGAAAATCCAATCTAAACCAATCCTATCCCATCAAATCGAACCCAATCCTCTTCAATAAAACCCAATACACTCAAATCGAATAGAATCAAGTCAAATCGAACGTATTCAAATCGCAAGGAATCGAGTGAATCTGAATTTATTGGAGGCCATGTAGCGCTGATCCCCATGGGAACGTTGGGTTCTGATGGGTATATAATGGGGATATTTATTGCATATTTTTGCGAGGCAAGTCCTATATACTTGTGAAGGAATTTCTCGAAATGCCACATCGATGTAAATATTTGAGATTATACTTGTACTGCAATGCGTTCAATTTTTTTTATATCATGGTTTTCCGCCTCTTTATTTGTGTTTGTCCGCCGGTGGTTGGTCGTTTTCCGGAGTTGATGCACTATTTTCTCTTTTAACTGCATCCATTTTCGCATTGTCTTATACTGAATGTTACGTTCCATAGATTAAACAATGCTAATGTCCTAAACGAGCCTAGTGAGGTCCATGAACGTGAATTGTGATCTATAATTCCTCCTCGGTGTCAGTGGTCAGAAATCTGTCCCTTTTAGCACCTCAGTAGATGTAATTACCATCTGATGTAAAAGATAAGACCAAAAATAATTTATTTTAACTTCGTTTGCTTAGATGCACAATCATAAAGTACAACAACCTTCTCTAGGCTCCAGTTCACTGTGATAGGGATTCAGTCGGGTTATGGTGGGGACATGGTTGGGATACGGTTGGGATACGGTTGGGTTCCGGTCGGGCAAACCAAAAACCAATACTGGGTGGACATTGGATGGGCTTTTGTTATTTACTTCTGTTTTTCTTTCTAGGTAGGTAATGTAGTGAACTCTTGGTGACATTTTTGTCTACATTCTCGTTTATAGATAAAACACCATCATGTCCGGACTATCACGATTGCAAAGATTTCGCCTTCGGCGAAAAGTATTGATGCAAGTATTGTGCCCGTGTTGTTCGGATGCCTCCTTATGGGAACATCGTCATGGATGTTCCATATTCATTGCTGAGGGTAAGACTGCACTGTCACTAACCCTTGCAGAATCCAGACACCGTGGTGATGCTATAAACTTTGATAACACCCAGATGGTGCCATCAACTTCGTCGGTATCATTCCAAGAGGTTCAAGGCTCGCCGTCTGCATGTGTGCCTGTAGCAGACGTTGACGATGCTTCTGGTATATTAACGTATACGAATAATATGAACTCCTCATACCAGGTATTGAAAAGGCCGATGAAAATTTTGAAATACTGAATGAATTACGCCAAGATTTTGTTAAATTTCGCTTCAACATGTCTCAACGTGCTGCTGTGCTGCGCATACTTGGAAGACATTTCGCAAACATTCCGAAGGACCCCAGGACTCTGTGCGGGACACCAAGGCAGTGCAATGTCCTGAGTTTTCAGAACGGAAATTATTTTCACATGGGACTTGTTAAAGGACTTTCAAGTTTGATAAACTCACGGAAACTACCGGAATGCATCTTGGACATACAGATACACTGTGACGGAACGGTCATTTATCGCTCCTCCGACCTGCAGTTGTGGCCGATATTAGCAAGAATAAGTAGACCACAAATGAGTGAAATATTTACAGTGGGATTTTACTGCGGTAGAGGTAAACCAAAACCCGTGGAACAGTTCCTGCGGGAGTGCATTGATGAACTGAAGATGGAGTTGGAACACGGGGTTGTACATCACGGTGTGTCCTACGAATGTACCCTCTCTGCCATCATCTGTGACACCCCCGCACGAGCGTTTGTCCACCAAGTTAAGGGACACAACGCTTATTTTGGGTGCGATAGATGCATTCAGCCAGGTTATTACACCGGTGGTAAAATGACCTTCCTGTCGGTAACGGCCAAACCAAGGACGGACAAAAGCTTTCGAGCAAAAAGGCACAAGAAGCACCACTTACCGGAGTCCGACAGTCCATTTTTGGCTCTAAATATAGACATGGTTCGCACATTCTGCCATGACTATATGCATCTGGTATGCTTGGGTGTAATGAAGAAGTTGCTTCTGTCCTGGCTTAGTGGTCCCAGGGATAGGTTTGCCGGTATTAGTCGATCTGTCGCCGATGAACTAGGGAATCGCATTCTTCAGTCACATGTTGGTATTACATGTGATTTTCCGCGAAAATGTCGACATATCAGCGACATGGAATGCTGGAAAGCCAGCGAATACCGACAATTCTTACTGTACCTGGAACCCGTATGTTTGATACATTTACTACCGGAAGATGCATACCACCGCTTTTTGGCACTTTCAATAGCGGTGTACATTCACTGTCATCCCCGTTTGCATGTTCGTTACCACCAGTTTGCAGCCGATCCTCCCTCCATGTTTGTCCAACAACTTGAACTTTTTTACGGTTCGAAAGAACTCGTTTATAACGTTCACAATTTGATTCATTTGAATGACGATGTACTTCTACACGGAACGTTGGACTACTTTTCCGCTTTTCCTTTCGAATCTTATCTTGGTTATTTGAAATGTCTTATCAAAGGACCCAGAAACCCTGGCCAACAATTGTACCAGAGATTGATTGAGGGCCGATCTCTTCCTCTTTCATTACAGCGGAATTCCTATGTGGATGACACTGGTTCGCCACTAATCCGAACACCGATTTGTGATAACTTTTTCTTTCTCAGGAATGCTTTTTTCACTGATCGATCTCCGGATAATGTAGTCATTGTACATGGTTTTCCTGGTGTCATTGTCAACATTTCGGATAATATCATTCGTTTCAAACGATTTGTTAATCCACAACCATTTTTCACAAAGTATTTGCCATCTACTTATTTGTACGTTTTCTCCGTCGATGAGTTGGGTGTGGATGTTTTCTCTGCTACAACTGTCGATATTGAGTGTAAATGTTTGCTATTGCCATGCCTAAAGCACTTTGTAGTTATCCCTGTGTTACATACTTTTTCAAAAATTAAATACTTTTCATAATACCAATGAATTTCCTTTTCAGATGTTCCGGCTCGTACGTTTCGCGAAGGACGGTTCGGTTGTAATTATACATCACAGCTGGCTTGTGGATTCCAAACACACAAGATGGCCGAGCGTAAAACGTGCTTCTGAATATCGAAGCATGTTAATTTTAGGTAAACAGTTGTCCGACGACATTCCCGTTTATGAATGTCGTGATTTGTTTAGTTCAGGTACGAGTACATTTCAAAACTTAAACGATTGCACCAGAAAGTTTCCATGAAATTCAGGAGTGTCAGTCGCAATATCTGCGGGATGCCACTTCAGAGGCCTCTGATGCGACAGTACCAATGACACTGTTTGCAACGAGGTATGCAACACGCAAAAGATATTCCGCTTGCATTTCCTTACTCCTGCAGACGACCCGTCACTTTTAGCAGTGACTCAGAAGATACCGATTGCGAACCAAACTCAAAAAACGACCCCTGGAACCAGTAGTTGTTCCAAGTCTACCGGAACAATGTCTTACTGCTAGTCAGATAGCGGGGTATGTTAAGCAATCTAACTGAATATTTCCTGTCACCCAGACCGTCCTCCACGCCACAACCAGTATCCCGTATACTAGAAACCGTCAATCGAATTCCGATTTTGTCCCCTATATCGTAAGTGAACCAGTTCTTGCTAGATTCATTTACACTACCATGTAGTTTTGGAAATGCTAGTTCCACTAGTTTCAACGAGAAGTCCATTGAAAAGACACATACCACCGTGGAACAGTTGGGGAAAAATGTGGACAAGTTGCAGGCTTCAGTAGCCGCCATGGTGGGAGACATGAATATAAAATTTTCCACCATCATAGCACTGCTGAACTCCGGGTTCGAGGCGTTACACAGTCGAGTAAGCGAGTTGTCCAGCTCAAGACAAACACCCAGGGTTCAATCATACTACAAGCCAACAAGAGCCAACGCATTGGCAGACTTAAAATCCATGGACGGTGATTTGGATGTTCTGTCGAACTACGAGCACCTGGTAAGATAAAAATATTGCTCATTCATGTACCAGGTTTCCATGCTTGTCAGGACTGTAACAAATGACCTCCGGGAATCGATCTGAAAAATGTTGTCCCTGATGATCAGCGATGAGCTTGCAAAGCATTATTGCTGGTCAGGCAGTGTTACGAAGACCACCGTTTCACAGCTGCGACTAATGAGCGTAATTAAAGGCAGGTTTTTTCTTATCACAATATTCGTATGACTTTAGACGCCATCAAAAACAGGCGAGCGGCTGAAAGATATCTCCGACGGGGATATCGAGAAGCATATACAACACTGGTTTAACAACGCCAGGGACCGCGGATCGTCGGGCAGGAAACCCAGGTAAAATATTGCATACGCATGTGTTTTGAAATTCAGTGAACCACTGCTTCATGTGTAAATGTATACGATACATTGTGAAGCACGTTTATCAATATTTAATTTTGATACTTTCTTTTACGGATCTTCATTAATAACCCGCTTTTCATCAGTATCACTATACGTGGGTGCACGTGACTAATAATTTTTTCGTCACTTTACCGTACCATGGCAGAGGACAAATGAACTTTCCTGGAAGAAAATGACAAAAGAATTACCTGGATTCAACTGTACATTGTTTGACAACTACGTTACAATACATTTCAACGTATGCCTTTCGCTACTTGGTTTTATTCTTTCCAGTGGTATACGAGGGAGAGTACATGAACTGAGAACAGTAGGTCGTTTACCGAGATTCAGTTAACTCGGTTGAGAAAATGGGTAAATTAAGGAAAGCATTTCAAGGCTAACAGGAAGTTGGGCTATCCCCATCGGGAACCCATTGGGGCCCAATCGGGTTGCATTTCCTATCCCAACCAAAACCCAAACTTTATGCTAGGGCGTCCCAACCAAAACCCAAAGCATCCCAACCGAATCCTAATCAAATCCCAATGGGGGCCCCATCGGGATTTGGTTGGGATTGCTACATGGGAGAGCAAAAAAGAACTGTACATGAAAGTGCACATACATGTGCACGTAGATGACACTACACGTGTAACAAAACCAATCGGTGATCAAATCGATCAGAGGAATTCGCGGGCGTATTTTTTCTGAATTTCTTTGCATTTGTATTTTTCTGTTCGGTTTCCGCTTCGTACTTTTTTTTCTCTAATTTTACAATCCTGGTTCCTTTCAACTCATTTCTTTTTCTTGTCCAGCAATGTCTCTTCCTACTAGGTATTTTCATATTTTCTATCAGATGAAGTTTTGGGGAGTTTTTTTTTTAGAGAGATCCTTACGTTCTAATAGTGTTCGTTGAACTCACTTTCCTATAACTTTGACCAACGGAGATTTTCGCTTATGGGGTTCGGCTGAAATTATGTTGGTATATCATTTAGTGAACGAAAATGCCCTAAGATTTTTCAAGTGGAATAACCCTCACATTCTTAATAAAACTATTTTCATCCACAATAAACACTTTTCTGCCCTCATTACCCATGATTTTTCGTAGTCACGTCTGCCCATAATTAACTATTCTGCTGATGAAATTTTTGTCTCCCGTAGGCTGCCCTACTTTCTGCACTTGTCACTCCAGTGGCCAGTGTGGAAGTAGCACTTTGGCTACTCTCTTCAGAACCTATCGAGAAATGTTTTAACGGAAAATTGTAAATCTGCGATAATATAGGATAACCATTTAAACGGGACCTTGAAGCTGAGGATTCTCTCACAGCTCTTAAATTGAATAATGAGCTGACACATCGTTTTGGGTGACTTCATGTACAAACCTATCGACAACTTAGCATGAAGTGTTAGCCTTAAGGAGAAAATTACTTACCCAAATGATTTCTTGTCGTTGGATTCGGCAAGTTTTGCAACGAAGACAGTGAAGATTTCGCCACCATTCATGGTGCCTCTAACTAAAGTATTCCGGCATATCTAAACAACTTTTACTCCTATCCCAATCAATAGTGTTGGTTTGAGTGATATATAAGCACCCGGCGGGATAATTTTACAGGGAGAAATTCCCCCTATAGCGAAATCGCTCCGAAACCGATCGGTTTGTTTGGTAGCCACTTTGCACGGATCAACATTGAAT
Source organism: Fasciola hepatica (assembly GCA_948099385.1). Taxonomy (NCBI): domain Eukaryota; kingdom Metazoa; phylum Platyhelminthes; class Trematoda; order Plagiorchiida; family Fasciolidae; genus Fasciola; species Fasciola hepatica. The sequence goes on from CANUEZ040000105.1 coordinate 4,951,476, forward strand.
TTATACGAGGGAAATTGACGACCGAATTAATGTGCAATGCTTAGTTGGCGTTGTATTTATATGTATTGGTTTAGTTCATCGAAATGTCCTGGAAGCTTCGGTATAGATCACTTTATATTGTTCCCACGAAATGGGTAAATTAAGGACAATTATTCGGAAAATCATATATTGGGAGATAGAAATGAGCCTCGTATTGCGTAATTTTGGTTAGTGAAAAGAAATTGACGAAGCAAATCAGGTAGTTCAAACGGCTGGCACAAACCGCTAGAAAACCGTTCAAAAAGAGTCCAGGAAACCGGTCAGAAACCGCTCGAAAACCAGTCGGCGTAACAGGGAAAACCGCTTGAAACCCGATCGATTTTGGGGCGGTCTTTGGCTGGTTTGTGCCAATCGTTTGAAATACCTGATTTGCTTCGTCAATTTCTTTTCATTTACCCAAATTACGCATTGCGATGCTCATTTCTATCTCCCAATTTATGATTTTCCGAATAATTGTCTTTATTTTACCCATTTCGTGGGAACAATATAAAGTGATCTATACCGAAGTTTCCAGGACATTTCGATGAACTAAACCAATACATATAAATACAACGCCAACTAAGCATTGCACATTAATTCAGTCGTCGATTTCCTTCGTATAAATTCAATGTTGATGCGTGCAAAGTGGCTACTAAACAAACCGATGTTACGAACGGGCTGGGTGCTACAATGGTCCTGTGCCAAATGATTTTTTTCTTAGCCCTCCAAGGATCAAAGTATACCAAACTTATGGTAATAATAACAGGACTCGTGATTTCAATTCAGCGATGAAACCAATATATGCCCATCCTTGTCGGGCTTGCAATCCAGCCTTCATAACACTTGATCCCGGAAATATTCTCGTGCTGGATTAAGCACAGGTATGTTCGACACTGTCTTTTGAGAGTAATGCGTGTAACATCTTCCTATTCATTCAATTTTCTAGGTCTTCTACCTGTGAAAAGTGCATTCGTCGTAGTTTTTCTGTAGTTTGTCCGATAATCCATGCTCCCATTTGCATTGAAACACTGAGCAAGACATGCCACAAAATATTCAAATTCATAGGCCGTTTCAATTCTTATTAGGTCCCCGATACGGCGATACTGAGAAAATTAAGTTTTGGTGCATTGTTTCATCTCTATCATGATAACAACGTAAGCGATTAACGAGGTGCGCTGAAATGACCTTGACGCCGAAGCTGACGGTGATGAGAACTACAAATTCTTTTTTTCGGAATGTTTGGCAGTCATCTTCAAGGTGCACTTTTCAAGTACACATAAAGTGGAATTTCCAAATCATAGGAGAATTTCTCTTAGCCTTTTCATACAGGCAAAACAATGGAAACTATATTCGCAGAAAAAACGGCTTCATCCAGAATATTTAGGCAGTAATTTAAACTAAATATAGCCTAGAATAATTTATGGGATTCTGTTGATCAGTATAATTATATTTTCATAGCTTGTCAATATTTTAGCTTACTTTGCTCAGTGCCTTTCTTTCTGTCAACCAAAGTCACACACATTCAACTACCCATAGAATAGCAAAGAATCAACATAAATAAGAGGAAATTTTGAATGAATTAAGGTCATTATCCGAAGGCCCAATATACCTCAACAAAGTCACGAAGCTCGAGCTATATACTGAATAAATTTTCGAATGCATCACAATCGACACTTTCTGTATCTTCACCCTATGTATGAAATTTGTTTTGTCACTCCGAATCAAGCTGTTTCGGGTTCGATCGTCATTATGACATGCACGTGAGATTCTTCCCTGATCGTCTCTCACCGTGTGTTCTACACATTCGCATAAACATCTCTGTGACTCGTAACTTTGGTTTTCCGACGCCTAGCGAAGCATCATTCGATTCATGACTGTAGCTATCAACCACATCCGTAGGCCGTTCGGGTCGTTAGTCCTGCTCGCTAAGTTGATGAGTCCGACGTGAACTCAGCACGTATGCACCGTTTTGGAATTTCTGGTAGAATTTTTTAAAACTGATGTGAGTTGGTTCCATCATTCTATTTCCGTCTTTTTCCAACTATTTCCTCCGATAAAAGTATTTCAGAATTTCTCTGACTAATCTGAGTTGTTTTTAAATCTTCGTATCAACTAAGGCTTTGCAGGAGACATCACTATTAGATGCTAAAGATGTAGGAGACGTAAGACAGCCTGGCATTCCTTAACACACATGAAGATTTCCGAATTCTTAGCCACGGACCCACAGTTTTTGCTGGTTCAAGTGGAAGCACGATTTCGAATGACCCGCAAAGCAAACCAGTCTATAAAGTTTACATATCTGATAAGGTACTTGCCACCGGCTCTAACTCCGGTAGTTAGAGATATTGTATGCAATCCACCCGAAGAAGGCCCGTGCGATAGACTGCGTGGGGCCATACTGGAGAGTCTTGGTATGTCAGCAGAACATCGGCTAGAGCAATTGGCGTCCGGCATTAGGCTCGGTGACTATGGCACCCAAACGTCGATGCCATCTCTTCGTTTTATGCGGGGACAGGTCTCCACCCTCAAAGTGGACGATACAACGTTATGCGTGCTTTAGACGCAAGAACTTCCAAATAACATCTAAGCTATCTTAGCTGTTTTTGGGAATAAATCAACGTTAAATGAATTAGCGGAAGCCGCTGATCGAGTACAAGCACACGCCTTATCCTCTGCCCAGTACATAGCTAAGGACCATGTTACCAACATGGAACGTTTAGCTACATAGATGGAGCGACTGTCCTCTCGGGTTAACGCCCTGAACTCGTCGCGATCAAATTCCTTATCTTGCAAAGCAGCTCCAACCGTTCACGGCAGCCTAGCCCTACAAAACCCCAGCGCATGTCAGTACCACCGCAACCACGGTGATAAAGCAAGAAAATGCTCCAGTCCTAGCACATACCGATCTGAGTACCAGGGAAACGCGTAAGCCGACAGGTGCCGGCGACAACCATTCCGGCCTTTCCTCTCACAGTCACCTTTTTTATAACCGACAGAATATACGGAACACCATTCTCAGTGGACACCGGCGCAAGGGTAAGCACTATTCATCCTCACTCTACAGACCGCCTTAGTCAGTCAAATATCGAGTTGGTCGCTGCTAATGAGGCATATAAGGACACACACACTGGACCTCGGTTTACGCCGTAATCTGCAATAGGTATTTATTAATGGCGACCTTCCCCATTCGATCACTGGCATCGGCTTTGTTCATTATTTCAACCTCATGGTTGATCCGTCCGGCTTTCATCTCGTGGATAAGACTACCAACGTCTCATCTAGCGGCAGAACTCTCTCCGTTCCTCGTCAGCCCTATCTTCACGGACCACTACCTGCAGCTCCTGCACGAGTTTTTTGAACTATTCCAAAGTGCTGCTACACGTGTCAACGGACGTACCACGCCCTATAGTTACAGATGGTCCACCGGTTTATTGCTGTACCAGGCGGTTAGCACCAGAAAAACCCGAAATAGCCACGGCCGAGTTTTACCACTCGCTGCATCTCGGTGTCATTAGACCAATTTTAAATTCGCGGGCTTCTCCAGTACACAGGGTACCAAAAACGACTGTTGAAGATTGGCGGCCTTGTAGTGATTATCGGGCAGTAAACAATACTACTATTCGTGATCGCTACCCGATTCCACCCACCCAAGACCTCACAAAACGTTCAAGCAGTTGCACAAATTTCAGCCGCGTACATTCGGTTCGCGCGCTTAATCAAATTAGCGTTATTCATAATGTAATATCCAGGACGATTGAACATTCCTTATCTGTTTCCTTCACGAACTTTCTCGCCTTCTCAATGAGATAACTCTGCGGACATTTGGTATGGCAGTAAGTCGCTTTGACGCAAGACAGTTTTGTTTTACTACGTTTTGGCTTTGTTCTCTCACTCTTGTAGATGGGTCGTAGAAGTTCAGTTCGTTTACGTTGATTTTTGACTGCCACGCTCAGGAAATAAATTTTGGGCCTGACTGGACGCGCAGAACTTATTGCGTTTACTTGGACCACATGACAGGTATTTTCTGTCTATTCTTTTTTACAGATTTTTGTCCTAATTTCGACTACTCTTTGGCTTGTCAGTGACTGAGGCTCACCGTCAAATGTATGGTCGTTAAGTAGTCATATTTTAGCTCACGAATAGTACGGTAGAGTTAGCGGAGCACTTCTGTTTTGATTTGGGCTACGCGCTGCTTTGAGGCTCCGAGGAGCTGACCGGAACGAATGAAGTTGGCTATTTGGTGGATTGAACAGACTTCGCCGAAACAGTAGCGAAATACCAAAAACAGTCGTAATCACCCTATTTGGCCCTTTCTGAGTTTCTCCGAATGCTGTCCGGTCTTCTCAGTGCGGCACAAACATTCCAGCGATTTGCAGATCAGGTCTGGCAAGGTTTGGAAGGAGTTTACACATACTTTGATGATATTTTAGTCGCTAGGGCAACCTCTGCCTGCCACACTGTACATTCGCGAACACTTTTTGAACGTTTGCCTCAATGCTGCGAAATCTTCATTCGGTCAAGAGGGTATTATCTTCGTTGGCCGGGCAATATCAAACACAGGCGTTTCATCCTTGGATGATGAAGTGCAGGTAATTCTCGAATAACCCGAACCTTTATCCTTCAAAACGCTCCGACGATTCGGTGGATTAATCAACTTATACCGCCATTTTATTCCCAAATTTGCTCAGTTGATGCAACCTCCGGCAGATTTACTACGCGGTAAGACCACAACATTCGAATTTCCTGAGAATGCCCGTTCCCATTCTGTCGAACTGAAATGGACTACCTCTAATGTGGCCGCCGTTACACATCACCTACCGAACGCGCTCCTGGCATCATTAGATTATGCTTCAGACTTAGCCGTTGGTGCTGTTCTGCAATACGCACAAGGTGCGTGGCAGTCTGTCATACTTATCAAACGTCTGCAGCCGGCTGAATCTAAGAATAGTACATCTGGTTTACTCGGCTGTACTTCATTTCCGGCAAGTGCTGGTAGGCAGACAATTCATCGCCTTGACGGATCACAAAGCAATAATCTGTCCAGAAAGGGCGTCTTAAGGACATTAGACGGATTGTCACACCCCGAAATACGAACCTCGGTTAAACTCGCGACTGAGCTTTTCGTGTGGCCAAAAATATTAGTGAATGGGCATGTAGTTATCTAGAATGTCAGAGATCTAAAGCACACAGACACACAAAGCTCTCTCGGCACGTTTGCTACACCAGATGCACGTTTCCATTGTGTGCACGTCGACCTAGTAGATCCTCTGCCTCCATCCAGGGGATTCACTTATTTGTGAGCACGTATGGACCATTTCTCGAGGTGGGCTGAGGGGATAGCTTAGGCGATTGCTCATCCGAAACAACAACACGCGCTTTCCTAGAACTACAGGTAACTCCATTTGGATGCCCTACTATTGTGACCACCGATCGAGGAACTCATATCTCATCTTTATTTGCTTCTCTGATGGATGTATTGGTATGCAAACAAGTCAGAACCACGGAGTACCCTCTAGCCGCTAACGATTTGGTCGAGTGTTTCCACAGACAACTCAAAACAGCTTTAAGAGCTCATGCGAATTCGGTATAGCAGGCGACTCTTCCTTTTGTCTCCTTAGACATTCACAATCCGGCGAAGGCCAACCCGCATGCAACGCCGAACCAGTTATTGTTTAGGTGCCCCCTTCGGTTGCCCGGGGAACTGGTTGCACCACAACCTTCGCAGCCTTTTAGCTATTACCATTACACCCAAAGCCTAACTCAGCAAATGTGTGACCTGCACACAGCACTGACTAGAGGACAAAACACACCAATGTACATATCCAACCAGCTGTCCACATCCACACGTCTTCTTGCGTATCGACGGTACACGTCACTTGCTTCAGGCCCACATCAAGTTACAGAACCAAAAGAAACGTGCTACATCACAGAGCTTGAGGTTAGGCAAGAAACGATTTCTGTAGATGGACGGAAACCGGCCAGAGAAATTTATTTCTCCGTTCCAACCCTTGTACACAAACAGCCGAAGCTAAGTTCCTGCTTACGGCCATCTCTCACCCAAGTTCACCACGAGAACTGCTATTCGTCAGGGTCGCCCTTTCTCTTCAATTCTGTAGTTCAGTTGATCATTAAGAAACTCTTATCCTCGTGTGAGAGTAGCGCGTTGATCTTTGCTCAGGTAGTAAACTGTCTCAATAGGAATATGCGGACGATATCGTTCTGCTGAAGGAAGATCCAGATAAGTTGCACGCTTTCTTATATAGCCTAGACATCAGTGTAGCAATGTCTGGGATGCGTTTCGCTCCTTCAAAGTGTAAAATGATGCTGCACAAATGGGCCAGCTCTACACCTGATATATATATATATATATATATATATATATATATATATATATATATATATATGTATATATATATATATATGCCGTTCAGTCCAAAAAACCAATAACACTGCACTGTGTGCTCCGATTTTGGTTGGCATGTCTCAGCGATAACCTCAAAGAGAAAGAACAGCGTTGCGTTCGGATAACCGCAGAACACGGTAAGCAACAAATCCGTTTATCAGCGCATCAGTAAACACATAAGCACGCGAGCATTGTTTATAGTGTTCCCACCAGATTCGAGCAATGCTACGAACGAATCAGTGTTCAAGTACCGATAATCTCGTATATCCTCCACTCGCAGTGGCCATGTTTCTGAACCATACAGAAGCACGGGCCTGACTATAGCAGCGTGCAATTTCAGTTTATTGCACTATCGACCTCGCACTTCTGTGCTCTGGTTTCGGTTGCTACCTTCCAGAATCTTCGAGTACAGGAAAATAAGAATAGAAGCATAATGTGAAAAAGATCAGAAATATCAAAGTAATAAGCGGAGATCGAGAAGACAGAGAACGAGTTCGAATGCAAATACACCATTGGCCGCGACACCTGGCCATATCACTTGTTGTCTCCGACCATTTGGTAAGCGGGTCACACGGCCCCCAACCTGGAAGTCTAGCATGTCCTACTTGGCCAAGTCCACTGGTAAAGGTTTTCATACGTTTTTGTCATGTCATGGGCTGACCATCTCGCCTTGCCTTCAAATCATCACTTGCTTCTGATAACAGTGTACGCCGAGGAAGTCTATCAGTGGACATGCGTAACAATGTCCCAACCGCATTAATCTGTTTAGATTCAGTACTTAATCCGAACACCCTACGCCTGATCTTAGCATTGTTGACATGGTGTTCCCACCAAATTCGAGCAATGCTACAAATATATCGATTCTCGAATACCGATAGTCTTCACCTATCTGTTACCCTCAACGGCCACGTTTCTGAGCCGTATAAAAGAACGGGCCTAACCGTCGTATTGCACACTCGACCCTTGACGGACAACCGGATATCACATCGGCGCCACAGATGACGGAGGTTGACAAAAGTCATATGCGCCTTCTGTATACGCAATGAAACTGCATCCGATATCTACCTGATGAGAAGTAACTGTCCAGATAACAAAACTTATCTACTTCAGCTAGAGCTTCCCCAGGAAAGACAAGGTTTGGTGTAGAGCCAACCCATTTGTGCAGCATCATTTTACACTTTGAAGGGGCAAAACGCATCCCAAACATTGCTACACTGATGTCTAGGCTCACTTGTTGTTCCCCCAGACGTGAGCAAGGATTTAGAAACATCTGTGCCCAAACACGGAAAGAGACCCAGTGTCCTCACCGCGAAGTGGCCAGGTTTCGCAACCGGAAACTAACAAACTACGAATTGCAGCGTTATATGCTCGTCCCTCAAGAGAGCCGGATTTCACGGCGGCGCCACAGGGGTAGCAGGCTGGTGAAAGCCGATCTCGCGCTCACTTTTCGCGGTGTGATTTTTCCTTGAACACCATCTTCAGCTGCAATCAAACTGCGAAGGTACTAGAAGTTATCGGCTACTTCTAGCGGATCGCCACACAGAGTGAATGCAGGCACACGCTTCTGCCACTCGTCTTTTTAATCGGCAGTGGCCAAAAGGTCATGGAGTTCGAACCACTGCACGGTGGTCAATCCGCTTTTCCACTTATCTCAAATCGGTTGCACATCCCTTCCTGAATTTCTGCACTACTGTCGTGTCAAAAGTAAAGAAAGTAAAATACAAAGAGAAGAAACCTTAGGCCGGTTCAGTTTTCTCCGGTTGATACAAGGCAAGTTCATGAATAGATGATACCCGACGGGTAAAAGTTTTGCTGACGGCGGTTCTTGCCTCAAAATGAAAAAAGCGGCTTAGAAGTCAGCATTTGCTGTCGGAGATGTGTGAGTAGTGGATATACGGAGGGATCGACAGCAAGATTCTGAATAAAATTAGATATAACGCCAAATCGGTTGACAATGAAATGACCACCGGGAAACTGATATAACCCCAGTTGGGGCTCGGTAAATGTTCGCTGCTGATAATTCCTAGCAAGAACGAAACAGCTGTATAATTGCCCCATTGTTTTTAATGGTGATCTGAGAGTTGAAGTTGAATCCTGAATAACTTCATATACAGTCAGAACAGTTTTTCGCAAGCAGGGCCACTGTCATTGTTGTTCCTCGTGTGTACACTCGCACACCTCTAGACACTATATTCACGGTCAACGCACTAACAACGAGACTTGGATACACTATTATTTTGTAGGTCATGGTGACGAAGATGTAGTCTGCATCATTGTGCTCGCTCTTCATACCATGCACGGGAGTGGTCACATCGATAACTTCAGTGAAACGGAACATTGCAAATAACACAATGGTTTTACTTTTTGAAAGCGCTCGTGAATCACGAAGAGGGAAACAATTTATCTATTAAAACATCTGCTACAACCGTTGCAACAAGATCACGTGTTTCGCTCACGTTCATTAACGAGCATCACAATGAGGAAATGGTTAAAGCCACGATGGTTAGGAAAACAGCCTCGGGAAATCGTAAGTGAAACAGATTATGAAACAATGCACAAAAGGAAAAAGAATAAAGCACGTGACGATCAGAAAAAAACAGAATAATAAAGTCATCACAGATTTTACCAGAGGAATCGAAAAAATTTCCGAGTGAGATTATGAATAAGGCAGCTAAAATGAGCAATACGTGAATATGGCAGTTGGTGATCGCCTGTTCCTTGAAGGAATAGATTAGTCACGGCATGACTTCGGTTTCCATTCGACTAAATATCGGAGACACGCTTGGGACTCATCGTAGACCAGAAACTCGCTAAAATGAAAAAAGGACCGAAAATCTCGCTCCACTGGACGTGAGTAGGGAACAGTGACTTTTATTCCATCCAGTGTCAGTGATTTGCTGTCTTCCGGATCTGAGTAGTGACGTCCATCGTTGTATTATTTTCGTCCATTCGATTGAAGATAAATAAGTGAATCAGTCAGCAGCACACGGATGAGATGATTTCATGAGCAAAACCGATGAAAGAGAAAAAATAACGTGCGAATCACGTGTAAGCTCGGTGTGAATGTGAAACGGGTTCACACAAACAAATATGTGAAAAGCATACGCAGGAATGCTAATCCAGAACATGCCCACAAAAATCGAATTCTCTACACCAAATAAGGAGTGGGCTTGGTTTGAAATCGTGACCCGAGGAGAACTTCTGCCGTAAAACATAAAAACTAAAACAATATTTAACAACGGACGATTAAGTTGCAAGCACACTAACGGTAATCATGTACAATTTATGGTTGTAGTCAAGAACGGCTGTACATTTCCTGTGTATTCGCTCATCGACGCGATTACTTTAAACCAATTGTTATGACTGCACCGGGTAACTTCGCACACATACACTTCGGCTCGTTACCACACCTGACCTACTGGGATCTTACGTGGTTCTCCGTCACTGCAGGTCTCAAGGTCTGGTTGTCGGCTAACCCTAACTGTGCAGTGGGCCTTCGTGGCCATGGGGTATGCCTCTTCCATTGCACGCATGCGCAAGCACGTAATAAAGCAAAGACTGTTTTGCTGCCATATTAAACTGCAAACGAATACAGTGGTGATAAAACCCAAATCACAAATAAATGTACATACGTACTTGATTCATGTTTTCCAAAGCCAACCACACTATTGTAGCCGCCCGGAGGCTTGACAATTGTGTGGTCTGGTGCATATATGTTGTATTCCTTGCCCAGTACCACTTCGGTTAGAAACATCAGTCGATGTCCATCCCGGTCACAACCGCCTGAGGAATAAATAATAATGATAACAATAATCATAATGGCAGTAATACAACTTTAAGATTCACTGTCTCATAGGCCTGTTCGAACGTTGAGGATGGTCAAACGCAGGACGAGGCTAGGGAGAAATCATTGAGTGCAGTATTCACTGTTCCTCAAATAAGCCCAGTTTTCATGCTGACTTATTATTGGAGTAGTTAAACGTCACGGGAAATTATGGAAGCATTGTACTCGACGGTTGTTAGTAGTATGTCGAGAGCAAATATACTACCAGCAGTTTTAACATCTGCATTCGCATTGCTTTTTTCTGTTATTTGTGAACAGCGAATCGGAAAATAATACGAGCAAATACACCGATCAAATCTGTAATTATGCTCCATTTGAGGGCTGATTTTATGGAGTGTGGTTTTCTGATATGTTGTGTAGACAAAAAAATGCAACCGAGAGGTTCTGATATCGCATGATGTGAACCACTGACCAACAAGGCCGAGTAGAAAGACTGAAATTCTGGGACAGTTAACAAACTTCGGTGGTTTAGGTAACTGCTGAGTTGGATACCACAAGGTCTACTAAGGCCATTATTATTATTAGATCCTCATTACAGGTCTCAAGAGCAAAGTTTCCCGTTTTTTCAAAACGAACTGACGGATAACAGATTTCGAATGCGAAGAAAAAACCTCATTGGACCGATTTTTTTTCGGAACCGGGAACGGCTCAACATATTTGCAAAACGTTATCTCTATTTCTCTCCTAATACTTGTTATCAGTAGAAAGCGATAAACGCGACCGTACATACTTTCAGCAGAATGGAGCCTCGACTAAATTCGCAAAGCTTGTTCGGTTGTGGTTAGATGAACAGCTTCCTGGTCGGTGGATTGGAGGGGCCGGGCGTATCATGTGGTCGGCAAGATCTCCTGATCTTACTCCTTTAGATTTCGTTTTGTGGAATCGACTGAAAAGTATGACCTACACAAAAAGCAGCCGCGAGGAGTGGAGAAGCTTAACAAAAACATGCAAACAGCTTCAGGACACTTACCAATACCAGAATACGCACGCAAACTCCATCAAAAAGGCTCACAATTGCTTGGACGTTTATGCAAAGGTATTCGAGAATTCATTTTCAATTCGTATGAACTTTTTTCCTCATTAGTGAAGTTGATATAAATGTTATGCCGATTTTGCTTCATTCTTTATTGAATAGTGGTGAAGATCAGTAGTAATTCCAAGAAGCTATCTTACGTAATTCTTTACCAACTCATTCGTAACGAGACCATGACTGGTCGTGGCGAACACAGTTCAGCCTAGCTTGTTTGCCTAACTAAAGGAAAATTGAGATCATCCTGTGAAAGACAAGACGAGATCTGAAATCACTCCGGTTTTCCATGATGGCGTGATCCTGACTGAGCCGAGGTTCTACTACCGAGCCTGAGCGTGCGACCAGCAAGTGAGGTCAGCGTCTGTGAGTGTTTGTGTTGAGAATGAGAGATTTTAGATTTTCGGTCTTCATCGCTCGCTGACCGTTATCTTGATCTTGGCGCACCTTGTAATCACGGAATCTTTCACCACATGGCAGCAGAACTTGCAGGCACCCATAAATCGTGAAGAGACGGTCAGTGATAAAGTAAAGGTGATTAATTTGCCCAAGAATGGAGTTTCCGTGAAGAGTGTTGTATCTCGATTCGGTACAAACATGGTGCCAACGAAACAACAGGAGAAAAATTACCAAGTCGGGGGATGGGGGCTAAGAGTCAACATTAAGATTACAAACGAATGAAAGCAAAACATTTTTCCAAATATTTTCACCGTGCACGCTTTGTAGTTTTTTTGTTGCCATTTTTCATTTGTTTATGGGGAATGGGAAGTCAACAGACAGACCATACAGAATTCGCGCCATTGAATTTGGTTCCTAGTCATACCTCCCAGCGTCTCTAACCAACGGCAATCCTCATCTCTTGGGCCTCAACCGGGAAGGTAGGAAGCACTAATGGAAGTCAAATCCGAAGCTAACTTATTCATGCCCCTGTGCCAAGCCATAGCCTGATCGCCGCGCCGCTTCTTCCAGCCTTGCCCAGTACGTGCAAAAAGAGCACGAAAGGGTAAACGATGGGCAGGCATATGCAAACCCAGCCTGAGCCATCGGGGGCCGTATAGTGATAATCTTGATCAGAAGGCGACTACTACCACGCAATACACAACGACGAACCTCGTCATTGCTCACCCGATGTTTCTGCCAGATACGAGCAATGGTTCAGAGACATCAACGGTCGAATACGAAAAGCCGCCAAACATTCTCAACGCGGAGGGGCCAGGTCTCGCAGTTTTAAAGAACACCACGAGGGGTGGCATTGTACACCCTTCCCTTGAGGGGAAGCCGAATATCATTGGTAGGTTAGCGAAAGCTGCTCTGGCTCTCGCAAGTCGTGATGTGATCTCCTCCCCAACACCGTCACCAGCTGGGGCCAAGCTTTCGAAGCACTTAAAGCTATTGTCTACTTCTAACTAACCACAACAAAGAGTGAGTGCATGCACAGACTCCCGCCAGTCTTAACCAAGTACGTCACATTTTGCAGGTGCAAAGCACATATTATATAGGGACACCTCAATCGCCAAGCGGTCCAATGCATGTTGAATTGTCTGTGCATTGTCTCTCAGAAGTGCGATATCATCGGCGTACCCTAAGACAAAGACTCTGTTCCCTGGGAGGAGTTCAACCCCACCGATTAGAAGACCAGAAAAACCGCTCTGCAGAACATCTTCCATAGCAAATTTGAAAAGAAACGCGGATATAGAGCAGCCTTGTCGTACTCCACTGGAGACAGCAAAGGTTGGCGAAAGCTGGTCATATGCACTGACCCGGCCTGAGGTACGACGGTACAAATCTTTGAAGACCGATACACTTCTCAGGTACACCGTTTCTTAACAAACAGTGCTACAGTGCAGACCTATCGACGGAGTCGAAGGCCGAATGAATCTCCAGAAACAACAATCGCAGACTTTTGGAAAGCGTAACGGTGCTTTAACAGCTGTCGGAGGGTGAAGGTTTGATCGGTGCATTCAGGACCAGTACGAAACCCAATCTGTTCCTCGCGAGTTTGCTCATCACGCGTTGTACAACCTGCAGAGAATGACAGATACTACCAGCTTAGAAGCTATCTGGGTTGGGCTTATACCCTTATAACTGGTAGTTTCGCCCACATCCAATGTCCTCCTGCCGGTAACTTTGATGAGTTGGGCAGTCAGCAGATTCCCAGAGAATGGTATGAATCGCTGGTTGTACCGATTTACAAGAAACCTGACCGATCCTCTTGCGAGAACCACGGAGGAATTAACCTAGTAAATATCGCGGTAAAACTGCTCACCGGGATTATTCTCCATCGACTATCCAGCACCCGCAAAATGTGTACTCGTAAGAATCAGGCCGGTTTCAGACCAGGCCGGGGTTGCATCGACCACATCTTCACTTTTTGAGAGATCTTGGAGTACAGACACATCTTCCGTAGGCCCGCAAACTCTGTCTTTTTTGATTTGAAAGCGGCGTTCGATTCAGTCGACCGCACATCTCTCTGGTACTGCCTCTCACTGAAGGGTGTGCCAGAGAAATTTATTTCTCCGTTCCAATCCTTGTACACAAACAGCCGAAGCTAAGTTCCTGCTTACGGCCATCTCTCACCCAAGTTCACCACGAGAACTGCTATTCGTCAGGGTCGCCCTTTCTCTTCAATTCTGTAGTTCAGTTGATCATTGAGAAACTCTTATCCTCGTGTGAGAGTAGCGCGTTGATCTTTGCTCAGGTAGTAAACTGTCTCAATAGGAATATGCGGACGATATCGTTCTGCTGAAAGAAGATCCAGATAAGTTGCACGCTTTCTTATATAGCCTAGACATCAGTGTAGCAATGTCTGGGATGCGTTTTGCCCCTTCAAAGTGTAAAATGATGCTGCACAAATGGGTTGGCCCTACACCAAACCTTGTCTTTCCTGGGGAAGCTCTAGCTGAGGTAGATAAGTTTTGTTATCTTGGCAGTTACAGTTATAAGAGAAAGCAATGGAGGTTGCTCATAATATGGCACATAGTGTTTTCGCGCGACATATGGCTGGTTGTGCAAACTCCAACAACGCCATAATATTAACTGGAGTTTATTTAACAGCAAGGCCTCCGGAGCTTCAAGCAACGAGCTATAAAACCGGATGGAAAGCGTCCCTAAGTTGTGCAGTTTACTGGAAAGACATTTTCATCTGTGATAAGACTGGACTTTATTCTAGAGTCTCTCCAAGCACCGACATTCAGAAAAGCTAAGAAAAAGTTACCGATTTCCTCGCGTGTAGAGCTACTGGGGAAAAGTTCAAACTATTAGTTATTGGCAACACAGAAGCCCAAGATGCTTCAAACACGTAAATTTTGTGTTTTGGGGGCCCATTACCCCCGTTCTTCTTGATCTTAAAGCGGCTTTCGACCCAGTCGACCGCACAGTTCTCTGGTGCGGCCTCCCGTTGAACGGCACACCAGAGAAATTCATTTCCCTTTACATGAACAACCGAAACTGAGTTCTGTCTTACGATGTTTTTTCGCCCGAATTCACCACCAGAAGTTGTGTACGTCGGAGTTGCACCCTTTCTCCTTTTCTCTTCAACTTCGTGATTGATACGATCCTAGAAACCGCACTTTTGTCAGCTGATGATAGTGGCACTGAACTTTCCCCGGGTGGAGAAAAGCTAGACCTTGAATATGCGGACGACATTATTCTTCTAAGAGAAGATCCAGGTGAGTCGCAAGCATTTCTATAGACAGCTTGAAGGACTGTGTAGCAATGTTCGGTATGCATTATGCACCTCCAAAGTGCAAGATGCTGTTGCAGGATTGGGTTGGTCCAACACCAAACCTTTCAGCGTCTGGAGAAACTATAGACCTAGCGGATAAGTTCTATTATCTGGGCAGCTGCATTTCACCTGGAGGTTGGATATCAGCTGAAGTGTCTTTGCGTATACCGAAAGCTCGTTTGCCATTTGCCAATCGGAGTCACCAGTGGCGGTGTTACGGCATCTTTTTATCTATCAAGAGTCGAGTGTGCGCTGCAGCAGTCAGGCCAGTGGTTCTATACGCTTCGGAGACATGGCCACGGCAGGTGGAGGACATACGAAGACTGTCGGCATTTGAACACCAATGTCTTCGTAGCATTGCTCGAATCTGGTGGGAACACCGTATAAGCAATGCTGAGGTTCGGCGGAGAGTCTTAGGTCAAACCATCAGACGAAACACTAAAAGTCACCAGGCCAGGATGGTTGGGACATGTGTTGCGCATGTCCCTGACAGGATTCCTCGGCGCGCAATGTTCGCTGAGGCGGGTAACGGTTGGAAGACGAGTAAGGGTGGCCAGTCCATGACATCGAAGAAAGGTATGAAAAACCTAATCTGTACACTTGGCCATGTATAGTGTGTGAGACTTTCTGGGTGGGGTTCAAGGAACCCTCCCACTCGGTGGTTATATACGTTAGGGGACATGGCTAGGTGTCGTGTTCAGTGGCGCTCTTGTATTCACAAACTTTCTTTAGAGACTTGATACCAATATTTTCAGTTCTTTTACTGCTCCTTTAATATTCCTGTTTTTTTCATTGCCTCTGATTGAGGCTGTCACCAGGAGATAGCAACCAAAGCGACCGCACCCAGTGCATGGTTAATGGTTGTCTGAACTGAACTGACTGGTGGTTGATTATCAAGCTAACGAACGGGCAGGGATGGCCAGACATATTTCAAAAGTGGATTCACAAAAGCGATTACCAAGTGATCCTGGAGCGGCAATCAATTTTTTTCCACCTCTACTTACCACTAAGAAATGCAGAACTGATGTTTTATCTCAAAACAACAGAAAATCTTCAGCCTCTGAATACGAATATAACCCAACAAATAAAGTGGGTTTACAGAAAAAGGTTTCTAACGCACGTAGCTTGTATAGTGGATGACGGCACCAGCGGAAAGGCCTCATTTCAGCAGGTAAGCAACGTAACAGCTCTGGTTCTTTTATACATATTTTTGTCCTGGACTCAATACACTGGATAAAGCAGGTATGGCATGGCGTCACTCATTCGACCACCCTCAAATGCTTCAGAATCTGCGGGATTTCTGAGGAACCGACTTCACATATGATGAGTGTGGACCAGCCAGACAGTTCAATCAATGACAGTGCGCCGATGACGTTGCTTTTTGATGGATTGGCATTCGAACCATACGCAGCCATAGGTATGTAATTACATTTGAGAGTTCTATTAGGTCGAGTAAATATGTTTCGCAAAATTATCCGACGAAGACTGGGTGAGTACAGTCGATTGTAAGAGCTATTCGTGTTGGCTACATCGAGGCGCTCATGAAAGCAACACTGTGTGCGTTGAAAGTATACAAATATGACAGATTAGTGGGCCACTGTATTCTGGTGTTTTATCTAAAATGGTATCAAAAAGGTCTCTTTAGTGTTTCAGACGGGACCAGTTGAAGGCCCTTCCTGGATTCTGTCAGGATCAATCGGGGACCATTTTGCTGACAAAGAGAGAAGGAACGAATGTTAATCGGTGGAAAACGTGAAAAGTTGATCTTTGGTAGGAAAAGCTAGCTCATAGGATATCCGAATCAAAAAATGAACAAAAATAACTCACAATAACCCATAGATTTGTTGGCCTGAGAAGCGAAATAGATCCCTTTACCAACCAGTCCACCAGAATGTGGCATGATGCGCAACCCGTTCTTCAAAATTGCAGCAACCACACCAACATTAGTGCCGTGCCAGAGCAATTTGTGGTTCGGGATTTTGGCATGCCGTTTCAGTCGATCCGGCTGCGAGGTGGGAGGGGGGGGGGAGCAGTTACTAACCGGTTAGGTAGTCGAGTTTTGCGCTACACATGTCCCCATTTCGTTCCCAATAAACACACATCAAACGTAAATGTCTTTGGGTGATGAGTTGCCCACATCTAAATTCAGTGATGAATGGACCCCATATCAAGTAATATCGATGTGAAATAAGCTAATGAGAACCGGCCTAAAACAATTAACGTAAGACCTCCAATGCTGTCCGTGTAGTTCGATTCCCAGAAGGCATTTGCAGTCGACGGAGTAAGTGCAGCCGGGAAAAGCGTTCGGCATATTGTTTTGAGTGTGAAACACGTATAAGGAGACAAAGCTACGGGATAGCACACTATGGAGGGTTCGGCCACAACGAAGTCTCGCAAGTAATATATATATATATATATATATATATATATATATATATATATATATATATATATATATATATATATATATATATATTGTGAGCTCTTTAATGAAGAGTGTCTGTTCACACTCCAGACGATTCAAATTAAATCCTAGTGAACATATAACATCGGATTGTACAAGTATGAAGATGAGTGGGCAGAGGAGTACCGGGTACGCATACTTGATGAGCGGCAACAACCGCGAAACCAGTCGTGTGCTTCCAGGGAAATTTGCCCACACGTTTACATACTACTCACTATCGACATATATATATATATATATATATATACATATATACCAGACGCGAAACAGGTTTAAATGTGGGCACAATGGCCCATCCTGTGGATTAGACCTGATGTGGGGGAAGGTGTTCCTTTGTAATCAACAGGGCAGATACCGTATCTCCATTCTAAGCTGTCGGGCATTTCTGGCTGTCATAGAGAACGACATCTGAACAAAGTTACGTACGTGATTTGGATCAGCCCGGACGGGAGCTAGGTGGTGCAGTGGTAACACATACGCCTTCGAGATGAAAAGGCCCGGGTTCAAACCCTGGGTGAGACGGAGGACGTGCGTCACTGGTTTCATCAGAAGCGCAACAGACAACTAGGTGGTCGACAGTGTTGCGTTCGCCCTAATACGGTCAACAGTGTGATGATGGCCTCGGAGGCTGCGACGCGAAGCTCTGTACTCTGCTAGGATCGACAAAAGTAGCTGAAAAATGAAGACTGGTGACTTAAGCAAACTATTCTTTCTAAATCTCACACCTCGGATAGACACTGCAAGCATGAGTCTGATAGGGAAGCCATCTTTCACCGACACCGTTCAACTGCGTCGTATGTTGGACAATGGGTCAGGCACTGATTGAATATCCTAGTATCCAGCTGAGTCAGGATATGTACGCCTCAGACCTCGAGTTCGCGGATGACATTGCTGTGCTAGTAGATTACCTTAACACGCTTAAACCAGTCCTTGATCGAATCGATATCTTCGCGAGGCTTATCAGACTAGAGGTCGATACAATGAAAACTAAAGCTTTTTTAACTTGCTCAGGGCTGTTGTCACAAAAGGTTTTCATGAATAGTCAACTAATCGAACGCATCCCATCAACCAGGTACATGGACTCTTGTTATCTATCGAATGAGGTAAAATTGCGCATCGAAAGACACCAGGAAAGCCTTTCCAAGTTACGACAGATGTTGTGGACCCGCAGCGAAGTGAGTCTTCGGACCAAGATCCGTGTCCATCGAGCCGCCATGTGCCCCATACTTAGCTACGACTGTGAAACCCGACCACTGAGAGCCGAGGATACAATAAGGTTGGATCTGTCTGATTACTGGCACCTGCGGCGAATCCCAAAAGTAAAACGGCGCGAACGAGGGCCCAACGATGAAGTCAGATTATGCTTCGACATCGGTGAACACTCCGTCTTCCTCCAACAAAATCGATAGCGGTGGCTCCGTCATACACTATGACGACCTGAGGCGGAACTAACCAGATAAAAACTACGTCCCCAACCCTGCATTGGATAGCACCGTCATCCTGATGACCAGCTAGAAACGTGAACCAGCACTGTCGAGGACAAAGCGCGTCTAGGTTCACGGTCAGTCTCTGGTACCCGCTAATGTAGGGGAACTGGGTCGCGATCCACAAAGAACTCGCTCCCAACCACTGCACATGATCAGCCATAATTCGCGATATTCATGGAGTCAACTTATCCTCCACGAAGAGATAGGCAAGTGTAAGTAAGTAAGCATCTTACACGAATTTTTGTGGTCTAACAGTGGAACTCGTTGTCCTGGGCAGAGGTGCGAAAGAAACAATCCGAGGAGCCGAACATGAGAACAGTTTGTTGTGCAACCGAGAAAACTAAAAATTCTCCCTATCGTAGAACTCATCGAACTATTACTCAGGTTGACAGAGCCAAACGCGCCTCGAAAAATAATTTGAAATGATGACATCAGAGACTAGTGATGGAAAACAAAACACCGTTCATGTTTGGGCAGCCATCTTTTATCAACATATCACAAATCCGGTTGTAAAGTAGGACCACCAATTCTGAACTCTGACGACACGGCTACCCAGTCGAGATGAGACACAAAACCAAGGGTCAGATTTGAACAGCCAATACTGCGTGGGAGAAGACTTTTGTATGACCCCAGATTGACTGATTCGTTGCTTATTGTTCGACAGAAATAGTAGTGGTAGAAAGATGGTTATCTGGACCTCGATATCACTGAGGTTGAAACCATGGCTACTGGATTTCACCCATCCAAGTTCATGAGATTGAAAGCGAAGACAAATGCACACCGGAGTACACTGCGCATTGGCTTTGACCACCCGAACTCTACCGGTTCGCGCGTACGTCAGCTGGACAAAGTACCACTAAAATCAAGTGACAAGTCTGGGGTTTTATATGAATTTTCCTAGTTGATGTTTCCTTAAGCGAATGTACTGGAAGGGATGGAAGAGGCCTACTAACGGAGAACTAGAAAAGACCCCAAGATTTGGGATGGTATTTGTAAGGCATACTTAAGCCACACGACTCATAAACACATGCAAAGAGATGCCATACACATTTCCGTAACAGTAAACAGATATACTCAAAAATGGTGCCTACGGGTATCTAATAAACACATTTCGTCCTTGAATATGACGCCACAAACAGAGGAGTGTCTCTTCGAAAATGGGTACACCACTGGAGTTTCGAATTCCTAATATTGTTACTGAAAACGGTAGCCGTAGTTAGATTTTGAAACTCTGAATTCTCGAGAGAGAAATTGCGTGGCGTGGTCCGCTTGAGAAAACGGTGAACGACAACAGAATTTGCAAGTTGTGCATGCAAAGGTGTTACTTTAGCCACAGTGTTCGGATAAAGCTGCCGACGCAAGTCGGGTGAACCGGCAGTGGTATCTAAACGACGTCAACTCGTTTATTGTGAATAAACGGGCCATGTTGGTCAATTTAGTAGCGCCTTGCACAGAAAACCCAAGTCGAACAGCAACTGATGTAGTATCTGATCACGGGTATTTCATCTAGTTTTTATCCCTAACCCGGTTGCAGTTTAATCACGTATATTCACTTTGGTCTTCTGAATGTGAAAGATTTCAATGAATCTAGTTCAGTTGGAGCAACCATTGACGGTTCGTGGATTGCGGAGGTTCTCTCATTAAGATGTATGCACTTAAAGTTGAAATTTCTATTTGCTCGCACTTCTGCACACCGCAATTCTGTTTTCCCGTATAATACTCCTGTGCTTTTCGATCCAGTGAAAGTCACCACAGACCTACGGAACTGTTTACTTGGATGAGAATTACCATAATTTGCACGTATTCCCCGAGTCCGTATTTTTATATTCACAGATATGGTGTAAATGCTGAAAATCCACCCAATCGGGTGCATAAAGTTACTACTGATTTGAACTGACTTGAATACAAAAGCCTCATCTATGATATGTGGTCGAATCTTCCTGCCTACCAATGATCACTGGTTGTACGAATGTCGTGGAAGTCTGAAACAAGGAAAAATCACTACGTGGTAATGGCGAAGGCGGATTGAAATTCGGATATATTTGCTCCAATGTAACCGCGCTACAGTTTTTGGTTCCCATTGTTATCCTCGGCGTCAGTACGATTTTACCTGCTTTGTTCATTTTGACCACTTAGAACGCGTAAAGCCGACTGAAAGGCGTGCCCCTGTCTACTGGTCTTGGTAATGGTCACCTGGTCGGTCACAATAGTTACTGAGCGTCTTCGCTCTGGTCACGACAGGGTCGAGTCCACGTGCCTAGCTGTGGGCGCACACCATGGTGCGATGCACAGACGACGAGTGCACAGTGGAGCCACCCACGGGAAATGTGTAGGGGCGATTGATACGCCGGTCTTCTGAACAATCAGGAGAAAGTCGCAAACAGCTAATCGGGTGGCACTTCCGGATAATTTTGACCTAATTCCGAAACAATGCGGAAAACGGTGTAGAGCCTGTGTTGACCGCTTAGACCTAGTTGCAGGTCCATGAATAGGTACCGGTGAACCAGCTGGTTATTTCAGTGATGATGCCAATATATTTGATGGCTGCAGATCGTCAAATAACTACAACATCCCAGTCATTTCATTGTTGAAGCAATGCTTCTTCTGGCTAGTTGAACGGTACCACTGTGCGGTGTATAAGCACGAATACCAATCACTGCCACTTTTATACTGAGATGAATATGTGCGAGCTGCAGCTTGTTTAGCAAATCTATTTTAATAGAATACGGACTGATGTTGTCGATCAAAAATTTCGTCAACTACGCGGTCTAATAGAACTGTGTGATTTTACTACAGGTTTATTACGACTCAGTTCAGTTTTGTGAAGTGAAGTAGAATTTACCGACGTATCCAACATTATCCCAAGTTACGTAACCCAATACCCAACCGCAACTAAGAGAGACTCCTTCAGTCACCGGGCAACAAGAAATATGTTCAAGTTTACAATATAATTCTCATCACAGTATGCTGGGTATTGGACAAAATACGTTAACCAGGTGCAACCCGTTGTCAGATTGATGGTTTAGACTTCACTGAGTAAACATTTAACATTTATCAAAAGTTACATGAACCTTGTTGTATTGTGTTGTATTGAAGACTTTAGCAAGTTGACAAAAACTCACATTTCAGCCAAATAGAGGGAAAACTGATCATTGACACTCTGAATAAGCTTAAAAATAGGTACTTTAGAAATAAAACTGGTTCAGTCACCGAGGTTAGTCCGAAGTTCCTCTGTGACTTTTATTTTGTCAACCAGAACACGTGCTAAGCAAGGCACTGTAGAGTTACGATAGTGATTTATGCGGGATGGAATAAGTCTAAATTCGAAACATGTGGAGGGATGCGAACGGCATGCAGATAACTCACGGTACAGGGGATGGATGGGGTCCACAAGAATCTTCTTGGCGAATTTTTCACAGGCTATAACGTGCAAATCTCAAACTTTGGAGATAAGACAGCCGATGGAAATCAAAGAGACACGACTGATAATGGCTAGGCCGCTGCGTGGAATGATAAAATCTTTCTGAAGTAGACCAGGAAAGGTTACGGGAGAGCAGCAGAGTAAGATAGGTAGAACCCACTGATGGACATAAGAAAGAATGACAGTTTGTGTGGCACCAAACTGCCTTAGCCTACTAATTTGAAAAGATAGTCTGCGTAGTTTTTTAACACAATCAAGAATGTGAGAAGACCATTGTAAATTGGCGCTGATTGTGACGCCTAAGTATTTGATCGAGTCAGCCCTGGAAATCGGGACATTGTTGATGATTGATTGCTCATTGGGACAAGAGGAACGAGAAAGGGGGAAAGTACGTCCAAAACATTTGGAAGCGCTAAGATGTAAACCAGAATGGGACGAAAAATTCTGAATATTATATAAGTTCTCGGAAAAAGAGTTAAAGTCATGTTGGTTGGAGATAGGTTGGCAGAGCACGACGTCATCAGCGTGCTTGAGAAGCCGTGCAGGTGATGCAGCGGTCAAGTCGTTAATACATATGGTGAAGAGAAATGGGGAGAGAACTGCACCTTGAAGAACACCTGACTTGTTAATCAAAAGACTTGATAAACTTGTACCAACTCTAGTACCTTGAGTTCTGTTTGAAAAGTAGTCTTTCAACCACGAGAGTAAAGAAGTGGGACAGCCAAAAAACTCCAACTTTTGAAGAAGTAGAGAACGGGGAACCGAATAGAATGCGGAAGAATAGTCGAGGAAAATACATCGGACGGAATTCATGGAACGATTTAAGTTGTTTGAAATGAAATGGCAAACTGAAGCAACTGCATCCATAGTGCATCTGGTGAGTTTGTAAGCAAACTGATGGGGGCCATTTGGAACAGCAAGAGAGGAACGTAATCTACTTAGAATAGCACGCTCGATCCACTTGAGCTCAGAAGTGATGGCGATGGGACGGAAGCGTTTGGATAAAATTTTGGACTTGAAGTGTTTGGGAATAGGTACTACTGTCACGGGTTTCCAGGAAGCAGGAATGGCACCAACATCAACAGTTTTATTAATGAGGGAAGTCATGATTCCGGATAGGTGATGTGCTCCAAAGTTGAGTTCTGTGGAGGGTAAAACGTCTGGACCCACAAAAGAAGCTGTTTTTGAGGTTCGAAGAATCTCGAAGACTTTTTCTGCGCAAAATGGCTCCATATCTAACGGAACAGAAGGAAAATAAGATGGTAGGGTATCCTATAAAGTATGAATAAACGCGGAGTTCAGGCTGTCGGCGTCTATATCATAGTTTTTTGATCGGGCTCGTTGTCCACATAGAAGCCGGATTCCTTGCCAGAGAAGTTTGCTATTGGTGATACAAAAGAACGGGTGGGAAAATGTCTTGTTCAGCTGTCGGATCTCTTGTTCGATCAGGATCGAGTGTCGTTTCACTAGTTGAATGTATGGACAATATTTTGGTTATGAAATGCGAATTCGCAGATTTCACGAACGTTGAACTGATCCAGCTGTGCCAGTTGTAAGTTCTTGTTGATCATGCAGTAGATTCAACTGACCATGGGATGTGCGCTTTCCATGGTACTTGTGCATAAACAACAACAAAGATATGCTGAACTAAAACATGATTGCGGAATAAGCCCATCATAGTACTCAGAACACGAGTTGTAGGCGAACATATGTTTTCGGTGATTTCATTCTCAAGCCATTACAATCACATTTATATGATTCACAAAATGTAAGAGTAGAAAGAAAAACTTGCGTACAAATCGTGAAAAACAGAACAACAAGGCCGATTCTTTTTGTCTGATAGGACGTGCATCATGACAAACACGCTTTTATAAGTCACACTACAATCGATGTGCATACTTCTAAAAGGACACTAGAATAAAGTCATGTCAAGCAAATGCTTTATGCACCCCAAGAGGTGATTGCAATATCCTTCGGCTCTCATAAAACCATAAGCGGAAAAAGTAAGTTTGTATTTAATAATCCCTGCGGGCGGCTGTGCGCCATAAAAAGAGAAAGAAGGAGAACATTCATCGTATCACTGTAGCCCAGAGAATGTACCACGTGACTGAGAAGCTCAACACGCAAAACAGAGAACCGTTGAATCAAAATGAGTACACTTGTTATTATGGTCAAAAACAACTTTTGTATAAGAATAAACATGTACAATCAATCTCTTGTTATGTCGCACCCCTTGGGTTTCCGAGAAATAAGTACATTTCAGGAACTGCGGCATATCGCGTTTGCTAGTAGTATAGACTTCTATTAGTAGGATGAAACATTGCGTGGAGTATTTAAAAACGACGAAAGCTACCCAACTTTTGTTTCTTGTTTTAGTCATTTTATTACGGCCAATTACCCATTGTTTGTTTTCACCCGAATTCCCGATTTGTTCATGCAATAGCTAAGATTCATAAATTGGCATGCAACAATAAATCCGTCGGTTTGAACCACACACTTAGTGAAAACTGCTTCCAGGATAGCTGAAATCGCATTACTGTTTGGAGTAACCCTTGTGTTGACTCCACAAAATATGCAGTCTCGTGTGGCCTCGGTTAGCTAGAGAACATGATGGAAAGTCCCAAACGTCTCACGCGCAATGTAAACATGCACCGACGTTGACTTGGTGTGCTTATCGTACACACAGATTACGTCTCCACATGAAAACGAGGTAGGCTGAGTTGTGAGCATCGACCATGAATCACCATTCGTGCTGTGACCAGAGATCAAATGAGTTGATTGTCTACCCGTTTGCACGGGCTAGTCAACGTCACTTATGGTTACCCGCCGTCGTTAACTCGACCCGCCATCGTTACGATATTGAATAACCCACGGTTTTTCAGAAACCTGAGTAGAATGGGAAGATTTGTTTGTAGGAAAATCAAAATTCGTCGTTCGTTGCACCTTTTCTCCCAGTCGGAAATCAACAAACACGCTGTTTCAAATCAGTCTTACACTCCAGCAATCAACCAGAAACCTGAAGATTCGCAATGGCAAACACCTTTAACTTCTGTACTTTTCGGACAGAGATAGCCTTCCGTTCATTCATAGCTTCACGTTTATCTTCTTTGCGGCGCTTCGATTGATTTGTAATAAGTTATTCTGAGGACGAAAAGTGGAATCTGATAACATTTCCAGATAACCTAATTCGCCACCATCAAAGTCTAAACAGACGATTTCTTCTTCAAAAAGACGACCACCAATAGAGAAGTATTTGGCGAAATCTTCAGTCAAGCCAAATTTGTCTTCAGGTGACTGGATTATTGGCTTATCTAATGAGTTTGAATCAAGCTTTCGTGGAAGAGTTAACGAGCACATTTGGATGAACAGACATCCAAGCTTTTTATTAGATGCATCGCCATGAGAATATCCACTTCGACTTTGAAATCTGATTGATCGTTTTCAAGCAGTTCGGAGGCAGCCATGCCAATTCGACATTCGATAATGTTATGGGTCTGCTGTGACAAGGGGCGTCATCTATAAATAGCAATATACAACAATCTTGAGAAATCTTCTTGCGGTTGACATAGGACAGCCAACTTTGGAATACCGCAGAAGTCGCCCATGCGTTTTTGGAAGAACTGCAACTGCGTGGCAACTTTTCACTCTGTATTCCACAAAGACAGTGGATTTCGAAACTTTCCAATAATTAGTAGCAACAACATCTTTCCAGGTAACCTCCCACACAGCGGTAGTACCACTCCTTGGATACGTTGGCTCCAGCGGTAGTCCCTCTTTGAGATTTCATGTTCCTTCCGGTGGCTTCCTGTAGTACAAAGTTGTCTCATCCGCAATGAAAATACCGCAATCGGCATATCCATGGCCCAACGTCAGTAACCCCACTCGAAAACCGTTCACTCCATTATGCGGTACTGTCAAACTTTCACCGCAAGCCTAAAAAATAACCTACGTGAGGCATTATCTGTTTCCTACTTTATAGGGCTCGATGCCACTGCTGTCTGACCAAGAGCAAAACTAATCTTTGGAAGCCTTAAAGTCATCAACATGCAGCTTCCGTGCTATCTCCATGGCTTTCTTGCAAACGATGGTCTCCACAATCGGGACTTCACCATGCTTTACCATCATTGTGGTAAACCATGTCAAAGTCTCCTCAATTACTACTCAGAATTTTTCATTAGTCTTGAGGTGGCATCTTCCCCGAAGAGCATAACTGTTCAGAAAGTCTTTGATAGCCATTCGATTGGATTTAACATTGTAAACCGTCTTCTTTGAAATATCAAGTGATTTAGCCACCGAACTCTGCGTTGCACAAGACTAGGCATATCCAGCACATTTCTCCTTCCACCTGATGGACAATCGCTTGGTCATTGTCTCGTCAAATACCACCGAATCGCACTCCCGATATCCATGTGCATTAATCGCAAGCGCAATCCAACCAGCGAACAGCATCATGTGCGTCACACTAGCTGGGATGTCGCTGGCTGAATGCGACATTACATGTTCGTTGGTCAATGGCCGAGCCGTGCATCGGTAAACAACAGCGTGACAAAGTAATAAGAGGTGCGACGTACTTCCAGGGGACATTACATGTTCTTACGTTTGTACACACGGTTGGCTTGGGTTTGCTGGAAAGTGGGAAGATTTTCAACGGCTTCTGATCGGCTGAGCGTGGCGTTCAGGTCGCAAACGTTTCATCACCAGCTGAGGTGACATTGTCAATGCGCAGGTGCCACCTCCGCTGGTGGTAAAACGTTTGCGACCCAAACGCCAAGCTCAGCGATCAGAAGCTGTTGGAAACCACTAGCCTGAGCTACAACCAACACTAATTTTCAAAAGTATTGAGTGGGAAGATACTAGAAAACGCGACGTTCCATAGATGCGACACAGCGAGAGATTGACTATTTCGTTAATAGACCACAGTTGATTGTAACCCTTCTTATAGGGTGACTGCGTCCTTGTCATGAAGCGTCAATGGTGAATCGCACTTCGTACAGTTTATACGTGTGATCTCTCCGCAGGAAGCCAGTTAAAGGAGGACGCTACTCATTCGATCCAGTTCTTTCAGTCATTGACCTTACACTTCCGTATGTTAGTTTTGGTTACTGGGCCACAGCAACATCGAATCGGATGTGACGTCAAATTAAAGCACGAAGAATTAATAAACAGTAAAGACTGTCACAAATTAAAATCATGTGGATGGAGAAAGAGTTGAAGTGCTAGTACATCACCGACCGCAACGCAGAGCAATGTTATCTAATGTCTTAAATCGGTTAGTTGGTGGATCTTTTTGAATCTCATCCCAAAAGTCCAATATGACCTACTCGACCAAGCCCGATGGTTAAAGTTTGCATAAGTCTTCTATGGCATAGACTGTTGCGTCCGTAGTTAGTAGCAGAACACGCAACGTTGGCACTGCATTTATTTGCACGAGCGTAATCACAAAACCCGGCCGTAGCCGGCGAGTAGGCGGCAAACAAGCAAGTGAGTTGGCATAAAGAATTAAACTACTTGTGGTGTCACGCGTAGCAGAGTAAGACCAATCAGTACACAGCAAAATCGATGGGTCAATACTGCTGGCGCTTAAGCATGAAGAAAGATCAAGGCAAATCAGGTGTATGTCCATTCATGAGAGGAATATTGATCGGTTGTCCGCGTAGTGTGCGAGACTTTAACCAGACACAACATAGACTGACCGCCTTGACACATCCTTTACCTGCAACCTGCCTTGGAGAACAACATGTAACAAACATGAGCATACAATAAATTGCCCAAATCAATACTTCTTAATGAGGCAGGTTTGATATCAGTCTATAGCCAGTCAATGCACTCGTTTGCGTATTTTTTTACTACACGCTTGTGCATGAGTGCAGTGGAAGGGGTATATACCCCATAGCCTCGAAGGCCCACTGCACTATCAGGTATAACCGGTAACCAGACCCTGAGACTTGGAATGGAGAACCACATGAGGCCCCAGTAGGTCAGGTGTGGTAACGATCCGGACGACAGTGAAATGTTGTCTACCACCAAAGTGACCGGTGGTGGGGATTCGAAATTCTTTTATCCGAGAATAATCCGATAACACTACCAGGGTTCACCATACCCAATCATCGTATGGTAGGAGACATAAAATGACACGGCTAGATGCTGCGGTCAGTAGCGTGGTTGCACTCGAGCTCTTTCGTCGTCTTCGTGATGTCTACTAGCAACTCCTTCTATTTGCTCATTACGTTTCCATTTTTTTTGTCCTTAGCTGGAATATGATACGAGGTATCAACTGAAGGCAGGGCACTGGAGTGCTAAGTTAGTGGTAGAAAGAAGTGAACTGAACTGATATCACTATCCGCAGAGGAGAAAGGTGGTTTCTAAAACTGCAAAAACTACGCCTTTCGGTAAATTTGTCGAAGTTAAAGGCCAGTTAAACGTCTCCTCAGAATGCTCCGCCCAACGTACTGCGCGCCATTCCCAAGTTCGAATTAGTGGGCCATTAGCATCTCTGATCAGTTCTCTCATATCTGGTTTCCGTGGACCGATACTTCTAATCAGACGATAAGATTTGCGACTAATGTCAATCGGGGTAGCTCTCCTCTCCTTACATTTCGTAGTTCACCGCTGTTCGCAATCACCCCTCAGGCTTTTAGTCGGTTGACTCGTTAGGAATTTGCGCACATGGCATCGGGAACGACGGAACTGTGGGCAATAAGCGAAACAACTCATATCAAAGATACCCATCGTTCATGATGCCCACTGCAAGTGGGTCTCGTGTAGTGTTGGGGCATCACTGTACGAGACTTTCCTGGTCTGTTGTCATCGTTCATTGAGATCCTTTGCATCCCATTGTGTCGATAACCTATAAAGTTTTTCTGAAGGCAGACAGCTGGTTATCATGCAGAACCGGCCTTGTGTGATGAGTGACTCTAGCGTTGATCTGACCATAAATGAGACGTTAACAGAAGTGAGCGCGAAACAATGCGTGATCAAAACCTACATGTGTATACCAGAATTGGAAACGATTTTTGAGGAATCCACGCCGGTGTTGGTCAATCATAATGCAGTCCGTTTGAGCCTAACGCTATGAAGGGACAGGAGAAAACCCTGAGTCGATTTAGCTTTTTTATAGCTGAAGTTCGTAATCACCAGAAAATACCTATGATCAGAACAAAAAGGGATGAGACCATCGACTGAAATAGCAAACTGACCTCCTATGTGACTTCCTGCCTTACTCAAACATTGAATTTGGGCATGCAAATCCCCAGAATTAGCCACTGTCTGTAGAACGTACACTTTGATGGAAAGTCCTGGTTAGAACAATATGTCGTCCTGTTTGACGCAATGTGCGAACCTTGAAGGCAATTCAGTGGAGTGGACATCTGGGATTGATAAATGGGTTTAATTTCTGTCCCGCTTGTGAACCATTGTTAGGCCTATTTTAAGGTCAAGAAAAATTAAAAAGACATTTTGCCAAAATAATGCTGGAGGTTTTTGACCGAATGGCAAATTACGATTAACCCCACTGCAGTAGATACTATCCTCTGGGAGCTCTAGCACGTGAATCTGACTGGGAAGTTGGATCAGTAAGGAAAGATAGATTTGTGAGCTTTTCTTTGGAAAACTAACCAGACTATTCGAGTATAGAGCCTGATCTACAAGACAGCGCGGTATGAAGCCAAGTCAAGAATGAGAACGAAGAAACCATGTATCGGCTTCTTTTGATCTGATCAATCATAATATTAACAGTTTTGCACACCTCGCTGACGTCATACCAACCCTGACCAGAAAAAGGAAGGAATATACTGAGACCCTCTTCAGAGAGAAATCCTCACTCCATGTTCTGACATGTTCTCAGCAGAAGGGTTTTACCAGATCGCCTCAAAATTCCACTGTACTATCAAGGATAACAGGAAATCGTGAGTCGGAGACTTTGAATGGGGAACCGAGCAACGTATCAATAGGTTAGGGGCAGTAAAAAGCCGGGAAACAACTGATTGCTGCCTAGCACCAATAAAAACGACATTAGTAGAGTTCGAACCTTGTACCTCAGAGGCGGTAGAGGCTTACATCATTGGACAAACACTGGTCATCTTGGTTCAGAAGAAAAAAGATTACTGTCCTCGCATGTCGATAACGGAGCGGAGAAAAAAAGAGAACAGGCGACGTATATAAATATCACTTTGATGACGAACTCTAGTAAAAGACTGCCATAAGCAGAAACTTAGAGATAACTCCTCTCCCAAATATGGTCCCCTCTAGGACACCATTTAGTTAGGCACTGACAAAGAATTGTGTTGCTGGTAGTGTCACGCTGAATCTCCTTAAACGCCGGTATAATGCCGTAAACACAAAAGTGGTCAAACACTGACGTCAAAGAACCGCAAAAAAATCCTCACTGTGCGAAACCAAAATACATCGTTACATCCATTAATGGGGACATGATAGCTGAGAAGACAATTAGTAGTCTACAGATACCTGTTAATAAGACGTTTCGCATAGCCAGCTTACATATTCCCCCCAATTCTGGTTTATAGCGTGTCATTAACTCGAAAATGAAACGCTCAAACCTTTAGCTTTCCTTTATTTGTATTAATTCACTTGTTCCTGTGAGACGACCTTGATCAACCGCACAAGCAGACACCTAAACTCACGAGTTTGTGAGCAACATCCTGCTTGGCTGAATATCGGAGCTACCGATGTCATCACCTTGTAGGAACCTGCCACAAGTAAATGTACACAAAGCTTTCCGCTTCTTGTACTAACGCTAGAGTGACCAGTCAAGAATTGCACCTTAGCAACAGCCGAAGCCACAGTCAGTCTTCACTTTGGCCCACTTCTATATGCACAAAACGGTCCGTAAAACCACTCAATCTCCACTGGATGATCGCTCTTCATTGTTTATGAATCCACCACTCGTCTGGACTTATCAACGGAACGTAGAATCAACATCACTCACTTGAATAGGTAGCCAAGTTAGAAACTCGTATTTCATGTGCCACCCCCACCGAAGCCATTACATTTGTAGTACTTCTTCCTCTGGTTCACTGAAATATAAATTGTTGTGTTAAGCAGAAGATGGATGACCAAAAACGTGTTTCTCGATTCAGAAACAAACGGCAAACTTGGGTGTCCTGTGAGTTTCAGTCGATGAAACGGTCCCAAGTACCGCTGTATATAGACGACAATTCACGTACTGATCAACACTTCAAAAGCTGTTACTGCCACCGTTGACTAGCATAGGCGCAAGCTCAGGTCGGTCTCGGAGAAAACTGTTATTCTATACTCAAGCAGTAGTACAGGGGTAGAAGTGAACGTCGCAGCATCGGGGACGCATTTACGACAATACTGACCAAAACATAAATCACGTAATCATCAACACAAGGTATTAAGGATTAAAGGGTGCAAATGAACCGATCGACATCCGAGCGGCCTATCACCCACACTGACTTACATCACTTAATTACCGCCGACAAAGAGATGTTACTTTATGCAAAACGGTAAAAGTAACTCAGTGTAAACTACCTACCTCCATATTACGTCTTATCTTCCACACGTTTATCAAGACACAATCAGGTCTCTTGGTATTCTCGAAAAAATCGAACAGCAACTTTCTTTCAGGATCATCCTCATGCAGCCAAATAATACTGCATTGCAACAAATTGTATTTTTCATCCCATGGATTCGGTGGCAATTCCTGTGTTCCAAACAGTCGAGGGAGGACGCGGATCAGAATACGGTCAGAAAAAATAGAACAAAAATATATGAAAGCGATCAGTTCGATGAGGACATGCACATTTACTCACACACCAACTTGATATCTTCCGTAAAACAGTGCAGCACCAAATGTCCTCGCAACTACATGATATACCTTAGGTCTTAAAATCAGATACATATTACCACAGAATTAGTTGCAATTCAGATCAAACATGAAAAAAATAAATCTCATGTGGATACACCAGTAGGCCATGAAAACCAGAAAGTATGCAGGATGCTGTCAGTCATTAACTTGTGCAGCGCTCTTGTGCGACGTGCTTTCAAATATGAAAATGAACCATGATATACGATCCGTTTGTCTAACAACGAACCATTGGAAAATATATTACGGGCCACAGTCAATAGATATAGACTACGTGTGTCATGTACTTTTCCCCCTTACAATAACATGGTCACAATTATCGCTGCTCCCCGTCAAGCGAGTAAGCAATATGGAGGTCATGAAGATGAGCTGCGCTGACTCTCGTCAGATGATGATCACGTGTGTTGAAATTGAGGCAGAAACAACTAAAATCGGTTCTTAAATCATGAACACAGCGGAAACAAGAACGTATTTCGTTCTGAAAAACCGATGTAACGGACCAAACGATTCTCACTTCTATTTCAGCGGACGGCGATTTCTCTTGTATTTTTTGTGCCAAAGCCACATCGGACAAAACGTTCAGAGTATCCATCTTTTCATGTAGTAAATCCAGTGTGTTGATCGGTGGTGGTCGACATCGGCCGAATGAGTGAGGCATCAAAGTATAGAATCGTGATGATAAAAAATTGATATCACTAGTTTTCTCCCCCTTCAATACGTCTTCTAATTCGTCTAACACCTCAAAGGCGGTGGCAATTTGACGAGCACTTAGTTTTCCGAGAGGCATTTTCTTCACATCTAGGAGGAAAGACGAAGTTCAAAATAAAAAGATAATTCAGTTCATTCAACCAATAATCACGCACTTCTGCGCTCTGGTTTCGGTTACCACCTAGCAGAATCGTTCAGTTGATGGTAAAAAGAGCTGAGGCATCAAATGAAACGAAAACCGAGGACAAATGAATACACGAGAATCACGAAGAAGGAGAAGAAGAAGAAGAAGAAGAAGAAGAAGAAGAAGAAGAAGAAAGAGATCGAATGTAACTACACCACTGGCCGCGACACCTAGCCATATCACTTGACATCTCGAACTATCTGGTAGGCGGGTCACACGGACCCCAATCCGGAAGTCTAGCATATTCTACTTGGCTAAGTCCCTTGGTCAATGATTTCATACCTTTCTGCCATGTCATGAACAAACCACCCTGACTTGCCTCCCAACCAATGGCTGCCTCGGAGAACAGCGTACGCCGAGGAAGTATATCGGTGGACATGTGTAACACATGTCCCTGCTACCTTAACTTGTTTAAGTCCAGTACTTGTTCCAGAGACGGACCTCTGGTTCCAAACACCTTACGTTTTATCTCAGCATTGCTGGCATGGTGTTCCCACCATATTTGAGCAATGATACGGAGACACTAGATCTCGAACACTGATAGTCTTTGCCTATCTTCTAACCTCGAAAGCCATTTCATCATCAACATCATCGTACAGCGTTAAACAGTAGGGCAAGCCCCACTGACCACTGCCTTTCTCACCATGTTGCACGTTGAATTGAAAAGTATGAATATACAAGATGGACAGGGAGTGGACCTACACGGGTGCGAAAAGGAAAGAATGCCCTAGTAGCCAACACACGGAATACACAGTCTAACTGTACAAACAAACATCGATCAGTCATTCTGATTCGATAGAAAGTGACAACACAATCGCCACTGTTCGCGGTTCGCTGCCATATCCTTCAGTGTCTCCAGCCAACTGGTTGATGGATCTTTTGGACCCCAACCACGAAGACGTGAAGCACCTTCTTTTCCTAAGTCTGCTGTACATTTTCTCATTCCCCGATGCCACGTCATTTGTTGACCTCCAGGTGGCTTCCTCCACTCCCTAGGAGGAACGGAAAATAGGACACGGTATGGTAGATGTGTGTTTGCCATACGTAACACGTGTCCCAACCAACGAAGTCTACTAAGTTGGATACGCTGTGACAAAACGTTCTCTGAATTAGTACCCAATACTCGCTTTCTTACCTCATCGTTGCTTACTCGGCTATTCCACCCAATCCTAGCGATACTACGTAAACATCGATGGTCGAAAACCTCAAGACGACGAATATCTTCAGCACGCAGACTCCAAGTTTCGCAACCATACAACAAAACTGAACGCACTGTGGCACAGTATACACGACCTTTCAACTTCAGTGAAATATCAGGTCGGCGCCACAAGTGTTTCAGTCCAGCGTACACCGCTCGAGCTTTGGATATACGCGTGCTCACCTCTACTACTATGCTCCCATCCGTCGTCACGCAGCTACCGAGGTAGGTGAAGTGGTCGACAACTGACAGCACCTCCCCATCGAGCATCAAGCTCGGAATTGTTGACGTCCAGTCTTGTAACATCACCTTGCACTTTGAAGGTGCAAAGCGCATGCCGAATGGAGCTACAGCTCTTGCGAGATTATCTAGTGCACGCTGAGCATGTTCCGTGGATTCGAACAAGCAGACAACGTCGTCTGCGTAATCTAAGTCACATAGCTTTTCACTATCTCCTAGTTCGACCCCTACATCCTGAAGATTTTGCAACGCACTCTCCATTATTTCGTCCATGAAGAAGTTAAAAAGGAAAGGAGACAAAGGGCATCCCTGCCGAACACCACTGGTCGTTTCGAACCGACTGGATAGTTCACCGTAAACTCCAACACGGCCAGAAGTATGAGAATACAATGATCTCAGTAGGTTCACGAACTTCTGGGGCATACCTTTTCGATGAAGAACACTGAAAAGCGACGTTCGATCAACTGAATCGAAGGTGCCTTTCAGGTCTAAGAAAAGCATTATTGTTGGTCGGCGGTGCGTGTGACGCGTTTCAAGTAGTCGGCGAAGAGTAAAAATCTGGTCGATGCATCCTCGACCTGGGCGGAATCCAGCCTGCTGTTCGCGGACATTCCTCTCACGAGCCGGTGTAAGACGGAGCAGCAAAATCGAAGCTAATACTTTGATGACTATCGGAATTGAGCTAATCCCACGATGATTACCACAGTCATTGCGTATTCCCTTCTTGAAGATGGGAACAATCAATGACTCGCTCCATATTAACGGAATACGCTCCTCGTTCCAAATGTCACGGAGCAAGGCGGTTAGTGATTTTATCAACGCCTCACCACCCAGTTTGAAAAGAACTGGAGGAAGTTCGTCGGGACCTGCCGCTTTCCCCCGCCTTAGTAATCGAATACATGACTCTACTTCTACTCCTGATGGGGGCTCAAGTGATACCACCCTATGAGTCGCAGTTGTCGACACGGGAGTAACTGCACTAGCGTGCGGCCAGCTAAACTGTTCCTTGAAGTACTCAGCCCATCGGTCAAGCCTTTGCTGTTTGTTATGGATGGGTTCTCCATTTCTATCCCAAATCGTTTCACTGACCTGAGTTCGCCGTCCACCGGTGTCACGAATAAGTTTGAACAGTCTGTGACTGTTACCTGAAGCAGCTGCCACTTCCATTTCTTCGGCTATATTGACCCACCAATTTTCGCGATCCTTCTTAAGGCTTCGCGTAACTTGTCTTTGCAGCTTTCTCCGCATCTTATTCATCTCCTTACCGTTCGAAAGCTGACGCTTTTGCTCCATTATACTCAGCGACTCTTGCGAGATCCAGTGTCTTTGATGGACAACGGATCCAGGACCACAGGCAAAACCTGCTGCAACGTGCATCGCCTGTTTGATATGAGACCAATGCCCATCTACATTACTGTTCTCCGTGGATCCTAGCTCATGTGCTAACTTCTGCTCATAACGGGTGCAAACGTCTGGATCACACAAACGTTGCACGGCTAATCGGGTTTGCGGTTTGCGACGATGGCCATGGAGCTGGAGAGATAATCGCATTAAAACTAACGCATGGTTCGACTCTACGTACGTGGACCAGTAAGATCTACAGTTCTGAACAGAACTGCGCCATCGGTAGCTTACGGCGATATGGTCAATTTGACTGAAAGTACCTGTAGAGTTAGAGCGCCATGTCGCTGTGCGACGCGAGCTGTGTCGGAAATTTGTGCTAGACAAGAACAATCGATTGTCTGCACAAAATTGGAGAAGCCTATCCCCGTTATCTGTGCGCTCAGCGGGTAAAGCACAACGCCCACCTAAACAGCCTTCTGACACACTGAGTTTGCCAACTTGTGCATTGAAGTCACCAGCTAGCACTACAATGTCGGAACCTTTACTGCTGCGAACGAGAGTGGCGAGGGCCATTTGTGAACCTGTGTAAAAATTACGCTTCGGTAGGCATCACTCAGGAGTATCAATTCCGCTACGGCTAGTATGGAAGTGTGCAGTCCAAATGGAGTGAAGCAGGAACAAAATAACGTTTAGGTGTGCATATGACAAACTGAAACTAAAGCCGTCATCGCAATGAGCTACTTCGACAGCGTTCGCCTTCATTAGGCATTATTTTTTCTTCCTTGCTTGCGCATGAGTGTAGTAGAAGGACTACACCTCTATGGCATCAAAGATACCACAATACGAAGGATAACTGGTAAACGTGACCCTAAAACTTGACTTGGAGAACCACACAAAGTTCGGATTGGTCAGATGTGGTACCAGGCATAGCAACAATCGACCGATGTCTACCACCAATATGATCGATGGTTAACCAGTGACAGCTGATAAGAACACACACCCGTCAGCCACCGCCCGATAGCACAACAGGAAAGCCTACCAGCCACATTACCGATATTCATTTTTTTCCGTGTCATTAATTTTGAGATTTGTCAACCGCAGCAAAAAATAAGTCTGAGTCAATAAGCCTATCTGGCTCACCAGAATGGTCCGTGTTTTATCCCAGAATTCATCTCATTACCAACGCGATCAGTCCACATTCTTCCGTTCTCCATCCTCCTTACCACTATCCTATCTGAAACAATTAGCTTGGCCACGATTCGAGGTACGATTCCGTATGTGGTACTTAACATCATACTCTTTGAATCCCTTCAAAAACTAAGATAAAATACATTCTAAACGAAACAATAAACAGCCTATCATCCCGTAAATTCATGATCACTGAAACTTCACATCTCACTCTTGAGCGCGGTCACTTCACATACCATTGCTTACCACAAACACGACGCATCTCGCACCATTCTCAAACAATACTTAACTTGTAGCGTGTAAAGCGGGAACTCCGGAGTACTTCAGTCACACATGAGAAGCTTCGTCTCCTCCTCCGATAATTTGGAACTAGAGAATGGCAGCCTTTACAAGTCAAAACTCCCGCATTTCTAATCTGCAATCACTATCCTACGTCCGGTAACCTCTCCACTGCACACGTTCTTTACCATAACAACTGCGGACTGATCAATCAGGCTACCTTCATCAACGCCTATTCCATCGAGTTTTCATCAGTAGTCGATTGTCAAGGCGGTAATTATCTCGCATCACTATTCTCGCCTGAAGTTCCATATATTCACCTATCAATTTTCATCCAACAACTGAAGAGCTAAAATATCAGAAAATCATAAGGGCTTCCTGGCAAGCAGTGACTGCTGGAGTTCAATAACGGCACACGGTACTAACAAAGACCGCACGCTTGAGTAACTGTTGGAAACGTTCCGGAATCCCCTCGGTGATACGTTTATTTTGCCATTAGATCTAGGGCAAGGTTCCTAAACTATTTGCCTCGGGATAAGTTAAAGCTATGCAAACGGAAGGTGATGGTACATGTTGTGACTGGGATACGAAGCAAAAATTCCCTCAGTCGACGTGGAGGGGCTGGTGTGAAACTCGAACGTTGCACATGTTTCTTCTTTCTACTTTCCGTTCACATGAAGCATTAACAAGAATCCACATTTTCTCTGTTTCGGCTTCCTAGCTTATACTGTTAGAAGAATTAGGTCTGCGCTCTGGGGCTCCGATCTGTTGATTCTGCAATGCTGTGTTTCGTTGAAACAAAATATAACATAGCCACTTGCAATACACAATATCGAAACTCACTGACTGGACTAATCTGAGGAAGATGTAGCAATTAAAACTATAGGATGAAGTCACAAGACTAGAGAATAGTTAAATCAAAATCAAAACTAACAACACAGGAAGTGGGAGTAAGTGGTGATGGCACTAGCCTTATCACTCATTGAACTATTGAGCCAGTATTGCATGGGGGTCAAGTAAATTACTAGACTCAGTACCTGGATCACCAACTCCACATGTATTCGGATGCACAAAAATGCCACATGAGCAGACAAAAGACAGTTACAGAAATAAGTGAGAACCAAGATCAGAACACTCGGTCGATAAGGTCTTCTCATAGTTTGGGTTCACGGGACCCACCTCATGACTTATCTTTGTAGGTACTAAACGACATGGCCAAACGTCGCAAACAGTGGTGCGCTTGCTACCAGATGCTTTCTTCAAATATTATTTCCCAATCAATAATGCAGGTGAAACAGCCTGATAAATGGCTATTGTAATCCGTATGAATTCATTAAAATTCGCGGACTACGTACTAACAGGGTTTTTAGGAGTTGGTTTCGTCTTCTGAAGAATGCAAAGAGGGTGTACATCCGGGAGAGTTGAAAAACTAAGCAGTCAAGGATGATTTATCCATACAAAAATCTTGTCTATCCGATAAGACGGCAAACGAGCAAACTATTGACGAATATAAACGGAAACGAATTAGGGCCGTGAAACGTACCAATGTTTAAGGAAGACATCACATGCGTGAACATATCTCGATCGAATATACGCCGAACTAGACGCAGTGTATTCTCGTCCAGTTTTGATGGAGCTGTTTCCTGAACAGAAAAGAGCAGATATAAGTGAAAAAGTGTCACTCACCTTCTCGTCTACAGAGGGAATTAAAACTTCTTCGGTTCGCGTTTCAAGCACCTCCACCATGCTATACTTCCCAGGCTGAAAGGTAAAAGAATCTCGCTTCGACCATGAATTTTTTGTTTTATCAGAGAATTTTTTCTCGAAGGCCTTTATTGCATCCTTCAAATTTGTGAGTGGTCCCCGTTTGGAACTTTGACCAGTCTCCCCCTGAGACCGAACTGGCAAAAGTAAAAGAGGAACCTACCACACGACCCCACCTCGTCCAAACCAAGAACCGGTCAGGCTGCTTCAAATTTTGGAGTAACTGTATGATATAAAATTTATTATTATTAGCGTCTATATTTGTCTGATTTAGCATGCAATCATAATCGGCATAGACCGTCCAACTAGATTTGTCCTGCGATGAAACTAAGTAGACTGATTCATGAATAAATTTACATACTTCACATGGCGAGAAGTGCTTGTCCACAGAATGTTTGATTAATTCTTCGACTTGTTTCAGATCTAACAAAAAGGGAGTATCAGAAAAGACCTTATATACCATAAACGGTCTTCCGCGCTGCATCTCTCACTTGGTTTTCTTCCCGAGTCACCTTCGCGGGTGTACTCAACACCTGTGAAGCTGATTTTCGTTTAGGCGGCATTAAAAGCTAAAGTAGAAGTAGCCGACAGTAAACAGAATTAAATCACAACGTCCAAGTGAAGCATTCCATCGACCATCAGTGACACGTAGGTAAGGCCCTGAGTGAGATTTCCAACCGTGAGCGCTACGAAATGACAGCCACGATTTAAGCATCGCTGTAATTACGGCCGAACAAACAAAAAGTCCTAGTGATAATATTGTCTAGATCTCACGCCGCTCAATCGCTTATGGGTGTGATTTGATCATCCGACAGATTCGTCGACAGCACTGTTTATAATCGTTTTATCACAAAATCCAACTAAATCACAATGGGCAGAACTCGGAGACTGACGACCCTGTAAAAAGGAGTGAACAGAAGTCCTCCCCGCCCCTCCTCAGCAAGAAATACTATTGGAGATAGCTCAAACAGTTTATTGTTGGAAGATACTGCATCCAAAGAGGCGGATGTTCACACGGAAGTAGTCACATACGTACACTCTTTCTAATGGTATTTGTTAAAAATACGCCTTTGGACTCTTTCAACTATTCTACAAAGTAAAATTAACGCAACTTAATCAAAAAGATCATTTAATATCCCGCGCGCTCATCTTTTATTATCGAAACGTTTTCGTGCAATCAATGCGCCAACGTTTACTTCGTAACTGATTCACATGAGTGTTGAATAACATTCTAGGATTTTTTCAATTTTTGTTGCAAAAGTGTGAATTTAATAGATCTGAAAGTTCCGTCGAGTTGTATCATGCTCACCTTCAGATTAGATGCTACAATGAGAATCATGATAACATGTTCAACAAAGTCATATCCCTGCGAAGTAGTTGAACTGATAATCAGCGTTTGAGATAACATTCAAATCAAATTTCAAGCCATGATTATCTGCCTGGATCCGGAGGAACAGTTGATTTTTAAGTGAAATCATCATTCGATGCACTACGTAGTAATAAACGAGAGGTAAAGAAATGCATTCCAAAGCACTCATCTCAGTACATTTTGAAAATTGCTTTATTGAGGTTCGTTTGCACTTGTACATCTATTGAACTGACATTAGTGGGTGTTGCTGTTGTGAGAATCATCTCTCAGAAGAGAACAGACACATGGTTACGCAGAATAATTAATCCGGTCTACTGGAGAGAGATTTCGATATTCTTCATTGCTGTCTGTCTATTATCAGTTGAGTATTTTCATACTCTTAACTGAGCTATCTGCTAAGTTGTCACCACGTGTTCGGCATACACTCTCTCGCAATAACATCTACAGGAATT
Organism: Fasciola hepatica; assembly: GCA_948099385.1. Taxonomy (NCBI): domain Eukaryota; kingdom Metazoa; phylum Platyhelminthes; class Trematoda; order Plagiorchiida; family Fasciolidae; genus Fasciola; species Fasciola hepatica. The sequence continues at coordinate 4,992,434 of CANUEZ040000105.1, forward strand.
CTACTGTTCGCTACCCGCCCAAATCCTAACAAACTGAGCTTGAGTATTAGCTGAAATTCTCATCAATTTTTGATGTTATCGTTTTTTTCATTCCCTCGATTCGATGAGATGCCACGTGTTTATCTTTTTTGACAGAAATGCGGACGTCCATTTACGCAAAAGTACGACCAAATATAAACACAAGAAGATCGACAATTATGATTAAAATTCCCCGTTTCTGATGTTGTACGGCCAAGTTCGTTGCTGTTGTTTCAACAAGGTTTCAAGCATCGGCTTACTTTGGCTGAAGTATTTTTTTTGTTTTGATCATCAGGATTGTATGCTGGAGTATCTGATTCGTCACATTTTGGATGTGGGTCATTCACTGATGTTTTTGAGTCAATTTGACGATTATCTTGATCAGCTGGGCATGCGCCAACGGGAGTTAAATGCTGGATTGATAGGATGTTTTCTTCATCATAATGCTAAAATACTCGGGTTTGTATTTCAGTAGAGAGACTTCCTCTACAATCGGATTGTATTCAGAGCTACGCGCGCTCTCAAAAAGCACCGGACCAAAGTGCCCTAACCAGAATTCGTTGGTCACGTAAAAATGATTTGCACTTGTGCAAACTAAGGATCGCATCGAATGAAAGGAAAAGAACGTTCCTAGCTACTTGGTCAGAACGTGTGTTGCGCATGTCCCTGACAGGATTTCTCGGCGCGCAATGTTCGCTGAGGCGAGTAACGGTTGGACAGTGGGTAAAGAAGGCCAGTCCATGACACCGAGAAAGGTAGGAAGAACTTAACCCGTGCACTTGGCCATGTGGGGCGTGAAACTTCCTGGGTGGAGTCCAAGAGACCCCCCGGCTCAGTGGTTATATACGTTAGAGGATATGGCTGGGCGCTGCGATCAGTGGCGCCCTTGTATTCACAAACTTTCGTTATCGACTTGATACCAATATTTTCATTTCTTTTACTGCTATTTTAATATTTCTGTCCTTTCTCATTATTTTCAATTAAGACTATCGCAGGGAGATAGCAACCAAAGAGACCGCACCTAGTGCATGGTTAATGGTTGTCTGAACTGAACTGTTGGGAAAACTCTAAATGTTATTACCAAACTTGCTACTTCCAAAGGCGTTCCGTTTAGCCTTACCACCTGCCTGTTTTACTAAGGATAATACGCAGAAGTTCGGGTATTCGTAATGCGTTTGCTGTGGAGAAAATTCACTGGTTCGTCGGAGAGTCCACGATCATAATGGAAGTGAGAGGGCATGCCAAACAATAAAAATAACTGTCAGGGGTAGCTGGTCCTCCAGGTTGGAGTTCGATCTGAGTTGGCAACTTAGTCATCATCATCGTACAGCGTTAAACAGAAGGGCAAGCCCCACTGACCACTGCCTTCCTCATCATGTTGCACGTTGAATTAGAAAGTGTGAATATACAAGATGGACAGGGAGTGGACCTACACGGGTGCGAAAAGGAAAGAATGCCCTAGTAGTCAACACACAGAACACACAATCTAACTGTACAAATGTACATCGATCAGTCATTCTGATTCGATAGAAAGTGACAACACAATCGCCACTGTTCGCGGTTCGCTGCCATATCCTTCAGTGTCTCCAGCCAACTGGTTGATGGATCTTTTGGACCCCAACCACGAAGACGTGAAGCACCTTCTTTTCCTAAGTCTGCTGTACATTTTCTCATTCCCCGATGCCACGTCATTTGTTGACCTCCAGGTGGCTTCCTCCACTCCCTAGGAGGAACGGAAAATAGGACACGGTATGGTAGATGTGTGTTTGCCATACGTAACACGTGTCCCAATCAACGAAGTCTACCAAGCCGGATACGTTGTGACAGAACGTTCTCTGAATTAGTACCCAATACTCGCTTTCTTACCTCATCGTTGCTTACTCGGCTATTCCACCCAATCCTAGCGATACTACGTAAATATCGATGGTCGAAAACCTCAAGACGACGAATATCCTCAGAACGCAGACTCCAAGTTTCGCAACCATACAACAAAACTGAACGCACTGTGGCACAGTATACACGACCTTTCAACTTCAGTGAAATATCAGGTCGGCGCCACAAGTGTTTCAGTCCAGCGTACACCGCTCGAGCTTTGGATATACGCGTGCTCACCTCTACTACTATGCTCCCATCCGTCGTCACGCAGCTACCGAGGTAGGTGAAGTGGTCGACAACTGACAGCACCTCCCCATCGAGCATCAAGCTCGGAATTGTTGACGTCCAGTCTTGTAACATCACCTTGCACTTTGAAGGTGCAAAGCGCATGCCGAATGGAGCTACAGCTCTTGCGAGATTATCTAGTGCACGCTGAGCATGTTCCGTGGATTCGAACAAGCAGACAACGTCGTCTGCGTAATCTAAGTCACATAGCTTTTCACTATCTCCTAGTTCGACCCCTACATCCTGAAGATTTTGCAACGCACTCTCCATTATTTCGTCCATGAAGAAGTTAAAAAGGAAAGGAGACAAAGGGCATCCCTGCCGAACACCACTGGTCGTTTCGAACCGACTGGATAGTTCACCGTAAACTCCAACACGGCCAGAAGTATGAGAATACAATGATCTCAGTAGGTTCACGAACTTCTGGGGCATACCTTTTCGATGAAGAACACTGAAAAGCGACGTTCGATCAACTGAATCGAAGGTGCCTTTCAGGTCTAAGAAAAGCATTATTGTTGGTCGGCGGTGCGTGTGACGCGTTTCAAGTAGTCGGCGAAGAGTAAAAATCTGGTCGATGCATCCTCGACCTGGGCGGAATCCAGCCTGCTGTTCGCGGACATTCCTCTCACGAGCCGGTGTAAGACGGAGCAGCAAAATCGAAGCTAATACTTTGATGACTATCGGAATTGAGCTAATCCCACGATGATTACTGCAGTCATTGGGTTTTCCCTTCTTGAAGATGGGAACAATCAATGACTCGCTCCATATTAACGGAATACGTTCCTCGTTCCAAATGTCACAGAGCAAGACAGTAAGTGATTTTATCAACGCCTCACCACCCAGTTTGAAAAGAACTGGAGGAAGTTCGTCGGGACCTGCCGCTTTCCCCCGCCTTAGTAATCGAATACATGACTCTACTTCTACTCCTGATGGGGGCTCAAGTGATACCACCCTATGAGTCGCAGTTGTCGACACGGGAGTAACTGCACTAGCGTGCGGCCAGCTAAACTGTTCCTTGAAGTACTCAGCCCATCGGTCAAGCCTTTGCTGTTTGTTATGGATGGGTTCTCCATTTCTATCCCAAATCGTTTCACTGACCTGAGTTCGCCGTCCACCGGTGTCACGAATAAGTTTGAACAGTCTGTGACTGTTACCTGAAGCAGCTGCCACTTCCATTTCTTCGGCTACATTGACCCACCAATTTTCGCGATCATTCTTAAGGCTTCGCGTAACTTGTCTTTGCAGCTTTCTCCGCATCTTATTCATCTCCTTACCGTTCGAAAGCTGACGCTTTTGCTCCCTTATACTCAGCGACTCTTGCGAGATCCAGTGTCTTTGATGGACAACGGATCGAGGACCACAAGCGAAACCTGCAACTTAGTCAGTAAAAGCAATAGAACAATAACTGACCCAAGAAAATGGGGTTCCACTCAGCTACCCCGCTGCCTTGCTGACAGGTTTTTGCTAGGACCAAAGGATTTGGCTGGGAACTCTAAGTGTTCTCCTGCTTAGTGGCTGGACTTCCCAGTAGTACCCGTCTAACGTCTCTCATGAACTGAAGGAACAAAAAGAATTCCACACTGCATCGGTCGTCGAGGAAGATAATCAGGATTGCTTTGCCCATTGCATCGACCAGGACAGGTAGTGATAAGTGGGGTACCGCTTACAGTTCCCCCTCTTATTCAGCCCTTAGTCTTCTCCCACTAACTGCCTCTTTTTGTCCCATAGTCCTACCCACATTGCTCCCACTGATAATACGCTTGACACCTGCGACAGTTCACTGTCAAATAATATCGTAAACAAATCTCGATCTCATAACTCACATTTGCTCAAGTATCGTCAGCTTCTGAATCTCGGCTGTTCTTAAGTACGTACACTTGCCTACTTTTACTTTTATGCGGCTATCTCCTAAGAGAAGATGAGCAGTTTCAATGGACGTCGCGGGTTTTGCCTGCCCATGAACGGCGGTCACAGACGAGATTGGAACACAGAGGTGTCCAGTTCTGGCTTTGAAGATGAGCACCATAAACACACCGGATTCCCAATCGCTCGACGTTCGACCTGACAGTGTATACCCATGTTTTCAGCTGTCCTCTCTCCATCACGACGAGACTACACCTTGGCGTATAGCGATAGTTTGCGTGCCTCTATGACCCAAAGAGCTAAGAAGGATGGCTTCCCTAAGCCGGATATGCAGACACGCCTGACATATCAGTGGGTAGAGGCCAGACAAAGTCCAGTCTAAAAACCAGTTGATGAGCAACATCTGGTTCTATTCACTACGCCCCTGGAGAGGTCACTCCAACGAATAAATACGGAGAAAAACATTTTACCGGTCTAAAAACCCCCACCAGATGGACGTAGGAGTGGAGTACCTGGGGTTTCTTTCGACGGTAGGAGAAGTCATGGTGCTTAATTGGGCAGCTATCACCCGCCTAAGCTGGGCAGCCTCCCAGCCCAAAGGATGCTGCCCCATCCACGTTCCGCTTGCTCTATTGGGTGTATGGGGACAAGGACTGAATCCGAAAAGCGAATTGATAACGGAGCACCAGTGAAGACAGGACAAAACGCATGCAGTAATCAGGTCTTACGTGACGGAACAGAAGGAGTTCCTTCACGGGTGCTTCGGTCGTGTTCTCGTGCTAGGTTAACACCACAGTGCCTTGTGGGCGAGACTTTTAAGTCAAAGGCTCCGGTTAGGGCTCCCAAAGAGAAAACCCCTTCTGTGATGTGGGCAGCCGCGAAGTATGATTCGTCCAGAAACCTCCGGTATTTTTCCTGTAAAGGGCCTAACCAATTTTCCTTCTTCTAATTCGAGATTGATGCAAAACGCCACGGGTAATTACGGCTGTGATGAAAGCAGTAGTTCAGGAGTTGGGTATAACTCAAACGCACTTCTTGAGCCTAAATGTTCATTTCACTTGGCTGCCCTTAGCGTCCGCACACTGTCAGATAGGGCAGCAGGCTTCTCTCGCTAAAACTCTTGACACTTTTGAAATAAATGTATGCTGTCTCCAAAACACGCATAGAAGACCCCACTTCTGTCATCACGCTTCGCACCCCAGATTCAGTCTCAGTCTCTCATTTCACTCTTCGCGTGTCGGGTGATTCGGTATCTAGAGCTCGTGGTCAGGCTGACATTGGGACTGCTTTGAGCATGAAAGCTGAGTGTGCACTGGTAGGCTGGATTCCAGTCAGCAGTCGTTTGTGTGCAGTTCGGCTGGACGGTTCTGTTCGTGTCAACAACAACAAACTGAAGTGTCGATGCTTGTTCGTCGTGTCTGTGTATGCGCCCACTGACTGCAGTTCCTCCGTGGTGGTCATTGCTGGAGATTTCAATGCTCAAGTTGGCCGTTTGGGAGATTCCGAAAGACACCTTGAAGGCCTATTTGCTATCCCAGCCGATCGTGCCGATAACGGCGATTGTCTCATTCAGCTGTGTTCTGACCACCGATTGTTTCTAACAAGTACAAACTTCTGCAATAAGGGGCATAGACTCACACGGCGTCCTCCTTCGTCTTTACAACGTTGGACTCAGATTGACCATATTGTGACTCGTCACCGCTGGCGTGGATCAACTGAAGATTGTCGCTTATTTTGGTCTACGCCTGTGGATTCAGATCACGCCTTGGTAAGTTCTCGCCTCCGTTTACGCTTTGTCCGTGGTCGTACGAACGTAAATGCCACCGGTCCCGCGCAGTTGATTTTGGACGATAACCAGCGATATAATTTCCAGACGAAGATGTCTACGCAGTTATCGATGCAGCCGGATGTTCAGGACCCAATTGAACGTTGGCAACAGATCAAGGAAGCCTTGTATGCCGTTTCGAATGTCATCTAGGACTCTGGTTCAAGTTGGCCTCACAAACGATGGATATCTTCCATATCAGTTGCCCTGTTCGATGCTCGTAGATCCGTCCCTCCGGATGCCACATTCAATGAAGTGCGTAAATCCCTGAGACGCCAACTGACTTGGAGCCTGAGGAATGACCGTGAGCAGTGGTGGATTGCGAAATGTAAGGAAATGGAGAAGACTGCGTCCACTGACAATTCTCGCAACCTTTTTCGTTTGATTAGAGGCACCGGTCCACGGAAGCCCGGTGTAAGTGAGTTAATTAAGGAATCCGACGGCTCACTGATTCACTCTCAGAGACGTCGTCTTGAGCGTTCGACGAAGCACTTTAGGGATTAATTCAGTTGGCCCACTTCAATTGTGGACCTTCCAAATATCCCTGCCAACGAAACGATGCAGGTGGATATCAGTCCTCCACGAGAGGTGAAGATTATGCGGGAGATAGAGTACTTTGAAAGGTATAAAGCCACTGGACCGGATGGATTGTCTCCATCTTTTTTCAAGGATGAAGACGAAGCTTTGGTTTCATAATTAACAAAACTCCTCCGTATTATTTGTAATAGTGAGGAGATTCCCCGGGGATGGTGTGAATCGGTGATTGTGCCGATTTACAAGAAAGGTGACAGGTCCTCTTGTGAAAACCACAGAGGAATTAGCTTGGTAAGCATCGCGTCTAAACTGCTCACCGGTCTTATTGTCCACCGATTACCAAGTGCCCGCGAAATGTGTACGCGTGAGAATCAAGCCAGTTTCAGGCCCGCTCGTGGTTGTATCGACCACATGTTTACTCTTCGGCAAACCTTAGAGCACAGACACACCTACCGTAGGCCCACAGTCTCAGTCTTTCTTGATTTGAAAGCGGCGTTTGACTCAGTCGACCGCACACTTCTCTGGCGCTGCCTCTCATTGAAGGGTAAGCCAGAGAAGTTTATTTCTCTTTTTCAATGCTTTTACACAAACAGCCGAAGCTAAGTTCGTGCTTACGGCGATCTCTCACCCGACTTCACCACGAGAACTGGTGTTCGTCAGGTTGCCCTTTCACCCTTCTCCTTCAATTTTGTGATTGAACTGGTTTTTGAGATAGCTCTATCCTCGTGTGAGAATAGCGGCGTCGATCTTTTTTAGGCAGTAAACTGTCTGACTTGAAATACGCGGACAATATCGTTCTTCTGAGTGAAAATCCAGGCAAGTTGCAAGCTCTCTTAGATAACTTCAACAACAGTGTAGCGATGTTTGGGATGCGTTTTGCACCTTCAAAATGTAAAGTGCTGTTGTAGAACTGGGTTAGCTCAACGCTAAACTTCTTCTTGGCAGGGGTAGCTCCAGGTGAAGTGAATAAATTTTGTTGCCTGGGTAGTTACATCTCACCAGGTGAACAGATATCGGATGCAGTGTCATCTCGTACACAGAAGGCGCGTTTGGCTTTTGCCAACCTCTATTATCTGTGGTGCCGGCATGACATTTGGTTGTCCGCTAAGGTTCGAGTGTGCGATGAGACGGTTAAGTCCGTTCTTTTATACGGTCCAGAAACATGCCCGTTGAGGGTAGAAGATAGGCGAAGACTATCAGCGTTCGAGAATCAATGTCTCCGTGGCATTGCTCGGATTTGGTGAGAACATCATGTCAACAATGCTGAGGTTAGACGTAAGGTGTTGGGTACCAGAGGTCAGTCTATGGATCAAGTACTGAGTCCAAACAGGTTAAGGTGGTTGAGACATGTGTTACGCATGTCCACTGATAGACTTCCTCAGCCTACGCTGTTCTCCGAGGCAGGTAGTGATTGGAAGGTAGGTCGAGGTGGCCAATCCATGACGACAAAAAGGTATGAAAACCTTGCCCGGTGGACTTGGCCACGTAGGACGTGCTAGACTTCCAGGTTGGGGTCCACGTGGTCCGCCTACCAAACGGTTGATGTCAAGTGACATAGCTAAGTGTCGCGGCCAGTGGCGTAGCTGCATTCGGACTCTTTTCTTGTCTTCTTGATTTCCGTTTAATACTTTGACTTTCTGTATCTTTATCTATTCTTTCCGCTTTTTACTGCACGATGCCGGAAGGTAGCAACCGAAACCAGAGCTCAGAAGTGCGAGGTTATTGGCAGAATAGACTGAACTGAAACTGAGTTGTTTTCTGTGGTATATTACTCCTTGTTTCGCCAGTTTTGCATTTATTACATCTTCTTTGTCCCATGAATTCACCACATGATCTCTATGAATTTTAGTTCTTATGTAGCGTTTGTGTGTCGAATAAAGCCTAATATCTAGGTTTCCCATCTTCATACATCCTCTGACGCCACGGTTCAGCCGCGGACTAAAAAAATTTATTCGACAAAACCAGTGGATCGTATACAGCGCCCTGAACGATTCAACGCTAATCCCGGTTCGCCTAACGCCTCCAAACAATGACTTCACTGATATAGATCCTCTAATTTTCTGACATTCATCGATGACCTACAGCCTAACAAACTGGGCACTCTGATTCTGATCGAATAATTCCAACCCGAAACATGAGAACAATATACGGCCTCAGCCTCTAACTGCAAGTGGTACTTCTGTGGGTTCGATCGTCATCCTCGATTTAAGTGTCCAGCACGGGATTCTGTATGAGAAAACTGTGGTAAGAAGGGTCATTTTCGAAACCTCTGTCGCTCCAAAACCTTATCAAACGCGTGTTGTGCGGCGACCGAGACTCACTGATCCTCTATCACCGTGACATCAGTGCCACAATGTCTAGTCGATGCCACCACTGAGGTAGTCGTCAGTGATGTCTCACTGAAAGCTTAGAGGGTTACACCGCCGCTTTGGCTATTGAGAAATACAATTGGAAAGTAGAACATTCTTATAACCAAATAAGAATGACGAACACTAATCCAGTTACTCACACTCGGTCATTGCTCTGTCAATCTGCAGTACAAGGACAAGCACTATTCTCAAATCAAACCTCTCGTTCTTTCGCATTGCTGCTCAAACGTTTTTCTAGGCTACGACTTCCTCTAACTCCATGAGGCTGTCCAAATTCCTTTTCGAGGCTACAAACCTATATTAGTAGTCTACGGCTTGACTGCTGCTCACATACGCAGTTCTTCGTTATTCAGTGACTTTGCTGATAACTTCAGACCGATTGCTGTCAAATCTTGATGTCATTTTACCTGAGGTGGAAGTTCAAGAGCTTCCCAGAGATCAGATCATCGAGCCATCTAATTACTCTTGACGGGCTCAGGTTCTAATTACTACGAATGAAAACCATAAAAAGGATGGTCATTGACTACAGTCAAACCATCACCCGATATACCTATCTGGACCTACATCTCATGCCGAGGATCGACAGTACGACTGAGAAGACTGCAAAGTACTCTTTGTTTAGCACACGACTTGAAAAGCGCTTATCACCAGATCCCGATCAAAGACGAGGAAAAGGCCCGTAATCCCGTCCATTCTCCGTGTCAGAACTCGCTGCTACTACTCATTCACTGGTATATTTATCGTTGCCGTTCTTTTCTTCACCACAATCACCAAACGATGTTCTCCGCTAAAATACATTCCGCAGTCACTCAGCAGTAAGCTCTCCCCATCAGTCCAGCTGTTTGCTTACAAAGTGTACTTTCATTGCTTTATTCTGATCTTGCAGAGCACCAAGTCTCCTTGACGTTTGTATGTCTCAGATATATTTATCATGCAGCTCCACCGCTGTTACTATCTCAAGACACCTGTCAACATGTTCATCAAAAGTTATTTAATTGCCGTCCACCTATCATAACTTCATCCTCGCATGCTATTCGCCCATGGAAACACCTTCCAACGCATCCCAGATAGGCTTATCATTCAGCTATCATCTTCACGTCGATATATCATTATCCATCTACTACAGAGTAAAAAACTCAGCTGAATGCCCACCTGTCTTCCGCCGGCCTTTCTTTCAGTCTCTCTTCCCCTCAAGTTGTGCCACTCGTGCGACTCGTTTATTATGTATATAGAACTCCGTAAGTAACCAGCGTCCATACTTTACCACTATCTCCGATGCTTGAATCATTTAGTGCTGTAGGTGTTGTTACACTCCTGCATTCTCAGTCATCCGTCACACAGATATATTCGCCTGTCATTATCGCATGGTACACTTAATTCAATGTTCATTAACTGCTGTGAAATTACCTGTCATCCACTCAATAATCTCTCCTGCGATTTATTCTCCGTTGTAACCGCAGTAACTATGCCCACCCCACATTGATTTATCATCCATTTTCACATGACGCTTCTCAACATCCGGCCTTCCCCTCACCATCACTTTGGTGGTCTGTCTCCAGAGGTGTCACTCGTTTGCTATACAACTGACTCTGCCAGTATTCAACCACCAAATTTCTACCAACCTTACAATCTCTGTCGACCGTTTTTTACCACTATTACTCCAAATCCTACGTCCCGTCCTCGATTTTCGTACTAGACTCACTGGTCCCGCAGCTGTCTCTTTACCGTTATGGTGTGACCCACCTATCAAAACGGTCACCAGGTCACTTATCCACCCTCTACTCCATTATCGCTTCTGCACTCTATTCGCCTCTGCAATCCTTATATAATGCACCTCCATTTGATTTACTGTCATGATTCCATATCTCTACTGATATTCCGTGAAGAACCTATAATAATGCAAATAACCTGATCATTCATCGACTTTCCTCTTGCTATTTCTTTCATCTCCGCTCTTGAAATCTTCCTCTTTCCATCGGACTTGTTATACTCTTTCCTTGTGATTGACTCCGTCAGCAACTCGTCATCAAAATTTTACAACCATACGGGCCATTGATTCAGTGCATTTTATCTTTGGGCATCCATTCGTTTACATAGTCGGGTTTTCTATCCATGTACTTTTCACACCCTGCAGCGTGCAAATGACTCTCTGAAATCCCATTGGTGAACCCTTCTATTTGAAAAGAGCTTGAAATATCCCTTGTTTTTGCTGGAGTTCCGAATGCCTTGATCATTTCCGGCACTATTTACGCTGATACTCCCTTTTGCATTGACCCCAACCGCCATTTGACCTTGACCTCCAAATTTGCCGGGCATCATTGTCGCTCATTTCAGTTCTGTTCAGTTCAGTTTGCGCAGGACTTGATGTGGCTAGAGCCAATCGTGTGTCCAGATAGTTGTGTTGTCGGCGCGTTTCCGTAGCTCCCAGCACTGCTTGATTTTCTTTTTCTGAAAGGCAGAAATTTTGTGCCGTATCAGCCCTGGCAGAGTAAGGTGGAAACAATAAGTAAATTGCATCTGACCCTAAAAGCTGATTACCATAACTCGGGGTGCACAGCCACCCAACATAGGTCTACTTCTTCCTTAAAAGCCTTCACTGTTGTGTTATTTATGACCTCCTCCGGGAGCTTATTCCAATAGGGTACCACTCTATTCGAGAAGTACTTCGCTCTAATTTGGAGCCTCGAATGCTCCCTTGGTAATCTAAGGCTATGCCCCCTTTGCCTCTCTCGGGAATCAGAGAGAAAAGGTCTTCTTGGCCTATTCTTGTCAGTCCTTTTATTACCTTGAAGGTTTCTATCACATCCCCGCGAATGCGCCGTCTTTCCATCGAGAACAGGTCAAGGGCATGGAGACGCTCTGTTTGGCTAAACCCTCCTTGCCCAGCCACCATTCTAGTGGCTAGCCCTTGCACTTTCTCCAGACAGTCGATATCTTTCTGGTAGTACGGTGCCCAGGCCTGCACGCAGTACTCCATATGCGGCCTAACTATGGCCTGGTATATCGGAACGAAAATATCCGGATCTCTACACGATATAATGGATCTAACTCGAAACAGTTCTCCCCTGGCCGTATTGGCTGCTGAGGTGCACTGCTTCGACGGCTTAAAGCTGTTGTCCATCATAACTCCTAAGTCTGACCTGCGAGACCACTTGCAACGAACCCACACCATTCCCGCTAGCCCCTGTATTTGTGGTCAAGCATTGACACTTGGTGGGGTTTAGTGGAAGATCCCATTTGCGTGCCCAGTTTTGTACTGCTAACACGTCAAGTTCTACATCTACTCCAGTTATCTTGACGTCATTGGCAAACATGAAGGTGGGGTTTGTAAGCCCAGGTGCTACGTCACTGATAAAGATGAGGAAGAGCAGAGGGCCGAGCACCGAACTCTGGGGCACCCCACTTCTTACACTCTCCGGTTTTGAAACATGACTCCCCACCTTAACACTAAAAGTTCGCCCTGCTAAAAACTATTTATCCATTGTCTCGCCTTTCCAACAATTCCCATAGACTGCAGTTTGACGTCCAGAAATCTGTGGTTCACAGAATCAAACGCCTTGCTGAAGTCCAAGCAGCAGACCGCAATCCATTGCCCTTCGTCCAGACGCTTGGTTGCCTCATCGAGGAATAGCAGGAGATTCGTCAGACAGGATCGTCCTGCCACAAACCCATGCTGAGCATTTGATACGAGGTTGCGTTGAACCAAATGCCTAGAGATATGCTTCCTGACTATTCGCTCCAGGCACTTACACAGTACTGAAGTCAAGCTAACCGGCCGGTAATTTTCCGCCTTTTGCCGGGGTCCACTCTAGTAAATTCCTACCACTGTTGCTCTCCTCCAGCCTCCCGGCCCAATTCCCTCTCTAAGTGACGTTTCATACAGCTTCGTCACCGGGGCCTTCAGGACCTCGGCCAGAGGCTAAACGATTGCTGGATGAATCCCGTCTGGACCTGCTGCTTTATTTCTATTCAACGCTTGCAACTCCGCGTACACTTCTTCTCCTACAATAAGTTCGGATATTGGAGGCGCCTGTGGGCCCTCCATTCTTTCCTCCAAACTATTTTCTGGTCGATATATGCTCTTGAAGAATTCCAAGAGCATGTCAGCCTTGTCTTCGTCGTTTAGAGCTAGTCGTCCCTGTGCTCCTTCCAAAGTTGCTACGCTCTCTCTCATACGTTTGTGAGATTGCACGTAGGCGTAGAATCGCTTTGGGTTTGTGCGGACCGATGCAGCTAACGGACGCTCGAAGGCATATTTCTCCACTCTTTGGATCTCTTGAGCTCTGTTCCTAGCCATTTTATAGCTATTCCATGCCCCCTGAGTTCCGTACAGCTTGTACGTCGCCCATCGTTGCCTACGAATAACTATAGCCTTGCGGACTTCTGACTTCCCCTTGGGGGTAGATTTCTACTGCTAGCCACCCTCAGGGATGCGAACTCATCTGTAAGTTCGAGTAGTCCCATCTTGATGGCCTCCCAACGTTCCTCTACGGAGGAGTTTGTGTGTCTCGGTGTCCACTGAACTTCCTCTGCTGCCCTCTTTGGTTCACCTATGTCGATTCTCCCATAGTGCCGACGTAACGCGATTTCCTTCTGCGCCTTGCTTAGTCTTAGTGTGACCCTGAGGATTACATGATCACTTTTTCCAAGTGGCTCTTTCCATCTAACTTCCTTAACGTCCTGATGGTGCCGCGTTATGATTAATTCAGGGGGAGACGGGCTCTGTCCACTTCTGTGTCCAGTGGCGTGTGTCACATGCCGCTTAAGTGCATGTAACTGGACCCACTGCAGAAATTTGTCGCCCTTTGATCCCCTTGGTGCTATCCCGCTTTCCCAGTTAATTTCGGGTAGGTTGAGATCCCCTAATAATAACAATAATAATAATAATAATGGTTTATTTCGGAAACGCCCGAAGCATGCCATGTGCATGATCTTGTTGACACAGGTGATGGAATGGACAGATATAATTAATGGAAGTATGGAAACTCTCATGAAAATATTGGAAAAAGAGGCTCAGAAGAGGGAATAAGGTACGATGAAAATAGTATAAACGTATGCACACCATAGAGATTGTGTGGAGTTTGAATGAGCTCAAGAGCGGATTTGAATGGACGCCCGGTGGGTTTGAAATTCAAGGTCAGATGGACTGAATGGCTGGTCCTGGGCAATTACATATGGAGGCAGACTGGTAAACATGAGAAAGGCTGGAAATCGGTATAAGGAACTGCAGTAGCGAGGAACGATGGAGAAAAAAGTGAGGTGCACTGCAGCGGATTAGATATCAATGAAACATTGGTACTTTGCAGTGGATTGTCGGCGGACAGGACACAAAACTCACCGTAAAACAGGCAGCGAGAAATGCAAGACGTAGAGGGATGATCAGATGACAAAAATGATTTAGAAGGATTGGATACGGAAGGTGTGAGGCACAGATGTATAGTTGATGGATGCCTATGATGACGGTCGTTGGGATGATAGCAAGAGAAATGGCAGGTGAGGGACTGCAGGATGCACAGCGCGTGCACATAAATATATATGCGTAAGCTTATGTATACGTAGATATATTATATATATATATATATATATATATATATATATATATATATATATATATATATATATATATATATATATATATAGGTATAAGAGAAGCGGGAGCAATAACAGTGGGGTCCTAGAAAGAAATTATCAGTCAATAGGAGGAGTAGGTAATGTTAGATCAATTGGTTGTAGGATTAACTTTGGAATATCGTGGTGGATTAACTTCACGACAAGCGCACGTGGCAGCCCAACGGAGAGAAAAATAGAATGCGGAAGCACAGAAGTGATGAAGGCTCTGAGGAGCAGTTCATGGAAGAGTGAAGATGAAAGACAGGATCAAGGAAAACAGGTGAGAATGGGTCTAATTATTTGATCAATGCAGGTGCGAGATGTAGTGACGGACCAGAGGAATCGGGTAGTGGCAGGTCCAACGATTTGGAACTGTAAAAGAACACCTTGACGTAACGTCTGTGCCAGCACCGCATCCAGCATTTGGAAGAGCTCAACATCTTCCTCATCTGTGGCTAGCGGTGCCCTGTAGATACAGATAATGCATACTGTACGCCCCTCGATCCTAATAAAGCAGGATCTGACCTGTACATTACCGGAGACTAAGTTGAACGGAGCCTCCCAATGGCCTATGTCGGTCCGTATTAGAAGTGTTACTCCGCCCCCTGCCTTCCATCTGTTCTATCCTGTCTGCAGGCAGCGTACCCCTGGAAGCTCATGTCAGTATATGGCTTTATCCAAGTTTCCTTCAATGCAACGACATCAGACTCTGCGATCCTAGTCGTCAACTCCCCTTTTTTCCCGGGAGAGTGCAGGTGTTGGTGTACCATATTGACGGTTCCCTGGTCCTCGTTACTGACTTCACTGCTAATTTTACGGCTAGGGTACCCTCGGGCGCAATCTCCGTTCATTGTTTACAGGATGAAAGTGACCAAGGCCAACCGTGCATCTAAATTATTATGTTGTCGGCCAGTTTCCTCGTCTCCCAAAACTTCGCGTTGAATTTTTTGTCTGGAAGGCAGAATTTGCTGGGCGGTAGCACCTTCGCAGACAAGTTAATTGACAAAAATACAAGGGGCTCATTACCTCATCCCTCTTTAAAACTGCTCTCTTTGGGAACGCTGTGTTACAGATTGAATCCAGGGTTTTCTTGAAAGTTGGTACATTGCTGCATCCAGCTGCATCCTCTGACAGTCTATTCCTCATGGGTACAACCCTATTTGTAAAAAATTCAGCTCGCATTTCCAGCATTGAGTGCGCCCTCCGTAGCCTGAGACTGTGTCTCCTGGTGCCGCACCCTGTGTAAAGAACGAATACTGAAAATCCTTCTAAATGTTCAACGTGCTTTGTGAATTTGACTATATTTAACATTATCTTGGAAAGCTCGCTCATACACCACACATTTTCACGTTTGTTTATCCATGTGAGACATTTGAATTTCGCCTTGAACCGTTTCTGACTGTCTTGCTTGAGCCACGGGGATTTGGACCTTTGGGTTTTACTGTGAAGCCTATTTGGCCGCATACTTGAGGTTCGTATATATTTGTATCCTTTGTGAATTTCAATTTAGTACCGTAGAAGCTACGAATCAATCTTGTTCTGGTTTTGGGATTCGTTTGAATTGGCTACGCGTTGCTCGATTTGCGAGATTTGACTTACAGTACTCAAGTGGAACCTGGACAAGAAAACTCATTGGAAATGCCCAGACGAGGAAGCAAGGACCTTTTGAGACAACAGGAAATAACTCGGCGAGTCTCTCGGGATGGTTCGGGTGTTATTGATTCTCTAAATATTGCTAAGTTTACTAGTTCTGTCAGTGCCAGGTCATATATCTCTAACAGCGATGCGTTTGACGATATTAGTACTTATAGAATGAGAGTAATAGAATTAGAAAACGAGCTGCGGTTAGCCAGAAAGGAAGCAGAGCCCCTTACACAAGGAACTGGTCTCAGAGAGCCAGCAAAGAGTCCATGTAGTTCACAATGTCAACATCGAAAAGGCACTGTGATCGACGAATATAAACCCTTGAGACAGCCTTAAACTACCGAGGTTTTGGCTCTTGACCTGCCAAGAGTGGAGCTGTCCCACTTCGACGGGCACCCCGAGCAATACTGTATATTCATGAAACAATTCGAAAATTTTGTTGAGTGCAAAGTTGCAGATCCTGGTCAAAGGTTTTTGTATTTATTACATTACTGTCGTGGGAGAGCCAAAAGTGCTATCGAAGGCTGCGCGATGCTTGATCCACCGATGGGGTACATCAGGGCGCGCAGAATCCTGAAAGATTTGTTTGAACAATCATTCAAGGTGGCTAGAAGCCTAATTGATAGTGTTTTATTGGAGGCGAAAAGGACTGAGGGCAAGGCTGAATCACTGTCGAGTTTGGTGATAAAAATGCAGAATTGCAGTATAGCACTGGAGCACTTAGGATACCAGTCTGATCTGAATGCATTGCACACACAGGAATGCATTGTCCGATGTCCATCTATTGATTTACAGAGCCGATGGGCAGAGGAAGCTGAAAAAATAAATATGCTTGAGCGGGAATCTACGTTCAACGATTTGACGGAGTTCATAGGTCGTCAATCCCGTATCGCCAACAGTCGATTTGGACAAGTCGTACGCGAAAGTTGCAGACTGGCGCGAAGGGAACCAACATCTCAAATTGTGGAGAAGGACTGTAACCAAACCCAGTCTTTGGCTAACATGCACATGATAAGTCAAGAACCCGAGAGGTCAGCTGAATGCAAGCTATGCAACTCCCTGCATCGGTTACCAGATTGTCCGACCTTTCATGGGATGAGTGTACCCGATCGGTGGTGCGCAGTAAAAAGGATTGGCTCATGCTTTATGTGTTTGAACAACTCTCATCGAGCCTCTGAATGCAGCTTAAGAGTGAAATGCAACCAAGACGGATGCTTGGGTAATCATCACTCGTTACTTCATGGCCTTCTCAACAATAGACCTATTCAGCCAGATGAACCCAAAATTGTCTGTTCAACGGGACATGATGATTTCAAACCGGCAGGATTAGGCATCGCACCTGTCGGTATCGTGACACCTAAAGAACTGAGGAGGGTCAATGCATTTTTGGACACGGGGTCAGACACCTCGCTGATTACTCGCGAGCTTGTAGAAAGCTGTGAACTAGTAGGCGAGCCTACCTCGCTCACTATCAGCACGATTGCAGGGGGTCATGTTAGCAATTCTAAGAGGCTGACCCTGCAGTTAACGTCTTTATCTGATGAGGGGACCGTAGAAATTCCGGAAGCTTTTGCAATAGACGGCTTGCCGATGGGACCAGTCGACTCTGTTAGATCGATCGCCAAGAGATGGTCTCATCTCAGGGACATAAAGTTCGAAGAAGTGTCTAGCCCCCACGTCGACATACTAATTGGATGCAATGTACCAGAGGCTCACTGGGTGCTTGAACAGAGCATAAGCAATCGAAAAGAACCATTCGCTACGCGAACGATACTAGGCTGGACACTTCTCGGACCCCTGACGAGCGAACTTCAACAATCGGCATCAATAAATTGCTCAAATGTTGCTGAGAGAAGTGCCTCTGTAGAACACAATCAGCCTTTCGATATTGAATCCAACGGTCCATCTCAGGAAAGCGAAGTTCACTCAAAGGATCAGTCGGTGCTTTCGATGGCGAATTCAAAGACGGGACTTCACAGTGGGCAACATGAAGTTGCTATACCCAAGAGACCACCGTCAAGTCACTTATTGAGAAAAGGAGAAGTTGCCCGGAGGCTTTTGAAATATCTCAAAAAAGGGCACCAGCAGGTCACCCAAAGCAGCTTGAAATTTGCCGACCAAGTTACAGTGTACGGTACCTGGGTGGGACTGCATGGCCGGCGGCGAAACAAAGTACCCTTTGCCAAAACAAAAATTGCTGAGCTGAAGTCAGTATCCCTAAACGAGCTCAAAACGACTGCACCGGTATTGGGTTTTAAGGAAGCACGAATGCTAAAAGAGAACTGCACCACCGCCGAACTGAGCCTTGCCTATTGGACAGATCCTACAGTTGTGTTACATTACAGGAAACGGAAGAAACGAAGAACGTGTTCGAGACATCAGAGAGTTAATCCACTCGTAGCAGGAAACAGCGAGGAAAATGTTGATGATTCGAGGTCGAAACCACATACAAAAGACAAAGTAGCTCGCAGATCGCCTCGCTCCGAGTTTCTCAGCACTTTATTGCATTTCTTGCTCTACAACTAATCAACTGGACCCATTTTTTCTGAAAGGTTGCAAATGTACTTAGTTCCAGTTTCTATCTAGCGTGCGCATAGGCGAAGAGGAGAAATTCACCAGTATTTCACTTGAACAGTTCGAGTGAGGCATACTAGCTGCGAGCACATTGTGAAACTATTATTATCTTTAAACAAGAACATTTGTTGACATTTTATACAATATTGATTGTCACATATTTTGTGCACAGAAAAACTTTGAATTACTCTGAAAGATGCCAGTATTCGATCAATATCCGTGTTCATGTGTATTTCGATACTGTCCGCCGTACACTTGTTTTCGAAATTTATTCATAATCAGAAACCGGTTTTCATTTCTTTCGGAAGATTTGGTGCGTTAATTTTATGTAATTCCACTGGTTCGTGACCTGTCCATTTTACGCGATATCTCATTAGGCGTTGCACCTGCGTTCAACTTCTGCGCTCATGCTTGTAAACAAAATTAGTCTAACCAGTTGCTGCAATGGGTTACTGCTTGTGATGCTTAGACTTATTCCGTGCGGCGAAACACTTCACTCTGCGAAGCCTTCATCTTCATCGTGCGTCTGACTATATGAGCCGGTCTCCTGATGAATATGTCAATGTTAAGTTGTGCAGCGGGATTTGGAATTGATTCCTTATGGATTGTGCGATGATGACTACGGCGAAAACCTGTTTCACGTTCAGATAACACAGGAAGTTAGTAACCACAGGCACTAACAATAAGTTAAAGGTAGATAGGGTGAGAATCATGACCCCTTCCTGAACCTTAGACAACCATTTTCGCGGAAGGATTTTGGCCGGCGGTGTAAAGAACGAATACTGAAAATCCTTCTAAATGTTCAACGTGCTTTGTGAATTTGACTATATTTAACATTATCTTGGAAAGCTCGCTCATACACCACACATTTTCACGTTTGTTTATCCATGTGAGACATTTGAATTTCGCCTTGAACCGTTTCTGACTGTCTTGCTTGAGCCACGGGGATTTGGACCTTTGGGTTTTACTGTGAAGCCTATTTGGCCGCATACTTGAGGTTCGTATATATTTGTATCCTTTGTGCATTTCAATTTAGTACCGTAGAAGCTACGAATCAATCTTGTTCTGGTTTTGGGATTCGTTTGAATTGGCTACGCGTTGCTCGATTTGCGAGATTTGACTTACACCCTGGGGCAGAAAACAAAAAATCACCCATGTCCATACTCGACAACTCTTCTATGATCTTGAAAGTTTCTATTAGGTCACCTCGTCCTCTAGGCTGCTCTGAAGAGGAGAGATTAAGGTCCCCTAGATGCTGGGTGTGAGGTTCCCCCCTCTGACCGGTGATCATTCTAGTTGCTAGTCGCTGCACTCCCCCCCCCTCCCCAAAAAATAAAACACTCCTTATCCTTGCAATAATAAGTGGCCCGTGCCTGCCCACAATACTCTAGAACCAATCGCACCAAAACTTTATAAAACGAGATGAACTCTTCTGGGTTTTGCATGTGATAGTATTGTATACCCCAGCTCATACCCCTCTGGCCATATTGGCAGCTCTCTGGAACTGCCTTGGAGGCTTGAAGTCCTGTGTGATTATCGCACCCAGGTCTTTTACCTCCGACACCATTTGAAAAGGGATTACTGCTCGTTTTGGCCATGTTAGTGGTGAGGATTTGGTTATTGGCGAGATTCAGCGGTAAATCCCATCGTTCTGCCAACCTGAGCACAGCATTTGTATCCTGTGCTAAATCACTCCCCGCTATCTTCAAATCATCTGCAAGGATGAAACACGGGTAGCTAAATTCTTCCGCTGGGTCATTTTTATACAGGAGGAAGAGCAAAGGCCCCAGTACTGAACCCTGTGGCACATCACTGGTAACCCTCTCCGGTCTCAATAGATTACAGCCCATATTGACACGGAAGCTACTATTCCTCAGAAAATGCGCTACCCAGTCTGTTGCTTTCTCTCTTGTGCTAATGGTCTGCAATTTATAGTCCGTCAGACGACGACTCACAGAGTCCAAAGCCTTGTTGAAATCCAAATAACAAACCTCAACCGCAATCCCTTCATCTGTCTGTGGTGTGGTCTCGTCTAAGAACACTAGACTTGTCAAACACGACCTTTTTTAACAATCCATGTTGTGCAGGTGTCAGTAGTCCAATAATAACCAAATGCAAGCACAATTGCTTTCTGATTATGCTTTCCAAGCACCTGCTCAAAGCGGATGTTAGGCCGACCGGTCTATATTTCTCCGCCTTCTGTCTGGACCCTCTCCTACGTATTGCTGCCATAATGGCCTTACACCAGTTCTCTGGCACCTCATCCCCCCTTAGAGACTCTAAGCACGGCTGGACGGCAGCCCGTGATAAGATATCGGAAATAGGCTAAACAATCACTGGACGGATTGTATCCGGTCCGGCTGCTTTGTGCTTGCACAAAGATTTGAGTTCGTGGAGTACCTCGTCCCTACTTACGGTAAGCTCCTGAAGCACTGGCGTACTCCGTCTACCTAATCCCGCTGCACTAAGCACATCGTCCTGACGGTAAACGCCCTTGAAGAATGTAAGTGGGGTTTCTGCCTTGTCTTTATCATCGGGGGCAATGCTCGCGTCGGACATCTCCAAGGCACCTACGCTATCACGCGCCGTTTTCTTGGACTGCACATGAACAAAGAACTTCTTTGGGTCTACCTTCACAATGTTGGCTAGTTTCCTCTCATATTCGTTTTTTGCTTCTCGTCACAAGGCTTGTGCTCTTTTTCTGGCTGTCTTGCAAGAGGCCAATGCGTAGTGCGTGCTGCGAAGTTTGTACTGGGCCGATAACCTGCTACGAACAGCTAATGCTCTCGCAGTTCTGGGCCTCCACCATGGCGGCCGGCTCCTATTTATTTTTTGTTTTAGCGGAGCATACCCGCCTGTCAAACGTCCTAGCCCGGCTCTTACTGACCTCCATCTATCCTCCACAGATGGCTCCTGGACTTACTGGTACCAAAAAATGCTTCGTGCCCTTACCCTCAACTGATCCTCATCCAGCTTACCGTAGTTCCGGACTAACCTAGATCCTGGTTTGTCGTGCCTTTCCTTGAACTTCGCAAGGAAGAAGCCATGATCGCTCTTCCCCAATGGCTCCTCCGTCACCAAAGAGGTGGCTTAAGGTCGATGCCTGGCTACAAGCAGACTCAGTGTAAATGAACATTGTCCGTCGCGGGAGCGCGTTGCTTCCGTTACTTGTTGTGTGAGGGCGTGGTTGTGGAGCCACATCACCAGAGAATTTCCGGTGATTCCCCCGAAGGCATCCATCCATCGTCCCTTTTTACTTCTGGGAAGCTCATGTCTCCCAACACAATGAAGCGCTGTGACCTACTCAACACCATCTGCAGAAGCTGGAAAAGTTCAGATTCTTCTTCCCTATCTGCTTGCGGTGCTCTATAGATATAGACTATCCCTACCGGCTACCAGCCTAGGCGAACGCAACAAGCCCTGCCCTGCATATTGGGTGTTACAAGTGTAAACGGGACCTCCCACTGATTACATTCAGCCCTCACGGGAAGTAGTACACATCCACTCATCCTAACCTCTATTCTGTCCTGTCTGTGGACGGTGCAGCCACAGAGTGGCATGGCGCTCTGGCCCTTTTTCAGCCATATCTATGTGATAGCTATAATCATTGATCCATTCGTTCTAGCCAGTAGTTTCCACCACTTACTTCCGAAGCTGCAGGCATTTGTGTGACATACGACGGAACCTCCCGTCAGGTCATCTCCTTTGACCACTCCTTCTTAGGCCGCTGAACTCTCGGACGCGACTCCTGAGAGCAAACTGTTCTATCATTACCAGCCACCAGGCCCGTATTTTCCTGCACCATCAAGGCCAAACGGTGCTTAGAAATGGTAATGTTATCGATGGAGACTTCTGTACCTTCCCTTGTCTCATTACTTGGCCTTCAGTTGCCCCTCGTGGTCTTCAGGGGCCTGTAACGACCGGCCGTGGAAAATCCTCCTAAAACCGCTGCAGTTCCACGCTTTTCTTAAAGTCACTCACTTGACTGCACTATCGACTTGTCTTCACGCACTGTCTGTTTTTATGAACCAATTGTTGTTTGTTCGCGCCCAGAGAGCTACCTTGTCATATCCTTGTTCTGGACCTCCGTGACGCACGTGCTCCTTGCTCACATACCGCAACTCAGTTTCTCGCTTGTTGAGTCCTTGTGATCTCATAAAAGAGGTTTGTATCTGTTTGGTGTCATTGTTCATTCAATAATCTGGTATCGTGGGATATCACGGATAATCGCTTTTTGATTTCGGGATCTGTTGTGAATTAGGCTAAGCATAGCCCAAACGTGTGTTACAGGGCCTACTCCTGCTCAAAGGCGTGGGTGTTCGTGCGACGACTGTTGCCGGGCTTTCATCCATATTAGTGGCTTTCCTTTTGACTTGGGTTGGCGTCGCCGCCACTTCCGTTTCCACTTCGGTCACACAACTCTTGTTGGTACGCAGTCGCTGAGAGTCCAATTGCTTCATACCCTCTGTGTGTACTTTTGTGTCTACTGTCTCACTCTCCTCCTTCTTTTAGCTGGCAAGTCCACTGCTGGCCTTCCAGCTTTGCTACTGCTAATGATTGTGGCCTTAGGCGTAAATTTGCTCGGAGGTGTGATCACAGCTTTAACTATCATGAGAACCGGTTGCCTGAGTTCCGGTTTTGATGAATGCGGTGGATTTGTGCTGGTGCCACCTTTCCACCGAAGAGCATACCAGGTGTGACCATAATGTGCCCCATGTGGCGTGCTCAACTCTTGATGCTCGGCCTGGAAGTAGGTCTCTGATGTATGTGCTAGAAAAGACGATAAGCAGGGTATCGACTTCAGCGCGTCACTTAGCATACGTCAAGTCAGTGGGTAGCTCCGCCATCCTGAGAGCATTTAAAGTGCCCGTGTTCTGCGCCCCTTCTCATCCGCGCCGCTTTATTCACCGGTTCTGCACAATCAAGCACCAGAAGACGCATGCTTTTCACAAAAGATTCCTCGGCGATGACCTTCATCTTTTTGAGCTCTTCAATTCTCTGTATCCTCTGTTTAGGCACCCTCATCTGTGCTGCTTCTCTGGGTTTGTTCGGAGTCTTGTTATTGTCCGGTTTGCCCTTCTTTTCCTGCTGCCCCTTTTCCTAGTAATTGTGCGCGGTGCTATTACCAAACTCTGTGGTAACCCTTTCCCTGAGCTTCCTGATGTGGCCCCGTTTTTTATGTCTGGTGATCTCGGTGGTATACATGAGCGTTCCTCGGCCACAGTAATACAGCGGATGCATGTCGATTTTAAAGGTTCGTGTTCCCTGAGCAGGCTGATAGTATTTTCTTGGACAGGGCAGAGCAGCTGTGGTATTATCGCTCGTTACACCTATCAGGCTGTACGCCTGTCCCAAAATACTCTTCGCAACTACTGACCTCACATGATTTGTCACCGCAAATGGTCGTCACAATATCAGAGGGACCGAAAAAGTATGCACCAGGAAAAAAACGCAAAGAGCATACACCAAGGAGACTAGGCGGTTGTAAAAATTGTGCGAATAAACACAAGTATCAAGCGGACTACGAATAACACCCTTTTCCAGAAAGGCAGTTCTTTACCAAGCATGAACCGATCGGATTAAAAAGTTCCCGAATAAAAATCGTACTGCGGTAAAAGTTGCAACACGTAGTTTTTGCGAAATAACTTGTTACCTAAATACCAGGGCAGACCAATGAGGACAAAGGAGAGAACTTCAAAGAGTCGAAACACCTGGCAACTCATAACGTCAGGTTTAATGGTGGCGGTGGTCAGTTTTGGTCCACTTCATCACTCTTCCTAATAATCTGTCCGCAAATGCTGTACCCTTGTGAAAGTTAAGATCCCGACATCACTGGAATCATCTGGTCATATACTCTGGCATGTTTCGCGCTCATCCGAAATATACCGTCATTATCCTAGTCATTCTCATCACTCGTATGGTTGATTAGATTTGAGAGACACCTGGTGGTCATAAAAAGTGCCTACGAGTTCAGCCGCGTACGTGTGGGTCTAGTAAATTCTGATGAACTACGATCGGAAGGGTAGGATCTGTTCAAAATGATGCAACACGAGGCTTTCCTCAAGAGTTCGAGAGTCCTGAGTGAGAGGGACAAAGCTACGGAAGGATATCATTCACAAACAGCAACCTGAAACCTTTAAGTTGAAAATTTGTTGATGGACTACTAAGCGTACGTTGTAGACTGATCAACCTCCACCTGAGTTTCGACACGAAGTAAACCATATTAATGCCTGCCCTCCAAAATGGGATAGAATCGAGGATTTAACATATCCTTTTCTTATAGGGACAAGCGGGGGAAGATCACGTGAAAGTGACATCAGAAAGCGCTTCTGGATACTGAGAGGAAGGGCGACTGTGAAAAGCGTAATTTGACGCTGGGAGCACTGTAGGAAGCGCAGTACTGTCGCGGGAAAACTACATATGGCCCCACTGCCGGCGTGTGGTGACACCTGGGCGGCTGCCACTTAGTGACACCAGACTTGACTATTTTGGACCTTTGCAGGTCAGTGTGACAAAGGGCTAGAAAAGAGATACGGGTGCATCGTGACGTGCATGAAGTCCCGGGTAGCGCACTTAGGAGGTACGTATTCGATGACCACCGACTCTTTCCTCCGGGCCGTGCAAAGCTTTATCAACCGAAAGGGCATACCGGCAGATATCTATTCCGACAATTGGTCGAATTTTGTGGGAGCTCAACAGGAGCTGCAGCGTTGGAACCAAAACATACACCAAGACGAGCTGCAGAACCAAACCGTGGCTTACGGTGTACGATGGAACTTCACTCCCCGCAAGCCACTCACCGCGGTGGTGTGTGGGAACGCCTGATCGGGTCCACCAGGTGAACATTGCTGTCGACAATTGAACAACAACCGCCACCCAATAAGACGCCAAGCACCGTGAAGACCAAGGGCGAGAGGATCCTGAAAAATCGCCCTATAGTTTCAGTATATGTGAGCGACCCCACCCACCCGGTGCCTAACCGAAACGACCTGCTGACTCCAACGTCGAACGTTGGATTCCAAGGACCGACAAACCTCCGTGACAGAGGCTTACACGGATGGCAGCAGGCAAGTTGTTTGCCCATGGTGTTCTGGAAGGGGTGGCTGCGAGAATACCTTCAAGCCCTGCAAACTCGACAGAAGTGGCTAACCAAAGCGAGACCATTCAAAGTTGGCGATGTAGTGATAATTTCCGACCAACATGCCCACTTTAGCTCGTGGCCCTTGGGCGTCGTCATGGAAATTATCGGCAACCCAGACAAACTCATAAGAACGGCCGAAGTGAGAACCGCCAAAGGAATGTTGACTCGCGACGTGCGCAGTATCAGTCTCCTGGAGGGTGAAGACGAACCAGTCGACAGTACTGAGTCAGTCGCCCAATAACGTTCAGCTGCAAGTTTTGGTCCAGGTAACAAACTCACACATCTGTATCATAGCACCCGTTTGTATAATACCAAATTCCTGCGCATGTGCTCAAAAGTCTACACTGGTTAGCGAACAAAAAGGGTGAGTAGAACGTTTATCACAAAATCCCGGTAGATCAGTATAGTTCCCTGACTGCCCGATCATTGTGTGTCACCCAAGAAACGGTTCAGCGAATCTTGATTGTTGTTTTCAATATACACTCTCACTCGTACTCAAACCCACACGCAGTTTCGTCCCGTACTTCCGCAAGACGAGACGTGTCTCTGTAGTTCTCATGTTGTTTGCTCGTTCAGCAGTGGTTGCCGCATCTCTACCACCGCAAAGCGCATCGAGTCAGGGTTTATAATCCCAAGGAAGACCGTAAGCGATCGACCAACTTGCTGTGTCTGGGTTGGAGCAAGAAGCGTGAAATTCGCCTCGAAAATCATAGTGAGTTCATCCTTATGCGTCCAGTCCCGTTTTGTCATCGTCATTGTTGAAAACGTTTTTGCATGTGGTAATGCTCATGATTCACTCAAATACCCTAATACACTTCCACCCACACTCGCTCGCACGTGCATGAAACAGTTCTACCCCATACATCCATTAAGACACGAGACTGTCTCACCATTTACCTTTTCGGGACTGATATCGACAGAGACTGTTGTGTACCTAATCACTGTTGTGGATTCCTCGCGCACACGTACATATTCACGACTGCTCTCTCGAAGACAGCGCATGGATTTAAAATCTACATGTCTCCCTTCAAGCTTGCTGCTAGGCAATAACCCTCGCGAACAATGTAAAGGAACACTCCGTCGGCCTGACCGCCGGATCAAGTGCGAGCATGAGTATGGGAGTAGACCGCAGTACTAGGCCTAGCTAATGATTTCCGGTCCGGCACGGCCCCAGGAAACTCTGTCGCTCACGAATAATAGAGCCGTGGAGGCACACCGGAGATGTTGTGTCTAGGGACTACACGACGAAGCAACTGGGAAACCTGAGAACCTAAACGGCAGATTGGTATGGGAGGTCCGTAAGCTATATGACACAGGCTGCCGTGGGGTACTCACAGGTCTGGTGCTGCAGGTTGGCGCCAAGTCATGGCACGCAGAGGGTTGCTGCTAAGTTGAGTAGTGAAATGGAGAGCGGGCTGGGTGCTAGGTTATAGGAGACACTGCTTCAAAAAAAGGGAGAAAATAGATGAGTATGAAAAAATATAAACGGTTTTCTCCACGTTCTCATGTGTATATATGTAGTACTATGATGAGGAGTGTTTGTCATATGATGCATCGAATTGTTGTCCAGAGCAAAGGAATGGGAGTCAGAGCCACGGTGACTTTTGCGCCTGACGTCAGCATACATGCCAGGCGAGCGTGAGGGGGCCTGGTGTGGCTGAAAGTTAAAGCGGAAGGTACATGGGGATACGTAATGCGTCCGGTTGGCTGTTGCTCCATTCAGCCTCGTGCGCAAGAAGGAAAACATGTTAAGCAAACAAGGGTGACGTGGGGCTTCCCTTTTAGCAGGGTCAGGGCAAGTCTGATGGGAGACACCCATCAGACAACTGAGGACTGCACATTTCCTTTACAGCCCAATATTAGTGGTGTTTGGTAGTCAAACTGATCCGGGTAAGTCCTTTTCGTTTGTTTTTACCTTTTTTCCTTTCTACCAGAAGATTGTTCGAGCTCATATAGGGGTTTTCCACAGCCTCTCCCCCCGGCCGTAATTTTCTGCGTACTCGCCTTTCTGCAACTCGTTAGGGCTGTCTGTTTTACCCATGTTGGAATAAAGCTAAGGTGCAAGTGCCGTTGATATCAGGAGTATGGCTAGCATGGGCTGGAAGAATACAGAGTGGGTCTAAGCAGATAACGGCGTAGGACAACGTGTTGTAATGAACGCGTCTGAATGTGCGTAACATTCTCACACAGTGTTTGGCCGTGCCTGAGACTACCAGAAGCCATTCTGGTACGATCAGTGTGAGTGGGGTTGGCCGTACTATTGTGGGGTGGTGTGGCACATACGGAAAGAGGATAGTAGTTCAAGTTGGAGGAGACTGGTGGTCGTGTGGGGAACTTGAGACAATGAAACTGGGGCCAACAAGTAGACATATTGGAAGGTGGGCGTTTGGAATAAGAGATTTTGGAGCATGATAATTTAGGAAGGTGAATTAGGGCTGGGCAGGAAAGCTGAGGGACACGGGGGCCCGACTGAGTCAGAGAGGAGTCAAAAAATGAAATAAAGTAAAGAAAGATAGAACATAATGTCCCAGGATCCCACATCGATTGTCTATTTGATGCTATAAGGTTACATCAGGGGCCAAAAGCGTTGGGATAAGGGAAAGTTATTCTTCATTGCTGACCTAAAGCCATATGGAGAAGGAAGCAGCAATTGTCCAGTCATAGTTGTGAAGGCCGGCTTGTGGATTGGATAAAGCGGGGTCATACAAGACTATCTGGTAGTGGGTGAACGTGGGTGTTGCTAACAGTTGCGGGAAACGGTAGGCATTTAACCAGCCACAATTACAAAGGAAAAAAATCTGTATGCTTCTTCAAAGTGGATTATATGGAGTATTTGTGTGGGATACGGTTGGCTTGTCCTTTTACTTTTGGGAGGAAATGTTAGTTTAGGGATTTACCGCGACAATTTTTGTAACATTACCCGTTTCCGGGTGCCAGTGCCAGCTTGTTTTCGGTGGCTCTTAGGCCGGTACGAATGATCATCTAAACAATAGCGGAGAATTTCACCGGTGAGCCTCTGAACCGAAGGATAGGCGAGGATAGAAAAGACGAAATCCAGTGTTCTAAAGTTCGACGCCTTCTTCATGGACTCAATTCCCGTGTGTGCCTGAGTTGGCCAAGAACAACGAAAGACCGACAGTAAGTTGTGGTTCTGGGTAATCTGGCCTAAGCTTGATCATGGAGGCACATTTACGACTAGCCGTGAGTGTTTCATTTCAAAGCTTTGAGTATTTGATGAATCAGAAATGTGATCTTATTGCAAGTCTCTATTGCGGGATGGTGAGACTGCAATCTGTGTGGCCTGTATGGTAAAGTGAAGGTAGGAAAAACAGTCTAGATTTGGTAGAGGTGAATGCAGAGCAAAACTTAAGAGTATATAGAAAAAATTAAGCCTAGCATGTCTAAGTCATAAGAGACCCAAGGTTTATCAGGGCTCAGGGTTCTTGAGAGCTCAGTACGGAAGAGTATCCTATGAGCGTTCGGTATCTGCACACGGGAATTTTTCGGAGGGTTTCCCATCCAGTTATGATGTTCCTTAGAAACAGCAGGGCAGTATACGAGATCGAGTCTTGCACGAGACTGACACGTATGGAGAATACTGTGTTTCGTTTTGAATAATAATGCAAACTAGCTTTAATATTTAGCGGTGCACACTATCTTTTCACCCCCAACCTTCCATTGGTACAAAGAAAACAATGTTTATTAAAAAAGCCTCAAAAGAAGCATCAGTTTCTTGGAAGTGATACCGAATATTGATCGACGAATTTAAATAGACGATACAGACTAGATTATTTCTACAATGAAACGTCAATATAAAATTAGTAGATCAATCATTTTATTTCAAAGTTGGCTCGCTAATAAAAATTGGGCTCAACTTTAAAGAAATACTTTTTGTAAGACCATTTCTGGGTACCGTTAGAGGCAGTTCGTACTCAAAACTACCTACAAGGCCAGCTGTTTCCATCCGGTTCGAGCGTATCACCAAATGCTGGCAGCAGAAGCCGATATCCTTAAAACTGCCGTAAATACAAATTCTGGGCCGCTTTTGGTTATTACGCGTGCAATCGGGGCTCATGAAGGCGACTTAAGTCTTTGAACGACCCATACACGAGGCAACTGGTGGCTTAGAAAACTCCCACATGTACCCAAAATCTTGTCAAAAGAAGGGAGGAAGAAATCTCGAGTAGGCCTTTTCACATTGCCCGCAGGTTCACGCTCAGGAAGCTTTCCCTCACAGTGCCTCTAGATACAACTAAAGGCATCTTTTGAACCGAAGGTCCGTTCTCCTCCTCCGCCACTAAATCCGATGAAGCTTTGCAGAGATCAGTCGGCTT
The DNA here is from genome assembly GCA_948099385.1 of Fasciola hepatica. Classification (NCBI taxonomy): domain Eukaryota; kingdom Metazoa; phylum Platyhelminthes; class Trematoda; order Plagiorchiida; family Fasciolidae; genus Fasciola; species Fasciola hepatica. Next base: position 5,022,506 of record CANUEZ040000105.1, read on the forward strand.
TTAGAAGCTTTCAGTAACAAGAGCCATCAGCACGAACAGGTTCCGCATCCCAGTCAAATTGGGTCACTTTCAAGGCAAAAGTGCTGTATAAACAATCACGTTCAAAATAGGCTCAATGAAGTGCGCTGGTAAGTGTGCGACACTCAGTGAAGAGTTCACGTTATTAAGAACTTGGTATGTAAGCAAAATATTCGGTAAGGATTTTCCATGTGTTAGCGGTATCACGTGAAGCATTGTGTCCGAGCATCCCCCCTCTCCACATTCGGCTCTACTACACGCCACAATTTGGTGTCACACGCACAAACAAGACAAGGTTATTGCAAGACTAACGGCAAGTCCTTGTTGTAGGCCAGGAACAGCAGCGGTCCGAGAACCGATCCCAGGGGAACCCACTTGTTGCAGCAATCCAGTATGAGTTTGACTGGGCGGCCCTGAATGAAAACATCTTTCCTTTCAGGAGGTCAGCAATCCACTCAAGCTTTGAACTCAGGGGCCGAATTTCCTGGGTCTTTCCAGCTGCATGTTTTGAGGTATTTTGTCGAAGGCCACATTGAAATCAGCGAAGTCTACGTCCCTCGTCACTCGCGAGAGCCTCTGATTTCCATGCTCTGGTCTCAGCAGCTGTTTCGCGTTCAACTGATGATGGCGTGACCGAGTTCGCACGAGGTCTACGTGCCAAGTACACACAAAGCCGGGGCGCTTGGCGAGCATATTTTCAAAACAGCTGTCCTCCATCGTCATGGACGAACGCGTGCTTCGGACGGCTTTTACCTCTTGTACTCTTCTCCAGTATCCCATAACATTGTGATGCACTATTCTCACAGCGGAGAGCACTTCGTAGCCCACAATCAGTCCACGAAGGGCTATCACTTTGCCTTCGGGAACCAATGAGGGGGGCAAAAGTAAGTGTCAATCAAATCATCCCTTCCAGTATCACGAATCAAGAGCATTCTGCTCTATTCAGAGATGCGGTATTTCACACCGTCGAAAAGCTTCTGCTTACGTTCAGTCAGAGTTTGCGAGCCGTTGCTATTTCCCATATGTGGTCCATCAAGATGAGGGGCATCGTATCTCTAGTGCATTGAAAGGGTGGAATGTTCGCCGGAACAAATTGGCAGAGGGTATCTAACTTCCTCAACGTCGTATTGTCACGGAAGTATCAAAAATACATGATGGGTGACTGTGGCCCCTGAAAATTGCCGACGCCGTACATGCAGTCATATAGTCCGGTCCCCGAGGCAGGCTCTTGTGAATGAATCTGCAGATGGCCTGTAACAGCACTCATCCCAGTCGATATCCACCACATTGAAATCCCCTGGGATAATGCAGTGCCGGTCGTGACCCCATCGCTGGAACACGGTAAAAGAGCCAGCGGAGTCTGTGCCCAGCCACCTGTACACAAGTCCCATTGTTACTCACCCGTCAGGTTTTCATCGAACTTCATGCCACAAGATTTCCAACTAATCTCCATGTCAGGACAATCGCGTATCTGCGAGGCAGGTATGTTAGACTGAGTGCGAAGGGCAGCAGGGTCACTCTTTCCCTCATCACTCGTCTCCACTCGGAAGATTGAGCATCTGAGTAGCGACACCACAGAATCAGGCGCTTCCCTCCAAATTCAAGTTTCGGCTAGGGCCACGACCGTAGAGGAGGCTCGCGATCGGTGGCCCTAGCCCAGTCCGAGGTTCGAAGAGGCTACGGAAGATGGAAAGCAATATGGTAGCCCGTCTGGAACTCTGTCGTGTCATTGAACTAACCTCTCCTGAAAAGCACTATGAACTTCTAACGGGACCAGTAGGAACACATGCATCACCGGTGGAACTATGGGCACCTAAACCAGCACGGCTTCAACTTCAGGACCTTAAAACTCCGCACAGTGGGGTGTTTTTACCCTCCGATCAACATTCGTGAAGCTCAGCAGTAGACAATCTTTGTTTCTGGCTTTTCGCTGGACAAAGGTCGTGCACTGCACACTCAGTTTCACTTTTTAGCAAAAGCAGAGCAACCAGGGCTGCATCGACAGTGTTCAGGACGGTTTGGAGAGGCCGTTCATCATCCGGTGCCTGTTGCTCTCCCGGACGAAAGGCCGCAGCTGCTCGAAAGCCTTTAGCCACAGCTTCCTCCACGCGGATGGGTGCCAGCTACAAGTAGGACCGTAGCGGTGAAAGACTGTGGCCTGTTCTGCCTTGAAACTCAGCGACGGAAGCCATTGGCGGGTAGACCAGCGGAAAACACCGACCACCATATGGTAACGGCTTGCTTTTGCGAGATTAGATCTCGTTATATGGGCCACCTGGGTCTTTCAAAGATAGACTTATATGTCCAAGGTTTTTGAGGACTGCGAGAACGCGCTCCAGAAGGCTATAGGGACAAAAGTTCACAAACCGAACACAGCATTCTGCCCGAGTCCGGGCCGTCGACCGGCTGCTGGGCGATAACACGAATTAGCCTCTACAACCTCAACGCCAGTACCATTGGACTCAGTGAAGACGGAGGGGTCCATTGCTGCGTTTCAAGCTACGATTCTAGCAAAATCTTTGATGCTAGCTTTGATGGCGTGGGTGGGGGTGATGATGACGATAACGACGTTGCCGATTCTGTCATTGGTGGTGATGATGACAGCGCTGAGGATAAGGATGAAGATGATGATACCAATCGTTTCGTGTTGTCTATGAAAAAAGGCTCCGTAATCACTGGCTTCTGGCCACTCGGGCATCGAGAGCTTAGTGCTTTTGATGCAGAGTACCTTGAGCAATCTCACAAGGCATTTATTGAAAGCTTTGTAAAAAGCCATTGCTTATCTCAGAGCGCTCAATGTGGGTCCAACCAGCGTCCTCATTACGCTGAGAGGATTTATCACGGGGACAAAAAGCCCCAGAATAAACTAGGCTTGTAGGAGCAGCATTTTTCACATTTTGGGGGGCTTTTCGGCTAAATAAGAACCCATATAAGGTCAAAATCATGGGGAAATGATTTTAAGTGGCAGGTCCAACGGTTTTCCGATGTAGCTCAGGCGGTGAAGCATCGACGATATTTTGGCGGATAGCTTTTCGTAGTCAGATAAAGCTGCACTCTAAAGGGCACCTTTTGAGGGCTCAAGCCAACACGGCTAAAGGATCCATGTTGCTAGGTGCGAATTAGGTCAGTCTCTGTCATCTTCATAGGAAGCCATTTCATACTCCGGGATCCTCCCTCCCCCGGATAAATTTTCCGCCATTGGGGATTATCCTGAACCACAGTCCTTCTGCCAGTTGCATCAGTTTGCCGGCTTAATGAAATTCTATCGTCGGCCTATCCCTCACTTTGAGAAAATAATCCAACCCCTCATCGACCTGTTGCCCGGAAACAAGTAAAAATGCATGTCTCTTTACAAGGCGCAAGCCGTATTTACCCCGGTCAAGGCGGTTATTGCCGACATTGCACTCCTTACTCACCACGGCCCTGCGGCTTCTAATCCGGTGACGGCCGATGTCTAGAACACGGCAGCTGGTGCAGCACAGCAGTAGGTCGTAGACTGCTCTTGAGAGCCCCCAGAACTCATAAACCCGACCAAATTTATGTAAAGCATACTTGGTAAGAAGTTATTGGCCATCTAGTTGGGACTCCACCAATTTCGACAAGCTATCGAAGGCCATTCTTTCACAGATTTTAGGGAATACGAGCCTTTGATTTATGCACTGAAATCGGCTGCCAATTCGTACTCATCGCGAGAGGCTGGCCGCTCAGACCTTCTCTCACAGTTTCCAGTGGACACAGAGCACGTCCCTGTGGTACTGATTCCCGCTAACGACTCCTTATAAAGCGTACATCAACTGAGACTGTCGGCAACGTCTGCCTTCCAGATAAACGCGAGGACATGTTCTAGCTGTAACGCAACTTTGAACAACGGGTAGCCGAACTCGAATAAATCCGTATACGGAAACACGACTGATCCCCCAGTTCTAAGACACTGGATTATTAAATGAATAATAACATAAAGCACATGCAGTTCCAAAAGTGCGATTACACAGACTCAAAAAACGAGAGCCAAGTTCACGGCTTGTAAGAGACATGCACATGCGTCACGCAGGTACAAGATGGGATATGATAAGGTAGTGCATTGGACGCGAACAAACAAAGGTTGGCCCATAGAAATATCAAATGTACGGAACACGCGAGCATTGTATGTGAGACAGTAATATCCGAAGACACGAGGTCGTAGTGTCTTTGATAGATTTTCCGCAACCGATAGATACACCGCCCACCATATTCCTTCCGAATCCCGGCAGGGTGAAAAGTTTGGAATAAGAATAGTGGTTCTACTTACCTACCTAGGCTCTGCTGTTAGTGAGCACAATTAGCACCGTTGACGTATACGGTCTACTCTCTTAATAATGCTCGTACTTGATCCGATGGTCAGGCCGACGAGGTAATCCTCTGCGTTGTCCACGAGAACTGCTGCTCGACTGCGGGCGTGAACAGAGACTTGCAGTTTCCGAAGTCCATGCGTCGCCTTCGAGAAAGCGGTTGCAAATGAAAGCGGGCGCGCGTGCCTCCTTTCGTGTGGGTGGATTTGAGGGTGAATGCGCTCAAAGAGATCCCAGTAGTGATCAGATACGTAACTGTCCTCGTCCAGGTCAATAACGAAATGGGAAACGGTAAAACAATGTCGTGTCTTGATGAGGTCATGGAAGGGAGGCTTGCTTCATGTGGGTGATGTGAGTGGTGGGGCGTTTGGGTACATGATTAGGTCACAATTATTACCAAATAGGGGAAACTTCCACAACAACGTCAATGACCAGCGAGGAAAGGTGAAACCCAAGGACATGTTTTTGGAGGTTATGGGGCAAAATCGTGATTCGCGGTCATGTGGGTGATTGTGAGTGTCTTAGCTTTTGAGGGTTTGGGGCATGTGAGCCGGAAACAACAATCACGAGACCATTCAAAGTTGGCGATGTAGTGATAATTTCTGACCAACATGCCCACTTTAGCTCGTGGCCCTTGGGCGTCGTCATGGAAATTATCGGCAACCCAGACAAACTCATAAGAACGGCCGAAGTGAGAACCGCCAAAGGAATGTTGACTCGCGACGTGCGCAGTATCAGTCTCCTGGAGGGTGAAGACGAACCAGTCGACAGTACTGAGTCAGTCGCCCAATAACGTTCAGCTGCAAGTTTTGGTCCAGGTAACAAACTCACACATCTGTATCATAGCACCCGTTTGTATAATACCAAATTCCTGCGCATGTGCTCAAAAGTCTACACTGGTTAGCGAACAAAAAGGGTGAGTAGAACGTTTATCACAAAATCCCGGTAGATCAGTATAGTTCCCTGACTGCCCGATCATTGTGTGTCACCCAAGAAACGGTTCAGCGAATCTTGATTGTTGTTTTCAATATACACTCTCACTCGTACTCAAACCCACACGCAGTTTCGTCCCGTACTTCCGCAAGACGAGACGTGTCTCTGTAGTTCTCATGTTGTTTGCTCGTTCAGCAGTGGTTGCCGCATCTCTACCACCGCAAAGCGCATCGAGTCAGGGTTTATAATCCCAAGGAAGACCGTAAGCGATCGAAGAACGTGTTGTAATGAACGCGTCCGAATGTGCGTAACATTCTCACACAGTGTTTGGCCGTGCCTGAGACTACCAGAAGCCATTCTGGTACGATCAGTGTGAGTGGGGTTGGCCGTACTATTGTGGGGTGGTGTGGCACATACGGAAAGAGGATAGTAGTCCAAGTTGGAGGAGACTGGTGGTCGTGTGGGGAACTTGAGACAATGAAACTGGGGCCAACAAGTAGATATTGGAAGGTGGGCGTTTGGAATAAGAGATTTTGGAGCATGATAATTTAGGAAGGTGAATTAGGGCTGGGCAGGAAAGCTGAGGGACACGGGGGCCCGACTGAGTCAGAGAGGAGTCAAAAAATGAAATAAAGTAAAGAAAGATAGAACATAATGTCCCAGGATCCCACATCGATTGTCTATTTGATGCTATAAGGTTACATCAGGGGCCAAAAGCGTTGGGATAAGGGAAAGTTATTCTTCATTGCTGACCTAAAGCCATATGGAGAAGGAAGCAGCAATTGTCCAGTCATAGTTGTGAAGGCCGGCTTGTGGATTGGATAAAGCGGGGTCATATAAGACTATCTGGTAGTGGGTGAATGTGGGTGTTGCTAACAGTTGCGGGAAACGGTAGGCATTTAACCGGCCACAATTACAAAAGGAAAAAATCTGTGATTCTACGAATCGTGATTGCTGTTTCCGGCTCACATGCCCCAAACCCTCAAAAGCTAAGACACTCACAATCACCCACATGACCGCGAATCACGATTTTGCCCCATAACCTCCAAAAACATATCCTTGGGTTTCACCTTTCCTCGCTAGTCATTGACGTTGTTGTGGAAGTTTCCCCTATTTGGTAATAATTGTGACCTAATCATGTACCCAAACGCCCCACCACTCACATCACCCACATGAAGCAAGCCTCCCTTCCATGACCTCATCAAGACACGACATTGTTTTACCGTTTCCCATTTCGTTATTGACCTGGACGAGGACAGTTACGTATCTGATCACTACTGGGATCTCTTTGAGCGCATTCACCCTCAAATCCACCCACACGAAAGGAGGCACGCGCGCCCGCTTTCATTTGCAACCGCTTTCTCGAAGGCGACGCATGGACTTCGGAAACTGCAAGTCTCTGTTCACGCCCGCAGTCGAGCAGCAGTTCTCGTGGACAACGCAGAGGATTACCTCGTCGGCCTGACCATCGGATCAAGTACGAGCATTATTAAGAGAGTAGACCGTATACGTCAACGGTGCTAATTGTGCTCACTAACAGCAGAGCCTAGGTAGGTAAGTAGAACCACTATTCTTATTCCAAACTTTTCACCCTGCCGGGATTCGGAAGGAATATGGTGGGCGGTGTATCTATCGGTTGCGGAAAATCTATCAAAGACACTACGACCTCGTGTCTTCGGATATTACTGTCTCACATACAATGCTCGCGTGTTCCGTACATTTGATATTTCTATGGGCCAACCTTTGTTTGTTCGCGTCCAATGCACTACCTTATCATATCCCATCTTGTACCTGCGTGACGCATGTGCATGTCTCTTACAAGCCGTGAACTTGGCTCTCGTTTTTTGAGTCTGTGTAATCGCACTTTTGGAACTGCATGTGCTTTATGTTATTATTCATTTAATAATCCAGTGTCTTAGAACTGGGGGATCAGTCGTGTTTCCGTATACGGATTTATTCGAGTTCGGCTACCCGTTGTTCAAAGTTGCGTTACAGCTAGAACATGTCCTCGCGTTTATCTGGAAGGCAGACGTTGCCGACAGTCTCAGTTGATGTACGCTTTATAAGGAGTCGTTAGCGGGAATCAGTACCACAGGGACGTGCTCTGTGTCCACTGGAAACTGTGAGAGAAGGTCTGAGCGGCCAGCCTCTCGCGATGAGTACGAATTGGCAGCCGATTTCAGTGCATAAATCAAAGGCTCGTATTCCCTAAAATCTGTGAAAGAATGGCCTTCGATAGCTTGTCGAAATTGGTGGAGTCCCAACTAGATGGCCAATAACTTCTTACCAAGTATGCTTTACATAAATTTGGTCGGGTTTATGAGTTCTGGGGGCTCTCAAGAGCAGTCTACGACCTACTGCTGTGCTGCACCAGCTGCCGTGTTCTAGACATCGGCCGTCACCGGATTAGAAGCCGCAGGGCCGTGGTGAGTAAGGAGTGCAATGTCGGCAATAACCGCCTTGACCGGGGTAAATACGGCTTGCGCCTTGTAAAGAGACATGCATTTTTACTTGTTTCCGGGCAACAGGTCGATGAGGGTTTGGATTATTTTCTCAAAGTGAGGGATAGGCCGACGATAGAATTTCATTAAGCCGGCAAACTGATGCAACTGGCAGAAGGACTGTGGTTCAGGATAATCCCCAATGGCGGAAAATTTATCCGGGGGAGGGAGGATCCCGGAGTATGAAATGGCTTCCTATGAAGATGACAGAGACTGACCTAATTCGCACCTAGCAACATGGATCCTTTAGCCGTGTTGGCTTGAGCCCTCGAAAGGTGCCCTTTAGAGTGCAGCTTTATCTGACTACGAAGAGCTATCCGCCAAAATATCGTCGATGCTTCACCGCCTGAGCTACATCGGAAAACCGTTGGACCTGCCACTTAAAATCATTTCCCCATGATTTTGACCTTATATGGGTTCTTATTTAGCCGAAAAGCCCCCCAAAATGTGAAAAATGCTGCTCCTACAAGCCCAGTTTATTCTGGGGCTTTTTGTCCCCGTGATAAATCCTCTCAGCGTAATGAGGACGCTGGTTGAACCCACATTGAGCGCTCTGAGATAAGCAATGGCTTTTTACAAAGCTTTCAATAAATGCCTTGTGAGATTGCTCAAGGTACTCTGCATCAAAAGCACTAAGCTCTCGATGCCCGAGTGGCCAGAAGCCAGTGATTACGGAGCCTTTTTTCATAGACAACACGAAACGATTGGTATCATCATCTTCATCCTTATCCTCAGCGCTGTCATCATCACCACCAATGACAGAATCGGCAACGTCGTTATCGTCATCATCACCCCCACCCACGCCATCAAAGCTAGCAGCAAAGATTTTGCTAGAATCGTAGCTTGAAACGCAGCAATGGACCCCTCCGTCTTCACTGAGTCCAATGGTACTGGCGTTGAGGTTGTAGAGGCTAATTCGTGTTATCGCCCAGCAGCCGGTCGACGGCCCGGACTCGGGCAGAATGCTGTGTTCGGTTTGTGAACTTTTGTCCCTATAGCCTTCTGGAGCGCGTTCTCGCAGTCCTCAAAAACCTTGGACATATAAGTCTATCTTTGAAAGACCCAGGTGGCCCATATAACGAGATCTAATCTCGCAAAAGCAAGCCGTTACCATATGGTGGTCGGTGTTTTCCGCTGGTCTACCCGCCAATGGCTTCCGTCGCTGAGTTTCAAGGCAGAACAGGCCACAGTCTTTCACCGCTACGGTCCTACTTGTAGCTGGCACCCATCCGCGTGGAGGAAGCTGTGGCTAAAGGCTTTCGAGCAGCTGCGGCCTTTCGTCCGGGAGAGCAACAGGCACCGGATGATGAACGGCCTCTCCAAACCGTCCTGAACACTGTCGATGCAGCCCTGGTTGCTCTGCTTTTGCTAAAAAGTGAAACTGAGTGTGCAGTGCACGACCTTTGTCCAGCGAAAAGCCAGAAACAAAGATTGTCTACTGCTGAGCTTCACGAATGTTGATCGGAGGGTAAAAACACCCCACTGTGCGGAGTTTTAAGGTCCTGAAGTTGAAGCCGTGCTGGTTTAGGTGCCCATAGTTCCACCGGTGATGCATGTGTTCCTACTGGTCCCGTTAGAAGTTCATAGTGCTTTTCAGGAGAGGTTAGTTCAATGACACGACAGAGTTCCAGACGGGCTACCATATTGCTTTCCATCTTCCGTAGCCTCTTCGAACCTCGGACTGGGCTAGGGCCACCGATCGCGAGCCTCCTCTACGGTCGTGGCCCTAGCCGAAACTTGAATTTGGAGGGAAGCGCCTGATTCTGTGGTGTCGCTACTCAGATGCTCAATCTTCCGAGTGGAGACGAGTGATGAGGGAAAGAGTGACCCTGCTGCCCTTCGCACTCAGTCTAACATACCTGCCTCGCAGATACGCGATTGTCCTGACATGGAGATTAGTTGGAAATCTTGTGGCATGAAGTTCGATGAAAACCTGACGGGTGAGTAACAATGGGACTTGTGTACAGGTGGCTGGGCACAGACTCCGCTGGCTCTTTTACCGTGTTCCAGCGATGGGGTCACGACCGGCACTGCATTATCCCAGGGGATTTCAATGTGGTGGATATCGACTGGGATGAGTGCTGTTACAGGCCATCTGCAGATTCATTCACAAGAGCCTGCCTCGGGGACCGGACTATATGACTGCATGTACGGCGTCGGCAATTTTCAGGGGCCACAGTCACCCATCATGTATTTTTGATACTTCCGTGACAATACGACGTTGAGGAAGTTAGATACCCTCTGCCAATTTGTTCCGGCGAACATTCCACCCTTTCAATGCACTAGAGATACGATGCCCCTCATCTTGATGGACCACATATGGGAAATAGCAACGGCTCGCAAACTCTGACTGAACGTAAGCAGAAGCTTTTCGACGGTGTGAAATACCGCATCTCTGAATAGAGCAGAATGCTCTTGATTCGTGATACTGGAAGGGATGATTTGATTGACACTTACTTTTGCCCCCCTCATTGGTTCCCGAAGGCAAAGTGATAGCCCTTCGTGGACTGATTGTGGGCTACGAAGTGCTCTCCGCTGTGAGAATAGTGCATCACAATGTTATGGGATACTGGAGAAGAGTACAAGAGGTAAAAGCCGTCCGAAGCACGCGTTCGTCCATGACGATGGAGGACAGCTGTTTTGAAAATATGCTCGCCAAGCGCCCCGGCTTTGTGTGTACTTGGCACGTAGACCTCGTGCGAACTCGGTCACGCCATCATCAGTTGAACGCGAAACAGCTGCTGAGACCAGAGCATGGAAATCAGAGGCTCTCGCGAGTGACGAGGGACGTAGACTTCGCTGATTTCAATGTGGCCTTCGACAAAATACCTCAAAACATGCAGCTGGAAAGACCCAGGAAATTCGGCCCCTGAGTTCAAAGCTTGAGTGGATTGCTGACCTCCTGAAAGGAAAGATGTTTTCATTCAGGGCCGCCCAGTCAAACTCATACTGGATTGCTGCAACAAGTGGGTTCCCCTGGGATCGGTTCTCGGACCGCTGCTGTTCCTGGCCTACAACAAGGACTTGCCGTTAGTCTTGCAATAACCTTGTCTTGTTTGTGCGTGTGACACCAAATTGTGGCGTGTAGTAGAGCCGAATGTGGAGAGGGGGGATGCTCGGACACAATGCTTCACGTGATACCGCTAACACATGGAAAATCCTTACCGAATATTTTGCTTACATACCAAGTTCTTAATAACGTGAACTCTTCATTGAGTGTCGCACACTTACCAGCGCACTTCATTGAGCCTATTTTGAACGTGATTGTTTATACAGCACTTTTGCCTTGAAAGTGACCCAATTTGACTGGGATGCGGAACCTGTTCGTGCTGATGGCTCTTGTTACTGAAAGCTTCTAAAAGCCGACTGATCTCTGCAAAGCTTCATCGGATTTAGTGGCGGAGGAGGAGAACGGACCTTCGGTTCAAAAGATGCCTTTAGTTGTATCTAGAGGCACTGTGAGGGAAAGCTTCCTGAGCGTGAACCTGCGGGCAATGTGAAAAGGCCTACTCGAGATTTCTTCCTCCCTTCTTTTGACAAGATTTTGGGTACATGTGGGAGTTTTCTAAGCCACCAGTTGCCTCGTGTATGGGTCGTTCAAAGACTTAAGTCGCCTTCATGAGCCCCGATTGCACGCGTAATAACCAAAAGCGGCCCAGAATTTGTATTTACGGCAGTTTTAAGGATATCGGCTTCTGCTGCCAGCATTTGGTGATACGCTCGAACCGGATGGAAACAGCTGGCCTTGTAGGTAGTTTTGAGTACGAACTGCCTCTAACGGTACCCAGAAATGGTCTTACAAAAAGTATTTCTTTAAAGTTGAGCCCAATTTTTATTAGCGAGCCAACTTTGAAATAAAATGATTGATCTACTAATTTTATATTGACGTTTCATTGTAGAAATAATCTAGTCTGTATCGTCTATTTAAATTCGTCGATCAATATTCGGTATCACTTCCAAGAAACTGATGCTTCTTTTGAGGCTTTTTTAATAAACATTGTTTTCTTTGTACCAATGGAAGGTTGGGGGTGAAAAGATAGTGTGCACCGCTAAATATTAAAGCTAGTTTGCATTATTATTCAAAACGAAACACAGTATTCTCCATACGTGTCAGTCTCGTGCAAGACTCGATCTCGTATACTGCCCTGCTGTTTCTAAGGAACATCATAACTGGATGGGAAACCCTCCGAAAAATTCCCGTGTGCAGATACCGAACGCTCATAGGATACTCTTCCGTACTGAGCTCTCAAGAACCCTGAGCCCTGATAAACCTTGGGTCTCTTATGACTTAGACATGCTAGGCTTAATTTTTTTCTATATACTCTTAAGTTTTGCTCTGCATTCACCTCTACCAAATCTAGACTGTTTTTCCTACCTTCACTTTACCATACAGGCCACACAGATTGCAGTCTCACCGTCCCGCAATAGAGGCTTGCAATAAGATCACATTTCTGATTCATCAAATACTCAAAGCTTTGAAATGAAACACTCACGGCTAGTCGTAAATGTGCCTCCATGATCAAGCTTAGGCCAGATTACCCAGAACCACAACTTACTGTCGGTCTTTCGTTGTTCTTGGCCAACTCAGGCACACACGGGAATCGAGTCCATGAAGAAGGCGTCGAACTTTAGAACACTGGATTTCGTCTTTTCTATCCTCGCCTATCCTTCGGTTCAGAGGCTCACCGGTGAAATTCTCCGCTATTGTTTAGATGATCATTCGTACCGGCCTAAGAGCCACCGAAAACAAGCTGGCACTGGCACCCGGAAACGGGTAATGTTACAAAAATTGTCGCGGTAAATCCCTAAACTAACATTTCCTCCCAAAAGTAAAAGGACAAGCCAACCGTATCCCACACAAATACTCCATATAATCCACTTTGAAGAAGCATACAGATTTTTTTCCTTTGTAATTGTGGCTGGTTAAATGCCTACCGTTTCCCGCAACTGTTAGCAACACCCACGTTCACCCACTACCAGATAGTCTTGTATGACCCCGCTTTATCCAATCCACAAGCCGGCCTTCACAACTATGACTGGACAATTGCTGCTTCCTTCTCCATATGGCTTTAGGTCAGCAATGAAGAATAACTTTCCCTTATCCCAACGCTTTTGGCCCCTGATGTAACCTTATAGCATCAAATAGACAATCGATGTGGGATCCTGGGACATTATGTTCTATCTTTCTTTACTTTATTTCATTTTTTGACTCCTCTCTGACTCAGTCGGGCCCCCGTGTCCCTCAGCTTTCCTGCCCAGCCCTAATTCACCTTCCTAAATTATCATGCTCCAAAATCTCTTATTCCAAACGCCCACCTTCCAATATGTCTACTTGTTGGCCCCAGTTTCATTGTCTCAAGTTCCCCACACGACCACCAGTCTCCTCCAACTTGGACTACTATCCTCTTTCCGTATGTGCCACACCACCCCACAATAGTACGGCCAACCCCACTCACACTGATCGTACCAGAATGGCTTCTGGTAGTCTCAGGCACGGCCAAACACTGTGTGAGAATGTTACGCACATTCGGACGCGTTCATTACAACACGTTGTCCTACGCCGTTATCTGCTTAGACCCACTCTGTATTCTTCCAGCCCATGCTAGCCATACTCCTGATATCAACGGCACTTGCACCTTAGCTTTATTCCAACATGGGTAAAACAGACAGCCCTAACGAGTTGCAGAAAGGCGAGTACGCAGAAAATTACGGCCGGGGGGAGAGGCTGTGGAAAACCCCTATATGAGCTCGAACAATCTTCTGGTAGAAAGGAAAAAAGGTAAAAACAAACGAAAAGGACTTACCCGGATCAGTTTGACTACCAAACACCACTAATATTGGGCTGTAAAGGAAATGTGCAGTCCTCAGTTGTCTGATGGGTGTCTCCCATCAGACTTGCCCTGACCCTGCTAAAAGGGAAGCCCCACGTCACCCTTGTTTGCTTAACATGTTTTCCTTCTTGCGCACGAGGCTGAATGGAGCAACAGCCAACCGGACGCATTACGTATCCCCATGTACCTTCCGCTTTAACTTTCAGCCACACCAGGCCCCCTCACGCTCGCCTGGCATGTATGCTGACGTCAGGCGCAAAAGTCACCGTGGCTCTGACTCCCACTCCTTTGCTCTGGACAACAATTCGATGCATCATATGACAAACACTCCTCATCATAGTACTACATATATACACATGAGAACGTGGAGAAAACCGTTTATATTTTTTCATACTCATCTATTTTCTCCCTTTTTTTGAAGCAGTGTCTCCTATAACCTAGCACCCAGCCCGCTCTCCATTTCACTACTCAACTTAGCAGCAACCCTCTGCGTGCCATGACTTGGCGCCAACCTGCAGCACCAGACCTGTGAGTACCCCACGGCAGCCTGTGTCATATAGCTTACGGACCTCCCATACCAATCTGCCGTTTAGGTTCTCAGGTTTCCCAGTTGCTTCGTCGTGTAGTCCCTAGACACAACATCTCCGGTGTGCCTCCACGGCTCTATTATTCGTGAGCGACAGAGTTTCCTGGGGCCGTGCCGGACCGGAAATCATTAGCTAGGCCTAGTACTGCGGTCTACTCCCATACTCATGCTCGCACTTGATCCGGCGGTCAGGCCGACGGAGTGTTCCTTTACATTGTTCGCGAGGGTTATTGCCTAGCAGCAAGCTTGAAGGGAGACATGTAGATTTTAAATCCATGCGCTGTCTTCGAGAGAGCAGTCGTGAATATGTACGTGTGCGCGAGGAATCCACAACAGTGATTAGGTACACAACAGTCTCTGTCGATATCAGTCCCGAAAAGGTAAATGGTGAGACAGTCTCGTGTCTTAATGGATGTATGGGGTAGAACTGTTTCATGCACGTGCGAACGAGTGTGGGTGGAAGTGTATTAGGGTATTTGAGTGAATCATGAGCATTACCACATGCAAAAACGTTTTCAACAATGACGATGACAAAACGGGACTGGACGCATAAGGATGAACTCACTATGATTTTCGAGGCGAATTTCACGCTTCTTGCTCCAACCCAGACACAGCAAGTTGGTCGATCGCTTACGGTCTTCCTTGGGATTATAAACCCTGACTCGATGCGCTTTGCGGTGGTAGAGATGCGGCAACCACTGCTGAACGAGCAAACAACATGAGAACTACAGAGACACGTCTCGTCTTGCGGAAGTACGGGACGAAACTGCGTGTGGGTTTGAGTACGAGTGAGAGTGTATATTGAAAACAACAATCAAGATTCGCTGAACCGTTTCTTGGGTGACACACAATGATCGGGCAGTCAGGGAACTATACTGATCTACCGGGATTTTGTGATAAACGTTCTACTCACCCTTTTTGTTCGCTAACCAGTGTAGACTTTTGAGCACATGCGCAGGAATTTGGTATTATACAAACGGGTGCTATGATACAGATGTGTGAGTTTGTTACCTGGACCAAAACTTGCAGCTGAACGTTATTGGGCGACTGACTCAGTACTGTCGACTGGTTCGTCTTCACCCTCCAGGAGACTGATACTGCGCACGTCGCGAGTCAACATTCCTTTGGCGGTTCTCACTTTGGCCGTTCTTATGAGTTTGTCTGGGTTGCCGATAATTTCCATGACGACGCCCAAGGGCCACGAGCTAAAGTGGGCATGTTGGTCGGAAATTATCACTACATCGCCAACTTTGAATGGTCTCGCTTTGGTTAGCCACTTCTGTCGAGTTTGCAGGGCTTGAAGGTATTCTCGCAGCCACCCCTTCCAGAACACCATGGGCAAACAACTTGCCTGCTGCCATCCGTGTAAGCCTCTGTCACGGAGGTTTGTCGGTCCTTGGAATCCAACGTTCGACGTTGGAGTCAGCAGGTCGTTTCGGTTAGGCACCGGGTGGGTGGGGTCGCTCACATATACTGAAACTATAGGGCGATTTTTCAGGATCCTCTCGCCCTTGGTCTTCACGGTGCTTGGCGTCTTATTGGGTGGCGGTTGTTGTTCAATTGTCGACAGCAATGTTCACCTGGTGGACCCGATCAGGCGTTCCCACACACCACCGCGGTGAGTGGCTTGCGGGGAGTGAAGTTCCATCGTACACCGTAAGCCACGGTTTGGTTCTGCAGCTCGTCTTGGTGTATGTTTTGGTTCCAACGCTGCAGCTCCTGTTGAGCTCCCACAAAATTCGACCAATTGTCGGAATAGATATCTGCCGGTATGCCCTTTCGGTTGATAAAGCTTTGCACGGCCCGGAGGAAAGAGTCGGTGGTCATCGAATACGTACCTCCTAAGTGCGCTACCCGGGACTTCATGCACGTCACGATGCACCCGTATCTCTTTTCTAGCCCTTTGTCACACTGACCTGCAAAGGTCCAAAATAGTCAAGTCTGGTGTCACTAAGTGGCAGCCGCCCAGGTGTCACCACACGCCGGCAGTGGGGCCATATGTAGTTTTCCCGCGACAGTACTGCGCTTCCTACAGTGCTCCCAGCGTCAAATTACGCTTTTCACAGTCGCCCTTCCTCTCAGTATCCAGAAGCGCTTTCTGGTGTCACTTTCACGTGATCTTCCCCCGCTTGTCCCTATAAAAAAAGGGATATGTTGAATCCTCGATTCTATCCCATTTTGGAGGGCAGGCATTAATATGGTTTACTTCGTGTCGAAACTCAGGTGGAGGTTGATCAGTCTACAACGTACGCTTAGTAGTCCATCAACAAATTTTCAACTTAAAGGTTTCAGGTTGCTGTTTGTGAATGATATCCTTCCGTAGCTTTGTTCCTCTCACTCACGACTCTCGAACTCTTGAGGAAAGCCTCGTGTTGCATCATTTTGAACAGATCCTACCCTTCCGATCGTAGTTCATCAGAATTTACTAGACCCACACGTACGCGGCTGAACTCGTAGGCACTTTTTATGACCACCAGGTGTCTCTCAAATCTAATCAACCATACGAGTGATGAGAATGACTAGGATAATGACGGTATATTTCGGATGAGCGCGAAACATGCCAGAGTATATGACCAGATGATTCCAGTGATGTCGGGATCTTAACTTTCACAAGGGTACAGCATTTGCGGACAGATTATTAGGAAGAGTGATGAAGTGGACCAAAACTGACCACCGCCACCATTAAACCTGACGTTATGAGTTGCCAGGTGTTTCGACTCTTTGAAGTTCTCTCCTTTGTCCTCATTGGTCTGCCCTGGTATTTAGGTAACAAGTTATTTCGCAAAAACTACGTGTTGCAACTTTTACCGCAGTACGATTTTTATTCGGGAACTTTTTAATCCGATCGGTTCATGCTTGGTAAAGAACTGCCTTTCTGGAAAAGGGTGTTATTCGTAGTCCGCTTGATACTTGTGTTTATTCGCACAATTTTTACAACCGCCTAGTCTCCTTGGTGTATGCTCTTTGCGTTTTTTTCCTGGTGCATACTTTTTCGGTCCCTCTGATATTGTGACGACCATTTGCGGTGACAAATCATGTGAGGTCAGTAGTTGCGAAGAGTATTTTGGGACAGGCGTACAGCCTGATAGGTGTAACGAGCGATAATACCACAGCTGCTCTGCCCTGTCCAAGAAAATACTATCAGCCTGCTCAGGGAACACGAACCTTTAAAATCGACATGCATCCGCTGTATTACTGTGGCCGAGGAACGCTCATGTATACCACCGAGATCACCAGACATAAAAAACGGGGCCACATCAGGAAGCTCAGGGAAAGGGTTACCACAGAGTTTGGTAATAGCACCGCGCACAATTACTAGGAAAAGGGGCAGCAGGAAAAGAAGGGCAAACCGGACAATAACAAGACTCCGAACAAACCCAGAGAAGCAGCACAGATGAGGGTGCCTAAACAGAGGATACAGAGAATTGAAGAGCTCAAAAAGATGAAGGTCATCGCCGAGGAATCTTTTGTGAAAAGCATGCGTCTTCTGGTGCTTGATTGTGCAGAACCGGTGAATAAAGCGGCGCGGATGAGAAGGGGCGCAGAACACGGGCACTTTAAATGCTCTCAGGATGGCGGAGCTACCCACTGACTTGACGTATGCTAAGTGACGCGCTGAAGTCGATACCCTGCTTATCGTCTTTTCTAGCACATACATCAGAGACCTACTTCCAGGCCGAGCATCAAGAGTTGAGCACGCCACATGGGGCACATTATGGTCACACCTGGTATGCTCTTCGGTGGAAAGGT
The DNA here is from genome assembly GCA_948099385.1 of Fasciola hepatica. NCBI lineage: Eukaryota > Metazoa > Platyhelminthes > Trematoda > Plagiorchiida > Fasciolidae > Fasciola > Fasciola hepatica. The sequence goes on from CANUEZ040000105.1 coordinate 5,040,453, forward strand.
GGCACCAGCACAAATCCACCGCATTCATCAAAACCGGAACTCAGGCAACCGGTTCTCATGATAGTTAAAGCTGTGATCACACCTCCGAGCAAATTTACGCCTAAGGCCACAATCATTAGCAGTAGCAAAGCTGGAAGGCCAGCAGTGGACTTGCCAGCTAAAAGAAGGAGGAGAGTGAGACAGTAGACACAAAAGTACACACAGAGGGTATGAAGCAATTGGACTCTCAGCGACTGCGTACCAACAAGAGTTGTGTGACCGAAGTGGAAACGGAAGTGGCGGCGACGCCAACCCAAGTCAAAAGGAAAGCCACTAATATGGATGAAAGCCCGGCAACAGTCGTCGCACGAACACCCACGCCTTTGAGCAGGAGTAGGCCCTGTAACACACGTTTGGGCTATGCTTAGCCAAATTCACAACAAATCCCGAAATCAAAAGGCGATTATCCGTGATATCCCACGATACCAGATTATTGAATGAACAATGACACCAAACAGATACAAAGGCGTTTCACACTCGCCCCTCCTCTCAGTACCCAGAAGCACTTTCTGGTGTCACTTTCAGGTAAATTGCGGCGTGTAAAGAACACATATTGACTATCCACCCAGAAGTTCTACATGCTTTGTGAATTTTGTCTAGAATTTTCATTACTTTCGAAGCTCGTTTATAGGCCTAGCTTTTGCAAGTTCATTTATTCATGTGATGTAGTATTTGACACTTCACGGCGAAAATCGGGTAGGAGTTGATCAGTCTACTACCTACTCGTTATGATCAACTGACCAGTTCTTGTACAAAGCCTTCGGGTTATATTCCCAGAGGTGGTGTTTTTTCATCAATTGTTCTCGCTCCTTCGGCTTTTTCGAGTTCTCAGTGCAGCCTCGCCTTGTATCATCTCGAATAGATCATTCTACGCGGATCGTAGTTAATCAGGGTTTATCGGACACAGCTGGATGAATGGACCCCTTTCATGACCAACAAGAGCATCTTGAGTATGGCCAACCGCACCAGTGATCACAATGTCTTCATCCAGGAAGAAAACCTGGCTAACAGCAGCAAAGTAAACTGTAATCCAGCCGCTTTAACCGTCATCACAGCATCTTTGATCTCCACATCCGATTTAAGAGATGGCTTCATTGCATAAACTGGCCGGTCCTTTTGAGGTTTTGTGCATAAACTTCGGGCCTACCGTCCACCTGTCTGGCTTCTAGAAGTTGATCGCACCTAGAGAATATTGATCGGCCGGGTTGTCGGTGGACTTGGCGTGTTTCCACTTGTTCACAGGATCTTCGCGGTGGATGGTAGTGAGTCAGTTAGCGACGGAAGTACTAAAACGTCTCCTGACGTTTTTGACTTAGCACTGCACTATTTTCGTGCCCGTCCGGGAACCAGCTGACCAACTATGGAAGTCGAAACATCTATTCACCTCTTGTACATCCTTTGCTGCTAACACTGCTGCACTGAGCTTGAGACGCGGGATCTAGACCGATTTCAGCGGAGCAATGCTAGCAGCAGCAAACGAAATCCTCGTGGGGTATTTAACATCTCCCATGTACCATCATCCATACAACACGGCCCCGCTCTGACTTCAGGCGCATAAGAAAAGGCTTGTAGTTTTACCTTTTATATTGTATGACCAGGAGGCGAGCGTCATGGAACCTGTATTTCTCCTAGTGTCTTCAAGGGGATCAATAATTTTTCCCATTCCAGCTGATCTTTCCGATCCAGCGGCTGGTCCCAATCATCCCTCTCTCGACAGAGCCGCTTTAGCAGGGTCCTTTAGAGCAGCAACCAGGGAGCGACAAGGCCGAGTGGATCAAACTGGTAAGAGGAAGCTGACAGCACACCGCGACTGGTAATTGTTTGGTCAGGAAAGTTCAGGATGACCTTGGGCACTTCCGACTCGTTCTCCGTTCATTTCATGGGGTTGGACCCATCCTTCTGTAGCTGTTCTGATAGGCATCTAAACAGCACCACAGAGGAGTCAACTTCATCGAAAGACCAAAGGTAATCGTCGATGTCGACATTCCTGCTGACACCGTCTACTACCGACCGGTGGACCAGAGCTCCATGTTTGTTCGCGGTTTCTCGTAGGCCGTAGTTCACACAAAAAGAGGATGGTATATCTCCGAACATGCGGTCTGTCATTCTGTGACTTATCACCCATTTGTTCAAGTCATTCTGGTCTCACCATAGAAAGCGCAAAGCACCTCGCTCCTCTAATGGCACTTTCACCTGAAGAAACATTTCTCCGATGTCGGCGGACGAGGCCACTCTGCCCACCCTGAAGCAGCACAAAAACTCAATCAACTGCTTGGTCAAGTAGGGCGCCCGTAGCAGACGACCATGTAATGACTTGCCCTAGAACGTGGATGCACAATCGAAAACCAACCGCAGCTTTTCGGATTTCTTGAGATGGGAAACCGGTTGAAGGGGGCAGGTATCATATCCCTTCCCTGCCGGCCTAGGTTGCAGGCATCCCTTTCCAAGTAGCCAAGCGCTTCACTTTCACCATTAACTCCGCGTATCCTTTCCAAAGGTCCTGGTCCCGGCCGAAAAGTTCTTTCAGCGCAGTAATCTCTGGAGAGCATAGTTTCTGTTGTCAACCAAGGGGTCGGCTTTTGTACGCCACGGAACTGGAACCTAGAATTGGTTTTTTAGGCCTTTGGTTGCTTGTCGCGCTGTCTGCAACACGCCATGATCTTCTTGAGACAACGTTAATCGGCCGCCTTCCAAGTCATGAAAATCATTCTCATACGGAGGCTGCAACTGGTGCTTTATGAGGTCCTTCTCTGCCGACATAATCTACGGGGCCATACAATATCCATCCTAGTGTCGCGCTTGAGACTTGGGCTACTTGGTGGCCGCCTACCCTCTGGTCCGGCACCAAATGTACTTCTGTCACGTCTCAACCGATGCGAGGGTCTACTTTGCCATCCTCCCAGTCTGCGACGGTTATATCTTGCAAATGAGGCCACATGGTTAAAATTGAACTCACCGACCTTCGTGCTCGCGTGGGGAGATCGGCCAAAGTATAAACCTCCGCTGATTTGATTTGCTCGTTTATATCTGGTGAGATGAGCTGTAATCTCGGCCGATCTGTGGTTGGTACCTGTATTTCCCCACGCTACTCATTGCTAACGACGTCGTGCTTTTGGCGAGCTGGTGTTTATCGACAAACCGCTCCTTTACCAAAGTGGTGTCCGATCCGGTGTCGGCGGAGGCCAACTCTTTGGCCACCCCATTTGGGGTCATCGCTCCCACAGCGACTGCCCCTAAACTTATTGGTTTACTAGCGGATCGTAACTTTGAGCAGATCACACTGGTCTTACTGTTCCCTTTTGACGTAACTTCTTCCACCTGGTGAAGCAATCGGTGGTATCTGCCCGGACAACCTTCGCGGCCAGTTGTGGTTGTCGTTCGGCAAGCCTCTGCGCGGTGTGCCATGCTGAGGCAGACAAAACGCTCTCCCATCGTCTTCAACACTCCTCAAAGTTCGTTTGCCGTGGCTTTGATGAACTTCGGACCTTCTGGTAACCCGTGACTGGCGTCGCGCGCTCTGCAGCTTGGGTGGGCTATGGCCTCGCTTGGAATAGCTTGAGTGTTTGTCAGAGGCTAATGTTTCGGGTGTTCTCGTGCAGCGATTTTAGATCGGCTGGTGCTGCCTTTGTTAGCCCTGTTGCCATCACGGAGGAATCTACCGGATCTGCTGTAGGCTATTCTGGTTTACCTGTTTAAATCTTCCGTGAGGCCGGCAACGTCGACCTCACGGGCACCATGAATTACGCTTTCGTCTTCCTCCTCCCAATGACCCCATAGTTTACCGGGAAACAGCAAATGATCCCCTTTAGTGCGTGCTCCGAGTCGAGGTCAGCCCTATATCCTGAATAGTCAGGGACTATTGATCTGTTCTGCTTGCTGATGAGGGACTTAGTCATTGCTCTGGCGTCTCCCCTTGGTCTTGTGGCTTCAGGCATCACGCAGTCTACAAGATAACGATCAAACTTGAATGCCTGGCTGGATAGGTCCTTTAGGATCTTCCTCGCCTGTGCCTAGCCTTGGTCAAGCTCGAACATGGTGCACCCATCAGTGGCTTCTGTGGCCCTAACTTACCAACGGAGGCTTAAGTGGAGCGGCCTTCATCAGGCGTCGGTTGCTTCAATTTCGACGAAGATTTCGAACTGGTTGATGAACTTTCAGTACTGCTCAGCACTACTCTTGGTAAATCGATCGTCGGTTAGGCCGATGTTGGAAGTTTTACGGCCGGATTAGAGCTTCGCGCTTCTAATTGCCCTGGTCCGCGGAAGGGCCCGTTGCCATTAGCTTTATGCACACTCTCGCTGTTTCTACAAATCTCCTCAGCCTCTTGGGACCGGTGCCTAGCAGATAACGGCTCTGTTTTGGACCTGGTACTGTCCAGTTAAATAAACCATTATTCACCCTTAGTAATTATTGAACAGCCGCTTTAAAGCCAAGTGGTCCAAAGTTAACTATAGAAACGAAGGTAACCAAATCCTCTCAGTTGACCTGACGCATTATTTTCTGCCCAGGTTCAGATTGCCTTGATCCTTCGCTGGGTTTTCTGCGTGTATTCTGGTTCTATGTTGACCAATTTGAATATAATAAGTCCATGTGAGCATACTAAGCCGAACTCAAATGAATCCCCAAACGGAAGCACGACTAATCCCCCAGTTCTAAGACACTGGATTATTAAATGAATAATAACATAAAGCACATGCAGTTGCAAAAGTGCGATTACACAGACTCAAAAAACGAGAGCCAAGTTCACGGCCTGTAAGGGACATGCACATGCGTCACGCAGGTACAAGATGGGATATGATAAGGTAGCGCATTGGACGCGAACAAACAGAGGTTGGCCCATAGAAGTATCAAATTTACGGAACACGCGAGCATTGTATGTGAGACAGTAATATATCGAAAACATGAAGTTTGTGTCGTTACGCAAACTACAGGCCTTGATGTCAACCGACCTTGACAAAATTGCTCTCTCAGCCTTACAACCGTACCTATCCCTACTTGCCAGAACATTATTGTTTTCAGTATGCCAAAAGGCGGCCACAGACGAGTAGCTCCTGCTGCCTACCCTTATTCTGCTTTCCGTAATCTGACCATCCGGGTGTCCCTGCCTTGATGGTACGGTGTCAGACGAGACCTTCGCCGGTGGTCTCGTACTGTTTTCCAGTGTCAACATGTCAAGACCTGTACGCACACTACGACAGGGTTAGCCAAATTCACCAACACAAAAAGCGTTTTCACCATGTCCACTTTGGCCTAGTAGGACCGCTGCCGCCTTTACTTAGGTGAGCTTACACACTCACTTGTGTGGACAGCTTAACCCGCTGGTCGCTCGTCATTCCCGTCCTCCGCTTCGCGCCAAAAGAAGCCACGAAAGCTTTCCTGGCCGAGTGGGTTAACCAATTTGGTTGTTCTATGTTAGTCAAAACCAGTCTTGATCTACAAGTTGACGGAGTTTTTGACCGCTCCCGGGCGCCGGCACACTATTACGACGGCATAGCACCCTGAGGTAAATAGAATCGTTAAGCATTCCCATCGTCGGGCAAAAGCCGCCCTTTGCGCGAACGGTAACCCGATTTGGAGAGAAACAATACAGCTAGCGCTCTAAGACCTACGTAGTACCGTTGAGAAAGGATTGCACATAACATCAGTCATGCTAGTGTATGGCTGCGCACATGGTCTGCTTGAAGAGTTCGTAGCTTCCTCACCAACCGCGAATTTCTACCACGTCGACTACGCTGAGCGCCTTAGGCAGCACGTGTGAGTGATCAGAGCCAGCTCCTCACGCGAACAGCAGTCCACCAGTCGTTCCAGCTCTGTAAGAAACCTCTATCTACCCCTTGTTTTGCGCTTATGTTCTTCAACCACCGCTACAACCGCCATATACTTGCCGGTTATCTTTGATACAACGGAGAGTGAAAGAGTTTGCCATGGACGTTACAGGAAGACCCCAGAAATAAATCTATGAGAATCTCCAAGAATACCCGCAACCCGAAGTTGCTGTTATGGTCACCAATCAAGAAATAGTAATAACCCCATCCGTCTAGCCGATTGTGTGACAATTTTTACAGCCGATTGCCAGTACTAAGCCTTGGAATTAGCCATACATTTACCAGTCAGCAGGTCGGAGGAATTACGACAAGTGTTTTTCGTTTCACTTTCTTACGGTCTCCTAGGGACTATAGTAACACTGAACGTCAACTGAGTGTTCTTCATCGTGGTACGACATCCTGCCGCACCCTCAGGCTCCACTTACTCCCAAAGTGCTTTACCCTCTCAGGCGAATTCACACAGCTATGCTGGCATATGAGTGCCCTCGCGGACTCTCGTTTACCCTCAATGAACTAATCACTCGTTGGACGACGGGACTATATGTCATCTTGGTCCTGACCGATGTTCTTGAGCCGTTCTCACGCTTGCTCCCGAATACACTAACCGCCACTTCTCTCGACAGCCTCCGCTTTCTCACGGATCGAAAAAAATACCATTCCGACAAAGATGTTCACACAGTGCCAGCATTAGAGTGACGTGCAGTTGTGTCACGCAGTACGAAGGATCGAAGAAAACTTTTACTGAAGAAGCTATGATATAAGGTTTGGCGACATTATAGGATACCTTGGATAGTGGGAAGCGGGATGACCAAGGACATATCATACGACGAACATTGAGCTCCAGTCTCAAGCCCGGCTACCCGGACGACTAGCAGCCCGTGAGCACGGGGCGGTCTTTTGGTGGGGTTACTGGCTTAGCTTTTTCTCTACAGAGTCAAAGGCGACGTAGCTTATCGGTCGATACTCTCTCGAGCCTTCTTATTTCCGTCCTGGATTCCGTGCTTGGGAATAAAAATGTGTATGACCGGCTGTATGGAGCCCAGGTGAGCTAGAATGCCGTGTTATTGTTTGGTCCGATTGGTAACCAGACCGACCCCTCATGGGGAGGATGATCCACACGGTTAAATGCCTGAGCAAAAACGTCGAGGGTGATTCTAATCAAAAAGGCGATCACAAATGACCACTTGCTGTGGTCAGTTGTCAATGCTCTGCAGAATCTTGGCCATGTGAAGAAGTCGTTGCTGGGCCATTCTGCTTATCTGGTCATCCGGTTGGGATTATGGGAGATTCGATAACCCGGTCCCTCGGGTTGTCTTCCTCGACCTCAATAGTGCAGACAGTCATTTTCCTCGTCTGTCTCTGCAGCCCTTCTTTGGACTTCACATTTCAGGGCATCCGTTTACAGTGTCTTATGAAAAACGGTCTCATCCGGGTTTGGCAGCTGGACGTTGGTTGCAGAAAGAGAATAACCTTTCCTAACAGAGAAGGCAGCCTCGTCGGATCTTTACGACGAGAGATTTAAGTCAATGGTGTTGAAGCTGAAATTAATCAGTATAAAATCAGCCCAGATAGAAATTTACGGAAAACGGGGCCATGAGCTGTGTCTTCTGAAACCAAGCTTGCTGAAGCTGATAGATTTCTGTAAGAAAACGACCACACTGTTGGTGTAAAGCAGTCCGGTTCAGCTCAGTTAACGGAACTCATATTTATCAATAATACGCACATAGCTCAGAAGTGTTACAAGCACAATATTTCCACGAAGCCAAACAGAAGGGATTCGGAGTTGGGTAGCATATGTAAAAATGCAGCTATATGTAAAAGGAGGTGACAATATAGTAGTTATAACAAACAGTAAAAACGGACAATAATTGTCTTTAGGAATCATGAACGGCTCTCCACCATGAAACAGACGGGCAGGGAAGCTTGTAGCAGGGAACGAACAAAAGCAGTATGGTGCGGCCCGGGAAGAGGGTAGTCAGTAAGGCGAAAGCTGCTACTTCCGTAGAGCAGATTTATGGTAATAAATATTTTGTTACTTTTATTAATTATTTTTTCACAAAACCCCACGAGCATCTGTGCGATTCTTCACGGATGTCGCACGAGTCATTTCACCCCGAGGCTGACCTAACCTTCACCCAACAGCGTTGGTTAAGTTGACGCTTAGGTTCACAAAAGACATTTTTATGACGCTTGTGTCTTCGGAACATCGCAACGTAGGATTGATTAAAGAGGTGCAATCATTAGGCGTGAGAAGAATGAAAAAACAATCGACTCCTCTGAACGTTGCTCCCATTGAGAAAGGTTCTGAAAAGCGACAAAAACCACACTTGTCGGGGTTGCCGTGGAATTCTTGAAGTTGGGGTATACAAGCAGTCAAAATTGGTACCTTACCTCCCGACTTATCCTTCAAAACAATGCTTGCATAATGGAGGTCTAAATATGGATAGGTCTTTCGCGCCACAGTCTCGGGAGTGGGTGGTGCAGTTGCGATCGCGATACACCGGGAGGAGTTATTTTACTCGGCGTGCATACTTCGGTTAAAGAGTTTTGAGCTAATTTCCCCTCGTTTTGTGGTATTCGTTATGCCACGCGTTTTTGACCCGTATCTCACACCTAAGTGAGGAAAAGTGTGGTAAATGGTATAAAAAGCGAGGTGTGCAAAAGATGGCTCACCCAGAGTGTTTAGGAAGAGCAAAGAGCATCTATATCCCTTATAAACAGAACGCATGGGCTGAGTGGGTCTGTGCTCCTCGCGAGGAGGCGGCCGGTCTGGCCTTTAAAATGCGGGCCCAAGGACAGAACCAACGTCCACCAATTAGTACCACGGACATAGGCCCCAAAACATAGCATTCAGATTGCGGGAAGCCGTTTGCAGAAGGGGTAGGAACACATGAGAGGTCAGTCATTAGAGCGAGTGGGCCAGTTCCAGGAGCTTGCCACGCGGTAGTTGCCTCAGCTCCCTTGAAGCAGACCGACAAGGACCAGTGGACAGTGCAAAAGCCCAGAAGGGCAAGGCAACCCGGAAACAAGAGTGACGGTGATGTAGCAAAAGATGGGCCAACTAGGGGGGAAGACCCCGCGCTCCTGATGTTGGAAAACAAAGTAGAGGATCCGCAAAATGGCTTCAGATTCCGTTTTAAGTTCATCCAGAAGTGAAAATCAGGTTGTCCCGTTTTTTGCTTTTTTCCTCATTTAGGCTCGGCTTTGTGCCATCTCCAGCAGGAATTTTTGTCCACACCGAAGCTTTGTAATTTCAGAGCTGCTAGCCTCTACACTTCACAGTGAATTCGTAATTTGTTTTCGTGAAGTATCAACACAAGCTTTTTCCTGGAAAATTCGGATAAAACCTCCGTAAACTCACCCTTAGCTGACCTGTCTATAAAGCACACACTGATTCTCGGCTGTATCTTATCATTTAGGTATCTACGCGTATCTCGCTGTGAGTTGTTACCCCTCCGGCCTTATAGGGTATTCAGTGCTTGGTTGGGCTTCTCTACGGTAAAGCTTAGTCTAGGTATTCAGAAAAATCCAACAGTTTTTTTATGACACCCAAAACCCGAAGAGACTTCTGCTGAAGCTATCACTGATATTTCGATCAACTTTAAAATCCGAGCCCCCCAGCCCTCAGTCACCCTCCCTACACATAGTTGCGCATCAAGCACATCAACCCCGCTCGATCCGAGCAACTACATTTATTGACGGAGTGACTTGGTGATTTGTCTTCATACTTTTCTTTCTTAAGTGTATACAATTCTGCTGCTATAGCAGCTCAGTATAGCGTATCTCTACACGGGCCAGATATAACCTCCACGCCCTCTTCAAACAAGGCTGACCCTGTTTCAGACCCAAAAGAATGTCTAAGTCTGTATTCAAACGTTATTGTCCGCCTGGCCCAAAGCGAGCCATTCGAGCCTCCAGAGTGAAGAGAAACACAAACGCCGACATGACGGCAGCTGTCAATACAAGCTCTGTATCACTGGTCGATATATACAGCAGAGCCAAAAATAAAGTCAGTGATTTGGAACAGAAAATAAAACGACCTATATGATAAATGGCAACCCGCTGAGTGTGCCTTATCAAAGATTTCCCCACTGACAATCATTGCTGAACCAATAGGTCAAGCTGACCACAAAATCTTATCCAAAGCCGGTCGTTATATAGATGCAATCGCCTCGAAAACTCACAGGAGGATGAGGAACGCTAACAATTCGATAGTGTCAAACATCCCGGACAAACCACCAGCACATTCTGTTAAATGAATGCATGCAACATGGCTCATCACACGTGCCCATGCACTAGGCTGCGGAAGCTGTCACCACGATACCCCTGCCCTCTGCTGTTGCAGTTTTCCAACCAGTTAACGGCCGTAGAGTTTATCAGTAACTGTCAAAGTATTTCTGCAGCTGCGGCATTTAAAAACATCAAAATACACGCCGATAAATCTCCTCTACAAAGAGAGGTGTTCTGCATGCGGAAAAGCAGATCAGCGCCTTTCACTGGCTCTGGTCAAACGGGAGCCCATAGATGCATCACCACATACTCCTACGAACAGGACTTCGGCCAGAACACCGGCTGCCCCTGTGGTCCCTTCGGTATCAGTGGACCTCCTTCAATCTGGTCCTCGGGATCCCACGCAAGCTTCGTGCAATTTATCGCAGAGTGCGGCACAGTCTTCTTCCGACAAGCTGAAAAGGCCATCACAAAACACTCATGTAAAACCCATCAGGCGAATAATAACTGTGGCGAAAACCCAGGGCAGCAAATCCGTAGTGAGAAATGCATCGGCACTACCACTGATACACAAGACTGCAGCAGAGGCCGTAGACTTCGACATATCGCCGTATGTGTCATCGACCCAGCCACCAGGAAAACGTCGGTACCTTGCCTCCTCACCTACCACGTCCGCTAGACTAAATGGCAAAAAACAACCTCATCAAACCCACAATCCCACATTTTCAGGGTCTCCCACAAATCTACCCGGAAGTTCCCCATCCCCGTTTAGCCATAAGACAACTGATCTACCAGTGACATCAACCCTACAGCCTAGTACATCCACCTGGAGGCCACACGATATGACTGCGACAATAATGCCGCCGCATATACCTTCAGCTATGATGACCAAGCCCGGTAAGCACTGCTCAACAGGCACGCAACCGACTGACCCCCTAAGCACTATCAGCAACTGCCACCCCTCCCAAAAATCAGCTACCAGGTCGTCGCCCCACCTCACAATCCTCCATATTCGGATGCTAGCTGTGGAGATCAGGTTGGCATCGGGCCCTACAGCCACAACATAGAACTTCGCCTCAGCTCCCTCTGACTAACAAATCTGTAACCCTAATGAGCCTGCAAGCCCCTTTTACGTTGGAGGCCCTATCGAATCCGCTAACACCAAACCCTCCTCAGGCAATCTAAGACGTGCCCTTTCCATTCCTTAGATCCTCCCTCCAATGAAATAATCTCCTAAATCCCTTTGATAGTAGCGCGCCAAATAGTAGCTATTGTTTCCACAGGCACGCCTCACCATCGTCTGTGCCCTGCCTTCGACAATGCCACGTGTCAAAGTTGCCAGTTGCCCATTCATTAACCCTATCTTTTTTATAATAATAATGGTATATTTCTCGACCATGGTCGAGACGCATGCGCAAGCGCATGATCATGGTGTACAACGTTACTCAAAACAATGAACTATACACGAATTTCAAGAAAGCGAGTGGAGTCGTCAGAAGCAAAACAATATAGCTAGAGATAGTTTGAGTCGACTGAAATTATAAAGGTTTGCGCGGCAAATACGGTTTGGTTTCGGATTCGACTGGTTGGTAGTGGTCCGTGAAAATACAAAATATATCGTGAAAATATAGCGCTAGGGATGCGTTATAAGTCATAATAATGCAAGATGTGGGTAACTGAGGCCTATTGCGGGTTCTATGCACGGAATAAGTAATGGACATGGAGAGGTTAAAGAAATGAACGGGAGTACAACCGTGAACTTTGGTGAATATGAAGAGAGCGGCTCTCTATGGAGATGAAGTTGGCCCGGAATGATGGATATTCCCGATTCTAATAGAGGGAGTTCATCATGAAACGAGGGGACATGAGGAAACTTTGTGGAAATGGACAGGCAACGTTGATGAATGTGGAGGAAACAGCAATCCATATATAAGGTGAGTTTAGGTTCGGGATCAATAACCCTTATCATTCAGAAAAAAAGGCAGCGCAACTTGAAGGCCTTTAACTGGTGAAGAGTCAATTTCAAGCTGGATACCGATCGAAAGAAAAATGAAATCTTGGAAGAGAAAACGGAGCGAAAAATCTCCTTGTAGGCTCGCGACTTATTGTTCTGTTAAGCTGATAAAAATATATTGACTTATTGATTCTCAGTGATCTTCGGCATCATTGTTGGGAACCAAGGATGTGAGGGACAAGTGGGCTCGCGTTCGGATAACGTATCGAATTTTAATGAGAAAAAATTCCTGTGTTGCGTATTCTGGCTCTGTTATTGGATTGTTTCACATGAGACCAAGGTGATGTGCAGCATCCCGTGGGTATGGTTCATCAGGCGGGGTAAGGGACGTGTCAATCAATCAATAGAAGGTTGCTTGCGAACTGTTATTTCTGAAGCCTCCAACAGCGATATCAGTAGTAGAGGTGTTGCGTTAGGAGACGTCTATCAATCTGCTTGTAAGCATTTGGGGGTGTTTTAGGTCGTGTGGCCCGATTGCAATCCCGTTTGGTATAAAAGATGCCATTAAGGTCTCCGTCGGTACAGGTCAAAGTGTGGACATTGGTCACCGAAAGTGGTGCCCGAGAGAGTGGGCGACGACAAACCTGAAATAAATGGTGTTAGCAGTCTGGACGTGGTTCCAGCTATTAGTTATGATAATAAATAGCGACAATTAATAATGAACTGACTGGGTCTATGTGGACTGTCAGTGTTACATTTCGTACTTTGATCTGGGTTCTAATTAGAGAGCTTAAGTAACATAGGGTTGCAGGTGGTTGATAAGTACTACCACCGGCTAGCAAGATAGCGTAAACCCGGTGGGCTGCTGCGTCTGCATTTCAGAGATTTAACTTAATTGTGAGCAGGCTGCGGTAGTGATTGTAGTTGGCAGGAGGCAGTGGTTACTGTCAGGTAGGGTTGTAAACCTAAGCGTGGCTTGGATGCTAGGACATCGAGAAGACCGCTTTCTGAAAAAGATGACGGACGATAGAGGGGTAAAAATGGAAAAGGTTACCGGTTTCCACTATGTTATCTCTTTTTTTCCTTTTCCGGGCTTCATCGAGGTTGCCGTTATTCGTCAGGTACGTCGATACTCTGTCCAGGTCAATGGGTTGAAGGTCAGGGCTGTGGTAGCGATTGTATTTGACGTCGACGTGCATGCTAGGTGCGCTTATGGTGGGTATGGGGTGGTTGAAACTTAGAGCGGGGGATGGGAAAGCGTATGTGGAGAGTCCAGTGCGCTGTCACCCCAGTCAGTCTCGAGCGTGAAGACCAAAGCTTGTCGAGCGAACAAGGGCGATGTGGGGTTTCCCCTTTCGCAGGATCAGGTCTGAGCTGATGGGATACTTTCCCATAGATGAAGGTTGCCCAATTCCTTCACAGCCCGATGTCAGTGGTATTTGGAGATCGAATCGATCCCACGAGGTCTTTTTCGTTTCCACTGTTCTCTTTTTTCAATTTTATTGTTATTATTATTTTTTTTGTTTCCTAACAGAGGGGTGGTTGAGCCCATATAGGAACTTTCCATAGCCCCTCCGCCCGATCGTAATTTTATGCGTATTTGTCTTTTTTCGCAACTGCTGGGGGTGGTCTGTTTTCCCCGCGTTCCAACGACGCAATGGTATGGGTGCCGTTGACATCAGGGGTTTCGCTAGCATGGGCTGGGAAAATGCAGGATGGGATTATGCAACACACGGAGTAGGACAACGAACGTTGTAAAGCACAAGCTAGCATACGTGTGTCAGTCTCATACAGCGCCAGGCCATGCCTAAGACCATCAGAGTCCATTCCGGGCTAGCTGGTGCAGATGAGTTTAGCTCTGCTGATGGGAAATGGTGTGGTGCATGAGAGAGAATATGATAGTAGTTGGTGCATGGTAGATACAGAGGTGAGACGAGAGGAAAAGCCACCAAGTAAGTACTAGCAGGTGGGCTTCTGGGATAATAGATTCTGGAATGAGGTGATTAAGAAAGGCGAATTGAGGCCGGGCATAAAACCCAGGTGAGTGGTGGTAGCCAAGATGAACGGGAGAGGAGTGAAAGGATCGAGTAAAGTGGTAGACGGCGGAACTCAGTGTCCTAGGGTCCGAAGCCACGTACTTATTTTCTGTGGAGACATCTAAGACTAAGAAACTTAGACTGGTTGGCAATAGAACAGGAACATTGTCTAAAATTAGGAGAACCGGCAAGCATTAAACTAGGTATAGTTATAAAAGTCAGCAAACTGTGGCTACAGTAGTATAGATTGTGAGCAATATAACGTAAAAGAGAATTGTTGCCCTGGCGTTTGTCATCGGGTGAGAAATGAAAGTTCTAGTGCAGTAATCCTAGTAATCAAACCCGTTTTCGTAGGCCACCTCTTCGGTGACGGTCAGGCCGGTAAGAAGGATCACATTGGGAACAGTCAAGAAGTGATCCAGCGAGCCTCTGAACTGGGAAATTGAGAGACTTTCGCGGATGTTTAGCGGGAGTTTATTCCATAACCTTGAGTATTTTATAAGGAAAAAGTTAGATCTTAACGCTAGTTTTGATCTAGGAATAGAGAGCTGCAATGACCGATGGCGTAGAGCATAATTCGTGGAGGGAGTGAGACGAATGGGTTCGGTACACGAAAAGGCCGTACGGTGGTACAGCTTAAACAGGAAGCACAAATTGAGCTTCATGCGACGCAACCATAGAGGGTCAAGATTGAGTAGGATGCATCGATCCTTGTAACACAGACTGGAGGAAAAGCCTACTAATTGTTTGGTGAATTGGCGTTGCACGGACTCCAGAGAAATGCGGTCGGATTTCGTCATGTTGGTGAAGATAATGGGACAGTATTCAAGGAGAGGCCTGGCGTGTGGAAATCTGTATCCCAAACCGGGGCTGTTGACGGACTACATTTTTATGCAGTCTCGCATCTTCAACCCCCCTTGGACAAATGGAATTATCATTATATCGGACACTTCCGACATCCCTCACTTCTTAAGGGGTTCATTTACATCGGATCCTAGCACGGCCCGACACCATAGCTTCACCAGCCCTTCTTTTTCCAACAGCACGCCCTAATTCAGAACAGCTTACGGACCAAACCCTCCAATTCACGGAGCTGATTTACCACCCGCATACGGACCTTCTAGTCAGACCAAGAATCTAGACTATTCCGCAATACAGCCTACTTGACCAGCCGAAGTCCTCAAAACTAAATGCCAATAACAGTATCTTTTTGGTTCTTCCTAATAGCCGATCCATCATAAACAAAATTCGGCACTTACGATATCTGGCCACTAGTCCTGATTATGATATAATCTTGATCACTGAAACTTGGTTAACCAATTACACTCCAACAGACCAGATTTCTCTTGTAGGCTACAATGTCTTCAGAGCAAATAGGGAAACTCGACGCGGTGGAGGTTGTTCGACATTTGTCAGCCAGACATTTAGTACAACAGCACTTCATCACCCTCCACTCGACTCTATTCCCTATTCACTTTGGTTAACTGTCCACATTCCTGGCTCCCAACTTCATATTGGATGTGCTTATCGCCCACCAAGCGGAAATTTCTCCGGACTTCCACACCTAATTGATGCATTTGAATACCTATCCTTACTGCCCTCAAGTATAAAGTTTATTGCTGGCGACTTTAACCTGCCCAAGATGGCTTGGCCATCTCTATCTGCACCCGTCAACCTTCTACCATTTGTAACAAGTATTACTGAAGAAGGGTAGGTACAGCATATCCGCTCTCCTAATAGAAAAAACAGCACTTTAGGTCTCATTTTCACCCATGGCGTCCCTCATATATTTGTCTCAGTCTCCCGAAGTTTGCCCGTTAGCGATCACAGTCTGGTTAACTGTCGCATTCCCACTCACCCACAGCCTAACCTGAAATCACACCGCATCAAACCCTCTCCTCTCCCTGACTGGAAGGTTCTCCCTACTACCATTTGACAAGCTGATTGGAGTGGGTTTTCTTCTCTCTCATGATCCACAACACACCACTGATATTTTCTATGCACAGTTATCCAGATGTCTTGATAGAATTACCTACCTCCCTCAGCAAAATAATAATAGGAAATCTTATATCATCTCTCAACAACCAAAGCATGCCAAGTCTCAAATTTTTATGGAACTACGCACGAATGTGCAATTCTTATTCACCTTTATTGCCTCGCTTCTACTATTCAAAGGCTTGAGGAAACTACACGGTGTAAACAGGAGATAAAAGCTCTGCGACACCAAAATAGATCTCTTCGACTGTCATTATTGAATAGGACCAGAACCTCTTATACTCATGGAGGTATCCCGCACACTGCTTCAATGGACAATGTATCCGCCTCCACTCCCCTTTTTATTGCAGAGGCCTCCATCTCATTCTTCGCCTTAACTATGGCCCCTACTGTTACTGTTGACCATCAGCCTCTTCCCCTAGTTACTCCTTCAACTCTGCCCACAGTGGAATTTGAAGCTTCCATTATCTCCCGATTATTGGCCACTTTCAAGCCATCATCTTACCCAGGACCTGACAGCTTAAGGCCCACTGCAATAGTTAAGTGCGGACCTGACTTACCTTACCTACTACTGAATATATCTACCCTACCAATGAACTCAGGTCTAGTGCCCGCAAATTGGAAATGCTCAGTCATAGTCCTGCACCACAAGAAGGGCCCACTGCATGGGGTAACAAATTACCTTCCCATTAACCATACACCTGTCCCCCCCAGGCCAATGGAAAAAGTCGTAAAAGAACACCTCTTGAAGCACCTCTTTCAATTAGACATTATTAGGCCTCCACAACATGGTTTCCTTCGGTCACGAACTTGCGCAATCTGCCAACTCGTTTTTTGAATCTCATCACTGAAATGGCAGACAATGGGATGGCCCTTATAGTACTTTACTTGGATATGCCAAAGGCATTTGACCGCGTGCCACACCCACATCTTCCGGCCAAAATCCGATCCTTTAGCATTACTGACCTTTTACCATCTTAGATCAATTCTTACCTGTCTAATCGCTCTCAGGTTGCCTCAGTACACGGACACTGCTCCAGGCGTATACCAGTTACAAGCGGTGTCATACAGGGTAGCGTCCTTGGCTGTCTGTTTTTCCTCACACATATATACGACATATTCCTCTCAGTGAGCCGTGGCACCCCATTTCTTTTAGCTGATGACGTTAAAATTGTCTACTCATTCAAGCCTGAATGCATCGCCTTGGCTATCTTAAACATCTCTAAAGACATCTGCACTCCATTGATGGTGCTCAACTTGCAGATAAATTTTTTCGCTGACAAGCGCGAGGTTCTTACAGATAAATGCAAGCTACCTCCAGGATCTCTAGCCGTTTGTGGTTCAGCCGTTGCTGACAGGCAACCCGTTCGGGACCTTGGCTAAAGCTATTCCTGCACACTTAATTTCTGGGAACATTCGGCCCTCCAAGTCGCTAAGGCCAAAAAGTGCCTGGGGCTAATATATCGCTCCTTCTGACTTCGGGACTGCATTCTTTTCCTTTATAAATCTAATGTCAGGCCTTTATTAGAATACTGCCCACTGATCTCTTCTAGTATGCGGAAACCAGACAGAATTGGTATCGAATCCGTTCAAAGTAGTTTTACCTAACGACTGATTGGATGGAGCTCAGCCCTCACTTATAAAGAACGCTGCTTACTTTTTTAAACTAGATCCTTTATGGCCTCGTCGTATGAAACTGAACCTTATCTTTTTGTATAACGTCCTTCACAGCCGGACATATACTTCTAATCCATTGCACTTTGCGCCCGTTTCTAGCAGCCCAGTACATTTAGGGTTCTTACCCTTTCAACCCCTATTACCGACACTAGCTTACGTTCACACTTCTTCATCACAGTGCGCTCTAACTTATGGAGTAAATTACCGTTATAAATGCGAAGTTCTACTTCCAGCCATCGGTTTAGAAGTGCACTGGATAAATTCCTCACATTTACCCAAAACTTACAGCTCCTAAATATAAACATACCCGATGACCAGGCCTATGAAAAGGGTCTAGACTTTTGAGTTGCGCAAACACCGGCGGTCTATGACAGATGAAATCAAATAAGCATTCTTAGGTTTTCTGCTCTCTGCAACAGAAGAACTAGTCCCAGAGAGTCACTATCTAATAATGTTGCCTCTTTGTATCCATTCCCACTTATCCCCAGCTGGGAGCTTCCCAGACTGAGCCCCTTTACTTTTTCTCTATTTCCATTTGTGCGTACATTTCTCTCGATGACTCTTAATACTCTGGAGACCACACCGGTCACTAACCTGGCTTATGCATCTACCTGACCGTCGGCTATTCGCGCGCTACCCGACCGATGCTCCCTTGGTTATGTTCCAGGATACCCTGATGCCTGGTCGCCTGATCGCAGACTACCTGATACTTGCGGCCGTTTGTCCCCACCAAGAAAACTCATGTCAGTCCCAACTGTGCGAAGTGCGGTCAGATCCCCCGCCTTGGCCGGCGCACATCGGACGTGTGGGCCGACTGCAACCATGTGCTGGCGCAACTAGGCTGGCGGATCGCACCTCCTGTCACCAGAATTGATTTTCAGGTTAGGTGTCCAGCCCACGGCCAGCCTCATCCACTAGCACCAGTTGTGGATTGAGAGAGAACTTCCCCTGCATCTTATTTCTGCCACCCGTTGCCTCCTCACAAGTTCCTGCACAAGGTTTACCATACACCCGGTCAAGTTCCAAATCAACATAAGCACGTATACTCGCTCGGCCAAGAAAATTACCCCACTATTTGCGACTACTGACATTTATATCCATCGACTTACCTTTTATCTGTCTGAAATGATGCCGTGTTTACCCTCATAATATCATGTTCACTTACCGGATTCTGTACCCCTAAACAGGAAACGGTTTCGCCGTTTAAATCTTTATCATGAAAATCACAATTCCGGATATACTTTTGAAGGAACCATTTATCCGCTTGATAATTTTTATGTCATCACTACACTTATCTAAACAAAACCATCATTGAACGATTTGTTTCTCACCTGCCAGCAATTCCACACAAAGGAAATGGTCCTACTTCCAGCGCTTCATCGGCGTGACACCAGCTTTATGCTCACTGTATCCTACCTCTGAATCTCCTCCCATTCAGTCATTTGCTTTTTTGACATTTGCATTGACAATGAAGTATCAACAAACCGGGACATAAATAGTTTGATTGCCTCCTCAGCTTTTCATGTCAGACATCAGCATATCCAGCCATGCAATCACCCGCACTCCCTGAGAGCTGTTCATATGTACTACTTTCATACGACTGTATCGGTCCATTATATGTCCACCTAAGGCACCCACTTTGTTACCAACTCTAGATGCTCTCACGTTACTCACCAACGAACCCAGATAAATCCATAGTTGTTTCACTTTTCACTCATCTATGAACCACTACCGCTGTTCCACCATGAATCATGGTCATCCATCTGCACCACCATCCACAGAGTGCTTTTTCTCCATTTTTGGCAAAAAAACAACTACCTGTAATTTAGGCTGCTGTTATTCTGTTTGTCCCCCCGATTCTCAGGTCAGACATTCCTCGACGTACCTATTTACACGATTATCTGGGCTTCTTGAAGGTTCTAATGATGTACTGCTTCCAGTTTACTCCATCAGATATCAAACATATAAACCACTATTGCCCCCACTTCGTTGTAAATTTGTATTTCTCATCTGTCAGTCTTGGAGTAACCCCTGATAAGCCAATAGTTGAACACCGTTTCACCCACCTATTACTTATCGCCATTTTTCCATCAGTCCTCCACGATTTGGCATCCGTGCCAAAGACCACTGCCAATGCAATTTATACAAACCTTTGCTGTACATGAATTATGCGTATGCCAAGTTACTGACCCTCCTGTTGTTCCACAAATGCCCCATTTCAGACTCTCACAAGAATATCCCGTTAGGCTATCGTCTACAAGTTTTGACAGTATCTTGTATGCACCACTCCCATACGACTTCATAAGATCATCGTGTATCTCCTCTGTCCACCATGTTGTCAACTTGCGTTAACTAATTAGCCTGAAACAAACCCTTTATTCGAATCGTGTTTCTCTCACCTGCCAGCTTTCGTCACTCTGCTCCACCAAAACTTCCAGGCCCGGGCATCTACACACACCTCTCTGCGGAGGAGTCCTCCACAACCTCTTGATGAATAGCAATTACTAGTTCAGTGGTAAAAGGGACTCTGTATCGTCCATGCAATTCCCTCTCTCAGAGGACAACAAAATCCTTCGGTATTGTATTTCTGCTACTTTCCGGGTCATTTGGGCTATTGGTTCAAGTGCATGTATGTCATCACCAAACATTCTTCAATTTTTCGTTGGTGCTTTTTCGAAGGTTTTCTTTGTCAGTTTACTCACCCCTGCGACTTTACATCGATGCTATCCAAAATACTGCGTGTTTTTACTTCATCCCCGCTTTACTTCATGACGTACCTCGATTGCGGAGCCCATTTCACTCGCTTCTGAGAGGTGGGTCAACCTGAAATTCAAACTCAAATTTGCCGGTATCCAGTCCTGCGACCACTAAAACCTATACACTATTAAGCCGCATTTACCCAAATGAATATCCAAGGAACCTTTTTACTACCTCACGCTTATCATATGGTCGTGCAACCAAGCTGCTTCTGGTGTCCCCGAAACTAACCATAATTATTATTAAAGGCAGATCTTGTTAGTGGGCAGGGTCTCAAGCCGCAGGCTCCTTGTCCTAAACCAGAAAGAGCCTTTCTTAAGGGAATCGAAATCCAGGCCGGACGTAGGGGAGGTTCTACTACATACTTCGAATCCCAAGTGTTCCGTACTCTGCTACTCTAAGAAGGATGCACAGGGTGGGGAAATGGAAGTTACCTCTTGGAAACAAAAGCAAACACCATACGACGCTTATACTAGTGGAGTTTGCTGATGGGGCCACCCAGGATAGACTGCTGGCAAGAGCAGCGGTAGTGGCTCACTCCTCAAGGGTAAACACGAAACTGTGCCATATTAGCTTAGAATAAGGCCTGGCGGTCTAGCACCTGGGATAACCTGGCTCGACCAGCCAAGGCGCTGGTGACAAACCAAGAAGTTTTGCAGAACGCCGTACCCGGCTCTCAGGCCCCGGCCCTGACAGTAGTAAAGAAGCCTAGTGCGGGGTCGGAAATATTTGTAATTGAAGACGAGCTGGAAGACGAAAATTGACGGTGCTGCCCGAAGGTGGAGGACAGCACGACCCTTGTCAGCCTGGATGTTATAGCAACTGTAGAAATGAATTGGGAGTCGCAGGAAGTTCTGGATCGTCAGCCGGGGTCACTCATACCAGCTGGGAGGATCGATGCCAAAAACTTGTTGTCGCCTCAGGCGTTTTGCCTGAGAACCATGCAGGAGTAAATAATAAGAGACACCTAAGCGACGGAGCAAACGAGGCTGTGTTATACATCAACGGGTACATTATTAGGAATACATGGGTGGAACTCGCCAAAACAGCTGGGGGGCACAAAGCCCCAATAGCTTCCGTTACGGAAGGGTGGCCTTCTAAAGAAGACCATGCGCCAGGACTAATACGTAACGGTTATGCAGCCTATAGACAGGATAGAGAACTCGATCGCGTTGGTGGAGGAGTGGCCATTCTCATTAGGTCCGGTGAAAACCACCCTGAGTCTCAGACCGAGATGTACACTTGCAATGTCCAGTTATGCGCCTTTACAATCCTCCTTCCGGGCAGAGTGGCTAACTCTGTTGCCACAGAGCACCAAGTACAAACCGCGAACAGGATGTTTGTCTACTGCGGACTTCGACTGAATTAGTCAAGGACGCACAAATGACCTTCATAGTGGGTGACTTCGATCTTCCGCACATCGACTGGACGGCTGAGGTCTTTGTGCCGGGATCGGGGGAGCAAACCTACTTAGAAAGCCTGCATGCCAATGCTTTACCCCAGCATGTCAGGGAAAATACCACATATAAGACTGGATGCTTTCCATCCTAGCTGGGTCTAGCAATAACAGATCTCCCCAAAAATGTGTCTGGGTTGCGTTACTGTTCCCCCTGGGCAAGAATGACCACGCGAGTATCAAAACCCTGAAGGCTGGTTAGACACTTCGGTAACGTGGACATAGATAGGCTTTGTGACAGGGCGATGAGTTTGACCTGGGACACGATAGAAGGGGCTACTGTCGAGGAGAGCTTGCCCGTCATAAACTGATCCCTGATTGTCCTACAAGGAGAGTTCGCGCCCTTAAAACGGAGGTGTGAGGAGGGCAAAGCCATGTGGTGGAAGGCTGCAATAGCCAGGGCCATCAAACATAGAAACCGCAGTGGAACCAGTACAAAGCTTCCGGCAGTCACCTGGTCTGGAACCGCTATAAAAAGCTCGGAAACGGGACTGTGAGTCTTCTGAGAACTTCCAAGCGGGAATATGAGCTCAGATGGTCCCAGTGCTTGAGAAAAAGGCCGAAAACATTCTTTAGCCATGTGCGGTCGGAAGGCTCAACAACTAATGCAGTAGGTCTCATATTCACTAGGGACCTCTGATGACCAGGGCAAAGCAGGCTCCCTGGGGTAATATTTTGGGAGTGTACGCAGGAGAGATAGTAGGGTACGGGTCGATCTGGCTCTGGTGCACACTGCTCTGCAGTTAAACGAGATAAATCTCTCAGAGGACAGAGTGCGTAAGTAAATACAGTAATAAAACAACCCAAAGTCAGTGGACCCAGATGGAATCCACCCAACTATCACCAAGCAGTTGGCGGATACCATAGCTCCATCGGTATGCAAGCTGTACAGGTCTACGTTGGATAACAGTAGGCTGACTCAGGATTGGAAAGGCGTGGCCATCGAGGCAATACATAACAGTGGACCTAAGTCGGCTATGCATAACCACAGGCCGGTAAGCCTAACTAGCATCCTATGTAAAGTCCTTGAGAAGATCACCCGTGCCCACATCTGCCAGCACTTAATGGAGCACTCCATGCTAAGCCCGGCCAAACAGGGACCCTTGAAAAATGGATCTTGTCTGACCAATCTCTTGTGCTTCTTCGATGAAGTACCTCGACGACTGGACGAAGGTAAGGAAGTTTAGGTATGCTACCTCGACTTTATCAGGGCTTTCGTCTCCTCTATTCATCGTCTTTTGCTATGCAAGATGGAGACGTTCTGTGTAGGTGGGTCAGCATATAGGTGGCCGGTGGACTTTCTCTCCCACAGGACGTTTTACGGTAAAGTAGGGGACAGGTGCTCTAGTTTGGTGAACGTCACCAGTGGGGTACCTCAGGTATTCGTCCTGGGCCCGGTCCTATTCTTGTTGTTTATCAATGACTTGGCATCCGCCCTTCAATCGCCTAGATTTATTCTTGCGGATGATATGAAGACAACTGGAACTGAGGGTAGGGTGAACTTCTTCGGGGATGTATGCACCTTCCTGGACTGGGCATAACTATGGGACTTGCCCCTGAACGCTGAAAAGGGCCATTTGTTGTCAGGGCAACAGAAAGCCTAACTGTCGCTCATGACCAAGGGCTATTCACCACAGAAGCAGTCACTAGGGTTAAACACCTAGGGGTCCTCATGAGCAGTGACTCCAAATGATCGGAGCAGTGCAAAGTTGCTGCACAAAAGGCTTGTGGTGAGCTCTTTGGAATACAATCGGCTTTGTCTTGCCGGCAGCCGGAGATATTCGCACCTATTCACATGGCTATAGTACGACCTCACTTAGAAGATAGCCTGCAGGCTTGATCATCCTTCTACAAGAAGGACGCTGCCAGTATAGAGAAAGTCCAACCTCTCGCCACACGAATGTTTGAAGGGAAGAGGGGTCGGACGTACGGGCGGAGAGTCTGTGGTCTGAATCTTTCCTCATTAGAAGAGAGGAGACGTCGAGGAGATCTTATGGGAACGTTTTAGTTAATGAATGGCTTTTCTGGCCTTAGACCGGATGGTCTGTTCCAAGTGGCTTTAGATTCCAGAACCAGCTGAGTATGGTAACTAGATGGATGACGGGGAGCACTGTGGTCCTTCTGGAGTATGCTTTAGTATACGTTTGTGCTCATCGCATGCTGTCCCAATGAACGCCAACGACGCATAATATCTCTAGCCGCTGATGTGCAATGAAACTTTCCGGTTTCCTGTCATTTCAGCCGGGCTCGATGAAGTACACTCGGCAGTGTTGGACACATAACTGTTGTGCGTAATATCGAAGGAATTCTGGACACTCGACTGGCCGTGGCCATTACCTGTCCTGTTCAGAATGAACTGAAATGAACTGAAGTCTTCAGTCTTCAGGTGAACTGCAGTGGAAAGTCATCCAGTAAGAGCCCCATTGCTTTGTTCCCTGGTGCCTTCAGTAGCTTTCGATTATTACAAGTAATGGCACAATCTTCAGGTTTCGCCAAGAAGCAGGCCACAGAGCATTATCAGTGTGTGCCGGAATTCTCGTAGCACGGACAGTATTAAGCACCGCACAAAGGGAGGCGCAGAAGATCGAGATACGACTTTTGGTGTCCACAAGCACCGGCTAAAACAGAACAGATTGTTCCTCAGTCGTGGTTGAGATGCACGCGTAGAAGCATGGTCAACCTGGACACAATTACTAAACACCATAGAAGGGGCAAGGTAATTGGGTGGGCTGGAAGACTAGCCTCAAATGAGAGTAAAAGCTGAAAAAGATGGACAACTTTTAGAAACAGTTGTAAAATGTCGGTTTCCGTGGTAGACACGAATCCTCTTCAAATCTGGAAGCTCGACTGGCCGTGACTATTATCTGTCCTGAACAGAATCAACTGAACCGAACTGAAAACAATCTGTGGCAGTGCAATGTAAATATGAGGCCGACCATGAACATGATGGAGTTCGCCATCGTATGGAAGTCCTCATGGTGCAATGTTAAGTCTCTGTCGTGGCAAACATTCTAGTAAACCATAGATTGATAATGCACGCGGGGTATGACTCAGTATCTGTCCAGCAATGTGGAAGTTTCCGTTGCTTCATGAGCAAGTTCAAACAAATGCGGTTGGAACAAAGCTACACAATAAAGGTTATGGTAAATTGATCATAGACTGACGGAGTTTGTTAATGGGGTGAAACCGCATCATGTACCTGCACGTGTAAGCGCGTAGATTAGGGTCAGGTATTGAAAGTTTAGCTCTTACGCTGTTTTGTTGGGGGCTTCCCGTAAGCAAGGTCGGGGCACAGCTGTGGCGGGGATTCCTTCCTTCACTTTGCCTGTAGTTTAGATCGGTATAAAGACAAATTAGTTTCTCGGAAAATCGATGCTGGACGTTTTCAACACCAGTGATGCTAAGTGCATGTGCGGTCGAGAATAAAAGAGCGCGACATTGTGGGTTACCACGAATATGATTTTGTATACGTTTAACTTACAACTCATGGAGAAGAAGCTCCACTGCAGCAAGCCTACGGACTTGTTTGCCCGCTCAGTTACACGTGAAATATGTTCAGGTCTGTTGAGAGCGCAAGGGTGTTATAGTCCGAGGTCTCTTATCTTTGAAAACTATGGAAGTAAAAATCGCCAAACTTAGGCTCACCGAAGAAAATATCGTGGTTCAGCTTAAGATTATTGCTTTTGTTTGTTGAAAATTCCGTTTCTCAGTGGTCTCACTAGGATGATAAGGACCGCATATCAGCCGTGAATCTATTCAGAGCTGCAGGTGGGTTGCTTCCTTCAAGTTCGTAAAACATCTTCATGTTATCCATATATAAGTCATGGCTATAGGTAACAAAACTCCAGATGTCGTTTAAGCAATCTAGAAATGGCAATAGTCCTAGAACTCTTCCTTGTGATACCCCAATGTTCACGGGTTGGTGATTTGACACTCGGCCATCGATGCAGGTAACTTAGTGAAGGCTCGGTAGATGAGATTTAAGCCAGCTAATTGGGGGTTTCCAGTTCCGCAACCCCACATCTTGTCCGGTAGCTGGTGGTGCAGAACTCTGGCGGGGGCTTTTTTCACGCCAAAATAGATAATATCAAGTACCTTCCATCTGTCAACGGCGGTTGTTACCAGGTCAAGAAGGTCAGACTGGAAGTTTGAACGTGAGCTTGGCCTGAGAAACCCGTGCAGCCTGATACTTATTAGCTTGTGAGGTAAGACTTTGTCAACTAGGCAGCGTTTAGCCACGTTTTATCGAAGTTTGTAAACCTTTGGCGTGGTTCATGGTAGGGTTATTGAAAATGTCATGCGCTGCGCGCTTTTAGACCTGGGCATGATAGCGGATTTCTTCCACTGGTTAACAAAGGTTCCGCTTCTGAGAGACTTTGCATGTTTAGTGGTAAATCTAATGGTCTGATTGAATAATCTGCCATTAGTTTTGGCCGAAGTGAAGTCTGTCACTAACCGTCACCGAATATACGTTGAAATGAAGCAAAAGTTTTATGGACCGATATAGGGAAAGCGATTTGAGGCCGCTCAGCCATTTGAGAGATCAAGTATCGGCTTCGTAGGGCCTCTGCCATCAATCGCTTGAAGTCGTTATATACTGACGGTAGCAAATGAGTACACTAGATTTCCCCTTGAATTTATGTCCCAGTTGGACCGTGACAATAGTCGTCGTCATCATTATGGTACAGTGTTATTCAGCAGGACGAACCATACTGGCCAGTGCCTTTCTCACCACGTCGCACTAAACAACGTAGGGAATAAACGTACAAAGTGGACAGGGTGTGAGCCTACCGGAGCGGAAAAAGAAAAGAAAGCCGCAGCAGCTGACAAACGGAATACGATAGATGTTTGCCCTACGCAAAACGTGCTCCAACCAAAGAAGTCTACTAAGCTGGATACCCGGTGATGGAACTTTCTCTGAACTTGCACCCAGTACCCGATTTCTGATCTCAGCTTTGCTCACTCGGACATCTCACCCACTCTTAGCGACACTGTGACGATACCGACGATGGAAAATCTCAAGGCGACGGATATCTACTACACGGTGACTCCTATTGGAGTACACTCTCCCTCAACTTCTACGATCGCTTTCGTGGGGGAAGTCAACGGGAGATGACCATGGAGTACCGACCAAGTGCGTTCTCACAAGGCCTAAGCACAGAGACCGCGCTCTGGCTTGTGCCGAGGAGGTGTGTCGGAGGTAGGGCTTGCGCGAAACGTACAGTTAAACAAGTAAAAGACAGGGCGTCATCGGCCAATCACTATGCTCTATGTCTAGCAACAATACAAGAAAATCGAACGCACTGCGGCTTGGTGCACATCATCTTTCGACTTCAGCAAAATATCAGGTCGGCCACACAGATGCTCCCATCCAGCATACATCCCTCGAGCCTTGGGTAAAGGCGTGCTCCTCTGTACTGCCCTGCTGCCATCCGTCGTCGAGCTGCCACCGAGGTAAATGAAGCCGCCGGAAATTGCTGGCACCTCACCTTCGAGAGTCCAACGCAGAACAGTTGACTTCCAGTCTCGCAACGTCGGTTTATACTTCGGGGATGCATAGTGCACGCCGAATGGAGCTACAGCCCTGGTGCGTCTATCTAGTGCACGACTGGCATGTTCCGTACATTTGAACAAGGGAACAAGGTCGTTGGCACAATCCAGGTCACAAAGCTTATCAAATGCTACCTAGAAGCCCACATCCTGAAGATTTTGCGGGCTATTCTCTATTATCTCGCTAATGACGAAGTTGAACGGGAAAGGCAAAAAGGAACGTCCTCGCCGAAAACTACTGGTCGTTTTAACGGACTGGGTAAATCACCACAGCCCTTAGGCGGCCAGATGTATGAGGATACAACGGTCTCATTAGATTCATGAACTTCTGTGGCATACCTCTTCAGTGAAGAACTCTGAATAATGCAGTTCGGTCATCTGAATCGAAGGCGCTTTTCAAGTCGAGGAAAAACCACTATTGTCGGTCGACGGCCTGTGGGAAGTGGTTCGAGTATTTTCGTGTTCCACCCGCAATGAAATGTTCTTACTGGTTATGTCTCACCTGTCTTTTTCGGCTCGTGCTCCTATCTCCTGTTTCGTCTACTGTTTGCCACAGGCATTTTATGCGTGCCTTTTTGACCGTTCTGCTTTTTCACTTGCCACCTAATGTAAACTCACTGTTTTGTCATGGTTCTCGTTCACAGCTTCAGTCCGTTTGATCTTCTATTACCGTCTGGTACCCCTTTAGCTCTGATATCTCCCAATCTGTTCGCCTTCACAGCTGCCGCTTATTGCACCACGGACAGTTTCACCTCCCAGGTAACTTTATCCACTTTGTATGCACAATCGCTCTGCGCTGCTTGGCCATCTTCATCGCCACCATCTTCCTGATGAGTAATGTAAGCCCATTTGTTAATGCTCCTCCCATTCTTGACCGACACCACATGTCTCACCTACGTAAATCAGGTTGTTTGATCCATTCTTACCTGTTCTCTTTGATACTTTCCTTCATCTACCCTTTTTTTGAACTGCTCCTCAGTCGTCGTCTTTTCTGTGCTTCCGTATTCTCCACTCTCTCTGTTGATCCGCCAAGTTCACCTGTCATGGAGATAATTCACCACGATATTCCAAAGTTAATTCTCTAAACATTCGACCTAACCTAACCTAACCTGCCCCTCCTAATAACTGATAATTTCTTTCTAGGACTCCATTGCTGTTCATCCGGCTTTTGTTTTATGTATATATATACATATATAAAAACAAGCGCACATATGTATATATGCATTCGCTCTGTATCCTGCAGTTCCTCACAGGCCATCCCTCTTGCTATCGTCCCGCCGACCGCCATGATATGCATCCATTCCTTCTACATCTATAACTCACATCTACTGTGTCCAATTCCTATGAACTATTTTTTTACCTGATTCACCTTTTACGTCTTACTTTGCTCGCTCTCCGTTTTACAATGAGTTTTGTGCCCTGTTCGCCGACCATCTACTGCAGAGTACCAATGCTTCGTTGCTACCTAATCCTTTGCAGTGAATCTCACTTTTTCCTCATCGTCTCCCGCCATTACACTTTCTTATGATGATTTCTAGCCTTTCTCATGTGTATCAGTCAGCCTTCAGATGTCCCGATGCTTACCAGCCGGATCCCCCACCTGACCTTGACTTTTCAGTTTCACCGAGAGTCCATTTGAGTCCATCCATGGGTCCATTTAAACCCAGTACAAGTTTTTGGTGTGCATACGTTTGCCTAGTTTTATCCCAAGTTACCCCCCTTCTTAGCCCGTTTTTCCAACCCCTGTCATGTGAATTTCTACGTTTCCAAGTATTTTGTCTGTTTATTCCATCACTTGTAAACAGTTGATCTTGCACCTGGCATGCGTCGGGAGTCTCCGAAATAAACCATTATAATTATTATTGAAAACCAGGTGGATGCATCCCCGATCTATGCAGAATCCGGCTGCCCTCTCTGGGGACTTTGGGAATCTAAACTTAGTCAAGACTTGCTCTCCCCTAATGTCCATAGCCCTCAATCCTCGATTGGCAACACGATAACGATGGCACTCGGCAGTGCGCTAAGGAGAAAGACCCGATACTCTGGAGCGGAGTGACGTGAGTATTGGAGGAACGTGAGAGCTCGCGGACAGCGTACACTGAAGGAGAAAGTGGGGCAACCAAATTAAATAACTTTTCAGGTGAAGAAACTTTTAGTTTGTCTGTCCGTCACATCAGTAGTGCTCCGGGCTGGTGTCAGACGGCTAGGAAAATTTCAGGATACTACCTTGTAACTATCATAGCCAAACTGATCCGACGACCATTACCGCAACCATTGATGATTTTCTTTATAAAGTTGGGTACAATGGACGACCCACCTTATGATAGCGGTATACACTCATCGTTCCAAATTTCACGAGGCAAGGTGGCAAGTGGTTGTATCGAGGCATCTTCACCCGTTTTAAAAGGAATCAGGGGAAGTTTGTCAAGACTGGTCGCTTCTACGTGTTTTACCAATCGAGTGCCCAACTCCAATTGCGCTTTGATTGGGGCTTGATGATACTATCCAAGAAATTACACTGGATGACTTCAGGTTAGGCACATCGGCGTGCGGCCAGCTAGAATGCTCCCAGTGGTATGCGGCCCAATGATCGAGTCCTTACTGTTTGCCATTATTAGGCTCTCTATTTCTACCGCGTATCGTTTCACTGACTGGGATTCGTCATCCAGCAGGGCTGCGAATAAACCTAAACATAGTGATCGGTAGATTACCCCCCATCTATCGCTCATTTGACTGAACATTATGCGCACGCAGCAACCGCTGGCTCTCCTTCCGACACATTTCCTCGGGACAAGGCAGCGAGAGGTTTCTGTACTCAGATCTGGCGCGAATACATGACGTTGGCACTCATAGACCTCCTCGATGAAAATGATCGTAGGAGCTGAGGTAGCGTCGCTTCTTATACCCAGCCTTTTGACGGTTACCTGAAGCAGCTGCTGTTTTCATTTATCCGGCCACCTGAATCCACCAATCTTCGAGATCCCTTTTAAGGCTTTTGTGGATGTTTCTGTATCTTATTCATCTTACTTTTCGAAAGCCGACTGTTTTGCTCCATTAGGCTCAGAGACTCCTGAGAACTTCAGTGCCTTTGATGGATATCGAGTCTATGGCCGCGGGCAAAACTTGCTGCCACGTGCATTACCCCTTTGATGTGGGCCCGGTGCTCATCCACATTAATTTTTGCCGTATTTTCTAGCTCATGAGATAGTTTGTGGTATTTAGAAACTACGCTTCAGTACTTGGACTGTTTGCAAGGAGTGCTGTGTACTTCATGTGCAGACTATGCTCATTGAGGAACCAAGAACACGTACTGAGCGAGAATGCAAAAGAACTTGTACTCTGTGCTATCGTAATGTTTATGTACGTACAGATAAGCTATGATTACCAATCATCGCATCCGCCACAGGTTGAATGAGGTGCCGGGTTGGAAAGTAGAACGGCAACAGAATTAGCGAAGTCAGTTTCAATGAGAAGCTGGAGTCAGAATGAGAAAGCTGAATTCGTCTACTAATTGGAGCACATCGGCTGAAAAATAAAAGGAAAACTGTTAGTGAAATGCTGTGTAGAACGTAACCAGTAAGCGTACGGAAATTTATACAACACTGGCCCGGCTAGAAAAGGACTGTCCGTCATAATTTTTTGTAACGGAGAGAGAGTGGGGGGAGGGTGCTAGTATAGGACCAGATAAAACTAACATTTTGTAGTGTTCATTCATAATTCTCAATTACGTAGGAAGTACACACGTGTAAGCTGCTGTCGACCAATTAATTCAGATAGAGTGTCATCTCTGGGATCCGCATGCTTCTGAACATTGTCAGTAACATGCACAGTGAGACCATCACTGCCGTCGGGACTTGTTGACTGATTCTGCGGTAGGTCGCTGGGTGGTGTTTCTAACAAGGATTCATTGACGGATGGCAGAGATGTAACGCCCAGATGAGCCAGTCGGTGAATGGAAACATCTGTTCTTCTATCCGGCAGTTTCACAAGGGCTCATTGGGGACTACAACCGAGCAGATCTACTTCTTTCACCAGCGGATTATACGTCGAGAATCTACCCATGTGCTTCAGTAACACTGGATCAGAAATTGCCAGACACGTAGGTATAGAAGTCTCATAAGATGAGCATCGAACATGAAGGAACAGTCGCTCAATTATAGTAGTTTTTTTAGCAGTGCAAAGTAGTGAACCAGGTGGGTGGAGTGAGTCTGGAAGCACCGATTTTCGTTGCTAAACTGGAAGGGGGTTTCTTGATTTCAGGGCCAGAGAGATCACCTTCTATAAGGTTCCATTCAAAGGTTCCATCTGGCCCTTAGCTCGAGGATCGTATGTCATGGTATGACTGAGTCCCAGCTCCTTAGCTCGTAGAAACTAATAGCTTCAGTGACACGAAAGCGAATCCTCGCCCAGAGTGTGTTTTAGCGGGCATGCCGAATAAAGCGACTAGTTGACGCGGACAATTTATCAACGTAGTTGCCTATAAATCTGGACAAGCGAGTGCAAAGGGGGAGCGAGAGTGCCCATCAGAAACAGTCAATAGGTAGTGATTTTGGGTTTTAGAAGGCAGTAGACCTTTAAATTCAAGCTCAGCCGCTCGAACAGTAGCATATCTTTGATTAAGCGATCCTCGGCGGGTTTGTGAAACCTCGGTTTTATCACCGCATAGACCGGGCACCGAGAGATTATGTTTCTGACTTCATCAACAGAGTAGGGCAAATTCTTGGTGCGCACAACATGAGGCTCGCTAGATATCCCGGAATGACACAAGGAGTTGTGTAAGTATTTCAGCTGTGTTCAGTTTGCATTAGAAGCAGAAGTGCAGCGAGAAGGTGTATCAGCTATCTAGCTATCTTTACCGGGTCAGTAGATTATGTCACAGTGGTAGGCCAAAAGCTGAGGTCGCCACCTCTAGATCTTATCATTTTTGATTTTGCTTTATTGCTTTCTGTCACACACGAAGGTAACGGATCTTTGATCGGTGATTAACTTGAAAGGGATACCCAAGAGATAACGGCGCCGCTTTCGGATATCCTCGACAACTGCAGAAGCTTCCTTCTCGACAGCCGAATGATGCTTTTAACTAAGAGCCATAAAGCGAGAAGAGAGCCAACTGTCCGTTATTTTGGCTGACCGAAGCACCGGTGGCTGTGTGAAGCGCCCGTCTCGACAGCTAGTGGAATACTGTAATCCACTGTTACGACGGTAGCACTCTCCAAGTCTAGTTTGAGGCGTTCAAAAGCCTCTCGCGCAGGTACAGGAAGAGGAAATGTTTTTCGAACGAGCGGCCCCATTTCATCGGAAAATAAAGTTATTCACTGTGAACGATAAGCAAACATGCCAACCACCCGTCGTTGAGAGTACAAGTCACTGGGAGGCGGGACCTCGTGCAGTGGTTTCACGCCGTCAGGGTCAGGCTTGATGGCACTCTAGGTTACAAAATAGCCCTTTTCGACAGTTACGGTTTTTGAAGCACTGACCGTTGTTCGATATTTTGCCGTGGTTTTTAGAAAACTTTGAGGGCCGTATTTGTGATCATTCATGGTTATGCCACACTCGGTGACATCGACATGAGCGAAGATATCCTCCAGTTTCTTGGCCTTCAAAAAGATACCAACAGTGCTTTGGAAGCAAGCTACACCATTGGTAACCTTAGATGGTACGCGGTGGAGCTGGGAAGAGTTACCATCAGCCCCGAGGGCAGTATGAGGTTTTTCCGTGTTCAGCAATGGGTATGTGATTTTACGTGCCTTGCAGGTTAGAAGTAGTGGGGACGGCGTAGCGAGGGATATTCTCTATCATTTGATCAATCCTTGGGATTGTGCATGCATCCAGTTGTGTGAAACTGTTGATTGTCTGGAAGCAGTTGGTAACCATTCCTTTATGACTGGAATTCAGAGTGATTGGGACTTGAGCCCCCCCAAGTAGAGTTCAGATGTTCAATAATGCCGTCACTTAGAAGTTGTTTTATCTCCGAATTCATGAAATCCCCATCTTTGATAGAGTATTGGCGAGGTTTTGTGGTGACTGGTTTATAATCTGGCGGTAGATGGGCAAATAATGGGGTGCTCGAGTTTTAGCAGCTCTAAACCCACATAACAGGAACGTGTCAGGTGAGCCACCAAATGGTATTTCCCCTTTGTTATGAAATCCGAGAAATTTGTGACCCAAACGGACATCTGCGCATAAATTTTTCCTCACCGAGAGTTTTACTTTATTACTGGAAGTGTCCCCATAGCGCATCAATGCATTACAGTAGCCAGTAATATCGCACGTCAAAGATGTCGAGGCCATAGTTGTTTTTGAATAGCACGGATGAACTTTTCAGTGATAAGTATTAACGTCTAAATGAGACACAGCTTTCGGAACTCCCAGAGTCTATTATTACTTGTAATTCTATTATATTCACAAGAATCTGGGTGGTCGCTCGAGATAAACAGACAGCAGCAGCAGCGGTTATATCTGACGATAATTTAGGACTGAGAGCCGAAAAGACCGAGGAACCAACCGGGTCAGATTTACATACACGTTTGAAATGTCCAGTTCCCAGAAAGCTTTACAAATGGCTTCTCTAGGGGAGCTCTTACCACGAGGTGTTCGGGATAATTACAAAAATGACGTTCCTTCGGGCATGGCAGATGTAGTCGGTGCAAATTCAAATTTTGGGGCCAATGGAAAGGTTAAATATGGAGTCCTGGTGAGTACCGCAACATAGGGAATACCGTCAGCTCCGTAGGATAGCGACTGCCTCTGAGCGGCCTCCAAAGATCTAACCATGTCACAAGCAGCCTGAAAACTCAGATTCGGTTGTTCTAGAAACCTCGTTCTCAAGTTATTTGACTGCGATCCAGTTATCAGGATATTTTGCTCAGCGTCATCACGTTTCTCTCCAGAGGTCACCGGAAGAAAACCGCGATCCTTTGTTGATGTTTTGATGCTCTTCACTAATTGGTCTAAATTTTTGCACTACCTTGTTTACAAGTAGCGAGAAGACATCGGGCAAAAACCACGTTTTCGGGGCACATATAAAAAGACCGAAGGAACGAAATGGCACTTTCAAAAGTTTTACAGTCAACTACATGCCCATAAGCAGGAGGGGAATTGAAGTTGACAAGCATGTCCAGATTATCGAAGTCATTTGTTAGCACGCGTTTGAAGAGCGGGTTGAATGTCTGAAGTCAGTAGGTCCACTGCTAAGAAGCCTCCGGAGAATTCAGATTTGTGCCGAATTTGTCGGGACAACGGTGGCTATCCACGACTCGTTAGAGGAGCAAATTGAAAAGTAGACTAGAAACGGAGTCGGCGAAATCCGTTTGGTTGAGAAGGCGGGGTCAGAATAAGAACGCTCGACCCGTCTAATAATTGGAGTACATTTGATGAAACGTAAAAGGAGAACTGTTCATGAAATGCTATGTAGAACGGAACGAGTATGAGTACGAAAATTTATACAGTACGGGTTTTTCAACTGCTGCATTCTTTGTTCTATATGCGTTCACAACTTATGGTTTCTGGTGGGCTAGAATTTGCACTTGAATCGTTTTTGTCTGGAGAAGACTCAGAAAGATCAGAAATAGAATCAGCTGGATTACAGTGAGCAAAATGATTATGATTAATCTGGTCTGCATGTCTTCGGTTAGTGGAACCGTCATTGAGATCCGAAATCTTGCAAAGTCTGTTCCATAGCTGCTTAACTACAATG
Source organism: Fasciola hepatica (assembly GCA_948099385.1). Lineage (NCBI taxonomy): Eukaryota > Metazoa > Platyhelminthes > Trematoda > Plagiorchiida > Fasciolidae > Fasciola > Fasciola hepatica. Next base: position 5,075,668 of record CANUEZ040000105.1, read on the forward strand.
CATGTGCAGGGTCTCAGGTCGTTTCTTCTGTGGTAAACAACGTCCGGGGACTCGAGCTGGAGCAGATGCGTGCGAAGGGTACTGCTCTTGAACAACCTCGCCGGACTACTTCCTGTAGGTGGATGAGCAGAATTGCGAATACGAATTAGGAAATTGTCCATATTTCTCAGGAGCTCGCTAAATGTTCCTGCTTTTGTGGATTTGGTGGCACTCTTTAAAGTTCTCACAGGGTTTTCAGCAGAGCCATTTGGCTGCGGAGGACGTGGAGGAGTTAACGTGATGGCAACTCATGGAATTTAACCAACCTCACCTGAGCAATGAAGTGAATTCTGTTATCAGTGACCAAAGCATATTTTACTCCTTCCCCTCTGAAGCGCAATAGTAGTGTAATCAGAACTCGGTGGAGCAGTGAGCTGAAGGGTAGGAATCGGTATCGACGAATGCGTAATGCTTGTTCGGAATAGGTCCGCAGTAGTCAACGTAAAGGCACCTTCAGGCCTCGCATATGAACGACGGAGTCTATTTAGATGGTTGAGGATGGATTTGGTGCAAACAATCAATGCAACGTTTACCACGTTCGTATAACTCACTGTTCAGCGGTCAAGCTGACAGAGGATCAGAAAATGTTATCTCAGAAACGGCATGGTGAGATATGGACTGCATATAGAATGGTCTCAGCGGTACGATTGGAAAAGAACTATAGAAATACGAAAGTTGTTTCGAGCAATAAGTCAGTGGCAACAAACGAACAGTTTTGGTAGCGGAATCCTATTCCATAAGAGATAGTTTACACGACCCTAAAGCATGCAAATCGTGACCAGTAACAGCTTTCACGGAGATGTATACAGGCTTGATATTCACAAGTGGTTGAAAATGTCACACAACTATAAGACGTGGACTATTCCACAATTCCGTCATCCAATAATGAATAAAGTTTAAATGAAGTAATTAGCAGTATGAGTGCGAGAGATGTGACAAGATGTGCTTGAACTGTTAACAGTCGAAAAACCAACGAGATTCAACACTGAAACCGTCAGATATGCAGACCCTAGCACTTCAACAAACAGACTGAATATGACCAACCTAATCGCATTTGTAACAGGCATGTCGGATTTTTGCAAAGTACCTCATTGTACCTTGTCTTCGATTACCACCAGCTTTGATCTTCTGTAGCATTTCTTATTCGCCTGCCCCACCGTTTTCTTTTTCAATTTTGGCCTTTCCTCCACCACAATCATTCATTTTAGTCTCATTTTAGGTACAAATCCCGGACAATTTTGCACCTTTTAACAATACTTGACACCATTGCCAAGTGACTGCTTGTTTGACCTGTCACTACCCGATTCCTCTGGTCCGTCACTACATCTCGCACCTGCATTGATCAAATAATTAGACCCATTATTACCTGTTTTCCTTGATCCTGTCTTTCATCTTCACTCTTCCATGAACTGCTCCTCAGGGCCTTCATCACTTCTGTGCTTCCGCATTCTATTTTTCTCTCCGTTGGGCTGCCACGTGCGCTTGTCATGAAGTTAATCCACCACGATATTCCAAAGTTAATCTTACAACCAATTGATCTAACATTACCTACTCCTCCTATTGACTGATAATTTCTTTCTAGGACCCCACTGTTATTGCTCCTGCTTCTCTTATACCTATACATATATATATATATATATATATAAATAATATATCTACGTATACATAAGCTTACGCATATATATCTATGTGCACGCGCTCTGCATCTTGCAGTTCCTCACCTGCCATTTCTCTTGCTATCATCCCAACGACCGTCATCATAGGCATCCATCAACTCTACATCTGTGCCTCACATCTAACGTATCCAATCCTTATAAATCGTTTTTGTCATCTGATCATCCCTCTACGTCTTGCATTTCTCGCTGCCTGTTTTACGGTGAGTTTTGTGTCCTGTCCGCCGACAATTCACTGCAAAGTACCAATGCTTCATTGTCATCTAATCCACTGCAGTGCACCTCACCTTTTTCTCCATCGTTCCTCGCTACTGCCGTTCTTTATACCGATTTCCAGCCTTTCTCATGTTTACCAGTCTGCCTCCATATGTAATTGCCCAGGACCAGCCATTCAGTCTACCTGACCTTGAATTTCAAACCCACCGGGCGTCCATTCAAATCCGCTCTTGAGCTCATTCAAACTCCACACAATCTCTATGGTGTGCATACGTTTATACTATTTTCATCGTACCTTATTCCCCCTTCTGAGCCTTGTTACCCAACATTTCCATGAGAGTCTCCATATTTCCATGAATTATATCTGTCCATTCCATCACCTGTATCTACATGATCATGCACATGGCATGCTTCGGGCGCTTCCGAAAAAACCATTATTATTATTATTATTGTTATTATTATTATTATTATTATTATTATTATTATTATTATTATGTCCACTTTAAACAACGTAAATTTCTTAGTCTTGCTAATGGTGCTAGGCTCATTGCTTGTGCTTCTGTGCACATTTTTCGACCCATTCGGTAAATATACCAATAGTATTATCATTAATAACAACACATCAGTGAATATTGCTAACGTACGATGACGATGTCACGATATGGGAGCGAAGTACCTTAGGTTTCATCTGAGTCAAGACGGGACCTGTTCCCGTATATACTCTATAGCCCCTGATCTACAGTTCGCAACAAGACAACGATGATACCCCTAGCAAGTTGCCCCCCTTTGGGCTTGCTAACCTGAATCCGCTATTACCTTTCACCAGAACATTATCCCCGACCAGTGATGATTTGACTCGTCCAGCCAGCCTAACACTCATATCCAGGAACCCTCAGTCCATTAATTGAGGTGCCCCATATTCTTCCAGTCCATCTTGTCACTCTGTTCCAATAGCTATTCGACGGCCTACTGTGTACAAATTAGCTGCCTCTAGACGATCTCACAGACCAGCCAAAATGTCGATAAAAGGTGGGACGCGCATTTTGGATTCCGCAATCAAATCTAGCGCACTCATCATACCACACCTCCCACTGGCTGGGGGTTGTGCTTACCGCTTTATTAGAAACCAGGAAATTATAACCTACTGAGGCGTAAAATCAGGGCCTAGAATAAATGAGGAAGTCATCAGTTTGGAAGTGGTTTGCAATGGCAAATAGAGACAAGCTTTCCCTAGGGCATAGCGACAGGTCGGTCACATATTGGTAATTGACTAATGGCATCCGCTATACGGCATGCATCATGCTTTACGGTAATTTCAATTTGTAAACTTTGCCAAGATTTTTACTCTGTCCGGAAAACATTTGTCAGAGCGTCGGCTCGTCATTTACCTGCACTAGCAGAAGAGTAGACTAGTTGTTAGTCGGGACGTTTGCTAGGTTAATGTACAATATAAAATGGGGTTTTAGTGGACTTTGTTGGAAACTATGGCTATCTGTGCACTGGCTGGAATCGACCTTGGGTGGTTTGCACTCTCGAAGTAAGAGGCAAGGACGTTTTACACCTTGCGCAGTTTGGAGACTTTTCGGGGATGAAGTCTGATGCTATCGAGTGGGATTTTCGCACTTCATTTGCGCCCCGAGAAAACAAGTAGGCGCGCGGAAACCTAGGCAGGTCGCAGCTGTTTTGCAGTCTGAAGCTACTTGCGAGTGAGTACCCAGGGTTGGCTTCATAATGGTTCTGTTTTCATATCATTCTTGGGCGTAAACAAGTTCGGGTGGTAACCGGTTCATGTGTTGACAAGAAGGATTATGAACACAGCTGACTTCGTATGGTTAGACTTTGGAAAGTGTGCACGGACAACGGAATTTGGCATCAGCGAGCTGGTCGGAACTGGAGTGAAGAACCCGTAGATGTTTAAACTGGGAAAGGTGGGGTCGGTTTTATTTGGAGAGCTCATTCTTTATACTGTCTCTCAACACGGGGTCAGGCAGAAGTACTGAGGGCTTAGCCAGCAAGCTCGTTTGTTTTTGGGGGGGGCATCCCATAAGCAGGGTCGGGTCAAAGTCGTACCGGTGAATTCATCCGTTACTGAAGGGGCGTAGAGCATGAATCCGATGCCTTCGCAGCCAGAAGTATTATTGGTATTTTGGTTTTTTCAGACGAGCGAGAGATCACGCTTACCTCGTAGGGAGTAATAGTAATAATAATATTGATTTATTTCGGAGACGCCCTAGGCATGCTAGACGCATAATCAAGTTTTTACAAGCGATGAAAAGGACAGACAAAAATGGTGGAAAAATAGAAATATGCATGGCAGAAGTGGGATGGGTAGGCTCCTGAGGGAGATAAATGTACGATGAATGTATGCATATGGAGGAAAGATGTGGAGAGTTTAAAAGAACCTAAGGGCGGATTCAAATGACTGCTCGGTGTACTTGAGGGTATCCCGGATTGTTCCTACCCATCACTTTTTTTTCGAAATTGCGCCCCCGCCTAGGTGGAGCGCTGTTTTTGAGAAAGGGTGAATTGATCCATCCATTTTAAATTAAAATTCCGTCGCTCAGATGGTTTATTGTGCATTGTGCATGTAAAACCGTCATTTGATGTAGGATATTGCATCCAATAAGTTGATGCCCCTGTTGAGTTCCATGTATCAACAAAGTTTGCTTTGCACCTGTGGTAGGTTAAAAATGTAAGCATGGAATGCACAGTCACTTAACAATAATGGTCGTAGATTTATGTCCACGAAGGTGTAGGCTGGATATAGCATGATTGAGAGAGGTATTCCTTTAAGCTGCTTGTCAAAGCTGTTATTAATAATTTAGCTTATCAGTAAATGCTCCAGTTGTACTTTCAACTGGAAGTCTTATCTGCTAATGGTAGTTTTGTGCAGAGAAGCGAAATTTTGTCTTCAAAGCGACATGTATTATGCAGTCAAATATCAGTGTTAGTTGTAGATTTATAAATCTACAACCACGTGGTTTCAGTCGCAGTATGGCATACTTGTGAGGTATTCCTTGAAACTGCATATTAATAGGCTTAATATTTAGTTTCCGTCAGACCATTTATAAAAGGTAGATATATCTACCAAAGGTAGTTTTTCTCACACAAATTTGTAGACGCTGCATGGTTGTGTAATGTGTACAATGACTGTTGTTATTATTACATCTTACCGAACGGACTTAGAATAGCCTGTTGGTGGAATCTAAAGCTTTTCCCTTTCCACTGTGGGCGCAATCAAAGTCTGTTGAACGTCCATCAATTCTCATTGTGGCACGGTAATCTGCGACGAGGGTGGTATACATCCTTTGTGATCACTAACGTTGTCATTGAAACGCGCAATGAAAATGATGCATATGACGCACGAAGAACTACTCAAATAACAGTAGTGTGGCCAAGGTTTAGGTAAACCGTGATAAGTGCTTATCACGATGGTGTTAAATGTGACGTAAGTGCAACGCAGAACGCATACTGAGTAACTTGAAAATAATAATGGATTTCACCTCATAACCGACCGCAGAATGAATGGAACATGTATAAGTGGAAAGGCACGTACATGTATACAAGTGTACAACCATTGGAAGATGTATGTGTACATAACCGTCTGTATATATACATAATCTCTTCTCAATAGAAGGTTCATTCTCAATACCGTCCCAGTTCTGCTTTGCCGAGGCTTAGCTGCCAAACGTACTTGGGATGCTATTTCAAGCCGAGGGTTTATTGTGCCCTATCTGTAAATGGACGTTTGTAGTTGAATGTGCACTCGGAATGATATGCGCAACTGACAGACTAATGCAGTTTAGGTATATATATATATATATATATATATATATATATATATATATATATATATATATATATATATATATATATTCGTGTACTTGTTCTATGCAAATTCCGCCAATCTTCCTCATGCACATGCGGCCGACCGCTTGTGTCAGCGTCCGAGGTATAGTTCATCGTCAGCTTCATGCAGTATCCGAAATAGAAAATATTTCCCCGCACTGTGGTTTCGCCCTTACGTAGCTGTGTAGTAGCAAGCGACGTTTGCAAATAAACTGAAGTGAGGTTTAACGACACATTTATACGTGTACGTACGTGCCTTCTTTATAAATAAACATCTGCAGTTAGGTGTGATACTGGAGTGAAATGCACAACTCAAGCGTGGGTCCGCGGCACATCTCCGTCAGGAGCTCATACCACTGGTGTATATTGCCGCTCAAAGGTACTCACGGGTGGGTTGCCCATACGTATTATGCATATATATATATCTATATATTTACAAATACATGTATATATATATATATATATATATATATATATATATATATATATATATATATATATATATATATATATATATATATATATATATTCACACGGACTTGCATTGCGCGCATAAAAGCCACGGATTCCGAAATGATAACACGAGGCTGCACAACTACAGTCACATTTATATATGCATATGTACCGGTCCCATGTTTATTGAGTTGTTGTGTCTCTGTGGTCTTGCGCTCACATCAGTCCTCAACAAGCTTGCTAGTATTTTAAACCTAAACCTGACTGCTCTATCGGATGATGCTAGTTTCCCATCCCCACTTATTACGCACGTGAGTTAACCATTACAACACAGCGTGCCTTGGGGAAAGAAGACGACCAACCTGACCCGCAGTTAGGCAACTCTAGTACCTCCCATATTCTGGTAACTGCACCCATGGAGCATCGATGTCTACACACTTAGGCACGTTGGCCTAAGAGAGCTTCGTGAGCTGAGCCAAAAACCAGCCGGATAGTTCCGGTTGGGGGAGGTTTCTGCTCATCACCTCTAAGGTGATTTAAGAAGCATTGGGTCGTAAACGACCTCCATGGGATTACTCACGAGTAAAGATGTGGGTTGTCCCCTCCCCGCGCTCTATATCTTAATACCTAACAGAGATACAGGGACGTGCCAAAACTGGGTACAAGGCACTTAAAAAAATTGGAAGAATGTCCACGGACGCCCAATGACATCCACTAACTGCGACGGAACGATCCAGAAGCACCAATCGATGGAGCCTGTAAGAAATGGGAAACAGGGCACTCATCAATCACGAGGAAAATACAAAACAAATGGGCAGCAGGAAAAAGTTGACGGAAAAATCCGCGGAAACGTACCGGTCATTGGGCCAGGCCGTGCAAGCTTACGTAGTTCGCCTCATAGCGGTACCCTGCACATTGGACATGAGCCCACCGCGGACAGTAAGCACACTCTACCCAAAGGAAGCCGTTGTCGGGGTCAAAGGTTGGGTTCCTGCAGCTTGCAAAGACTGCAGACGTCTTCGGCGACCGGTGAAGCCGTTACACCTATACATCGTCGTTTCGCGTCCGTCCTAAAAAGCGTCGATGTTGCAGTACGCAGCCGACGGAACTTCAGATTACGCAGCGGATTACCTATGACTACCAGGTCAACATCAGCTGTATTCCTTACACCTAATGCACATTTCCTCCTTGACTGCGGGGTACTACCACTGGTTGACGGAATATGCCAAAGAAAAGCTCTGCTGGATGTACGTACCCGTGTGCCAGCGTCACCCGTTTCCCGTGGGGCGAGCTCTTCCTTATAACCGTGATCTATCGTCATGCGAACCCTGGCTGTCGGAAGTAGACCAACAATGCGAGTTTACCGCATCATCTGGTTTAAAGCATGCTTAAAATTATCCTCCCTTAAGTTGCTAACCGTTACAACGAATTCCTTCGCTGCATCCTCACATAGATCTTGTAACGAACGTTTGAGCAATGGGTGGCCAAATTCGCAACGGATCCCGAAATCAAAAGACGATTATCCGCAATATTCTACGATACTAGATTATCACATGAATAATGACATAAAAAATATACAAACCTCAATAATACGATCACAAGGACTCAACAACGAGAAGCCGAATAGCAGCGTGTGAGCAGACAGCACGTGCGTCACGCAGGTCCTGAACAAGGATGTGCCAAAGTAGCGCTCTGGGCGCGAACAAACAACAATTGGTCCATAGAAACAACCAGTTCGTAAAGACAAGTCAATAGTGTAGGCAAATGAGTGATGTTAGGAAAAACACTGAATCGCGAGGGGAAAAGGGGGATTTTCCACGACCGGCTGTTACAGAGCTATCTTAGCACTTTTATCAATCGTTCTCCCTGACTGACATTTGCACCGCATTCCTGTTTCCGGAACTGGAGCCGGCCGATCGGAGGAGTACGGGCTCCATCTTCCTAGAACAACATTTTCTAATGAGAATGGCATTATCCTAGCTACCGCCAGAAAGTGGATGCAAGGGAGACCCCACTGGTGACTGAATGAACAGTCGCATTGTGGATTTCCTAACCCAAAGGACACCCGGTGCTTTAGTCCCCTAGAGTTGCCAACCACGTATGCACCAATCCTTAGGGTGATAGTTGTCGTCTTATTACGACGCACGTGCTCCAGAAATGAGTGACGGGCGTAAGCAGTCATCCGACACAACAGCGGTTGCATCCAATGATTACTTCTTTCAGCAGTGTAGGGCACCATCTGCTCACCAGCCAATCGTTGACGCCGACCAAACAGTAAACTATCAACAAGTCGAACGATTTTCCTGCAAACGTCGTACAAGCATGAACGACGGGACAGGCCATCCTTTAAGTGCCTGTTCTCTGTTTCTACTCTGTTCGTAGTGTAATTGCCATACAGCAGGTAGTACCGCATGTAACACGCGGCCCAGTTGCTTCTGTATGGCATCCAAGTAAGTCGAAGGTATCTTGCGGCTTCCTCTGACCTCGCCTCGATGGCACATTTAAACCTATTGAAATTCCTTACACTAGCCGCGAAAACCATATTACGCATCCACTGGAAAATCCTGCGTTTATCGGGAGTGGACATTCCCGACAACTGCCAACAAAGCTGCCGCATATCTTTTAAAACATGAAACCGACAGAACACTACTTGTGATTCCGGGTACACCCCCCTGAAGGCATTATACTGGGGGACAATGCTATCTACAGCTACCGTCTTACACCCCTTCGACCGCGGTATTGCCTCAGCCAAATATTCTACAGCCGTGCCATAGACAACACTGCTCTCATTAGTAAGAAGCGCGTACAATATACTATGTCCAAGCCCGGTCTCATCGACCACCATCACGTGCCACAAAACGTATCCACCGTAGTTCAGTTAGTGGGTCGCATCCGCAAGCATCAAGTCACAAAACCGGTCTATCAGCACCGTTACGGCTTTCGGAACAAATAGAATGAATCTTATTTCATTATCTTCATACAACACCTGTGACCGTCCAAGCTTCTCCAATAAAACACCTAAACGTCCAGTATCCTCTTCCGATGGTTTCCCGCGCAACCTATTACGAATGGACCTGAAGTCATCATAGCGCAATGACCGACCAAAATGACGCCTCGTATAATCCCGCAGTTCACCAATGTGTTGTCAACTCTTCATCGAATTGCACACATGGCGTTCTTCCGCATCCGTCAGACGACGATTACGAGCATAGAAACCCTCTGCACCAAGGTAAAAACCTGTGGTTGTGCTCGAGACACAATTGCGTAACCACGTTAGAAGAACTGACGGCACGAACTGTGACAGAGGCCTCGCATCGCAGATCGGGGTATCTGCAACTGAACAAAATTTAACAAAAAATGAAACAAATTACCTCCGTCCATTACAACCAACTCTTCTTCAGTGGACGCACCGATATTTTAGGATTTATCTCAGTTAAGTCAGGACCTGCTCCCGTATAGAGTCTATAGCCCGTGGTCCTCGGTTTGTGACACGATAGCGAATATACTCGGCAGAGCGCAAAGCAGAACTCAAAACGCTGGCGCGGGACAACGTGTGTATTGGGGGAGCGCAACGGCGTGCAGACGACGTACACAGGCGGAGCAAATGGAGCCACCAAAAACGGTCATTGTTCAAATAAACAAATTTGTTAGTCTTCGTCATCGAGTGCTTTATTGGTAGCACTACAGGGGTCTCCCCCTAGAAGGCCGACGCAGTTGGGCTTCGACCCGTGATGGGTGCGTCGGATTCGGTGGCGAGAGATGTTTTCCATGCCTCCCGCCGCGGTCGAACACAACAGCGAAGCCAGCACAAGCCGTTCTCCATGACTCACACTGGTCGCTGTGCGTCGATCGCAAAATTGTGTCCTCCTCAAAATGTTATCCGACCGGGGTAGATCCTGTTCGTGACCTGGAAGTGGTGATTGTGTTGTAGGGTTTGTCTTTGTCGGCATATCCCAAAGTTCCGTGTCCCTGTGGTTATCACTGCCTTCGTAAGCGAGCCAGCGTCCGGCGTCAAATGAGTCCAGTCGCGATCCAGTGAGCCTTGTGTTGGAGCCATGCGAGATCCTGGAATTCCATATGGTTCTGTCTGACGGGACGAGCTGGAAGGCAAGAAACACAAGGAAGCTGCGCCTCGAGGCGCGATCGGATATTCGACTGAGGGGGACATGCCGGCGCAATACAGGCTGCCGCCACCCTTGTCGTGATCACCACGTGGTCGTGCATTCATGCATAATAGGACTACGTACAAGTTGAATATGAAGAGTAAACTTGTATAGCTACATAAGTAATGTAAGTGTGCACATTGGAGAGCCATGTCAAAATGCAATAGATAGGAGCTAAATTGGTTACTACGAATAACGCGTGCGGTTAGATTGCTTTCATTTTCCGCTGGGTCGAAACTAGCAAAGTGATCATGCCTGTCTGACCACGCTGAGTACCGGCTGTATGTTCCAGCGGTGCATCTTACTAAAACTAACACCCAGATGGTGAAGTTATTTTCCATCTAATTAACTGACCTAATTTTGGACACATTTCAACGCCACCAGTCTAATGGCATATCTCCTCATTTTGGTTAATTTTGAATTGGTCTGACTTCCCAAAATATTACTAATTTCTTTTCAGATAATTTCTCAGATCAGTTGATTCAACTAGAGAGCCCCTATCCGGTCGTGTGACGACCATCTGTTCAATAAGTTGCTAGTTACTGGTAGACGTGCTTGCTACCAACCTTGTTAACAGCTAGCCTTTGGAAACGTAGAACGGCATACCTCCTTTATATTGATACGTGAAAGACACTTACGCCCATACAAGGACGAAATATGCATCACTTCTAGGTCGGAAGCAGAAAATCAAAACCTTTTTTCATTTTCTGTATCTTAGTTTAGAATGAGGGATACACCGAGGGAACCCTCAATCGTGATATTTGTCGTACACCAACTTGGTCAGGTCCATGCCCACTTACTGGTTTCCTCCCACTTAGAGGAACGCCAAATAGTGTCTGGTCGCTCGCCGCACGTATCACTCATTTCAACCATTTTTTCTGACACATATCACGTTTTCACATAGATCTTCAATATGCACATCTATCATATATGTACTTATATTGGCCAGAAGGTGAATTTGCGGAAAACAAAATCTTTTGCCACCATATTCTACTTAAAATTGTGATATTAGTATTCCATACGGAGTAAGTAGAATAGACAAAATTCTTTTATGAATTTCGTTTCATTAATTGTTCCAACCGAGTATCCACTCAGGAGTGAGTGACATATGCTGCAGGAGGATTCTATCCTGGATCTTGGTGCATGAGTTCAAAATTCCACGTTACCCCAGAAATTTTGGATGAATGCTAATAGTACGTGTTGCAGGTACATGCTGGAAAAACATTGATGAAAGGAGCACGTTGAACAAGCCCGTTCCTGTTAACTCCAAAGATAAGTCCATTCGTAGGATAGTAAAGCTTATAAGAAAGTGCTATTAAAAAATTCCATAAGATTATGGCTAGGAAAGAGATTTTGAGGGCTGAGAGTTGTGAAAAGATGAAACTTTTGCGTCGCAGCTTCGAAGACAAAATAACTCCCAAGGAGTGGGATTCACATCGATTATCCAAATCAGATTTGACTGTGTCACCTACTCGCTACGTGTGACAGACGTTAGTGCACAGTCAGCGTAACTACAGAGCCTTATCAAATCGCTTTCGTTAACAGGAAAACGGATTACGGAAAGTAATAGCCAGCTCCTCGAGAGTCAGTAATTGCAGTTATCCATAAGCTTTTGGTGTAAACGCAAATTGCCATAGGCTCAGCATCCTCTTTCAGTACTAGCCTCGTATCAACGAGGTGTACAACAGCGGAGTAGAAGTAATTTAAGTTTCATTGTCCAGTCTAGCGTGCCGGTGTTTCTTGTTTTATTGGAAGAACTAAGCTGCATTTTTGTCCAGATAGCTTTTCGGGGGTGAAAGTCAAGAAAATATGCAATCAGAAGAAATGCCAAGAAGAAATATTTCTTCTTGAGAGTTGTGTACGTTCACTGAGGATTTGATGATATCTACACGTAAGGAAGTCCCAGCTGTACGAGTCGTGGCCTGCTACCATGCTACTTGATTTGATGAATATTCATGTGAAACATAAATACATTTAATCGGACGGAAGAACTAGTTCGCAGCCATTGTAACTCCAGCCTTACGAAAAAGTCCTTGGATGCGAGAATTACGAAATGAACGTTCAGTTCTTTGACGGTGATAAAAGAGGAGGAGAATGTACCATTTCGACTGATGTACACCAAAATGTTTACTGCTTAGACCGTCCACATCATCCGTCAATCACTCTGGCTAGTTTCGTTTTGTTGTAAAAATTTAGATAATTTCTAAAAAAGAAGTTAGTTCTCAGGTTATTAAGGGAATGTGATTTACCTGCTTCTGATTGCTCACGTTCACGAATTCACTATATGAACACTCGTCGTACTTTCGTTGAACCGCTTTGTGTGTCGCCAATTTTGGGGATGTTCCACATCATCAAACAGCGGACAAACGATTGATTGGAAGCGTGTACATGCCCACACAAATGTCATACAGAAAGTAAATTATTTAATAACAGTTCGTTTTCAGCACCCCTTTGGGTAACAATGCGATCACTGATTTCGTGACCAACCAGCTCGTTCAAGTGCACACAGATCCATAGCAATATTCACTTCATAACTTCTTCAATCCCTAACTTACGATTCTGTGCCACGTCAGATTTTGAAAAAAAGCCGTCTATTTTAGATGAACGATAAAAATGTTATGCTGCAAAGATAGACAAATGCCAGCCTAAAGCATGTCCTTCAAATACTTTTCTGCGGGAGCCAAAAGAAAATAATTCCGTTGACTCCAACACAAACCCAGTGCTACACAGGTTGTTAAATCTGCACAAGGAATTTAGTGTAAAAGACAGCTCTCGGCTTTGTCCAAAATTCCACTGAACCTGGTCACTGCCAGTCAAATAAAATGTGTTCACGTGATGCACGTGAATAGAGGACAGATGACAGTGACGTCGCCCAAAATGCCAGTCAATCACATGAGGAATATCGGGTGCACACAACTGAACCATGCCAAAGAACAAGGTGTCAGGCTAGTTGTATGTGTCAATGGGGTTTGAGAAAGTTAGCTAAGTACAACGGCAATCCGGGATGGACCGAAAATCGATTGTCGAGAGGGTCGAATAAACGACGGCTGAATGGGGCCCTAACACACCTAGATATGTGGTCCACACGCATCATAGAGAGTTGGGAACAAATTCTGAATTCATATATTAGAGGCCCTAAAAGAGTTAACCTTAGTTATCGATTGTTGTGATGCAAATTTTTAAACAATGCATTACAAAAAGCTGTAGAGTAAACTAACCAATGCTGGAAGGAAGCTTATTATGTAAATCTGACATTTTTGCAAATTTCTGCGATCACTACGTATTAAGTACCTGAAAAGTCAGCCCGAAAGCAGTTACGCTATACGAAATTATCTTGGTTTTAACTCTTTCCTGAAACTCATCTAGTGTTTTCACCTTTTTCCAGATATTCTGCCGCATACACCAATAATCACCTCTCTTTCCGGTTTAAAACTATAAATGTCTTTCAAGCACACCAAGAGAAATGGGAGATGGTGGTTCTGAGCCACTTTCTGATTTCCTTCCTTTTAGTCTTGGTAGTTTCGGAAATTTCCGTTCGTTGACCAATACTATCGGAAACCCGTTTTTCTCACCCAAATGTTTTTTTTTTGCAATCTTGTTTATTCGTGCTGAAAAGGCATTTAAATCCTATAATTAACCCCCTAGTCCATCGTCGTGGAATCACTAAACTTAGTCTACACAGTGGTATTTCAAGATCTTAAGAAAATAAGATTCATTTTAAATAACTGATATATGAAAACTGCCTACTACTTTTCCCGTGTGTAAAGACTGGACTAATGCGTTTCAAGCGATTACCAAAATGTCATACCACAAGATGAAGCCCATACAGCTATAGAAAATAATGTAGTTCCGTGGTCAGTCAAGCAGCACATGATTGCATTCATCTTTTTGAACTGCTCACATCCTTGAACGAAGCTGAACTAGGCAATTCGCCAGATAAGCTATATAGTCCTGAGCTTCGTCCTCTCTGTCTTACCCATCGGGATCAAATTAAATAATGCAAAAAATCTACAACATTAAACAGCACACATCAAAGTAAACAGTAGCCCAAAAATTATTCATTGAATTTTCCAAAATTTTGGTTAAGTAAAGGGGTACAACAAGATGAATTGAACCTTCTTCTAAAGGAGAGTTGATGACAAGCGTATGAGTTCATTTAATGTGTTCCGATGACTTCCAAACAACGAGGCCACTTTATCACTAATGATGGATGCGCATCATTTAAAGCACTGGGTCCCCATTTTCTAATTCATCGGACCATGGAAAATGCATAGGTTGCGGAACAGACATTTTTGTTCAATAATATTGGTCGCGAAAGTAAAACGTCTTAGTCTACGTATGATACAGTAAAAAAACAATATCAATAGAGTAGGCCAAATTGAGTGCTGTCACAGAATTCTCTATTTCCCCACGTAAAGCATCAGAAAGCTTTCAATCCAGCCCAATATAGACGTATGTTTTCTTACAGTGCCACTGATATAAATATATAAATGGATGTTGTCGAAATTCGCTGGACGAACACTCTTCCTATGTAACTGGATTCTGTTTCCTGGACATTTTACAGTGAATCATAACACAAGGATGACATATAAACTCCGGGTACTAGCTGACGTTAGTTCTGCTGCGATTAGTTTGTAGTTGAAACTGCGTGACTTTGGTTGCCGTGAAAAATTAGCTTCCAGTTCATAAGTCCTAAATTAGTTAAACGTTTTGTGTGTGGCTTAGTGCTAGATCGATGAACATCGAGTTCACTTGAAGTGATTTTCGTCATCGAAAGACCAAAGCTAAGCCCAGTAAAATCTTTTCCCTACTTTGAACTGTCTAACAGGTGTTAGGTTACCAGAAGTGTAATATGTTTTCTAAAAATGTAGCATTAAAATCGTGGCTGACGGCAGTCTCACCAGAGGAAGCCTTTTGATTGATTTCGAATGCATAATCTGGACTTCAAGGTAATATAAGCTTAGCCCGGTAAACATCCATATTATTTTTGCCACTTTAAAAAAAGTCATACCGAAAACTGTAAAATATCGTCACTCAATCAAAGGGGAGAGGGGTGACATTGTCCGAGTGCGTAGAGTCCTTGTTCCAATGATATATCTTATTCTTCATGTGAACGACAGCATGTTTCTGCAACATTCGTGTAAAAATAGTGTCATTTCAAGATGTATGCGAAAGAACATATGCGATGTGAATAATGAACTCATCAATAATGGGGTAGAATTAAGGCCCAGAAAGTATTAGGTTCATAATCGAAGTGAGGAGTTAGCAATACCCCATCACGTGCCAGCGCGAACAAAAAGGTTGAGTAAAGTAAGCTGCTTTAGTACTCGGTTGATCAAAAGTCAACATCATAAGGAAAACAAAGGTGTCTACATGTTGCAATAGAGAAAATATTCGTATCTCCTGGTGATTCTCTTTGGTCGTAGGTTTACGTTCCTCAAACTGTGGCCAGACTCGTGGAGTGAACAAATATATCATTCGTTAGAGAAATTCGGGACAAAATTCGTTTTAGTGAATCTGTGATTGTGAAACTCACCAAGCTGTTTAATATTGCAAATGAGTAGTAGAAGATTAGATTTCTATAATATGATTCATCATGCAGCTTCAACGCTCAGCTCACCATTGAAAATCATGAAAGCACCGTACAGCCGTTTCATCCTTGTTGGGAATCATCAGTAGTGCACATCGACCGAGCCCCCACGGGGACTCGAACACGGGGTGAACGATTGTGAGTCGAACACCTTAACCACAAGGCTATCCGGGCTGACTCTCAACGGTTAGTTGAGCATCTACACTACATGATGTAGCACCCTTCCGTCACTGGCTTTGAACGGTAACAACCCGCTTCCCGCACAGCGATCGACTCCTATGATGGATGACTTTTCTGTAGGGGCCTAGGTACAACGAAGGCATTCCGTTATGAACAAGCTACAGGGCTTGGTTACTATTTGCAATTGAGTAGCAGGAGATTAGATTTGTGTAGTATGACTGAGCGTTGAAGCCGCATGATGGATCATATTATACTGTTTAATGTTGTCTGTGATAAATTATGATCATCTTCGTTGATACAGTGTTACCAAACATAACCCGAACAACGCAGAATTCATCGGACTCAAGAAGTGAAAAATCTCTACCGCTTTGATCAGAAATGTTTATATGAAACTGTCTTGATTTGAAATAATACTCCAGATAGTATAGTATGAGGCACTGCATCCTGTAAACGTAGACACACGTAGTTATTCCCTACAGGTTTTACAGTGGTGAACCCACCGGAGATTTCCATACTTTATTGTTTGGATTTTCCTGCTACAAGCATCGGCTGGAACAAGACTGAAGGATTGTCGCAATTTTTTGAGGAAGAAGGAATCACCATTGCACCAGGTAACAGGAGATTCTACTAGGGTGTAAGTTTGTAAGTGTGAAATGCACTAATTCAGAAAACCACAATGGCTAAGGAATTTCGAAAACACTGCACATATATATGTATGTATTTATATAATTTTCCGTCTCACTTTCACAGTCACCAACAGTGAACGGTATGCTTGCCTTTCGTGCCTTATGTCTTCGTGTTATGGGATGCACTTGCTCATTGTCAATATCTTTCCCTGTCAGATACTACCATGGACTATGAAAGTTATAGTGGAAAAAAGGACCTTGTTGAATAGAACATCTATAACAGCAAAGAACTATCACGACAAGCAGTAACAACTAATAATGGTCTGATTCTTAGATCACCATCGCGCACAGCGTGCTCTGTCTTTCGCTCACGAATAAACAGTAACCTGCACACCTTTTGTGGGATAAACTACTGTTCCCAAAATCCGTTTCAGCTGCAGACTCCTTTGCAAAACTGGATAGACCGCGGGAATCCTGTGGAATTTCAAACTGTCATTATATGCCAGTGCGTATAAACCACTTAAATTAGTTTCTAGTAAGTCAACGGTTGATGAGAAAACTAAAGCTCATAAACAATAAATCTGATCACAAGAGGTTCAAAAACACGCCTACCCCCGCAAAGTAGCACAATTTGTTAATCCCGGAAAGGTGAACTGTTTTTGTTAGGGTAATTCACCATTTGATCAAAGCAGTACCTTGTTTTTGACTCAGAAAAGCTTCTTTTTAGGAAAAAATTGGATGCTTCTAATTTATACATAAAGCACTGTATAAATGTCGACACAAGCAGTATTTAGCTATAGAGAATTTGCATTATTTAGAAAGTAGCCACCCACCAATGTTCGCCAAGAAGACGAACAAAATCACAATTTATAGCGAATTTTGAAAATAAGATTTAGCAGTTTAAAAGCCTTGCTCCTAAGGCATGCTTTTAAAAGGTCATCATTGACATAACTCGTTCATTTCACTTTTGCCTTCATAAACTTATAATTGACGGTTATTTTTTTTATACACTTTGGTGCTCAATGCACTTGCAGGACAAACATTTCAGCCTCAGTTTTTTTCAGCCAAACAACGGAGGTCAGCCAGTTATACCTAGGATGAGCCGAAGGATTGTGTGTAATTTTCTTCCCGGTTACGCAAACGTTAGTATGGACAAACGACGCGTAACAAAATTTACCTAGTATATAGTTTGAGCTTCGTGGATTCACCAAAGTATATCACGCCGTTGGCAAATGACAGTTTTTGTTAAATAACACATTACCTCCCCTTTTTATAATACGACAATGTAAAACGGTTCTGGGGGAGGTCAGCAGCCAGTCGAGCGACACCGAATCAGAAGTGGCGGGAAGTGGCGGGAATCGAGCCCGGGATACCACTGCTCAAATACCACTTTGATCACGGTTAAATCACCTTCGGTCATGAATTTACTAATAATTCCCTGTCGGGTTTTCCCTATGCTGCAAAGTGGGTTTTTGCATGTGTCTCCTTGATTGTCGAAGTAAAATGCTCTGGGCAGTATATTTCCCAGAATCACCAATTTGTGAATATCTAATTAAGTTTTTACGAGGACCACATACACTACCTTAGGGTAAATCTATACTGGTTTGCTACCTACGTATTTCGGTAGAAGCCATTGTGACCGACAAATTCATCGAACCGAGCTGAAGTATGTCAACTGGGTAGTTCTTAGTTTTTTCAGTTTGACGCTGTGCGCGATGTTTTACGCGACTTTTGTGAACGTGCCGGAACAAACATATTCTCGTAGGAAGTGTTAGTACCAACAGGAGCCTGAATCTTATATAATGGAAAGTCCACTTGCATTTTTCGACTCCTGTTTTCGGCTTTGAACTTTTGGATGTGGAAAAATGCCAGCGGACTTTCCGTCAGACAAGAATATTCGTATCTCACTATTAACTTTTTGACTCATTAAATACACACAGTTCATGTAGCCACCTAACAATAGCCCACACTTAAACGTGATCGCAAACTTTCCATTTTCTGAAGATGAAAGTCAGTGTGTTACCTCCCTGCCGGCTGATGGAGTCAAAAGCGAAACATGTAATGGAGCACCAAAAAAGTCTCTTCTCACCATCACGCTGGTCTCTCTGCCAAAGAGACTATGGAAAATCCAAAAAGAGGAAGGCAGGCACTTTGAACAATAATAGTTTTTATGGAAATATTATTGCTCTCAATATTTGGGGTTACTTCAATGAGAATATCTCTTGGTTGGTTTTCCCTCAGGGACTCATATTCCGTCATGGTTGTGGCTGTCTGGTATTAGTGAAAATAAGGTTTATTCTGAATTTGGGGAATATTGTTTTGACGCATAAAAACATATCACGATGGCCATTTTACTCGAAACTTGCCATTGCTTGCTAGTTACTACAGTATCAAGTTACAAACTTCTGCGGTAATATTTTCTTGTATGAGAACAAAACTTGTTTATCAGATTCCCGCGTGCATGAGCTTCAAGAACACCTGCAAGGTTTTGCTCTCATAGTGGATATGAAAGATAAGGTGGGTTTGATGCATTCAGTCCCTGTTTTCTGTATCAGACCGGGAAGTGGATGATTTCTTATATAAATGCGATTATCGCATGCTATGCGTGGTCATATGTGAAAATATCCTTAGCTGATGATGAGGCCTCGTGCCGCAAGCCGCACATATAATAAAACATTCCATTTTTTGGAGGACTCATCAAAATCCTAACGATCTAACTGCCTAAAGGAAGTGTGCGACTGTTGTTTTCTATGGTTATTTTTTCTGAGCTGAACCGAAATCAGGATATATTTGAGAAGTACTCAGATGTTGCTAACTACGGATGCTTTACGTGGTAGATGGAGAGCAGTCTTTGGAGTGGTATGCACGTTCTGAAAGATAAAAACGCGGAGCCCTCGAAACTACTTCCCACGCATTTGGATGTTTTCCGAACGAAAAACTGAATAGAACATGGTTGGTGTTTGAAGGCATCAGAGTTGTGTACCGATATGTAGGGATAGACGTTTCATGACAAACCCTTAACTGACTGACTGAATGACTAATTGACTGACTGATTGACTGACTGACCGACTGACAGAAGGAGAGAGAACTGGCTACCGTTCGTCGTATTACTTCCTCTTCTACGCTCTATATCAAAAACGAAACATGTCCTGTTGGTGACACGAAGGTATTGTCACACTGCCGAATTTCTCACCGTGTATGCCCATAACAAGAAAGAGATAGCGGGTTGTGTGAAAAAAGCATTGCCCCACCCCCCCCCACCCCCCTCTCCCACCTTCCCAACATTCTAAAATGAGCCTACAGCCGTGCAGGTGAATCTGTTCCCGTCACAAAATATCATTTACCTTGAGTTGATTAAGGAATTCAGTCACACATGTTTGTTTCTTGTTGCTCCCAAATTCGAAATCATCCACAATTACAAGGTATTATTCCTGGCTAAAATCCCAGAGAAGTTACTTATCTGAATGTTTTTAAAACAGGGATTATCGCAACGTTGACCTGAAAGAAGTCTTTTCAGAATTTGGTTTCAGTTTCCACTTATTTTTGCGGGCAGAAAAATGGAATTATGTTTTCTTGTCAACCTTCTAGAAGATGGAGACAGGTACACAAAGATCCTAGCTAATCGCTGTCGAAAACACAAACTGTACAGTAATCATGAATGGCTAATCTTATTGCTACACTAAGCTTTTAGTGCTTCCCCACTCATTGGCTTTTTCTGCACTTCAGTCCCGCCTCAGCTTCGTAATGGCTATCTTACTGACTAAAAAAGCAACTGCAGTAACTGTATTATACTCGCAGAAAATAGCCCCAGCTTTGTGGTAAAACCTTTGTTTTTCGCTTCTCCAATCGATTACAATAAAATCGATATCCACATGGCAAAGAAAACAGAAAATTCCATCGTAAAATCACCAAAGCCTGGGACACTGATTCTCTGGAAGTTGATTCCCGGTCTCTTGAAGATGCAGACCTTCTAAGTCAATTTCACTAGTTTCTTCATTTTGGATGAATATAATGTTCGATTATAAGACTATTCAGAAGATTGAATTACTAGTCATCTGGACTTTTTCGGTAAATGCTCACCTCAGCTTAGTTTCACTTATATACAGCCCCATTCGAAGACCCTTTTTTTTAAATCCACAAATGTTGGACGGACGCACATCATTAGCTGTCTTATATCACGAATACGTATGAGGAGGAAACAAATTTCAGAAATGCGTAGTTCAGATTCAGGGTGATTTTAGTCCATTCCTACTGATATCAACTTTCAAATAATATTTTGAAAGTGATGGTGTTAATAATACAGTATTGTTGTTAGATGTAATACGCCAACGTCTCCGTTACCGTGGGTAACCTTTCTCAAGGCAATCTCACAATCAAAAGAATATTTTTATTCTATACAGATTTACGAAACAACCGAACCAGACAAAAAAGAACATGAGGTGGAACTGCATGGTGAGTTGAAATATCGCGGTAATAGCACTATGGCACCTGGGATTCCGTGAATATAACCGTGCTTTTCAAGCACTGATTGCAACTGTTTCCGTAATAGGCCTTCTCGATCAAACAGGAGGCATTTTACCGGCTAATGTTTATTCTGTATCATGATTAAATGCCTAGCGACAGATGTTGCCTTGGCTTTTAACTGGCAACTGTTGTTAGGATGCGTCTGTGTGGATACTGCTCACCTGGTGAGTTCTCTCTGAACCTTGTTAAGGGCACGTTCCCATACCAGAATGTTTAACGGCCGCTCTGGCTTTGCATCAAGAATGCATATCATAAATTACAATGACACTGGCGTAAAAGCCCAGCTATTTTGTAACTAGATGGAGGGGGGAACTTGTGGACCGATGAGTTACTTTCTACATAATCTGTGCAAGAAAAAAATGTTATCATTCATACAAATGGTTTACGTATTCACCGTTAGCGTACATTAAAATCACCCAAATTGTTTTTTTTTGTGCCGTTTTTCTTAACTGTGGTGTGCATAATAAATATTCACAAGAAATAGCTTCCAGTTGCGTTGTATTGTGAATGAATAACCGAAAATGTCAACTCAATAGCTTTCATCATTGAAATCCCTTCTATTAGCATCGGATAGCACAATATGGCTGACAGATCTTTTGATGTGTTGTATATCAGACAATCATTCCTTGCAGTCGTCTGTCTCGTTATACCTCGCTGTTTGCTGTGGGGCAAGTAAAGCTTTTTAGATCGTAAACACTTTCAAAACCCAATATTTCTTCTAATCCTTATCACCCAGCTCGAATATGATCATCGTATTTCCAGCAGGAAGTGCACGGACCGGTTCTGGATCTCGGCATGCCTGAGCGGAAATAAATTAATTGCACAGAAACACATCACCAACAGTGTTTATACTGAGGTTACCCGGACAGCAGTGCTCATACAAAAATTTTGTAATAGCGGCTGACCACTTAAAGCAAAGTCGGAATAAGTCACCCGTCATTTGATAACAATACAACACAAAGTTGGCCGGAAAAAGCCTCGCATTCGATCTGAAGAGCACAATGCCCGCGACCGCGTAGGGTCTACGGAACCAGTCGCAATTATCTATTGAAAGACACATTTAAGCCAGATTGCTGCTTCCATTTATTATATTGTTTTATATTGTTCACTTCTTAAGTGAACAGGTGTATAAGCAATGTCGTTTCAAAGTGAATGTTTGCATAGATGCGGCCAAACAATACTAAATATCAGTCGTATAATACTGTGATACGGGTTTCTTTTTTCAAATTGATCACGGAAAAGTCGTTTTTCGTACTAGCATTGCAGCTGAATCCTCCTTTCACAGTTC
Source organism: Fasciola hepatica (assembly GCA_948099385.1). Classification (NCBI taxonomy): domain Eukaryota; kingdom Metazoa; phylum Platyhelminthes; class Trematoda; order Plagiorchiida; family Fasciolidae; genus Fasciola; species Fasciola hepatica. The sequence continues at coordinate 5,098,269 of CANUEZ040000105.1, forward strand.
TCATCTCGCTATTTTTCAATAACGGCTACTTTGTAACCCGCATTTTATCCCTCGTCTAACGAATCTGGCCTAGACGTCACTTTCCAGATTTGCAGGCCCTCTCCTTGGCATTCCATTTTTATTTCGCAACTGAATGTGTTCTTTATTGTTGTTGTAGAAGCACCACCTTCACAGCTTGAAACCTGCGAAAGAAATTTTTAATCATGGAGTCATTACAACCGCTCAAGGGAAGAACATTTCAAATGACACTATTGAAATTATCATGGATTCATTGAATCTAAAAATAGTGAAACAATGTAGCAACATTTACCTTTTCTCCTGCAGTTGCGAAATAGCAAACTATCAGATCTATGTGCCCTGTCCGAGCGTTTTTGCTGCAACCTGTTTTTATCAGACCTAGAAGATGACCCAATTTAGTGCTTGAACACTGCATGAATAATTTCACTTACCGATTGGTTCTTTCACCTGTTGGAATCCTCTGAAAAAAGGACAACTTATATTGCATGACCTTGGATTGCGGCCGCTGGAAACCTTTTTTTATCGCGCTGCAGTACGAATCCGAAATCGGATGCGAACCACATTACGGAATATTGTGTGCACCAAACGCAAACCTATATGCATACATATGCACGCATTCTTTTGTGATTTGCTTAGGTCGTACTATATTTCATTTACAATATAGTTCACTTTCAAAAATTTTGGAAAGCATCTTACATAGTTTGTAAATTTCAAATTTTGCCATGAATCAGATATTTTACGTTGGCTTACTTGGTGACCTCTGTGCATTTGAGTTTTAAATTTGAAAACTAATGAAATGTCGAAAAAGATAAATAATAGTTGAAGATATGAAGGTAAGATTCACTTCAGGTGGTTGTTGCACTGATAAATAAATGTTGTTAATAGCAGTTTTAGGTTCTTTCAACTGAAGCTTCGAACACATGTTTGCATCGCATAAAAAAGGGAACTACCCACGGACAATAATTAATCACCTCTCATGGGAACAACGTGTTTGCACTCGATGGTAGGCTCCCTTAAGGAAAATATTCAGTTTATTACCAATGCGTGACGTTCGCGTCGAAGCTTCTTGAGCGTGGTCGGCTGAAAATACCTCTTATTTTAGACGTGGCAAAGGACAAAATCAAAGCAAAAAAACAACCTGATTCCGAAAACTTGAGAAATAACATCACAGAATTGATAAACTCCAGATACGAGACATTGCTTGAAATCTTTTATCTCAGCACTGCCAATACGAAGGGAGTACCACAGAATGTTTTGTTAAAATACAAACACTTTTGACTCGGAGAATGAAATTATCTTCATGTGATAAAGGTGGGTTCATTAAACGGAACAATTCTCGAGGGAATTTTCCGGCGAATCCCCATATGCAACTTCAAAAAAACTAAACTGCGCCATTTTTTGAGTGACCAAATGACGACATAAAGTATACTTTCGAGGAAAATACAACGGAGGTCACATTCTGCAATTGTGGAGGAATTCCAGTTTATTAGCAAATAGTCTGTGTTATTGTTTTCCTTCTTGGGATCACCGGATATATACTCCCATGGTCGGGCAAAATCGTGACTCTTACAAATAGTTTACCTGAGAGAATGATTCCATTGACATCGCGGTCACATTGGGCCAAATGCCGTGGGCAATCTTAAATTGTGGTCATACCTATTGCGGCCGTAATATCAGCCATATTCTTTTTAAAGCGGAATTGCTCCACTCAAAAAGGAGTATTTCTAGTTCTTCAAACAATATTTTAAGGGAGGATGAGTATGTTGATGACAACTAGTGTGCTCTGTCCTGTGCGAAATCGCATAAATACCTCTGAATCGTGAATATATTTATTCAGTTGGTATAAACCTTTGTATGGCGACACCACGGTCAATTTGAGTTTTAAGTTTTTCTAATTCCTTGTGAAAATCAACGTACTTTGCTACTGATAATTTATCAACAAAAGGGAGAAGCAAATTTACTTTCTCCAAATTGAACCTTGGAGACGAGGGTTCAAAATTGTGGGAATGCAACAAACCAACGCTGGGAAATTGAAACCAGAATTCAAAAACACTCTGCACGGTATATCCTGAACCTCTTTGCTGTACCTTGACAAAGTACATTCTGAAGTCAAAATAATCATTTGTATAGCAAAACCGATAAACAGGATGTTTAGAAGCAAGGACGAAATCACATGGTACACAGCACAGATGTCTATGGGAGAAACCTACAACGATTATCACAGAGTTACCACGGCTATGATAAATTGGTCTTAAACTCGCTTTGTTTGTAAAGCTCAGGATGATGTGTACGGATCGACAGAGCTACCACATGTGTTATTATTTTGGTGTTCGTGGTTGATTAGACTATTTTGAGCGCCTGACTTGCGTTCACGCATTGTCTAGTGTCGCAAGAAATGTCAAGCAATTTATGAGTTCATTGATCTTTGCTCGGTTGATGATGGAATGGTGGTGAAATTCCCATCCATTACTCAATGAAGCCACAATAGAATGTGTCCAGCTATTCAATGAAGCAACTGCCTTTTCTTTCTGCCCATGTAGATGGCTGAGCACTCATGTTTGATTTGGTATATGCAGCTTAATTTGGCGTGGATAGACAGTAGTTCTTTTATCGATGGCTTAGTTAACCGACTAGTCGTAAATACAATTACCGGATCGACTACGTGGTAGACGCGGCTAGAAGCTGACTGACATTTTCTGACCAACTCATTTGCACTGTCGCCTTTGTGCGGGAGTTTTGGATATATTTTATTCTTGGGCTTCGTGGCTGGAATATTCCTTATTGGCTTCCGGTGGCGATACTTTGCTGGGAATGATGTTGGATATCCCTATTCTATTGGAGTATTAGTGATCCGACTAATTTCCTAATTTAGAGCATCTGCCGTGCAGTGTTTGCACTGTATCTGAATTGTACTTTACCGGAACAAAGTTGCTGGAGTGGAGATATTTCCCCGGCCAGGTGTGTTTTCGACGAACGAGTCCTCTAACTGAACCATCTTCACGATCAATCTCATAGTCTAAGCAGCTTAAGTTGTCCTTATCCTTAGAGTCAATCTTCAGCTTTATACCTGAATGCAGATTATTAAACAAGGCATGCGGTTCTTTCACCTCTTGTCTTTACTTTGTTATAATGAAAATATCTTCCACACACAAGCAATATCAGCGTATCGGATATTTTATTCCTAATGACAGAAGGCAAATATTGCCAAGCTCTGCACACGCAAGTATGCATGCGTATATACATTCATACATACATACATATATACGCACATACATACATACTTCATACATACATACATACGTACACACATACAAACACTCATACACATATACACACATAAGTACATATACACATACGTAGGTAACACTCAGACACCTAAATACATACCTACGTACACACCTGCATACCTATGTACATGCATACACGAATTGCAGGTCAAGTGTGTTTTTCGATTACAAAATAAAGAGAGCCCCAATGGAAAATACATTTCGGTACTTCGGGTTATTTATGAACTAACCATGAAATATTGGAAACTGCATCCCTGGGGTATACCGCAAGATATGTTCATTTTTTCAAGTCATCTTCAATGGTATTTCTCAAATAAAAAAATGGCGTCGTTTTTCCTTTAAAACTCCTCAAACTACGAGGAACAATGTTGTTATGCCTTTGAACATGTAGACTTTTTCTCGGATGAATAAGGTAGTGATAATTTTTAAGTCGATTGTGTTTGAATGACTTCTCATAGCTTTAGGCTTTCTTTATAGGCTGATTAATCGCATCATTCTGAACTGTTTGGTCAATCGAGGCTTGAACAAGTAGTGGGGAAATACAACTTGAGGAAAAACAATCCGTTTATAAAAAATTTCAAAAATAAATATGCAATACAGTGGAATCTCTCCTAATAAGTAACTTCGTCACAGAACATCAGCCATAAAGGTGAAATAGGACGCATACAAATTAATTAACTCTATAGCCTATTAAAATTGCATTCGAAGGTGATATAAAATAGGCCTGGATTTGAATGCGGAAATATCAAACTCTACTTTAAAACGACTGGTAATGAGACTGTCACCGTGTTAATGGCCAGATCTGAGCTATAAAACAACTTTGATTCGAATGAAATGCTAAGTTGTCTATACGTCAAGAACTGTCACCTGGTCTTTTTTCACCGGCCGTCCCCATTAGGTATCATTAGAAGCAATAAGACTACTCCTCTAACAAGAGGATAAATCACCTGATATAATCGGCGACACCAGTGTCACTTTCGAAACTACTGCTTTGCTCTGTATTACAGTCGTGGCATTTCCCTTTCGTGATTAAATCTATAGATATTTTTAATTAGTGACGCTGGGAAATTCACCGGATAAGATCTCAAATGATTTTTGTCTGAGGATGGAAGAAGAATGCTCAGGAAGTGTCTCGAAAACAAATAACGGACCCTTAGTTAACTTATTTTTGTGACTGACTGACGGACAGACACGTGATACGAAATAAAAATGTATTGGCCATTTCAGAAACGGAAAAGCTTCTTCGTTTATTATTCACAATCCCTATTCCACATCGAGTTAATCTGTCGTTCTACGGTTGTACTGTTACACCAATATAATAGATAGCTATCGCTCTCAAAATATTTGCGTATCCCTGATTATACCTGAAACAAACTACTGTGAGTAATTAAGGGTAAACCGATTTTAAAAGTTCCATATAATTTTAACAGATGCAAATAAGGGGGTCACTATAGATCTGAATAACTCATAGAGAGAGTCATTTCTTTATTACCCCATGTTCCTGATTATCATTGATCGATAGTCTGTGTAGACTGTCAACGTCTCTCTGAGAAACACAAATATGCATCTTCACTTTTGAGCCGCTATCTCACATTATCAATTGGGCTGTTCAACTGTGTATGTTACAGGTACTGTCAAAACTCAAGCACTGAGTCGAGTTCCTCTCAAGGAAATTTTCTTTTTTAAATTTATCATTTTATATCAAACAAAAACTGGAAGTAACAAATTCAGTACCACTTGATGTGATTTATCTCAGTTATGTGGAGATCTTTGGGCAGTTGAGAGTTTGAGATTGGTCATCATGATAAGCTTTTTAAAACAGCGGTTTCTTATGTCCTGGAGGACTAGCTTTCATGAAGATGAAGGTTGAATTCACCTCAAGTGTTTTCTGTACTTATGAATAAATATGGATTTTTACCAAGTGAATGGTCATTAGCTTTCTAGGGATCCCGGTGATTCGGTATGTAAAGTAGGATTAGTTTAATCGTAAAAACAGGGCAGTTTAGGATCCCACAAATGCAGGGATACCGATCGATGAAGGAAAGTTTATTCTGGGTACCACAGGTTCGGACGCGGAAGTGAAACGGAAAGTGAAAGAAACAACTGAAACGCCGATAAGGTACGGGGTTCTTATACAGAGAATCTAGATCACTGTTTGGTGGGAGGCTACTGGCTCGTCATGTGGCCGGCTTGATGACCTCTTTGATATCCATTTAATCTACTTGAAAAGGAAGAAGAGAACAGGCCGTTATACATCTATCTTTCGACGGATTTCAAGTCGGCATCTTGTGCCGAATGTTGCTTTTCCAGGGGGGGGGGGGGTAAATAGCTTTACAAATTTTTTTTATGGTTTGTACTTTGTATGATCTATGGTGATCCTGGCAGGCGTCACAAAATCTGATTTATTAGAAAGAATTATCGTGGTTACTTGTTTTATTGCCTTCGCTAAGCGTACCAGGCCGTTTATTGTGTTAACCTTCTCGGGGTCTTTCATTGTTGATATGATGAACACTGGAGAATTTCTTCAGCTCGAAAAAATAAATGTTTGCAATGTTTAAAACAATAACTGCTTCTAAAAAAGCTAACTTTAAGCCTGCGTGTGCATCATGTGATGTGCAGTAAATTGTTATATATCGTTTATCCATGGATATATATATATATATATATATATATATATATATATATATGTTCATTCTTTGTCCGCTTTTAGAGAGGTGAAATCAGTGATAATTCAACGGTTTAATTTTACAAGTCCAGATATAAATGGGATTGAGAATTTATTTGAAGTCTGGGGAGAAGGTTTCTGTATATTTCCCTCACTGGGCTGGGCAGTTTACAGGTAAACAATACAAAAGTGACAAACGAGTTTCGAAAAAATCCGACAAGGACTTGATTCTCGATAATGTCCGTAGTTGCTAAACCACTTTACTCTTCTCTGTCTTTATGAAAGGTAATTCACCATAAGTGATGCGATTACTTGGATGCACACCGGTTTTGTAAGCCGTCTCTACGGTTGTCGTACCTGATTTATCCTGCTTGTTAAGATCAGGTAATTTGAAGGAGAATGTACATTTTATGTGGTGGCACTCGCTCCAGAAGATTTATTTTATTCTTCACAAAAAATTGTAAACACATTAGACCCATTAAAATACCCCCAAATTTCTTGTATACTTTCATGTTCGAAACACTTCTCAGGATTTTTTCCAGTGAGATCCTATAAACTATTTTGATGGCGTATCCTGATATATAATGCCCCACATATATGCTTTCTCTGTGCTTTGATGTGATAACAGTTATATGACTGTAATCATGATATAAGATATGAGTCGCACACACCCATTTTATTGTAGTCTCTTTCTAGCTAATGTAACATGTCGATTGAACAGCAGCCGACAAAGAAATAAATATTCCAATTTCACGCTTCTGGTTGAGTTTTGATTGCCAATCAGTTACTTACTCTGTTATCATAAAAAGACAATATACGCTGAAATATTTTCACTTAGATTTTCCCGAAAACTGTTGAGGTTACTTGATCTATATCCCAGGGTTTCAACCAATCCGTGTTCTATTCAACTCATACACCGTACGCAGAATACTTGAATAAATCGAGGGTTTGAGAAAAGCATTCCAAATTTTTCTAAACTCTATTTAAAATACCACGTAGCCGTTAGTGAATACCACATGAACTTGCATTTTTCAGTTACAAGTTTTGATAGCGCAAGTTATGTTGAATTGATTGAGTAAATTCTGCTGTAAACGATAATGGTGTCCATGCTCTTTTCAGTTCATCTGCAATCCGAAATTCGGTCGAAAATGGAAGCAAACTGTGAATGACAAGAGTGAACTAAAATAATGGGTGAAGTGTGTACAGACACAAGAATTTGGTCATCAGCCGATAGGTTACGGAACCTCGTTAACGGTATTTAGATGCACACTTCGCGGAATGTGGAAAAGAATTGAGCCTGTGTTCGTGGTAAACGAAGGTGCAGTTATTATTTGGCTTGAACTAAAAGTGTCGCTCTTCATTATGGGAAAAATCAACACTTTTGAAATTCTTTGATACGTGGGACAGAAAATCTCAGTTTTTATTTGTATGGGCAGTAGTACGGACGTAAACAGCTGCAAAGTACTCCGTGTAAGCTGGTTTGCACACAAACTGCAGATGTTAATTAGAAGAAATCCGGACGCTTGTTGGTGCCCTCTTTCAGATTATAATCAATTTATTGACATCATCTGCAATCTATTGGGATGCGCGTCCACTGTGTAGTAAAAAAATATTTAGATAGATTATTGGTCTGGTTTGATACAACAGTCACTAAGCACCTTTGATCACAGCAGATGTGATCAGAATTCCAGTGGATTCATTTCCACGAAGCACTCAAGTGGATATAGGGTAGTCAAGTAATATTGGATCTGGATTTGTAAAATTTGTGAAAACAGTAGGAGGTAAATATTCCATTATGCCCTTTTCCCCAAGAAAACAAGGGAAGAATTTCTTCCGTACTTTATTCGAAAAATGTACCCAAACAAAATAGATAAGAATCGACTCATATTTACACCAGTCGAAGCCACTGTACTTCTCTGTAACTTGTGGCCAGATTTCACACAATGTTAGTTATGTACTGGTCCGCTCTTGATTGATTTTCTTGTAGTACATGGAGACTACCAAAGTCGCTGTCTCTGACTAAAGATTCCCCTTTCGTCTTCTACAGGTCATTCAACCACTGGTTCACAGTTCGGCACAATCACCATTTCATATTATGCACTGTCCGTCCTTTAAAAGCTTCAGGTAAGCATAGCAGCACGCGCAAAAGCAAAGTGCTTCGTGAATCTATAGGTTCACAGAATTCACTCATTGTCACGAGGATGTTTATCGTTCAGTAACAGAGCACTGTAGGAGGAGACGGTAGGCAGTCAACGTTTCAAGACCAATTTGCACTCGAATGCAAACTGGTCTTGGGAAAGGTTACCCGCGGTAACCGAAAAGTTGACTGCCTACCATCTCATCCGACAAAACTGTGTTATGTTTGAGGTGATCCAAATGTGAAAAGCCTTTGGCCTGGCGGGATTCGAACCCGCACATGGTCACCACCCTCGCTTTAGTACCGCGAGTGCTCCACCAGCTGAGCTACGAGTCCACGCCGGAGGATCTTCGATTTTCTGCATATGGATCAGAGTGGATTCGAATCCCGCCGAGGCCAAAGACTTTTCACATTTGGATCACCTCAAAACATTATCAAAATTTGCCAACCATCAATACAGAGCTGTGTTAGTTACCAATAAACACTTCCATACAACACTTCACTTGGCGCGTCGTTTTTTAATACACCCCAAAGTGATCTCAGCTCTGACGCATCAGTTATCACGAAGAGCTTGTATTTTATGTAATGGAATATCTACTTGGTTTCTTCGTCCAAAAGTCCAAGGCCGTCGGTCGGAATCAAAAAGGTCACATTCCCTCACGGGGCAGAGCAATGGCGGTAGCGCCAGTCAAGTGAGAATAAGGCAAATGAACATACAGTTATGCGCAAACGACTTTTCCAGTGTTACGTAACAAATATCTTGGTTTTGATCACTGGATTAGCCTTGTCGGTCGCTTCCAAATGGGGCTGGTAGTGCACAGTTGAATGCGATGCGACGGGCTTTTAAATATATTCACAGAACTTATTATTTATCAGGAGGAGCCTGTGTCTTAGGTAATGGAATGTTGCTGGTTTGATCCTGGCCAGATGATTCAGTCTTTTGGATGCAAAACATACAAGTGGATAAGAATTCCTAAGTATTGTATTCGAGCAGAATTATCTTCAGTCTACTCGCGAAAATGTGGGGTAAAGGCCGATTTTACATGGTTCGGTTGTGTATTCCTATGGTGACAGGTTAGCCATGTGTTTTTTTAACTTTATTTAAACGAGTTCAAAATCAAAGAGTCTTCTCAAATGTTACATTTTTCATTACAAAATATAATGCATTAAGTAGAATCGAAAAATTAAATATACAAATAGGAGACAAAAGTCAGTGGTAAATTCCCTTATAATTTTGTAATTGTCGATATGTAAAGTAGTTGCCCAATAAACGGGTCAAGCTTTCTAGTAAAAGTAAGGAATATCCCACATTTTGGGGTGGACTTCTCATAACCAACGCTGCAGACGGCTGAATTGAATAACTGTTCCAGATTAGTCATTATCAAACGTGTACAGTAAAAATATAGGGTGGGAGTCATAACAGTTGAATCGTACTGTCGGACTTCGGAAATAAATGGTTGGGTGAAATCATAACCAATTGAACGTTTCTCTATGATAACGAACGTCTAATTGCTTTACTCCTTTCGGCTGAGACACATGTAGACTCGTGGAAAGCGCCCACCGTCCTCAATTCAATGGAAACGAGTGAATAATATACATGTATTTCAAGGAACCATTATTACAAATGTAAACAACATACCGCAAGTTCCTAGAGTAATCATACTGCAAAAGAATCTGAACGGATATCAAATCTTTCGAATGGGCACAAGAGAAGTACGCCGAGCGATACTTGACCGAGTCATCGATATAATGTGTAAAGCGGTTCTTATAGCTGGAAAAAGTAACCAGTCAGGGAAGGAGCATAGAAGAACAGCGAACTGAGACAACGACAACTAACAGATTGCATGCTTGCAACAGCTGTGTGACATTCGGTTGAGATGGGGGGGGGGGCTGGACAACACTCGCATAATACAGATGAGAAATTTAACTAGGGATTTTGTGTGAACACAAAGCAGGCATCTAAGCAAAGGCGTGGGATGGCGTGGACACGTATAACGTTCATCAAAATGCATCCCTCCCCCATGTAAACAAACTATGACCCTAAGGCTCAAAACCATCAGTTCGGAATGTTTTGAAAAAGCTGAAGGACTTTTTCACTTGTGCTTCACACAGTCCACCATTGCATGAGTTTGTTCTTAAGGTCAAACGCACTCTTGTGTGTACTTTAGAATCTCACAGCTCACGTCAATTCGTTCTTTTGAATTCACTTGATGCCCACAGAGATGAAGGTCGTATGCCGTCCCATCGAAATATAAGAGTCGGGGAAGTCACAATACGAGATTATCAAGTGTTCTGGCCTTTCAAGATGGCCAATTAGCAGATAGATCGATCAACTGAACAATCGAAATCCATCATTTGCATCGACGGGTCAATGTATCTATAACTCAAATATGATCGTCAAAGGTGTACTTAGAAACAAATCTCTGAAACTACTAAGAGTGATATGATAACAACAACAGTATATCACAATGCAGGTTCATCACACGTCTGGGAAGCCATCTGGTGGGAAGGTCGAAGTGAGGTGTTATTTGGGGACGGTACTGTCAGTGGTTCAGTTTATGTAGGAGTCCTGATCCGGCACATTTTGCCACTGTTGAGTACAACTGCTAAAACGACTTTCCAGGACGCTAACGTGCTTGCATATAGTTTCCTTCTCGTACGCAAGTTTATTGGGCATGCTGGTACAAATATGATCCTGTGGCCAACTCGATCTCCTGATATCAATCCAATCGAGCGAGGTAGATCGGAGGTGGTAATACAAATCTGTGGAGGAATTGAAGACTACCATTGATAGGAATGGTACCGTATGCCACCAGCTGCTATCAGATGGTTGATAGAGAGCATGATTTGACGAGTAAATGCTTTTATATCATCCAGGGGTGGTTCAGCTATATAGTAATGAGTGACCATTTGAGAACGATCACATTGTTGTGTTAACAACGAAACATTTTCTCACAACGAAGGATTTCAATAATGTACTTTGTTTTCAGAAGGGGGGTGATTTTTGGCGATTAGTATGCTATGCACTTCGTGGATGATGCATCGAGGATGACTTCGGCGCAAAACACGATACACTGATTGCTCGAATGAAATTGTGGAGGTCGTTGATCTCTAGGTTGACCCAAATGGTAAACCCATTCGGCATAAAAAAGCGCACAAGCAATCGATACGTGAAAGAAGGCTAGACAACGCTAGGTTCGACGTAGGGAGAGAAGTGGAAGAAATGGGGGTGGAAATGTGATGGGAGAAGGGAGAAAACACATTTAAGTTATTTTGGGGACTGATACAGAAACTTCCCAAGTGAAATATTCATAAACTGGTTGATTCAACGTCAAATACTTCACAACCAAGAAAGCCCACTGCACTATATTGGATAACCAGCCACCCGACTATGGGACTAAAAGTGGAGAATCGCATGAGGTCCCAATGGGTCAAGCGTAGTTCCGGTTGACAATGGATTGCATTCTAACACCAAGGAGACCGGCGGTGTCGAAATCCGAACCTCTGACCTCCAAGGTGGAAAGTAAGCGCTGCAAACCAGTCGACCGCCACGGGTTCGGTACTAAAATATTACACTCCGAGCTAACCCCACGTCTCTGGAGGAACAGTGTGCGAAGATAGCTACGCGACTACTTGGTGATTACCTATCAAAGACGTTTTGCGTGTTCCAACTCGACATTGAAGGCTGTCGTTTAACGTACTGTAACACTGTAATGTAAACTGTGTGAAGCCTGTCGCTTTGGCATAGCTTTCTGTGTGCGGTTCCCAATCCGAGACGATCAAAACTCGTGGGATCTGCATAGTATTTTCGGAATGCTCTCATCGGTCTTTAGGGTATGATGAATTCTTCTATATCCCTGCAAATCTATTATTGAAAATGAACCGATATACGATATATTGTAAACGAAACCGTTTTGGAGTGCGTCGAAAAACAAATCCCATGCGGAATGTTATGCGTAGGCGTTTTATGTTAGGTCACACAGCATTGACCGGAATGATGGTACTGAGTGTATTTTTGGTTGCGGCGAGTAACTTTTCTCAAGACCAGTTAACAATACATCTTTATCAGTACACAACAAGGGAAATACCATCATTTTCATAATGCACTAAAGAGTGGCGGTTATATGGTTGAAAATCTACTAGCATTTTTCTCACCCAAAATTCCAACGCCACGAGCCGTGAACTAACCGGCAGCCTCTCACTTTCAGGCCAGGTGCTCTGCCAGTAGATAGGTTTGTTAAGTTTTCTTCGGTTAATACTGCATGACAAGTGCTAAGATGTCAGAATACATGATAAAATTTCCAGAAAGTCCAAACGGGAGCTTATTAACTTAAGTGTAAACAAACGCCTAAGAACAACAGCTTACAGAACTCCAAAGTTATTAACTGGAATCTGGACTAGCTGCCGGCAAATCCGGCGTTTGGGACAGCTGGCCAAGAATAGTTCATACAACTTCCTAACGAAGTAGATGAATCATCGAAAATGAGACTTTTACCGTAATCGTGGTCTTGGAATGAAATCAAAGTTTGAAGAAAGGTCGTGGAATATGCTCATCACAGATTTAACAGAGATTTTCAGCATCTTGCGGTCTGCATAAAATAGGTCGGACACAGGACAGTAATCTGTTTGGTCGATGTTTCTGTTGTGTGTGTATGTTGTTTTATCAATCGAAGACAAAAGTCGATACTCTGTCAATTACAGGCTGAAACACCTCGGTTAGCTGTTGAACAAAACATCACTTAGTTGAGCAGAGCACCCAAGTAGAAGTGAATGGACGTCAAAAATGGCGAAATTAATATTACGTTTTACTGGAAGAAATGACCCACGTGGGAAGGCAGACGGGAAATTACGGCAGAATACTGCTATTATTATTACTGCCGCAATGCGAAACGAAACTACATAAAACAATACTCATTCCATATAGTTTATCCTCACATATGAATTTGAATGATTGTAAACTTATACGTGTCGTAAAGCCTAATCATCGAGCCAAACAGTAAATATCGAAAACAAAATTAGACATCAGTAGACGCGGAAGAGCATTGTAGTGTCCGGTGCAGCAATCGGTATAAGTGGAGCTCACTTAACTGCTTCAGTTGGCTCCCGTATCCAACGCAGTTCGTAACCATATAAAATAGAGTGGTACAAATACGAGAGGCCATTTCGGAGGTACCGGCTTCTCGGAACACTTTTTTGTCTATTTCGAAGACATTCGTTTGAATGTCTGAAAAATACCCATTGCACCATACAGAAGTCCAAATCGGCGAAACAATTGTTTTTCAGTAATTCATTCTCAAGCCATTTACAGATTACATAGTAGACATTAGACAAAAGATCATGAACATAGACATGGAATAAACACCAATCATGGGCAGCGGTTTGTCAGTCAAATTATCCTTATCATGTGATTGGTTTATCTAGCTGACGCCATCTAGGTAACTGGATGGTAGATTCATGCGGCCTTGGTCAATCTTGGGCCATGGAATCTGGAGTGGCCGGACCAAACGCTTTTGGGCGCACAGGTCAGGGGTCAACTTCCTTATTCCGATTGCCTCGGCTATCGCTAGAGTTCGCAACTGAACACCTTTGCATTTGTTTGGGGGGACACGATAAAGAACTTTGAAAGCAGCTTCCGAATTCACCTGATGTCCTGTGTCGACCAAATGCGCTAAGATTGTGCTGTTTTTCGATCCAGTTTGTCCTTGACTCAACCAACGCGGATGATGCTCTTTAATCCGAGTTGATAGCTGTCGTGCCGTTCGACCTACATAAGATGCTTCACAAACACATCTGAAAGAGTATACGACCATTGATGAGGTTAGCATCGGCAGTATATCCTTGTTCTGAATCTGGATTAGAGAAGCACCTAGAAACACACAACGTAATGTGGCGGCATTGAAAGTATTTCGAATTTCTCTCCCCAGTCAACGGTTTAAGATCTCACTAACAAAATCGCCTTTAAATGGCAAGCTAATTTAAAGATCTTTCTTCCTTACGGTTTTCGCGGTGATTTTTAGCACTCTTTCGATAAGATTTCTTTCGATAAACCGATCCGGGTAACTGTTCTCACGTAGGGTGTTTCTTATAAGCATTAATTCGTCATCTAAAGTCTCTGCGGAACAAACTTTCCTAGCTCCGAAGGCCAGACATTTTACTAACTTTCGCTTCTGTTGCTTACTAACAAAACTGTTGAAATTGGGATACTGGCCGCTCCACGTTTATTTTCGGTGCACATTTCGCTGGATCCGACCATCCTCCATTCTCGTGTGAGTCACATCGAGAAATGGTAGTTGATTGTTTATTTCGCGTTCAGTTGTAAAGCGTATTGCTTTGTGTGCCCCATTGAATAATCTTTGCACAAAATCTAGGCTACAATCAACTTCAGTCACGCAAAATGTCATCCACATAACGATAGTAATGTTCAAAGCTGTCAATTTTAGATTTCAGCTTGGTTCTTTCTAACTTTGCTAGGAATGCGTCCGCAAGAAATGGACCTAGTAGTGATCCCATAGCCACACTGTCCCGTTTTCTGTACAAAGTTTCGTGAAATAGGAACTGGACGGTAAATGTGCATCGAAGCAAGAGCTCGCGCAAACCTTCTAGTGGTGAACCGACGTTCATATTATTCTCTTTTATGTAGTTCACCACGAAGTCGATGGTTTCAGTTATTGGTACATTCGTGAATAGAGACTCGACGTCAAGCGAAAACATTATTTTGTCCTCCATATTGACATCTTCTATTCGCTCTATGAAATCAAATGTCTTTGAGACTGTGTATAGTCATATGCTTTTTGATTGGTTTCAGTAATCCAGATAACCATCGAGCGACATTATGTTAGGGTGAATTTGTCATTGATAGGATGGGGCGAATCGGTGTTCCAGTTTTGTGGATCTTGGGGAGTCCGTACAGCCTGGGGATTGTAAATACCGTGGGTATTAGCTGCTCATACAATTAATTTGAAACAAAACCAGCATCCTTCATGTGTTTCAAAGTAGTTGTTATCTGGCGCTCAACCTGTTGAGTTGAGTCTGTCTCACCGGGACCAGTGCTGAATTTGGTTTCATCACTCAGAATTGCTGAGTTTTCCAATGTAGTCACATTTGTCCATCACTACTATTCCGCTACGTTTTTCAGGTCTGCTCAGTAAGATATCTAAATGCTCTTTTTTGACTAGATAAACCAATCACATGATAAGGATAATTTGACTGACAAACCGCTGCCCATGATTGGTGTTTATTCCATGTCTATGTTCATGATCTTTTGTCTAATGTCTACTATGTAATCTGTAAATGGCTTGAGAATGAATTACTGAAAAACAATTGTTTCGCCGATTTGGACTTCTACATTCGTCTGAGCCAAATTCAGTAAGCATTGGTTTCACTGATCACGGATACGCCTTATCGAAGGTTACCGAGTTATGGCTACTGACAATCATTCGAGTAGTCAAAACTGAAATCTGATCGGCATCAAGTATCCCAAGACGGGGCGAACGGAACTGCGATGCAATTAATATGCTCAAGACCGACAATGTAATTTCCGCATTATATACTCGAATCTCAGCATGATGACGTAATCTATAATGGCAGTCCATACGGCACAAACGCAACAGTCAGCTGCAACTTCATTCACATTCTTATCTTACAGGATGAATGTTTGATACCAGCTGCAGCATAACGTATTTTTCACGTCAAAACCCCTGAGATCAGTGGATGATTGCACGGGATCAAAAGCAATCCTAGAAATTTCAGTGTTTTCATCCAGGGTCGGCATGAAAAATCATCACAAGTGAAATGATGACTAGAAACTTTCAAGTAGGCATCATCATGTTGTGCTTCACTGTGTCATTTTTCGATTTTCAGGTATTTCTTGTTTTCCATAATATGAGCTAGTAGATAAATGTTGAAGTGAATAAAGTATGTAGTTCATTTTACTCCCATTGCACAGTTCGGATGTTTTACATAAGTAATTCGTTTCCACCCATTGCCGTATTGTAGAGGCAGAGTTCCGAAAGAAATCGTCCGAAGTCCAAATGAACCACTTATTCTACCTACACGAACATTTCTTTGTCAAGCATGTTCCAAACCTAACACAATGTCTGATTTCATTCATCACCTTATCATATGCACTGACATTTGGACATTTAGTCGGTATACAACAGCGTGTCTGAGATCAACGTCTTGATTAATCTCCGCATCTTCCTAAAATTGCACTGGCTTTCCCCGTCTCAGTAAACTAGTTTACGAAAATTGTCGGCTTTCAGGTTTGCGCTAATTTCACTGTTCATTTCCTTACGGCGACTTTGATCTTGTTTGGAACAATTTCTTACCATGATTTGCCTTAGTGTTACGTCAACTCACAGTCTTACATTTTCGGTCGCCTCGTTTTAATCCATTGTGTGAGACAGAACAGACTTGATTGGTATGCACTTCAACGTTTGGTCGGTGTTGATTCACAATTTCTAAACTAGACCCATCACCCAATGGTTTGCTTGTATGCAAGTGTTTTACAGTACAGTGCTACTCGCCAGTAGTCACAAATATTTCACTTCTCCATCTGACGCATATTGTCAATTAAACAGGTGATCGATACATTAATCTTCGCTTGGCTGACTGTCATTTGGACTGCACCTCTCACGCACAAAACTCGGATCATCCGACCAACCCTGCAGTCAGAATCACCAGACTCGTGCTTTGCTCCTTTTAGAACTCATCAGTAGTGCATATCCTCTGCCACACCCAGGGTTTGATGGGAGGCATTCGCTTGCAGTTAACGGGACAGTTACCCCGTCTCCTTCGAAGCTGTTGGGCATTGCTAGCCGTCATAGAGGACGACGTCTGGAGAAAAATAATTCGATGATTCGGATCAGCCCAGATGGGAGCGGGGTGGTGCAGTGCTAACATACATGCGTTCGGAGTGAAAAGGCCTGGGTTTAAACCCTAGCTGCGGCAGAGGATATGTATCACTGATGAGCTCTAACAGGAGCCAAACTCTGGTTTTACGTATTATCGCTAAAATCGGGTGGAATAGCCGAGTAAGTAATGATGAGGTCAGAAAGCGAGTATTGGATACTCCATGAAGTTCGCCATCACACTGTATCCAGATTAGTAGACTTCGTTGGTTGGGGCACGTGTTACGTATGGCAGACACAAGTCTACCATACCGTGTCCTATTCTCCGCCCCTCCTAGGGAGTGGAAGAGACCACGTGGAGGTCAATAGATGACGTGGCAGCGAGGAATGAGAAAATGTACAAGAGACTTAGGAAAAGTAGGTGCTTCATGTCTTCGTGGTTGGTGTCGAAAAGATCCGTCTACCAGTTAGCTGGAAACACTGTAGGATATGGCTGCGAACCGTGAACAGTAGAGATCGTGTTGTCACTTTCTATCGAATCAGAATGACTGATCGATGTGCATTTGTACAGTTAGACTGTGTATTCTGTGTGTTGACTACTAGGGCATTCTTTCCTTTTCCCACCCATGTAGGTCCACTCCCTGTCCATCTTGTATGTTCATACTTTCCAATTCAGCGTTCCACATGGTGAGAGGCAGTGGTCAGTGGGGCTTGCCCTACTGTTTAACGCTGTACGATGATCATGATGATGATTTGGAGCTTCTGGGTGCAGTGTTGGTCGGATGAAATGAGGCTTGTGCTTCGAAGGTTGAGTTTGAAGGACAGCTAGCCAAGTAAAATATCATCGATCCCGCAAGCTACTCGCAAGTAACTGAAAGACACAAACAAATACGTTAACCCTTAGTGTGGTTTTTACCAACGGTAACCTTCTGTGGCCTCTGCTAAACTGTTGTGCTAGTAAGTCTGAACTGGCCAAGTTCTGAAAAGCTTTGCTTGATTCATGACGAAAGCTGGATCTCCCCGGAGTAATCATAAGACAGACCAAATCAGAAAAATTCATTTTCAGTCAGTTTCACTGCACTACGGTGTTCATCTACTCCACTTCTGAGAAACCAGTAGCAAGGAACGTGAAAACCTCTAAGCATCAGCTAGCCTTCTGTCTGACATTGAATGACCGGTTTTCTTCCCAGTGTTTACCTACTATCAGTTAACACTAGGTTCGATAGTCCACATTGGGCAGCCTGGGCATCAAATTCAACTTAAAAAGATGTCCCCTAGTAAGCATTTTGTCTAACTTAATGTGGGACAAACCATAAACCGTAGGTCTGTGGATTTCTCATTCAAGTTCAAGTTATCTCCTGAACTATGACCATGTATTCCCAATTGCACATATCTATGAAATCATATGGCTTTTATTTTATTTCAGTCCTGACTATGTTCGTCTGTAATATATAACAAAAACGTCCTCCTGCGAACCGCTGTTCGTTGCTCAATCTACGATAATTGTGAATAGGTCGCGCACATAAACTCTATTCCGATACCATTCAAAGTAAGACGAATCCAGTCAAATATAAAAACTAGAGATCACGTAGATCAATCTTAATTTTTAAAAACCTGAGTTTCATTTGGCTTTCACCGCTATAATAATTTTTCAAGAAAAAGCCCGTTCCCGTGAATTCAAATCGGAAGCGGTCATTATCTCTTTGCATACTGTTGCTTGCTTTACATCAGCGCCCGTCAGTGAATATATTCTAGTAAGTCTCTGCTCTAGCAGATTTTATGAATTTCTAGTGCTCACCTCAAATTGTTTCGTAGGCACAAGCAACCCAGACAGTTGCTTGGTGCAGCCTAGAGGGCAACTCTTCAAAATGCGAGCAAAAGTGTGCGAACGTAACTTGGACAAACCTTCCACAAAAACAACCGTAATTCAAAAAATAAAATAGAACTGGCTACCGTTCGTCGTATTAATTCCTCTTCCACGCTCTATATCAAAAACGAAACACGGATCACCGCTAAAAGTAGGTGACACTGTGTTGCTGCATTTTGACGCATTACCGATGGACGATCCAGCGAAACTGCATAAACAATGGACAAGACCGTTCGTCGTGGAAAGGATTATTTCTGAAAATCTTTGTTCTATTCGCGACAAGACCGGTCAACTCGGAACGCTCACTGTTCATTTCATCGGTTGAAACCGGTGTTGGAGACAGCGAACGTCATCATCATGATCATCGTACAGCGTTAAACAGTAGGGCAAGCCCCACTGACCACTGCCTCTCACCATGTGGAACGCTGAATTAGAACGTATGAACATACAAGATGGACAGGGAGTGGACCTACATGGGTGGGAAAAGGAAAGAATGCCCTAGTAGCCAACACACAGAATACACAGTCTAACTGTACAAATGCACATCGATCAGTCATTCTGACTCGACAGAAAGTGACGACACGATCGCCACTGTTCGCGGTTCGCAGCCATGTCCTTCAGTGTATCCAGCTAACTGGTAGACGGATCTTTTGGACCGCAACCACGAGGACATGAAGCACCTACTTTTCCTAAGTCTCTTGTACATTTTCTCATTCCACTCCCTAGGAGGGGCGGAGAATAGGACACGCTATGGTAGACTTGTGTTTGTCATACGTAACACGTGTCCTAACCAACGAAGTCTAGTAAGCTGGATACGCTGTGACAAAACGTTCTCCGAATTAGTAACCCAAAACTCGCTATCTGACCTCATCACTACTTACTCGGCTATTCCACCCAGTCTTAGCGATACTACGTAAACATCGATGGTCGAAAACCTCAAGACGACGAATATCCTCAGCACGCAGACTCCAAGTTTCGCAACCATACAACAAAACTGAACGCACTGCGGCACAGTATACACGGCCTTTCAACTTCAGTGAAATATCAGATCGGCGCCGCAAGTGCTTCAGTCCAGCGTACACCGCTCGAGCCTTGGATATCCGCGTGCTCACCTCTACTACAGTGCTCCCATCCGTCGTCACGCAGCTACCGAGGTAGGTAAAGTGGTCAACAACTGACAGCACCTCCCCATCGAGCATCAAGCTCGGAATCGCCGACGTCCAGTCTTGTAACATCACCTTGCACTTTGAAGGTGCAAAGCGCATGCCGAATGGAACTACAGCTCTCCCAAGCCTATCTAGTGCATTCGAACAAGCAGACAACGTCATCCGCGTAATCTACGTCACATAGCTCTCCACTATTTCCTAGTTCGATGCCTACATCCTGAAGACTTTGCAACGCACTCTCCATTATTTCGTCCATGACGAAGTTGAACAGGAATGGAGACACAGGACATCCCTGTCGAACACCACTGGTCGTTTCGAATCGACTGGATAGTTCACCGTAAACTCCAACACGGCCAGAAGTATGAGAATACAATGATCTCAGTAGGTTCACGAACTTCTGGGACATACCTTTTCGATGAAGAACATTGAAAAGCGCTGTTCGGTCAACTGAATCGAAGGTGCCTTTCAGGTCTAAGAAAATCATTACTGTCGGTCCGCGGTGCGTGTGACAAGTTTCAAGTAGTCGGAGAAGAGTAAAAATCTGGTCGATGCATCCTCGACCTGGGCGGAATCCAGCCTGCTGTTCACGGACATTCCTCTCGCGAGCCGGTGTGAGACGGTGCAGCAGAATCGAGGCTAATACTTTGATGACTATCGGAATTGAGCTAATCCAACGATGATTACTACAGTCATTGCGTATTCTGTTCTTGAACATGGGAACATCCAATGACTCGCTCCATATTAACGGAATACGCTCTTCCTTCCAAATGTCACAGAGCAAGACGGTAAGTGGTTTTATCAACGCCCCACTACCCAGTTTGAAAAGAACTAGGGGAAGTTCGTCGGGACCGGCCGCTTTCTCCCGCCTTAGTAATCGAATACATGACTCTACTTCTACTTCCGATGGGGGCTCAAGTGATACCACCCAAGGAGTCGCAGTTGTTGACACGGGAGTAACTACATTAGCGTGCGGCCAGCTAAATTGTTCCTTGAAGTACTCGGCGTAACGGTCAAGTCTTTGCTGTTTGCTATGGAACAGAACTACGCCACCGGTAGCTTACGGCGATATGAACAATTCGACTCAAAGTACCTGTAGAGTTAGAGCGCCATGTCGCTGTGCGAAGCGAGCTGTGTCGAAAATTGGTGATAGACAAGAACAATCGATTGTCTGCACAAAACTGTAGAAGTCTATCCCCGTTATCTGTACGCTCAGCGAGTAAAGCACAACGCCCACCTAAACAGGCTTCTGACACACTAAGTTTGCCAACTTGTGCATTGAAGTCACAAGCTAGCACTACAATGTCAGAACCTTTACTGCTGTGAACGAGGGTGACGATTTCACCATAGAACTCATCTTTCTGCAAGTCCGAGCTGCAGTCCGTTGGGGCGTACGCCGAGATCACAAACAAACTGCGCTCAACACAGCTGTCTTTTCGAACGCCGACTGACCCTTGGAGTCTCACAACACAAACGACTAATAATAGGGATCCAGTCTAAAAGAGTAGCCTCAGCCTTGTCAGTCAAGACTATTCCTACACCACGTTGACCCACAGCTCGAGCTACTTCGTCTCCTGAAGTGCGCAGAAAATACCTCGATGAGATACCAGGAGCAGTTAGTTGAATTACACTGCTCGAATCCTGTATACGCGTTTCACTTACACTGCAGACATCAATCTTAAGAGAATCTAATGTGAGGGCTAGGCACGCCTGCTGACCGGCCTGCATGAGTGTACGCACGGTAAAGGAGCCGAGATTCAGAGGCTGAAGAGGCTTGATAAAATGTGAGTTGTCAGACGGAGGATTATTCCCGACACTATTTGACAATGAACCGTTGCAAGTATCGACCGTGTTATCAGTGAGAGCATTATGGGTGGATAGATGGGGCAAAGAAAGGTGGTTAGGGACAGAAGACAAAGGTTGAGTAAAAGAGAGAGAATTCTGAGCAGTAGCCCACTTATCACTACCCACCCCGCTCGATGCAATGGGCAGCGCGGTCCTGATTATCCTGCGCGACGACCGATGCAGTATGGAATTCTTTCTATTCGTGCAGTTCATGGGAGATGTCTGACGGGTACTGCTAGGGTGTTCAGCCACAAAGCAGGAGAACGATTAGGGTCCACATCCAAAGCCTTTAGTTCTAACAAGAACCTATCCACAAGGCAGCGGGATGGCTTAGTGGAAGTCCATTTGCTTGGAGCAAATATTCTTCCACTGATTTTGCCGATTGAGTTACCAGCTTAAATCGACCCCCAATCTGGAGGACCAGGAGACTGGACTTTGTCTGACCTCTACCCATTGACCTGTCAGGTATGATTGCATCTCCGGCTTAGAGAAGCCATCCTGTATAGCTCTTTGGGTCATAAAGGAGCGCAAGCCATCACACCACGTCAAGGTGCAGTCTCGTCGTGATGGAGAGAACGTCAGTCATCCAACAGATAGCAATGAAGTCCCAAAAGTGGGCGCAGAAGTAGAAGTAGGCAGTCAAGGAGGTGTTGCGAGGCACCGGGCCGGTTCCTCATTAAGAGGGGTATGGTGTGGCGCGGAAGCCTTGTAAATATGGCTGCTTATCTCCTTAAGATATACAACCGTTGACCCTACTGTACATACGTCTCTTACCCTTGGTTTTTCCTCCCTGTTTCAGGAACATCTGTGAATATAGTGGACGAAAATTCTGACCAACCACCTGAAGTTGACTAGTAAATACTTTCATACCCTTATATTTAACGTATTGCTGTACTAAGTGCCACATAATAAAGACTGAATTACGAATGAACCGGACTTCTGCGTATACTACAACTGGACGATCCTGTCACGACTCTAGTCCAGCATAACCGGCGTACAGCACCCATCCGTTGATGGGACATGAAAGCTTAGATGGTAAATGCGGCTAAATGTGTATGGTATTTGGCATGGAAAATCGCATATGGTTATTACTCGGTTTGTGAGTAATTTGCTTAATGCTGGTATTTCTGTTTGTATCCTGACATTTGATTGGTTCACCAGTCATATATAATCTTATGCGCAGAAGAATTTGCTGTAGTGTCGTTTCGTGTTGTGCCGTCGTGTTGCAAGTGGAGCGCGTACCGGTGGACGATTCATTTGTGTTTCGGCGTTTGGTCCGTAGTGTATACTCCGATATCGACGCATTCCAAGCTGATTTTCGGGAGTTTCAAAAAGAAACTTGCACGTCTTTCTACGTGTACGGTTCCGAGAAGAAAACGATGGCGAAAAAACGAGGCATTCATGTGCCAGATGGTTTGCCTTATTATTTCAAAAAGTACTGCTGCGTTCACCGTAAAAGGAAATGTGATAAGTCGTCCAGGTATGGTATCATTTATTGGTAAATAAATCCCTTCCAGGTATCCTAATTTGGGATGTGGGGCGTTCGTCACGCTTCGATTTGCGGGTTCCTCTTACTGTGTCGTTAGTTAGTCGATGAAGCATTTGCATAGTTTTCAAGTAGGGAATAGGGGTTTCTCTATACGAAATCGTAGACTGACACCTGAGCAGGATGCCCATGTGTTGCAACTGATGGACACTTTCAGGAAGAAGTCTGAGCTAAGGGAGTACACGTTTAAAAATTCAACCGGCGTATGAATAATGACGACTTCAGATCCATAATAAGAAGACTGACCTAGAGGGAGTTAGTAACTGAAGTAGAGGAGGTTAAAAAAATTGCTGCAGGTCCATGGTTATTCGGAGATAATTTCCGATAGCCGTGAGATAACGTTTATCTTCTTCGTCTCGTCCGTAAGCAGACAGTTATGTCCCAGGTTTAGTGACGTTATTTTGGCAGATGCTACTCACCAGCTCAACCGTGGTGAGTACATTCTATGGCACACAATGGTAGTTGATGGGACGGGATTAGGTCGCAGTCTGTTCTATGCCATTCTCCCAAATGAGAGTGGTGACTGCTATCGTAGGGCTGTTTATTTCATGAGGAAAATGCTCCCTCAGACTGGTAATTGTAAGACGATCGTAGTTGACAGGAGTTTGGCACAATCCAATGCGTTCACGGACATTTACCCAGAATCTCGTGTGTTATTCTGCCGTTTCCATATTATGCAAGACATGAAACGTAGATGCAGCCGCCTACGCGGAATACAATCAAGTGAAAAGTTACGCATCTTGCGGTGGATGCGTAATCTAGTGTTAGCTCAATCTAGCCTTCGTTTTGAGAGGTTTAGAGCAGTTATAGAATGTAGGAGCAATAAGGCAGCTGCATACCTGAATAATACCTGGATACCAGTTAAGCAGTTCTGAGCTGGATATATGACCCATGGTGCATTGGTGTTGGGCAATTTTACTACAAGCATAGTAGAAACAGAAAACAGGCATTTGAAAGATGGCCTGTCAAACCGTTCAAACATCCTGGACGTATTCAAGAACGTCGTCAAGCGTGTTCAGTCTTTGACTGAAAAAAGCCGCCATAGGGTTGCCAAAGACCAGATGGCTTGTTACAAGGCACCCGATGGGATGCAACGGTTGCAACCATTGCTTGTGAGATAAACAAGGTACGCACGCGATTTGTTACTGGGGCACTTGCGTGCAATCAATAGAGCACACACGCACGTGCACAGACAGATTTGGATTGTCATTCTCCGTTCTTTTTTGTGAGTCATATATTGTTATGTATTGGTATGAGTACGAATAACTGAAGACGAGCTCGTTCGCCACGTTGTTTATTCTCAATGTGTTCTGTGGGA
Source organism: Fasciola hepatica (assembly GCA_948099385.1). Taxonomy (NCBI): domain Eukaryota; kingdom Metazoa; phylum Platyhelminthes; class Trematoda; order Plagiorchiida; family Fasciolidae; genus Fasciola; species Fasciola hepatica. The sequence continues at coordinate 5,122,964 of CANUEZ040000105.1, forward strand.
TTTTTCAGACAACTGTTGATATATTTGAATATATATATATATGTGTGTGTTTGTGTTTGTGTTTGTGTGTGTGTGTGTGTGTGTGTGTGTGTGTGTGTGTGTGTGTGTGTGTGTGTGGATTTCTAGTATACAGTTAGCCCCTCGATTTCCAATATTTGAAACTGAAAATAGAGCATTCTTTATTTGCCATTGACGTAAACCAACCGCAGTAAAATTGGGCAGCACTGCTTCGGATTACGCTTCCGCGGTGTACACAAGACCGATAGGTTTTTGGCCAGTTTTCCATCGGTTTTTACTATTACGTCGATCGGCTTTTGAGCGGTTTGTGACAATCGTTTGAAATACGGTATGTGATTCGTTAACTGTTGATCCTGTAAAACGGCTACAAAACAAACCGATCGAAAAACCGCTGTTACGAACGGGCTGGGTGCTACAAGAAACCTTTCACAAGGTACACCGTACAATATAATAGGCACTGACGCTGTTCCGCTGACTTTTCATAGCGTCACCGGATGGGAAGGAAAACAGCGTTCTCGATTCCAACAGCGAGCCACCGTAAGTCAGGTATGCCATCGTCAAATGATTCGATGAGCAAAAGCATCATGTTAATATTGAAATTTCATGCGGGTCGTTAGCTAGAATACACATACATAGCTGTGCGTGATCATATCTAGATGCATGCAACAAACCAGTTGCTTACTTATCGAATAAATGTCTAATAATGGATCCCACACAGCAAGAGGTAGGATCAGCATAATGACGAACTTAGGTCCTCCTTTTATAGCCAGATATAATCAGTTTTAACTGTTAAATACCGCCCTTGGTTAGGCAAACCACTCCGACATACGTTGCAAGCATTCTAACGGAATTTGCGCAGAAATCCCGCATAACAGTTATATTTCTTTCATTTAACACAACGAAAACTTAACGGTGCACATGAAATACATGGAATGGTGAACATAATAACATAATGCCTATTATAATAACTATATATATATATATATATATATATATATCAAAAAGATGTTTCACTTAAACCTCACTGAGATTACATCAGCCGATAGTAATCCATGTTTACCAACCACGAACGCGGACCGGACTACTTCCACAGGAAAGTACGGATTGTTCCTACCTGGGCCACCTGACCTAGAACCTCAAGTACGAAAGTACAGATTGTTCCTACCTTCAGTTCAGTTCAGTTCAGTTTGCACAGGACTTGGTGTGGCTAGAGCCAATCGTGTGTCCAGATAGTTGTGTTGTCGGCGCGTTTCCGTAGCTCCCAACACTGCGTGATTTTCTTTTTCTGAAAGGCAGAAATTTTGTGCAGTATCAGCCCTGGCAGAGTAAGGTGGAAACAATAAGTAAATTGCATCTGACCCTAAAAGCTGCTTAACATAACTCGGGGTATACTGCCACCCAACATGAGTCTACTGCTTTCTTAAAGGCCTTCACTCTTGTGGTATTTATGACCTCTTCCGGGAGCTTATTCCAATAAGGTACCACTCTATTTGAGAAGTACTTCGCCCTAATTTGGAGCCTCGAATGTTTCCTTTGTAATCTAAGGCTATGCCCCCTTGTACCTCTCTCGGGGATCAGCGAAAAAAGGTCTTCTCGACTTATTCCTGACAGTCCTTTCATTACCTTGAAGGTTTCTATCAAATCCCCGCGAATGCGCCGTCTTTCCATCGAGAATAGGTCTAGGGCACGGAGACGCTCTGTGTAGTTAAACCCCCTTTGCCCAGCCACCATTCTAGTGGCTAGCCCTTGCACTTTCTCCAAACAGTCGATATCTTTCTGGTAGAACGGTGCCCAGGCCTAAGCTTTCATGTCCCATCAACGGATGGGTGCTGTACGCCGGTTATGCTGGACTAGAGTCGTGACAGGATCGTCCAGTTGTAGTATACGCAGAAGTCCGGTTCATTCGTAATTCAGTCTTTATTATGTGGCACTTAGTACAGCAATACGTTAAATATAAGGGTATGAAAGTATTTACTAGTCAACTTCAGGTGGTTGGTCAGAATTTTCGTCCACTATATTCACAGATGTTCCTGAAACAGGGAGGAAAAACCAAGGGTAAGAGACGTATGTACAGTAGGGTCAACGGTTGTATATCTTAAGGAGATAAGCAGCCATATTTACAAGGCTTCCGCGCCACACCATACCCCTCTTAATGAGGAACCGGCCCGGTGCCTCGCAACACCTCCTTGACTGCCTACTTCTACTTCTGCGCCCACTTTTGGGACTTCATTGCTATCTGTTGGATGACTGACGTTCTCTCCATCACGACGAGACTGCACCTTGACGTGGTGTGATGGCTTGCGCTCCTTTATGACCCAAAGAGCTATACAGGATGGCTTCTCTAAGCCGGAGATGCAATCATACCTGACAGGTCAATGGGTAGAGGTCAGACAAAGTCCAGTCTCCTGGTCCTCCAGATTGGGGGTCGATTTAAGCTGGTAACTCAATCGGCAAAATCAGTGGAAGAATATTTGCTCCAAGCAAATGGACTTCCACTAAGCCATCCCGCTGCCTTGTGGATAGGTTCTTGTTAGAACTAAAGGCTTTGGATGTGGACCCTAATCGTTCTCCTGCTTTGTGGCTGAACACCCTAGCAGTACCCGTCAGACATCTCCCATGAACTGCACGAATAGAAAGAATTCCATACTGCATCGGTCGTCGCGCAGGATAATCAGGACCGCGCTGCCCATTGCATCGAGCGGGGTGGGTAGTGATAAGTGGGCTACTGCTCAGAATTCTCTCTCTTTTACTCAACCTTTGTCTTCTGTCCCTAACCACCTTTCTTTGCCCCATCTATCCACCCATAATGCTCTCACTGATAACACGGTCGATACTTGCAACGGTTCATTGTCAAATAGTGTCGGGAATAATCCTCCGTCTGACAACTCACATTTTATCAAGCCTCTTCAGCCTCTGAATCTCGGCTCCTTTACCGTGCGTACACTCATGCAGGCCGGTCAGCAGGCGTGCCTAGCCCTCACATTAGATTCTCTTAAGATTGATGTCTGCAGTGTAAGTGAAACGCGTATACAGGATTCGAGCAGTGTAATTCAACTAACTGCTCCTGGTATCTCATCGAGGTATTTTCTGCGCACTTCAGGAGACGAAGTAGCTCGAGCTGTGGGTCAACGTGGTGTAGGAATAGTCTTGACTGACAAGGCTGAGGCTACTCTTTTAGACTGGATCCCTATTATTAGTCGTTTGTGTTGTGAGACTCCAAGGGTCAGTCGGCGTTCGAAAAGACAGCTGTGTTGAGCGCAGTTTGTTTGTGATCTCGGCGTACGCCCCAACGGACTGCAGCTCGGACTTGCAGAAAGATGAGTTCTATGGTGAAATCGTCACCCTCGTTCACAGCAGTAAAGGTTCTGACATTGTAGTGCTAGCTTGTGACTTCAATGCACAAGTTGGCAAACTTAGTGTGTCAGAAGCCTGTTTAGGTGGGCGTTGTGCTTTACTCGCTGAGCGTACAGATAACGGGGATAGACTTCTACAGTTTTGTGCAGACAATCGATTGTTCTTGTCTATCACCAATTTTCGACACAGCTCGCTTCGCACAGCGACATGGCGCTCTAACTCTACAGGTACTTTGAGTCGAATTGTTCATATCGCCGTAAGCTACCGGTGGCGTAGTTCTGTTCCATAGCAAACAGCAAAGACTTGACCGTTACGCCGAGTACTTCAAGGAACAATTTAGCTGGCCGCACGCTAATGTAGTTACTCCCGTGTCAACAACTGCGACTCCTTGGGTGGTATCACTTGAGCCCCCATCGGAAGTAGAAGTAGAGTCATGTATTCGATTACTAAGGCGGGAGAAAGCGGCCGGTCCCGACGAACTTCCCCTAGTTCTTTTCAAACTGGGTAGTGGGGCGTTGATAAAACCACTTACCGTCTTGCTCTGTGACATTTGGAAGGAAGAGCGTATTCCGTTAATATGGAGCGAGTCATTGGATGTTCCCATGTTCAAGAACAGAATACGCAATGACTGTAGTAATCATCGTTGGATTAGCTCAATTCCGATAGTCATCAAAGTATTAGCCTCGATTCTGCTGCACCGTCTCACACCGGCTCGCGAGAGGAATGTCCGCGAACAGCAGGCTGGATTCCGCCCAGGTCGAGGATGCATCGACTAGATTTTTACTCTTCTCCGACTACTTGAAACTTGTCACACGCACCGCGGACCGACAGTAATGATTTTCTTAGACCTGAAAGGCACCTTCGATTCAGTTGACCGAACAGCGCTTTTCAATGTTCTTCATCGAAAAGGTATGTCCCAGAAGTTCGTGAACCTACTGAGATCATTGTATTCTCATACTTCTGGCCGTGTTGGAGTTTACGGTGAACTATCCAGTCGATTCGAAACGACCAGTGGTGTTCGACAGGGATGTCCTGTGTCTCCATTCCTGTTCAACTTCGTCATGGACGAAATAATGGAGAGTGCGTTGCAAAGTCTTCAGGATGTAGGCATCGAACTAGGAAATAGTGGAGAGCTATGTGACGTAGATTACGCGGATGACGTTGTCTGCTTGTTCGAATGCACTAGATAGGCTTGGGAGAGCTGTAGTTCCATTCGGCATGCGCTTTGCACCTTCAAAGTGCAAGGTGATGTTACAAGACTGGACGTCGGCGATTCCGAGCTTGATGCTCGATGGGGAGGTGCTGTCAGTTGTTGACCACTTTACCTACCTCGGTAGCTGCGTGACGACGGATGGGAGCACTGTAGTAGAGGTGAGCACGCGGATATCCAAGGCTCGAGCGGTGTACGCTGGACTGAAGCACTTGCGGCGCCGATCTGATATTTCACTGAAGTTGAAAGGCCGTGTATACTGTGCCGCAGTGCGTTCAGTTTTGTTGTATGGTTGCGAAACTTGGAGTCTGCGTGCTGAGGATATTCGTCGTCTTGAGGTTTTCGACCATCGATGTTTACGTAGTATCGCTAAGACTGGGTGGAATAGCCGAGTAAGTAGTGATGAGGTCAGATAGCGAGTTTTGGGTTACTAATTCGGAGAACGTTTTGTCACAGCGTATCCAGCTTACTAGACTTCGTTGGTTAGGACACGTGTTACGTATGACAAACACAAGTCTACCATAGCGTGTCCTATTCTCCGCCCCTCCTAGGGAGTGGAATGAGAAAATGTACAAGAGACTTAGGAAAAGTAGGTGCTTCATGTCCTCGTGGTTGCGGTCCAAAAGATCCGTCTACCAGTTAGCTGGATACACTGAAGGACATGGCTGCGAACCGCGAACAGTGGCGATCGTGTCGTCACTTTCTGTCGAGTCAGAATGACTGATCGATGTGCATTTGTACAGTTAGACTGTGTATTCTGTGTGTTGGCTACTAGGGCATTCTTTCCTTTTCCCACCCATGTAGGTCCACTCCCTGTCCATCTTGTATGTTCATACGTTCTAATTCAGCGTTCCACATGGTGAGAGGCAGTGGTCAGTGGGGCTTGCCCTACTGTTTAACGCTGTACGATGATCATGATGATGACGTTCGCTGTCTCCAACACCGGTTTCAACCGATTGAAATGAACAGTGAGCGTTCCGAGTTGACCGGTCTTGTCGCGAATAGAACAAAGATTTTCAGAAATAATCCTTTCCACGACGAACGGTCTTGTCCATTGTTTATGCAGTTTCGCTGGATCGTCCATCGGTAATGCGTCAAAATGCAGCAACACAGTATCACCTACTTTTAGCGGTGATCCGTGAGCTTTCTTGTCTTAGTATTGTTTCTGTTGTCGATGACTCTCTCGTAAGTTCCGTTGGGCTAGCTCATGCGTCTTGATCAGCGTTCCTTTAAGTTCTACTACGTAGTCCGTTACTGATTGAGGCAGTCGCCCGATGTAGGGTGTTCGTAGATCACATGAGACGCGCATTTCTCTCCCCGTCCAGAGGAAATGCGGTGTCTGTCCCGTCGATCGATGTACAGTGCTTTTTTATGCCACCAAGCATTGCTTCAACACTTGGTCCCAGTGTTCCGTTTCTTCGACAAAGGCCTTGAGTAGCCCTTTTATGGTTCGGTTCGTCCGTTCGACCAGTCCGTTCCCTTCCGGGTGATATGCGGTTATCCCGGTCTTGTCAATCTGCAGTAATTTGCACAGTTCATAGACAGTACTGTTTTCAAAGCTGCTTCCTCTGTCTGAATGAAGTTGCTCGGGTGACCCCCAATTGCAGACCCAATTCTCAAAAATTCTTCTCGCGACGATTGCCGCATCGATAACAGGAACTGCGACAGCCTCCGCCCACTTTGTGAAATAATCGACCATCACGATGATATATTTGTTTCCTCTTTGGGTTTCCGGTAGTGGGTCCATAATATCGACTCCGACTATTTCGTTCGGATATCCTGCCTGTATGGGTTTGAGTGGTGCTCGGCGTCTGGGATTAGGATCTTCCCAGGTAGCGCATGGTTGGCATCGTTGACAGAAGCTGGCTACGTCACGTCGTTGATGGGGCCACCGGTACCTGGCGCGGACTGCATCATACATTTTATTCTGACCAGGATGTCCCAAGTCGTGATGAAGTCGTTCCATGACGGCCTGCGTTTGCGATTGCGGGACTAATCGCCTGAGGTAGTTAGGCCCTTGTTGGAGGAAGAGTAGGTCATCGCATAGTTTGATTTTGTCCCACAGTGACCATAAGCAACGGGTTTCATAGCTTGTTCCCGCTAGTTCTTCTCCTGTTGGTCGTTTTCCTCCTTCCTTCCTACATCGATACAAGACGGCCAATTCGGGATCTTCAGCGTGTATCCTTCTTCAGTCTTCCGAACTTGTATCGAGGTTGACCAGTGCCACATATTGAGAGCTGCACGAGGGGCAATCACCATGGTTTCGGTTGGGTCTCCGCGACATTGCGTCTGCATTCCCATATCGTTACCCCGGTCAATGTAGGCAGGTGTATGAGTATTCTTGCAACTGATCTTGCCATCGCGCCACTTTGCCTTCCGGGTCCTTGAAGTTGGCAAGCCACAAAAGTGCTCGATGATCGGTGCGGACGAGGAAATGACGTCCCAGAAGATAGTGTCGATAGTATTTAATAAAGTATACCAGGGCCAGAAATTCTTTTCTTGTAGCAAAATAGTTCTCTTCGCGTTTGCTTAACGTTCTGCTTCCATATGATATCACGTGTTCCATACCGTTTGGACCGCGTTGTGATAGTACCGCTCCGATACCCTTTTCGGATGCGTCTGTGTCCAATATGAATTCTCCAGCATTCTCTGTGGTGTTTGGGAATGTTAATACTGGTGCTTGACATAACCACACGCGGATGTCTTCAAATGCTTGCTGTTGGTCCTCACCCCAGTGAGATTCTTTATTAGCTTCCAGTGACGCATTTAGCGGAGCAGCTATGGTGGCGAAGTTTTGGATGAAATTTCGATAATACGACGCCAGTCCTAAGAAACTCCGAACCTCGTCGGCAGTCTTCGGGGTCGGCCAGCTCTTGACTAACTCTGTTTTCGCAGGGTCTGTCTGAATGCCTGTGCTGGACACGACATGCCCCAGATACGCTGCAACATGTGGCATTTGGACGGCTTCAGTTTAAGACCGACGTTGCGCATCCTGTCGAATACAAGAACTAGGTTGTGTAAATGTTCCTCCGGTGTCTTGCCTTTGACGATTACATCATCCAAGTATACCAAGCAGCACTTTGGGATTACATCTGCCAAAACGGTACGCATTAGACGCTGAAAAGTGGCTGGTGCGTTCGTCAGACCAAAGGACATTGTCTGGAATTCATACGGACCATTTGGAAGTGTGAAAGCTGTCTTCTGACTATCTAGCTCCTCTTCCTCTACTTGCCAGTACCCAGAGGCCAAGTCCAGCGTACTAAACCATTGCGATCCTCCTAGTGATTCCAGTAAATCGTCCATCCTTGGTAGTGGGAAGGAATCTTTCTTGATCACCTGATTAGGTTTCCGATCATCCACACAAAGACGAAGTCCGCAGTCTTTCTTCTTTACTAACACGACCGGTGCTGCCCAGGGGGACTTGGAGGGTTCAATCACGTTATTGTCCAGCATTTCCTGGGTCATATTTCTTACTAGTGCTTCATGACAAGGTGGGATCTTCCTGGCGCGCACTTTGATGGGTTGGGCTTGACCAGTGTTAATAAAGTAGCGCGCTACATCCGTCCGACCTAATTTTGTGCCGTCCCAGGCAAAAGCATAGGTGTATCTGTTATTAAGATTTGTCGGTTGTTTTATCGTTTGTGGTGGGGCATCCACCGACTGTATCAAGTTGTTTATGTCTTTACTATAGTCACCTTCGATTGGCACGTATGACGTCGGATCGTGCGCAGAGATTATTGGTAGTAAAAATATATATATATATATATATATATATATATATATATATATATATATATATATATATATATATATGGGCGAGATTATCAGGCGGGTCATGAGATGAGGTTCGGACGCAAAAGACTGTGATTTATTATGGTCTAATAGTCTAGACAGTCATCATATGCTCGGTCTATGTTTACGTTAATGCAAGTCATGCTGGTTATAGATGATGCGTCAAGGAGTTTGCTTTTTGCTCCTTTAAGTTGTTTTGGTGTACGACACGATCGCAGCGAATCAGGAAGCTTATTCCGGAGGCTAGAATAGATAACCGCGAAATATATAGATCTGACTGAGAGTCTACTGAATAACGGTGATAAATCGTGGGAAAGAAGAGGCTTATTGACAGTGTGTGGGAAGTTCTACAGTGGCCTCTCTAAAAATGTGAACACATCTGGACGGAATTATTTCAAAGTGAGATTGATTGGATTCAGGAAGTTGGTAGGGAAAAACAATTAGCGGACGGAGTCATGTTTTAAGTATGTCGATAGCGAATTCTAAAAGAACGATCAAACAGTGTATTTATAATTCTAAAATGGTCAGCAATGAAAAGGAAAGAAATGTCAAGTGATCTTGGAGGGCAAGGTTGTTCGAAGAAGCAGAGTAATGACCCAAAAGTCAAGGCCTTTTTCGTAAGCTTGAATTTCGGTTTTGTGGACCTTGAATAAGCGCAAAATAGTCGGGGCAAAAAGGAATTTATCTATAGCATGCACGAATGCAAACTTTGGCTGAGAAAATCTAATGTGCGAGGGGAGTTTGTTCCAGATTCTGGAGTGTGTAAGGAGAAAAAGCTTTTAGCTTAGAACGGTCCTCGCAGGGGTTTGTGGTAATGGTACACTGTCTATAACGGAGTAAGTACGCAGTATCCGAGAAGAAACATAATTGACTGGAGTAATAAGATTGCTTAGTCAATAATTTATACAGAAATATCAGGTTGAGCTTAGTGCGACGAAGCCATAATGGCTCGATTTTGAGATATAGTTTAATGGTGACGACCACTCAATAAGGTGAATGCATTCAATGATAATCCTGTCGGATTTTCGCATGCTAGAGAAGACTAAAGGACAGTATTCTAGAAGGGGTCTGGCGTGTACTTTGTACATGTAAAGAACGCTTTCTTTAGGCCGGAAGGATCTGAACAGAAGGTCGAGACACTTTTCAGCCTTCGCCGTTTGGAAGACATGTTCGGAGAAGTTAAAAGAGCAAGACTACTTTAAACCAAGGTCTTTTAGTAAGACCTGGCTGTCGCTGGGTGAACCGCAGATGCATAAGGTGAGAAAAGGCACCTGTCGGCGGAAGATTTCATCGTCCAGGTTGAGCACCATTCATCGAGGGCGGCTAAGTCGGCGGAGATTTTAGAGATGGTGGTATTGAGGTCGCCAAGTGAAAAAGTGTAAACTCTCTCATTATCGTCCGCAAACAAGAACGGCGTGCCATTAAGTATTGTGGGAAATATATCATTTATGTATAGGAGGAAAAGAAAGGGGCCTAAAACACTGCCCTAAATGACATCGCTAGTAAAAGGTCTAGGGCTAGAGTTGTATCCGTTAATCAAAAGAACCTGTGAACGATGGACAAAACTATACAGCATTTGGAAGCGAGAACGCTAGAGAAAGTTGTCAGTTGGGGGGCACGATGTAGGGTGGAGGGAACGGCTTGTGAAGGCCCCATCCAATTACCGCCCTTTAAACCATACTCCTATTTAGGCTACTGTAGAACTTCTCACACACTGTCAATAAGCCTCTTCTTTCCCACGATTTATCACCGTTATTCAGTAGACTCTCAGTCAGATCTATATATTTCGCGGTTATCTATTCTAGCCTCCGGAATAGGCTTCCTGATTCGCTGCGATCGTGTCGTACACCAAAACAACTTAAAGGAGCAAAAAGCAAACTCCTTGACGCATCATCTATAACCAGCATGACCTGCATTAACGTAAATCAGGTACTAACTGGATCCCGAGAATGGCTTATGGAATGGACAACAAGCCAAAAGTTCCGAAGCATGCCAAAAGACGGTAAAAGTCGGTGGAATAGGCGTAGAGCGGTTTGTATTGAAACAACGTCGTTAACGTTTAGGTTTGGGAGCGAAACCGGACTCGATACTAGCTAAGGGAGCTAAAGCTTCAACCGTCCGCAAGCGGAGCAGTCAAAAGAGTGTTTTTCAATTGGCGAAAACCATTTGTCCACGCATCAGGCAGACAAACTACACACAGCCCTGTGGCATCGAACAACATACAAACTACTAGGGCTGCGCTAATTGGTTATGTTTGTCTGAGGTAATTTTTGGTCATGAATTTACACATTCAAACTCAGTCATCTCCGGGCCGCTACACTTAGACCTATTAATCAGTCATTTTGTCAAGGCTCACCCGAAGCGTTCAAAGTGCAGTAATCCTCCCACGTACGACTGGGATTGAATACGTGGGAGGAGCTCCGTTCCCATGAACGGCGGCAGAAATATCAAAGCTAAAAAGAGTTCAGACAGGCGTAACCCGTCTTTTTGAGGGCTCAAGCAACACGATCGTCACCTGAGTGTCTTCCGACCGTTACCTAAGTGTCCCCTTTGGAACAAAAGCAGGGACACTCAGGTGAAGGTCACTGAAATTGATTAAAACGGACTCCATTACTCCCAAGTAGTTTTAAATACCAATTTGGACTTAGTACACCTGAACACACGTATCCCCTTCCAGTAAGTATTATTATTATTTTATGAAAACACTTGTTTCCCGACACAAATTTGAATAGAGAAGTCAAAATTATTAGTTTGCATAATGTATCCGGGATCGTTTCGCTGCATTTTCACAAAGTGCATACTGCAGTTACGACCATTGTTTATGTAGTCAGGAAAAACGAACATGGAGACAAAATATACTCTAGCAACAACCGACGATTGCTCATTTACGCAGAAGCACTAGCCATTCGCAATCTAAACCCCGAAATATGCAAGCAGCGCGAATGGTTCATCTCATTAGCTGTGCCTTGGTAACATACATTTGTTAATTGTTCTCAATTTTGTCTCTTAATGCTCGTTTTTCACGACTATTTAAACAGTTGCCGTGACTGCAGTATGTACTTAGTAAAGATGCAGCGAAATGATCCTGGATATATTATTCTATGGTATAGTGGAAATTCGCCACAGGTGTAACAATAATCTTAACCACTATTCCGCATAAACCATTTAGCGAAATAAATTCCCAAAATGCATACAAAAGCCCGATGTATTAAAATGGTTATTATATTAGGAAAAATAAGTTTATATAGACTTGTTTTACGGAACACAGTTATATTCCGACAACTGGATGCATGCACGAACACTGCGATTTCCAAAGAACAATTGTTATTCACCCATGTGTTCTTGCGGTGCATTTCGCAGATTCTGGAAAGGAGGAAATGATAAAGATGTTTGTTGAACCAGGGTTGTAACTGAACCGCTGTCCAGTGAATGAGTGACTAGTAGAACACGAACCCGAATCCCAAATTGAATAAGGCGAGTCGGTCAACTACGTGTACTTCAGAGAACAATCATTGGAATTACAAGAAACATACCTCAATTTTGTGGGGGCAATTCAACCACAAGTGTCTGGGAATAGACGTCAAATCGTCTGAAGGGTGTGGCGGGGACCGTATGCCGAGTGATACGGGACCGAGTCATCGGAATTGGGTGAAATTCATCTTTATAACGAGAAAAGTCAACCAATCAGAGAAAGAGTAGGAATCGTACATAAGACGGATGGACAGAAATATGTCCATGAAACTAGCTCAGACAAGGACCAAGAGGATTGCACGCACGCTTGACCTAGACCCTCACGCAGACGTGGCGTGATCTTTAGCATGGAAGGAAAGTACAAAGGTCACTCGTGCGGTGCGAGTGAGAAAGCCGACAAAGAACGGAGGCAAACATGACACACAAGGTCGGGCACATGGCGCACAAAAACTTGAAGGTCGTAGGCCCCTGCATTGGGCCCAATGGAAAATCGGTCCACTGTAAAAATACAGTCATAGGGAAAACGGTAGGTGAACGGAGACGAGGTAACCGGGTTCAACATGGGAAAGGAAAGGAAAGACGTGTAGATCGAACTGGTTGGAGAGGGCCGGATGACGCGCTAATTAAAGTCACGGGAGTGAAGAAAAGAAGACTGCGCGGGAATTTCACAACTGTACTGAACTACCGTTACAATGGTAGTACAAAATGTGGTTATAATCTTTAACGTTACTAATAGACTTATCAGATGGCTAGGCAAAGGATAAGAAATTACCAATGATGGAATCATAACTGACCTCAGTACTTTCGGTTTTTATCGCGACGTCTTGAAACGGTGAATGGGTGCTTGCAACCTCGTTCACCGTACTCAATGTTGTATTTTTTCGTTGATGAAAGGGATTGTAGCCCTAGGAAAATTGTCCTTAGTTACAGTTGTTTGAAATACTGAGTAAGAAAACTAAACGCCACACTCATCGACGATTAATCTGCAGACTTTTGTGTTTGCAAATGAGTGTCACCCATGAACACTCCGACTATTTAATTTTTGCAGTAAGCAATCCGACATCAATGTTTGCATGATTTGACGCACACATTTATCGATAGTTCTTGGTCACGTGGCTACCTTTGTTGGTAACTACGAATCTCAGAATCGTAAAAATGGATATTACCCTTTGTTTGTCAAAGATTTTATCCTCCAACTTTTCATTCAATCTGCTGAACTCCCACGCATTCCGCACAGGAATAACACAATGAAACAGCCGCACCGACGCACCCGCATTGTTCAAATTCTCAGATTCAAGGTTAAGATCCTCTAACGTTTTCCGTATCTCCACAACATGAGTTGTGAGGTCGTTCATCATAGCTGCAAGTGCTTAACGCAACGTCCGAACTTGAACATACAAACGAAAGTCTTGCCATAAGTATTATGTTCGGAAACTCCGGCAACAACTAAGTCCATGTCGAGGACCGATTAATCGTCGCATTATTTCGAGACAAACACTGCGCACGTAGTCATTGGGAAACAGGACTATCATATCTACCGGTAGTACGTCAAACAGGGAACTTCCAGTATGGTGACTACCTTGGCGATGATTTCGAAAATCAACGTCATTGTGTAGCCTTCCGGTGGTTGACAGAAAAATGAGCCGGTTTTGGATGCAATAGCCACGTTGTGTGCATCTGTGACAGCTGTATAACCTACTTAAGTATTGCCTTTCTCTTAGCCCAAAAAGTACGTATCCACCGGCGCCAACATTTTTCTTTTGGGTCCTCATTGGGGGCCCATCAACGACCTCGGATCCAAGGGAAAATCAAGCTTTAGTTGTCTCAGAGCTTGTAATAAAACCATCAAATCGCTAATCGATGAGTGCATTTGTAATGCAGCTTGCCTCACAACCTCCCTGGCTAAAGGAACAACCGGAAAATATAAATTTACAAACAGTTACCTTCTGCAAGCCCACTTATTACTTCGCTTGGTGTTTTAAATTTAATTTATCTAACCCTGAATGATAATTCTGATGCATATATTGCTGATGACCAAGAAGCTTACCGTTCATGAAAGTGGCCGCAGTCAAATCAGTTGATACCGGTCCCTTGTTTGGTACGCACGTGGTGTTTCCCATCATGTTCTCACAACTATCTATATTTTAAAGTTTAGTGTACATTAACTTAGAGCGGTACAGGTAGCAGCAGCTATGACTAGTTGCTCCGCAACTGCTACATGTGAGCCCTTCGTTGTTTCTGGACTTTCGATTTCATCGATTATATCACCTCGTTACTCATTGAACCGAAACAATGGCCTGAAAAATTGTAACAAACATCATAGCAACTAACTTTGTGCATCATCGTTCCGTATGAGGGATGAATTGAAATCGGCCGTATTAACCCTGCGGAATGCGATCTGCTTCTTGGGCCTCCATATTGCAGTTATGGAATAGCCAAGCAATTCAGAGCTTATTTTTTCCATCTATAGATGGAGAGATGGGGGACAATAAATAGCATATATTCACCGAAGAACCGCAAAAATTGACTAAACGCGGCGCAGTGTCTAATAACGTTACCGAAGCAGTGACAACGAACAACCACAGCCAAAAAAGGCGGCCATAGTGGAAATGCATTAAAACAAGTAGAATATTTAAATTCATAATACATAGTTAACTGGACAATAACTGTCAATATTTATCATTATTATAATAATTTTAATCCGGAAATATTAGCTTTGTAATCCCTATACATTCACGATTGGAGAGATTCTTGTATCTTAAGTCAGTCGGGGTCAAGCTATTAAATATTCCAAAATGTGGCCTGATAGAGACTCTCGTTAGAAGTTTTCCACATTTATGATAGATTCTCCGGTATTTCTATAGATTTCGATTGTTTTTTGATTTAATGCATTGGTTTTCTTCGACCGTCCCCTTGGGGACACCCAGGTGACGGTTGAGTATCCCTTTGCGCTGCCTGAGAGATTACGCGAGACTGACTATGAAGGTCGCCTGTATATTACTGGATTGTTTCCAGTGGCACGTAGTGTAGTCCAAGGTTACCTGATCTTCAGCGGGCCTATCATCCGAGGCGACCTTGGACCAGAAGTACGTGCGCGGCTCTCTTTGTGATCACGGTCACACGCGAGAACATCCGCTTACTTTAAAGAGGCAGCATTCGTTGGGCCTACCTTTGATGTACCTTCCATCTCGGAGGGTGGCCTATCTATGGAAAGCGATGCCAGCTGAACTGGCGGAAGAGCCTAACGATCCATCGTTCAAGTGACTACCTGACGTCTTTCTGAAAAGGTGGTGGCTTATGACTCAAACCTGAGTCTACGTCGCTGAGCTGTGACGATAAGACTTAGGCGGGAGAGATCCATTCTGCCTCTTTCAGGAAGAGTAAGAAAGAAGAGTGTGATCGTTTTGTGGCACCTTTTTTGTGAAATCTATAAGATGCTGGGTACTAATCACTGCGTAATGTCGGTGACTCAGCCCAAGATTGATGTTCCTGAAGAGGCAAAATAGGAGAAATACTGGAGGCGCAAGAAAGCCCTCAATGGGAAGAAATGCCTCATTGGTGGCGGTCACATTATGGGAGCACCGGCGATCGTTCCCTAAATGAATCTGGTCAACTTTCGCTTTTATTTCTATCCTTTTATGTATTTTCACATCGTATGTATGCCTATTGTTGATTTTGCGCATCAACGTTAGCTGAGTTCTGTACCACAGACGTCCGAGTTATGCGTTTCAGCGCACTTCTGGCTGGTCAATTTGTAATCTAGTAATTATTTTCTCTGGTTTAATATATTTATATGGGTCAACTCTGCAATACAATTAAGGTTCAGTTTTACAGCCTTGGCGTTCTTGTCACTTCGGTTTGTATAGTTATGTGCAAGACAGATTTGAATACGTCCTATTAGTTCGGGTACTGTGAATACTGCAAAAATCGAAGACCTCCCTGAAAATAAGCCATCAGCGAGGTGGCAATCATCATTCTTTTAGCACACGGGCAAGGGCTTTGTTAACACAGTAGTGCAGCTATGACGCATCTATCCATGAACTAGTCGTTTCATGACACCACTTTTCTGACTGGTTAAATACTGCCTACCTTTCATACCGACCGAACACCCAACCAGGTGTCGACACAGTGTGGTCCAAATTAGTTAATCCTATACACCCACCACGCTGCGCAATCGATAAAAATAAAGTATGTGTCCATGTACTCTCTGTTTCCCGTTATATAATTTGTTGGTCCTCGGGCATGCTGGAATACAGTTTACGTACTTATTTGTGGGTAATTCTCCTTGGGAATGGGACGATCGAACGGGTACTGATGGGGAATAATCGAAAAAGATTTGCGCACCGACACAACGGTTTTCGTTCAAAGCCAGTGATGGACAGCGCTGTCTAATGTTCTGTTGACGTGAAGCAAACCGCTAAAAACCGGCCGTGATATTCTGGGGATAGGGCGTATCAGTTGAGACCATGCACACACTCCGGTTTGTGTTCAAATGAGAACCCGGTCGATAATGCTCTGATGACTACCGCCAACAAGCCCGATGATTTTACAAATTGATTTGAGCGTAGCTACTGCATAATGAATGATTTCATACAACTATGTTATATCGTCCAGCTTCTTCATCCTTATACCGCAAAGTCACAGTGAACTTGTCTCGGAATGAGCTCTGTACTAAATCTGGTCCAAACGATTTCAGAGTGCACCTCAGAGTTCAAACCGTGCTTTGCGTACATATGATTCAAGAGTGCACCTATTCGCTGCCGACACTTCTGCTCAAGGCAAATCCCAGTTATCATCTGACGCCACCTGCATCCAAAATTTCTATGGCAGACTGAAAGGCAGTTGATCGGATATTTATTTCTTGCAGTCCAGTCTTACAAATCGATTGCTGAAAAATAATATAAATTTTCGAATAATTCAACCCAAATTCGAAAGTTTAAAAGGTACCATCTAAGGTTCATGCTAATGAGAGACTGTGGTACTGTCTGTCGACTCGTAATCATGCTTCATATACTGGGAGGTCATGTGGTTTAATAGCCACCGGTTATCTCTGCTATTGTAGTTGAACGGTGTGATTAAGTATCATGCTTTACCCACTGTGCTCATGCGGAATTAATCATTGGTATTCGACTGGGAAACCAAAACAAAAGGATGCTGTAGGCTGGTCTTTACACTCGGTTTCTGAGGAATCAATTTCTGCTGACATTACACAAAGACACTAAAAAATCAGCTAACAGTGTATTCAGATCGCTCAAATTATTTCGTTTTTTTCATCGGATTTCGTTGCTAGCTGAGTTGCTGACCCAGTACCCGTGTAAATAACGTCTAAATCAAACTACATTGATCGTCAAAGAATGCCCCACTCCTAATGAACTATGGCTCTAAGTCTCAAAACCATCAGTTCGGAATGTTTTGAAAAAGCTGAAGGACTTTTTCACTTGTGCTTCACACAATCTACCATTGCATGAGTTTGTTATCAAGGTCACACGCACTCTTATGTGTACTTTAGAGTCCCACAACTCACACGTCAATCCGCTCTTTTGAGTTCACTTGATGCCCACAGAGAAGAAGGTCGTGTGCCGTCCCATCGAAATATAAGAATCGGGGAAGTCACAATACGAGATTATCAAGTGTTCTGGCCTTTCAAGATGGCCAATTAGCAGATAGATAGATCAACTGAACAATCGAAATCCATCATTTGCATCGACGGGTCAATGTATCTATGACTCAAATATGATCGTCAAAGGTGTATTTAGAAACAAATCTCTGAAACTACTAAGAATGATATGATGACAACAACATTATATCACAATGCAGGTTCATCACACGTCTGGGAAGCCATCTGGTGGGAAGGTCGAAGTGAGGTGTTATTTGGGGACGGTACTGTCAGTGGTTCAGTTTATGTAGGAGTCCTGATCCGGCACATTTTGCCACTGTTGAGTACAACTGCTAAAACGACTTTCCAGGACGCTAACGTGCTTGCATATAGTTTCCTTCTCGTACGCAAGTTTATTGAGCATGCTGGTACAAATAGGATCCCGTGGCCAACTCGATCTCCTGATATCAATCCAATCGAGCGAGGTAGATCGGAGGTGGTAATACAAATCTGTGGAGGAATTGAAGACTACCATTGATAGAAATGGTACCGTATGCCACAAGCTGCTATCAGATGGTTGATAGAGAGCATGATTTGACGAGTAAATGCTTTTATATCACCCAGGGTTGGTTCAACTATATAATAATGAGTGACCATTTGAGAACGATCACATTTTTGAGTTAACGACGAAATATTTTGATGTTAGCGAAGGATTTCACTCACATACAGTGCTTTCGGGAAGGGGGATGGCGTTTTCTTTGAAGAATTGTGTGTATCCAAATTCGAATATGAATGAATTTTTCGCGTGGTAATTCATTTTTTGCCCAACGGCTGTTTGATCAAACTGTCACATACGTCCCATTGCGTTTGGCATGCCCAGTTGTTTACATGACTGCGGAGAAATCCATGGTTTTCGAATGAGATTGGATCTGTGCCGGACGTGAGATCCACGTAGCCAGAATGTTTAACTTCATAATTGGTAATTACTGAAAAATCACTACTTTTCCGTGTAGAACATTGACCCTCCAATCGAATCTGTTTCAATTCCATCGTAATGCTTAGTTTTACACAAAACTCTTGTAAAAATAGCTAAAGTTTGTGCAGAAAATATGAATAGACAGCACATGACAGTACGAACCAGGGTATATTCGGATTCACAGATCCATTGAAAAATGTGCTACTAATGCATTGGATAACAATATGTGCTTTGGTCTTTTCAACGGTATCCAGTTCGCAGCCCAATATATTGGATAGATAGGACTTTGAATCAGGTCGTTTACTTTATATGCTTGAATGTGAGCGTTAAATAAAGCTTTTACTCATTGTAATTCTTTTATTTTTCTTTGGAGAATCATTTGCAGTTGGTCTTCCAATGAGAGGTGAAATGCGCAATGATTTTCCACACTGAACGGTTTAGGAACTTATTGATGCAGTACCGACTATTGGATCACCACGTAAAACAATGTAAAAAGCTGATTCATTACGCTTTTTGAAAATCCCTGAAGCTGGGGGCGTTCACCAAGATTCAGCTCCGACTGAAAAATTCCAGATGCTGCGGTTCACAGTCCCCGGTTTTAATTTTCAGCTGGTCCGGGATAATTCCTAACACCTGCTACGAATGATAGTCAAATTGTACAACGCAGATCTGTCCCTAATTCTTGCTGCTGGCAAACCGTTATCGACTCACAGGTTGACTTCTATAATATAAATCCACTCAGCGGAGAGGCTCTGTTCAGTTCCAGCTCACAGTGCCCCGGATTTCGGCTTTTCAGATTTTGATCTTATTTTGGATTTCGTTGATGTGCACAACTGAACATATCTGGTAAGCGTAAAGAAAGTTTTACGAGATTGGATTTAAGTTGGATCTAGCGTAGATCGTGTTCGATACATCCAAATGAAATTCTAATCCAGTGGAACCTAACTGAGTGCATGCTTCTGGAAACTTTGCTGGTTCAGTTGCCATCAATAAAGTTGCAGTGACATTTCATAATAGTCTTCACACTGTTCTATAAACGAAAAGGTTTCCCCAGGCTATTTTATATTTGTAAAACAACTCACTATGCTGTTTCAACTGGGAGAGTACTGAACGGCTGTTAAAACGGACTTGTTAGTAACAATCGGCAAAACCTGATGACCGAGTCCAGGCTGGGAATCAAACCCCGAAGTGGAGAAATGTGAGCAGCACAGCTGGCCCACAAGTTCTGTCCGATTCGCATCAACCACACACTCCACGCAACTTATCCTTCCCCACCATTTTGGAAAGGCGAAAATCTACCTAAAGCACAACGATTGACTGACTGTTGGTATCACTTCCTCAAGTAGAACAACAGCGTTCATGCTAACAATAACAGGAGTTGATCTGTTTGCTTTTGATGGTTCCTTAGCGTACTGCAGGCCATTTCCGAAGTATAACAGACTCAAGAACAAGCTAAGAAAACGGATCAATAATATGTGTGATTCAGAATCATGCACTGAGGTTTGAGTCCCAGTTGATGTTCGGTAGATATGCTCTGCTGATAGTTCCCGCCAATGACGGAAAGTTACCCCAATGCTTCCACTGAATTTCAGTTTCTCGAGTTCTGTACTGGAACTTCATGAGGAGCATATTGAACCAAGATATTTGTTACGTAACACTGGAAAAGTCGTTTGCGCATAACTGTATGTTCATTTGCCTTATTCTCACTTGACTGGCGCTACCGCCATTGCTCTGCCCCGTGAGGGAATGTGACCTTTTTGATTCCGACCGACGGCCTTGGACTTTTGGACGAAGAAACCAAGTAGATATTCCATTACATAAAATACAAGCTCTTCGTGATAATTGATGCGTCAGAGCTGAGATCACTTTGGGGTATATCAAAAAACGACGCGCCAAGTGAAGTGTTGTATGGAAGTGTTTATTGGTAACTAACACAGCTCTGTATTGATGGTTGGCAAATTTTGATAATGTTTTGAAGTGATCCAAATGTGAAAAGTCTTTGGCCTCGGCGGGATTCGAACCCACTCTGATCCATGTGCAGAAAGTCGAAGATCCTCCGGCGTGGACTCGTAGCTCAGCTGGTGGAGCACTCGCGGTACTAAAGCGATGGTGGTGACCATGCGTGGGTTCGAATCTCGCCGAGGCAAAAGACTTTTCACATTTGGATCACCTCAAAACATTATCAAAATCTGCCAACCATCAATACATTGTAAAACGTGCCCAATGCACTTAACTGGTGGAGTCCGGTTAGTACAAAGGGAAATCCTGCTGTAGGCAGTCAAATTACAAGCTAGTTCACTGTGGTGGATGCCATGTGCTACTGTAATTTGGGCGGGTATACTGTGATCCATATGCAGAAAGTCGAGATCCTCCGGCGTGGCCTCGTAGCTCAGCTGGTAGAGCACTCGCGGTATTAAAGCGAGGGTGGTGACCATGCGCGGGTTCGAATCCCGCTAGGGCCAAGGGCTTTTTACATTTGGATCACCTCAAACATAACACAGTTTTGTCGGATGAGATGTTAGGCAGTCAACTTTTCGGTTACCGCGGGTAACCTTTCCCAAGACCAGTTTGCATTCGAGTGCAAATTGGTCTTGAAACGTCGACTGCCTACTGTCTCCTCCTACGGTGCTGTGTTACTGAACGATAAACATCCTCGTGACAATGAGTGAATTCTGTGAACCTATAGATTCACGAAGCACTTTGCTTTTGCGCGTGCTGCTATGCTTACCTGAAGCTTTTAAAGAACGGACAGTGCATAATATGAAATGATGATTGTGCCGAACTGTGAACCAGTGGTTGAATGACCTATAGAAGACGAAAGGGGAATCTTTAATCAGAGACCGCGACTTTGGTAGTCTCCATGTACTACAAGAAAATCAATCAAGAGCGGACCAGTACATAACTAACATTGTGTGGAATCTGGCCACAAGTTATAGAGAAGTACAGTGGCTTCGACTGGTGTAAATATGAGTCGATTCTTATCTATTTTGTTTGGGTACATTTTTCGAATAAAGTACGGAAGAAATTCTTCCCTTGTGTTCTTGGGGAAAAGAGCATAATGGAATATTTAACTCCTACTATTTTCACAAGTTTTACAAACTCAGATCCAATATTACTTGACTATCCTATATCCACTTGAGTGCTTCGTGGAAATAAATCCACTGGAATTCTGATCACATCTGCTGTGATCAAAGGTGCTTAGTGACTGTTGTATCAAACCAGACCAATATTCTATCTAAATATTTTTTTACTACACAGTGGACGCGCATCCCAATAGATTGCAGATGATGTCAATAAATTGATTATAATCTGAAAGAGGGCACCAACAAGCGTCCGGATTTCTTCTAATTAACATCTGCAGTTTGTGTGCAAACCAGCTTACACGGAGTACTTTGCAGCTGTTTACGTCCGTACTACTGCCCATACAAATAAAAACTGAGATTTTCTGTCCCACGTATCAAAGAATTTCAAAAGTGTTGATTTTTCCCATAATGAAGAGCGACACTTTTAGTTCAAGCCAAATAATAACTGCACCTTCGTTTACCACGAACACAGGCTCAATTCTTTTCCACATTCTGCGAAGTGTGCATCTAAATACCGTTAACGAGGTTCCGTAACCTATCGGCTGATGACCAAATGCTTGTGTCTGTACACACTTCACCCATTATTTTAGTTCACTCTTGTCATTCACAGTTTGCTTCCATTTTCGACCGAATTTCGGATTGCAGATGAACTGAAAAGAGCATGGACACCATTATCGTTTACAGCAGAATTTACTCAATCAATTCAACATAACTTGCGCTATCAAAACTTGTAACTGAAAAATGCAAGTTCATGTGGTATTCACTAACGGCTACGTGGTATTTTAAATAGAGTTTAGAAAAATTTGGAATGCTTTTCTCAAACCCTCGATTTATTCAAGTATTCTGCGTACGGTGTATGAGTTGAATAGAACACGGATTGGTTGAAACCCTGGGATATAGATCAAGTAACCTCAACAGTTTTCGGGAAAATCTAAGTGAAAATATTTCAGCGTATATTGTCTTTTTATGATAACAGAGTAAGTAACTGATTGGCAATCAAAACTCAACCAGAAGCGTGAAATTGGAATATTTATTTCTTTGTCGGCTGCTGTTCAATCGACATGTTACATTAGCTAGAAAGAGACTACAATAAAATGGGTGTGTGCGACTCATATCTTATATCATGATTACAGTCATATAACTGTTATCACATCAAAGCACAGAGAAAGCATATATGTGGGGCATTATATATCAGGATACGCCATCAAAATAGTTTATAGGATCTCACTGGAAAAAATCCTGAGAAGTGTTTCGAACATGAAAGTATACAAGAAATTTGGGGGTATTTTAATGGGTCTAATGTGTTTACAATTTTTTGTGAAGAATAAAATAAATCTTCTGGAGCGAGTGCCACCACATAAAATGTACATTCTCCTTCAAATTACCTGATCTTAACAAGCAGGATAAATCAAGTACGACAACCGTAGAGACGGCTTACAAAACCGGTGTGCATCCAATTAATCGCATCACTTATGGTGAATTACCTTTCGTAAAGACAGAGAAGAGTAAAGTGGTTTAGCAACTACGGACATTATCGAGAATCAAGTCCTTGTCGGATTTTTTCGAAACTCGTTTGTCACTTTTGTATTGTTTACCTGTAGACTGCCCAGCCCAGTGAGGGAAATATACAGAAACCTTCTCCCCAGACTTCAAATAAATTCTCAATCCCATTTATATCTGGACTTGTAAAATGAAACCGTTGAATTATCACTGATTTCACCTCTCTAAAAGCGGACAAAGAATGAATATATATATATATCCATGGATAAACGATATATAACATTTTACTGCACATCATATGATGCACACGCAGGCATAAAGTTAGCTTTCTTAGAAGCAGTTATTGTTTTAAACATTGCAAACATTTATTTTTTCGAGCTGAAGAAATTCTCCAGTGTTCATCATATCAACGATGAAAGATCCCGAGGAGGTTAACCCAATAAACCGCCCGGTACGCTTAGCGAAGGCAATAAAACAAGTAACCATGATAATTCTTTATAATAAATCAGATTTTGTGACGTCTGCCAGGATCACCATAGATCATACAAAGTACAAACCATAAAAAAAATTTGTAAAGCTATTTACCCCCCCCCCTGGAAAAGCAACATTCGGCACAAGATGCCGACTTGAAATCCGTCGAAAGATAGATGTATAACGGCCTGTTCTCTTCTTCCTTTTCAAGTAGATTAAATGGATATCAAAGAGGTCATCAGGCCGGCCACATGACGAGCCAGTAGCCTCCCACCAAACAGTGATCTAGATTCTCTGTATAAGAACCCCGTACCTTATCGGCGTTTCAGTTGTTTCTTTCACTTTCCGTTTCACTTCCGCGTCCGAACCTGTGGTACCCGGAATAAACTTTCCTTCATCGATCGGTATCCCTGCATTGGTGAGATCCTAAACTGCCCTGTTTTTACGATTAAATTAATCCTACTTTACATAACGAATCACCGGGATCCCTAGAAAGCTAATGACCATTCTCTTGGTAAAAACCCGTATTTATTCATAAGTACAGAAAACACTTGAGGTGAATTCAACCTTCATCTTCATGAAAGCTAGTCCTCCAGGACATAGGAAACCGCTATTTTAAAAAGCTTATCATGATGACCAATCTCAAACTCTCAACTGCCCAAAGATCTCCACATAACTGAGATAAATCACATCAAGTGGTACTGAATTTGTTACTTCCAGTTTTTGTTTGATATAAAATGATAAATTTAAAAAAGAAAATTTCCTTGAGAGGAACTCGACTCAGTGCTTGAGTTTTGACAGTACCTGTAACATACACAGTTGAACAGCCCAATTGATAATGTGAGATAGCGGCTCAAAAGTGAAGATGCATATTTGTGTTTCTCAGAGAGACGTTGACAGTCTACACAGACTATCGATCAATGATAATCAGGAACATGGGGTAATAAAGAAATGACTCTCTCTATGAGTTATTCAGATCTATAGTGACCCCCTTATTTGCATCTGTTAAAATTATATGGAACTTTTAAAATCGGTTTACCCTTAATTACTCACAGTAGTTTGTTTCAGGTATAATCAGGGATACGCAAATATTTTGAGAGCGATAGCTATCTATTATATTGGTGTAACAGTACAACCGTAGAACGACAGATTAACTCGATGTGGAATAGGGATTGTGAATAATAAACGAAGAAGCTTTTCCGTTTCTGAAATGGCCAATACATTTTTATTTCGTATCACGTGTCTGTCCGTCAGTCAGTCACAAAAATAAGTTAACTAAGGGTCCGTTATTTGTTTTCGAGACACTTCCTGAGCATTCTTCTTCCATCCTCAGACAAAAATCATTTGAGATCTTATCCGGTGAATTTCCCAGCGTCACTAATTAAAAATATCTATAGATTTAATCACGAAAGGGAAATGCCACGACTGTAATACAGAGCAAAGCAGTAGTTTCGAAAGTGACACTGGTGTCGCAGATTATATCAGGTGATTTATCCTCTTCTTAGAGGAGTAGTCTTATTGCTTCTAATGATACCTAATGGGGACGGCCGGTGAAAAAAGACCAGGTGACAGTTCTTGACGTATAGACAATTTAGCATTTCATTCGAATCAAAGTTGATTTATAGCTCAGATCTGGCCATTAACACGGTGACAGTCCCATTACCAGTCGTTTTAAGGTAGAGTTTGATATTTCCGCATTCAAATCCAGGCCTATTTTATATCACCTTCGAATGCAATTTTAATAGGCTATAGAGTTAATTAATTTGTATGCGTCCTATTTCACCTTTATGGCTGATGTTCTGTGACGAAGTTACTTATTAGGAGAGATTCCACTGTATTGCATATTTATTTTTGAAATTTTTTATAAACGGATTGTTTTTCCTCAAGTTGTATTTCCCCACTACTTGTTCAAGCCTCGATTGACCAAACAGTTCAGAATGATGCGATTAATCAGCCTATAAAGAAAGCCTAAAGCTATGAGAAGTCATTCAAACACAATCGACTTAAAAATTATCACTACCTTATTCATCCGAGAAAAAGTCTACATGTTCAAAGGCATAACAACATTGTTCCTCGTAATTTGAAGAGTTTTAAAGGAAAAACGACGCCATTTTTTTATTTGAGAAATACCATTGAAGATGACTTGAAAAAATGAACATATCTTGCGGTATACCCCAGGGATGCAGTTTCCAATATTTCATGGTTAGTTCATAAATAACCCGAAGTACCGAAATGTATTTTCCATTGGGGCTCTCTTTATTTTGTAATCGAAAAACACACTTGACCTGCAATTCGTGTATGCATGTACATAGGTATGCAGGTGTGTACGTAGGTATGTATTTAGGTGTCTGCGTGTTACCTACGTATGTGTATACGTACTTATGTGTGTATATGTGTATGAGTGTTTGTATGTGTGTATGTGTGTATGTATGAAGTATGTATGTATGTGCGTATATATGTATGTATGTATGAATGTATATACGCATGCATACTTGCGTGTGCAGAGCTTGGCAATATTTGCCTTCTGTCATTAGGAATAAAATGTCCGATACGCTGATATTGCTTGTGTGTGGAAGATATTTTCATTATTACAAAGTAAAGACAAGAGGTGGAAGAACCGCATGCCTTGTTTAATAATCTGCATTCAGGTATAAAGCTGAAGATCGACTCTAAGGATAAGGACAATTTAAGCTGCTTAGACTATGAGATTGATCGTGAAGATGGTTCAGCTAGAGGACTCGTTCGTCGAAAACACACCTGGCCGGGGAAATATCTCCACTCCAGCAACTTTGTTCCGGTAAAGTACAATTCAGATACAGTGCAAACACTGCACGGCAGATGCTCTAAATTAGGAAACTAGTCGGATCACCAATACTCCAATAGAATAGGGATATCCAACATCATTCCCAGCAAAGTATCGCCACCGGAAGCCAATAAGGGATATTCCAGCCACGAAGCCCAAGAATAAAATATATCCAAAACTCCCGCACAAAGGCGACAGTGCAAATGAGTTGATCAGAAAATGTCAGTCAGCTTCCAGCCGCGTCTACCACGTAGTCGATCCGGTAAGTGTATTTACGACTAGTCGGTTAACTAAGCCATCGATAAAAGAACTACTGTCTATCCACGCCAAATTAAACTGCATATACCAAATCAAACATGAGTGCTCAGCCATCTACATGGGCAGAAAGAAAAGGCAGTTGCTTCATTGAATAGCTGGACACATTCCATTGTGGCTTCATTGAGTAATGGATGGGAATTTCACCACCATTCCATCATCAACCGAGCAAAGATCAATGAAGTCATAAATTGCTTGACATTTCTTGCGACACTAGACAATGCGTGAACGCAAGTCAGGCGCTCAAAATAGTCTAATCAACCACGAACACCAAAATAATAACACATGTGGTAGCTCTGTCGATCCGTACACATCATCCTGAGCTTTACAAACAAAGCGAGTTTAAGACCAATTTATCATAGCCGTGGTAACTCTGTGATAATCGTTGTAGGTTTCTCCCATAGACATCTGTGCTGTGTACCATGTGATTTCGTCCTTGCTTCTAAACATCCTGTTTATCGGTTTTGCTATACAAATGATTATTTTGACTTCAGAATGTACTTTGTCAAGGTACAGCAAAGAGGTTCAGGATATACCGTGCAGAGTGTTTTTGAATTCTGGTTTCAAATTCCCAGCGTTGGTTTGTTGCATTCCCACAATTTTGAACCCTCGTCTCCGAGGTTCAATTTGGAGAAAGTAAATTTGCTTCTCCCTTTTGTTGATAAATTATCAGTAGCAAAGTACGTTGATTTTCACAAGGAATTAGAAAAACTTAAAACTCAAATTGTCCGTGGTGTCGCCATACAAAGGTTTATACCAACTGGATAAATATATTCACGATTCAGAGGTATTTATGCGATTTCGCACAGGACAGAGCACACTAATTGTCATCAACATACTCATCCTCCCTTAAAATATTGTTTGAAGAACTAGAAATACTCCTTTTTGAGTGGGGCAATTCCGCTTTAAAAAGAATATGGCTGATATTACGGCCGCAATAAGTATGACCACAATTTAAGATTGCCCACGGCATTCGGCCCAATGTGACCGCGAGGTCAATGGAATCATTCTCTCAGGTAAACTATTTGTAAGAGTCACGATTTTGCCCGACCATGGGAGTATATATCCAGTGATCCCAAGAAGGAAAACAATAACACAGACTATTTGCTAATAAACTGGAATTCCTCCACAATTGCAGAACGTGACCTCCGTTGTATTCTCCTCGAAAGTATACTTTATGTCGTCATTTGGTCACTCAAAAAATGGCGCAGTTTAGTTTTTTTGAAGTTGCATATGGGGATTCGCCGGAAAATTCCCTCGAGAATTGTTCCGTTTAATGAACCCACCTTTATCACATGAAGATAATTTCATTCTCCGAGTCAAAAGTGTTTGTATTTTAACAAAACATTCTGTGGTACTCCCTTCGTATTGGCAGTGCTGAGAAATCTGTTTTTTGTTTGATAAAAGATTTCAAGCAATGTCTCGTATCTGGAGTTTATCAATTCTGTGATGTTATTTCTCAAGTTTTCGGAATCAAGTTGTTTTTTTGCTTTGATTTTGTCCTTTGCCACGTCTAAAATAAGAGGTATTTTCAGCCGACCACGCTCAAGAAGCTTCGACGCGAACGTCACGCATTGGTAATAAACTGAATATTTTCCTTAAGGGAGCCTACCATCGAGTGCAAACACGTTGTTCCCATGAGAGGTGATTAATTATTGTCCGTGGGTAGTTCCCTTTTTTATGCGATGCAAACATGTGTTCGAAGCTTCAGTTGAAAGAACCTAAAACTGCTATGAACAACATTTATTTATCAGTGCAACAACCACCTGAAGTGAATCTTACCTTCATATCTTCAACTATTATTTATCTTTTTCGACATTTCATTAGTTTTCAAATTTAAAACTCAAATGCACAGAGGTCACCAAGTAAGCCAACGTAAAATATCTGATTCATGGCAAAATTTGAAATTTACAAACTATGTAAGATGCTTTCCAAAATTTTTGAAAGTGAACTATATTGTAAATGAAATATAGTACGACCTAAGCAAATTACAAAAGAATGCGTGCATATGTATGCATATACGTTTGCGTTTGGTGCACACAATATTCCGTAATGTGGTTCGCATCCGATTTCGGATTCGTACTGCAGCGCGATAAAAAAAGGTTTCCAGCGGCCGCAATCCAAGGTCATGCAATATAAGTTGTCCTTTTTTCAGAGGATTCCAACAGGTGAAAGAACCAATCGGTAAGTGAAATTATTCATGCAGTGTTCAAGCACTAAATTGAGTCATCTTCTAGGTCTGATAAAAACAGGTTGCAGCAAAAACGCTCGGACAGGGCACATAGATCTGATAGTTTGCTATTTCGCAACTGCAGGAGAAAAGGTAAATGTTGCTACATTGTTTCACTATTTTTAGATTCAATGAATCCATGATAATTTCAATAGTGTCATTTGAAATGTTCTTCCCTTGAGCGGTTGTAATGACTCCATGATTAAAAATTTCTTTCGCAGGTTTCAAGCTGTGAAGGTGGTGCTTCTACAACAACAATAAAGAACACATTCAGTTGCGAAATAAAAATGGAATGCCAAGGAGAGGG
The DNA here is from genome assembly GCA_948099385.1 of Fasciola hepatica. NCBI lineage: Eukaryota > Metazoa > Platyhelminthes > Trematoda > Plagiorchiida > Fasciolidae > Fasciola > Fasciola hepatica. The sequence goes on from CANUEZ040000105.1 coordinate 5,152,090, forward strand.
CCTGCAAATCTGGAAAGTGACGTCTAGGCCAGATTCGTTAGACGAGGGATAAAATGCGGGTTACAAAGTAGCCGTTATTGAAAAATAGCGAGATGAGAACTGTGAAAGGAGGATTCAGCTGCAATGCTAGTACGAAAAACGACTTTTCCGTGATCAATTTGAAAAAAGAAACCCGTATCACAGTATTATACGACTGATATTTAGTATTGTTTGGCCGCATCTATGCAAACATTCACTTTGAAACGACATTGCTTATACACCTGTTCACTTAAGAAGTGAACAATATAAAACAATATAATAAATGGAAGCAGCAATCTGGCTTAAATGTGTCTTTCAATAGATGATTGCGACTGGTTCCGTAGACCCTACGCGGTCGCGGGCATTGTGCTCTTCAGATCGAATGCGAGGCTTTTTCCGGCCAACTTTGTGTTGTATTGTTATCAAATGACGGGTGACTTATTCCGACTTTGCTTTAAGTGGTCAGCCGCTATTACAAAATTTTTGTATGAGCACTGCTGTCCGGGTAACCTCAGTATAAACACTGTTAGTGATGTGTTTCTGTGCAATTAATTTATTTCCGCTCAGGCATGCCGAGATCCAGAACCGGTCCGTGCACTTCCGGCTGGAAATACGATGATCATATTCGAGCTGGGTGATAAGGATTAGAAGAAATATTGGGTTTTGAAAGTGTTTACGATCTAAAAAGCTTTACTTGCCCCACAGCAAACAGCGAGGTATAACGAGACAGACGACTGCAAGGAATGATTGTCTGATACACAACACATCAAAAGATCTGTCAGCCATATTGTGCTATCCGATGCTAATAGAAGGGATTTCAATGATGAAAGCTATTGAGTTGACATTTTCGGTTATTCATTCACAATACAACGCAACTGGAAGCTATTTCTTGTGAATATTTATTATGCACACCACAGTTAAGAAAAACGGCACAAAAAAAAACAATTTGGGTGATTTTAATGTACGCTAACGGTGAATACGTAAACCATTTGTATGAATGATAACATTTTTTTCTTGCACAGATTATGTAGAAAGTAACTCATCGGTCCACAAGTTCCCCCCTCCATCTAGTTACAAAATAGCTGGGCTTTTACGCCAGTGTCATTGTAATTTATGATATGCATTCTTGATGCAAAGCCAGAGCGGCCGTTAAACATTCTGGTATGGGAACGTGCCCTTAACAAGGTTCAGAGAGAACTCACCAGGTGAGCAGTATCCACACAGACGCATCCTAACAACAGTTGCCAGTTAAAAGCCAAGGCAACATCTGTCGCTAGGCATTTAATCATGATACAGAAAAAACATTAGCCGGTAAAATGCCTCCTGTTTGATCGAGAAGGCCTATTACGGAAACAGTTGCAATCAGTGCTTGAAAAGCACGGTTATATTCACGGAATCCCAGGTGCCATAGTGCTATTACCGCGATATTTCAACTCACCATGCAGTTCCACCTCATGTTCTTTATTGTCTGGTTCGGTTGTTTCGTAAATCTGTATAGAATAAAAATATTCTTTTGATTGTGAGATTGCCTTGAGAAAGGTTACCGACGGTAACGGAGACGTTGGTGTATTACATCTAACAACAATACTGTATTATTAACACCATCACTTTCAAAATATTATTTGAAAGTTGATATCAGTAGGAATGGACTAAAATCACCCTGAATCTGAACTACGCATTTCTGAAATTTGTTTCCTCCTCATACGTATTCGTGATATAAGACAGCTAATGATGTGCGTCTGTCCAACATTTGTGGATTTAAAAAAAAGGGTCTTCGAATGGGGCTGTATATAAGTGAAACTAAGCTGAGGTGAGCATTTACCGAAAAAGTCCAGATGACTAGTAATTCAATCTTCTGAATAGTCTTATAATCGAACATTATATTCATCCAAAATGAAGAAACTAGTGAAATTGACTTAGAAGGTCTGCATCTTCAAGAGACCGGGAATCAACTTTCAGAGAATCAGTGTCCCAGGATTTGGTGATTTTACGATGGAATTTTCTGTTTTCTTTGCCATATGGATATCGATTTTATTGTAATCGATTGGAGAAGCGAAAAACAAAGGTTTTACCACAAAGCTGGGGCTATTTTCTGCGAGTATAATACAGTTACTGCAGTTGCTTTTTTAGTCAGTAAGATAGCCATTACGAAGCTGAGGCGGGGCTGAAGTGCAGAAAAAGCCAATGAGTGGGGAAGCACTAAAAGCTTAGTGTAGCAATAAGATTAGCCATTCATGATTACTGTACAGTTTGTGTTTTCGACAGCGATTAGCTAGGATCTTTGTGTACCTGTCTCCATCTTCTAGAAGGTTGACAAGAAAACATAATTCCATTTTTCTGCCCGCAAAAATAAGTGGAAACTGAAACCAAATTCTGAAAAGACTTCTTTCAGGTCAACGTTGCGATAATCCCTGTTTTAAAAACATTCAGATAAGTAACTTCTCTGGGATTTTAGCCAGGAATAATACCTTGTAATTGTGAATGATTTCGAATTTGGGAGCAACAAGAAACAAACATGTGTGACTGAATTCCTTAATCAACTCAAGGTAAATGATATTTTGTGACGGGAACAGATTCACGTGCACGGCTGTAGGCTCATTTTAGAATGTTGGGAAGGTGGGAGAGGGGGGGTGGGGTGGGGCAATGCTTTTTTCACACAACCCGCTATCTCTTTCTTGTTATGGGCATACACGGTGAGAAATTCGGCAGTGTGACAATACCTTCGTGTCACCAACAGGACATGTTTCGTTTTTGATATAGAGCGTAGAAGAGGAAGTAATACGACGAACGGTAGCCAGTTCTCTCTCCTTCTGTCAGTCGGTCAGTCAGTCAATCAGTCAGTCAGTTAGTCATTCAGTCAGTCAGTTAAGGGTTTGTCATGAAACGTCTATCCCTACATATCGGTACACAACTCTGATGCCTTCAAACACCAACCATGTTCTATTCAGTTTTTCGTTCGGAAAACATCCAAATGCGTGGGAAGTAGTTTCGAGGGCTCCGCGTTTTTATCTTTCAGAACGTGCATACCACTCCACAGACTGCTCTCCATCTACCACGTAAAGCATCCGTAGTTAGCAACATCTGAGTACTTCTCAAATATATCCTGATTTCGGTTCAGCTCAGAAAAAATAACCATAGAAAACAACAGTCGCACACTTCCTTTAGGCAGTTAGATCGTTAGGATTTTGATGAGTCCTCCAAAAAATGGAATGTTTTATTATATGTGCGGCTTGCGGCACGAGGTCTCATCAACAGCTAAAGACATTTTCACATATGACCACGCATAGCATGCGATAATCGCATTTATATAAGAAATCATCCACTTCCCGGTCTGATACAGAAAACAGGGACTGAATGCATCAAACCCACCTTATCTTTCATATCCACTATGAGAGCAAAACCTTGCAGGTGTTCTTGAAGCTCATGCACGCGGGAATCTGATAAACAAGTTTTGTTCTCATACAAGAAAATATTAACGCAGAAGTTTGTAACTTGATACTGTAGTAACTAGCAAGCAATGGCAAGTTTCGAGTAAAATGGCCATCGTGATATGTTTTTATGCGTCAAAACAATATTCCTCAAATTCAGAATAAACCTTATTTTCACTAATACCAGACAGCCACAACCATGACGGAATATGAGTCCCTGAGGGAAAACCAACCAAGAGATATTCTCATTGAAGTAACCCCAGATATTGAGAGCAATAATATTTCCATAAAAACTATTATTGTTCAAAGTGCCTGCCTTCCTCTTTTTGGATTTTCCATAGTCTCTTTGGCAGAGAGACCAGCGTGATGGTGAGAAGAGACTTTTTTGGTGCTCCATTACATGTTTCGCTTTTGACTCCAGCAGCCGGCAGGGAGGTAACACACTGACTTTCATCTTCAGAAAATGGAAAGTTTGCGATCACGTTTAAGTGTGGGCTATTGTTAGGTGGCTACATGAACTGTGTGTATTTTATGAGTCAAAAAGTAAATAGTGAGATACGAATATTCTTGTCTGACGGAAAGTCCGCTGGCATTTTTCCACATCCAAAAGTTCAAAGCCGAAAACAGGAGTCGAAAAATGCAAGTGGATTTTCCATTATATAAGATTCAGGCTCCTGTTGGTACTAACACTTCCTACGAGAATATGTTTGTTCCGGCACGTTCACAAAAGTCGCGTAAAACATCGCGCACAGCGTCAAACTGAAAAAACTAAGAACTACCCAGTTGACATACTTCAGCTCGGTTCGATGAATTTGTCGGTCACAATGGCTTCTACCGAAATACGTAGGTAGCAAACCAGTATAGATTTACCCTAAGGTAGTGTATGTGGTCCTCGTAAAAACTTAATTAGATATTCACAAATTGGTGATTCTGGGAAATATACTGCCCAGAGCATTTTACTTCGACAATCAAGGAGACACATGCAAAAAACCCACTTTGCAGCATAGGGAAAACCCGACAGGGAATTATTAGTAAATTCATGACCGAAGTTGATTTAACCGTGATCAAAGTGGTATTTGAGCCGTGGTATCCCGGGCTCGATTCCCGCCACTTCCCGCCACTTCTGATTCGGTGTCGCTCGACTGGATGCTGACTTCCCCCAGAACCGTTTTACATTGTCGTATTATAAAAAGGGGAGGTAATATGTTATTTAATAAAAACTGTCATTCGCCAACGGCGTGATATATTTTGGTGAATCCACGAAGCTCAAACTATATACTGGTAAATTTTGTTACGTGTCGTTTGTCCATACTAACGTTTGCGTAACCGGGAAGAAAATTACACACAATCCCTCGGCTCATCCTAGGTATAACTGGCTGACCTCCGTTGTTTGGCTGAAAAATGCTGAGGCTGAAATGTTTGTCCTGCAAGTGCATTGAGCACCAAAGTGTATAAAAAAAATAACCGTCAATTATAAGTTTATGAAGGCAAAAGTGAAATTGTGCTGATCAAATCACTTAGACAATGAACGAGTTATGTCAATGATGACCTTTTAAAAGCATGCCTTAGGAGCAAGGGTTTTAAACTGCTAAATCTTATTTTCAAAATTCGCTATAAATTGTGTGATTTTGTTCGTCTTCTCGGCGAACATTGGTGGGTGGCTACTTTCTAAATAATGCAAATTCTCTATAGCTAAATACTGCTTGTGTCGACATTTAAACAATGCTTTGTGTATAAATTAAAAGCATCCAATTTTTTCCTGAAAAGAAGCTTTTCTGAGTCAAAAACAAGGTACTGCTTTGATCAAATGATGAATTACCCTAACAAAAACGGTTCACCTTTCCGGAATTAACAAATTATGCTACTTTGCGGGAGTAGGCGTGTTTTTGAACCTCTTGTGATCAGATTTATTGTTTATGAGCGTTAGTTTTCTCATCAACCGTTGACTTACTAGAAACTAATTTAAGTGGTTTATACGCACTGGCATATAATGACAGTTTGAAATTCCACAGGATTCCCGCGGTCTATCCAGTTTTGCAAAGGAGTCTGCAGCTGAAACGGATTTTGGGAACAGTAGTTTATCCCACAAAAGGTGTGCAGGTTACTGTTTATTCGTGATCGAAAGACAGAGCAGGATGTGCGCGATGGTGATCTAAGAATCAGACCATTATTAGTTGTTACTGCTTGTCGTGATAGTTCTTTGCTGTCATAGATGTTCTATTCAACAAGGTCCTTTTTTCCACGATAACTTTCATAGTCCATGGTAGTATCTGACAGGGAAAGATATTGACAATGAGCAAATGCGTCCCATCACAAGAAGACATAAGGCACGAAAAGCCGTTCACTGTTAGTGACTGTGAAAGTGAGACGGAAAATTATATATATACATACATATATATGTGCAGTGTTGTCGAAATTCCTTAGCCATTGTGGTTTTCTGAATTAGTGCATTTCACACTTACCTGGCCCAATGGTGATTCCTTCTTCCTCAAAAAATTGCGACCATCCTTCAATCTTATTCCAGCTTATGCTTGTAGCAGAAAAATCCAAACAATAAAACATAGAAATCTCCGGTGGGTTCACCACTGTAAAAACCTGCAGGGAATAACTACGTGTGTCTACGTTTACAGGATGCAGTGCCTCATACTATACTATCTGGAGTATTATTTCAAATCAAGACAGTTTCATACAAATATTTCTCATCTAAAAGGTAGAGAACTTTCACTTCTTGAGTCCGATGAATTCTACGTTGTTCGCGTTATGTTTGATAACACTGCATCAACGAGGATGATCATAATTTATCACAGACAATATCAAAAAGCCTAATATGATCCATCATGCAGCTTCAACGCTCAGTCATATTATACAAATCTAATCTCCTGCTACTCAAAAGCAAATAGTAACCAAGCCCTGTAGGTTGTTCATAACGGAATGCCTTCGCTGTACTTAGGCTCCTACAGAAAAGTCATCCATCATAGGAGTCGATCGCTGTGCGGGAAGCGGGTTGTTACCGTTCAAAGCCGGTGACGGAAGGGTGCTATATCATGTAGTGTAGATATTGAACAAATCGTTGAGAGCCAGCCCGGATAGCCTTGTGGTTCGACTCACAATCGTTCACCCCGTGTTCAAGTCCTAGTGGGGCTCTGTCGATGTGCACTGCTGATGATTCCCAATAAGGATGAAACAGCTGTACAGTGCTTTCATGATATTCAATGGTGAGTTGAGCCTTGAAGCTGCAAGATGAATCATATTATAGAAATCTAATCTCCTACTACTCAACTGCAATAATAAAAAGCTTAGTGAGTTTCACAACCACAGATTCACTAAAACGAGTTTTTTCCCGAATTTCTCTAACGAATGATATATCTGTTCACTCCTCGAGCCTGGCCACAGTTTGAGGAACGTCAACCTACGACCAAAGAGAATCACCAGGAGATACGAATATTTTCTCTATTGCAACACGTAGACACCTTTGTTTTCCTTATGATGTTGACTTTTAATCAACCGAGTACTAAAGCAACTTACTTTGCTCAACCTTTTTGTTCGCGCTGGCACGTGATGGGGTATTGCTAACTCCTCACTTCGATTATGAACCTAATACTTTCTGGGCCTTAATTCTACCCCATTAATGATGAGTTCATTATTCACATCGCATATGTTCTTTCGCGTACATCTTGAAATGACACTATTTTTACACGAATATTGAAGAAACATGCTGTCGTTCACATGAAGAATAAGATATATCATTGGAACAAGGACTCTACGCACTCGGACAATGTCACCCCTCTCCCCTTTGATTGAGTGACGATATGTTACAGTTTTCGGTATGACTTTTTAAAATGGCAAAAATAATATGGATATTTACCGGGCCAAGCTTATATTATCTCGAAGTCCAGATTACGCATTCGAAAACAATCAAAATATTTCCTCTAGTGAGACTGCCGTCAACCACGATTTTACTGCTAAATGTTTAGAAAACATATTACACTTCTGGTAACCTAACACCTGTTAGACAGTTCAAAGTAGGGAAAAGAATTTACTGGGCTTAGCTTTGGTCTTTCGATGACGAAAATCACTTCCAGTGAACTCGACGTTCATCGATTTAGCACTAAGCCACACACAAAACGTTTGACTAATTTAGGACTTATGAACTGGAAGCTAATTTTTCACGGCAACCAAAGTCACGCAGTTTCAACTACAAACTAATCGCAGCAGAACTAACGTCAGCTAGTACCCGGAGTTTATATGTCATCCTTGTGTTATGATTCACTGTAAAATGTCCAGGAAACAGAATCCAGTTACATAGGAAGAGTGTTCGTCCAGCGAATTTCGACAACATCCATTTATATATTTATATCAGTGGCACTGTAAGAAAACATACGTCTATATTGGGCTGGATTGAAAGCTTTCTGATGCTTTACGTGGGGAAATAGAGAATTCTGTGACAGCACTCAATTTGGCCTACTCTATTGATATTGTTTTTTTACTGTATCATACGTAGACTAAGACGTTTTACTTTCGCGACCAATATTATTGAACAAAAATGTCTGTTCCGCAACCTATGCATTTTCCATGGTCCGACGAATTATAAAATGGGGACCCAGTGCTTTAAATGATGCGCATCCATCATTAGTGATAAAGTGGCCTCGTTGTTTGGAAGTCATCGGAACACACTAAATGAACTCATACGCTTGTCATCAACTCTCCTTTAGAAGAAGGTTCAATTCATCTTTTTGTACCCTTTAACCTAACCAAAATTTTGGAAAATTCAATGAATAATTTTTGGGCTACTGTTTACTTTGATTTGTGCTGTTTGATGTTGTAGCTTTTTTGTATTATTTAATTTGATCCCGATGGGTAAGACAGAGAGGACGAAACTCAGGACTATATAGCTTATCTGGCGAATTGCCTAGTTCAGCTTCGTTCAAGGATGTGAGCAGTTCAAAAAGATGAATGCAATCATGTGCTGCTTGACTAACCACGGAACTACATTATTTTCTATAGCTGTATGGGCTTCATCTTGTGGTATGACATTTTGGTAATCGCTTGAAACGCATTAGTCTAGTCTTTACACACGGGAAAAGTAGTAGGCAGTTTTCATGTATCAATTATTTAAAATGAATCTTATTTTCTTAAGATCTTGAAATACCACTGTGTAGACTAAGTTTAGTGATTCCACGACGATGGACTAGGGGGTTAATTATAGGATTTAAATGCCTTTTCAGCACGAATAAACAAGATTGCAAAAAAAAACATTTGGATGAGAAAAACGGGTTTCCGATAGTATTGGTCAACGAACGGAAATTTCCGAAACTACCAAGACTAAAATGAAGGAAATCAGAAAGTGGCTTAGAACCACCATCTCCCATTTCTCTTGGTGTGCTTGAAAGACATTTATAGTTTTAAACCGGAAAGAGAGGTGATTATTGGTGTGTGCGGCAGAATATCTGGAAAAAGGTGAAAACACTAGATGAGTTTCAGGAAAGAGTTAAAACCAAGATAATTTCGTATAGCGTTACTGCTTTCGGGCTGGCTTTTCAGGTACTTAATACGTAGTGATCGCAGAAATTTGCAAAAATGTCAGATTTACATAATAAGCTTCCTTCCAGCATTGTTTAGTTTACTCTACAGCTTTTTGTAATGCATAGTTTAAAACATTTGCATCACAACAATCGATAACTAAGGTTAACTCTTTTAGGGCCTCTAATATATGAATTCAGAATTTGTTCCCAACTCTCTATGATGCGTGTGGACCACATATCTAGGTGTGTTAGGGCCCCAGTCAGCCATCGTTTATTCGACCCTCTCGACAATCGATTTTCGGTCCATCCCGGATTGCTGTTGTACTTGGCTAACTTTCTCAAACCCCATTGACACATACAACTAGCCTGACACCTTGTTCTTTGGCATGGTTCAGTTGTGTGCACCCGATATTCCTCATGTGATTGACTGGCATTGTGGGCGACGTCACTGTCATCTGTCCTCTATTCACGTGCATCACGTGAACACATTTTATTTGACTGGCAGTGACCAGGTTCAGTGGCATTTTGGACAAAGCCGAGTGCTGTCTTTTACACTCAATTCCTTGTGCAGATTTAACAACCTGTGTAGCACTGGGTTTGTGTTGGAGTCAACGGAATTATTTTCTTTTGGCTCCCGCAGAAAAGTATTTGAAGGACATGCTTTAGGCTGGCATTTGTAAATTTTTGCAGCATAACATTTTTATCGTTCCTCTAAAATAGACGGCTTTTTTTCAAAATCTGACGTGGCACAGAATCGTAAGTTAGGGATTGAAGAAGTTATGAAGTGAATATTGCTATGGATCTGTGTGCACTTGAACGAGCTGGTTGGTCACGAAATCAGTGATCGCATTGTTACCCAAAGGGGTGCTGAAAACGAACTGTTATTAAATAATTTACTTTCTGTATGACATTTGTGTGGGCATGTACACGCTTCCAATCAATCGTTTGTCCGCTGTTTGATGATGTGGAACATCCCCAAAATTGGCGACACACAAAGCGGTTCAACGAAAGTACGACGAGTGTTCATATAGTGAATTCGTGAACGTGAGCAATCAGTAGCAGGTAAATCACATTCCCTTAATAACCTGAGAACTAACTTCTTTTTTAGAAATTATCTAAATTTTTACAACAAAACGAAACTAGCCAGAGTGATTGACGGATGATGTGGACGGTCTAAGCAGTAAACATTTTGGTGTACATCAGTCGAAATGGTACATTCTCCTCCTCTTTTATCACCGTCAAAGAACTGAACGTTCATTTCGTAATTCTCGCATCCAAGGACTTTTTCGTAAGGCTGGAGTTACAATGGCTGCGAACTAGTTCTTCCGTCCGATTAAATGTATTTATGTTTCACATGAATATTCATCAAATCAAGTAGCATGGTAGCAGGCCACGACTCGTACAGCTGGGACTTCCTTACGTGTAGATATCATCAAATCCCCAGTGAACGTACCAAACTCTCAAGAAGAAATATTTCTTCTTGGCATTTCTTCTGATTGCATATTTTCTTGACTTTCACCTCCGAAAAGCTATCTGGACAAAAATGCAGCTTGGTTCTTCCAATAAAACAAGAAACACCGGCACGCTAGACTGGACAGTGAAACTTAAATTACTTCTACTCCGCTGTTGTACACCTCGTTGATACGAGGCTAGTACTGAAAGAGGATGCTGAGCCTATGGCAATTTGTGTTTACACCAAAAGCTTATGGATAACTGCAATTACTGACTCTCGAGGAGCTGGCTATTACTTTCCGTAATCCGTTTTCCTGTTAACGAAAGCGATTTGATAAGGCTCTGTAGTTACGCTGACTGTGCACTAACATCTGCCACACGTAGCGAGTAGGTGACACAGTCAAATCTGATTTGGATAATCGATGTGAACCCCACTCCTTGGGAGTTATTTTGTCTTCGAAGCTGCGACGCAAAAGTTTCATCTTTTCACAACTCTCAGCCCTCAAAATCTCTTTCCTAGCCATACTCTTATGGAAATTTTTAATAGCACTTTCTTATAAGCTTTACTATCCTACGAATGGACTTACCTTTGGAGTTAACAGGAACGGGCTTGTTCAACGTGCTCCTTTTATCAATGTTTTTCCAGCATGAACCTGCAACACGTACTATTAGCATTCATTCAAAATTTCTGGGGTAACGTGGAATTTTGAACTCATGCACCAAGATCCAGGATAGAATCCTCCTGCAGCATATGTCACTCACTCCTGAGTGGATACTCGGTTGGAACAATTAATGAAACGAAATTCATAAAAGAATTTTTTCTGTTCTACTTACTCCGTATGGAATACTAATATCACAATTTTAAGTAGAATATGGTGGCAAAAGATTTTGTTTTCCGCAAATTCACCTTCTGGCCAATATAAGTACATATATGATAGATGTGCATATTGAAGATCTATGTGCAAACGTGATATGTGTTAGAAAAATTGGTTGAAATGAGTGATACGTGCGGCGAGCGACCAGACACTATTTGGCGTTCCTCTAAGTGGGAGGAAACCAGTAAGTGGGCATGGACCTGACCAAGTTGGTGTACGACAAATATCACGACTGAGGGTTCCCTCGGTGTATCCCTCATTCTAAACTAAGATACAGAAAATGAAAAAAGGTTTTGATTTTCTGCTTCCGACCTAGAAGTGATGCATATTTCGTCCTTGTATGGGCGTAAATGTCTTTCACGTATCAATATAAAGGAGGTATGCCGTTCTACGTTTCCAAAGGCTAGCTGTTAACAAGGTTGGTAGCAAGCACGTCTACCAGTAACTAGCAACTTATTGAACAGATGGTCGTCACACGACCGGATAGGGGCTCTCTAGTTGAATCAACTGATCTGAGAAATTATCTGAAAAGAAATTAGTAATATTTTGGGAAGTCAGACCAATTCAAAATTAACCAAAATAAGGAAATATGCCATTAGACTGGTGGCGTTGAAATGTGTCCAAAATTAGGCCAGTTAATTGGATGGAAAATAACTTCACCATCTGGGTGTTAGTTTTAGTAAGATGCACCGCTGGAAAATACAGCCGGTACTCAGCGTGGTCAGACAGGCATGATCACTTTGCTAGTTTCGACCCAGCGGAAAATGAAAGCAATCTAACCGCACGCGTTATTCGTAGTAACCAATTTAGCTCCTATCTATTGCATTTTGACATGGCTCTCCAGTGTGCACACTTACATTACTTAGGTAGCTACACAAGTTAAAAGTTCATTTATTCGAAAAAAGCTTGTTTCCTACAGTCTTATTGTCAAATTCACAATGGCGATTACCAAACAAATACTTATCCGGTGAATGCCATCAATATTGAAGTTTGAAAAGACCACTGAACGTGCTTGGTTGACGATATCTTGGCTTGAAACGTTTGATAGAAACCTAGCATTTGACGATGTATAGTGCATTCATTACAGTTATTCAATTTCTCACAAGCTACTTGTTCACGGCAGTTGAAAACGAGGCAATTTATGGTGGCTTTCAAAGAGATATACGTATTTATTACTTTTTACATGTTATAACACTTTCTTATTTGATGCCCCATTTTTTTAACGCATTATATTTCGTTGTTCACGATTCATTAGCATTCCTAATACGAGGCTGATGAACGTTTTAATAATTTAATATTATTCACTAAGAGAGCAAAATGACGTACATAGCATACATAGCTTAAAGACCAATATCCAAGCCATAAATGAAGTTTTCCTTGGATGCGGTTCAGTTTTGACTCCCTTTATGAAATATTTGAAAGAAAATTCTAGTGCTTTCCATTTTTACATGGTCGCGAAATTGCGGCCAAGGAAGATTCAACTAATTATTTGGCCAACGATAAAGGCAACAATTAACCCGCTGCCCTAGGTCCATTATCGAAAATCGTCTTTCAGCAAGGACTTTCTAGAACTTGGGAGTTTCACAATATAATATAATCATTTGCTTCGTCAACATTTTATCTCCCATCTTCTCAAATGGATGATCGGTCAAAATTTTCGGGAAGAAAAAAGCCAGTTCTCAGTAGATTTGGCCCTGTGCGGTTCTAGCGACAGAAGCATGAAGATGACAACCTGTTGACTAATTAGGGAAAGCGGATTAGGAAAGAGTTTGTGAACAAAACGACCTTGAAAGGGAGCTCTTTCGTGTTGACAGAATTCTTTTTTAAAATTTAATTACTGGACGTGAGGCAGAATGTAAACGAAAAACTATTCCCTGATAGTAGGTCTTATTGGGTTTTCAGTTGGATTACACCTGATTCGACCGGTTTTTCAAATGATTGATGGACGCGTTATCACATCACACGTCCGCAAACGAAATCAATCTATCTGGAAATTTCTATTCGTGAATAAAAGCACTTGTGCACAATGACCTCCGCAGGTCAAACTCCGAAGTTAAATGTTAAATCGGCATGACATTCTATCTTTCAGGTCAACGTATTTCCGGTGGTCAAAAACTGTGGAAGATATTGGTCAAATTTGGTGGACCATGAGAATACGCCTTAGAGCATATGGCGTGGCAAAGAGTCGTGCCTATGAAGTCGGTGATATAGTTCTTGAGATGGGTATATTATTGTGAGACGTCTTTGTGAAATCGGCACGGACTTCACCCCGGACACATTCAAAACCGAAGTACTTAGCAAAATACTGGACCATAGAAAGTGGATGATATTCTTATTAAGTACTAATAAAAAGCACTAAAGCGGAACATCTCTACTATCAGATAATACTCGACTTCAAGTTTTTTCTCTTGTGTTTTGTACGCCAAGCTAGTTGGATCCAGAATTGAACTTGCAAATTTATTAAAACAACCTTGTGAATCGGTCGGTCAAAAGATTTATCTCGCAAACAAAGAAATTTCACGATGCGAAATCGCTCAAAGAGAAGTATTTACTCGGTGTTGTTTTTGGCAAAGTAATCCAATGATAATAATCGGGTTTTCAGCGATGTCAACCATTCTGAAAAGCAACATCTGTTTGACTCTAGACAATAAGTCGTCAGTGCTGCTTGTTGTGCTGCTCTTTTGCTAATTCCGCCACTTAGTTGTGGTCAATTTCTAAATAATTTAAAAGGTAAAAATTTCTTTTTTTGACCACAATTTTCCCTCCTCCGTTCCCGAGACCATAGGCTTTATTTTTAGACTTCACCTTTACATACGTACGAGCTGTCACTAAATTCCAGTCGCTTTCACCAAGACCTTTGAAACTCACAACTTTTTCTTGTGTGACAACTTAACTAGCGTGTTTCAACTGCTAAAGAATCAGATGACCATCTACGTGTATTCTCGTTCGATAATTTCAGTTAGGAAATCAGTTGAAAAATATATTTTTTGACGGGTCAAATAATGTATGTTGCGGCTGAATTAACACCAGCACATACACTTGTGAAATGAAGAAACAAAATACCGGTATCTTAACATTCAACATTTTCCGGGTGAAAAACGATTTCGAAGTTTTCTAACAGTTCTTTATTTTCCATTATCATAGGCATGCAATTTGAAGCTAGGATACACAGAATGGTAAGGGGAAAAGAGCTCAACTGTGTTAAAATGAAACGTACAAACTTCCTGAAAAAGCAAAAATATAGGTCGCCGGTCAGACGCAAGTCGAGCTGATAAAACAGAACGTATAATTCCAATATTATATCGAGCTACTGAAGTGGTTCTGACAGCAGTACGTATCTCAATTTATACAGTTTAAACATTGGAGGTCTCTTGCAAATTACGGGACTGCTAAAAGACCACAGTTTCGCTAAGTAATTCTAGACCTATAAAACTGTTTCAGGAAGCTCATACAACATTCAAAATATGCTTCAGAATGTACGTTTGACTGGGGCTTTGCAGCTTGGTATACTCGATCATTAACCAGAAAAGGCGAGTGTTCTAAGAAAACCGTTACGGACCTGCAAAATTCATGAGTGTTTGTTCAAACAGGCGGTTCGTTTTCCGGTTTTGCAGACAGTTTTCTCATTAGATCGAGTAATATAGCTAGTCCCTCACAGGTGGCAGCAAGAGAGGGGACAGCCTTGTTTATCTTAGTCGAAATCGAAATAAACACAAGGCTGACATTTTGGACTAGACGCCTTATATCCGCAGGTGTTCAAATCCCACAATGACAACTGTCAACTTATTCCAGTAATACCAGTTATATCAAGTCGAGATTTATTGCAATGGGGAATAATTTAGGCCACTTGGAATTGCAAGCCGCAAGTACTTAACACGATTTTATCTGACAAAATAATTGCATTTTTCTAGGTATCATGATAGAAGACTCATTTACTTTGAGTGCAAGTTTTGAAGAATTAAACCCCATGGGCAAGAATCGTTCTTTTTTCCGTAACACTCATTTGTAAACCAAGAATTATGGTTTTTACAACGGATGAAACAGAAAAAAAACCTCAACTATAAAGCCAGTCGAAAGAATTTGCAAGCGAAATTTGAAAACTTCTGTACCTGAAGCTGACCTACTAGGATTATATTAGTGGAAATTATTCTACGGATTGTCTCAAATAGATAAGCTTCTATTCCAATGTTTTCTTTCGTCCCAGCTTTGATACAATTTCAAATAAACGCATAATGCGCAAGGGATACGCAAGTATTTGTCCGTCCAAGAATACACTTTCTAACACTCGCATTTTTGTGGATCTAGAACACAGACTTAGCTAAAATCCTTGGTATTTATCCGATATAATTAGAAGGTCGGAAGTGATTCACACGTATTGTGAAAATGAGATAGATTTGGAATGGGGCTTCGCTTGGAAGGGAAGGGGGTCTGTTCTATTCAAACTTTCCAAATTCGGCTGATACAAACAACGAATTACCAAAAATGTCTCGAATTTACCTACAATGTGTTTTTCTTCTTAAAACTTATCAAAATATAAAACTAGAGCTGACCAAGAGGCATACGAAAATACTTTTTGGATATGTGACTGTATGCGACCGTTTATCCGGAGACTTTTTTTAGTTATCAGGAAAGAAAACTATTGGACTCTTTTCACTCTTCCCTTGAACCAGTTTTTGTTATAGTTTAACCACAAATGTTTGCCAGTCCAATTATCTGGTTTCCCAGAGTAGAAACATGGAATCAAATATCTTTTTAAATAAGCAATCAAAATATCCCCATGAGCATCCCACATGTGAATCTTCGTTTAGCAGCTGACGGTTGATCACAAAATACTTCCTGCCTACGATTTATACCCCGTTCAGGAATTCTATTTAGCAGAGTGCTCTCCCGCTATTTTTTAGAGGGAATCGCTTTCACTAATTAGATGAACATCCTATTAAGCTACAATCGATTAGTCCTATATGCTCTGCAATATGCCCCTAATTGGTTCTTTAAAATGCTTGTAGAACTATATTGAGGGAACAGATTATTCGAGGGCCTAAAGAAAACGGCGAATGCCAGAGTAAAGGAATCGATTATATTTTTATTCCTCATTCATTTGTTTTATTTTATATCCATCAAAAATAGTGGATTAAAACTAACCATGCTGTTAAATTGGCTTCAAAGTCACAATCTTTCTCGGCACTTGACTGCGTGTAAAACAAATGATTGCAGAATTAAAAAAAACTGTTTATTTTGAAGTTTGTCTTTTGAAAAGGAAATCACAGGTGGTTGCTTTGCATTTATTCGACGATCAATACAGCAACATACGTGGGATGGTTTTTTACTGCTATAAATTTGAGGATGACCAAATTCCAACTCTTCTGAAAAACAGAATTAAAACTTTCTCTGAATATCTTTGATCGTCTTTACAGATAAATGGAATAATGAAATGGTAACAACATTTTATCCTTCAGTCAAAATATAACCATGACCTACTACCCACTTAAGAAAAGTAAAATGTGCCATGTTTTTGGAGATTCAATGAAATATTTGCGGCAGTTTCAAGGGTTTAGCGGTTTGCCATTTTTTATCGTTTTGTTTTGGTAATACAGTTTCGTTGCAGTTACCAACCGAAGCATAATATTGATCTCACAGAACAATGAATTTCTGGCTAAAAGTTTAATGTCTCTGCTACTGTATTTTCTCAGCTTCCACACTATATACTAAACTATTGTGTCCCAAATGAGTGAGGTACTTTGAGTATGCCACTCTAAGCATAACCTGCTACGTTCCTGTTTTTGGGAAAACACACCGACTCCGAAGCAGCTCCTTAGTAAAAATTTTCCTACACAGCATTCCTTAATTTTACTTCTTCGAGAAGCAATCGTTCTGCTTCGGATGAAGTTAAATTTCACGCAGCTACCAACACATGTACCACACAGTCATTTTTGTTTCTATCCGAACAACAAAGACAAGGTACTATGATTGGTATACCAACAAGTGAAAAAAGTGCAATGGAGAAGAAAATAGCCACGAATATTTTTTTATTTTCATAAAGTATACGTTTATATAAGTATATATATATTTATCCAAATGAATAGAAAAGCCAAGCAAATTGGTTAATGCAATGTATCAGGATCTTTTCAATGCGTCTTCACAGAGCACATAATGCGGTCAGGGCAACTGATTAGGTCGTTAGTTTTGGCAGCATATATTGACCTGAATCGTTATCCAGGCACCTAGTGTTACCGCTTACATTCTGAGAAACAGTATCCAAAATCGAATAAACTGAAACGGTTACCAGAGTTTCCTATTGAAAAACCAAAATCCAAACCACCCAACTCTATGTAGCGTCCACTTGATGTGCCACACCAAATTTATCATATTCAGTTAGGAAAAGGTTCGTCAAGCCAAAACATTCTAAAGAGGAAGTTTGTGCAAGTCACTCAGTCATAAATTCTCACTGTCACTATTCCCTGAAAACCCCGAGAAGTGCGTGCACAATTGGTCATCACATCAGTCCAGTCGATTGCAGCTGGAAGCTTTTTCTTACGGATGGGACTGCTGTATTCCAACGACAAACCGCAACAGCATCGACTCACAAGTGAAATTCGAATTGTCCTATGAACAGTTACCGCAACCACCCTACGAACAAATATGCTCTGAATTTGTTTAGGGCAAAGCTAGTGGATAGAATATCAATATAGGACGACAGGCACAAGAAAACACAGTAATTTAGCCGAGAATAATATGGAAGTACTGAAACAGCAAAAAAGAACCCAAATATCGTTGTGCTTCCCCCAGACAAAGGTCCGGGAGTAGTTTTGACGGATAAATCACAGCATGTAGAGAAAATGCTGACAGTTTTGGGAGGCAAATCTAAGTTCAGACTCGACCCAGTTTCAGATAGTTAACAAGGGTTGGAGAAGAAAATTTGCAAGCGACTGAAAACTCTGGTGGAAGTAAATAAGACAAAGGAGAAAACTGCAAAATTTCTTCGTACAAGAGGAACTCAGAAAAAGGGGGCTACATTGCTTTCCATCCTTTCCATGATTAACTCGCTACCAAATCATTTGGTGAAATTGTTGGCTGGGTTACTCATTCCATTAAGAAATGCGATCACCCCGGATAACAATAAAGACAGCTTTGAAAAAAGCCCAATGCCTAGAGACAGAAATATTGAAAACCGACGACTATCTACTATGGATATGAATTCTATATTTACCAACTTGCCATTGCTTAAAATTGTAGATATAAGATGCAGGATGATAGGTCATGACAGCCTCTAAGTTTTATTGCCATGCTGCGAACTAACAAAGTTGCCACTGCTAAGTACAGCAAAATTTAAAATTTACATTCCCTGATCAAAGCTACCGGCAAGTAGATGGCGTCGCAATGGGAAGTGACCCTGGACACATTCTAGAAGATATACTTGTTGTCAGTGTGGAACAAATGCTGGTAGACAAGATTAAAATACTGGACCGCTACCTTCGTTAACGGGGTGATATTTCTGTGATGGATAACGCCAGTGGGGATGAAGAGCGACCCTTTAACAAGTCCAATGTAATTCATCCGAATATAACATTTGACATGTCATGTAGAGGATGAAAGCAAAATTGCCCATTAGGACAATAAAATCTTCCGTTGGAAGGATGGAATAAATGTCCGTTCTTTTTCCCGAAAAGTACATGGTCTGGACAGTATTTGAATTCGATCAGTTTCGTTCCTTTGGGATACAAAGTTGGTCTAACCCAAAAGTTGTTTCACAGAGAGCGTGAAATTCGCACGGACGATGCACTGGACGATACATTGGACGATGGGGAAGCTGTCATAAAGAAAACACTGCAAGCGAATGATTATATTTTCCAATAATCCGCAATTATTCTAGACTAAAAGCGGAAAAAGAAAAGTTGGTCAATGTGCCGGAAGAGCGGGCCTTTCTAAAATTATCACTCATAAGTCATGAAACCAGTCAGATAATTAGTAATCACACAAACTCTGCCACCAGAAGCATTTACCACGAGGCTGAACCGATAATTGTTTTCGAAATCACCCTAATACCTAAATCACCGACTAAAGAGCCACTGTATATCTGAGCCAAATCACATTGTATTTATCGTTTCAGGTGTGCCTACTCAACTGTCTACAAGGGCGGAACAGAAAAGCTGTTACATCTTAGAATGGCCAAACATATACCCGTGTGGTTACAGAAAGCAACGAGTACCAACTTCACAACAGTGAACTCTCCAAAGGAACGAAAATGTCCCTGATCTTCGACCGCAAATCACCTTTGGGAGCAGAAGCATTGCATCACTCCAGGCGATGGACTTGAGGTCATATAATCTAGCAACAGTTGACGATCTCTCAAAAGCGCCGAAGCACTAGCTATTAGCAATCAAAACTCCGATTCACGTGATCAGCTTGAAAGGTTCATCTCTTGAGCCCGAAATGATGAAAAACATACGTCAGTTGGTAACAATTTCGTCTCTTGATGTTCGTTTTTCTTGACTATATACAATTACCTTGACTGCATTAAGCAGCTTCTGAAGATGCAGTGAAATGATTGTAAATACAATGTGCAAACCAATGCTTCAGGCTTCTGTACTCAAATTTGTGTCCAGAAGCAAGTTTTTTAAATATATATATATATATATATATATATATATATAAAAGGATTTATACTGGTTAAGTATAGTAAACCCGACAAACAAATGTTTTTGTAATGTCAGTTTCGTTGTTTTAATTATAAAAGCCAGAAAATAGCCAAAAACCATTGCTTTGTCCAGAAATAAATTCGTTTTACCTGTTTCTTTCTGATTGCTTACCAACAGCGTAAACTGACCAAATCAATAAAGCACAAATCTGATAAATAGTAAAAATCTGTGTCAGTTTACGGCACTGTTGGCTTTTCAATGACATCTTTTAATCATTTGATTTGTATACGGAGAAGAGAAACCTCAGTAAAGTGAAACCCGTAAAACGTCTTCTCATAGTTTTGACGAAAATATCAATGTTGTGTATAACAGTTTTGGAAATCTTTTAATTCAGGTTTGTTCACAGAGCAGCAAGTGAGCCGTATAGCAAATATCGCATGACATCATTTCCCTTGTGACTTACAGGAAGTAACATGATACATTGTCGTTGTCAGCGGAAATCTTCTGTTTGATGGTCCCTGGAGGTCACTACGTGCGCTGATCGGACATGCAAATGCTTACACTAAACAGGTTTCATTCTTCTATGCCAACTCAAGAAAGTTTCAAATAGCAGTATCAACCTTGTTTACGATTTCAAAGTAGGAAGTTCATTTCAGCTCCAACTCATTTTATTGAACACGAGACGAAGAAAGCCAACAAACCTATGTGTACCAGAAATTATCAGTGCTGTGTCGGAAGGAGAAAAAATTAGCGTTCACAACTCAGATTTTCTCGCCTGTATTGTGCACGCTAATAATCATAAAAATAATACATATTTTTGTTTTTCTGGCCCCTATGGTGTTTAATGATGCAGATACGTTTAGCATGGACCACCCATAATTTACGAATCCCATTGGCTTTCTCAAAGGAAACAAAGCAGTGAGAAGAGTTCACCAAGGACTCTCTATCGAACGAATGAATTTCAGTTATCGACTTGAGGGAGCAAAACCACAGGTTATGTCTTGTCATAAGAAAAACTTTTCCAGCTGACCAAAGGACCTAAGTCAATCGAGGTTGGAGAGAGGGAAATATAGAGTATCCGTTTGAATTTGTGATTACATTGAAAAGGATCTCCAATAAGGGGTATTTATATTTTCTTGATTATGTAATGTGTTAAACGTGTTCTTCTAGTAATTATTATAATTCAAAAGCTCCTACGGTAAACGGTTAGAAACGACACCTAAATAAAAACCGTTTTTCCCCATGCATCTACGTGCCTTATCTTCACATTCAGTCACGTGAGGGGCTGGATAAGTAGACGAAAATCGTGCAAATAATGTATATTTTTATACTAAGTGGTATCCAGCCGTTACAAAGACCAAAAAAACAAATACCATAACTGCACAATCATTCCATTTAGCTCACACAAGGTAAGTTAAAGCACCAACTGATAGCTCCCGAAAGCCTTTAGCTCTCCGGTTCAGTGGATTTCACAACACAAGAGGTGACCAGTTTTCGATTTGAGTGGCTTTTCAACTTTTGTTTCTAAAACCCGCCAAGACAACTTCAAATATAAAACTGTTCGTTTACAAAACTGTTTTTTTCGAAGGGCATTACACTCTTTTGTCAGAGATAGAATAAAGGTTGCGACTTTTATTCCGATGTGAGATATTCTATGGTTTACGGCATTGAACCTGACACGGACGTCACGGCCGACAATTGATTTTATCGGGCTCAATTCACCATTTGTCAGGTGTCTCAAATAGAACCAAACATTTATTCTAAGGGCGAAGGTTGGCTGGTTTATAGGGAAATCATGCACCAGATAGTACAAGTAGCTACTGCCAGTGAGAGAAGCTGTATGTTCAGCTGTTAGCTAAATTTCTCAGCAGCTCCACTGAAAGAACATCGGTGGTACTAAAGTATGGGATGAACTCGCGGGTTCGCATTCCCTGGGGGCTGATGGCGCATAATATGCAAATCAATGGAACTTTTGACCTTTGAGTGAAGGCCGTACGCTTGTATTTTGAACACAACTACCAGTGACAACATCTGCAACTAAGCGAAGTAACCACTTTGCTAGAATACCCGCGTGATGAAAAAACCGAGGGTATCTATGATATACTTGAAAGTATTCTTAAAATGTTTTATTGTCGAAAACCGCGTTGGCAGTGGACAGTGAAATTACCAAATAGCAATGCTTCCTTAACGTGAGACATTTTTGAAGATTACAAAATATGGCATTTTGGTTCTCTGATACACTTTGCAGCTGGAGTTTTGGTTTTCTGAGTGGCCTCAGTTAGCAGAACTTTGGTACAGTTACCCACAGGAAGAAAGTCGTATACCACTTACGATAAACGACCGATGCTAACGAGCATCGATTAAAGCTCATGGCTAAAATATGCATACATGTCCATTTTGTTGGTATTCACGGCCAATTTATAATCACTGAAGCAACTATTCGCCTTCGACAGTTTACAGAAAAAGTGCTTATTGTTAACTCCAATGGGTGGGATTTGTTCCCTTATCGACAATTATATCAGATTCAAATCAGCACATGTATTGCATACCGATGAATAATTCTATAACACCAAACACTTTTGTAATGGAATTTACTAATATGAGAAAATTGAACAACAAACCAGAACAATCATAATGATATTGACATTAAAATTTTTAAGCATAATCTATCGCGTAAGTCTCCCACGGTGAATGCGAAAAAGGTTGCATAATCACTTGGGCATTGTTCTGATCACCAACACTTTTGCGCACAGTCCATGCAAATAATCCATATCGAAACAAGGAAATCTTAATTTGCACTGCTGTTTGTCAGAGCTCCCCTCGTTCCTCTGTCGAAACTGTTTCTAAGTATTGGTCGTTTTTCAACATCTCGAACTAACAGTGGATTCAAATACGTCTTTTTAGATTGATTCGGCACCGCAGAGGTCCGTTACCAAAACACGAAAATTGACAAGTAGGAAAAGATCCTTACCTGCATTTTCTACAATTGACTTTCTAAAATCTGTGTATTCTGTTGTGAGAAGAAAGACTATACCATATCTGAAAGTGCAATATTGGGGGAATGTGAGGCTTTAGTGAGTTTAATTGTCTACAAATAGGAACAGTTATAGAACGGTATGTCAATGAATTGCCTAATGAATCATTTGAAATATTTTAGGTTTTATTCTTTAAATACACTTTTCGATTACAGGATCCGGTTTTACGCGTTTTCCATTCCTCACAGATCTGATATCCATCTTTTTGCCCAGCAAAATCGGTGGTTTTTTGATCGAGAAATCGTAGACTGAGGCAAAACGTTCCATCCTCAGAAGGACTATTTTAGAATATTTCAAAAGGAACAATGCAGTTAGAAGTCAGTTTGCTGTTGTTCCCAGCAACGAATATATTGAAGCAAGTACAATTATTTTATGAGTTACAACAAAGAACATCTTGTTACGAAATACTTTCCTTTTGGGTTTGTTACGGGCAGACTGTTTGATTGCAAAACACATTATCTTTTATACAGTTGCGCAAGAAACAGGCCGAATCTCCCAGAAAATGTGTGGCTAAAATCTGGAGGTCCACCCCCTCACTGCTCTTCTTTTTTGTTGGTGTTTGTTGTGCCACCTTGTTCACCGACTGAACCACACACTGAAAGTTGACTAGAGTGGATATTTTGACCTGTGCTTGTAGCTTTTACGATCATGCATACTCTTTCTTCACTGCGCAGGAATATATTTACTAAAAAACAGGTCTTGAGTATTATATGGCGTTTTGAATCTTTCGAAATATCGTGCGGATTACTCAAATGACAGCTCAGCAACGGCTACAGACCAGTTGTGAGATCTTCATACAAAGAATGCATTAATTTACCATGCTGGTTAAGCAAGACAAAGTGAAATATCGGTTTTGCTGAACGTCTCATTCCATGTCTGTTTGATTTGCTAGTGAAATAAATATAATAAACTGATAGCAAGCGAATCCACTGTGTTGGATACGTACTTGAAGCAAACTCATGAACAAAACATTTGCATCGTTGTAACAAAAACGTTTTTCCTACTTTTGCAAAACTTTAATGTTACCAACAGCGGTCTGTTCCAATAGACCTAGTGGGTTTATTTCAAAGATATGGAATTTTGAATGACTTTGGCAACTGGAAAACCGCACAAATAATAGCCTTACTGCCGCTCGTTCCAGCTGAAGGTAAAATATCTCTGTTTTCCAGAACATTTTGACGGCTGAGATTCGCCTTTTTGCCACAGACCTTTTGCTACCCACCGGTTTGCCTAAGTGACACTCTCGGTCTTAATTTATGAAAATAGTCCGCTTCACCAAAGAATGTTCACAATTTTCATCGAGTGAAGTTCAGGTGATCAAAGGAGGTTGCAAAATCTTTGAAATAATGGAAAACTTCACTATTTGATAAGTTGATCTGAATCCGTCCAAGTGGAAAAAACTCAATTCCCATTTACTATTGGAAAACGGAATAAGGCACTTTATCTGATACGGTAATTTCTTTACCCGTGTTGAATCGAACCTAAGACTTGCAGGTTTATATACGTGATGTGTCACGCGATATAAACAGTGGCAGGATAAAGAAAAAAATGATTCCCATAAGTAAGTCGGAAATTATATTTTTTTCATTCCATAGATACATCATATCTGTTAGAAGATCGAGGAAAAGACATGTAGAAACATCGATAGTGTGCTAATGGGAAGTTCCTGAGTCACACATAGAAGGATATTCCTCTGGAAATGATTGAAAAGCATTTGACCGATAACACTGCCTTGGTCCCTTTGCATAAAAGCCGGGCTTATGGTATTTTATTATTGCAAAAGGATACCAGTTTTACTCCGTTCGATAAGACCCTCAATTCTACGCATCTCAAATTACCTTTCTCATGAGATATGGTCCATCAAGAATAAAACCCTCAGAAATTTTTCAATCAGAATTCACCCAGATGGTGCAATACAACCAAATAGCAACATAGACAGTTCTTTCATGTTGGCATCCATTTCTCACAAGCACTGTTTGCCCAGTATTCTTAACTATAAGGCCCGTGAGATTTGTGCTTATAGTGGACTGCAAGATGAAGGTTTTGTCACGTAGGCACTTTCTGGGAAATGGTCATCCGAAGAAATTCATTCAGCTTTACAACAAGCCGTGATGCAAAACGATCCACCATCTTAAGGGCTGAACGGAAACAAGTCCTTTTATTTTGTTCCTCTCAAAGTTGATCACGCGTGTATCGTTTAAGGCGTGTTTTCTATGCACCAAACAATTGGTTCCTTCTAACAATCAACAGGGAAATCATAATGAGATCATTATACAAAATAACGCCACAAAGTTTATCAACATTTTATTGAAAAATATTCTGACGTAAAAAGCTTCAACGTCCATTGAACACATTCAGCGGACCATAATTGCAAAACTCTTAGGGAGATTCTCTAGTTTCAGTGATTCTGGTAGATAACGAGGAGTAAGGTGCTCAAGACGGGATCAGCAACATCCACTAGCCATCAAGCAGGTTCTAGGTGAACTGAATTTTGCGCACACTAAATGGGCTTTAACTGAACTGCACATTCTGGAATCATTGATGATTCCCTCGGGTAAGCCTTTTAGGCCCCCACTGATTTCAGCTTCTAAAGTCTGCTTTCCGATGCAAATCCATGCAGAAGTAAGATTTGTAGGTGACCAGATACTTGTTTCGCTGTCAGAATTGTATCCGCCTTAAAATGTAGTCTACTTTATTCGTAACTATCACAATGAAGCCTTCATTTGGTTGGAGAAACATAAACTCACGCATATTGTTTCACTTTTGATGGCACTTTTATGCTTCTCAGACGCGCATCTTATTTGAAATGCAGGAGCAGAACTAATTTGCCCGCGAATTTCCACAAGTTTGATTCTAAACCATTCGACCTTGTCTTCCGAAGGTCACTTATATGTCTTTGATCTGGTCACATGGATTATCAAACTTTACCCCTGTTTGTAGTGTGTTTGCTATTTTCGGTGAACTTCTGTATTTTAGTCCGAAAGAGAGCATCTCCATTTGGGCTTTTGTCAACTGTTTCTTGCTGAGATTATGGACCTGTGTTTGGGTACTCTTCGGAAAGAGTGAATTTTCTCTTGGATGACTCGGGCTGCCCAGGAGGTTTCCTAGGGTTCTCCGTCTGTCAGCTTTAACATATCCCAGGAAAAGCACTGATGTGGGATTTACCAAACCGGCGACCAGGCAGAAAGGATACTGTCACGAGGTTGTTCGGATAACCTTCAACAAGCTTTCGAGTGATGCATCAGTATAAACTTTAGTGTTCCTGTCGAGATTAAGTTTGTTCTTAGGCAACTCCTTGAGCTACACTTCACTTGCTTTTGCGGTGACAAGTACATAGAAAAATAGAGCAAAAATTGGCTCAACAAGTGGTTGGAATTCACAGCTGCTAGGTTTTAGCTGAGTTATTTTGATCAACACAGAAAACCTCTCTATTTTTGGCACAGATACAGTCATTGTAAACGGTTTTCCTTCCCTGGCATCAAACATATAACACCCACAAAAATTGCTGATTTGGTTGTGATAACTGTCTTCCCTTTTTCTTCACTGTGTAGAGTACCATATATAAACGGACATGCTTTAGACTAACAATCGACAAGGGTAAAGATGATATCCGAATCTTGTAATACACGTATTATTTCTTTTTTATCAACTAAAAATGCAAGAACAATGTTCAAAAATTCTACTGGACCATAAACATTGTACATAAACATGTAAATTCACATCTGAAATTTGGTAATAAGATTGGCAAAGCCAGTTTTTGCGTGAATTATCCGATACCTGGTGTTCTTATTCAAGTAAAACACTAACCAAAGTCTATCACGAAAAATTCCAACTTAAAAGCATGGACAATTAGATCTTGACTTCAGCGATGAGGATGAATTTCTTTTTCCAATAAACTAGACAGGTAACAAACTATGTATCACGTCCACTGTTTCGACTATGAAAGTATTCCTTTTGACCTTCTCATATAGATACAATCATGAAAACTGCTTCTGCCAAACGAACTATATAGTTGATTTATCTGAACTCAAATCAAGATAATTAATGTGGTCATATTATTCGATTTACTTATAATTTCACACCTTGGTATTTCTTGGGTTCTTTGCGTGGATTATTTTACCTTGGCTACCAAGGCCACGCAAATTCACCTACTCATATCACAGCAAAAAATCAACATCAAGGAGAAGAACTTTTCAGCTAATCAACATCATTACCCGATGCGCTGATGTAACATGACTAAATCACAAAACTCGAAGTCTACATTGAAGCATGTTTTATGGCATCACAATTGATTTTGCTGGCTTTAATTAGTCGTGTTATACAGCTGCAGAGAACTTTAACCTCATAATTTGATAGATATTTCACAGCTTTTCACAAATTGTAGGGATTGTTCCTAATCCTAGCACTGGTAACAAAACTTTAACTGCCCACAAATATTGTCAAAAAATAATAACTCATACGTAGTTCCATTATTCAATTCTTTGTTACGATATGCTGCTTATCCAAATTTAGTAACAGAATTTGTGCTACGTGTACAGATTATTTATTTATCAATACTTCGTAAAACGAGTACACGTGGCAAGCAGTGATTCGCTAACACCTAGACTGTTGAACAGACATTTGTATCCAGTCATGCAGTTCTTCAGTTTTTAAACCCCTTTCAAGTCATTACTGTACAAAATCCAGCGAAACACTAAACATTACTCATTCAAAATCAGATTACTTCAAAAAACATGGAATCATAGATCTAGGTTCGTCCTCTTCAGCAGGATGAGATTTTCTCAATGACATTTTTTATGGTAGGAAGAATATTTCTCGATAATTATGACTTTTACTTTAAAAGTATCACAAGTTGTAGAATAAATGGTTGTAATGTGATTACGTTTATTTGAACCACGTGATATTAAATGCATTTCACCACAGAAGTCTTTGAAACAGGTTTTAAAACAGTCACGAAAAAATCAATTTAGATTTTCTTCACTGCTTTCAGATTCTTCCAGTAAATGCTTTCACGTTAGGTTCCCAGGTTATAAATGAAAATAGATATACTGACTAATTGGGTAATTGGTCTGACCAACTGAATGTGGTTTTTGGGGGCGTATTTTTTTGTTATATGGTCCAATAAATAAGGAAATTGATTGTAAGACTCCTGAAGCATTTCTTATTTTTTCCGGTTTCTGCCATGACTTACAGTGCATGTGGTTGACCTTCACTGAAAAACATATCTGATTTATATAAAACACTTTTCAGCAGATCGATCTAAGCAGCAATAAGTGGACCTTGTTTGGATGGGAGTTTATATGCTTCCAATTTTGACAACCATTTTGAAAAAAGCCCCAACAGAATATTCGAGTTAATGGAGGTTCTAGGCAGAATACAGGTTCGTAATGCAACAATGCAAATCGTGTTCTTCTTCAATGAGAGTTCACCAGGGTATCATTGTTTACAAATGTTACTGAACTTACAATGAAAGCTTTACACATCGTAACAAGTTTTCTGTTCCTATTCCTTTCATTGCTGTATCTGATAAATGGTAAAATATAAATAAGCTAGTTATAAATTTGTAAGATTAGCTCCGTTATATTCTTTGCCTAATGGAAATTGGATGACCTTGTTTTCATTGGCGGGCAAGTCTGAATCTTGGGGGAATTAATTTAGTAGATCGTACACTGTGAATACGCTGTAAAAATATGATGGAAGAATGCAACAAAAGGTTGAGATCAACGGTGAATAAACTTTGATGCAGCGGAGTAGAGTTCTTCCTACTGATGTTTTGTTCATATATAAGGTCAGGAAAATGGAGTGGGAACGACGAAAACCTTATTGGAGAAAACTATACTATCTCACAACTAGATGCTAAGATGGCAACAAACCGTAGGCCCACGGGAATAGTCACTGTCGATCAAGCCGGAATGTGTGACCTAGAAATGAAGGTCAGGTGTGGTTCATCCAATAAACGTCTTTCTATCGATAATGGAGAAATGTGAACTCAAAAACAATAAGACATGATCACCTTATTACATAGGACAGAAACCGAGTTTCAGCTTGTTTCTTTGTCAGTAACCAACACATGAAATGTGAATAGTGGTATTTTTCTCATCCACTAAAAAAGAACAACCAAAGAGCAATACACCTATTCAAAATTTTGTAGGCGTGATCACTGACGTCCTTCTATTCCTATACTTCCATTTTGTCCTTCTAGCTTATATTTTAGTTCCAGTAATGTACTTCTCGATTGCTGATAATATAGTGAGAAATGATTTTTTTGCTGATGATTACCTGCGTAAACTCTTGCCCCATATATGACCGACGGTTTTCAGTACTGAATTGATCTATTTTTAATTTGGATCAACGTGCCATAGGTGGTCGACTTTGCTCAAAGTATGTCAAAAATAATAAAACATCCGAAAAGATGACATGAAATAAAATGCGTCTAAGAACGACAGAAATATTGATCACTGGTTGATCTGCGCGTACCTAATATGGCATACCAGTAACTTTGAATTAAATATATATATATATATATATATATATATATATATATATATATATATCCAACGCTTTTAAAGCTGAATTCCCAACTGATGGAAATGAAAAGGTTTGCGAGGAGAAAAACTTTTCAGCAAACGTAATCATGCTGGGTGAAGCTGTTTGTAAAGAGTAAAATCTTGTTCAACGTTTCAAGCTGGACATGTAGCTGTCATTAGTTTGCTGTAAAGTTCAAGTAGGAAGGGTTAAATTTGCTTTCTCAAACTCCTGGTTGTCAGAATGAAGTCTTGTTTTCCTTCCCTCTACCCGCCATTGGTGTGCAATCGCAATATTATTCGTGCGAAATTTGTTATCTGACTCGATTCTACATTGATGACGCTTCTTGTGCCATCTCCAGCTGGTTCGTTTTAATCCACAAGAATGGACTTTTTAAAGCTAAAACGTGCTGCCTTAAGTTGACTCCTAGGCACCTGGATATAAGTATGATCACATTCTTCCGACCGTAGTCCGTGGACGTTTCGGAATCGCACTTAAGTCGTTTTTAATGTGTAGCAGCCGTTATGTTATTCATCCCAAATGCGCTAACACTAGTTGATTTAAGAGGTATTTTGTACTGACGAGCATATCAAGTTCCTTATGGGATTAACCAAAACGATCTCCCATGAGCTAAGCAGAATTCATATGCTAATTTATTCTGTAATCTACATGCACTTACTTCCCAACACGTGGTACATTTATATGAAAATTCCAGAAAAGTTTAAGGTATGCCAACGCATCTTCATAAAACTTAGACTGGAGAATTTGAACGATCTTTAGGTATTGGTGCATGAATTCCGATATTGAGTCGAATGTTACAAGTATGTTTCTGTTTGTAAAGCAGTGTCTACCGAGTGAATCAGTGATGTTGCTAACATCTTGTGGATCACTTTCAACACATAAATCTGCAAATATTGCACAATTCAAGAGTAAATTACGTCTGACTTGTACATAATTTGACAGAAAGCCTCTACTGGTCCATACGAACACACACAAACAAGAGAATAATATGGTTTCGAATCAAGTGTCAACTAAAGACGACTGTGAAGTTATATTAACTTAGTGAGTGATTAACTGAATGAAACTGTTTGACGTGGTCTGTACACGTTCGAAAAAATTTACACCATTTTTCCATAGAACTATTAGGCTATTCCAATCAAGCAGATGGGTCATTTTATGCACTACTTTCGAGATTCCAACAGCTTCACTTCAACTGGAGCCATTCACCAAAACCAAATATATTTGACTCGTTTCTACTATTGCCAAACCAAAAGCACATACACAGAAGTGTATTTTCCCATCCTGTTGAACATCACAGCTTTCTACTATAAAACGACTGCAATGAAAGACGCAGATACCAAAAAAGAGACACAGATGACAGCATATCGAAAACTAGGCGATGTCAATTATCCACTTTTCTATCAATAATCGCTAAGTTTATGCCAATCATGTACGACTCTCTTGTGCACAGTGTCAACTGGAAATTCAACTTTTCTCGTTGCGTTTGTTTCAACTGAGCAATTTTTCTGATTGACGTCCAACAGCTACCTTGGAAAATATCAGATAAACAAAACTTGAATAGAACTCGTTATGGAGGACCATATTTTTCTTTCTACATTTGCCCTCTTACTAACATTAAAAAACTGAAGCGAACAAGATTCAAGCACGGATTAACAAGACGATTCCTCACGTTTTGTATGCGCCTTTCGGCCCTTATGAAAACCCAGGAAAAATATATCATAAGTAACCGACAATATCCGTCTGAGTGAGTCCAACTCACGGAAAGCAATGTGAAATTACTTTCGGTCAACTCTGTTTTGTTATCCAACGAGTTCGTCGTATTCTGGGCAACCAGTTCCCCAGCTAGATACGTACATCGGTAATGCGAATCCGGAAATTGTTGGTCAAAATGCTTATCCTTTTTGGTTTTTTCTCCAGAACATGTTTTTTTATTCATGATCTTCTCAAATGTTTATCAGGAGTGTCCGCAGAAGCATCTCCAAGAAGAATTACCCGATGACGTCGATAAGTTGGTGCTAGTTAGTCACAACTAATCTCGAAAATGACGGCACTGCATTGACTAGTTGAACTACTCGAAGTGAGATGTATCGACACATGGGTAAACAAAATTCTCCGGGAACAAGCAGCCAGTTTTGCGATAGTTTCCGATTATCGGGTACGTGTCTCAGGTACTAATCTTTGTCCCAATAAATACAGCAAGATTTTGGAGTCGAAAATTGAAATTATCAATGTTCTGTTATACCTCACACTTATTCGAATTCCAATTATGAGTATATATATCACAACAAAATACAAACCGAAGCCGCTACCGTAATAACGGGTAGTTTTAAGTAAAGTAACCTGAGTCGGAGCAGTTAACCGTAAACTTGAAAAGCGAATCACCTTAGGATGGTCATTTTGGAGAAAATTCACTCTTGCTAGCAAAGCAACTAGCTGCGCCACACTTTGTTGTAAAGCTAATCAACAATACAGTTGAATTATTCTCTTCATCAATACATGTTACCAGGAATCCGTTGCACGAATGGAAGTTTACTCTGATTAGAAACATGATGTGTTTCGTCTCGCCTGTAGCTTATTTCTGTTCAAGCTATCGGAGATCATGTTAGACTTCGAAACACATGCACGTCGGTTGGCATACTTACCTTGGTCTCCCAAACCCAAGGGTAAGGATGATTCTCGCTGTGGTCGGTACTAGCATTCTGTCCCTTTTGGAAAGATCTGTTCTCCAACCAAATTTCTGAACTCTCGGATTAGCACAAGCATCCGTGAGACCAGGATCCAAGGGTCTTGTTATCTTGACAGTACTGAAGATGGGTTCTTTATCCTTGAAAAAGTTAGGTGCTGCCGTCAAGACAAAGAACAGCGGTGGCTTACCTCGATTTCGAGAGGATTGGCTAGTCTGAAGTTGTTTTTATCTTTCACCTGTAACGGTTTTGAAGGCGCTGGTTGTTAAATGTTATCCCTTATCCTCCATTTAGGAGGCGTTCTGACCTTTAATCTGTACACAGCTTCTTTTTGCTCCCACAGGAATACCCATGTGTTCTTTGACGCTATTTTACCCGTTCTGATTCCATTACTATCTAAATGTTCATGCATTGTTGTCGGTGATTTTAACAGCTCGCCTATCTATCCCATGCTTGCCATTGGTTTAAGTGACCTCTGTCTTATCCCAACTATCAGAATTGCTGTTTTAGACAGAATTATCACCAGCCATCCCAAAATCTTTTACAATGGAATGCTATTGTTTCGACGAGTGATCCTTTTCTCATTATCGTCAAACCGTGGACTTACTCACGCTTTGCACAATATTCGCTCGTCAGGACAAAACAAATGGAGGACAAGGCTAGAAATGTGTCACCTGTCTAAATTACCCCTATTCAGAGATCGCTTTCTATTGTATTTTTGAGGTCTTCTTTTGATTGTTGTCTTCGCTCCCTAGATCAGTTGGCGGAGATACCAAGTGCGGTATTTTACTTGTGTTGTCACCTGGAGGCTGTATTAACTTTATCTATGGCAGTATAGTTTTTACACTGCCGAAATACAAGTGAGGGCAAACAAAAAGAGCCCATAGTCTACACGACAAGCATTTTGTGAAAGGACGCTTACTATAGACCAAACAGGAGATACAACCGCTGAATACAGCTTTTGTCTATCAGTTCTGTACTACTAACAGCAAACTTCAGTGGCACCAGATCTAATTTCTGTGTGGACAACGCGCCCGGTCAAAAACTGCACGAGATAAATGCTGCTAGCCAGAAAGCCGCGAGAATTCATCCATCGACGGGTAGCTTATCATCATATTTTCCTTGTTCCCTCAAATGTAGAGCCACTTTCCTCAGAGCTGGTTAAATTACTTTGGACTCGAAAATCAGCCTATACTCTAGATCCGAACGGCTTACCATTGACTGCTGTCGAGTTTGGAGCAAGTTACCTATCCGGAATTATGACTTCTCTAACCAGTAGATCTGTTGATATTGGTGCTATTCCTGCCTGCTGTAAACCGGCGATTATAGTACCTATTATCAAAAATTCTACCTCTGATATTTTATCCAAAAGATTTGTCCCATGGCCGTCACTTCTCCAGAGCTCAATTAGACCGATGTTGCTATCCTTAGCTAATAATGTACCCTTTGTTGTTGCGTACGAACCTTCCAGATGCACTCTGGAAATTGTATCTGCAGTTTGTCATTACACTTAAAAAAACGTGAAGGAACTTGTGAAATCAGCTTGCCGTATTTTCCACAAATATTCCTCCGCGTTTTATTTGGTTACCCATTCGTCGCTTCTTCAGAAGCTGGAGTCTACTGGCTGCCCTACTCCATTGCCGTTATGGATGAAGGACTGATTTTCCGACTAAAATCAACATGATACAAATGGTGCAATTTATCACTTACTTTAATTAGGAAATGTTTTGTTCTTCACCATGCAGTTCTCTCCCCTATCTTTTCATCACATATATCAGCCACTTCTCCATTGCACCACCTGCATGACCTCTCAGTATTGTGATGCAAATATTTTTCAGCTTGATCCGGGCAATCTTCTGTCTAAAATGCATGTCTTTGTGGAAATCCTAAGTTTGCCTTTCTGGTCCTTGATATCAATTTTTCTCATCACAGCTTCCAAATTTGAGTCGCTTTGACAAACGAGCTGAGGACAATTCATCTTGGATATTGTCAGTGTCACCCAGCTCGTGTGGTTCTGCTCTCAAAGTCTAAGTGTCAGGTTTATGGATAATCCTGACTGTTCTACAGTCTCTTTGGCCATGCCAAAACGCATTCTCCCTTTTGGCACTGCTAATCTATTTCCAGAGCAAAAACTCTAAAGAAAACAATGAACTTATTTCCTTGATTCTGACGTATATTATTTAGCAGAAACGGCATGAAAACAACGCCTACTACGTGTACGTGATAAGTGAGATTCACAACCCTTCTTTTCATTTCTATGAAACAACGTTGTCACGTAAAATGAATTTTGTCTACCACAAAACGACCCTTCATTTTCTTTCATATCAGGAGATGACTTACTTTTAACACAACACTCCAGAGTAGAACTGCTCAAGCTGTTCCGTACGTCCAAAGTAACTGAAGTTATTGTTCTTGATAGACTTTTCTCATCAAGTGTGAGACAAATCTCCGCTTGTCGGACTGACGTGTTTGCTGCTATTCAAAATAAATATCTGTGCTGGTATTCGATTTTGTTACCCAAACCCCATATCTCCATCATTTTTAAGAGAAACAATTTAGCTCCTCTGCTTCTCTCCATCTTGTCTAAAAATGACAGAACTAGCTATTCTTCCACACTTTATTTGTGCAAAAATTGCGCTGGATTGGGGTACTTTAGCTTGTCTTTAAGATAAAAATCCACCACGGATGCTGTCTATCTCTCGCTTAGCAGTATCAACTACCAAAGCTGAGGCATTTCTACTTTGAAAAGAGTACGGGTACTGTTTTTTTATCCCAATATTATTTCTATTACCCTCTTTCGTCTGTCTGTCATTTCGCTGGCATTATTAAAGTGATTCCAAATTAATTGTCAATGACGGTCCAGTTTCAGCCGGGTGTCCTTGGTACCTCTAAATAAGTTATCCGCTAAGTTATGTGAACAAAATCGGGGTGCATATGAAATGGTGATGCAGGATTTGAAACACTTAGATCCCGTGATGAATTTCAGTAAACAGTTTAGATGACAAACACTTCGAGAAGAATTCACTTCGTATAGTCTCTTCGGTCGCATAAGTATAAAATCCATATTTTGGCTATTCTTCTTGCCGGACCGATGGGAGTATACGAAAGAAATTCCTCTGGTAGTATTCATGTTCTTAATTGCTTATTCCTAATAATACATTCATTTAAACTTCAATGATGCCTCATACAGTGATCTGATCAAGTGGAACGGTATCATATTCCTCTTGTCAATCCACGTAATTTCGCATTATTATCGAAAGAAACCCTTTCTGTTTTCAGTCTGGTTCAAATACACATAACCGAGCATCTGTTTCAGCTGGATTTCTTTGCATTTTTTGACATATTATGACAATTCGTTCATACTCTTGATTCGAGGAGGTTCTGATTCTTATTGTTTTTCATTAAAACGCGGAGAGCTTTGCGAGATAATGTCTGAGCAAATGCAAGTAGTCAATTGGCATACTAACTGGTTTTCAATTTGTCTCTGACAAATTCTCCACATGGCGTATAGTTACCTGAAGGAATACGATTAAGGGACGTGAAGATTAGCCAAAGTTGCACACTGCACGTTAAGAACCCATAACAATGCCTTAATTCTCGTGCCCGACTCAGAGGTCACATCACAACACTGGTCATACTCGTCACTGAAAGGCTACCCAGCCGGGTGCCTCATGTCACCGATATACGACTTTGTCACTTTCAGCAATACAGTTCGATCTCAAATTCTTTTCCTACAAAAGTGGGCTACGTGACTGACGGGCACGAGTGCCATTTCCGACAGGAAGGTTACTAATGGCCGCCATCCAGTTACCAAGTGGTACACAGAAGAAGTGCTAATTCGGCCGGTCAAAGAAACTCAGTGACGGCCTCGTACATCCAGTTCTATGAACATTTTGCTTTCACTCCACGTTTCTCAATGCGTAATTAGTTCAAGATAACTAATTTTTCTAACGTTTTACAATGCTGCTAACAAAATTTATCCAGTGGAGAGTTCATGTATTGAAGTGACTTTTGAGAAAGGCTAGACCACTGCCGTGACAGATATGCCAGGGGAGCATTTCAGGTGGGGAATTGCAAGAGATTATAGTTATGACTAGCATAGGAGTAGCTTCTGAAATATCAACATGCAAAGGAAGAATTTGTTCGAGAGAATTCTGGATGAAAACCACTATTATTCAATGGAACTTTTACCAACAATTACAACCATTACACTGCTTTCTAAAATGGGCTGTGTGTACTGAAACCATCGCCGCTTATCAAAAATACAATAAAGCGTTTGGTGATGGGATAAACTTTTTTAAACGTCCTTCCATCTTTTTTAAAATTTCCTATCGCGCAGTGGATGACTGGACGTGTTGTTACTTTTTCGTTTGTGTTGCTAGCTCCTGCGAGAGTGTGAGCCAGCATCATGGAAAGTATGAATAAAACCAACCCACGACCGACGATCGCAGATGAGATCCGAATACTGAGGGATAAATTTCTGTTTCCATTTACGAAGGACGTATACAGATTGGAGTACTAATCCTACGTCTGCGTGTGGTTTTGGTTGCGAAGTCAAAATAATTCCAACTGAGTAGGTGTAGAATCACCGAGCTATGGGAATAATATTATCTCTGAAACCTGGACTAAGTATTTCATCTCCAGTTTTGTTTATGAAAAATTCTCCTCTAGAGTCGGTGAGATTTAGTTGTTTCAGTCAATACAACTTTCTGAATTATATCTGCTGGACCATTTCAGCACGAATTCCTTCACATTTGTAAAATCCCACATTATAAGTTTATCAGTAATGATTCTTGGCTATGAGTGCCTCACTTACTATAGAAAAGGTGGTCCAATTTTCATGAAGGTGGATGCTGACGTCAACGTCACGCGTGCACGCAACGTCAGTCATCCGAATTATTTTAGTTATAGTGAAGTAAGGGACTGCTACAGCCCTAGGTTCTTCGTGCACTAATGTAGAGGATCAAAGTTGGGTGGCTGGGCCCCATTAGGTAGGAATCCCAGAAACAGACCCTGCCCTTTGCTTTAGCGTAAATAAGACCAGCTTTTGTTGGGTAATTTAGGGGATAAAACATCCACGATGATACCCTGTGAAGGCGGAACGACCCAGTATATCGAAAAGTGGTGATTTTAGAGGCATTACGCCCAAAAAGTGTGAAGCGAAATTCCTCCCTTCAATCCTTTGAGAGGATCTTCCCTGTCATTCTCACCTTCTGTTGAATAGCAATATGATACTATCTTATATGCTGCACAAATTCGCTGACGTGAAGAATGCATTGAAAATGCAACAGAGGAGAGCACACATTGTTCATGCCATTGAATAGAATTCACGACACGGCTTCTTTTTATGATAAATTTATCTTGCCAATTACTGCCTGATGTATGATGAACTGTAGTAGTCTGAGAAAAAAACCATTTGTGTAAAAAACTCTTCGACGGACTATGCCTTCGAATACCAATGTTTCACACGCACCGACATTATTGGTTTGGGCGGAAATTAAACGTGCACTGTCTTATCGATGAACAAGTGCGATGTTATGCTCTATTCACGTGCAGAGCGAGAAATCTCATCCTGACCACTCACCGTCCATCTGTTCACTGTACATTTCAGTCCTCATCCTGGCATTTCTCTATGTTACTGAATACATCGTGCATGTGTGACTTATCTTAGTACCTTGGATATCGAATATCGCAGGGCGCCTGTCTCACGCGCATTATTCGCCTCCACATCACATGACAGTGTTCGGTAAGTTTGTGTCCCACCACAACATTGTTCATGGATTATTGGCTGTGTGCATGCGTTTTCCGTAACATATTTCAAGCCGATAAAAATACCGTATTTTGTACGCTTACTGGCCAGTATATCCCAGTGCCAATTCGAGTGTCATCTGGTTTCATTTCGGGTAATTTGGTCACTACAGAATGTCAGTTAGAGGACCCACTACTGGTGGTGACTTTGTCAGTGGTAGTACGGAAATGTATCCCGAAAAGAACGAAAGTGGGTCAACTGCTAATCTAATGATCATTCACGACAGCGCTCGAAGTCAAGTTTTGCCAGAGTCGTAGATGAATGCGCATCTCGAGGGTCTATTTCACCTCATTACTACTCAGTAAATCAAATATAAACAGTATTTAGTCTATGTTCTACTTTATGAAGCGAATTGTCAATGAGCTTCCGCCATAATTCAAATTAGTGTCAAAAATCAAACACATAAGAGATCAAAATATGGTTTCCTGACCAATGCACTGGACTCTTTGCTGAACAGAATAGATCAAGTATCAGAAAAAGAAGACAGGAACTTTGATCGGCTGTGCAAATTGAATCTGAGTTCCATTATTACGTGAGTTGGTCTATTAGGATTGCGTTTTTTTTGTTTGCTCTCTGTGGTTCTTATTCTGTCATGATCGACACAAACTGTTGCCTGAAGAACTGGGGTTACGTTGAAATTGCTAGCGAATAACCTTACTGGATGCAACGAAACAATAAGGCTTATTATTCTAGAACGTAACTAGTAGTTCATTATACCTACAAGCGAGGAAGTCAGTGACAATTTTGCCATTTCAAGAAACAAAGAGAGTTCCATTGGCTGCTTCTTTGAGTCAGTTTCGATCAAAGCTGGTTCTCTACCCTCTACCGAATTTCGAACTACTCATTTTGGATCTGTCACCAGTAAAATTACCTTTCTAGGACAGGGGCCATGAGACAACGGGTGAGTACTGAAACAAATTTGGAGAATATACGAGGTCACGGATTTAAAAATTAACTCGGGTCTCACTGATAAGTTTCTCAAATGAGTAAGGGATAATGATATTTTTCCAGCCCCAAAAAGATTTTTGACGTAAACGGTATAAAAAATTGGTGGAATATTTGTAAACAAAAATATGATGACTCTCAGGACTTTTGAGCATCTTGTGTGCTATTTTGTTGTAAAATGTTACCTTTCGTGTTTTAAGGTTATGAAAAATCATCGAAGAACAACTGTGGATGAGTTGGATAAGAAATCTGAACAAGTGGCGGCACACACTTAAGTAACGCCACGTGTGTCTGCTTTGTATTAAATCAAAGTCATACCTCGTGGGGTTCACATTTTGATTGAAAGAGTTCATAAAACTGATGGTAAAGCACACTTACTTAATGAAATATGGTGAGCATCAAGCTTTTGCCAATATCACTACTTTGTCTGTGGTCTAACAAGCTGATGTTTGATCCGTGATGTAACGCGCGACGGCCAAGCGACTGGAGTTTCGCAATGTATTGCCCAAATACTATTTTTAGATGCGTACTTGTAAATCTGTTTGAAAAGGTAGATTACTGAAATTGGACATTCATTTTTCGTATGCGTGTTTCCCCTCGTCTAATTTCTATCCCCAGATTGGAAAGCGATATTGTTTTTTCATGACTGAGGTTCAAAGAGTAACAGCAAACAGAAAGAAATTGAGGTGGTCATAGAGATACTCAAAAAGAAAGGTGGATCACACTTCAGATGTTGTTATGTTGACAGTTTTTCCAAGTGCAAGATTCTGTTGTCACCAAAACGTACCAACTGATCCTGCTGTATAACTTTGCCGTGAGAGGCTTACTGCTGCGGTCAAAATTGCGAAATTGTGTGTTCATAGCAATACAACACTGTGTTCCATAAACATGGGATAGTGTTGGCAGTCAAGTCCAGTTAACTCAGTTCGACGCTGTGCCTGCTGAATATATGAGTAAAGAACGTTGTCATCCATAGCAAGACTGACACTGAGAGCTTTACGATTTACTCGTTGACATATCTTTCTGGAAGTGCAGCATGCATACTTACAATTCTACACCTCACTACTATTATTACTGGTCTTCACAAAACAATAAGCATGAGTTGAAACTTCATAACATGCTTTTCTGTGTTACTTGTTATTTCAGTAAACCTTGGTCAACTCCTTTCCATTACTTATCCATGCCATCTACATTTCTTCGTGCCATTCATCATACACCACTCGGTTTTAAAGTTGCACTTTGAGAAAAGTTGCTTGGAATAGCAAAACTCAAAATCACGCGCAGTAAATAATTTTTGACAGACGTTGCATTTCTCAGAGTTATCAAATACCTTGGAATCAAGCTTCTATTAAGTTGGACACAGGCGAAGCTTATATTTCTTACCCTTCTCACTTTAATATCGTAAGTGTAACTTGGCAGACCACGTGAAAGGTAGTTGACCATTTTTCTTTTCTCACCCTTATACAGAGATCATCCCCTTTGAATGCGTTTATTTTTCATTCACCAAATTTGTTTCCACTTTAACATGAATCTTCTCGTTTCAGTTTTTGAAAAAGTTTGCTCTTGAGGTCTTTAGTATTTTGACTGTGTCAGTTGCGGCGGAGTTGATGCGGCAATAAAACCTAGGCAACAAGCGATGAAACCTGTTGTGAAAAATAACAAACTCTACAAACGGAACGTATTTGTAAATGACTTTTTGATCATTTTTTTGAGTTAATAATTTTCTCCCCAAAAAGCAGTCTGGGTAAACACTGCGACTCAAATGAGAACTTGAGCAACTGAACATCAGTGAACGAGTTGATTGCGTGTACATAGATGAACTACAGAACTGCGTTGCAAGACGGCTCTTGCCTCTTTGATCAGTGATTTCATAATGCTTGCATACTGAGCCTTGAGTGCGGATACCAAAATTTAGGAATGCGCAATACTTAGAAAGGACAACTACTTGATGTTTTACATTATCACTGTTGTCTGTACATTGATATCGACTCTTGTTTTATCATTGCGGTAGCAGACAATGCACGATCTAAGCAACGACCATTTGGAAAAAGCTTTTTCATACTAGGTAACTCACAGTGTGAACGTTTTTCTACGTACTTCTTCGTGTTTTCAGCGTTATTGAAGTGCGATCAACTAAACGAATGTTCCCCTGTGCGCGGTGCACTACAGGTTGGCTTTAAATGTTACCAACTCTCATTTAACTTCTAGAAAAATATCACGGAACGGGAATTTAAAGTTGGGGCGCAATGTAAACAATTTTCACTCGTGTATTCACGATCTCGATTCATGCATTTGTGTCTATCTCTTATGGTGCGTGACAAATTATACGCAACCCTTGAAAATTAGTAAACATTTCGAAGAAAATGGTTCCCATCAAAACTGAAGCGAACAGCTGAATCACTGTTTGGACTGAAAACCAATCTACTTGTCTGCTGACAAAACTAACAGGGTTTTAATCATAGATTAGAGATTTGAAACATTAAACGATTTAAAAGAAACTTTTCTCCAGTATATCTGGACCGAATGTGGACCTGAGTATATCGAATAAACGATGAGCCGTGTAGTGTGTTATCCAGGGAAATACAATGTCATTTACACAGAGTTGTCGATGGGAAGATTATGATGAGCTGACACTTCTTTTACAGTGGATTGCCTTTCTCAGAGTAGTTTGATTGTAAAACTGCCCTGAAAAAGGTTACCTACTGTAACCGAAATTTCTACTCCTCTACATTGAAACCCCGAAAGCACTGTACAGCTGTTTCACCCTTGTTACGATGCGTTGTCAGTGCACCTCCGCCGGGTTCGAGTCCGTGTGGGGACTCGGTGGATTTGCACCTAACAAGGAAGAAACAGCTGTACAGTGCTTCCATGGTTTCCAATGGTGAGTTGAACATTGAAGCTGCAGGATGAATCATATTCTACAAATTTGATCTCCTACTACTCAAATGCACATAGTATCCAAGCTCTGCAGGTTGTTCATAACGGAATGAGTTGGTAGATGTTCAAATATTACAAAAAATCAACTGTCTCAGTTGATCCGCCTTTGGGTAATTAGCATTTTTTCTGTTGCTAGTTGATAGAGGAGGGAATCTGACACATTGTTCTGTGTGCGGAAATGCCACATTACAATTTTAGAAAGCTCTCCGAAATAGAACATTCACCAGCAACTCGAACATCGCAAAGGGTTGTGGCCTTCCACTCAGCAATAACATTGCTGTTATTAATAAGACGTATCGAGGGGAAAAAATTATTTCACTAAGAAGCATGCGTCAGACAACATCAACATTGTTCAACGATAAACCCGATTATTCGTACCTTTGATATCCACTCCAATTTGGTCGGAGAAAGCAATCACGTGGTTTATATTCCTTACTTTGTCTCACGAAGTTTATTGCGTGTAACGTAGTCACATACTTCAGGAATATTGTGCATACTTCACCAAAAAATGACCAGAATGCACAAGTAAAGCTACCATGTTTCATATTTTTCTAAAGATAAAATGTCCGGCTGGCTTGTCAAGTTGGTTATTGGCTAGAAGCATTGGTAACCGTCTAATGGTATTTATTTAAAGTGAAATCCATGGGTATAAATTCAATATTGGTGAGGTGTAAAAGCCGCATTCAGTTCACTTAGGTGACTCGCCATTTACTGATAATGTGTCAAACTCGGATAAATGCAATTACTGAACAAAGAATATCATGGTTTTCTTCAACACTTGACCTTAAGTACATTCTTACAATGTGGTATTTTTTTACCTCTTTGGACTGCACTTAATGCCAATAAATCTGATATGTGAGTTGCGTTTAGTGTAGAGGGTTGCAGTTCATGAGATGGAAGCATTTTGCTAACTCCAGTTCATGCCTTAATAAACAAGTTGACTTTAACAAACCGGTTCTGAATGAAGCAAAACTGGGTGAATGGTTAAATCAGCGTAGACGACGGCAGTGCCACTGAGTCGTCTGATAGGAATGAAGCAGACGACAAATTATGCACACAGTTATTTCATTACTGACAGTGACCTTTTTCCTGCTAACAGAATTTACTCCTGCTCATTTCCCAGTGAA
The DNA here is from genome assembly GCA_948099385.1 of Fasciola hepatica. NCBI lineage: Eukaryota > Metazoa > Platyhelminthes > Trematoda > Plagiorchiida > Fasciolidae > Fasciola > Fasciola hepatica. The sequence continues at coordinate 5,195,104 of CANUEZ040000105.1, forward strand.
ATACCACAGGCTGAGTGACCCGGAATTTACCTCAAAGCACGTTTAAGTATTGATTCATCTCTGCAAATCGACCGTGCAGTAGTGATTTCATATATCACACAGTCATGGGGATTGCCAATCAACCAGACCTGCTTCTTTGTGAATTTCCACCATGAAATTAACGACTAATTGTGTACACCTTGATAACTCGGAAAACCAACGAACAGTTGTCCGTCTTTTTGCTTCAAAACTTTGAGTTGATAATGTTTGCATTGCTTAGTTTGGCTTGCTGCTTCACATGGCAAAAAATAGTAATTTAATTAAGTGTATACGATATCAGATAAACAAAAATCAGTATTTTTTCTACTGATACACAAACTAGTTTCACTAAACCCTTCCCCAAATCAGAAATGAAAGCAGGATACGTAGTGAGATTCTAGGTGGGCTGTTTCAGTGCAAAGGAATTTAAATAATTGAATACCACCAAAGACGAACAGACGGAGATGATATGCACAAACTCCGTTCATTTCTGCTATCTTAATGAAATTACTACAGCACATAGCCACATTTCGGGCATATATGAATATCAGTCACAAGCACTGAGTTTCAAAGATCGACTCAACTTGCTTTTAAACAGTATGGAGTTGAATAAACTTCAGAAGCTGACTGCTATTAGATGTAGCCATCACCGTGCAGATCAAAGTCTGACACATGAGTACACTGGTGGTTTGAGTATAGTTTGTCGTCCTTTTAGCTTCAATACTGATTAGTCATACTCAACTTCACCCAGCCTTTTAACATACTATTTAATTTTGTTGTGATAATTAAGCCCTCCTTACTGGGATCGAAGAATGTTTGCGGACAGGTGTGGACGCGACTTCTGAGATTGTACTTTGTGATAGATACCCCTGCCGCAGAGCATATCTGCCCAAATCTTTCACCAGTAGGGTTTGCCGTTTCACTGTGGAATCCTCGTTGTTAGGAAGAGCATGTATTTAAACCACCTTTGTCGCATCATAAAATGTATTTGACCTTAACTATGGTTTGTCGTTACCTGACAACAAACAGGTTTATCAAGAGATAGAAAATGTATTCAGAAAATGTTTTGTTGCCACGAGGAGCCTGAATCATATGAAATAAAAATCGAATTGTATTTTTCACATAGAAAATGACATTCAAATGATTTACTCGACTTGACGTGTTGGTGGCAGAAATGCTCTCGGTGGCTTTTTTCCCTCCAATTTTTCTACCTACTTGGGTGAATTCTAAATCAATTTTTTCTGGGGGGGAGGATTTATTTCAATATCCCGAAAGTTCCCTAAACCCAAAACTACAGTGAGTTATCCAGAATTCGTGCAATCATTATGATTAACATCTTCGGGCGGATTCGGATCCAGTTTCATCAAAATGCGTCAAAAATATGTCTCTTTTCTCGGTTTGGTCATCCTTGTGAAGCAGTCGTCTTTATAACAAAACAGCTAGCTACTGCACAGGCTGTCAAATATCTACGAATAACGGTGGCCGCAAATTTGAATTGGTCACACCATATTTCATACCACGGAGAAACAGAATTTGCAGTTAATCTTTTCGGATAGGAGAGCTACAACAATCCACTGGTGAATAAAATATGGTTTCCTTATCCCTCACAAGTGTTTCCGCTGTGCTTCTCCATTGCTGCTCTGACATTCTAGGTGGTTCGCTGGTCAGCCATTGCCAAATTGTTTGACGAGGACTTCCAATTATGAGACAGAATAAATTACAATCTGCGTTGTGTGAACTACACCTAAATTCCTGTAAAATTCTGACCCAACAATCTATTTTGAACACTGCTCACCGCTTACACCTAACTCTTTTCATTCCGCTGTATTCTGCTTTAATATTTATATACCTGTTCGTTATCAGAAGCAAATGCTCATAAGCCAGAGGCCAAAATGAGCCCGGTTGTTCTAGTTAATTCGGATCAGCATTGCTATTGGTTTAGTCCATTGAATAAAATAGTGACTATAGATTTCGTGCAAATATACTGACGTCTACTAACACACATATTTGACCAAACGTGAATGAAAACAAGCACAATATTGAAAAATTGTCTGCAGAAGTGTTGTGCCAATTTGAGTTTATCTGACTTGTTTCAGGTATCTAACCGCTGTTTGTCACGTATTCATCAGAGATCATCCCACAGTTGCAAGGATATTGCTGTATGAACGCAAAAAAGAGTTTTATATAGGTCAAAATGGTGAGAACAGAGGAGAGAAATTTTGAATATATACTGTTCCATAGTGACATTTCATATTTTCTCAGGACATCTCATCTGTAGATCATCATTCATTCACACCATTTTTAATTACATGTCCCCTAAAACTGGAAATATGTTCGGCAGCGTGCAGTCGATCATAATAGTCAATAATGCAACTTATTTAGTAGATGTGAATCTTGCTTCCAAAGTTTAATTTTATGTTGGTACTATTATCTCCCACGGTTCTGAAAGTGAAATTTTCACCACCGAGAATTCTATATATTCCGAATGCAGCCTTTCGAATAATAAATTATCTAAAAATTTAACCATACTTGACTCTTTTAGTAACAACCACCTCTTTGTATTCCAACTATTTGTTTGCAAGATTGCTGTTCCGGTTCAAATTTGTTCATTTCTGTGATTAGCCCTGGTATTCTAACGGTTCTGTGAACTTTTATGTCACAGTGTTTAGAGTTTATCGATTTCAATTATGTGTGAACCAGGAGTGGGACTTTCTCTCGGAAGAATTTACCACGCCATTGTGTTTGCTGAACATACAGCTTGGAACATACAGATGATTGAAACAGCATACAGTGTGTCAGCCGTTGAATTTTGCTACACGTATCACAGCGATTGTCATCTTTTGACGTATGTTTAGGCCATCAAGTTAGCGTACCCAATTGCTTTTCGCAGCCTCACTGTTGAACGGAAATAAAAAGTACTCCCATTTTGCATCGTTGTCAGCCCAAGTATTCGACGCCATCGTTGATATAGGGAGCCTTCGAAACCAAATTTGCTTTGACACTCACAGTTAGGAAATCACAGCTGCAGTTCCTTGTAATCCACATAGTGGTATCACTTGGGTACTGGTTTGTACTCCATAAAAGCATATCGTGTAAAACAGCATCCTCTACCAACAGGTTATATGAACACATTTGAAGAAATCTATGAGAGTGGAAGATTTTTACCGGCGACAAAAAAATTAGTGGCAATAACAGGGGCTTCTTACAGAATAGATCTGAAATGTGAAACTAAATTTATCGTTACATTTTTAGAAACAGTGATTGAAATTCTCGATAAGATTTTAAGAAATGTGACCCGATAAATATGCTGCAATCTCCTGACAAAGTAGAATCAAAACAACCAGTGTTCATCTGCAAACCACGTAGAATTTATCACCTGTTTTTCTGATGAGACTTTAGGAAAAAAAAGACTGTTTATTTATGTATCAATTCAGAATTGTGGGCACAGCATAACTTCCACCTACGTTACCAAAATTGACAAAGATATTACAATAAGGTATTGACATTATTACTTCAATTTCACACGCATAACAAAAGCCACTTGGTATAGGAAACTCGGATATCAACAACCTGAATTATCCAAAACATTAGCAATTGGTATTTACCCACTGGGTCTATACGGAGCTAATGTTGATTTGTCAATACTTATTGCCAATGTGAACGGAAATTATTGGTCCACAAAAGCCATGCATTTCCACCAATAGGAAATGCATCTCCAAACCGAACACAGATGATCAAATTTTGATGAAATTCGGAGGAGTGTCACAACACTGCGGATCGGAATGATGTAGACCTTAGGGTGATAAATGTGCTAAACCATGCCACTGATTTCACGTAATCAGTCGTGTTTGCCCGTAGAAGTGGTGGGTGACCGAAACACTTCGGATATGAAAGCCATATATATTTTCATTGTCTCTCTCAGTCCCGTGGCTTTGGGGTTGAGTTGTTTCGCTTTGATCGTCCTCACAAGACGACGTGCTGTACGACTCGGTTCAATGCGTGTGAATTTGACCACGCTTACTGCTTTTGAAGCGCTCCTAAACGCCATGATTTTAATGCTCACTATAAGCTCTTTGACAGGCCTCGGGGGGCACAATCAGCGAGCTCCGGCCTTGGCTTTTACGTTCATCTGTTTTTTCTTCATTAACGGAGCTTTGTGTGCTCGTAACTGGATCATCACTCTGATTGCACTGGCCCGGTGTATTGCAATCACTAGACCTATGACTACACGCCTCATGTCTACACATCTGTTTCGACCGAGATCACTCGGACTCTGTACAGTTACTTGTATACTCCTGGGATTTATACTCAGCCTTCTTCGTATGTTTGAACAGAAGATAGTTGTGTGCGAAAATCTGGACGACATTATCCGACTGGTACCTGATTCCGGTTGGCGTTTAGTGAGTGAGATATTTTTCATTTATCAGTCTGCAATGCCCATATCGATTGTTTTCATCACAACAGTAATTATGATCGTTGTTCTACTACGAAACAAAACTTTCAGTCTTGATAACACCTTACAAACTCCTGTTCCATCTATTGGAAATGTTATCTCGGTCGTCCCCTGTACTAGGAATGGCAGACAACTTGGAGATATCAGTTTCCCATCTTCAGCCGAAACAACATCCGTTCTGCGTACTCCTGTTTTGGGCAGCAGAACTCATTTGACAGACAAGCGCATATCGTGTTCTGCAAGTCATCTGCGTTATTCGCTTTCTGTACGGCAAACACAGATATGTGCCAAAAGTCAAATACATTACCGACGCACACAAAACCAACTTCGGGCGACGCGTATGATTACGTTACTCGCCGCAGCGTTCATTCTCTTTGAAGCACCTATTTTCTTTTGCGTTGCCCTCAGGAGGTACATTCCGTTGAATCATTACCGCCTGGTAACAAACGGGTTGAAAGCGCTTGTTGTATTAGATTCTTGTGCTAACGTGATTATCTATTTGTTCATGAGTAAGCGATTCAGACAGGAGAGCTCACGTCTGTGGACCACCATTAAAGGACATCAATCTCGAATTATGACAAATAATACGGATATGATAAACTGATATGACAATCATCTAAACCCGATCGTCTGTCAAACGCGTTACATTTGTCAACCTCCTACATATTCAAATGCCTGCGATACCCTACAGATGAAAATTTTCTTCTATCTTCCGGTTCCAGTCGATCGCCTCCGTGTTGTACAATGTCATGAACCCATCCTCATACGCGTAAGACTTAAGTTCGTCATAGCGTACATGGTGAGAAATCAAGTTCGCAACTTCTCAGCATTCATGTACAGTTATTCTAATGGATAGTTTTTCAAAGATGATACACGTCACCTTGTAAACAAAATAAATCAGTTAAGTGAATCTGAGAATAAATTTACTAGGAGCTGTTTTCTGTTGATTGTCTGCATCCAATTTTCCTTCAGCTTTTTATTTATTGTCATTGTTCTACGATCATCATTGCGGACTGTGCAATGAAGAGTAATTTTTAAAATGATTATAAGAAAAACACGTGACCTCAATGTTTTATGGGAAGCTTTTATGTTACAAGTGATCATTGATGTTTTTCAGGCTGCAGAAACTCATCATTTAATTCAAAGCTATACGTGAATCACAGTAGATTATCAGAAGTATTTTCAAGAAGGGATACTTTTGTGGAACTTGAGAGGACAATATCAATAAAGAATTGTTCCAAAGTATACATATGAGTAATTTAAAATATCTTTGATAGACAAAAGAAACAATAACGCAAACCTAGAGAGTCATAGAAAATATGTTAGATTGGGTCTCCTTTATCGTCAAGATGAACTCTAAGGTAAAAATTATGAACAACAACTTATTTGGCTTTTTTTAAATTAGGCTGGAAATAAAACGCATAAATTATATTCAGACAAAAATTCGCAAACTGATTTGTATGAGATTGAATTTATTTACCAAACACTTACCAGAAATACGTAAAAAATACTCTTGAAATAATGGTAGAAATATAGATGGTCTATGTAATATACACTAAGGAAAATTAGATGAATATAACTGCATGGAGGGCAATCATGCTTTTGGAGGTAAACAGCAACGCCGGTGTCTTATTCAGTTACATTTGTTGACACATTTGCAACAAATGTTGTGTTCATCGGTTATCAATAGGATTTGCCGGATACACTGCACACAAGTACACCGTTGGTAAACCAAATTGGACTCATTGGAATAAGAAGGGCAACACCCAGAATTAGGAACATTTTAGTGGGAATATATATGTATCTCGAGGCATGGTAGTACTTTACTTTTTTACTGATGGCTTACTAATTTACCAACTCTTCAACCAAGACTAAAATGAAAGGTATAAAGATTTTTACCCGGGTATGAACCTGTAACTAATTGTAGCTTAGTGCTGCCTAATCTCACAAGCCTGATACATATCACAAAGTGATCACTTGAACAACTGGAATTTGTGAAAGAGCTTCACTAAGCGTATACACTTGAATGCCTGCAGAAGATATTCGTATAGATAAAAGGGATTACGGAAGCTCTAAACAAGATTGCGATTTAAATATCAATTCCTTTTCCGTAAGCCTGGGAAATTACTTAAATTAGCTGACTATTAGCTGACTAAAAAGCTTCCAGGCTCGAGCGTCCTAAACCCTCTGTCTATGTTATAAACGATTTTGAAGTAGACCATACAGATTGATATTTTTGCTCATTTCTCTTCTGTGAACCTTTCCGAGGAAAATCAATTTATTTTTATCTAAACCATTTTCCTTGTTTAGCAGCCTAATGGTTTTGACCAAATTTTTTCAATAATTTGTTTCCGGTATTAGTAGACTCATTAATTATTCCCTGTTATGGTTTCTTAGCTAACTGTATTTAGTGCGGATAAAAACAAGCTTCCCCCATGGTCATTCATTGCATCTCTTATAATATTTATCCAACTTTAAGTATCTTTGGAACAGACTAATAGTAAATACGAGAAAATACCCCATGTTCTGTGTGGTTTGCTTCAAAACGATACACACAATAGGATGTAACCCGTGGTTTTGCTATAATGCGCATAAAAGGATTCTGTTAGGTAACACTTTTGGAATTTATCACAGTAAATTTTACATTGGACTGAGTTGTGTCATTGTAAAACCTCTTACCCGCGGGTTGCTTCTATGTTTCCGTCGGATGCTCATCGTTAAGGTTTGTTGATAAAATTCACCGGGAAATTGTCACTGATCCGCTCACTCCGAAGCAGTTTTACATCAATAATGCAAAACGTGTTGCCCAGTTAAAAAGGGATTTGATCTAACTAGTTTGCCCAGTAAAACAGTACCCCGCCCTATCGAATAAACCCTACTGAGTGATGGGAATCAAGAGTAGTATGATTGTGCCGGATGGAGTGAAACTTCTTTCGAACGAAAAACAGTAAAACGGTGAGGTCAAATAACAGTCATTCCTATAGAGCAATATGAACAACTACCCATCTGAACAAAATTCAGTTTTCTGTGTCTTGTTCATGTAAGGCATGCTTCAGTAAATCCGACTACCCGAGGGATTCATGGAAGCTTATATTTGAATTTTGCCGTTGTTGCAGGAAATTGAAATACGTTTTGAAACCAGGAATAGCAAGGCAGTTAAACAATCAACTCGAGCTATTTTTACAAACAACTACATCGCATTTTCAACATAAACGTTATGTGGTGATTTTTCACCCCATTCGCAAGCCACGTGGTTATTCCCGTGTGAAAAAATCCGTTGATTCGTTCAGTGCAAACTCCAATCCTTATCCGTGCATTTTCATACGTGACCGTGTACATCTTCTTTGTACGACTTGTCCTAGTACAACACCAGGTATTGATTACGGCGTGATCAGCCTCTACATCATTTGACAGTGTTTTGCACGTTTGCCTTCACTAATCATATCGTTCATGTACCAATAATGGCCTGCATATTTTACCCTATACGGACTTCATGCTTATAAGAATACATGGTAAACAAACATTATATACCAGTGCCAATTCTAGTGTCTTCTGAGTTCGTTTCTATCAATCACATCACTACTGTTAATGTCGCGCGCACTTGTGCAGTGAGTTTCTCAGAATTGGGAAATCCTCGGCGTGCCTGATTTTTCAGGTAAAGTCACTAATAACAAAATCAATCAGATTATGGAAAACGTAAATGAGCAATTCGCTTGAACTAAAATAAAAGTTTTTAGATGAACATAACTGTATATCAGGAAAAAGTGTTTTAGGTGCTGAATCAAACGGTTGCGCTGGTCGCTGGAGCTAAGCAAACTATGTGAGGAGTGCAGATTTATTATTATAAACGAAACATACATAGGGGAACAAGGTCTTTGGACTGCATACGCCGACTAAAGTTACTCAGTTTGAAAACTGTCATACCGGGTTTCTTCTTCCGAAGCCAGTTTTCTACTTCTTTGGAAGTTGCTGTAAACAAAGCGACGATATCAGGAACAGTTTCAGCTCCACTTCAAATAATTTAAACATTTTGTTGAACGTATCTCTACTTGGTGAAACGGACTGGTGATATTGTACATAATGGTGCTATCGATAATCAATTCGGTTGATAAACTCATTAGTTTCTATCAGTCACACTTCAATGAGCGAATACAATTAGTTTTTGGACAACATTTTACTTTGAACGTGGAATTAAAAATGTTTTAAAAACATGAATTTAGCTACGGGCCATATCCCGAGCTTAACATAAAAGCCAGCTTCTGTGTATCTTGCTAGCAACTAATGTGAAAAACCCCACTGGAGGTCATACAGATACAATGCCATACTACTTACGTCACGAAAAGCAGCTTATGCTGAACCAGAAAAAGTAAAGCTCGAAAGTTATTTTGCAAAAAGAGTGTTTCACTTTCTTTTTTCCATTATGGACTGACGAAGTTAGAATCCCGAACGTCGATCGTTGTTCATTGATCAGCTGATTTGAGAATGGTTCTGCTTGTGCTATTCTGTTCAATGATTCTGCATTTACAGTATTAGACGATCCAGTTTATGAATAAAGAAAAGAGTACAAACTGTGTAGGTGGTTAACCTCTCGCATGAGCAACCGTAACAGAGAAGAGAGTGATGAACTAAAACTGTTCAAATCAAATTCGGCATCACTTCACTTCGATAACTCGGAGAATCAAAGATGGATTGAACAGCTGAACAAAACATTCGACAACATCCTAATGACTATAATTTGCAATCCAGTAGAGCTAATTCGGAAAACTGCCTAATTAATGCGGGAACATGCATATGAGTAGAGGATATTAGATTTGTATAGCACGATACGTCATGCAGTTTCAACGCCCAACTCACCGTTGAAAACCTTGGCAACACTGTGCAGCTGTTTCATCGTTGTTAGGAGTCGTCAGCAGTGCACATCCACCGATTCCCCACAGGGACTTGAACCCGGGGTGAACGACTGTGAATGGAACCCAAGAACCACGAGACTATCCGGGCTGGCTCTAAAGGGTTTGTTCAACATTTACACTACGAAATATGGCGTCCTTCTCTCAAAGACTCCAGATGGTTATCCCCTTTTTCCCGCACAGAGATCGACTTGTGTGATGGATATATTCTCCAGAGGGGTTTAAGTATAACGAAAGCATTCCGTTATGAACAATCTGGGGAGTTTGACATTTATGGGCATACGATTCCTAATGAGGATAAAACAGCTATACAAGGCTTCCATGGTTTTCAATGGCTTTTTGCGCGGTAAAACTGAATGACGAATCATAACAAGAAAATGATGATACCAGTGTGGAGGGGACTAGAATAAGAAAGGCAACTGAGAAAGGATAATTTTGAATTTTATAGCTAAGAATTTCAATCGCTATCAAAAATGAAGTGAAACAGTTGTCCTCGGGAAATAAAGTTGAACATTCATACGAAGTTAAACAGTAGAGCAAACCAATCTCCATTGTTGTTTGACTAGTACACTGAAAAAGGTAGCTGGGGTTTTCCCCGGTCACTATGGTGAATGCTATAGTATAACATTTATTAAATTGGTCATGCGAACCTATACCATCTTGATTGTTTGCTAATTGTTATGTTGGTTTCATACCCTTCCGAGAGTATAATTCCAGGCTTTTATTCGCATATCACTTCAGAATAATTATCAGAAAACTAGTTACCCTGAGCTTCACTGGGTATATCCATTTGGCCTGTGCAGCCCATTGCAAAGAATGAGATTTGATGTCTTATCCTAAAACTGAAAATACATTATCGATCATCTTCGGCCGTTATGTTATGGGGTACATAAGAAAAGTGAACATCTGTTGGACTCTTCTTGCTGGCTTTAGGTTGGCCGAAACCTGAAGAAAGGTTATTTAACATCTTTCCTCGTAATAATTATATTCTCTTCCAAGGTGGACTCCATAGTTATTCAAGGTGGATAAGTTAATTGTGTGCCCACCTTACCTTGTTTTATCACCGTGCACCATATGAACACAGCAAAAGCCGTGTTGACTGGCGTCGAAAGATTCCGAGACACAGCTGTCACAAAAATACTTGCCCAACCAGATGTTACAGTTTCATCCGTTTTCTCTCTGCTGCAATAGTGGAATGTTCTATTTTGGGTACACCGTACTCCGTCACTGCGCAGATGAGGATACCAAATAGTGGATCGCGTCAAATGGCCCGGAAGTCTTTTTCAGATACTTGGAATGAACCATTCTGTTTTTACCGGTTGATTCTGGTATAAAACATGAGCAGCTTATTGAGTCGTGAACCGGTGCGATGATATCCAAACAAATTCGAAGTATTCCGGTTCTTTTTGCGGAGCAGGTATCGAAAAACATTTGGTCACGGTAAGAGCATGGTTCATTCAACTGTCATGTAGTCCACCACTCAAGTAATGCTCTCTGCTGTTCATACTTGATGCATCAATAATTTTAAACTTTCAATTTTCACATGAAATTATTAAGATGTTCAGGGTCAAATGACCACAGATCACCATAGAACTAACTCAGATAACTTCAGGTCAAACGCAATTTAATATTTTATAGCTTCCTTTATTATTCAACATGACATTTAGTGCTAAAGAATAATTTGAAAAAAATATTCCATTGTTTCCTTCTCCATGAAATTAGTACAAACGTAGAAAATACGCTTTAGAAATGCAAGCTGAATATGACTGAAAATACGATGGATGAATTGATCATTGCACAAATAATTACGGATCTTGTGTCCTCAGTGGAACATTTTCGCATATCGTCGAACACAATTTCGTCAATAAAGTTTGCTGATTACTTGAGAATAGTATTAAAATAATTTGGTATTTGGAAAATTCCCCCACCGACCCCTTTTATGCTCTAGTATAGATCGAGTCGGTAGCTTTCAAAGGTACCTTACAAAACAAACACGTGCGTCACATTTACTTCTGCCGATAATTTCATTGCAAAAAGCCATGAGGTGAATAGGACAGCAACATCTTTTTGGTACAGATCGATGAATTATTGACGCCGATCAGTGAAGAAAGATTCATTGTAAAAGGTGTGGTACCAGTAGAGTCGTCTGTTAACTGGCGCACCTGAATTTCTGGGTGAAAATCACTTTATATGGAATAGAATTCGCGACTTTGGGGCACAAACAGTAATCTGGGGTTAATCAGGCGTGAAATGTGACGTGACTATGAACAGGACAACGAAATATTTGTGTCACTGGTCAACCAGTAATCAACAATTTTAACATAATGTTGAGCGAGAAGAAAACAGTTCAGTGAAACAGCTGGAACCCTTTTCATGGAAAACATACGGATTTACGTCTGACTATCCGTATCTGTGCATCATAAGAGATTAATTTCCAATATTTAGATTGAGATTCCAAATGTTTGAAGATAGTGCATGAAAACATTACCGAGAACTCCGTCATCTACCCTAATCTCAATATCTTTTCCAGGACGGTGTGTAACTGTTGACTGAGGAAATAAAGCTTGCGGCGAGACTACTGACACGAGTTTGTTCCTGTCGCTGCTACGTAATTTATGTGAAGTCTTGTAATTTTAGAGATATATGGAGCACAATATCTGCCCGGTTTGTTTTTAGTTACCTCTTCAATGTATCCTAAAGAAGATGACTTTCATTAATGTGTCAGAACCGAGATCGGCTTGGAATGCATCGAAAACTCGATGCGCCATTTAAAATGTTATGGTAAAAATTTTCATTATTCAATAACACACCGTGATCGAAATCACTGGTAGGTAGTCGACCTTACAGTCATTAACCTACCAAAGATTTCGACTATGCTATGTTATTGAACAATAAGGAAATTCACCAGGAACGATATTAATTTTTCCATCTGCCAGAGCACTACTTTCGAAAAGATTTGTCCTTCAAAGCACAGCATCTGTGAGACCATAAATTTAAAAATATTCATTGTTAGCAGTTTTATTTTGCCTTATAAGTGGATTTATTCTGGCAGTATGGGTATATTGTAGTAGTCAGTTTTGGTGGAAGCCGGTGTTCTAAACCAAGCAATAACATTCTTACCAGGTCTAGTGCAACTGGAAGCGTGTTTCCATTTCTTGTTGGTGGTCAACTGATTGACACTGTTTTCAGTTTCGCTGGGACATTTCCTTCGCTAATCACCCGTCAACGATTTTGCTGATATTTTACAATTTACAACAATAAGGAGAAGTGGTAAACAAGGTAACATTTATTATTACTTTTTTCTGTGCAGTTGCTGTGCGCTTGAGGAACGTATGTAAGCGATAATATCCCCCATAATAACATTACTAATAGTATTAATACTGAAATCTATCTTATTAGGTAGTAATAATCCCGCTTGCTTTAACGTGAACAGCTGGATGTGTATTACGTACTTCCTGCATTAGTCCGTCCATCATATAAAGCTAACGCTATCAAACAGTGAATATCCTTTACGATAAATTTGCTTGTTACCGGCTTTAGTTTCTCAACGAATAATAGTATACATCGGGTATTGGCCAATGAAAAACCGAGAATGGATTCACAAAATATAAAACCTACGGAATAGTCTGAATTTTCATGAACGCATAGGTATTGCTAAGCTTTTCGATTTGATTCAGACATTGACATGGTTTTACGCTAACTTCGTAAAAGAGTGGGAATGACTTATCAAAGAGTGCATGCATTGATTCTGATGGAGGTCCTGATTTAGACGAATAAAATAAGGCTCATGCAAGGTGGACAATAACAGCGATATGATTCTCATGGAGGCTTGCTAGATTTGATCGAATGAATTAGGCTTGTGGAAGTGTGATATAAATATATATATATATATATATATATATATATATATCCTTTTCGAAACGGCCGAAGTAAACCCACGATGGAAAGGGGGATTGGCCATGATAACTGTGACAAAAGATAATATCAGCCAGCGTAAAACTATTTGCCTTCCTAGCTGGTGGAAAAAGGTACATCTAACACAGTCGCTAAACTAGCGTGCCGCTTGTCGATTACGGCCGAGTGAACTGTTTCAGTGATCTCAATCACTGGTGACGTTTTTGTTGACTTCTTCCGAGACTGAGCAGTGAATGATTCTCATAAAGGGCTCAGACATTTCAGAGATGTAAACATAGTGAAGATATCCGAGGCCTCTTAGAAAATACATCGATATAGAAGTCTGTTTGTTATTTTCACCTAAAAGTATCAAATTTGACACGCTAGAACTTCAAGATGAAGCAGTTGGTACGTTTCGTTTAACGTGTTCAAAACTGCCTGAAGGCTGGATGTCATTTACTCTCAAATCAGAAATATGCCACTAGAACCAGCCCAGAATGGATCATTCTGAGTTTGTAAAAGGTTGTACACAAACAAAAGATAGAGTTACGTGACAAATCCAAGTTTTGTTTCCGATATATCAGACAGGAATACTTCTAGTTATGACCCGTATTCTTGCTGAAGATGCCACGCTTTACGTGCGTTGTATTTTTTCGATCCACGGTTGGAGACTGTTTGTCGCATACGTGTCATAGTGGCCAGAACCTTGCGTAAGGTAATATGAAAAAGAAATACAAAGGAGTTCATGAGTAAAATAATTGGCGGAGGTATTCACATTATCCCTGTTTTGAGTGGAAAAGTTACGTTACCAGCTGATGGTGAAAAAAGAAATAGTGGTGAACCAAAATACCGTCGGATATGTGGTCATAACCTATAAAATCAAATAAATTATTAGAGTTTTTTCCCTTAACAATTAGCCTGGTTACTTTGGACATTGACTAGAACAGCGTAACTCTCATAAACTTTCTCCCGCGGTTCTCAACTCATTCTCTCAACCTAAGGGTAATCTATCTTCTTCTGAGGTACGCTTCAGAGTATCATGCTGTTTACCGACGATGACGCTTATGAGAGAAATGGTTCAGTAGATGATGGTGATGTTAGCCAGCTAGAGTATTCACAGAATGGTACAATGAACACTTCCCGGTAATTGCAAGATTTCACTGCAAATAAGTAAGATATTGGTCAGCATGTAATCTCACCCGTTTAATACTAATTGCCTGGTTTTCTTAAGGTTCATGAGTACGTATACAAGCATGGTCTTTCAAATGCCGGCCCAGAAGGGACTTTTTCTACTACACGATTGCGCACGAGTGCGGTAGGAGAGTTACCCTTGAACCACAAATGCCTACTGCACTATTAGGGATGACGGGCAACCGGACTGTAAGGTTTGGAGTGGATAACGACGTAATGTCTCTTTATCTCAGATGTGTTAACGAGCCGAAGGACAAAGGGTCACCGTCTACCACCAGGTTGGTATGGCATCTACATCTTTTCCTCATGGTCACCTTTCACTTCACTCCTTAAGTTGACTTCTAGCTGATTACAAACAAACTGTATCCCTCTGTTAGTCTGGAGCAAAATGTCATTTTTAGGCATCTGGAAATTCTACAGGATATGCAAAAATGTCTGGTGTATTCAGACTACAGCCCAAATAAAAGTGCGGTAATTTCCGATATGAGTAGCATGGAATCGTATCTGGATGACTGGACAAACTTCCCTTGGAAACACACGACGGGTTTGGAGGTTGTTGCCACGCTACCCATATCGGCAATCCATACTTGGGACCGTGTGCCCTCGTTCTGAAGGTTATTTGTGTTAACCGACGAACTACCTTTAGAACAGTCACAAGGTGATTCCAAAAATGGACTTTCAATCCAAGCATGCTCCTTTAGATGCAAATGAGATAAGAGCTGTGAACCCGCGGTAAAAGCAAAATCCTAGTTTAATTTATTGCGCCCAACATTCATTCACCATTATGATCGTACCGGGTATTTTTTTGATAGGATCAACAGGTAGCTGTAGCTGTACAGAGAGAGAGAGAGAGTGAGTAAAACTGCTGGTTATATTCTAGGCACTGTGAACGTGTCACAGCTGCCCTATTTTGAAATCCTCAACACCCTAAATTGGTCGGTTTCTTGGTTAGGTGAATAAACTAGACGAAACTGAATGAAATTTCGAACTTATTACCAGGCTTTCAATTTCACAACATAACCTGTACAAAACCCATCAATTTTGTAGGTCGTTGAGGCTATGAGCTTAACGGTCTCTCAGAACGCATGAATTACAACAAGCTCGTTTTCAGTGATTCATAGTTATGCCATTATATCAGGTTTTACATGAACAATGGTAATTGAGCAAAAAGAAACAAACGATAGGGCAGGTGTTGGAAATAAGGACTGGGGGGGTTGGAGTGACCGAGTTTTACACGCGTGACCCAGATCTATCTCTGAACCGTGAGTGGGTATCGTTTGTGTTCTTTGTCTAATCAGATTATCTGTGCTGAGTACGAGAGTAGGAGGTCAGCCAAGAAAGCTCTAATGGTTGCATGAACTGTTTTTGAGCGCACAAAAGCGGCTTGTGTAGATGTAAGCATACGGCTTCCACTGCGGCTGGGAAAGAGCTTTTAACCAGTAGTGGTAATCCACTTCGAAATTTACAAACTGACAGGAACGGTTCGGTTGCCTTAAACTCAACCAGCTTTGAACACACAGCACTTATATTTACTTTAGTCGCTCCAGTGTTCAACCACGCTGGGTGGTACTCACAAAACACTTTTGAATAAACTCCCCTTCTTTATATCCGACCATTTGCCTATAATTTTATTTATATTTTGTCCAACTAGCGTTTTTCATGTAAAACGTGATGTAATGTCATGAATGTGAAATACTGAAAACGAGTTTGGTCTCCACCATATGGGATTAATACATACTGTAAGGTTAGATGATTATGTACTCGGTGGACTGTAATAAACTTGATGTGGAAGAAATAATCTACGGTATACATCCAACCAGCCCTTGTAAGACCCTCAACCTTGAAGGCTGACTGTTTCGTTTTCCACATTCTAGTTCGATTACCAATGCTGATCCCGAATTAGCTGTTCGTGAGCAAACCCATGAAGCACAGATCTGCATATGCATAAATACGCACGCAGAACATGTGATCCTTACGACGTCAGCCGAGGATACCTAAAATAAGCACACAGTGACTGATTTTTCAATATGGTATTAACGATGTTGTTACTGTATGAGATATTATATGAAAGAAAATACAAGTCAATTGTCTTCCCTTTAAATAACCCAGGTGTAAAAGAATTGTCTACATTTATTTGGTAAATTGACGTCAACTCTGCTTTCTTATGATTACAGAAGGTTGACCTTGATGAATGATCATCAGTAAAATGGAAATGGTTCTTCACAAAAAGCAAGGGAGAACAAGTGTGGATTATAGTACGGGAGCATTAAATGATGAATGGCCGTTAGCCTAGGGCGTACGTATCAATCAGAAACCACTACTGAAACCACCATTTCCCAAAAATCAAGGAGTATCAATTTGTGTCCTCATAAGTAGAAGTATTATCATCATATTTCTCAACAAACTGTGCTCTTTTCGGCAGAAGCGAAGAAGATGAGTTATACCAAGTAAAGTCATTGTTGTAGGGATTCAGCAAAAACATCCCCATCAATGAGAAAGATAGTATCATCTTCTGTGACTTTCAAACTGGGCATTTTCGAGCTTTGCCGTTGAGAATTTAGCTTCATAATTTGAGTGTGGGGTTTTGCAAATTTACATATCTAAGGGTTCCTTTTAGAAACAAAAAACCTCTGACCCTCCCTCGCACTATTATCACATTCAAAATCTCATCACATCCTTAGGTCGCTCTCTAATTGATTGTGCATCTATACCTGTAAAAAAACTAGAGGCGCTTTTCTCTTGAATTATCACGTCTTAAGTACATTGCACAGTGAAATGTCCATTACTGTCGTCACTTCTGTTCAAATGCCAAGTGAACCTATTGGCTTGACACCAAAAAAGAAATAGAACTCCAGCTGAGCATCATCAACTACGCACTTTCTGTTTAAATTCGCCCATGTTCTTCAGTTTTTTTTGTATGTACGTGTGCTGATATGACCACAAGTTCTAACGTCGTGTCCTGAAAAACCAATAGGGACTTACAGAAAACCGTTTTGTTTCTATCTATATAATATTGATGCGAAATGACAAATGTCGTTGAACACTTATTTGAAACTTTTTGAGGTTGTTCAGATCATGATGATTTTCACCCACAGCGAGTCTGGACAGGCGGTAAAAAGTCAAGGTGAAATGTGCCGTACCGTGGGGCTGTTCTCTCTGGCTTCTTTGGACGTTTGCTTATGGAAAACTTTTTGTCCTTCGAATGGAGAATGAAATGGAATTCTGTTTTCCAGAGTGGTCAATATTTATTCGGAACACGGGGAAAACCTATATTATCGGGCTTGAATCTACATGATAAGAGTAGCAAACACCAAGGACGTATCTATAAGTATGTGTATTCGGAATATGATTCGGTTCTTGATCTGACGCCCAACAACACTATGATTCCGTCATATACGAAGTTTATTTCATTTTGTCATCTTGTCAACTATTCATCTCCAATCAAAATCGTTCTTGCTGGCTCAGTTCATTAGAAACAAATGAAGTTCATCACATATTTTATTAGTTCGTCATCATTGTGAACTGACAGTAGATACTGCTGATGAAAATCTGTTCTCAACGTATTATTGCGAGGGCGGGATATATGCGGAACACTGAGCTCGGAAGTCGTATTCGGCCGTGCAAAATTCCTGGCTGATCGCATTTTCGTGAATAAGACGTGAATTTTCGTGTATCCAGAGTTAACAAAAAACCAGAGAATTTTGTTTGATGTTAAATTTACCAAAAGAAGGTGAAACTGGTAAAGCTACCTTCACAGCAATAATAATTTTTGTGGAAAATGTAAAAATGTTCTCGGACGAGAGATTCATAATTTGCATGTATTTTCCATTCACTTGTTACCGGTTCGAATATTTGCCTATTATACAGATTTGGACAAAGCAAATTTACATCATTATTCACTTCCGCATGGCCAAACTGGAGAACGGTATTCTTTCTGTACGAATCAGCAAAACTGACCGGACTCTTCTTTAACGTATGTTGTGCGCATCGGACGTCCAAATAGTTTCACACAGCAGTAAGTCCACTCAGCTGATTCAGGGGTACTGGAAACGGGATTCACGGGAAGTCTGACGTTCTTAGAAGTATTACCATAGTGTCCCCGGGATGGCTCACTAAAACTACCGATCTATATTAGGACATTTTGAACAGGTCACTTCACACGTCACCGAAGTGACGCATTGGTGAGGTAATAAGTAAACCAATATTGTGTTAGAAAAATAGGACCACCAAAATATATCCCACAGATACCACTGAAAATGAACTGAAAAGCGGTCAGTACAAGTTTCTTCAGAATGGATACTACTCAGAAGTCGTCTATAGAACCCAACCTAGACATCAAGCGGTATAACAAAGACCGTCTACCTTTGTATCCCTATAAAAGAACCATATAGCTTTTCCGGTTTGGTGATTGAATTGTGGCTAACATCACCCGTCCTCCTAGCAGACCAACGTTCCTTCAGTAAATCGTCGGATGCTCGAGCAACGGCTATGCAGTATCGAGCCCAAGGCTTGAGGCAACGGAAACACAAGCCACAGGATAGCCAACCTATGCAGTGGATCAACAGAGAGACGAATACGCCAGGCCGAGTTTGACATCAACGCCAGTCAACTAGAAGGCTCGGTCGCTCTCACTATCCAGACCAGTAAGTTTTGTGCAATAGCTGGGTACAAGCATCATCACCCTGTATAATCAACTTTTTGTGGGAGTAACGAAGCTTTCTTCCTAGCTATGATGAGACAGCCCTAAACAGACTAGATGTTAAGAGGCAGTTTCAGATGGCAGCCAGAGTGAAGTACATATCGTTGCACTATCGACCGGTTTACCAATAAATGACTCTTTATTTTTTGAATTTGACCTCGTACTGCACTTGGGAAGTAAGTACGAGAAAACCGTGTGCACACATCAAAAGGCATATTCCGATTTGATTTAACAGAACAACAGCAATCACAATCCTTTCGACAAAATTGGATCGTTCTCTTCATGTATCCACTGTCAAAAGCAGACTGATGAATATTGCTACAGGCGATGATGGTCGTCACCGCCAGTAGTCCTCTATTAACCCAGAAATAACATATGAGATCTCTGTATCAACCCTGGTCATGGATGCAAGATACCACGATGCGGTCAGCTGACCTGCCATTTATCAGCAGGCACTGTTTTTCTCGGAAAAGTAAACACTGTCACTATGTGGACACGTCGTTGGTTAAGAGATGTCATCGTGATTATCGACTTTCTAATTGTTCTTCCCTTATCTTAGTTCAAATGTTCATACAATGTGCTGCATTTAGCTAGTTATGAAGCACCAGAAGCAGCCATGTTTGCCACAGATTGTTTCGATTCCCTAAATAGCAACATTTCTCGCTGTCCAAATTATAAACCACTCAAATGCAGCCAGTAATTAGAGATTCATTCAAGTACATGTCAGACAAGGGGACTTTCAAAAGGGTTTCACAAAAAGAACACAGTAACTAGTGTAACCTCCTTAAAAAAAGCTAAACCGAAATTTATAGAATTTATTGCCACATTCGCTTGCTTTCTTGGAACGGAAGCTGAGAATAATGACATTTCCAATCAACTGTATTTCACAGACATCCTCTTCTTTATTACCCAGGAATAAACTTGGTCTTAATTCACGTAGGTGAATACAAAATAAATATAGGATTATAACTGTCAAAGCACATGTTTTGAAGATTATAATTATCTGTACGGAATGTGTTGCTTTTATATGTGCGCCTACTCTACTCCGTGTTTAACACCCATCGTCTAGGGACTAAAGGATCGACTTGGATCAAAATGATGAGAACCCATCCGGATGTTACGAAATGATTACCATATTTTCAAACATTGCCGTATACGTGCAATATTTAGTTTGCATAGTAACCTGACGAAGGCATTCTGTCCGCAGTGTTACATACTTCTACATTACATATCAAGAGTACTCTGTTCCCTGAAACTATACATTTGGTAGTCCAGGACGGCTACTGCACCATTCAGATACTGAAAACGGCCCAGGAGACAAAGCCTTCTAATCAACTTGGTTCCACTGGTAGGGTCATAATTATTTCTTATCTTGAGTTGTGCACCTGCGGGATATGCTAAGATACAGAAAAAAACTGTTTGGGCTGGAGCTGAGTAAATGCTTCGGCAAACATCAACACTTACAATGATAAAGGTGAGCGTGGCGATCTATGTTGGAGCTCTTTGCAATAGGAAAATTTGAAGTTTTGGACTTTCAGGTTTGCTTCTAAATTTAGAAAATTGACTTTTTGACTTTTGATCGGTAAATTAAATTTAGAAAGGTTATCTTTTGATTTACTTGTTCCCTACGGGCCTATTTTAGAAGTTTGGCCTTCACAAATTACGGTAGTCTTGTTTTAGAAAAGGATTCTCATGACGTCCTCATGACTGGTGAAAGCACTGCGACCTGAACTCCAAGTTCAGTGACCAGCGACCTTTACAGATATTCTCCTGTCAATGGAACTTGCACTCCAAGCTATTCTTTGCCTTCCGTGAACAAACAGATCTTTGAAATTTCTGAATTAACTGAAAAATTCATCAATGTAAAAAGTCCCTTCTATCGAGAAAAGCTCGTATGTTTTCATACCATGCACTTTTCAAAAACGTCAACATTTAAATAGGTAATACAGTAGATTGTCTCATAATACTAACACGAACGAAACTTTCGCAAATCACTTGCTATCTCTAGTTTATTTAAAAGCTATCTGCATAAAATGACAAACTTCCGATGCATCCTGAGACCGACTGGATAAAACCCGGATTGTG
Organism: Fasciola hepatica; assembly: GCA_948099385.1. Taxonomy (NCBI): domain Eukaryota; kingdom Metazoa; phylum Platyhelminthes; class Trematoda; order Plagiorchiida; family Fasciolidae; genus Fasciola; species Fasciola hepatica. The sequence goes on from CANUEZ040000105.1 coordinate 5,216,351, forward strand.
CAAATAATCCTACAATACGACGATGCATTACCACCTACGTGAAACATAAATAACTACTATATTTTATTTCGCTCACATTACATTAACCCCGTTTCGTATCGGCAAAAGTATAAAAACGTATATTGCGTGTTTTTTTATGGTGCATAAACATGTGTGGTTTTGCTGCTGGAATGATGTGTTCCAGAGGTACGTGGAAACTATTCTTGAAAGTTCTCAACAGCAGAGACCGTTCTTGTGATGTCGGAATTCTGCCCAGGAAAAGATCACGCATTTTCTACTCAAAGGTCACATTATATTGGACATTCGTTGTGCTATCAAGGTTTTAAAACGTATTTATAATAGTTGAAATAGTTGAGTCCCCTCGATCCAGTTAGTAAAACAGTGTTGGACGAAATTCGACACTCTGTGTTTCATTGTGCTGCTCCGTGTCCCATTCGAACTTATATTTACATGTTTTACGTACGTGATTGGGAAGATTAAAGGAAATGTTCGCATCTCGCTATTTGTCTTCTATCTGCTTTGGTAAAGAATATGGTTCGAATTGTGGTGGTAGATCTTATCTTAAGCGTTCACCCAATTCAGTTGCACAATAATTGGGGGAAACGTTAAGAACATATACAACGGGCTGATAAAAAAGGGTTTCTTTCCACCTGTTTCATTTAATCTATCATCACACTGAATTAACTGGACAAGTTATCGTTCTTATACGCGTGTTTCCGTATAAAGTACACATTGGGAAAGCAGTTATTCCATATTGGCTTGCAATACTTATAGTACGCTAAGTTTCAAGAGGACACTTCTCTCAGACGAAATTCTTAATTATTTTATTAGCAAGGTATCGACTTACGCCATCAGTTGTTTTTTGGACCACGTTCTGTGAAGTATCTTTTGAGTACGATGTCTTTCCTGATCTCTGTGGGCATTTCAGTTACTCGTTCTCTAGGCTGACGGACCGATGTACCTAAGTAAACAAATATGTTTCGCTATTGCTTAATCAAATGAGAACATACAGCTTCAACTAAATACTAACGCGCCTTCATCCTTGTAACGGTAACACCAAATGTCTGTGTTCTTGAATAATCTCACTTTATTTGAGCAATGTACAGTCTGGCCTTAGTTTAAAAATACTCTATGATTGAAGTGATGGTATTCAATACTTCTAGGTAGCTCTCAAGTTTGCTATTGTTGCCTGCGGCCCTTTAATTTGCAAGGCCGGAGAGGCAATCACGTTTGCTTCTAATGATTGGTCGTTTGGCCAAATGCAGCAAATGCTGTGTTCTGCATTACCTCATTCACATTCGACAAATACCCTGATGCGTGTCACTTATACATTCATTATATCCGAATTATGTAAATTTGCGGCATTGGCTAGTCGATGAAGCACCGTAGATGAGCTTGGTTGTCACTCCTCCTTTTATTGCTGTCTTTAAATAGTCTTAGGGTACTTAAGCACGATGGTAGCATTATTCTATAAAACTTCACAAAACATTCAGGATTTCGTATATAAAAGCCTAATAACATCTTTACGGATATAACTTGCTGAGATTTTCGTGCAACTGATGTGACCTTTCATTATTTGCATGTGATATGCCCGGGAGGACAGACATTAGTGCAGTCTCATTTAATCTAACACTGAAAACGAAGGCTCGCGATGAGTCAAGAATGAGGATATCCATCGCTGTGCTCACAGGTGATGCAATCATCGTGACATGTCTAATCAAATGTGTGTTACGTAGTAGCCCTTGAGAAATAACACAAATTTGTTTGTCGAACGAACGTAACGCGACAATCACAGTCCGATGAATCAAGTGTTCCACCACCAACTCACCCAAGTTACTACCACCAAGTTGTCCCGTCACACTCCCCGATGATGAGCAAAAGAATATCAGTATTTTGATGATATCTTGGCATAATTTTCGTGTCACAATTGTAGTTCCTTGTCCCAGTCCTGCTGTTTACCATAGTATTTGGAGTAAATTATCTCCCATGGCTTTCTTTCTTTCACACTGTGATTTCAAATAACAACCAAATTTTATTGGTAATATATAACCCCTTAAAGAAGTCTGAGTCCATCCACATGTATGAAACTCCTCTCTAGCACAATCTATCACATCGATCAGCCATTACACTTATTTACCTGAAATCATGCTATAGTCTCAGCTCTCTCTCAGCATCCAAAATGTATTCATCTTTCCCTTATGTGGAAACTTGCTGGGCTGTTTTACACATTTCCCAAGTCCCAACCTTGACAAATGGCAGTTACCTTCAATTCATCTATTGTTATTCCATTTTCTTTTTGCCCGTTGCTTCCTCGCTCGAGAAGTAGATGAACATCCCTTCGGATGCATAAGTTTACGCCACCGCCTCAATCCGTTCCATCTTAGCAGACCTTTAAGTGAACCGAATGTGGAACACAGCAAGCTTCGCTTTAAATTCGGGAATCCTCGAAGAGCAAATATAACCTCACAAAAAGACCAATCCATTCGTAAACAAACATCAGGATCCTTCTTTTTAGATGCCATCCTTATCGAATTTCTGATTAGGATGATTCGGTCATTGCGACTACCCCCAGATAGTATTCGTTTAGAGGCAGCACCCCATACACCATTTTTAACCTGAGTAGTTTTACAGATTTCATTTCTAGTGTTTCGGAAGCATCCAAAAAGGTAGCTGTTTGCCGCTTGAAATTTCCTTTAGTTACCATTTTACCTGGCTTACCTGAATAAAGCTAAACTTCTGAAGTAAGTAGCATTTTAATTTATCAGGATGACAAGACAATACTTTCCTGGAAGAACATGACCGATTTAGCGGTTCCTGTTGGTCATCAGGAGTGGTTACTCCGCACTTAACTGTCCCTACACTTCAGCACTCCACATTAGGCTCATCATCTTAATCTCATTCGAATGATGAGGTCGTGCTTGACTCACCGTCAAAATATTTGCCGAAGAATCACCTTGTAATTCTAAAATCCGAACTTATTTTATCCAACTTAGAAAAACGTGTTACCAAATGCGTAAAGAAATAAGCGACGTCGAGCACAGACAGTCAAATATACATTGATTATTGCGTGAAGCCTGCGTAAGATCATGTGAATAATAGGCGATGAGTGCCGACTGTCACTAAGAGGTATTGGCTAATAGGCAGCGGTCCTCGTTACACACGTGTGACACGATCATGTCCCACATGCTGCTTTTAAGCAGCATACCTTTGCCCGACAACGGGAAGCATAATTGTCCGTGGGATAATCAGGCTTACCGTTGTTCAGATTTGTTTTTCGCGTAGGTACGCTGACAAAAATACAACCAAGCGAAGGACTACATGGGTTCATGGGGTAAAAATATTGATCAGACTACAGCGGACAAAATGAATTCAACAAGGTATCTGTCACTTGGTTTGCTAACGAGCGATGGCTTGAACCTGATAAGTTAGCAACAGCGAGATGAAATTTCGACGTATTTCTACAGTAATCAAATGGATGTTATCAGTGCAAAAATATGTAACCAATTTGATTGAAGTGAATTTGAATACTTTTCTTCCGCGGTATTATAATGAACTATGTAGGATTATCCATGTTTTAGTTATGTTCTTGGGTACTTCAAATCATAAGTGTTAAACAAGAAGTAGTGTGTTATCTTAGGTGGCTTGCGAAAACATTTTTTGCTGATAACTGACAGAGAATTTGTAAACAGAAAAGAAACCTCATTTGCTTGGACCACGTAGGATTTCATTTGTGAATCTCCCGGAATATTAAAAATTGACCTGCGAACTTACAGGCCTGTCGGAATCCTAACTGTCTTTATTCGAAATTTAATAACCGTACCTAAAACTAGCTGAAAGGAATTGTTGCTTGAGAGAGAAAATATCAAACTTTCACCGGAAGAATAGTGCTGCTCTGACACAGTGTGTCGAAAAATGGAGGAATTATTAGGCCCTTTTCCCTAGTAAAGAGAATAAGCCGTGTTTTCCACGAATTACTTGAAGGATTTTGCTGTTATTGTCATCAGAAAAATACCACCCTAGGTCTCTAGGCTAAACCTACTTAAATGAGCCATCGTATTTCATTTGACTGCATATTCAGGCCGATATTTGTAATAAAAATGTGTAGTAATGATCGATAAGATGAAACAAAAATGGACATATTGATTGTTTTCCAGCTACAACATGTGGATTAGGTGCTCTTATCATCTGCACTGCAGTCGCTACAACTATTCGAATTTATTTCCCAAGCCCTTACTGCGATATATCTTGACTGAACCGTGAAAGTAAATATGAGCAGGCAAACTATCTTACACTCCTCGACATTATTTGGTTAAAAACTGTTAAGAAATGTAATAAAAAGGGACATAACCTGGACTACATATTCACATGATCAGTTTTGCATCTGGAGAGTACAAGAGCGGCCTCAATAAACGACTGTTTTACCACTACTGAACAATCTGCCGTGAAGTCCCTTATATTTTAGATGTGGACGTCCTTATTGAAACATCCCTTTTCAGTAAAAGCTAACATATGGTTGCTTCACATTCTCTGCATGAACGAAGTATTTCAAAAAACTCCAGGCTGTCTAATGATTTTTGGAGGCTGTGACAAACAATAATTTTTAATGCAAAATATTTCCAAAAGGCCGTTCTATCAAAAAGAGATTCAAGTAAACTTTATTTGTAAGTCATGCAAGAAATAAATTACCTGCAGCTAAATAATTGACTCATAATAATTCATCGCTTCCACTAGACAGACTGTATCCGATCCCACTAGTCCTTTTTCTTTGATTGCGTGGTCAGCCTTGAATAATGAGACTTAATTGTCTATCAGTAACCATCAAGGAAAGATCGAAAACCTCCACAAATACAGTATTCCCAAAATGACATATCTGACTTTAATAAAAAATTCGTGCAAAAATGGAAGTTGGTCACAGACCAAAAATGCTATAATTGATATAATTTTGAAAAGAGCGGCTGGGAACGTAAAGGTGACCAAAAAATGTTTTTTAACAACTTCGCCGCATCTCTATTAGGTGCTCACAAAATAACTCTTTGCATAGAGCTGGTGGGAAACAGCGATACAGCACAGTCTAGAGCAGGAACAAATAAAAAGCATTGTGGAATTTTCAAGCTAAAGCACACTGAGTTTAGCCGTACTAGGAGACACTCACTTCACCTCAGCCAGTAATGGTGAACTTGACGTTTCGTGGCGGGTGCACAATTCAGAGCATAGTGTTCTGTTTAGACAGCTGTTCCCTCGTGCAGGAATACATTGCCACGGTGTTGCATCTATGAATTGGAGTCTGTTCAAGAATCCGGTAACTCGGCCGTTGCTGTATGCAGAGATAAATGACTCAAAAACACTTGAATTGACGGAACAAATTAGAAGGAAAGAAACAGTTTTTATATAAGGTGTGACTTTTGATCTTGCTTTGGCTAAGAGCTTCCATCTCCGCTACATGTTAGCTCCAAGCCAGTGTTAGGCCAGTTCTTCTTAGACTACTCACATTTGGATGGCAGTCTGAGTGGGGGTGAAACTGATTTTTGCCGGCAAAGAGAATTGTTGCATAAGGATCTTGTCCTCCTTAAATCTTCATTGTTGCATTTGTTGGTCTATGTCATCCCACGTTTTTAAAACCGTGAAACCCTGGTGATAAAAGATTCGCGTAAATGGACATATTTGCAAACAGCACTGAACATTTCTAAAACAGAAAGTAGTGAGCCGTTCCGATGTCCTCCTGGTAGACAGATTGATTAGTTGTATCACCCTTCTACGGAACAAAAAAATGTCAGGAAAGCCTAGCAGTTTGGAGAGTCATCCCCAGTAAGACGTCTAAGCCGTTACATTGACGATAAATAACTCGGAGACTTATATTCCCACTGCGAATGCAATCATCTGAAGACTGCCTCATCTTTGGGGGATGAGGAGAATTTTGTTTAGGCATACCTATTGTAGATTTTCAGGACTAAGAAGTACCCACTTGCATGTAACCGTTTCCTTCTGAATATTCATTTTCGGTCGAATAATCCACGAAACTGACTCTCGCAGGAAGCTCTATATGTCCAAACTCCTACGTTCCAAAAACATTTTGACTATGTACATGACCTTTATCTAAGTGAACAAAAATAATCCAGTGATCTCTACCTTCCAGTGATTTATTTTAAGTGTATATCTTTTGGCTATGAAAGATGGTATTGCCAAACATTTTTGTCCTTCTTTGATTACTGTTCGGTCATGCATGCAAAGCAGAATTGAAAATAACCGTATGACGCCCAAATTCACTGTATATATTCTTCAGCCATGGCTTTTGGCAGGTTCTCAACTTCAACCTTGTTCTCCTATAAGTGATAGCACTTTAGGCTGGGGAGTCCTACCTTCCACTGTATTAGCTTCAGTTTTGTGTGTATTCCCTTTCGGAAGCTGTCTTACTTCAGAAGATATCCACGTTACCGTATCCCTTGTTCCCCGATCCAAAGATCTGTTCGCCCAAGATTTTCATAGTAGAAGCCAAGATCTTGGATTATTAAGCATGGGGAGCGGAAAACAATGTTTCACATTTATACTAAATAGATCGTAATCTGTGTTGCAAACGCTTGTGTAATTGACCGTAGTCCGATTCAGCAGGTACAGTGTATTTACAATATTCTTCTGTTTATAAAGCTCTCACTTACTTGAATGAAGGTGTTTCGCGATCTACCCCGGTTTTGTTTCGTGCCTGGTTTTGCTTTTTTCAAAGATGATAATCGAAACAGATGCACCCATCGTGGGTGAGTGAAAGTTTTGTTCGCCAGTTCACTTCACCACACCTGTGGAACATCCTCAAGTGACACTCATCAGATCACGGCTGCTGTGGCTTGAAATAAATGACAATATGCCCATCAGATTTATGCTGCGTGTGTTATGAAGATTGAATCCTTCATCATCTAAGGTATGTGTTGAAAGCTTTTTCAAAGTTGTCGTGCATTCCCTTGAAGGTAGTTCTATCAAGAGACCTTACAAAAGGTTGTGCTATTTCGGAATGTATAGTTACCTCAGGAAAACTACCAACCCATACGTGAGGGAATAAATCGATATGGATTTTGATGGAATGAGAAAACCCATAAACCGCATACTAGAATCTCTGTAAACTGCATGAATTTCACTTCAATCTTCTGTGAGGTTTGTATCAGTCCAATTAACTAAGCACATCTAAAAATATTGCATCATAACTGGCACTCATGAACTTGTCTTTTATTTCGAATTGCTTGGACGTTAAATCTTAGATGATAGGCGAACTTTCCCGAAAGACCTGTAAGCCGGTAAGCTCTCGATTTTGAGTAGCAACTCTACCCGAATTTCGGGCAATTTCTTAAGCCCTCAAAATGTGAGAGGGGAAACATTTCAAGTTCTTATTTGTCCGTCCACGTTCTCACTCTTCAAAGTTATCTTAATACTGACACATGAATTCGATATGTTGCATTGAGTGTGTTGAGCTGGACTAATGAACTGCAAGAGAGATTTTCCTATATATTTTACTTTGTTCTGTTCTGAGAAAAGCTTCTTCTGAAGTACAACTGTAGTAATACAATGCGTGGTTGTACCCAAACCTCACTCAACTGGTTTACTGCATCATAAGGGACCACTGGCAACTAAGATTCTACGATGGATACAAGAGAGCCATATGTTGTTTATCAACTAGGTTGTTGCTTGTATATCATCGAGCTTTCTTTTGGTATCGCCTTGCTGGGTTATGTTTCTCTGTGATAGTAACGAACGATTTCGTTTAACTTCGTGGATTCCATCATTCCATACAAATTTGCTGCTCGATAGATACTTCATATTCCGTGTTTCTGTGTTCGATATCATCAGTCAGGGAGCCGTGAAAACTGCCAAGAAGACAAAGTGCTAATCAGATTGAACGCGCCAAGCCAGGTCAAATAAAGAAACACTCCCACCCACCCACGTGGCTGAACCGTTCATGTGAACAAAAAACTAAATGGCCTGATCTAAACAAAAAAATCTTAATCAGGCCCCACGAGGCAGCCATCCTACTGGAGAAGCATGCTTGATACCACTCCGTTTTTGCTCTGAACATTCTTTCTATCACAACAAGAAGCACTGCCTTCTGACGTGTTATGCCTTTGTTTTCTGATTTACGTTGGCTGGCTGGTTCGTAAGTTGGTACAACCGAGGTCGATTGCTCAGCCTGTCCGTAGAAAAAATGCACAGTAGAAACGCGAGAGACCACAACAACCTCAAGTATGGACTACTATGAAAAACCAAAATAAACATAATTTTCATTGTAGTGGACATTTTTCAACTGAGGTTACCATGAAATTCTCAGTTTAGGGGTTCCTCATCAGTGTCAAGAAAACACAGCAAAATACCGTTAAAAGCATGTAATAATGATCGGTCAAATTCCTCCCATTAGTGACTGATGGAAGGTGCTTACAAGTATTATGGAACACTGGGCCGGATGTGACTTACTCACATGGATGTGTGCTTGTGAGCTCACGACACAAGGCTTGAATAAAACGTAGTTTAGGATAATAAATAATTATATCAGTTTACTGCACAGCGTTTTCAGTAGTGAACACAACTTTATAAAGTCAGTGCAAAACCCAGCGTTGTTAGTAGAAATTTTAATTAGCCGAAGTTTCGGTTACCGCGGGTTACCATTTTCAAGGCAAATTTTCAATCAAATGTTTCTGAGGTAGTCGTCACGAGCCAACGGATGATTCAATCTGCGTGTGTATGCGTGTGCGTTTGTTACTGCGAACATGTGCATTGTTTAGGTGTGCGGTGTTTGGAGGGATTTGGCGTCAGTTTCACTTATTCCCATTATCAGTGTCACTTATTGAGGGGTCATTTGGGGTCAAAGTAAAATTCCGATCATCTATATGTTTGTTTTTCAACGAGCATGAAAAATTAAAGAGAAAAGCGTGAACCCTGAGCTAAACAAGAAAGAAAGCTCGCACAAGCAAATACCTGTCAGGCTTGAATGAAAAATAGGAAAGTCACTATGGTTAACTTCACCTCCAATGACGAATAGACCCGGGAGGTTTTATGGTCTACCAAAAGTTCACAAACCGGACGTACCCATTCGCCTCGTTATGGATTTTAAACATTGTGGGAAATACAGGTTGGCAAAATATCTCAATGCTGTATTGGAACCATATCAAAAACTAGTGGTAAATCACATCAACGACGAGTTTGATTTTACCAGCATTTAGAAAAATATTGTACTAGGAAGTGAAGAAACTGCCGTGAGCTTCGACTTTGTCTCTGTATGCACAAGCGTTCCAATAGAATACAGTCCAGGTTTTTCCGCACTCTTTATTGATCTCTGATATTTCCTTGACCGGAAGATGTCCACTGACTCCGTCCGAAGTAATCACTGGTATCGAACTCTCGTTACTTCTACGTACTTCACATTTAAACATATTTTACACAGACAAGCCGATGGCGTTGCCATAGGATATCCCGTGTCTCCAGTTATCGCCAACCTTTTTCTACATTCACTTGAATCCAAAGCACGAACCTCCTTCCACAGTCCCTCACGTGTATTCCCAAAATACGTTGATGAAACTTTTGTTGTTATCAAATCCCAGTACAAGGACGATTTCCTCTGTTGTCACAAAAATCAGTGTGACTCTATTAAGTTCACCGTAGAAACAGAAGACGGTGGCAGAGTCATCAACTATTCAAAGGCTGTCGTCCGAGGGTAAACGACTGTCAGAAATTCATTACCAGCGTTTATCGAAAACCTACACACACAGACAGATATTCACACTTTGACTTGGCTCATCCTCAGTGTGTAAAACAAGCACTTGTTTCGTCCTTAGTAAATCGAATCCAAAGTTTTTGTAATGACCACGCCACTAAGAAGGAACCAATGAAACGCTGAAGCAGGGTCCTCCAAGAAACCACTATCCATCCCACTTAATCAGAAGTGAAATGCGGAAAAATAAATCAACACGACAAAAGACGGGAGAAGAAGACTGGTTGGCCTCCATCGGAATCCCGTATCGGTCTAAGACTTCGTAGGCGGTCAGAAAAGGTCTCGGAGATTATCATATTCGCACTTTCTTCCTAGTTGATAACACCTTGAAAGTCACCTCATAAAAACCAAGGATCTAATTCAACTACAAGGCCAAAACAACTGTGTTTACTAGATCAGCTGCAAAGAACGCCCCGCTGAATATATTGGGCAAACTAGCAGACAGTTGAGAACCAGAATCACGGAACACGTGAGGAACGAAAAATCTAGACCTACCAACAAAACGCCCTAGCAAAACTAGAGCGAGAATCATCGATCGCACTTCATGCTATACCCGAAGGACACGAAATTGATTATGACAATACGAAAGTTCTCCAACTCGGATTTCGAAAGTACTCTGAGCACCTGTTGGCCGAAGCCTTAGCAATCAGCTCTCATCCCACATTCATTAACCAGGAAAGACGGAGCAGGTGTATCAACCATCTGGACAGGTCTATGCTCGTTGAAAAACAAACATATAGATGATCGGAATTTTACTTTGACCCCAAATGACCCCTCAATAAGTGACACTGATAATGGGAATAAGTGAAACTGACGCCAAATCCCTCCAAACACCGCACACCTAAACAATGCACATGTTCGCAGTAACAAACGCACACGCATACACACGCAGATTGAATCATCCGTTGGCTCGTGACGACTACCTCAGAAACATTTGATTGAAAATTTGCCTTGAAAATGGTAACCCGCGGTAACCGAAACTTCGGCTAATTAAAATTTCTACTGACAACGCTGTGTTTTTGACAACAAAATATTGAGAAAACCACAACACATTGCGCATCGATTCTTCGATACTCTCCGAACCTCGTTCGGTCCCGATATACTCAGCCTAAGACAGCTGTATCGAGTCCTATTTCCCAGAGCAATCTAACATAAAATGTTCATTTTTGGGCCAAAAGAGGCAAAGCTTTCCTATCTACTACTCTACAGATGTTTGGCTTACACAAACGCGAAGAAACATTTTTTGGCAGCTGACTCAAGGCATGTGGATTGTTTGGTTAGCCTTTTTTGCATAACCATCATAAGTGTGGATGCTGGTTGACTTTTTATCATGACATAGAACTGGAACATATATACCCATCTATCAGCCTATCGGTAAAATAATTTATTTTTGTCCACACCGTTATCATAACTTTTTATGTAGAACCAACAAGCTAGACATATTTAATATTGGTGATTTTGGCTGTTGGTTTGATGTTAGATTTCCCTGCCAATAATGAAGAAAAATGGAATATGATAATCACGATCTCGTTATCATCGTAATCTCCTAGGCAACCTGATCACGCCATCTTTTCTTTAGTGACTTGAAAGGAAAAGGTTTGTTTTTGGCATATATATATATATATATATATATATATATATATATATGCATCTTCACTAAGAACTAACTTGAATCGTCTAGAGTGTGAGTGGATATTCTACGTTGAAGAGTCCACCAGGAATTTTTATCCACAATTTAACATACTAATTACTATCAGTATATATATATATATATATATCTGCGTAGCACGTTCGGATTCTTTACTCGAGGGGAAAACTATCAAATAATTCATGAATGTGGGTTTCTTGTTTCAAGTTGATATCCAACGAAACTTCTCGACCGGACGACCTCAGTTGGGTTAGCCATAAACCATCGGTTGAGGATAGATTACGGACACAAGTTATCTGTTGCTGTTGCGTAAACATGTGAGTGTTTCGGGATGTGGCAAACACAGTATGAGATTAGCTACATATAGTGTTCCGAGAATGCGAACCAATTGGCAATTTACTAGTTTGAAGCAATGTTCAATCTCAGAGCCTTCTCAGAGTAGCATACTTGAAATAGAGTGCTACATTAAATCGGCCCGCTATCAAAAGCAAATAATTCATCGATATGAATGATGGTGTGAGGACGCTTCCTCACCATTTTCATAAAACGTGTGGTAATCGGGTTTTGAAACCATCAGTCTGGGAGTTTAATTTTAAACGCGAAGGAATAAAATACAAACATTTATTTCCTTTGATTTACCAAGTGCTACAAGTCAAAGTTGAATTCCGAACATCAAGTTCTAGTCTATTTTGAGCACCATCTATTAAGAGAGAGGAGATTCACTTCATCGTTATGGCCATTTAGTCAAGACCGCCATGTTACTGATTTCATGGTGACACACTTGCAGCTTATATGACGAGAGAACTTTACTAATAATGATGCATTGTGTAAGCTAATTGTCGTTGTTTGTATAATTTTAGGTCCAAGCGTGTGAACCCGATTGCTCTGAATATGATAAGCGCTTATATGCATTGGATTTTAATCTGATAAGATTCATGTGAAGATAAACTTGAAATTCCAGTTTTGGCTCACTAGAGTATTCGAGTGAGCCGTATCGGTCAGAATGATGTAGTTGTTCATGCCAAACGTTTACAAGTGTTGGCTTGAGCCCTTGTGAATCGACAAATGTTAAAAGATGCGAAACGTGTCCCTGATATTTGTCATCAATTTGGTTTATTCTAGTTCGTTCAAGACACCGCAATCGTCTTCGTTTCCTCCATCTGATAGCTCTAGAAGCAGTACGGGAAACCGACGAAACACTTACCAGTCTTTTTCTGTGGATAACCTACAGCCACTGAAATCATTCAAACCTTTATACATTTCACCAACATGACCATGGTTCTAGCTTCTTGTTATCAGAACTTTCGAACTGAAGTTCTGGATCAGTATCGTTGTTCTGACACACAGTGGAACAACTAAAATATTTCTGTGGAAACTCTATTAAAAAACGTCTATGTTGGTTATTATCACACCATACCAGTCGACCGTGACACGAACTTTCATAACTGGACGATCAAATGTTTCGGAATTCTCATATTAAATATTTGAGGGCTGATAATGATATCTGTTTTGCCGGGGCAAGGAAGCTTTAGGGAGCACATATTCGTAAAGGATCGTGGATCGAACCACGAGGGTTTTGGTAATTTGATTTTCTATAGTGCGCAATACCTATCCAGTTGGCCGTGCGCAGTACTCATGATTAAATCAATGGAGAATCAACCTGACTGGAATATAAGCCGGGAAATATGTTTGAACTCTAGTACCATATTTCGATCATTGCTTGATTTCAAAGTGCAATATACTCTCATGAATGTGTTTGTAGAAATCACTGTTTAAAGCGAAAACATTTTGAATACAATAATTAAGCCTCTGTGAGGCGGTTAGATAGTTGAGATACGCGGTGACGTTTGCACATTTGCTTGTGGCTGTTATTGGTGAATTACTTGAAACATGTTGTTTGGCTGTGCCAGATGTTGCTTTCTATTTAGAGCAAGGGCAATTATTGAAATCGAAGATAGATTGCAAAATTATCCAGCGGTATTTCGGTGAGTTTTAGGCTTTAACTAGCACTAACCCTTCTGCTTAGCTGATAACTTTGATGGTACATCATTGTTTGGTAATGCAAAACAACCATTGTCCACGTAAACCACAAACGTGATTATGAATTCTCGTAATTTATTCAAGGTGTATGATTCCCCAAACGGAAAAATTGTGTAAAATGGTAATCCATCAGTAAGACCAGGGACACTTCTATGTTTAAAACTTCAACCATTTAAAATCTTTGCCCTGGAATTTGTGCCTTTTAGCACAACAAATTTACCATCAAAAGTTGAGACGAACATAGTGGACCTATTCAAAACTGTGTTTGTAAATTCAGTGATTGACCCGACTTCTTGAAACTTTGGGCTTTTTTTGTTTTGTGAGTCCTTCGATATTCATGGCAGTAATTACGTATCCAGACTGCACGTACCGTCCAAATGTCATGCAGGTGGATTCAAAATAATTGTGAGATTTCAGATACGAAATCGTTTCAGCTAGGCAAGCTAAACGAAACATTGACGTAATAGGCGCTCAAAAACCCAATCAGTGTTTACTTCGGAAAAAGAGGCCACTTGCTTCCGTCACAAAAAGGCTGTGTTGGATGTTACGGAAACTTGCCGATAACACAACTGTCTGGACACATGATTGGTTACAGTCACACCAAGTCCTGTGCAAACTCAACTGAATTGAAATTAAATTAAACTGAATAACACGTTATACCATTCACCAATGAGTATGTGAACTGAAGAGTGAATTGCCATCAAGAAGACCTCCGATAGGGCGCCGTACAAGTTGTTTGGGTATATTTCCCAACTGAATACTGTCGATACCATCATTCACGTCCCATTGTTTATAAGCTGTCTTTTGTGTGAACGAAGTATAAAACTGGCCGTATTTTTTGGCTTTTCAGTTCAAAAAGAAGGTATGGAGAAGAGGAATTAGGACATGCTTTGGTCCAGGCGTACATTATTGCAAAAAGCTTTGGAATTTAATTCCGTTGAAGTTGATTCTAGACGGTGAGACAAACATATTTCAAAATGTGTTCTTTTGTCATAGGTACTTTGATGAAGCTTGATCAAACTAATCAATGAACCTTATAAAGTGTTAGCAGGATCCACTGTGTGATATTCTCATGGGAATGGTATCAGTTTATTTCGTCGATCGTATCTATTTACATTCCTCTGATTTGAATTGCCAAATAAATATCTCTTTCAGGATAATATACTTAACAGTCTTTTCGGCACAGTCTCTGGAGCTGTAGCTGGGGTGTGTATCGTTCGAAAACGGGTTCCGCCATCTGTTTAGACAAAACCGATGAATTCTCAGAACCAAGCTAAGCAATCCCATTAAATTTCTTGTGAAGCTCATAACATGCACATGAGGCGAGGAGAAATCTATAGAAATCGCTCGTAATTTCTTCAATGACCTGAAAAAGATTTCACACAATGTAACTTCTCTTCGTGGAGCATGATAATGTATCCGCTTTTGCGAGCAAACATGTCCAAGTTGCTCAGTTTGCTTAAAGTAAGTGATGCAGTATATGCATTTGTACGAATTCCTTAGTCCTAATGAAATAAGTATATTAAAATTTGTTTAGTTTGAAGAGAATGTTTGCTTAGCCAAGAAAATAAGAATTTACTTGAGCCTGGACACCGATGTTCCAAGGTAATGGGAAAACATACTTCACACCACTCCTACATTCTATCTTAGAATGTCGCTTATGGATGGGCGTAAATACTTTTTGACAGTCCACTTATGTTGGAATCAATATTTAGTTGTTTTATGCACTTTATCTCCCATCGAGTATAACCTAGAGCGATGCGATTCTGACTTCTTAAATGCTACCCGTTTGAATGACGCGGAACACAAAACCAAGAATTACTTATACTCGCACCACAAAAAACTTCGGATGAATTACTCCTTGGTATGTTGAGCAAAGCACTGAGATGAAAAAAGATGTTCTTGGAATACTCAACAGGTGGTCTAATGTTATTGCGTGTATGCTATGAGTTCACAAAGAAGAAAATCTTGCGAGTGAATTTGTAGTCTGCCCGAACACTAACAGTATGAGGTCATCACTTGAATAAAAGACTCCGTTTGCTTACCTCCTACAGCCTCTAAATGACTATATTGGTAATGGTAAACGTGTCTGACAGTGTGCAAATCAAGTTAACACAAAGCAGTGACAATAAAAAAGTGAGAAAAGAAACTTAACACGCACGCTTTTACTTAGCACATACTGTGGGTGAGCAGGCGAAATCAACAAAAATATGGTTTTAGCTTTTGCAGCGGAATAAAATACCATCATTTCTTAACTCATGTGGTTTGGTTGAATCAATCCTGATCAATTTTAAGGTCAGAAGAGCTTTTCTGATGAAATGACGCAACGCAACCCAATCTTCTTTTGACAGTGAGAGTATCACGAACTATCACATCCTGAGAAAGTTCCTAGAAGCTGCTCGGATGGATGCTAAATCAAATAAATAGAAGCCACTGCAAGAATGGTGTGGATATTTACGATAGATATGACGAAATCTCAGTTCACTACATTTGCTCGGTGACTTTGTACATTCCCGTGAACCTACACTCCCCCGAAAATACTTTAATTACATTGTTATTCATCACCTCCTTCCCACAGTAAAAACAACTGTGATGTCATATATCGCCTGTATTTATCATAACGCATTTAGTGACTATAGTAACACGTTCATATTGACTAGCAGGTTACTTTTTGAATTTGACCATGGATCACAGAACACTGGTCAGTAGGCGAAATTTTGTAGTTTAATAAAACAATTATATGTCATTACTGTCATACCGTAAAATAGTATATGCAAAACAATCATGATGGACAAGCAAAATGAGGGAACGAATGGTCGTCCACAGACTGGCTTTGAAATACAAAGACAGACTGAATTAGCAAAGAAATCGTAGTATGAATAGTTATGGTGATCGAATTCCATCCTACAAGTGTTGAATACAGACAGAGAACTATTTTGGTATTTTAAATAATCTATGATATACCGGTCATTTTTGAAGATAGGCGCATACAGCAAGCAGAATGCAGTGTATTACTACAAATATGAGAAAATTAATTTGAAAACGTCGGTGAAAACGACCATAACATACGGAAGTTATAACCTCTAGGCAAATTACTTGGGCCAAGCTAAAATGCCGAGAGTTGTCTGTCCATTAATTTTTTGAAATGTTTACTGTTTGAAGCTTAGCAACAATTAACACCGAACCAACCACTGATGATCAGTACAGAGGATGCCACTCTTATCTTCGCTGTACTGAATAACCAAGTGCATCGTAAAAGACATACTTCCTACAGCATTTGACTTTTTTAACCGGGAAAACCTAAACGGTAGCGACTACTCAAAACGAATACCGAGGTACATTCTCTGCCACCTAACCAGAAAGGTCTGCTGAATCACTAATAAATTTTGGCAGTTTGGTTACATGGTTTATTTCATCATTACTTTTTCACACGGGACAGTCTTCAAAACTCATGTAAGGCAGAATTACATGCAGTGAAATAAATTGTATACGGGGTATTTGGTTATCGCGGTGAATTAGGACCTGTACATATATTGCGCAAGCCGAATCGAGGCGACTTCGATGGCGTGGAACATTCTGGTAAGGAGAGCGGGATCACTCAATAGCTTGTCAAAATAATTCATCAAACTAGTTCAAGTGACATGGAAACCATCAGTTCGTAAATGGAAAATAAATGGGTCCCTATCCTTAGTGAAACCACTAGTTGAATCATAATGTAAACAGTTATCTTATTTATCCATTAAATCGCATAACTGGAAGGTGGGATATAAGACATCGGCTATACCACGGAAATACTTATCTCTATGGATAATTCAAAAATGAGGTAATTTTATCCATCGCGGAGAAAAATCCTCTACTCTACACAAAGAGTGTTTTCACGCGCAAAGTACCGGTACTATCGCCATTCAATTTAATGTAAACGCAAAGACTTGCCGGACCAGTTTGTCTGGTAGTGTTCAATGAAATGCAAAATATAACATGGTTTCTCATTTTATCGACGGCATTCACCAAATGACAGGAGATAATGCAAGCTACGAATACAAAAAAAGAGGAAGCCATGAGTAGGCAAAAATATTCCAAAATGCTCCACGCGCATAATACTTAGCGCTTAATAATTAGTTAGCCCACATTACGGTGGCCAGTTACCTTTAGCTTTCAGGAAGAGTATATTTGTCTTCTTTCGAAAAGAGCAATTGTACCGTGTTTCATTACGAGAACGATGAAGTGATGGTACAATAACTTATTGCTTCTTCATTAGAAACAAACTCTCAGCCGCATTCAAATCTGTGGAGTTATCTGACAATGTTACATAACAAACTTCGGAGTGCCCATGATTTTACTATTTTCAGGAAAATCAACATATACGCTGAGAAATGCTGTACTTTAAACGTCTTTTGGCACAGAAAATAGTACATTACAATACATAAGCACAAATGTTCACGAGAACGTTCTTCCCGACAGGTCTGAACCTCGTATCGTGTAATCTCGATGTTATGTCCGGTATCAAAGTTGTGTTAATATCACTTACCAGACGAAATTGGTTGTTTTATTAAAGTATAAACTCTTAGGCTTATCTAAAGTTGCAACCAGTTAACCAGTGGAAAAGGTTACGTAGAGCGATTTCTTATCAGGGAAACCTTTTAGTGAGCCCCAACAGGCTTGGCAGAAATTGCACAGTGTAAGTCGGTAGTCCAAATAATATTCCGTAATCTGTGATTTTCTTCTACTGGGAACACAAGGCCACCTTTGTTGGGCGACCCATCCTTGTTTAGGATTTTGGCGGAAGCGGAATTAGAGCACTAACAAAAGAAATTGTAAACAGTTTTATGTAAATTTTGTGAGCAATGTTCATCAAAAAAAGACCAGGTTCGAGGAACTGTCTTGTTTCTACCTTCCCTATTGTACTGGCGGCAACTTCTACTTTTGAGCAAAATCGTACCTTGAAAAAGATGTGGAGATTAACCGGACTTTACTCACTCATGTGTTTGTACTGCTTTGCGGCTCAGGATGACGCATCAGTACGGTCTTTATTTCAGTAAAAATGAGCTTCTGACAGGATCAGAATTTATTTTCGACAGCTCATATTTATGGTAGACTTCGCTCTCGTAATTTTAATAACTAGTCATATTGCGGTTTTACTGTTTGTCGAACAATGTGGTATCCGACAGATTTATCATGCCAGCCCAAGTCACTCAATTCCATTTGGTCAGTGACCAACATAAATCCACGTACACTGTGTCGAGTTGAGTAGCACTTCCTACTCCAACAATGCTGTGAACCGGCTTAAACAATTCAGGAAATACAAACTCACTTGTTTAAAGTTTTTCCGTAACACTAGTTCGTCTGAAAATGTGTTCACAATGTGACACTGAACATTCATAACTAAAAGGAAATTAGTTGTATGTCAAGTTTTAGAACTTCCTGTGTTCTTAGAGAAAAATCGTTTTAGTCAACATGCAAGCCTTATGCTCGAGCTGGTGAGGTTTTTCCGCATCTCCGGTGGATAATGTAATGCTTTCTTGAACTGAACTGGAAAAATTGTTCCAAAATCATCTTACTCATTGTCCAGTCAAATTATAGAATTTGCACATAACACTTTAGGCCACAGTCGAGTTTGAAGTAAATCAGATAAAACAAGTTGTGCTTTTTCACCGGGCACACAAAATTTGACCTCCAAAAATAATATTTATTGAAGAAGGGAGAAGAAGACACAGAAAGAGAATAGAGTGCTACCATCTTTGATGTAACTAGTAATATACTGTCTGAATGACCGAACAAAATTTCCCCGGAAGCACGACAGCTTTCGCGGTGGTTGCCTCTTATCAGGTACGCGTACAGGTATTCGTTAAAAATTGCCTGGAAAGACATGAAAGATATTGCTAGCTTATTAGAAGATTCTTCGACTTGAATGAAACGGGCAACCTGGAAATCCTGCTTGATTGCTCCACCAATTCCAGATGTTTGACATGTGGTTTGATCAGTTCATCGCGGAAAAACAATCTCGGTTTTTAAACATGGTTGCTTCATAGTTGATCATATTGTAGGTCTTTTATTGCCCCTGCAGATGTTGGAAATCGGACATGTGTAGCCCGAAAGTTGTTTCAGAAGCTCCGTAGTGTGTTACACAGTTACTTTCGAAGCTAGTAAGAAAAAGAACTGCTGGCAACCATTTTACTGCGATTTAAGTGAGTGATAGTTTTTCATACCTTCTTAATGGTGGACTTACAAACTGAACAGTGCTGGCCTGCCATTCATTTATGTTGAAACACATTAGGACAGGTGTGGTAACGAATATGGATTATTAACAAGAAGCTATTGCATGCAGACAGCTTTGCCGGCGGTGGCCACACATATATCACGGTGGAATTCAGGCATAGGCGACCCAAGTCCGATTCCCCCTAACCCCGATCATTTCCTCACTAGATAGGATTTCATTGGTCGGGGTCCCCAATGAGTGCAACAAATTTAAGAACTGAAAACAATATGGGTTTTGTTTATTTACTGTTTTTAACTGTCACGACGTTACGGTTTAATCTCTCAGTAGTAGAACGTAGAATATTGAATTAATAATGCGGACTACTGATAGTGTGCAGCAAGGGTACAGATTTTTCAATATCTCATGAGATTTTGCATTCAAACGGAACGGAATATTTTCGCGAGAATTTTAATACTGAGTATCACAAACTTTCAGTACGTCTTTAATGAGGGGGGAGATGGCGACATTATTCGCCTTTTTCAGGACCATCGTTCACAATCTAAAAATATAATACTGCATTGGAAGCTTTCTGATTCCACAACCGGCGGTTTCTTAGGTGTGTTGACTAAACTAAACATATTTGTTACCCTCTCTTATAGTCAAGAAATAAATTCACGCAAAACCATGAACACTGAAACCCCCAGTGAAAATTCAACAATAAATTCACTAGATAAAATATTGTGCTAGCGAAACTAATGAGCAATGGACAAGATCGCGGAGGCGCCTAATATTTTTCAGCCAGGGAAAGCGCCAATTTAGACCGTATCCTGGCGAACAAAACCCCGGTTTGATCAACACATTTTTGACCACCACGAAGAAAGTATTGAGGTGCGCAGTTTCAAAGACCGTCTTAGAGACAGAGCATTACCTGCGGTCTCTCTTTTGGTTTCTTGTGTTCTGCTCACACTTGCCATTTGCCACATGGATAACACACTCAAACCGCTGGGTAAAACGCTGTGTGGTAGAGACTTTTTTTAATCATAGATGCCTCTTGTTCCACAAAAATAATCAAATGTTTTCAAGCTCAACCGCTATAACTCAACACTGAATTTTCCGCTCTATGACCAGCCTTACCCGAGTTATCAAATCAAACGATAATTAGAACATGTTACGATACCCCTGTAATAAAATACCCCTTGGCCAAATTGAGTGAATCAATAAATCCACCCTCTAACGGTAAATGACCAAGTCTGGTTGAATAGTGAGGTCAACAGGGAAACAGTTGCTCGCACCGAAATGAATCCCATTGGGGAAAGAAAAATGAAGACGAATCGACAATCTGCAATATCCGTATGATAACTTGGGTTTCAACGTCGAATGGACCAAAGTTCTCCTAGTAGTGCTGCCGACTCATTTTCAAGCGTTGATAGTAATCATGTCAGGTATGCAGACATTTTTTATTATAAGATCTTGATGAATCTGAACTCGAGTTTTTACTCTTTTCCTTTTCTGTGAAGTATTTGTTCTAACATTTTACGTAAACTTGACAATCTCATGAATACGAGTAACATAACAGTGGGACTGCGAACGTCGGGAAAAACATCCACAGTAAGTCCTGAGAAATCATCCGTACCAGAGAATTAAATTTGCTTTATCTCATTTGGCCCAGAACACAAAGGAAGTGGTGCAATTTTTGGTGCCCCACTATGTAATATATATATATATATATATATATATATATATATATATATATAATGTATACCGAATAACCCCAATTCACGAAACATAAAAATACGAATAGCGAACTGATTGGTTTTCGATAACATCATCTTGGCTGCTAATATAGTTATATCCATGGTTAGAAATGCACGTAGGCCTTATATTTGAACTTTACAAATACCATTGATTTCTACTCCAGGTGGCGAATCTAGGGCATTCTGCTGGGGTCCACGATACAAACCCATCCACTTAAACGGGAAAGACTGAAATATGGTGACTCCGAACAACGTCGAAGAAGCACGCAGTTAGATTCATTCTAAGGCAGGTTTATTCTGAAGTCTGCCGGAATTGCAATTACGCTCAACTAGGTTTTGGAGCTCAAAAAATACTTCCAAAATGCACTTGAAACCAAATGAAGTCCTTTAAAGAATTACGTAATTGGTTGTTCAAGGCCCCAATCCTAGCCTTCTCAGTCACTCAGGAGTCAGTCGGTGAGTTCATACTGGGCACAGAAGCCGCGACGAAGAAAATTGTCACAGAGAGAAAAACATGACACCGGACACAATTTCCTTTGGTAGCAGAACTTTGAGCAAACGAAAGCAGAGTTTCTGCACGACGCGGTAAGAGATGTTGGCGTTAGTTTGTTCCATTTGGTACTGTTGGCACTTCACTTTAGGTCGCCGTTTCTCAGTTTGAACAGACCACCATTCGTTGTTATGGCTGACGACTTTCCATGACCCCGGCAGACAAATTGCGAGAAGGCGGGAGTACTCGTTTACATGTTTCTGCCTTCCCGGTGAATTTCGTGAAATCTCGGATTACATGTTCTGACAGCCAGGCTAGGATCACGGAAAGTTCATCCTATAGTTCTTGACTGGCACCGGTTAGTTTTCATACCAAGCACGAATGAAAGAAACTTCTGTCGAGGAACTTGAACTTGTGCAGAGAAAGCTCAAAAGCTGGACTAGTTTTGGAACAAGACGCTTAAGGTCCCAATGAAATAGCCTCAGAATGGTCGACAATGCTTTTTTCATACAGTGCGCACCAGATAGCATGCAACGGCTTGTAATCCCTTAGCCGCAATTGCGGAAAATGTCATAAGGTCTTCATCACGATC
Source organism: Fasciola hepatica (assembly GCA_948099385.1). Lineage (NCBI taxonomy): Eukaryota > Metazoa > Platyhelminthes > Trematoda > Plagiorchiida > Fasciolidae > Fasciola > Fasciola hepatica. The sequence goes on from CANUEZ040000105.1 coordinate 5,238,813, forward strand.
ACCCAGGGTAAATTTATACATCTGACGCAACACGCATCGATTATTAATGGCCGCATCAACGGTGACACGTCACTGATTTCGGTAGTGATGGCCAGAGGTGTGCTAATCTGAAAAAACTGTCCCGAATGGAAGTACATCTTTCACACCGATCAGAGAATGTTATCTAAATGACACTGTGGGAACTGGTGTGCTGGAGACACGGTTCCAGATGTACATCCCGGCTGGACTCAAATTCACGTAAACGGAGACATATCCGCAAACTCCAAATTCATTTTATTTGACCATGAAGTATTGTGCTTAGTTTGGGTGCGTAAACAGCGTAATGTTCGTGCGAAATATCTGAAGCCGTCTGGCTTACCCAGTAGGCATGGTAATTAGGCTTGGGTGGCTTCTCTGAGAGTTGCTTCCCATCCCGTCTTATCAACTGAGTAGTCCCTTTTTGATCTTTTCAAAGGTTCGATAGTCTGATTTGAGAGTAACACATTTTCTCTACATAATATACCTAATTGCGTAAGTGTTCAAGTGAATCGAGGAAAATGATTTTTACCAGTTTAAGGACGTGTACTAGGTAACGCTTTTGACTCTAGTAATATCAGTTAGCTAGTGAGTTCTCTGGGGTCCTAATAAAAATGAAACTGCTGCTCATTCCAAGAACCCTATGCTTCTTGTGAACACTTTTACAACTCGGCAGTCTTTTGAATGGTATTTTTTGTACCTAAAAATCATGTCATTCGTTCGAAGACGTCAATTATTCAAGCTGAAACTCTAAGAGTACGAAAAAAGGGGAAATACACTCGTTTGTTTTTCCATTGTCCATCGACTAAAAGTTCTGAAAGCCCTGTTGACATAATGAATTGTAGTCTGCTTGAGTCGATTCAAGTAGAGTTTACAACATGAAGTTGTCCTAAGAAAGCCACGATGTGCCACAGTGAGGCAAGTTAATACAGTATGGGAAGGATGTGAACGTACAATTGGAATGAGAAGAAATGAAGGTAAATTTCCTTCATGCTGATTAGTAAATCATGTCCAGAATATAGATCAATAGACACATGAACGTACGTTATGAGTAAGTGTATATTTACGCTTTTTTTTGAATCGCTTTCCGACTGTTGGACGTCCTCTCGACAGACCTTCCTTATGTGCTCAAAAACGATTCACGTGTGCTGTTCATCTCTTCTGGACCACCCTCGATCCTAAAACAGACTTCGTTCGAGGAGAAAAGTGACAAAACATACGTGACAGTCCTTAACCGATGTCGAGTTAGGCCTTAATCTTTTTTTGTGCCTTGATCTTCATGCAATATTATCTTTTCCTATCATTTCCAGTTACTTGTCCAACGGGTTCATTTCCCTAACTAGTCGTAATATATTGTGATGCAATGGCGTGGGTACAAATCACTGCTGTTGAGCTTGTTCGACTATCCGTGTACTCTAGATGTGTTCAGTTGGAATATTCCGACAATTGTACTTCTATACAACTAGTAGGTAGTGACTAGGATCCTCGCGATCAGTAATTATCCTCAAGATTCAGAAGCAACCGTATTAATGCCACTGCCATTTGGTTTTATCCATGATAGAATATGAGTCCCTGAGGAAAAATAAAACAGGATTTATTTACACTGAAGAAGTTCACCTACTAACAGAAACATAACTTTTATATATACGTCAATAATTGTTGGATCTGACTCCATTCCTCAGGAATTTTTACAAGCACAAAATACACACTAGCTCTAAGCCTACTTCTACTGAACTCTTTTCAATAGAAATCCGTTCCGAATATAACTCAGGATAATAACTCTGATCACATTTTACAGTTTATTCACAACTCCTTTTCTTGGCAGTTCTTAGCTCGCGGTAATCAGAACATTTTATCCTGGCACCCAAGGTTACACACCTTTAAATATCCATAAGGCAGTACAGAATCAACTGAATTGATAGAAAAATTTCGAAAACTCATATCACCATTGGTTTTGAGAAGAAAGCTGGTGAAGCGAAGAAAACCGAACTATCTACTGAGAAACATTTCCAAGGCAATACAACCAGTCACACCTGTGCAGCATTGGTCCAGCATCCTTCATGCTTCGAAAACAAAAGTAGATCATTCGCATATTTCTACAACAACGATTTTGAAATACTTCACAAAAGGATATCTAAACTTTGAGATCTCAAGGGGCTAGATTTCTGGAAACTCAAAGGAACCCAGCCGGTGTTCATAGGTGTGATTGGAAATCCGATTATCTCGAACATAGCAAAACTAATTTTGGTCACCAGAAAGAACGTGATTATTTCACTCTAAGCCTGAGCGATTGTTGCAGCAACCAGGTCACCCTGATCAAAAGCTGTTGATTGATAATTAGTATTTTGTTTCTAATCCGACGGACAAAAGCTTACAAATGTCGCCCGATGGTTCACCTTTATCGTCTCACTTCATCCCTATTATTCAGGGTTGGACTGCAACAACTCACAAAGTTGCAGTTTTGTTGCGATACAGTCAAAGTTAAGCACGGTTATGACCTTAGATAACCTACTAAAATATGATTTAACTCACATTTGTTTTGGTTGAATAGGTTCTGAATGAGCGATAACTAACCGGCAATGTTCAGACGGTTATCGTCGTGGACTTTGAACAATAAAGACCTGGGTTTGATCCCCCGCACGGCCGGTCACTTTCCCATTCGGCCGTCTTTCATAGGCTATGGCTCACTTCCCGAATTGTTGTATAATAAATATAACAGAATTAAGTAAGAAGAGTTTGGAGTTTTTCTGAATGACAGTTATAAAGCCCAAAAGGTGCACACTTGAAATACCCAAGTGATCACACATGGCTATAAACAATTTATGGCCGATATCTCTGCTTCGTTTGACTCTTTATGAATTAAGATGGAAGAAACGAATGTCAAAATTGGACGTTGATGGGAATAAAACAGCATAACAGGTAGCAAACCAGTTCGTGTTCCACGTACTGTCAAAAAGCCAAGCACAGCACTTTTAAACGATATTACCAAAACGAACTTGAAATGTAATTATTATCAAGCATCGTGACATCAGATGAGAAGTGATGCCTGACATGTGCGAAAACGATTCATGGTAAATAAACTGATAAGAATGTGGCGTCACTGGGCCTTTCGTCGAAGGTTGTGGCATGGTACATACTTCTAAGCATCGCTTTTGTGCCAAAAGAACCCGAATAAATTTGAACTTTTTACAGTAGCAAACATAAAATATCTGTCAATTCAATGAAAACTAAACAAGGTGGACGTGCATCTGATGGGTGGTGATTTTTTGGCCGTCGGCTTTCTCTATTTCTCGCGAGGTTGACACTTATGTTCACTATCGGGTGAGACTATCGTTAATCAAATTACGTAGTATGTCCAAAAAGAACAAGTAACTCGTGCACACACAATATGAATACATTCAGGCCTGTCATGTGTATAAAGGGAAAACTGATTTAAAGGGTAAGCTTTAGAAAAGAAGCACTTATTTCTGGTGACCTCTAGAAAGTTTGTACCAGTCATTTCGACCGCCAAATCTCTTCAAAATGGACTGAAAAAGAAAGGCTTTCTCTCAAACACTCGTAAAATTTCTTTGGTAACGACAAGACTGAGGCCTTCATGGGCAATTCGGTATATCGCTTTTTCAACTGTTTTTTTAGTCCACCAGCTACTTCCCAGTTGTGTTCGTGAAGTACATCTTATGGAATCAATAATCTAGACAACGACTCATGAATACTTTCTTTCTTATAAAGAGGAAGCTTTTGTGGACGTTTTCCTTCCAAATCCTACTTTCTTGATTTCAATATACCGTCCATAACACCAATGAAGCATGTAAGTAGTGTACCATCATACTCCTGTCTACCTGCAAAATTTGATGTGTATGAACGAGATATATCAATAAGGGAGCTCGATCCACTGTTTCACGGTATGTGCTGATAATAATAACCATGAGGTGTAGCTGTGCGTCATTCGTCATTTTTTGATCTTAGCACGTTTAAAACATTGCGCAAAATGAGCTTGGCCTCAAAGAGCATGCTCATTTTCATACTGTTACTTCTCCCATCTAGTACAAGGATAATTCATCATAATGTAATTGGATATATACACAGAAGAAATCATGTTTGTCAGGAGAAAATGTGATTCATAGAGAGTTTGGGGAAATACAAACTAGTTAGATATTGGATAATGTGTCAGAACCCAGATCGGTTCAGGGTGTATCAGAAAAATCGATGCGCCCTGTGAAATGTTATGGTAAAATTCTATTGTTCAGTATCACAGCGTGGTCGAAATCGTTGGTAGGTTGTCTACGTCTTGGCCGTCACCGTTAACCTTTATCAAGACTGATTGAGAAAAGTTACTCGTGATGACCGAAAAGTTGACAACCTACGAGCGATTTCGACCACCCTGTGATACTGAACAATAAAATTTTACCTAGTTAGATGTTGTTCTCAAATTAAGAAAAATCACTTGGAAAAATGTTGTCATTTTTCTTCTTATAAGTTCCGGGGGATTTCCAAGCTATTTATGCGAAAAATGGAGAGCACCTTCACCGTATCCCTTTGTTAGTTTGGAAAACCATCCGGTCGAGGTATGATACATTCTAGTGATATAAAATAATAACATTGTGAAATAATACTGCTGACATTATTCGGACCTCTCCGTTTCTGTTGACGGTAACTTGTCGTTTTTGCCTTATTCCAATAGGATTCGCAGCTGTCAGAGAGCGGTGATTTCATAATCGAGATATAGTTCTCTCTACTGAAGATTACGACCACTGAGATATGGGTGCATCTGAATAGTGCAAGGTCCCTTTAAGGAGTCTGAATTCTTGACATTTTATTTCGCCTACAGCCGCATGTTCTCACCACGGATTGGTGGTAAGTTCGCACCAGTCTGCGCCATCGCTGAGATATCGTCAAAGTAATTGGGCACTACAAGTAGTACACCGCATAGACTGTCGTGATGTTCAACAAACAACGAACAGTAAATCCCACACCATTTATACGAAAAGCTGATCTCAGTCGATGCAAGAAAAAAGCCTGGTGAAGTTCACCTCAACACACACACGCACGAGGAGATATTCACCAGTTATAACTTGTCAATAATCGTCAGTTAACGTCATTTCGAACCGTCAACAACTCGTTTGGCCCTGATTGCATCTCGGGTTATCATCCGATCTCATCCCAAGCTAAGATGTATTGCCGTAATTCCCTTTCTGGTAGGCAATCAAAATGTACGAGTGGGCTGAGCGGTGTTTAGAGACGTGAACTGGGCCCTTTCACATATATTCAATAAAAACCAACTTTTAAGTTAATTATTTGTTGAGAGTAAGTCACTAACTGCATTGACTTGATTCCAACAACTGAGACAAATTTGCTCCATACATGGATCCATAAAATGCGCCGTTTTCTCACTGTATTTCACCTTTTGACAAATCAGATTATATTATTTGCTGGGCAGGATGAATTTTTATGGAACAAAGCTCAATGTGATTGGGGTTGGACTGTGAACAGCGGAATAAATTCAAGATCACACACTTCTACAGTATAATATTTACGAAATTCTATGATTTGTGCAGAGCAAGTTTTTTGTATATACGCACTGAGATAATTTAAAAACGTGAGTCGTTTTAACTACACCCTGTTACCAAGGTTTGATTAACTTTTCTTCTTGAATGAGTTCTACAATTCCGCAGGCTTCGCTTTTTAGGGTACGAAATGCTAGCCATAGCCATTGTAATAAAAATATTGTGCATATTTAGGTTGATTTTTTCCAAACGCTCCCCATTGTTGAGGTCAGCTTCTAGATCTCCAGGTTTTGGTATCTAAACGTCCGGCCCAGTGCTCAAAATCTGGCGAAAAAGGTAAACCAGTCTCAGCATAATATAGTGTCAACTTCCCTTTGGGTATGTCAGTAAAGGCAACTCAATGAATAATAAAAAAATAAGTTTTTCCGCTGTAATATTTTAAACAGAAGTCAGTAACTCCGATGGCAAGATGGATTCTGGATCATTTGGCTGCATTTTCATAGAGTGAATACCGCAGTCAAAGTGATCATTTCCACATGCAAAATAGATGGTCAGAAGGGTTAGAGCGAAACGCTAAATCACATGATAAAAGCACATTTCGGACAAAACTAAAACAATTGTCACGCTTCGTTGCTACAGCAACGATAGACTGGCCACAATTTATTTCCGTTTGTACAGTTTTGTAAAAAATCACTGAAAACAGTTCGTACTTCGTGAGTATGCAGCGAAATGATCCAGAGTGCATCAAACAGGCTCTGTTATTGAGTCACCGGAAACGTTTAATCAGTAAAGCACCTTTTTAAGGGGGACGAGCAAACCTGACTGACTCCGAAAACGACAGAACTCATCTTAGCCACCAACGATCGAAGCCTTCACGGTCTGCAAAGTGAAGATAAACACAGCTCTTGGTTCAGATGAGCTGTTTCTTGTTGTAGTCAAGGAGTGTTCTGATGCCCTTCGGGTCCCACTAATCAATATCTTAAATAACTGTCTAGCAAGCTAAAATATCTTTGACTTTTGTAGACTGGTCGGGATAAAGCCCGACCCCAAAAAAGTACCCCGAAAAACATCGCCTTGTCGCTTGAGCATCTGTGGTGCTCAGATCGCCGTGGATTGACCCGGAGTCTACTAGAGAAGACATTCAATTTTGCTCACCGGTCTTCGCACACCACACTTGACGTCGTACCCTACATAGTCTACTCAGTAGGTTCGGCCTTAGACAGGAAGTGTAAGACTGTCAAAAGGGCGTTCTAAATTAAAAAAACGTACTTGATTATCTTGAACGTCCAACATCTTTTGGTGTGCTCTCAATAAGTGGTGTCGACCGAAATTTCTGCAAGCAGATTTCAGACTACCTCACAGATTGACGACATTCCACTCTTTCCAGCGGCTCAAAGTTCTCTTCCCCTGCAGTTAACGCTGGTGTATTACGAGGAGCAAGTTTTTCTCTTTTTCTTCTCCTTTTATTTGTCAACAACTTCCAATCCCGCTGAAATTCACTGGGTAAAAGTACGCCGAAGATGTAGCTTTAGAAGGTAAATTTCCGGGACCGGAAGGAACTTCACAAATTCGGATCCAACTAAATGAGTTTATCAACTGGTCCTTATCCCACTCCCTTGTACTGAATGTATTAATTTGGCTTCTTTCTGATGAACCACACAAAGCCCACAGTAACAAGTTTCCTCTCCTCTATCTGCGAACTGTAAAATCATACCAATACCAGCAACGGTTAAACATCTAGATGTTAAACTGTTCGGTGGTCTTCCAAGGTCCGTGACTGTTCAACAGACTCTTTGTAAAATGGAAGTTTGTCATTATCATCCCACCATCTAAGAACACTTTTGGTACCAAATAGGTCATTGTTGAAGTTTATGACTACGAGTATTCTCCCGTACAGGTTGTACTGCTCTCCAGTTATTTTTGCCGGCCTATGGAAGAAAGATTTTAACTCGGTAATAAGATCCCTTGAAAGCACCTCTGAGTGCAGTGGCATTTCCAGAAAAACACTTGACGATGCAATCACTGATAAACACTTCCGAGCCCGTGGTCGGTTTACTTTGAAAACACTTTCAGTCACACGTCATCCTCCAGACAATAAAACTTCAAAAGCTCTGTCTACAAAAAGTACACACTCAAAGTTCAACTTTCCACTTTCTCGCACTTCCGCGTATCATAACTCTGTTTTGTCTTATAACGATCCTCTGCTTGCTGATCCGGTAAAATTCACCACAGATTTACGGAACCGTTTAAATGGATAACAATTAACATAAATTGCACTCTTTTCCCGATTCCGCATTTGTATATTAACATATTTGGTGTAAATTTTGAAAATTCACTCAGCCGGTTGCAAAAAGCTACTATTACTGACTGATTGTCTGGCTGAATATGAATTTATCACTTGAAAAGTGTTACATCATTGATTTTCTAATGATAACAGGACTCATGGATCGTCATCTATCAAGAAACGACTGTAGTTCAGTGGAAAATCAAGACTGCAACTGAATATTATTCTTGTTGGCGCGCACACTGCAGATATAAAGTGTTAGAGATTATCAGTGATGTTACAGACATGCAGTAGATAATTTAACTGCTGGATGAAATACAGAAAGCGGAAAGTAGTTTTCATATACGCCTAACTGCAGCTTTTCTACATCTTATAGTTTAACGGCTATATTAACTATTGATTTTCACTGTTGAAATCAACCCATGTTACGCCATCGCTAATATTATGTTTCAAAGTAACGAGCTGAGAGATTTGCGACAGCACTTTCAGGTGGCGTCACTCCTGACAAACGTCCAATTTGTGGGGCAAGCTGTGATCCACTTTCCTCTTTCTTCCGACCCGTCGTTCAAATGCCACATTATTCGAGAGCAAGGAAGAAGAAGAAGAAATGCACATAAACCAAGTAAGTTTTTTAATAAGTCATAATTCGCGTAACCTGTGTCGTCATTTCATATTTGGTTAGTTAAATTTGGACCGCCAGGAAAACACGTCAGTTTAGTTCGTTTCAAACAAATATGTACTCCCTTAGAATGCTCACTGTCCCTCTTAACCGCCCATTTTGCACTAGTGCGATGACAGTAATTTTGCTTAAAACAACCATCAAACAATAAATGTCTGCTACCAACTCCTTGAAAGAAGATGCTGAAGGGGGGAGAATGCTTTCTGTGAGCTTTAGAGTGTTGGTTACAGTAAAATGCAACTGTTCACTCTCTGGCTTAGAGAAACTCTCGAGATCAAAATCAACCGATCGGTATTTAACCTTGGTCAGTAAATAAGGAGCTTATTCAGCATACTGATAGTAAAAAAGTTTATAATATTTCTGGATGATCGGAATTCCCGGAAAACTTGCTGAATACGAAAGTGTCCAATGATGTCACAAGTTATCCATTCAATAACTATACGGGAATTTGAATATCATCTCCGTCATTATAAGACTAAATATTTTGTTGTTTAAAATGCAACTGAAATGCAAGCCTATGGTGGAAAATCCGAAAAGGGTTTACCTTTTTCACTTTTAGACTTATGAATGATAAATTCACTTCTAGACTTTATTTGGCAATATTCAGTAAGAGAAAGCCTAAATAAAACCAGAATTAGCATAGCAACTTACGTTGACCCTGCGGAAGGTTCCAATTTAGTGAATTCCTTTTACCGTATTTCAGTAATTAGAGGTATACATGTAGATTTTTTGTCCTACCCATGATAGAATTGTATATATATGACGTTCAATATTTTTACAACAAGTGATTGTGCTTCATCTTGATAACGAAATCTAGGGTTGAGTTTTGGATGAAATCAATGTGGAAATAAATATCATTACATGTACTGAAACCTATTACTTTTCACACTAACTTTTATACAAATGCCAACATGCTGTCAACAATGAGGATTTTATCACACGGTAGATATTTTCCAAAAACTAACCGCGTGCCACTTTTCATTTGTCATTGTTTTGTTCAATCAAGTGAAAATATCTAATAATCACTTAGAAAATAAAGACTGATTTTAGTTTCATTGTGATAAAAATGATGGAAAATATTCTTTCCGAAGAAAACTTCACAGGACACTTTCTCCTTAAGAGTGAATTATTTTTTCAATTTTGTTTTGCTTAATCTCAGGCGCTGTCTTGCGGCCTCACAATTAGGTTGGCCGACTGCTCATGCCAATACATCATGGGCACCTTCCGTGCTTCTTTGCAATCTTTAATATGATAAAAATTGAACATTTTGCATACCTGAACGTCTTTTACATCTTTTGTACCCCGTTGTACACTATCAAAGTCATGGAAGAAAGATCCTGCGGAAAAAGATGTGGATCATCTTGGTTACGTGTAATTACTCCTCCGAAGTGTGGCTTGTCCTTAACAATCTCATGTTCCGGGAGCGATGGCTCTAGCTGAAAATAAGTCACGCGAAGTTTTTTTTCACCCAAGCAACTCTAGAACACCCCAATAGTCAGAAATACTGTCCGAGACGCATGTGTTCTTAAGAAATTTATAGAGCAACAGATCATACGGAGAAAACAATAATAACAACACTCTCAACAGAAAGCTTGAATCGAAGTCTTATTTTCGCTGATTTTAACTTCCATACCGACGGGGGTGGAATAATTCGGGTATTTTTCTAGAATATTTGGACATAGTATCTCGCTCAGCTTTCTGACTGAAAGCCAGCTATAAGTATCTTGTTCTAGCTGCTTATTTTGAAAACATTTACTAGCAATGATTGACACCCTCCTTTGAACGTCTCCTCACAGTGACCTTTTGAGGAGATAAGTTTCATCCCTGGAGTATTTAGTCGAAAACTGATCATTTAATTTAATTTAACCGTAACTCTAGCACTTCCAAGCTCTGCTTTTGGTTGCTAACTTGCAGCATCTTCGACTCGAGGGTAAAATGGATAGAAGCATAAAATAGGAAAGAGTCGGAAACAAAAATATAAGCAGAATCGTAGAAGAAAAAGAAAGAGTTTGAAGGCACATACATTATTCGTCGCTACTCCTAACCATATCGCCTAACATCTCTAACCATCTAGTAGGCGGGCCTCGTGGACCCCAACCCAGAAGTCCAACACTCTCTTCTGGAACAACGCCACTGGTCAAGGATATCACATCATTCAACCAAGTCTTTTACTAACCACGGCGGACTGACTTCCAGCCATTACCTGCCTTGGACAACAGTGTGCTCCGAGGAAGTGTTGTAGCCACCTGGACTTGTTTATATTCAGTATCTATCCCAGTGTCTGATCAACAGTTCTCGACACCGTAACTCGAACTTCAGCACGACTGATACGGTAGTCCCACCACATTTAAAATTAATAATACGGAGATATCAGTACTCGATCACTGATAGCCTTCGCTTATTTTCTATCTTTAACGGCCATGTTTCCGAGCCGTAAGTAAGAACCTATCTAACCACAGCCGTACTCACTCCGCCCATGATAGACAACCAGATGTGACACCAGCGTCACAGATAACTGAGATTGGCAAAGGCATAACACGATTTCTGTGTGCGTGAAGACAAGTCATCCATTATCTGGCCACCTGGTGAGATGTTACTGCACAGGCAAAAAACTTACCTTCTTCAGCTAGGCTTCCCCCACCAATACGAAGTGTTGCGTAGAGACCACCCAATAGTGCAGCAGTATATTAAACTTTGAAGGTGCAAATGGTTTCCCAAATATTGATACCCTGGTACCTAGACTATCTGGGAAAACTTCCATTTTCCCTGAATCTTCGTTCAGCAGAACGGTATCTTCCGTGTATTTACAAAGTACTGCCGAACCATATGTCGGTGCCTATATCATCAAATAACGATAAAATTATTTCAAAATAAATTTCAGTTGAAAAGTTGATAAAGAGGGACGCTAGGGGATGATCCTGATGGACATCACTTCCGGTGGTGAACTCGGGTGAAAATAGCCGTAAGCACAAGCACTGCTTCAGCTTATAGTATAAAATGATTGGAAAAGAGAAGGGAATTTTGCTGGAGCACCGCACGGAGCTTTGTCATTTCAGCATTCCCTACCGTAGTTTGTTCGTCGAAAAATTCTAACCGTGACTGTGATTCTTTTCAACTCATAGATAACACAATTTAATAACTTTACTATCCAAACGTACGGTATCACTTTTTGTCCCTACTCAGACCAGATTTGAGAAACAAATAGAGCCTGACATTCTCCTTTTATCTAGAATAAGGTTGGACTTTCGTATGCTTCTGATTTCGGGAAACGTAACCATGATTTCAGTTCTGACTGGCAAGACTGAATCCAGAAATAAAAGCCTTTCGAAGGGATGTTCATTCCAGTGTTTTGAGTCTACCGATCAAACCTACTATATACTTCAACATTGAATAGTTTGTGGACAGACGTCAGACATATCTTAATTTATTTGAATGTATATGAGTTGACCAGAGGACAACCGAATTCCAAAATCTAGATGGGGTAGAAAATGGACCCCCGTACTGCAGATATAAAGAACCCAAAAGGCAGCCATCTTCAGTGACCAAAACAACGTTCGTATCCAAGCGCGACGTTCAACTCAGATAAGCTGGCTACCTAATAGATTATAACAAAAGAGCTAACTTGAATCGGTTCGTGGAAAGGTTTTGCCTAGTAATAAATCAAAGTTACTCAGAGAAGAAATATTTTATACTAGTTAACCAGGTGCGCAATGAAATCTGGCAAGTTGTTTCACATCCGAACAAAGAGACTGGTGCATAACGCGACGGCTCATGATCGTCTGATTCATGTATGCCACACAACTGAATTTACAAGCTGGTTCTTCGTATTTGTGCTTTTGCTCCAAGGGATCAGTGACTTGTTTGAGATGGCTTCCTTTGAAATCACTGATTTCACAACGCGGTCCAGCTTGCGAAATAATTCTTGCTGTTAAAAATGATCTCTAATACTCCTTCTTTATGTGCAGTCCTGCAAAAGTTGACTCTAAACTTTAAAATAGTTTATTGTTGTAATTCCTAAATCACCCCTTATCATCGTTTTTGCTACTGTTGTAAATACTGTCTTCTTTGTTGAGTAACTGCTGTTTACTGTTGAATATCCACTCAAAGGCTTGCATAAATCAAATATTTGTCTTGACTTGACTAAGCTGGAAGCTCGGAATTCCCTCTGTACAACTTCTGCGCATTCATATTTTGTTATTCTTGGGGAAAAAAATGAGTTTTACTGGGCAGTCTAAGATTTCAGATAATTCATCTATATTTACTGTGAAATCAAATTTATAAAACATTGCTTGCTGGGTTGACCATTTTGAGCGTGCAAAAGATCCGAGCTCTGTCTATCGTGGAATTGCCTTAGGCGGTCGAAAGTGAGACCTTTTATTCTGTATTTTTAAAACTTTCTGTCGCCCACTTTGCTGCCCTCCTGGTCTTATCGATCTGTACACTGTTTATTTAGTAGATCGTTTTCTAGTTTCCCGATCGGTAACTGAAAGGCTTTAATTTCCGATAGATACATTTGTAAAATACGGAACGGATCAAAATGGAAAAATTTGCGACATTCTCATTGGCACTTGATCCCTTTGATGGACGCCAGGTGCAGCTGTGCTTTTGACCGAAGAATCCAACAGGACACCTTCGTCAAATTTTTGAAGCCCTCTTGAAGCTCACGTGGTACAGTAAATGAGGTTTTGAAGCTTGGGTGGACCTGTCAGTGTGTGTATGTGTGCGTGTGTGTGCGTGTGCATATGAATCCGACTGAAACAAACTAGGTTTGACGGATAGATCGTTTCAACACCGATATGATCTTGCGATGTAGCAACATAAAGTTCAAGCAACATGAGCTGTAACACATTGATGAGTACAGCTGGAATTGCAACTCGAATGATTACTGAAGGAAAGCTTTATATTTCATAGAAGTCTCCGTGTTACGAACATCATCTAGGTAAATAGAGGTTATTACCACCCTTGCAACTGTAAGCTGTGAGGTAGAACAAATTGTTATTATCGAATGATCACGCAACTGATTACTTATGTACTTTTACCTTCCCCACCGGCTTGTCTATTGAAAAATGTGTTATTGTACAGAAAAGGAGCCACCACACCACAGCAGTTGTGCATTTTTCCCCTCATGCGCCCATCTAAAATGGTGACGATACGTTTATATCACTAGATTTCGCGTAGAGGAGTACAGGATAAATAATGCTCTCAAAGTAACGAAACTTATAAGTTGTTTAGTTCCACCAAACAACATTGTTTGGTTGGGCTTTCACCAGTTCAACTATATTTGTTCTAATGAAAAACTTTAGTGCAGAAAACTCAAGCTGCTCATGTTGATAAACTTTGTTCTCTCGTGCCCATTTGGCTCGAGTGCTGTAAGCCATCAAGAGCACGTGAATATGTTAAATAATGAAACTGAACATTTAGTCACCTGAAAAAATGACTACTAGAAATTCATATTAATGGGACATCTTGTTTTTTCTGCTCATTCTCTGACACTATTTTCATTGGACAACATTGTGTAGTTTTACTAAAATGAATCATGCTTTCCTCGCCAATTCCAATCAGTTTATCACTTGTGTAGGTTTTGAGTTCGTACATATGTCTACAGTGATTCTTGTGGCTTATGCTTCTCCGGGGCAATCATACTACACCCACCGCGATCTATCTTGCACGAAATCCAGTTGTCTCGACGAAAACTATACCGAACTATTATGAAGAAAAAATGTCTACGTGGTTCGATTCATATCGTCTCCTGGAGGTTGCTAACAATTTTTGAGTCACATCATGCTTTCCTTATTGCAAAGCCCTTTAGCGTACAGACCTTTCCTAGCAAACATTGTGTTTCTGCCATTTGTTTATCAAACCACCAAAATGAGGTGGCGGTAAGTACATTCAACCTATAATCAACCTAAAGATTGCTGCAGTGTTCATCAATAAGACGTGTTACCTTGCTTTCATCATAAGAACACAAGTTGGTGTACATATTTCACAATGTTTTCTAGCTAGATCAAAGTAGATCCATTGATCGGACTCTATACAGAGGGAAATTATTTTCTTTTTCATGAATACCCCATTCACCAGGGCAAATATTCGATAAAGTATCGCGTTTCTTTCAATGGCTTTTTGATAATTATTGGGAAGACACGGTCAGCAAGCATTACCAAGTAAGGACATTTATTAACATCCTGAAATTTTCAGTTGTGATAAAACATCAACCACACATCGGCAACTTTTCAGTAGCACACAAAACTGTGTCTTAGTGGGTTACTAAAATGTGTCGCTTCACAGGATAAAAGGTGTTTTCAAAAGTACCAGAATACAGGCCCGGTTATGAGGCCTTGTAATGATACGATTGTCCGTGGTCTAACGAACAGATCTATCTTATCGGATTCGAACCAAGGAAATGGTGCGAAATATTTTTTTTCTGACTAATAGCTTAACATCAGCTACCGTATCAACATCATTTCATAATTTGTTTCAAAACCAGTCAAGTGAATCCAGAGATTTCACCAGAGTAGAAACTTCCTACCTGTACATTTCACGTAAAGTATCACATGGCAACGTAGGAATACAATATGACAAGTACATATGAAATGCCTGTAAGGAGTAACGGTTCCGAATTTTAGGTTTTGTGCAAAACATAGTTCTCTCCTGTGCAGCTGCAATAATAATCATGACTAACCGGCTCCTTTTAAGCAGAAGTTCCCGTGTATCCTTGCCGATGGACTGAAAATACTTGATTCCATTTTGCCTCATTTTGTCCGAATAATTCTCTTTGTTGTCTCCTGCACAAAAGTAAGGGATAGTTCCTATTTATTGTGTAGCTCGGCACCATTTCACCTCATTTTCTTATTTTCCTTTCGGTTAAACTACAATGGATTCTTTTCCCGGTAATCCTTCAGGCAATATTCGCCATTATTTGTACTTTTCGTCAGCCCAGTTTTGAATATCTTGCGAGAAAATAGACGTAAGTGGGATTACTGATCGCCTTGAGATTGGAGATCATTATTTTTAAGTCAGTCAGTCAATTTTGCCCCAAGCTATGAAATTCCTTCCAAGTAATAAAACATGTCCTAAATTCTGTTACTGGTGATCCCTTTCGTAAAGGTAACAGAAAATCTAATAATTCCATTTCAGAACAGAAAAGCGCAGAAAAACTGAAGTATCATGCAAAGCTGTTTTGGTTCGACTAAAGCTATGTCTTTTCCGTTCGTCGGTTTCGAGTAAAACTTGACGGAAGAAGTAGAACATTACTCCGAAGAGAGTGAGAACAATACCCTAACTCGTTTTTCACGTATCTAAGAGACATCTACTCTTCTTTATCATAATGAAACAGTTTTGATAAACCGTGATGGTGGTACCATCAATTGAATCTGTTGATAAAATATTTTAATCTAGATTTTAAAATGCATTCTCGGATTCTGTCATGTTGGTCCGGCTAGACAACGTGACCTTTTCATAAGGCGGATCCCGAACCGAGCATGTGTGCAAAGTGATACATAACACTTTTCTTTAGTCGTTTTGATGGTTCCTGGCAGTAAAGGATCATAAGGGCGAAATCTCCCTTTGCAGAAAATGTCGGCAATCTGCTGGAAATTGAAACTCCTCGTTCACTTCAACGGTGTTTATAGTGCCACTAAGTGCCAGTGCTAATTTTCTCCAGCAAACACAAGAAAAAAATAAGGCCGAATTGAAAACAGGTGCTTAATAACCAATACTTGATCAAAATAGCACTACCATTCGTGAAATTCCCAGTGTAGTTTTTTACAGCTATATCTTGATTCAGTCACCGAGAAACTGGATCTTGACAAAACCTCATAAACAATCATGCTTCCTTTCTGAATAAAAAAATGGAACCGCATTCTTTCTTGTTTCATTATGATGACTGTTTCGCTTGCTAAGTATGTTCTCTCATTGCTGACCACAAAGAAACTTGTAAAAATAGCAAAGGTCTTATTTCATACAATCCAGATCAAAAAGGTGCCTGTTCCCGTGGTTTGTTGTCCTGTTTGGACATGAAAAATTTCCTGTCTCCGAAATTAGTTTGCCAGATTGCCGTAGTTAGCTCATTTACTTCGCGAGTTTCGAATAAAACAGAGAAAATAAAAGTAGGTCTTCCTGAATCGTATGGTAATATTCATACAATATCCACTCAGCAGAGAAATGATCAAAGGGAGCGATCCACAGCACTCGCTCTGCGTCTAAAAGAATAAAAACATAGTCTTTGGTTGCCCAAGCTCTACAAGATATTATTTCTCATTTTATGCCTAAGAAAGAAAAAGTACATCGCAAATCTTCATGTTGAGAAAAGCGTTGATCAGATTCTTAAACAAGGATTAATCGCCTACTGGAAATAATGAGGCATATTTTACTAAGTAGTGAATGGCATACTAAGCAGTAGAGACGGGGCATGAAGCCGAGTATTCAACGTTTTTTGAGTGATTGACACATCCGTGACTACTGCACTCCCAGGTTCAACGTCGTAAGCTTGATTAGTCCTTAGCTGGAAAGTGCACTTAGAACACTTTATATCCGAACGGAGTTAATTTTATTTTTAATTTGGTTTAGGGGGCTAAAAACTGATGACAAATAAAAATCAGATTTTGAGAAGACATTAAAAACAAAGAACAGCGAGGTATGGCATGGATGAAACCTGTGGCTGATGTATAAAATTAGATTTCTTATGCACAAATACAAGAGTGGATGGTGTCTAGCAAATTTATCTGTTATGCATCAATATATTCCTCAACCTGTTTTAAAGTTCACAACAACGGCAATCATGGTTTGTTTGGTTTGCAATACTTGAGTTGAAAAAACGAAGGACAGAGCTGAGGAGGACAAAAGCAAATATCATTCACTGTTTCTGTTTTTCCAAAAATATCAAAGCAAACACTCGCCAGATGGTGATCGTAAATTTTCTGGAAAATTCAAGATCACTTTGTTGGCGCTATGTTTCCGTATTTGAGGGAAATTCTGATGTTTCTGATATTGAGTTATGGCTTTTTGCAACTGCAATAATGTGATTCAACAACAATCCGGGTAACGTTACTTCTGGAAAAAAATATTCATTTTGAAATGACATGTATGATTTTTCGGTAAACTTAGAGCAAACGTATGATATAAAAATAAGGGCTCTCCATTATCAGTCAGCAAGTTCGAACAATATATAAATCTAAAACATTGGGTCCCCTTGATCCAGTTCATCAAAACAGATAAAAGACATAAATTGCAGGATGCAAGCATTTCTTTACCGAATGGTTTCCGAGTTTCGCTTGACACTATCTATTCCATTGTTCTGCTCTGTGCTCCATTTGAACACGAAATCGCATGTTTTACGTACGCGACTGAGGAGATTAAAAGAGATGCTTGCATCTCGCAATTTATGTCTTCTATCTGTTTTAATGAATATATAAATCGTTTTTTTGCTGTCAATCAACCATGCACAGCAGATCAATGCCGTTATTCCCTTGTATAATGTATATAATGGAAAAGCTTTTTATTGGTTTTGGTTAAAGTTTAGGCTACCGCTTTTTAACTTAGTGAGAAAAGAGATATCCTCTGCCTAGTTATGAAGTGGTTGAAGAATTACGTGGCACTTTACAAACCCATTTGAACTACCCATTATTTGTAATAAGAAAACGGAATGGTACCTCTTATTTTGATGATTCAAATATTGACCAGCCCATGTTTCGACCAAAATGAAGTCTAAAATATAAGTTGGAAAATCATGTTTGTATTTCTATTTCCATGTATATGACGTTGGACATTTTTGTGTACAAAAGTAAGTCTTGGGCTAATTATTAGACTTTTCCACGATGGGACCAAATAGAGTGTAGACTAGGATAATTTGAGCATTGTTCGCATACATTTCTTTTGGGCAAACTAATCCCGAAGGTAAACAAAACTCATAGAAGGAAAGACAAACATTGATGCCGGGGCTCATTACCTGGTTTTGAGCCTGATTGTTGATGTTTTGTACTAATAAGGAAAATTTCTTCGTTGTCTGAAAATATGCCATCTGCTTTCCAACCTTCCAAGATTGCATATATCTATATGCTATAAGTTCATTCCAAACTATTCACCCCCTGATCAGAGTGAAACCACTTCAGAATGATATCCAGAGGCTGATTCGCTAGTAGCCACTGTAAGTAAAACAGAAATATGCTAATGATTATTGTTTACAGAACCCTTACAAGGGATGTCATGTCAAAACTATGGAAATACCTATGCATTTCTGACTCGAATAGGAATTGAGCATGCGTACTGACGTTCTCAAGTTCTAGTGCCGGCTTAGTACTTGAAAGTCCTCGGTTCCAGTCTCTTTAATCCCAACTATTGTTGACATCTCATGTTGAATGGTAAAATACTGCACTCGTTTACTGCTTATGAGGTGACGTTTCTACTCTGGAGGGTCTAGAAAATGCATACTCATATTATTCAAATAATCAAACAAATTGGCAAAAAGGTTGTGAATCTTATTATGTCGACATGATGTCAGCTGAAATTGTAAGGAAGATCTGGCGAGTTGAAAATTTGTTAGAATTGTAAACTGGCAGGCCATTTTCGTAGAAATGTGAAATATTTTTCCGTGATACTTATTTGCACAAGTGAGATACGATTCAAGGTGGTCAAATTTTGCTCCGAAATACTCCTACGCTTTTCATTTCAGAGAAACGTTTGAACACAATGACGAAAAATCGGTCTCCAGTGATCTTTTCTTAACCAGTGTCGCATTTCAGCGATGTGCGCGGACGAAATTTATTTTACCATGAAGATTGTAAACCGAGTATTTACTTACCAGTTCCAGAAAATAAACAAGGTGCATGCAAAACTTTTTGAGAGAGAGAGCTCACAAATGAATTTTCTAAATTAGGAAAATTTTGTTTCAAATCTGGTTATCAATAATATTTTCCCAAAGTGTACTACATGATGAAAGTAGGGTAGAATGTGCATTTCAATCTCTCGTGGAAAGTCAGACGATTTGACGTGAACTGGACGATAATATTAGGTGTTGAACATGGTAGGTAAAACCTCCACTTAGTGAAAGAACAAGCACTGAATGTGCTCCATTCTTTTCATTCACCTGTTTTATTGATTTCAAATGCCTAAAATTCCATATTTCCATGAGCAGAAGGCAAAACTTCAGTGTCATAGACATCTGAATGCTCTTACTGAGCTATTTTAGAGAACCCTGGCGGAAGAATAAACTACTTCTACGTGGTTCTTGAACATACTGTGACTTCCCAATATCTGATGGCAAGCTACTTGTACGAATAACTAGACATCTACCTGAAAGTGATGGGGTTTATTGTTCACTGGCATTGTAGTTTAAACTTGACTCTAGGAAGATTATTGTTTCGTACGTTTTTGTTAGATTATACCGATCCAGAGCCCGTTGTAGACCAGAGGAGCTGAAAAGCGCACACAAAACTTCTTGGGGAAAACCAGAGGCTAGCCGGTATTACCACACCGTTTGCTGTGCATCCGGATTCAGACCAAATGGAAAATGGTAACTCGCTTGTGGAAAACAAAACTCTCATTCCATCAGGAGTTGAACCTGAATTGCAATACTACAATCAATTATACCTACGGCTTATACTTGCTTCTGCCATTAGTTTAATTCCTACGTATTTCGATGTAATTACATGACCGCAAAAGGCAGAAAACCAACTTGTCTGCAAATTACGTTCTGCAAATAAAAATGTGGTGAATGAATGAGCTGCCTCGGAGCCTTTGGCAGTATGATGGTCGAAGCCTTCAGCTGCTGAGTATGCGACTGTAGTTCGACTTACGACTGTAGCTTTCTTGAGTCTGCTCACTTTCAATGTATCTGGTGTATTTTGGCCTTCTCACTGATTTTGCATACATTTATGTGTTTACGGTTTCACGGACGTCGTCCATTCAGAATCATAATTAAACTTATCATTGAAAATAAGTAGAGTACTATTTGGAGGGCAGATTTTCCTAAAAGCTCAAGACCGGTTTAGCTGTTTCAGTCCAGAGGCTGTGATCACCTGTTTGTATAATACTAAGTTCCCATGAGTATTCGGCGAACGCAGTGCCATCATTTTTGAGGTTAGCTGCGACGAACAGAAAAAAGAAAAGCACGTCACGCTTGTAATTCTCTGATATCCCCTGTACCAGTGTGATTAACCATAAAACACGACTGGTAGGTAGGCTTTTTTATTGGAGATCACACATTTGGACATCAATAGAATCAACCAAGCGAAACAGAACAGCTTATTTACGTCTTCTATGTCCAGTCCATAGGAAGGCCGTCATAATCCGACGGGAGATTTCATCCTGTGGTTTGTGAGCTCTTCTGCGTTTTATTTCACTTATTCCGTGTGACGTAATCAACTCCGTTATCGCTCCATGATTGGCCACAACTGACTTTTAGGCAATCAGCTATTTACTATTTATTGAGTAGCATGCATCCTCCAATTTACCGGGATCACCTACTCATACTTTTAGAAGACAAATGAGATAATAATAATCTATAACTTTGTGCGTTTTTACGATCACATGCTTGGAGTGGTTTTCTGCATATACTGTGATAATATTACGTTTTTCGCTTATGCTCTTCCTAAATTGAATCTCTGAGATGAAGTCAAATTTCAGTGCCTACCATAAAAGCAGAACATAAAGGTGAGATATGCTTGGTATCAGCCAACTCTTTATTCAGAAAATATTTTGCATCCCATAAGCAGACATTGTCAAAACAACTTTGGCATCTGTGTAGCCATAGGTACCAAATTTGACAATGAATAGTTGATACCCTTGTCTCCGTAACCTGAAACGATAAACAAAAAAACAAGAAAACAAAGGACAAAAAGCTGGTCTCTGAGACCTTGACAAAATAACCGTAACCGCCGGAATTAAACTCCTGCTTGTTAAATTTGCTTATGTTCGATTAGTGTCTTAAGACAGCAATAGTTTATGGGTTTTCTTACATTTGTGCAACATAAATTCGTAACAAAAAATACAATATCTGAAAATTTCCCTAAACCTGCAAGCGTTGAAAGTGAATTCGCATTTTAAACTTAATTATAATTACTTCGGGAAAAGAAAGAGGATTTTAACGAGAAGAGATAGCCAAACCCTGAAATTGACGTTGAAGTTGAAACTAGACACCAGAACGATGAATTCAAAATAGCATTCATTGCAAAATATTATTGTTAGAAAATTTAATTCTCAGCGTGTAAGTAGAAAATTTACAGTTCCGAAATGACAATTCACGTGCACAGTGTGAACTTATCTAAGAAGATTGCAACGTTTTCACAATACGATACTTACCGCAAAAGTGGTCTCCTGGAGCACATTCAAGAGTGTAATAGGGTAGTAAAAAAGCCCGCTGACGGAAGCATCACGTAATCTATTTGACGAAACTGTTCCATCCTCGGAGGTTTAATCAAGATAACCTCAGTTTTTCTACCGGGATTCCCCAAAATCAGCTTGAGTTACTCGACAAGATGATGATTATGTGAACGAAAAAGTTACCACAAATTTTCTAAAATCCACTGGGTTGATTCAACTACCAAGCTAGAAGAAAAGTGCAGACTACTTTATGCGAAAAAAGAATATGAAAATAGTTAGAACAGAAAACTAGCCTGAAACATTTCATCCGTGAGCTTTGGCATTTCCTTGAGGAACACGATAATCATATCACGAAAGCATGGGTAATGCCAGCAAACATGTTTAACCCTACAGTAACATTTTTGATGTACATCTGCGTATCTGGATAACCATCAACGTTTATTCTACAATGAAACCCACAAAATATATTGAAATATGAACCCGCAGTATTTCGTTGAAAAGATCAGATTGCAGTTCAGGGAGACATTACTGCTTAGCGCAAAGTTCAGTCGAAAACTGAAATTCCCAAAGACGTCTATGTAAAAAGCTGACCTCATTCGCATCGTTCAGATCAGTCCTGAATACGCACGCTGCCTATTACTGCGAATAAAAGGAAGTAGTTGTAACTTTTGCAACAGCATCTTTTCAAACATATGTAGTGCTAAGGCTTTGGAAGTTATTTTGTAAATACCATTAAAAACCGAATACACCAGTTTCGTTGACTCCAAACCAAAAACCCACACATACTTATTCCCGTTATGAAAAAATGAGGCTAGTTATGTTTTTATTAAAATTAACAGGTCACATACCGAAGGAAAAACAAGAATACGACGTTAATCTCCCAGATGATTCAATTATCTGTCGTGAAAAATAATGTTAGGCCATATAGATTAGGTCAAATGCAATTGCATGTTTATTGTTTTCAAATCTGGGTGCTTACAGAGTGTTCCACAGCAAATATATTATTGTGTGAAATTTCCTCAGACGAATGAATAAGGTAGTATAAAACTAGCCAATACATGATATGACTAGTCATGTTGAGTCAATCCTCAGCTCTTCATGAAAATTCGAGGGAACAATTTATAGCTGTTTCATCCTTGTTAGGAATCATCCGCAGTGCAAATCCACAAGCCACTATGACGAGGGCGTCACGGTAACCAACCTGCAGAGCTTCGGTGCCATATGATTTTTACTAGCTGGAGATCTGATAAATCCTATCACGGACGAAACAGCTGTACAACGCTTTCACATTTTCCCATGGGACAGTTAGGGTTTGACACCGCGTAATAAAGTATGTTACGTAACATCTGAAGCTTCACCACTTGCACTCACATAGAAACTAATTTCTGTATGTTACCTGCTATATTAAGTTCGTTGTTCTAATGCCGCTGCAGAGAAGTCGTCCATCGCATGAATCGATCACTGTGCAAGAAACAGCCAGTTACCCGTCAAAACCAATGACATCAGTGAACTATATCGTGCTGTGTGTGTTCTTCTAACAGTTTAACCCGCCCGTTAGGATTTTGACTTATTATCCTTCATCCGAGGTTCAAGTCCCGTTAGTAGCTCGGTGGTCTAGCATTGTTGATCATTACTGAACAGGATGAGCGACTGTATAGTGCTTTGTTGGTAGTTCAGCGTTGAGCTCAGCATTGACTGCAGTGCTTAAGTTGCGAGAAATCAAACCAGATGACATGCAGATTAGCTCTTCAATATATTTCTTTTTTAGCATGGAAATAGCCGTTTCTTTATGGATGGTAGCATGGTAGAGTTACACGTCAATTATTAACAAATCAATTGCAAGTACAATGAACAGTGATCTTAGGTGTGTCGGATGTTATCAGAGGACAGAGTGCGATGGAATGCCTGACTGTCTGAATCGGTGATCATGAAACGCAAAGTCTGTACTGGAATGAACCGTCTCTATGTAGTGATGTTTGTTGTGCAAATATTACTACTGTTAAAATCAACAAGTCGTACCTGGGTAAAAGGTTGTTTGTTGAGAGATAGACAAAAAAAATTGAAAGTTACAAACATGCTTGTTTGCCAAGTCGCCGTCTGGTTCACTTGAAGACAGTCACCATCCAACGGAAGAGCAGTCAAATGGTTCGCAGGTCGTCGTTTACCTAACCGCATCTGGACTGTTGAACTTAACAGTGTTCGTCAATCCACAATTGTCCATAGTTCCGTCTTCAGCAATCAACTACTTACTAAGTAGTATATACACTCCACCACACTACCATATTATAGCACGAATGTGGGATTTAATGAAATTTTGCATTGGACTGAATTCACAATGGTTAAAGTATTACAATAAATGACCACAAGTGACGTCGCGGTTGGATGACTATTTATTTCAGGATTATTAAGGCTCCTGTTGGAAAAGCTTTCTCCAAATTATATCCACAAACACTGATATGATGAAATCGTTAGAGGGTTTCACTGTGCAAAACAAAGACGCTGTAACTATGACGGGCTTCGTTATACAACGTTAATACATCACACAATGTTCGGTTTGAATATCCCTGAAATATAATATGACAGTAGGTCATACGGTCGCGCGAATCAACCTTGTGGATCAACAAAACGTACCGCGGCAAATACACAGATGGTATTTGAAGAACCGATCAAAGAATGAACTGATTTTACAGATTTCTAGAGATAATTGGTTAGAAAACTCTAATTTTTGACAAACTGCAAATATTTTTGCCCTAGGGAAGTGTGAGCTTCAAGCAAAAATCTTGGTTGCTGCCAAAATAAGACGAATATTACTGATCACAAGTTGCGGTTTGGTAGCTGTCTTTCACCATAATGGATGTTTTTTTTCTCTTTTTAATTGCAATAGCTAAATGCCGTCCCCTGTTTTAGGAAGGAGATAATTTGGAGTAACTTACTTACGTAGATAAGAGCTTTCTCTAGTTGGGTGTTCATTCCCCCAGTATTTCTTTGCAGTGTTCAGAGTAACTGATAGACATACTGAAATTTAAAATTTTTCTTGGAATTTACGGAGTCATTGCACATACACTCATTGTTTCTGTCACAGTAAGATTTACAAATATATTTAAGGGAGCGTTTCTTAGATCCTAATCAGGTTATCAGGTCGGCTTGCTACTCACGTGAGGCTGAACCGGAGGAAACATTACCGGATTGCGTGCATCTAAGTAATTATTCAGGGAGGCGAATATCTTACTGTAAAACCTCCATTCATGCATTAAATTGGACATCTGTATCTTTGAAAAACTGCTTTTGTACACGTTTCACTTTTATGACGAAATGCTTTGTGTTCAATGGAAATCCTTGATTTTTTGACTTTTTGTCCTTCGATATTTTGCTTTTTTACTATACAGAAATGTCAATACATTACAGCACAACGGCTTTGATATTGCAAACTTCAAAGAAGATACGGATGCAATACCCGGTAAAAAGTAATACACAGTTTCCCTATTCTTCCACAGAAAAAAAATGTGAAACTTTTCCCCAAGTTAGCCATCTTTACCTGCGAGAGACAGTGACAGAATAAAAACCGATTGCTAAGAAATTCCGCATGGCCGACACAGAATGAACAACTAAATTTTGAGTCTGAGGGATTTTGGTTTTCATATTGGTTTCTTAACCTATACTAGTTGCCATGTTTACCCTTCCAACTTGGATTTAAAAGAAACATACCGTCATAATTATATGACATGATTAGAAATTCAAGGTTTTGCAACTGATTAATGCTTTCTGCTATTGAGAGACCCACTTTCTCAGGATTAGCGGGGTTTTTTGCCGAGATCCGAGGACCAGATACTTCTTACGACAAAAGATGAATGTCTGCAAGAAAACGACCAATATTATTTCGATAAAACCGCAACCGGAAAAATAACCTGGACTGGTAAGTCGAGGACTAGCAACCAGTTTCGATCCGCTTTTCTATCTCCACATGTTTCAAAAATTTGAATAATTGCCATGCCCAGGTACAGAATGGTGGATTTTTACCGAGTTTTCAAATGCACGCTTTATTCTTCGCACAATTATTTCTGTTATTTTGTGGTTTTATCGGTCACAAGAGAACCCCCAAAATTTGTCTCTTCTTTACAATTATTTCGTGGTAGAAAAGTTTATCTGACTAAATTGAACTCAAACTTTCAATTCGGTGCTACATGTTTATGGGAAATCACTCGGGAATACTAAAAGCCAAAGAGCACCCACCTGCAGCGAAGAGTAATTAAAGCTTGTAGTAATAATTGTTAAACGTTCCGTATGCATTTCTAGTGTATACTTGAAATGGCACAATTTTCTAAGATCCAGATTGAGGACATATAACTGTTGTTATCGCCCTACAACTGAGCTTCAGTGCAATCGAAACCGGATTTCCAACCTGTCTTTATTATGATTTCGAAATGGAAGTGCATATGCAAAAACGTCGGACTCACCTCAATTCAACCGAAATTCTAACATACGGGCGAATTCCGGTTTATACTACTGGTACTGCTGTATCAAGCCAAACAATAGTGTTCACTGCATATTTTGGCTACCTGGAGTATTATCATTATAGTTAACTAGCCGATCTTGTAAAATTCACTAGTAGTGAGGTTTCTGACAGTTTCTGAGACTGTACAGTATGGTCCTTTACAACACACAAACCAGTGTTCTGATGAATTAAATTAGGATTTCCAAGCAAAGTATTTTCAAAACCGGGATCCGGGCACAAAACAAATTAGACATGAAAATACCAGCTGCAGAAGACAGGAAAAATGATGCCATGAATAGAACCCTTGGGAGATGTCGTGAGTTGTGCATGTGGCTCTGCAACTTATTTCTCCTGGTTCAGGAAATTTGACTCGCGTGACAAGCCCCTTATTGTAGACGCAGGGAACAAAGGAGCAAATAATTGATGAATCTTTTTTTGGTTGACTGTCCTTTGGACTTCACTTTTCACGCTCGAAACTCAGGTCATCCGACCAACCGACGTTTCGAGCTATAGGAACAAGAAAGCAGTCTTAGCAACTGAAATTCCATCCCTGCTTATCACGCATGCAGACCGTGTAATCTTCATTCTGTTGCCGAAACTAAAGACTGAGAACTCATTGTTTTGCTTCCTTTATCCCTTTGCAACATGAGTCACCACATACAGTCCTTTCAATCCATAAAACACTATTTCATGTTACGAGTCAAATAATTTTCCAGTATATATACTTCTGGGAACCTATTAGCAATAAATAGGCAAGTATCATCAAATAAGAGATTAAAACACTCTTGCTCAAACTTACACACATATCGTGAGTCTCAATGCTCTTCAGCTTTAATGGACAATGCTCGTCAATCAAACAAAAACCGCTCCAGCTTCGATATACTAGGTTATTTCTGATTAAACTGATGTAATGGGCACAAAATCACCGTTAGGCAAGCGATGTAGTCATTCGACTTGTGGGCGTAGCTGCAGTGTACCTTGATGCTGAAATGCGTACACCTCATGTTCTAGCCACAAAGCTGTGATGAATTTCTCGCACATTCAGTAGAATAAATTGCTTTTATTTGTTCAAGCTTCGTTATGTATCGGATGAACAAACCGAGATATGTTAACATTCAGTTATCCAGTTGAAATGGTAATGAAAAAAATGAATACATGATAAATGAGATAAAAACATCAGAATGTTTTCGATTAACAGAAACGGTGTGAACAATAAAGCTGTTTGTTGCGGTAAAATAGAACGTTGATCGCTACTGCACTCAGTTGGTTATTATATATATATATATATATATATATATATATATATATATATATATATATATATATATATATATATATATATGGTTAACTGTACTGCTGACACTTATCAGTTATGGCGACCGTAAATATGCGAATATAAGCACCGGCTAGTTACCCATACAATAACTTTCCATTTATCAGTTTAAATAAATTATTCTTTCAATATCTCTACTCAACAAAGATTATCCAGATTGTGCAATCTATTTCGAAAGTCATTATGCTGCTGTCTTTATCTGGTCCGTTGCAAAAAGTGACAGGTCTGCACAGTGTCCTGTTGGCCTCAAAAAACAGGCAGGTGTGCACAGGTTAACCTCAATCTCCAAGCTATGAACAAACCAAAATAGTTCGATTGGAAGAAGGGTGGATCTCCACTTGTTGATCATTATCTCCTCAGTATGCCACAAGAAGCGGAAGATTTTGCTGTCGTTCAGCTTACACGAACAGAATTGTCCAAAGACCAGTTTGATGTGTCGCGAGATTAGGTAAAACCGATGGACAATGCGTTATTTACTGTGTCCTCAGTTTGGTGTAGTGCAGTCTGGATATTTGCATCTTATTCTGACCGAAGTCGGGAATAAATTTACTAAACTGCGAAGTCTGAGTAAAAATATGTTGAATTTTCTAATATTGTAATAGGCAGCTGTTTTACTTCTCGTAAGTAATACGGACTTTCATAAGAATTTCTTGTGCAAAGTTGGCATTTCGTCTAGATCTACTCATCACGTTGGTGGCATTTAGCAAATCATGTGATTTGTTTTATTGTTTGATTTCTTTTTTAAAAAGGTCCAGGCCAATTTAAGTGCATCACTTTGAAACAGAAACCTGAGAATTTCAACATAATGACCTTTTGACCACCATCGATCAGCAGATCTTCCAGGGTCGTCGACCGTACATTTATGTTGTCGGTGACGTTATAAAACAAAACTGAAAGGGCCCGAATTGAATCCAATAACATTCATTTTTTTGCTATTTTATCTCATTGATATCCATATTTACATCCACAGAACCTGGAACAACTAAATGACAGAAGATATATATATATATATATATATATATATATATATACTATACGTACTACTATCACTATGAGAGCTTGTACATGCAGTCTCGTTGTACGTGGGGTTAGCAGTGACCCAGATACCAATAACAATGAGAAATCACAGTTGTGATTCAATGAATATATATATATATATATGAAACGCTATTGCACTCTAGCGTATGGAATATCGACCCCCCATAGAAAGTAACGGTTTGCCACAAATTCCTAAAATCTTGAAAACCAAATATCAAAGCTAAGTTTTTTATTGGTGTACAAAACATGAAAGTTACTCTTTTAAAAATAAAATTTGTAAGACATCTGGAACATCGCCCGAACAGTCTTCATTGAATTGTCACAGTAATGGAGAGTCTTACAATGGCATCGCGTTGGCAGTGGCTTTCACACGTCATTGGTCAACATAAATGATCTATCGAACCGATCAACTGAGTGAATTCTGAGTTGATCCATTATTTCTGCCGCGGAAATATCTCAGTCTCCTAACCAGGTCAGTTTAATAATGCAATGTTTATGCATGATTCTAGCAGACTGTTCCCTATCTTCATTGCAGCGAACGAAATGATCAAACTGATTTGTGAAACTTCTCTTGTGATTGACTGGACAGATTTCCCTTCTCATCTTGTGGATCAGAGAAATCGATCTTTTATCTTGACGCTGGTAGTTCCAGTATTGATATGGATTCTGTTCCGGGTAACAACAAAACAAGATATATCTCCCAACGAGGATTCTTCTACGCTACCCGACGTAACCTTTATGTGGACGATAGATCTATCTACACTCGTACAATCTACTGGCTGCACCTCATAACTTGAAAAGGCTCTCCGTTTATTCACTGCGAATTAATTTCTAGATCGTGAAAAGAAAAGCTACCAGTTAGGGAGGAAAAGAAGAGTCTGTAGTAGTTTCTGAATCAGAACGACGCTCACCTTCGCGAAGAAACATTCTGACATTCCGCAAAAGGTGATTGCTTAAAAAACACTGCTTTAAGATGGCATGTGTTTACATAGGAGTCTATAAAATTGTCGGTGGCCAGTGAGGCGAAGGTTTCACGGAGCAAATGTTGCTACTATCCAGTGTTTCTTGAAGAAGCCAGAAAAACAAGGCGAAAGTCCAAAGGTCGAAAGAACCATCTTCTGGAATGTTGTGAACTTCGCTGCTGCTTTAGACAAGCCAACTCCGAAGGTTTTTAAGGTAGGCTAAATAGCAAGTTAACGATGAAAACCCCCAAACTTTACGTAGTAGCAGTTTTTGAATAGTAGTTTGTTCTTCCTTGTCAGAAGTTGCAGCATTTTGATAACTAGAGTGTCTATGCGGCAGACATATTTCCGAGTTTACTGAAGTAGAAAAAATGAAAGACAAACGACTTGCCGTGTATACTTAAGAAAGTCGTTTTGTGACATCCAGTTGGTGGAAACAGTCGGAATTTGTTCGACTTTAGGTAAAACAACAACACAAAAATTTGATTTTGCCATCTGAGATGGCAAGCTTTGCTTTGTCCTGCAACTAGAATATATCTCAGTTGTAAAGGTCCATAGTTCTGCCAAGTCCATGGCACAACCAGAGATAGTCCCTTGGGTATGATTTTGGTGAATAAATATGTGGCAAGAATAGAGCAAAATTTTAATGACAAAGTCATCAAAACCTACTCTTCAAAAGATACGATGACGACAGTTTCTTTGTGACATACTCTTAGTCGGATTCCTTGGAGTTCTTCACTGGTTCTCATACAGACCTTTAGAAAATAAGCCTGGTTAATGAGCAGAAAAATTAGGACAGTTTTTCTTCTCCGGATGGTAAAATGCTCCAAAAAACCGAATGAGATTGGAGCTCTTCCTTTCACTGAAAATCAGACTCATCGGTGCCTTCAACTCACTGGTTTTGTCCTCATTTGGTGTCTGCTAGGACTATTCTGAACGCATTACGACAGTGGGCGAAAAATTTGTACATCTGATGCCATCGGCGAATAAATGATGAAATTAAATAAAAAATTCCTTTAGCCTGTTTAAATTTCTGAATAATCCCACGCAACCCGTTGACAGGAAAATATGGAGGACATGCTGGTTTTCAGTTATTTATACTCTTACCAATATATAAAGTTGAATATGACTGACAGAAGAAGAAAGAAAATGCTGATCAAAATCTTTCTGCTCTGTTGTGCGTGTGAAATTTATCACAGTGTCGACAGTTTAAGTGGATGCACACAAATTTGGGAAAAAGAATTGTGCCAAGGGAGTTAAACTGCTTGCACACAATTTATGAACACACAGGAGTAGATGGTGGAAGCGAATACTCAGGGATTCCGTTGTGAACCTTCACACCAGTGATTTCGTGAACAAGCATAGCTTCCAGTTTTCAAAGGTAGAAAGGCATATAACCATACTTTGGTGTGAGGTTCTCCTACAACTTCGGTTAAGAGGCGAGGACCTAAGATATTCCACTGCGCGAGCCGACAACACGATCAAATTCATCATCGTTTGCACCTGTCAGAAAATACACCCCCCCCCCCACCAGTCAGGCAAACAATTATACAGTTTGTCAAATCCAGCTAGGGGACGAACTTGGTTGCGTGTACTACATCACTTACTTAGACAAAACCGACTGTGTCAGTTTAAACGACGAGCAGTCGAAAGCATCCTGTCCTGAGTCAACATATTCGAGAACGAGTCAAAACTAGATAGGCAAAGACAAATTCACTCAGCCCCACACTCCAGCATCATCGACCTATTATGACTGGAAATTCAATGACTCTTACCGCAGCAATCAAAAGCCTTTTCTATACCCAACACACTCAACTCCTTCAGTTTGCTGAATCGCTTACAGTCACATAATGGAAATCTGACCTATGCCCATTTGTCTCTCTTACTTTTCCTTGGTAAAAATTAGACATTTCCTACAGGAGTTCAACAACTTTAATTATAATTTCGTTTTCATTTGTATTTGACTATAGCACGCTTTTAAATAGGTAAGGCGGTTTTTATTCCGAGATAAATGGCAACACACTAGTTAAAGCTTTCTTCTTTAAACTGCGTAAAGCAAGAGAATGTTCTGATTAGTAGCATGCTGAAACGACAAATGAAATCAGTTGGTTGTGCAGTGGCCTAAAGTAAGCCATGCAAAGACTTTATTTACACCACCGATTTTAGAAGGCAGGAGGTAGTTTATTAGTCGTCATCGTGAAATCCAAATCATCGACCCTCGGTGCCTGATGAATCCATTCGACAGCTCTTAATTGACTGCGACCCCCTTATCTTGAAGTATTACGTCACTAAAAAGTGGAGTGATACGTTGCTTTTGGTATTACCATTGTGACTTAGCTGTCCTTGTATTTTGTACATAAAACATTGCAAATTATTATCTTCCGGTCAAATAGTAAAATGGGTAAATATGAAACAATAATTATGCTCACTTGGTAGAGTTAGTAGACTGACATTTTTGATTACTAGTCATCAAAGTTTAATTTCCTGTTCCATTCAGAAACGGGACAGTTCCATGAAATGGTAGCGTCATGCTGTCCCACTAATACATCTGACCGGAAGTAATATGCCAATTGTCTATGGGTTCCTAATTATTGTGTGTTTCTCTGTGCTCCGTTCACAAAACTATCATGTTTACCCACTGTTGCTTACGAGGGACAGCAATACAAATAATTTACCTATTTCCACTGTAAATTATAAAATATTGTCATCAGGTGTGGTGGTATTCGGTACTTCGAACTTCTTTGTCCACAAAATTCTACATCATTTTCACGATCAACTGATCACAGCGACGGAAAACTTCATGAAGGATACACACGGTGACACAGAATGAATTACTGACAAACAGCCTTGTATTTGACGAATTCGCACTATGAAAGACCTCATTCTTGAAATAACTATAAAAAAGTCAATATCGCCACATTTTCCCTTTTGAAACCACGTTTTCATGTGATAAGTTCTGAAGTTACATCCATATGTAATTTATGTGTCAGCTGGGATGATTGGCGACTCGAACCTTAAGAGTTGTCACGTGATTTCTTAAAACACTGTCATTATTGATGAAAACGCCAGTATGTAAAAAATGAACAGACAAAATTAGTTAAACCGGTACATCTTCTGCAGCAACTGTTGCTACCTCAAGTACGGTGGGCTAGGCACATCTTCTCGGTACCACTGGTTCGGCGCGTTGATCTCGATGAGGCTCACGTAACTGTTCTGTTAAAGAGAGTGCGCGCCACATTGCTGCTTGTCAAACGCAACTTAATGCGCTGTATGGCTTCGGCGCACAGGCTGCAGTTGATTCGTGGGAAATTCAAACACGCTGAACTGTCCGCGACGAATGAAGCCGGCCCGATGCTTGCCACTGAAGCATTTTGTTCATAACATTGACATCAGAACATAATGAAGTTGAGTTCATGATACGAGAGACATGACATCACGATAAGATGAATTAGAGAGAATGAAGACATAATGGAGTATGTTTGATGCACTGTAGCTCCTACTGAGAACATATTGGTGGCAAACATAATGGTAGGTTTCTTGTATCTTCGTGAATTTTAGTCCAGTCACACTGTCGAAAACTTTTCAAAGTAAAAACGAAAGCCCAAGAACATGCTCTGTGCTACACTAGTATTTTGTTCACAGGAGAGGGGATTTATTCATCCATAGACAAGCGGTTTATTTCAAATCTTGTTGTCTTGATGCTTTAGTATTTTATGAAGAGTATCACACAACCCAAGTAAGTCTAGGGCTTCATAGATGATAACATGGAACGTTCAATCAAGAGACTAAAACTGAAAGAAGTGACGGACACTATCCTGTAAAGAAATATTTCTTCATTCAAAACATCCTCGATTACGAACAAGATGTAAGGACAATGAGTTTAGTGGAAATAAGTACTTGAGTACACTTCAAAAGAAACCTTTGGTCATAACACTTGACAGAGCTCCAGGAAATAATGTTTAAAAAGACTTTCCCTGCAGAGAAACTGAATTGTCATCAATTGTGTCCGTGAATTATTAGTATTATTATTTAAAGTAAAATATAGTCGGGCGAAGGTCGGTGAATATTATTAAATCCTATTTCAGTCATTTCCGGGAGAACCGCAGGTATTTTTCTTATGATGAAAACACTGATGATCATGTATCGCGAATCGTCCTTACACTCAAAAGAGACTAACAACTGAAATAAAGCGAAATAACATCAAGCTTACTGATTGACTACCTGGACAGGTTTCATGCTGCATTATGACCACCGAAAAAAAGAGGAGGACCCAGTGTTCGGATTGGCTCACTGGTTTGCTAATGGCAAGTCAGTTCACTTCAGGTTTTTCAGTCATAGACTTCATACTTCTGTGCTCTGCCCTTCTCTGCTACCTAACATCCCCTTTGAGCAGAAGGTAAAATGAAGAAGAATCTAAAAAGGGTACAGTTAGCCAAATCACAAACACAAAGAAATAGCCCGAACACCATTGCGCAAGTATCGATGACTCCTAGTATGTCAGTTACTGTTTTCAGCCTTCCGGCAGGCTTGTCTCCCATGCCGGACACCTCTTACTTGACCACTTCCACTGGTCAGAATTCTCGCAACTATTGCCATGTCATGAACTGACCATTTAAATCTACCTTCCAGCCACTACTAGTCCCGGACAACAGAGTAGGAATTCCATCGGTGGCCAAGAGTAACAGACGTCCAGACCACCTTAACGTGCTCGAGATCAGTACTTTTTCTACTGACTGACCCCTGAGTCCCAACACCGTACTCCTAACTTTGGCGTTGCTGACAAGGTGCTCTCACTTAATTCAAGCAGGGTTTCGGAGATATTGACGCTCAAACACCGACAGTTTTCACCTACTTTCTGCTTTTAACGGTCAAACTTCTGAAACGTATAAAAGAATCAATCTAACTGCTGTAGTGTACACTGGACACTTGATAGGCAAAGAAATTCTACACCTGCACCACAGACGACCGAGGTTGACAAAAACCAGTCATGCCTTAAGCATACATGACGACCATTATTTCGATATCTGGTCACCTAAAGAACGGTAAATGCCTAAATAGCTAAACTCGCCTACGCCAGCTAGGGTTTCCCCCTGCGAGAACAAGGTTTTATGTAGAGCCAACACAATGCTATTGCGGCGTAATATATTTAGGAGGTCCAAAACACATCCTAGTCGAGGCCTTCTAGAAAAGCTTGTAACTCACCTGGATCTTCACTCGGAAAAACAAAACTGCCCAACTCTTCCAAGTCACAAAACAATCAATGCCTGAGAGTCTATTGTAGACCCGGGTACAACATTCTGGTGTTTACATTAGAGATGTTTATGGCTCCTTTCACAACTGGAAAGGGTACACAGATCATTCAGAAAAGCATGATACCTGCCTAAGTGCCGAATAAGCGTATTCACTTAATGAAACAATGGATGAAAAAACCCGCCTAATAACTCCCAGTGAAACTATCCAAACTACAGGGTGAGCCAAGAGAAAGGAAATGCTATGTGAGTGATGAAGATCAAAAATCTGAAATCTCTCATACTCAGCACAAAGACGCACAGAAGCTGACTCTGCTTGCATGTGGCACACACAGAGACTCAACAAAGAGACCCAAGGCTCAGTCAGGATCACATCATCATATGTAAACTTACAAAGGCCCAGTTGAACATTCCACTTGATGATCTCAGTTTTCACTTGACCAGACAAACGAGCTAGGCCGAACTATATTCATTACGGTCATTCATATTCTGTTGAATTGAGTGGCCTCGATGTAAACTGGGTGGTAATGAACAATAGAAAATGGGTTAAGTGATTCCAAAATCAAGGTGAGAGTGAAAATGCAAAGAGAAAGGAGTACCACCGATGTTCATCTGCTCAGTGCCTCATGTGGAGCTTGGATTGGTCTTTTTATTTTCAGGCAGTCTTCGCTATGTTGTCTCATCCCTCCCAGCACTTACCATCATTGGGAGGTGATAAACGTGGCCGTACACAAATTAAACAGAACGGAGCTCCGGCTCACTTCAAAAGGCCTGTCCGATTGTGGTTGGATGAACCTTCTCCTGGTTGGGGGACTGGGTGTGGGGTGCGGGCCTATCACGTGGCCAGAAAGGTCTCCTGGTCTTATTCTTTTGAAATAGACTGGAAAGTGTGACCTACACACCGCAGCCACGAACACTGGAGAAGCTTAGGGAAAACAGTCAAATAATTTTGGCCTTCTTAGACGTATTTTTGACCCGTCGAGAAGATGGCTCAGTACGGCGGTCAGTGCACAGAAAGAGCTTGCTCGCCAACCTGTGTTTTTCAAATGTGCTCTGGGGGATTTTTCGGACAATTTTAGAATACTCAGAGGAACCTTATCAAAAGGGTTCACAAGTGCTTGGACTTTTATCTCAAGACTTTCAAGCAATCATTTTGCAGTAGCATGAATATTTTTCTCCATTATTGAAGTAAAAGTGCACACGAAGCTGATTTTAAATCATTCTTTTTAAAAATAGTTAATTCCAAATGTAATTTTAAGAAGCCGTCTTACGTCATTCTTTAGCACCTAATTTACATCGAGGCCACTCAATTCAACAGAATATGAATGACCGTAATGAATATAGTTCGGCCAAGCTCGTTTGTCTGGTCAAGTGAAAACTGAGATCATCAAGTGGAATGCTCAACTGGGCCTTTGTAAGTTTACATATGATGATGTGATCCTGACTGAGCCTTGGGTCTCTTTGTTGAGTCTCTGTGTGTGCCACATGCAAGCAGAGTCAGCGTCTGTGCGTCTTTGTGCTGAGTATGAGAGATTTCAGATTTTTGATCTTCATGACTCACATAGCATTTCCTTTCTCTTGGCGCACCTCCTATGATTGACATTTTACCAAGCGTAAAAGTCGGCTAATGCCCATTTTATACAACCATGGGATAGAAAAGCTTAAATAAAGAAATGATGATATTGAACAGTGCCACGTATCAAACTGACAGCTGTCTCGAAATGATCATACCCAGAAGTGTAAACAGAATACGGTTTCAATCAAATATTTGCTCACGACAACTGAACGAAAGTGCACACCCAAATATTCATCATTTCAGTGTGCACATCTCACAGGAAATGATTTGACCTCTAAGCAATCTTTCTGCTTGGTTCAGTGACTTCAATAGTTAACCCTGTTTTGACTAGCATGAAACAGATCGTGTACTTCTTTGAAATCATGATTGCTTTGGAGGACCCTTTGT
This sequence comes from Fasciola hepatica, assembly GCA_948099385.1. Lineage (NCBI taxonomy): Eukaryota > Metazoa > Platyhelminthes > Trematoda > Plagiorchiida > Fasciolidae > Fasciola > Fasciola hepatica. The sequence continues at coordinate 5,275,646 of CANUEZ040000105.1, forward strand.
TTTAGGAGGAGTTGGGTGCTTCAACTTACTAATTAGAAGACCAGTGAGGTCAAGTGGTCAAGTCAAATGGACAGAACTCTGGAATGACCTGTAAGAAAAGGATTAGACTCATGAGATTTGTTGAACAACCTCAATGCCCGCTGAATTTCAATAACTCAATTCCACTCTAAATAGCGGACTTATTCATAAAGAAAATTTTGTCCACGCAATGTTTGGTTCCGCTTCGATGATTTAACTAACCCTCGCTGTAACGAACAATTTTGTGGAAGCTTTGAATTTACAGTTATTGCAGCGATTCCCTAGATACCGTGAAGGTTAAAAGTAATCGATCTCATAGATACAGAAGAGTACCTTGATAAAATCTTCTGTTATCTTGGGATATTTTTGTAACCTATCTTGAACACAAGAAATAAATTCTTGATTTGATTTACTTTAGGGCCTATAGCAAAAGTTCTAAACGTTGTCATAAAAATCTCCGGTAATTTCACTAATGTATGAACCACTAGGAAGGAGATTGGTGCATCCATGCCCATATGATATGCAGCCACGTGAGAGATAAATAATTCTGACCTGAAAGACAGGGATCTTTCTTTTCTGGGTCAAGTGAATATTAGGACGTTCATATTATGTTTGATAAGGTCCAGCCAACAGGTATGATAGAGAACTTTTACAGCCAATATTAACCACGGTGTTTAGTATGCATCTCGGATTCACTTACGTAAGTTCCTTTTACAAATTCTCCTTGAGACTGAATGATTTGTGAGCATTTTGATTTGCACGGCAAGTCATCCAAAGTGAATCAAAAGCCAAAAAGACGTATGATGAAAGATGGATATTTTTTCGACTGCAAAACGGAGCCATTTCTGTGGTTCGTATGACTTGACTTTGGATCGAGAGAAGGCTAGAACAACTCATTTTTTTCTACCTCTGTTTCCAAAGGCTTCTCGAAATTTATTTTCAAATCTTACACTTGATTATATTGTCTCTGATTTCTGGATGTTATTTATTATCCCGATACAGCTCACATCACTGTCCAAGTCGGATACTTTAGACTTTTGCACACCATATCTTATTGTGACACTAATTTTACACAAATAATTCAAAAGGTTGTTGTCATTAACAGCAGTAAGAGGAACAATAACTTTCACACGAATAAATATTCGGTAGAACTATGACTTCGTCCCTCTTCTCTTCAATAAAATAGCAGAATTCTTCTGTTTTTCGTAAAACTTTCTTTAACTTAGAGGCACGAATATGCATTCTCAACGGAACGCAATCAGCTTACCTTGAAGTTCAGGCCATGCACCAAAAATAATCTCAAGGCTTTCCTCCCTTGAGGGTACTATTCACAGTGAGTTTTCTGTTGAACTGTTGGGCAACATGGTATTCTTCAAATACTTCCGCTTCCATTTTGCTTCTTTCTGTCAGATGAACACGTAATAGATCATTGAGGAAAACGAGGTATTTCTAGAAGAGTCTACACCTACTTCTCAGTGACGAAAGCCACCTTTATTGAATATAACCTCTATCCATTTATTAATAAGCTATATTCAAAATCCTGATTTTCAGCCTAATTTATATTTTCAGCAGATCGCAGGGAAACTAGAGTAACGGATATTAATTTCTATTAGTGCTTTTTTATTTTACTCGTATTGTGATATACCATGAACATTTCAGTTGGAAGGAACCAATAACGAAGAACAAAACTGTCTGGCAAATATAGACGACACGTAAAAACCGACCAAATTGTTTGTTGTTGACAAACAAAAGAGCAGTGTGGCACACGCGGTCCAGATGAATGTGAGACCTTCTTGGAAATTAGAAACTCGCGGTTGTAGTTGCAACTCGAGGTTGCTGTTGTTGGACATATAAGAAAGAATGATAGAATAACACGTGATCGTCAATGTGGTATCAAACCGTCCTATGGGCTGCCTCTTCTCTACCGTAGGTGTTCATTTTTCCAACTATTAATCTAGGTAAAATAGCCCCTTTAGCCAGAAGTAAAAATAACTTGTATTGATGGGAAAAACGTGAAGATATTATCCAACCACCTAGAGTTAAAAAATTTCCTTTATTGAATTAATATTACATTGGTTATCTGGACTCAGTTTTTCGCTCTATTTCTGTGTACAGTTACACCAGTTTTTCTACGGTTTGTTTATTGCACTCTAGACTGGTAAACTAATGCTTCACAACTTCACGTTTTATTGAGCAAAATGGCGTTTCATTACTGAGTTTTTTTCAACTGAAGGGTATTCTGTGTGATCCTAGGTATCATAACCGTTTACTTGTTCCCTGTTGAGATTCCCATGAACTCTTGCTACTCACTCCAGTGGAATCAAGTCGAACATTTTTCAAGGACAATCATCTCTAGGACGAACGAGACAACCGCATGTAGCATCACGACAAAGGTGACTCACAGTGGTTTTTTGAGTTCAATCTGCTCCTAGCACACAACTTCGTTGGCCGCTAAAGTCAAAAGAGCAACAACGGTATAGCCTTCTTTGTGTGAAAATGAAAAGAAAATCTCAAACACATAGAAATCGAGGCAGTAAATGCAAAAATTGACAGCTGGGTTTATGGTTCTCAACAAATCAATACAATAGTCCCCATGAAGCAATAATAGTTAGGATCTCTCAAATTGTTTGTTGCTGGGAAAGTTTGCAATATTGAAGGGCGACGGTCAAAAGAAAGCCATTTTCTTCCAAGGTAAAAATCCGAGGGGACTGTGGTAACTATGTTCACGGGCAAAAGTCACAAACGTTCGTTGGACATAAAGTCACTCATTGCTCACTGGTCAACCCAATATATGTTCTGATCTGACCTACTAGAGACATGTAAACTCTTGGCTTGATTAAATATGTGTTGTTTAGGATGATCTTGATAGCAGTAAATCCAAAAAATGAGACCTGAGTCAAGTCTGCTCAAATCAAACTGAGTTTTCGATCCCAAAGTCCCTACAGTTTGCTTCTCTCACTATGTTATTTTGTCGTATGTCACCTGAGTCTCATGATTACCAGTATGAATCAAAAGCCAAAACGATTTTCGGTGCAGATCAAATCAAATGGGCACGAACAATGTATACCAGTATCTGTTGGCTGCATAATTTTGGCTTGATATCGGTCGAAATCTTAGACAGCTCACTTTTTCTTCAATCCTAAAGTTAATGGCGTGCGTGAACTCAATAGAATATCTGCTCTTATAAAATTTATATGGTTTTCCAGAAACTCTTCATTACAATGTAAATAAGATGAATATTCGAGACTAATTAGCCAGCCTTTCTGCAGTTTGTTGTTGTGGAATGACATTTTGCATGAAAATTGCTAAAGAGGTTATTCGGTGGCGGAGAAATTGTACTCAATGGCCCGAACAGAAGCACGTAATCGATAGGCTTTCAGATTTTCTTTGCTGTCCTTTCTACCAGAAAACGCGACATCTTCAGATTTTAAATAGAATCTTACTCGAAATAGCAAAATGAAAATGAGTATTCAATGTTCCCTACTCATACGATCTCTACGTGGAGGCTATCTATTCAAGGTTTACCTAAAAATCTAACGTCGGCCAAGAATTCGCTTTTGAACCTTGTGATGATATGGTATAACTCATACCATTTCATTGGATTTGGCTCTTTCTTCTAGGCAGATATACAGTCAAATCTCTGGCTAAAATGACTGTTTCTTGCAGAATATGTGCATATCTATCCATTGGTGCTGAAAATCACCTGCGTAAAATATCACAGTCCCTTTTTCAACAGAATGGTTTCACAAGCGACAATTCTATGAGTTTCAAACTTCTACCCTTTAAGTAATGTTGCGACTATCCCGATGTCTGAAGCTGCGAATCTAGCAGTAACTAAATAGAAAGCGGAAGAACAAACTCTAATTACGAACAGTAATTAACAAGTAGGTTTATCAAATAAGCCTAGGTCACTCAGTTTCATATGATCACGTACCACCACAGAAATAAAGGAAACAAAATACCATTATGTGGAAGTTCACACACAATATTTGTTTGATATAATGGAGGAAAACTTGAGAAAAATGTTGTCGTCGTGTTTATTATTCCTTATTGGTTAAACATAAAAACTGCATTGTGCCTTGAATTAATGAATATGACCAAAAATTTGCATCAATTTTTCCCCCAGGTCCAGTTAATCTAAAGTAACCACTTGAAGTATTCTCGTATTATCACCACTTTGAATTCAGAAATACGTAAACCAACCCTTTCAACTAAGAACAGTGGGAAGGGAAAAATTCGGTTTTGGGATAAACGCAGTTACCACCACAAATCGGTTTGATAATCACGTTCAACATTTCTATAAACCAACCTTCCAAAACTGTAATTTAGACACTCGCGGATGAGTCTTCTGGGCGTATTAAACTGTAACGCAAATCGTGGTTTACCAAATAGAAAATTCGGATTCCCTTAAATCCATGTTTAAAATTATAAAATTAATTTGGAGGGGCAATAAGGCTGAAACACATTCCACATGATGATGACAAACCCTGACCTTTGATGAAAAAAGCCATCTTACATATAGTTAGTTATTACTTTAAAGATGTCATAACACACACCGCTTCTGCAAGATATGTAAATTGAGTTCATTCTAGGTAATCTTTGAAACTGTTGGCTGTTCTATTCCAAATACAGATCCAAAAATCTGATTGCCGAAATTTTCTCTGTTCTCACGGGCAAATAACTTACACATTAAACCAACTCGAATGAAAATATTGATATTATTTTTAGGCAGATGGAAATTATGTGAAATTAGGTCTTGTTCCATGACGTCTACATCACATTTCTCTACGACAAATTATTGACTGTTTCAGAAGAGTGTTTACATTTGTCCCTAGTGAATAGTAAACGATTTCCACTTGAAGCGTTCTTAAACAATCTGAACTTATCATCTAGTTTAAAGCCTTTTAGACATTTTGCTTGATGACAATCAAGGGAAAAATGTGTTTGAAGCAGTTTAAGAGAAATTCAAGTGCTCCACACTATGAGACAAACTAAAAAAGAGGGCTGTTTGACCAGTCTGATGTGGAGTACAGCGAGAGTCATTGACCGAATAAGATATATGACGGTGTGTTTCATCTTCGTGTTTGGATGTGTTATGAAACGTTTACTGACCTGTTGTTACTTGTGATCGGCTGGACTAGGCATCCGCGTAATTCATCAATGGACTTATTCTGCCATGAAGCTGTGAGGTAAGCGTACCACTCAGCTGGTTTTCTCATAAACGTGGTGGCCCAAATAGCTTGTACAGAGATTGCTTTTCGAGGTCTGTGTAGGCGTTGTTTTAAACAGTTAGCAAAATTTAAAATCCTCTTTAGAAAAGCGTTTTATTGCTGGTTCGGGTAACAACATTCCTTAGTCTTTCGCTTTAGGCTGAAACAGTCAGTTGCCCGGAGTGCATAAAATACAAGGAGATATGCAGAACCGGTAGCTACTGTCAGATATTTCTCAATTTTTTAGATTTGATTGATTATTACCATTCATCTCATCATAAATAGAGGAAGCTTGAAATCGGAACAGGCTAATCATTGATGCCGTCATATTCGTGGTTTTTTGCAGTCACACTGGATAGAAAGGCACGGTTTTAAAGGTAAAATACTAGGTCAAACTGAAATTCAATAGATAGTAGAATTGAAGAGGTTTAGTTGGGAAACGATGGGGAGTAAGTGTTTTCATTTCGTGGTTGATAGACGAGCTGTGAAACAGTTTATGTGGCCTTTGGGGATAATTCACCTCCGATCTCAACCATAGGATGAGCTTTTGGTTTAAACTACGTTTGTAGAACTGTTTAGGATCACAGCCTGCGCTCACGCGCAAAGTAATCACTTCAAAGAATAAATCTATGTGTTTAGAAATCAGGTCATCACAGATTCTTCTGTTGCTAAATTTTGTTTCCGAGTGCCGTTTGGTGTATTTATGCAGATCTTTTAAACTCTTTTGAGGCAACTGTAACTCGTTCCGGTGTTCACGAGGTGTACTTGTTGGGACTTTTAAGTTTCCCACTCACTGAGACACCTGTTCGTTCTCCCCAATCTGTTTTAAGTCACGGTCTTGTTATTCCATCTACACCTCTTGATAAATTAGCAACCAAACAAATTGATTGACGTAGATGAGGTGATGATGGGTAAATTGCTTCAAAGCTCACGGAGATCGTAGACCAGCTGAGAGAAAGAACAGGCAGTTTGAAACGAGAAACGTTCGAGCGACTCCTCCTTACAGTCGTCGCACAAGTGTCCCACTTACGCCATTTCCTTTAAAAGTGAGTCCGTCTTGTTTCACTTTCGTCGTGACGACCTTTATTCCTTTACTTTCTCGGTACTTGTGTTTGAAAGGAAATTTAAATTTTCAAATAACATACCACATATCACACAGTGTTACTGCTCATCTGACCATGAGGACTGGTGTACCGTGCTGCCACGGACTCAGTAGCGAGCTGTGCGTTGATATTTCATGATGAATGGTAATATTTGAAATCCTTTCTCCCACTCCTTGTTTCCGCATCCTTTACTGAGATGTGTTTGCTTCAACGGTTCCAATTATTTAGCCACAGTCTCAACAAAGCATATCATACGCACCCGAGCTAAGAGTGAGCGAACTAGATTTTCCTCGTGCAAGAAGTATACAATTGACAAAATGAGTACCCTGGTCTTTTTACTCGTTCTCTGAAACAGGAAACAGATTGGCTTCTGGTCAGTACCTGTTATGGGACATGCGTGCGAATGGAAGCTATTTCGACCCCCTATACCAAAGATGATAGTGATGACGTTGTGATTGTGAATAAACTCCTCTACAATTGGCCACAATAGTGCTTTCAGTCAAAATAATCATATCGTCCAACTATCCAGGGTAAATGAGTAGAATTTTTATAGTTCACCGTGCGTTTACAGTAATTTACCCGAGCACGAATACCAAATCATTCGGATCAATGGAGGCCCTGTAGACCCGTACACACATCCCTAAGTTTTGCAAGCAACTCGAGCTTGTGATAAATTTATCATTGCCGTACTACTGAAGTGTGATAGTCGTTGTAGGTTTATGCAGTAGAGATGTATCTATTCGTTTGTAACGTGTTTTTCCACTTGTTTATAAAGGTCCTTTTCATCGGCTTTTCGATGGAAATGATAATTTTGTGGGCCGTATGCACTTTGCAGAGAAGCGCAAAAATAGCTCAGAATACACAAAGCAATCAGCGTTGCCGACCGCCTATTTCATTATACCATAATGTTCATGACGATCAAGTCAGCCAATAAAGGAACCAGAAGCAGCTCTATAGCAACACCATCCGAATGACGGTATCTTTATCGGTGAGGCCAACCTGACACGGAAGATGCGTTACTCCACCAGCCCTTCAGGATGGACACTGCAATACCGATGGCTGATGAATTTTCCAAGAAGAACACATGCACCTAATGGACAGATACAAAGAATGGAAACTTCGTAACTGAAATCATCAAATCCGGAGACATTGTCGGTATTTAAACCCCGTAAACCGAACCTCATATAAATAAACTCCAGTTCTGTAGTGTCAATTCCAAGACGAATAGGAAATTTAATTTGCAGGAAAACTTCTTCGGCAGGCTCGCATTATATCACCCATCTCCTCTTGATAGCGTTGTGGAAGTTCCCCGCTTTCAGCAAATATCTCTTCAAAGTAGTGAAATAAAAATAGATTTCCAAAAGACCACGTTCATACGGCCCTGGAATCCAGGTCAAGCATTCAAAATAAACCACAAGCTCTCATTCCCTCATGCTAAAATTCACCTGCAATTAGTCGGCAAAGTGCTAGGAAATATAGTATTCTCCAAATATGTCCGCTTCGTTTTCGCTCATTTTTGTTAGGCAAAAACAAGGCTGACGATTCAGTAAAAATGAAACGTTTCTAATAGAATAAGCATTCATTCTCAATGACAGAATCTACCAATGATGAATTTTACCATCATGGGTTTACCAATAAGCCATATGTAACATTGAGTAAATCTGGACCTCTGAAATTCAAACCACATTATCATAGAGATAAATAACATAATTGTAATCATCAACGAATCGCAGCAGCATTGACATGACTTTTAAACCAGAAGCTCAGAAATGGTGGATCAGATACAAAATCATTGTTGGCCAATCGTGTTTTCGACAACACTTGTATTGTAACGTGTTTCTGAAGGCCAAAATATTTATTATGTGATACGGCAAAGGGACCTATGTTAGTGGCTATCATGCAATGTGAAATCACTATTCGGATCACAGTCTACCACGTGTGTCTAATGTTAAAAAAGTGAACAGGTCACTGTGATGTTTGTGGACAGTCTCTAATAAAATGTTGTATTTCAAGTCATAAAAGATGGAACAGATCAACGAAAGAAAAAATGGGCGCAAAGTTAACCGTTGGAGTGAGTTCTTCACATCACGTCAACTGACTCAGCTTCGTGAGTGATTTGTGCTTGGTACACGTCGTATGGAGGGACTAATGTTATTGGTCTGCCGCTCCCCCCCACCAACCAAATCTCTGAATTAAGTCATACATAAATTCGATGCGATGGAATCAGAAATAATTCCATTACAACTTCAGCAAGCTGCGTGCACGCACATACATGATCGGATAAGGGTATACTGTCAGTGCACAGGAACAATAACCACCCATACATTCGAATCATTAGGCTTTCATTAAGTTTCGCTCCCCGTAATCATCAATACTGGGGAATAATTTGTCTTCGTCCATTATTGACAAACCAATATTCAACTACAAACGTTACAGTGGATGTGAACGAAATTGGTCCGATAATCATGGGTTGGTGGCACAGTATAGCTTATGTCGCGCTATGGTTTCTGGACATCGATGTTCACTGGTCAAATGAAACATATATAAACCTCACAGTCATTCCTTCAATATGTTGCAATGGTTCTCCACGCGATGTGAACAAAATCGAATTATGGTACTCATTTAGCTTTTTAATTTCTCACACGTCGCCAATATCAATTAACCATTACTAGGCAAGATGGTTGTCCCGTTATTGAGTGAGTGGCAGCTTAAAGAGCACAAAGTCTCACGAGAGAGATCACAAGATGGGTTCACCACGTATACTGTAGGACAAATTATCAAACACTAACAATAAAGTGCCTTAAAATGTGAGTAGAACGACCACAGAATCAAGATAGTCAAAATGGTTTCAAACACATCCAGACAACATTGGACAGAAAACGTATGAAACAGCGACACGGGAGCAAGTTAAGTAGATCACAGGAGAAGTCGTCATCTGTGAGAGATTTTCCATCAATCAATGGTCAAAGAAGGATCAGTCGTCTGAGAGAAGGCATACACAAGCGTGGAGAAGGACAAACTCGATATCATGGCTACGAGGAAATGGTGGGATTAAAACGGAACGACCTAGTTCAACCATTCACGTTTGCGGGGATAAAACACTGTCGACGGTATCGGTGTGGCAGATACTAGAGTGCCGTCCTGTACACTTTCCATTGAATCAATAATTATTCTGTGAAGCCCACAAAATTCCATTATCAGTTGCTTTCCTTTATCGCAATTTTCCAAACGAATGCGAAACTTCCCCAAAAGTAACTAACTGATTTGAGCAGAATGTTCGTATATCGGTCCTCTATATTCTGTCATCAGAAGATAATTACAAAATTGGTAAATTGTCATTGAGTGACCCAAAGCTATCTAAGAATGAAATGGGAGTCCTGTCGACATAAAAATATCCCACGTTATTCAACAGTGGATTAAAATATCATCTGAGCGAGTGATATCCAGTCTATTCTTGTTGCCTGGTGAGCAGATGGGTTTGATGAATTTATGATGTATCAGGTTTGTTTCAACTACCAGAGCGGAGCCGTACTGGCCGTACTGGTCAAATTTATCGAAGTGCCCTGAGATATTTTTCTAGTTTGACATCTACAGAAAACACAAGACTTATAATATCAGCTAAGAAGTTCTAGGACGTTTTCCTCTGACAATTTTTCTAAAAACTAAGTTTTAAAAATAAACACTTGGAAAGCCAACAGTTTTGGCTGATTGCCTCAGTTTGACCATAAAGAGGACTTCGAATGAGCACATATCTTGCTGGTAACATTCCCAAAGTTATTCTTGGTTTTTTCCCCTTGAGTTCAGGAGAGAAATTACTCTTAACATCAGGCCAGTCTGCTTTTTGGATGGAAAATTTGAAATACAGTTAAAAGATTCATTGTTAACCATGAAAGATCCATCCATCATGAGGAAAATATGTAAGCTCTGACTGGCATTCTGTGATCACTGGAAAACGTGGTTGGCTCATAACGACAGAATTCGTCTGGCTCCATGTCGTGTTTTGTTGAAGAGATGAAAACTGCCGTAAACTAACCTACTGAGCTGTAAGGTGGGTAGTCGATTCGTGGTAGGGTGGCTTACTTGGTATGTTTTGTGGATGATTCATGATAAGTCAGGGAAAACCGCAACGTTATGGTTTGATCAGCTATTTTCAGCCTTTTCCGCTTGCAATGCGGAACGAATTGCCGCCATGGGTTTTCTGCTTTGCATACCCGCAAACAAGCTGTCCACTCAGATGAGTCCGCATGTTCGGCCACAACACAAACAGCTTAGCACTGGTTATACCATTAGTTACCGGCCCTCAACAGTCAAGAAAATCGTGAATATGCTACATTGCCGTCAGCTTTTGAGAAGAGATTTAAAACAAATGCGACGAGTTTGATGTGTGGAATAAAATTAAAAAATGCCCGATGTTGACTCTGTCAAAAGCATGACCTGAGAATATTCTAGATTCATCCAAGGAAATGGCAAGCAGTAGCAAATATACCAGTTTTAGAAACATAGCGCAGTTTCCCTGGTTATTAGCATCCGGAAAATTCCACAAGTTTTGAATTAGGAACGCGAATATTTGCAAAACAAAACAGCCGTATGAGATGACACTGGTATACTCTCCTGCTTGTTCATACTGATCGCTTGAAATGTCATAAAACTGGTACTTTCAAATAAGAGAACAATGTCACTTGCCGTGAAAACAGTGATTGCCCCGTTAAATTCTCACAGAAGTAATTGCAAGCCTAGTGAAATCTTCTCGTAACTAACAGGTTCGAGGATTTTAACCCATGTCACTTATTTCTTATCGCGAGAGGAAAAACACATCAGGTATAAACGACAACCTTCGATCAAGACTAGCTGTGAGCTTCGATGAATCACATGAAGTATCATAAAGAGATAACCTTGAACAGAATCTTCAAAACCATTAGAAGTTAGTGGTTTTTATAGTAAACTTTGTGATTGTTTCAAGTCTTCTTAGGGTAAAACTAATTTATTCGTCACCGTCAGACTCTCAAGTAAAAATCGTCGGTAACCGAACAGCTTTATTTTGAGAAGGGACAATTTGTTCCAATAAAAAATCTTCTGAATCGCACTTGGACCAATAACACCAAGAGTTCGCTGTAGGGAAAGTACGAATAAAAGAGACTGTGGCAATTTCATGCAGTTGTAAAATTGTGGTCTCTTACGAAAACCTTTTGCTGATGTCTACCTTAAAAACTGAAGACATCACCCGGAATAACGATGGAAAGTTTTTGGCCTTAAAGCTACGCTCAGCTACTGCGAACTTACCGAAATATGTATTCAACTGTCACTGACCTGTCTCATATTAGGCATTCACCGATGGATTGACCCAAACGGCAAACTAAAATGTGGCCTGATTTGAATCTTTTAGTACGTATATGACTGTTAACCACAGGCAGACTCGAATCCACTACTAATGCTACTCACGCTTGTGAGTTTCATGAGCTTGACAGATTAGCTATCGGAGCTCATTAAATCAGTCATTCTACTCATACATGGGTCATTTTGGAAGACATACCAAAGTACAGTTCCAGTATGGTTCACTAGAAAGCGTGTAATCTGACTACCTACAAAGCGAATGCAGTCAGCAATCAGCTCTGCCTACTGGCCCTTTAACTAACTCGGCTTTCCACCTGGGAACTGACACATTTCAATTTATATCTCAGATAAATCCGAATAGCCCGTAAGATCTTCACACCTATTTGCAAAGAAACCACTTAGGAAACATTATTTCATGCTATCACGAGTATGGGATGAATAACGACGCGTAGTCAACAATAAACTCATCATTGAAACCATGAAAGTAAGGTGCTTCTCTTCCTTTATTGTTAGGATACATCACTAGTACCCATCCACTGGGTGTGAGGGTGGTGGATGATTCGTGGTCAACACACAGCCTATCCATCACAACGGACCAACGTAGTCATAGTGAGTTGTGAGACGCGCAGGTGGAGAAAACCAAACCACGGGCTACAGGATATCAGATTGACGTCATGGGTTGGCAGAACGAGAGAGAAATCCTGCCCACTGGAGTTTGGTCTCAGCACCAGCCCATTAGAAGACTTGGCCACCGGCACCAATGGCACTAATACGTCTTAACTGACTTTGGATGCAAGAATGGACACCATGTATAACCAGTGTTTCACGTTACTGAAAACGATACTGTTCGCATGTAAGGAAGAGTTCTTCCTGGCTCTAAAAGAACAGTACAAAATCTCGTGCACTGAGTGGACGGACAAGTCAAACTCCACAACTAGGTTGTCCGCACTAGCTCTCAGTTGCTCGTCTAGCGTCAACCTTGCATTCTACAATGCCCTTCCGTCATCAGCTTTGACAAATAAAAACAGGTCAACCACGTAGTGGTCAGTTTTACGATAAACGTTTATTCTGCAATACGCATGGTTAATTTAGATAGTAGAAGATTTTATTTGTAAGTAATATGATTCACCATATGGTATCAGTGCAGCTAGAAAGTCCTCCCTTGGTTTTTCTGAGAAGATGAACATTCATACTGTATGTCGAATCACATTTTTCAAAAAATCTAATGTCCCTCAAATCAACTGCGCTCAAAAATCAAGTAGGCCAGGTATTGGGGTGCATATGTTCAACCAATTGTTGAAAGCCAGCCAGAATAGTCTGGGGAGAAGGGGGGTTAGATGTTCGATTCACCATCGTTCACTCCAGGTTCAAGTCCCACTGGGGCCTCGGTGGATATGCACTGCTGATGATTCCTACCAATGATGAAAAGAGAGTATAATGCTTCCATGATTTTGGTAGTGAGCTGAATATTGAAACTGCATAATAACTCTCATCATTCGTAAATCGGGTATCATAGAACACATGTTGATATAACAACCTTTTTGCTATTCGACATTCGCAACTTTTTTCGTATCATTAGGTGGCCCACTGATTTACTGGTATTTTTCGGTAGTGACCTCCGGGTTAATAAGAACTAAATCTTAAAAAGAAAATCAAGATTAATACACTTCTACTCTGGAGATTCTTCTAACCACACTTGAAAATACTTTTCTCTCTTGTGAATCACCGAGACAATAGCGGTACAAGTGGATATATCACTAAGACTTCTTAGTTCTTCTCTTCGATAAATCCATTACAGGTCAAAAAATGGCAGTTATTTGGATATTAAAAACAGCTCACTTTCGTTCAGACCATGACTTTAGGATGTTTTTGGGTTTGAATCATAGCAACAAGAATAAACGATGAGGAGTAAAGTGTGATTAGTTGTAGAAATCCATAACAACGAATTATTTTCCCTCACAGAAGCACGATAAATAGGCATGCGTAAATTGTTGGGTTCATAGCCAAGACGGAGAGCCTTTAGCATAAAGCACACGGAACAAAAATTTACCTCCACGATAAGTAATTGACGATATATGTAGATGTAATTGATATTGGGCGCGAAAATTCAGCTTGCCGTATCGAGAAATGCATTTGCTCTGACTTAGCCAGGATTCTATGCTGTTTAAACAAATTTCCATTTAGCATTTATTGACAATTCTTTTGTTTCCCAAGTGCTTAGACCACTAGTTCCCACTCGGACATCTACCCTCCCGTCTCAAACATTGCGTGATCATTTGCTTGTCCACTTCTATCGCGTCACACAATTTAAACTTCGATTCTATGGCCGAAACTGATTGAGGTTGTTTATTTCTTGAACCGGTATCTGTCTTGGGTCCTGCTGCTGGCATATCTCTTCGCATAGCCCATCAATGAACTCCGTTCACTAGAAGATTTAAACGCTCGTTGTTCATCCACGACTGACCCATTGTTTGCCACACCGATACCGTCGACAGTGTTTTATCCCCGCAAACGTGAATGGTTGAACTAGGTCGTTCCGTTTTAATCCCGCCATTTCCTCGTAGCCATGATATCGAGTTTGTCCTTCTCCACGCTTGTGTATGCCTTCTCTCAGACGACTGATCCTTCTTTGACCATTGATTGATGGAAAATCTCTCACAGATGACGACTTCTCCTGTGATCTACTTAACTTGCTCCCGTGTCGCTGTTTCATACGTTTTCTGTCCAATGTTGTCTGGATGTGTTTGAAACCATTTTGACTATCTTGATTCTGTAGTCGTTCTACTCACATTTTAAGGCACTTTATTGTTAGTGTTTGATAATTTGTCCTACAGTATACGTGGTGAACCCATCTTGTGTTCTCTCTCGTGAGACTTCGGACTCTTTAAGCTGCCACTCACTCAATAACGGGACAACCATCTTGCCTAGTAATGGTTAATTGATATTGGCGACGTGTGAGAAATTAAAAAGCTAAATGAGTACCATAATTCGATTTTGTTCACATCGCGTGGAGAACGATTGCAACATATTGAAGGAATGACTGTGAGGTTTATACATGTTTCATTTGACCAGTGAACATCGATGTCCAGAAACCATAGCGCGACATAAGCTATACTGTGCCACCAACCCACAATTATCGGACCAATTTCGTTCACATCCACTGTAACGTTTGTAGTTGAATATTGGTGTGTCAATAATGGACGAAGACAAATTATTCCCCAGTATTGATGATTACGGGGAGCGAAACTTAATGAAAGCCTAATGATTCGAATGTATGGGTGGTTATTGTTCCTGTGCACTGACAGTATACCCTTATCCGATCATGTATGTGCGTGCACGCAGCTTGCTGAAGTTGTAATGGAATTATTTCTGATTCCATCGCATCGAATTTATGTATGACTTAATTCAGAGATTTGGTTGGTGGGGGGGAGCGGCAGACCAATAACATTAGTCCCTCCATACGACGTGTACCAAGCACAAATCACTCACGAAGCTGAGTCAGTTGACGTGATGTGAAGAACTCACTCCAACGGTTAACTTTGCGCCCATTTTTTCTTTTGTCGACCTGTTCCACCTTTTATGACTTGAAATACAACATTTTATTAGAGACTGTCCATAAACATCACAGTGACCTGTTCACTTTTTTAACATTAGACACACGTGGTAGATTGTGATCCGAATAGTGATTTCACATTGCATGATAGCCACTAACATAGGTCCCTTTGCTGTATCACATAATAAATATTTTGGCCGTCAGAAACACGTTACAATACAAGTGTTGTCGAAAATACGATAAGCTAACAATGATTTTGTATTTGATCCACCATTTCTGAGCTTCTGGTGTAAAAGTCATGTCAATGCTGCTGCGATTCGTTGATGATTACAATTATGTTATTGGTCACTATGATAATGTGGTTTGAATTTCAGAGGTCCAGATTTACTCAACGTTACATATGGCTTATTGGTTAACCCATGATGGTGAAATTCATCATTGGTAGATTCTGTCATTGAGAATAAATGCTTATTCTATTAGAAACGTTTCATTTTTACTGAATCGTCAGCCTTGTTTTTGCCTAACAAAAATGAGCGAAAACGAAGCGGACATATTTGGAGAATACTATATTTCCTAGCACTTTGCCGACTAATTGCAGGTGAATTTTAGCATGAGGGAATGAGAGCTTGTGGTTTATTTTGAATGCTTGACCTGGATTCCAGGGCCGTATGAACGTGGTCTTTTGGAAATCTATTTTTATTTCACTACTTTGAAGAGATATTTGCTGAAAGCGGGGAACTTCCACAACTCTATCAAGAGGAGATGGATGCTATAATGCGAGGCCTTCGAACATCCGTTCCTGCAAATGATTTCTTATTCGTCTTTGAATTGATGCTGCATTTTCACTGATAGTTCATGTAAAAATTGAAGCAATTGCAAAACTTGTTGGGCAAAGACTAACTTATCCGACACGAATGGCGATTTTAGCCGCTTTGAACTAGGAATCAGAGCCATAGATCAGTATTTTTTTCATCTGGATGAAGATTCGATTAAACTTTGCGAAGCTTTGTCACTAGCCAAGCTGGAGGAATGATAGTTGGTTTAGCTTTCAACTGATCATAACCTAGGAATTTATGCTGTCATCAAATGTGGCTGAGTTTTACTATCACCGAAATATCTGAATTAATTTGCAAATAGTTTTGATCATTGATTAACTTTAAAGAAACTGTGGTGAGAATTAGGGTCTCGCGAAGCTTTTCTTCGTAACAAGCAATGTCCAGAAAAATGCGTTTTAGTAACACTGAGGTCGCAAAACTCAAGACGACGGATGACGTGGCACACTAAAGCACGACTTTACCTTAGCAGTGCACAATTCGCTGTATCCTGAAAAGATGAATCTTATCTGTCTGGAAGAAGATATTTTATTCCAGGAAATCTGTCGTGTTTTAGAATAATGTGCCATCTCCTGTCACACAGAAAACTGTACATTTTATAGACGTGCTTGAATCTGTGAACATATTTTAAACTTTTGCAGGATGAAAATCATTGAAAAAATCAATTATTTACTTTTCACAATTCCGTATTAGTTGTCATTATTTGAAAATTGTCGCTAATTTCCTACTTGCACATCAGAAAGAAGTTATCGAAAGTTTCCTGTCACTTGGAGCACTGTATGAGGTTGCAGCTTTGTGCGATGAAGATTGGTTATTTCAAGAAAAACATGACATCTGGAAAATCTCGAAATTATGTGTACGGAGCTGCTTCTTATTCCAGTTGATTCGTTTCTGAAAATGATGAAGGACAGACGAAAAAAAATATCATTCAGCTGTAACGTGAAGTAAACCATGCGGGTGATTCAACGCACCTCAAAACACTACTTACAAACTGTCTTTTGACCGCCTTCATAGTTCTAGTGAAACTAATTTTCTGCTTCCAAACCATTCCGTTTAGTTTCAATGAAGCATAGGTTGTTTCATTTCGTTCTGTGCGAAAAAAAATATTTTTACAGCCAACTGGTTGAGTTCGTTCCTCTTTCTCAAGAAATGATTGCTCCGGCAATCCGCCTCACTGTCCTCCATTTTCCCACCAATTTTGGGCAGACGATGAAGTTGTTGTCTGCTGTCGGAACCACGCTACTGGTCGACAGTGCTTTGGTTCATACTTTCACATGAACCATCAAGCCAGAGATGGGAACCTGATGGGTACGGCTGGATAGTTTATACGTAGTATTCTTGATAAATGTTCATAGAAATTTAAGTTAACATTATTCGACCATTGTGATATTAGAAAGGCAATAACGATACCAGCTGTGTTGTACACATAGAACCACGTGACCGTAGCAGATGATCTTCAACAGTTCAAAAACAAACGCCTAATCAATGTGACGCCTAGGGCATCTGCCATTTGCTATTGTGGTGGTAGAACAAATTCGTCCATTTCCAAGTATTCAATGGTCTAAACGAAATAAGTGACAGCAACTATATGTATGCACTTATCAACTAGAACATGTGTAGTTTCCGAGAAGCAAAGGCACAAAACATTATACCTCACAGAAAACGCCAGCTACAAAAGTCAGACATATGAATATCATGTAAAATTCACCGTAGATACAATGTGGTGAAAGCCTTTCAGAAATAAGGTAATGCAATGAGCTGAACGATGTGATGTTTTCAAGTGGTTTTCGTTTGAAACACCTGTGAGAAAGGTTAAACTGCTCTTATCAGAAAATGTGTAGTACTAGATAAACCGTGGACTTCTGTCAAGGTAGAAAGGTTTAGTCCTTATGTATTGCAGGATAATAATAAATCCTGTTTCATTACAAAACAAAAAATCTGAATGGTCCAAACTGATGGTTTATACGTCAGTTGTGAATTTTCTAACGTGTTTTGTCTTGACCTTCTTATCACAAATAACTGTCGATCTTTCTGATATTATATTGAATAAGCTGAAGACGCTCTAAAAATTGTTTCATTTGCGTACAGCTGAAGTGGTTCTTTGACTTGTGAGACGGAATGACTTCAGGAGTACTTGTAATTCGAAGCCCGGATTTCTGTGGACGGCTCTCATGCTTTCCGCAAAGGTTAGCTTGGAGAAAGATCATATTAAAACTGGTTACTAGTCAGCTTTTGCGCAAAGGTGGGTTACAAACGGGTACAAAGCCGTATTAAATGGGGAACGAAGATTGATATCTTAAGGTAGAATGTCCTGAGAAGCTGTTTGTCCATGTTTGATGCCAGTTTTGAAATACCATGGGAAGAGTTGTACATGAGTCATTTGGGAAAACTAAAGAGCAAGACAAAGAAAAAACTGATCATATTTAATGCGAGTAGTGCGGTATTTTATCTGGAAGACAGGACAAAACTTCCCCGAAAGCACACGACTGATTTTGCGGTGGCTGCCATTCATCTGCTATGCGTACCCGATACTGTTCTGTCTAATGACCCCTATACTTTAGCACTCCACTGTACTTTCGTCACCCTAATCCCAAACGAATCGTTAGGAGCATGCACGGACGAAAGGTCCGTTTTTAGAATCACAAATGGACAAGAAATCACTGGTTGCGCAAACCCAATAAGCGGCCATAACCACGAAACTGGTAGTGCGCTTCCAAAGAAATTTCGTCTAGTCCTCCAGAAACAATGACATACTACTTACAACAGAAATCCGAACCTGGGGTCACGCCTACTCGTTCTAAAGGTTCTCTTTTACTAGCCGACAAAATGGCTTCCGAAGAAGCACCTTGTGATTCCTAAAATGGAACCTTCATCCATTCACAGACCTGATGATCCAAACGAGAGTAAAGTGACAATTATTATTCCTACTACTATTAGTAGTAGTAGTGGTAGCTTACTGGTCAGACTGTAGATACCCGCTGAGATAAATACTGAGCTTTGGAATCATGGAGCTTTTTGTGTTTTTGTGTTTTGTAAATCAAACTTGTGCAGTTCCCCGAAGAAAATTATTGCATTTTGCGTGACACCGTATTATTATTATTATTATTATTATTATTATTATTATTATTATTATTATTACTAGTGGTAGTAGTAGTAGTAGTTGTTGTTGTTGTTGTTGTTGTTGTTGTTGTTGTTGATGTTGTTGTTGTGGAAAACAGAAAACAAGGCCATTTCCCGGCCACGGCCTACCAATCCAGAAAGAAAGCTGAAGAAACTAATGCTTTGGAATACCAAGTATTCAGGAGGGGCATGATTACTTACACAGTCTGACCCTCAGGAGATCGTGAGTTACCGGGTTTGACAGAACTATGTAGAAAATGACGTTTGCCTTGGAGGAAGTTCCCGGTAAGTTCTGGACCGAAAGTGAAGACATCAGGAGTAAAACAAGAGTCAGTCAAGTGCTAGAAATCAAAAGTTTCTAAGTAACCATCCCAGTTGACTGAGTCTTGACAACACAAGACCAGTTTGCAGTTGGACAGGGATATTTTGGCGAGACAATGTGGTGGTGAAGTTGAAAATACAGAGGTTTGATTAGATAAAATGAGAGAGAATTGTGCTAACAGCTAACAGAGAAACTAGAGATATTAAATTAGAAAGATATAGGTCGCACGGAATCTGTAGCTTATCCTATTGGGATTTTGTGCCGAGAACTGAACGTACTGACTTCGATTGCTCATTGTTCCTGCTTTGTGCACAACCGTCGAAGTGTCTTCGTAGTGCGCAAGCAGATTCTTACAGTGGATGTCAGACTAGCCGAGGTTGGTGATTTGGTATTTAGGGTACGCTTTAGGAAGACACCAATACTAAAAGAAAAATATCAAAAACAAAAAGGGTTGTCTTTTTTGGAAGAATGGTAAATGGAAGAAATGTAGTGACTGAAGCAGGCGATCTGGTGTATTAGACACTTCGTGTGAAACTCACGGCTAGAAAACTTCAAGGCTTGGATGCGAGCTTACTGTAAGATTGGTGTACGTGGAGGTGGGCATTTGCTTTGCCTCTGATGGATAATTGTGTAATTTATTTGTTATAGCTGTTGTCTGACGAAAAGAGTGTTTGTATTTTATTGAAAATTGGGCCAAGCTGGAAAAAAGACTGGTGTAGATAGCGTGAATAAATATTGATTAAGTTCAAACCAAACACCCTGGCTAGGAGGTAACAAACATGGTGCAGATGTCACTGGAAGATATCCGTGAAAAGGTGAGCTCTAGTTTGGTTCATATATCTGGATAATAAATTAGGCATTTCTATGCAGTTAGTGCCCTTGAACATCACTCTTTCTGCTAGAACGAACTGCAAGAAATGCATGCACGATGACCCCGCACATTGTACGCTGTCAGTCTCTGTATCTATCAGTTTGAAAACGAAAAATGTGTCCTTGGCTCAAAAACCACTGAATATCATCCGGTCAGAACGAGTGACGGCTGACTTTTGATCCAGCCAATCAAAGTCCTGCTAATTACTTTGATTGAACATGTAATAGTTACAAAGTTAGAGTTGTAGATTTAGGATGGATTGCATGTTTAAAGTAATATCTAGACCATCTCTAGACAGAAAGCATCTAAACGGATGGAAGGAGTAGGGCAGAACGTGAATGGAAAGATGGCTAGATAGAGCAAAATACCACTGTCTGGGAATTTTCGGTCAGTAATTTCGCAGCTGACCAGTCCAATTGATTTCCAAATTTTATTTACTTCCTGTCTGCTTCACCAGAAGTGTGTTGGCACGATTATCTCAAATTCTCAAATTTCTTTTTGCTTCCCAATTCCAAGGGCAGATTTTCCAGATGATCAAACTGTAAAGGGTTACTACCGGTAACTCAAACCTAAAAGGCCAAATCTCTCGTTCTATTCCCTGGTAAAACCCCGGATATTTTCCGTAATTTTCAAAGAAAACCGCATGCAAATTAGCTGTTTTTGTAGAGTCTTTCGCAAGTTCGTTCACAAATAGTTGAAGAACCGGAACAAACTACCAGGTTGAATACTTTAATCTGGTAAATAATGTCGAATACAGACTTTCGAAATTTAAATTCCTCACCATGATGAGCAACATCTGGGAGGTTGGCCCGTTCATAAAGCCGCAGACATTTCTGCTTCTCTCGGTTTGTGAACTTTGTCCTTTAGAGTACTGTAGGTCTCCAGAATGGACTCAGTTCTTCCAATTTGCTTCTTTTTAATTGTCTTTATATTTATTCCACGAAATCCCACATTAATCAGTTTTTAAAATGAATTTCGTTGTCCTGCTACACCTCAAAACATTAGGCCAATAAAGCCATATTACTAACATCTGAAATTTTATAAAAATGAAACCGCATTCTTGAACCCGGACGTGCTCTGACTTGGTAACTATTGCAATGGTTTTTACTAAACTACCGACAACAGATCACGTCGTATGCGATAAAAAAAACAGCTAGGTGGCTGCCAGTGTAACTGCAAAGTGCCCGTGAAATAAATTAAAATCACATCGACTGAGTGTTCTCAGTGTGTAATTAAGAAGACGTGTTTTTCCTGACAACAGCAAGTTTCGGAAAAACAACAGCAAACAACAACGGAAAATCGGTGAAACTTAGTCGGAAAGGAAATCAAGACTTCCTCCAGTAGACCCAACTCTGATCTGATAGGGGAGGGATTCGATTCTCTTCATGACTTACTCTTTATTGGTATTGATGAATTCCTAATTGAAAGACACTGAAAGCTTTGAGTATATAACTCACTTACTTAAATCGTCATTCCTGAAGTGCACGACATTTTTATTCCAAGTTTGTACTTGGGTGTAATAAAATGGACAGATTGCATAACCATAAAGAGCTATTCACAGTACCATCAGGGAAAATAGAAAACGTAAGTCCAAGGTCCAGAGTGTTTCTTGAGTTACCTAGGGTTCAGATTTGTCAGGCATTATATCAGTTCTTGAAACAATAAAGCAGCCTGGCGATAGGTATATCCGTACTCCTTTGATTTTCAGAAAACGTAGTTTTACTGTTTTCTTACGGTGCCTACGGAACATTTGGAAAGAAATTATTTGCCCTGGAACTCGTGTACAGAAATTTCATATTTGTATCCTTCTTATGGTACCCTGTTGAATATGAATATTTTTTAAAGCTTTCCTTCTTTCTACTTCACTCTGTATAAGGGAATTGCATCTTTAAAACTCGCGTTGTTGTGGACATCTGGTGGTTCTGAAAGCTTTTACGAATTTTCTTGTAATCAGGAACAAGATCTGAATGAATAGTCTTGGGATATCACTAGAAATCTAGGAAAAAATAAAACTATTCAGTAAATTTTACATTTTCCCATCTGGAAGTTGGTCGGTTGTGTCACTATTTGTCCCGGTGAAAACTAATCTCCAAACAAATATTGATTTTAACTCAACCTTGTGATGTTTGTGTTTACACTTAAAAACGAATTTATGAGAACATTGGCAAGTGCTTAAGCCAAATTGGAACCAAGACCAAGTGAAAGAATAATGTAGTCCTTTGAAATAGGAGCGGGGGAAGTCGTAATTGATTTCTGAAGGAAGGATATTCATCGTCTGATGACTGGCATGATGTTATTTCATTAGGAATAAAACCTCGTTATAAACTAACCCAATGATTATTAAATCAAACCCAAAATTAGCTAGGATTGTACCAAAAACGATAAGTCGTATGATGTCTTGTAAAGTCGTTTCCTACAACATTGCGTTACCTAACAATAAACTCTTACGCTTATACTAGTGTTATTGATGGGGGAATATTATACCTACCTACCACTCCCACCTTTAATGAATTATTGTTCAAATGTGCTGACCACGATGAGTTTGGCATACCTCTTCTGTGCTTCCCATTCTGTATCAAGGTTTATCCGATATCACCAGGAAGTCTTCGAATCACGGCCTTGTTTTTAAACCTACAGAATATGCAGATTTACTTTCCACCGGAAGTGAATACGTATACCAATATTGTGGGATCGATTCCATCTGGTCATCTAAACAGAAATGAAATTGTCCTAGCTGCCGTTTGCGAAGGCCTTAAAAAGCTAACCTCCTATGAGCTACACTCCAAGGGGTTCTGAATTCAAGTTTGTTTAATTTGCCTCTTTGTACACCATGATTTCTTGTCACACTGACTTTATGGATCACCTGCAATTTTATCGGGGCTGCATGCAAGGGACTTCAAACTTATATCCAAGCCGCTCACGCGTATTATCAGACACAGCGGCCTATCTCGTCTTCGCCTTTCTCCGTGTTTGAACACCCAAAATTACAAAGTTTGCCACCAACTGTCTGAGAAAGGTGTAACTGACTCCGCACATCCACTTCACTGCGATCCAGTCAAATTCATTTTTAATTTTTCTACTCGGGAAATCTTAAACATGAATTTGCTCGAATTAAGCTCTCCAATGTTCTGTTGTATCCTGACTTGCGAGAATCGCTAGCAAGCCAGAGGCCATGCCTTCTTGACATCTTTTTAGGTAGAATTTTATTGTTCAATAATACAGTGTAGTCGAAATCGTTGGTAGGTTGTCGACTTTTCGGTCACCACGGGTAACCTTTTTCAAGACTGGTTTTACAACCGAATGAAACTGGAATGATAGCTTAGAGCAGAACACACTGTGACTAACACCTAGCTGCTGTAAGCTATCATTCTAGATTCATTTGGTTGTAAAACCAGTCTTGAAAAAGGTTACCCGTGGTGACCGAAAAGTCGACAGCCTACCAACGAATCAGACTACGCTGCGTTATTGAACAACAAAATTTTACCGTAACATTTCGCATGGCTCATCGATTTTTCGATACACTCCGAACCGATCTCGGTTCTGACACATTAATCTTTTTATTAAATCGCAAATTTGTGCGGCTGAATATTCATCTCTTGGGGTACTGACCCACTTACTGAACTAGTCTTGACTTGCAGTGGTTCAAACTAGACAAAAATGGCTTTCCTGTTGCTTACCTACATTCCATCCGATGGCAATGCACGTTCACATTCCAATATATTCGTAAACCGAATTCTCATTTGCTTCAGGTCAGTAAATGTGGTGAAAACATCATGTATATCGTCACTCACGTATTATTCCGGCCATAGGAAATAATAAACATTTAGATGACAAACCAATAATACAAATATCAATGCTCCCCCAGGAACTCCATTTATGAGAAAAAAGACCAGTTTGCTCCATGTTCAATTTTCCAGAGCAAAATACTGTGATCTTTGAATGTTCCGCTTACTATGCAAGAAATCGTAAGAATTTGAACAGCACAGAAACTATAAAGCTCATTAAACTTGAAACTCGCAAATATGACATAAAAATCCTTGAAAGAGACCAACAATTCAGATATAACTTTCCACGTGTGTGTGTGTGTGAAGTTGATCACAGAGTAGAATATCTAAGTGGATGCACACGTGTTCGGGAACGCGAAGGGGGTCATGAGAGGTTAAATGCTTGCACAAATAGTTTCTGAGCACAAAGTAGAGTATTGTAGAGACGGATACTCACGGCTTAGGCTGTGGGTAAGATGATACACTTTGCAAGTATAGAATGATTGCACTGAACATTTCAAATGGTGCGAAATATGTTTCTCATCTCTAACGAATGATTTGACTGCACAAGGAGTGAACTACAATTCCTGTGCTAAAGGGGTGCTTTAGGTTCAGCAAGAAACTGGCTCTGGAAAAGGCTCATGTTCCGTTTTTTGATAAGGGCAGAACTAATTCAGAATATCTCAAGCAGTATCAAACTATTCTGAGGAGAGATCGGATTAACATCGCCACTGTGGTTTTGTGTCGATACCCGTTAACGAGAGATATACCGTATAAAGTCGCGTGACAGGATTGAAACCTCATTTTGTGAAATCATGCCAAGTACTTCTCAAGTTTATCCCAGAAGAAAAGGTTAATTTTTTTGCTTGTGTTTCGTCGACAGTGGATAAACAGGTGGAACGGGTATATGCCACACTACAAAAACGCCCCAACCTAAGCAAACTGACTGGTGAGTTCTTCAGATCCGAAAAGATCTGTCTATTATCTGTCTCTCTTCAGTGCGGTTTAGACCATGATTGAGGGAATGTCCCTGGGACCAAAAGTTTGCTGCCTAACCAGTGAGATTACGTAACTGGATAAGAAAGTTGAACCTCTCATTCCATTCTCCTTTCATTATTTAGAGCATTTCAGGTCCATGTTTTTAAACTTGTGTTATCAAAATGGTAAAAATTGACCTCTGACGAAAGGATTACTAGCATTTTGGCACCTGAACTGCCTGAAAGCATTGCACGCTGGTTTTGTCACTACAGGGAGAGAGGTGCGGGTATTATTATCATCAACAAATAGGCTTGTTTGGAGATGAAGTTGATATCGAATGTAGCCCCCGAGTTTACGCAGACCTAAAACTAGAAGAATAGGAAGGGTCTGATAGAAAAGTCAATATTTGCGAAGGTGAAAACATTGAAACAGTAGTCTTCAAAAATATATGGTCATCTTGGACTGCAATACCTGGAATGTGCAGCCTACCGATGGTACATAAATAAGGCGTCCACTTGAGACTGATTTTGGATGTTTGAAACTATACGTATCACGCAGCAGTGGAGTAAAGGCTTACTTTGTTAGGACCAGTAA
Source organism: Fasciola hepatica (assembly GCA_948099385.1). Lineage (NCBI taxonomy): Eukaryota > Metazoa > Platyhelminthes > Trematoda > Plagiorchiida > Fasciolidae > Fasciola > Fasciola hepatica. Next base: position 5,301,343 of record CANUEZ040000105.1, read on the forward strand.
GAGTCAAGATTGCTAGACACAGCCCAAGTGACATTTAATTTTGTAAAGACTGTGAGCAATCTAGATTTGTAAGACAAGCAAATGATGTTGCTGGAAGTCACCACAAAGTTTACTAGCTTCTCAGTCACCGAAAAAATCAGCTATCTATGTGAATATATGCCGGTAACAGTATCGATTTAGGCATCTCTTTAGACAAACTGAAAATGTTACTATTTGTCTGCTCTCATAATGCCCTATTGCAGTTCAAAGTTGGTATATATGTTTCCTGAAGAACGGGGCGCCGATGGGGTCACCTTTGGGATCATTATTTGCTCATACCTTCATGGCTAATCTTTGTCGCCGGTGGTCAAAAGGTTATCGCACTGGGTCTTTGACAGTATAATATTGGGTTCGATTCCCGCCATTGTCCTTCATCTTGAATTTTGTAAGTTGTTGTATAATAAATAAACAGGAAGTAAAAAAGAATATTCTCATAACTCAAACTACCAATCGAAGATTGTACCGTGCACAACGGGTAAGTGGACGATATCCTATATGTGATAGATACTAAAGTCTACATAGTTCTATAGCTTTACAGTTTTACCACAGTACAATATTTTTGAACGAGAAAGAGACCACAGTTTGACATACCTAGATGTTTGTGAAAGCCATCGCAGTGACTGTTCCGTTCTGTTGTCAGTGCATGGGAAGGCAACATGGAAGGGGCAATACATTCATTTTCACATTGAAGTGAAGAGAAAATCTGCTACTTTGCTTGGTTAGTAGAAAGAGGAAAGTGTGCTTGGAAGACATAACAGAGAATGAACTTTGTTTTCTGCGCAGTGTTTTCTTACAAATGCCCGTCCTAAGTGGTTATTGATTAGACAAGAAACTGCATGAAGGAAGACCAAAACAGTCAGCAGTCGAAAAGAAGCCCGTTTATGTCATTTGCAGTTCAAAGCGGATACAGAAACCAAGATTATTCAACGAAGACTAACGGGGGCTCTCAACAGAACATCCTACTCCGCATGAGTACAACTTACTTTCATGTCCAAACCAATCGTATATTTTCAGCTGAAGGGCAGAGTGTCAGATTCTATAGTGTCTTTCCGTGTGTATTTAATTACCTGTTCCTGTGGATTTCTGTCCCTTGGCCTCAATACAAGGGGCTTTTCCGAACGTGCACGTGAACATCATTCGGGCTAGCTGAAAACAGGAGGAATTATAACAGTCGTGAGTGCTGGAGTTAAATCATTCAGTAGAGATGAGAAACATATTTCGCACCATTTGAAATGTTCAGTGCAATCATTCTATACTTGCAAAGTGTATCATCTTACCCACAGCCTAAGCCGTGAGTATCCGTCTCTACAATACTCTACTTTGTGCTCAGAAACTATTTGTGCAAGCATTTAACCTCTCATGACCCCCTTCGCGTTTCCGAACACGTGTGCAACCACTTAGATATTCTACTCTGTGATCAACTTCACACACACACACACACACACACACACACACAGACACACGTGGAAAGTCATATCCGGATTGTCGTTCTCTTTTTGTAGTTTTTCCAGTGTATCTAACATTATGTATTGGTTTGAGTATGAATAACTGAAAACTTGAATTTTTGCCAATCTCTCGTTTTCTAAATATGTTCTATGGGATTTTCCCAATAAACTTGAGAATTGTGAATGTTTGCTACTTCGGGTATAGGTTTCTAATATTCCCCTGTGGTTCAGTAATTTCCTCATTGTGAAATTGGATTTAGTCCAAATGGGTGATTTAGGATAGATTCGGTTAGGAATGCAAATTCGCCCCGGTGAGAGACACGTGAAAGCAACACTCATATACTGCAGCACCACTTTTCCTATACTTAATGAGCTGAGAGGTCACACACACTATGTTTAGGAGAAATTTCAAGCGGATGATTTGTATTCCTTTCCCTGAAAACTCTATCACCTGGGACCTAACAAAATGAACTAGCAATATGACTATCTACGAGCGAGTCTGTCCTTTGCGTCAACCGGTGCTGATGAAGTGAATACCTCGGCAGGACTTAGTTATGGCAAACAAACGGCCAAAAATTTCAGGAAGACCGGTTTTGAAAAGAAACAAATCAGAGTTTTCTTTTCAGTGCGTGGGTTTGTGATAAACAAGGGTAAATAGCACCGACGGTGCGCGGCTGAGATGAGTATATGAGAAGTCTACAAAACTGGCATCACCTGAGTAGTTTTCATTGGAATTCAACACAGACAGAGTTGGGGACATCTGAAATTTAGTAATACCTCTACCTGAATCCCATTACTTACTGAGACAGGCACGAAGATAACAACGTAGTATATTTTAGTTTGTTTTCCAATTTAGATGAAAAGATTCAGTCGTCCCCAACCAAACCATGAGTATTTTTATTCCATCATCGCAAATACCCACTACCATGGGGTTTCATTGTTGATCAATTTTTTTAATTTTAACCCATGTTGAGCTGACATTTGATAGCTTTTATTCCATTATTTCTGTGATATTGAGACTCGGACATTACATAGTTTTGTTTTCAAAAGTAAAATGACTGGCAGTAGAATACCACTTGTAATATCCGTGGCAAACATCAGCCGAATCGGCGCGTGCGAATGTTGAATCTGCATGACCGAGCAAACCATGCTATAATCAGTGTAACTGATTAATGTCCAAACAGTGATGTGATTGGTTTTTTCGTCATATGACCTTTAGTCACGTACGTACTTACCTGTACTAGAGACTCGAGCGATCAGGCTATCGTGTCCGTGACCGTGTACGCACAAACAACAGCCGAAGAAGGACAAACTAAAGAAGATGCCAAAATAAAATTGAAGTTATTGGAAGATGTCCTAACGCGGCATAAACCACAATTTATCACGGTCGATTTACTCTATCCTGTTTGTAGATATGCCACAGGTGAAATAAGCAGAAATCATTTCTGGGACCAGGAATCACACACGAGAGGTTTTAAAAAAGTAAACTTATTCGGACACTATCACAAGTTGCTCTCTACTATTATTCGAGAGTAATGCAAATTTTGCCCTCGAGATAGGGGTTCTAACTTTCGTCATTTGTATCTAGGTTAAATGGCGAGACAGTAGAATTACAATTCAAACAGTCACCTAGGTCTGAAGTAGAACCGGATGAATGAGGAAAGTTTTCTTGAAGCTGCTTAAAATTATCAGGGAGTTTTTATTCCTAAGGTGCTACTTTAGAGGAATCTGCTCGCCTAGAGAAATTCATCTCAAGGTTATCTTCATAAATGGTTTCATGCACGCGCAGAGACTTCTTACTTCAGATAAACTCTTCGGCATTTGTCAGAGCCTAAACCACTATTGCTCGCAAGTTTTATTCACTCGGAAGCATGATTCCTCAAATGGTAACTGTTTATCCCTTTTCCCGTATCTCTTTTTAGTTGATTTGAAGACAGTCAGTAACGGTAACTTGAACGAAAAGTCTTCATGCCATTCTTCTCTGATATATTCTGAGATTTTCTGCCATGTTGAGGTGAATCTATGGAATACTTATTTGACTCTTTTTAAGCCTGAATGAATATATTATCAAGAAACCACTCTTGTACATGAGTTGGTCCATGTGTACATCATTTTGTTATATTAACGATAACCAAGATGTATTATAAAGTCAAATCTGCCGTGAGGAACCTGATTCTACTGGAATGCTATTTGCTACACTTATTCCATTTTTAATTAAACACTCTTGCATCTCAGTCAGGGAAATTCGTTTGCTGTCCCCACTAGTAAATGAAAAAAGGAAAGAGGAGCTGTATTGAACACATCCACTCATTAGGAGTTCGGCTGCCGTTATTTATTTACATGTAATCATGAGGACTGCGTGAGGGATTGCTGAGTTTATGCAAAAACTAATTCGTGAATCAATCCGGTAAGTATCTGATGAAGTGAAATGATGATATCAATAATAATTTTCTCGTAAACTATGGGAGAGCTTTTGTGAAAATTCTCTAACGCGCACTAGAATTTTGTTTGTTCGGTGTGGTGAAGAAATCATTTCAGTGGAATAAGCAACTTCGATTGACGATCAGGAGTCCCTGACAAAGCAGTCAAGAACCTTTTCGCCGGAGACCAACAAGAAATGTTCCGGAGTAGTAAAGCAGAATTGGGAAAACAAATCAGGAGACAAAATTACCCACAGTCCGGTCAGGCCAAGACCGTGTAAACATGCAATACAACATGTGGGATAACTAATGAGAGGTGGTATCTGTGCAGAATATGATGTGCTGGCCGGAGCTCACAGTGACTAGATGATCTGTGAAGATCAAAATTTAAGCGTGATAGTGAATGATTGAATAAGCCCCAAGTGAAGCGAAACTTGGTGAATAAATTCTCAGTATTGACCACTGTGTCAGAAAAAGCCAAAACTTCTGTGTAACAGAAACAGTCTGAGGTAGAGCAAGGACCGACGTGAGTACTTACCGAAGGTTAGAAGAACCGGTTGTCCTTCGCTTACGCTGAGTTCATTCCCCAAAATCCGTGAAACATGAATAGAGTGTAGAATGTTTCTTCTCCGTCATTTCGTTCTCAAGCGACTACTATCTTTTTCTCATGGAGAACACGCCCCTGATCTCAAGGCACTGAAAATGACCTTCGCTGTGGCACTCAAACCTTTACGGACTCTGTTGATCTTTCTTGATGGTTACTTTCATATAAATATGATGATATTGACTTGAGAATAAAATTACCGAAAATATGTGCCTGTCTAAAACTTGTGTTCTGATTATTATGGGAAATCTATTTCGCAGTCTAAGGATTACTCTGTTGGAGGTGAACAGCCGTAAGCAACAAAAGTCTAAATTTTACAGTCCAGGAAATGAACCAAAGAGACATACGTGGAACAGCCTCGGCCAAGTCTTTCTTCGAGGTCACAAAGCAGAACAATGATTAGAAGGAGCTTTTGTGTTACCTTTTCTGAGCCTACGAATTTATTGACTACTCGGTAGAAAATTATCTCTTCGTAGGCAATGGTAATGCTACAGTATCACTGGTTTAAGCCAACCGCATGTGTTCGAATTCTAGGTTTTCGTATTATTGGGAATTTGCAATGTCATGTCCCACTAAAAATCTGCTCAGCTAATTTTATTGTCGTATGCCGGAAAATTAATTCAACTGTACTGCAAACGACGACGACTTAATTCGTCGGTAACTATCTGAGTCCTTTCCAACTCGCATTCATTTAATATGTAAAAAGAAATAAAATAGAAAAATAAACAGTCAGAAGCAAATAACCTTAGGGTGAACAGTTGAGGAAGACATTTCAAGCTTCTTGCCGAACCTGCCTTTTTGAATTATTTTCCCGAGTAGATTTTATTTCTCAGTCCGCCTGTCCGAAGAAAATGCCGTCCGAATCCAGTTTGATCTGTTGACATCAAATGAAATTCGTGATTGAAATTAATCACTACTTGTACCCGTTTTCTCACTGTAGAAAGTGGTGCTGAAGTGTCCCCCTTTCATCCGAACGGTGCGTAGCATAGTTGATCAGACTGAGACTCTCCGAAGGATTTGAATCTGTAGCAGAATACAAAACTAACACTTCTGTATTTACCTGTGTCACGCTGACCTACATTTTGTACAGTAGGGTTTCATGTATCAGCTAATTTATTCTCATAGTCCAGTCCAGTCCACAATCAAGCCAGCTGAATGCTTGAAATTAAACCAGCTGATTTTCAACTGTATAATTTATTTGTTCCTGTGGGATGTTATCACATCCTAAGTACTTCTAAGTGTTTACGAACACACACAATGTGTGGCTCAACAACGAAATACTGAAGTCACCAGACACTTTAGAATTTTACTTACAAATGAGATAAATCTAACTTTTCAGTTTCCCACATAAAATCCCACGTTGCCAAAGCAGACCGACAAATTGTCCTAATGTACAGGTATGGTAGAAATATGGGTAAAATTGTAGTTCATGAAGCTAATATATCATCTGCGTTATACCTTACAACCTTGTACATACTTTTGTCTTTTCACAGAAAGTGCGTCGGCCTATTTCGTTGATATTAAAAAAAACTCACCGTCGTAATGACATAGCGCTTTCAGACATAGATCGCCATGCCTATTTTTATTTGTGTAACTGAAGATGCTTGTTAATGCACATACTGAGCTCCGGCTCACCGAGTTTTCTTTCGGTGTCTTTTCGTATTGTGCACCTGTGATCCCCACGAAAGAATACTGCATCCAAAATACTAAATTGGGGAAATTTTTGTGGCCGAACAGTAAAAACTTATGCGGTTCTGTTACTGTAATAGAATACAACAAACGAACGGATATTTCAACAGCAATATGAGTAACATTCCCGTTAGAGGCACAAACTGACGCATTATTGGTCCTCCTAGAGGAAACTCTAAAGTGACGGACTGAAAGAACAATGTTTCAGTCTGCTGATTATTTTATTGTTCATAATGTCTTCATAATACTTCCCAACCTAAACGGTCATTACTTAACCCAACTCATGTAAACCACCGTAATGAGTTTCACAAACCAAAGTTACTAAGACAAGTTTGGTTTCGAATTTCTCGTCACGGATAACGTCAATGTGACCTCTCGAAACAGTACTGAAGGTGACAGTGAGTAAACCGAATGTCAAGCAGATCCCAGTGGAATTAGGATTTCTCCGTAGTTGCAACAAATATCGACCCCTGTTGTGCCTATTGCTGGATTTTGTCGGCCAAAATAGTAAGCTATTCGATTTGTTTTGTGCTTCTTCGCAGTGGCTTGTAAATATTCACATAGAAGTACTCACTCTGTATTTATTTAGGGCTCCTTGATCATTCTACTCTACAGAAATCCAAAAAAACACCTTTATCCAAGTGGGTTTTTTGCTCACCGCATCTTGTGGCAGGATTTGTTCAAATAGACTTTCATAAGAACGTCCTAATGGTTTATGAAAAGATTCCGAGCAAAATTATTCGCAGAAGAACACTCATAATACGCTACTATAAATTAATTTCTCTCCTCATTGTAATATGTTGAAAATTTCCTATCATGAATGTGCGTTCCTTAATCTTCGCGAAAAACAAATCAAGACTGTAGCATACCATGCTCATGTGAGCTTCATTTTAAAGTGATTTATCTAAAAAAAATCATAAGCTTTCTTTCATATGAGCATACCATTATCTGCTAAACTGCTATTCTGCCATCCGATGATTGGGCGCTTCCAGAACTTGTTTCTACTGATTTCGCTTCTTTTTGTTAAGCAGAAACATCGTCAACACTTCCATAAAGCGAACTGCTTTTACCAGGATCAGTATTTATGTCTCCCGGGGGGAAACCAAAATTTTATGAATTTTACTTGAGTGACTTGGAAAATGGTCCATGCTCGACCGTTCATTAAACTTTGCGTGTCAAGCATCAGTCAAATTATTCAAGTTAATCAAGGTCACACAATTGCATCTGCACATAGAATAATGTAGAGCTAACTTGAACAACATTTTGTTATAAAAATTACGTATTTCTTCAGTTTGATATGTGGAAAATTTAATCTTATAAAGCTCCTTAGGAAGAAGATAGTTTTTCATCCGAGTTTCAACATTTGTAGCTGAAACATGAGCTGCCCAGATGTGGTCCCTTTCTTGGGTGTCAAAATAACTAGTTCAGGCTTCACAGCTCCTTCAATATTTAATACATCCAGGAGAAACCGCACAGTAATACTTGTAAAGTTAAGTAACCCACTATATGACCGGATATTTGGGGTGAGATCGCTACATTTATGAACTCCGATCCCCGTCTTGCCATATAATGTGCTCGCTCCCTTATTTCTTCAAATGAACAAATTTTAATTTGATAGTTAGAACTCGAGTCATGAAATGCATCGTATCCAAAGAACGCTTTCCAGAAAAGTAAAAACATCATCCTTGAATATCTTATTACAGGCCAAGTAAGTGGATGCATCATACACGTAAACTAACGGATTTTCTGTTTCTTGTACCATATCCGCGGATAAAATAATGTAAAGCATGCACAGTTTCAACAGAGGAAAAAAGAGGTAAAAGAAAAGCTTAGTGTCTAACATTTAAGCTGTTTCCTACTTATAAGAGAACTTTATTGAGATCATCAGGTAGATGGACGAGATAAAGTAGAACAAGATTACGATAAGCAGAAAAGCGAACAAGCGGGAGTTTGAACTTTGAGGATATTGAGGATGCAGACGCAGCCTTCCTGAGTTCACTGTACAGGGTTTTATGGGTATCAGAAAGAATTCTGTAAGTAAAACTACCAGAGGCACACAAATATTTGTTGATCACGATGTCAACAAGTGTAACTTTAGATATACCACCACATCTCCAGTTATGTTTTGTGGAATTTATGGTCAAATCAAAATCTTTTTTCAGCAAACCAGGAAATATTACTGGGGAACAATAAAGTCAGTTTGGAATAATGTAAGCCATGAAAAAACTCTAAAATTTATTTGCGAGGCACGGACAGCATACTTAGCGCGTGAAAAAAGGAGAGCTTTCTAGCTTTGCAAAATACCTCACGGACATGCGCAGAACATGAAAGACTGTGAGTAAGTAAATCATCGAGATATTTGAATGTGGACCATGTGGGAGAATATTCGCTGCGTACTGAAAACAGAGGGAGTCTTTCAATATTATTTTGATTTGATTGCCTGAGTGATAAATAAAATGACACATCTTGACATGCAAATGTATTCACGTTCATAGAACAGGAGATGAATCAATTTACAGTGTCGTCTAGTCTGCTATGAATTATGGGAGTGACCCCTGGTCTGGAATGCTCACACCGAAAGATGAAGTCGCCTGCATATATATATATATATATATATATATATATATATATATATATACGAAATAAATAAACATAGAATAAGCAGTTGTTTTAACGTACTAGGTAAAGAAGTACGATGAAGAAATGGCGCCCAACAAAACACCCACAAGGACAGATAGTTGAGAGGATGTCATTCCAATAAACGAAGTAAACTGAGTCTGGTCACTGAAATAGTCACAAATCAGTCTACACAAGCTCTGATCAACTTTTTGTTTCAGACAATAGACTGGGCATCACCTACCTGTCAAGAATGCTTGAAGCTTTCGTATGGTCCAGGAGTATCACCCTAACCATTCTACGTTTCTTATATAAATCGAAAGCAATAACGTTTACTAGTTGTGCTATGGTATCAAGGATGGATGGGGACTATCTGTGTGCAAACCGGTAGATATCTAAAGCAGCGTTCTCAATGACACCTTGTAGCAGCAAAGTTTTCTCCCGTGTTTTTAGCATCACCGAAGCACATGCACTGGAGCAGCATGTACCAGGCTCCTTTTCTGGGACAGGCTTTATACCTGCAGGTCTCCGCATTTTAAGGGTCTTACCGCTTATCAAAAAACAACTGAAACTATCCGCCAAGGGGCACGACAGGGCAGTAGGAGACAAACCGTTGAGGTCCGAGGCTATATTAGTCTTCGGTGTACTCTGCTGCTTCCGAACAGCGGTGGGCTTGATTCGAGGAGCTCCACTATTGCTACCTTAGAAAGGTGAACAGACATATTGAAGCAACCAGCAGAAATCCTTGTTAAGTTTTTAGGCGTCAAGATAACGGTTCCCGATCCCGGAATTATTACGTCAAAGCCATTGCTTTACGCGTCTTGTGTCTCAGCAACTGGATTTTTCCACAATGGTATCCACTTATGGCAAGCTCAAGTGCTGGATCTCCAGTTTTATCAGCTCAGTTGTCCGCTTTGCTTCAGAATTTCCCAGCTTTTATACACCTGTTTTTTTGTACATTGTTGCTTAAGTAAAGGAGAAGGAAATTAATCTTTGATTTAAAACGTACGGCGATTTCGCTCACTCTATTTAGGATGATCAGTAAGATTCTCAGAAAATAATAAGGGATATTGAACGTAAAACCCGTCGAACATAGGTAGAGTTCACAACTGTTCACGAATGTGCTGTTTTCAGACGAGCGATTTCTTTGCTTGACATTTTTGCATGTTCTTAAAGATGTGTACCGATTCTTCTTGCTATAGATTGGCTGACTGGAGGTAGGTCATCTCACGTTTTCCGTTAATGAAATGAAATTTTATGTGTGTATTGCCGTCTCCCTGTACTGCCAAAGTTTTGACTACAATAGAAACATTTTTTGTTTGTGGACACTCAGACAAAGTAAAATGATGCAAGCAATTCGGTTGCATAGTTCTCGTTGAACATCGCCATCGCCACCGTTGTCGTCATGATCCCGTGCAAGGTGGTCTTCATGGTGACTTTCCCCACTAGCCCAGAGAATGTGTTTCAAACTAAAAAAAATTACAGTTCCTCTCGATTGTCACAATAGTTTCATGTCGAGACACTGAAAATTTGATTAACGTAGTCAGTACCTCCCAGGGGCAGCCAGGCACACAAGATGGAGGCAACTTGTAGTGTTCCGTAAAACAGAAGTTATATCAAGGGCAAACTAAGTTGCAAGAGAGGTTTTTAATTTCCAAGGTGTTTTTTCGGCATAAAAAACAGAGAATTATTACGTTTGGAATCAAACCGAAGAGAGTTTTGTTGTTTTTCTGGGATACGAACCTTGAGTTTTCTAAATCCTTAAGTACAGTTTAGTTATGCCTTTTGCCGGGGCCTGAATCAATTCTGAACTGATTCAGAAAACAACGCCAATCGCAAACTATATTTTTAGCAGTGAATCGATTAACTCGCACTTTCGTCTTTCGGCCGACCATGGTCAAACGTTCATCACAGTGGACTTTCAACCACTCGGTCCCTGTTCGAATCCTGCCTTCGCCACCGATCATATTTCGCAATTGGCAGCCTCGAATTGGCTTCGACCTTCTTCCTGAGATACATACAGATATTACATAATAAAAAAGAAGTATATACAAAAATAAAAGAAAGAATGCATTCAGGCCATCAGTCCATAAATGAAGCTGACAACCACAGTAATTGTTGTTTTGGCAAATTGTTGAAGTCTATTATGATGACATCTGAAGTAGTAATTCTTCGAAGCAAAATACACCAACCATTGAAATAATGTTTATTAAACAACTCGGATAATTCTTAAAGCTGGCTATTAGGTTTTACATGCAGCTTGCCGAGACCATTTGGAACTGAGGCTGATAAGTTCTAACAATTTAAGTGAAACAGTCGTACCTTTCTTTTTATAGATTTCCATGAGCTTAAAATATTGCCATGATTTGAAATAATTATTTGCTCTGTTGTAACTAGGTAGTGTGATCCAAATTATATAAGCAAACCCTTCCTAACTAAGTATCTTTCCATTTTCAACCTTCTGCTTTCTCAAGAAGTTCGTCTTAATTTGTTCTGGACTTGATGGGGGCCTCTCTGAAGACCCTGGGGAAAAGGATTCACATCTTGGACAACCAACAGTCGCACCCCGATATACGTTGTGCTTTTATTTAAACTAGTAGGCAAAAGTGATGCCATCGTAATTGATAAACGAATGCGTGTTACAATTTGAGGCCCTTTCCTGCTTGACCACTTTGCGCGAATAACCAGTCGAATTCCTCTATTTGAGCCTATGGTAAATTTCAGTCAATGGATCCGACGTTTTGTACTCCTTTCAATGGTTCGTTTGTAGCTTCTTGGATAAATCTTATAGTTATTGTTACATGACTCTATAAGAGTTCGGATGGACAACAGAATGGCCCTTATCTACGTTGCTGTTTACCGACTGATCCACACCGACTGACTGTCGCCATTGCTTACACGCACGCTTATTGCGTCTGGCAGAACCACTCAATCCAATCAATATTCGCCACAAACCAGATGGCCTTTCCAGACGGAACCCATAGAATGAACAGCCCATGTTTGCTCGGTTTCTGGCAGTTGCTTAGTTATGTGCTAATAAACGAATTATATGCGTACAGTATGTTTTCAGTAATCCCAAATATAACAAATACAACTGGCGGAATATGCTATACGGCAGCTCGTTGCTACTGCATTTTTGATCCCAAAAAAGAGGCAGTACACTGCTGGTTTGAACATTCTGGTTTTCTAGAGGATGCGCTATGCACCAAGTAGTTTACGGATAATGGAAAGAGAAATATGATTGCTTCGTTACTAAATTTGCTGGGCACATCACAACACTTCCGTTAAAACTGTCAGCCTCAACAGTTGAGTGATGGTCATTACGAAACGAATGAACCTAGTAGCAAAATTTATCATCATCTGGAGTGCACGTCTGTTCGAAACTAAACTTTTCCATTACAGAGTTCTCCTTGCTTGCAGTCAAACGGTACACGAGAGCAAAACAATCCGGGAATAATGCTTGGAATATCGTGTTTCTCTAACGCCTTTAAGAGGAGACTGCACATTAGCTTGGTGTGATAGCATGAGTGCCTTTATGACCCAAAGAACTATGCACCGCTGGATGCATGCGGTTGAGAACCATGCGAAAAATGGATTGATAAGAAAGCACCATCAGAGACAAGACAGAATGCTTGAAATAATCAGGTCTCACATGACATACCAGAAGAAGATTCTTCACGAGTTCTTCACTCACTTTCCCATACCCAGTTGATGCCACACTGCCTTAAGGGGCTGACTTTTGAGTCAAAGGTTCCCGTTGGGGTTCCCAAAGAAGACACTTTCTGCGATGTGGGCAGCAACAAAATATTATTTGCCCAGAAACTTCCAGCATCTTCCCTTTAAAGGGCCGTACCAATCACCCTTCCCTCAATTTAAGATCGATACAAAAAGCCATGGGTAAATGCGACTCTGGGAAAGCAGTAGTTTAAGAGCTGGGCATAAATCGAATGCACTTCGTGAGCCTAAACGTTCACTCCACTTGGCTGCCTTTAACTTCCGCGCACTGTCAGATAGAGCCACAGGCTACCCTCGCAAGAACTTCTGACACTGTCACAATAGATATATGCTGTGACTTTTAAACACGCATGCCAGACCCCACTTCCGTGATCACGCTTCGCATCCCAGACTCAACCTCAGTCTGTCGCTTTAAACTTCGTGCTTCGGACGATCCGGTTTCTAGTGCTCGTGGTTAGGTCGGCCTTGAGCATAAAACCTGGCGTGCACTGCTAGACTGGATTCCATTGTGTATGTGCCCGCTGACTATAGTTCATCTGAGACCAAGAACCAATTCTATCAGGATTTGTCTCAGCTGCATCGAGACTTTCATTCCATGGACGTGGTGGTCATTGCTGGGGATTTCAAAGCCCAATTTGGCCGTTTGAAAGATCCTAAAGGGCATATCCGAGGCCTATTTGCTATCCCAGCCGATGGTACGGATAATCGCGATCGTCTCTTTTAGCTGTGCTCCGACCACGGATTGTTTCCGCTGAGTACGAACTTCTGTCGTGAAAAGTTGCGTAGACTCATATGATGTCCTTCTTCATCTTCACAACGCTGGACTCAGACTAGTCATATTATGATTGGTCACCGCTGGAGTGGGTCAACTGAAGATTGTCATTTGTTTTGGTCTACATCTGTGGAATCAGATCACACTTTCGTAGAAGCTCGCTTCTGTTTACTTCTCGTCAAAGGTCGCATCAATATGTTAGCTATCCTTTCCGCGCAGTGGCTTCCAGACGATAACCGACGATTTGCTTTTCACGCAGGGCCTTATACACGGTCTTCGATGCAGGCGAAAGTCCTTGACCCATATAAACAGTGGCAACCGATCAATGAAGCCTTGTGTATTGCTTCTGATGCCACAAAGGACTCTGGTTCAAATAGGCCTCACAGACGATGGGTATCCTCGACATCAGTTTCTCTACTGGATACTCGCAGATCCGTCACTGTGGATGTCACATTTAATAAACTGAGTAAATCCCTGAGATGCTAACTGATTATAAGCCTCAGAAATGACGGTCACCAGTGGTGGACTGCAAAATACAAGGAAATGGAGAAGGCTGTTCCCTTTGGTAATACTCGCACCCTTTACCATTCGATTAGAGGTACAGGTCCAAGAAAATCCGAGGTAAGTGAATCAATCAGCGAATCCGAAGGCCCACTGATTCCTTCCCAGAGACTTCTTATGGAGCCTTGGGTGGAGCACTTTGAGGAACAATTCAGTTGGCTTACTTCTACAGTGGACCTTACAGATACACCAGCCAGAGAAACGAAGTGGGTGAATATCACTCATTCATCAGAAATGGAGGGTATACAGGAGATAGGTTACTTAAAAAGGTGCAAAGCTGCTGGATCCGGATCGATTGTCTCGATCTTTTTCCAAGGATAAAGGAGGAGCTTTGGAGTTAACAAACTCCTCCGGGTTAGTTGGGATAGTGAGCAGATTCCTAGGGAATGGTGCTAATCGGTGACTATGCCAATTTACAAGGGTGATATTGTGAATACCACCGAGGAATTAGCTCGGTAAGTAACGTTTCCATACTACTCGCCAGACTTATTAACCACGGATTATCTAGCCCCCATGCATGGTGCATGAATGAGAACCAAACTGGTTTCAGACCCAGTCGGGATTTTATCGACCTCACCTTTGTTCTTCGACAAATCTTAGAGCACAGACACACCTCCTGTGAGTCTACAATCTGCTTTTTCTCGATCTGAAATTAGTTTTCTACTCAGTCGACCGCATAGTTCTCTTGTGCTGCTTTTCATTGAAGGGTGTACCAGAGAAATTCATTTCTCTTTTCCAACGCTTGTGTGCAGACACCCGAAGCCGAATTCGTGCTCACTGCGATCTTCTACCGGAGTTCACCATGGAAAGTTCGTCATGGTTGCACTCCTTCGGCCTTCCTCTTCAATTTCGTAAGTGAATTGATTCTTGAGTTAGCTTTATCCTCGTGTGAGAATAGCGGCATCGACCTTTGCTCAGGCAGTACACTTTCTCACTTAGAATACGCTAACGATGTTGATCTCCTGAGTGAAGATCCAGAATAGTTGCGGGCTTTCTTATATAGCCTGAACTACAGTGTGGCAATGTTCCAGATGCATTTTGCGTCTTAAAGTTTTAAATGGCTGCTACATGACTGGGTTGTCTCCACACCGAAGCTTGTGTTGGCAGTGGATGCCTTAGCCGAAGTACATAGGTTTTTACCTGGGCAGTTAGATCTCACCAGGTGTACTGATGTCGAATGAAGTGTCATTTGTGTATACGGAAGGCCCGCTTGGCTTTCGCCAAACTCCGTCATCTGTGACGCCGGGGTGACATCCAGTTGCCGACCAAAGGTCGAGTGTACCCTACAGTAGTTGAATCTGTTCTTTTATGCTGATCTGAAACATTGCTTCTAAGGGTGGAAGATAGGCGAAAGCTTTCGGTGTCGGAGCATTGATGTCTTTGTAGCATTGCTCGAGCATGGAGGGAACAACGTATCAGCAATGCTGAGGTTCTTCGTAAGGTTATGAGAACCAGGGGTCAGTCTGTGGAGCAATTACTGAATCTAAAATAATTGAGGTGACTGGGACATGTGTTAAACATGCCGGCCGATAGACTCCCTCGGCGTACGCTGTTCTTCGAGGGAGGTAAGTTTGGAAGGTAGGTCGAGGCAGCCAGTCCATGACATGGCAAAAAGTTAAGAAAACTTTGACCAGGGAACTTGGCCAAGTAGGATTTGTTAGACTTCTGGATAGAGGTCCATGAGACACGACTACCGAATGGTTAACAACATCAAGGGAAATGGCCAGGTGTTGTGGCCAGAGGTGAAGCTGCTTTCAACTCTTTCTTTATCCTCATGATTCCTGCTTATTACTGAATTTTCGGATCCTTTTCTCTTTATGCTTCTGTTCTTTTTGGCTCTTACTCGAAGATGCTGGAGAGTACCTAGTGAAACCATGGCACAGAAGTGCTAGATTGGTGTTTGAATAAACTGACTTTCTCTAACAAACAAAACTTTCATTGAGATATCCGACAACCTATACAACCGATAGCATTTATTAAGCATTAACTCTGAAGTTTTCATTGTTTTTGTTACCGACACATCCAATAAAACCACATACCCATCCTCAGAGTCTCGCCGTAGCGTTTTTTTCCCTCTCTGACTGCCTGTTGAAATCATTTGTGAGGATATCAGTATGGTTCGAACAAACGATTCCTTTGCCGACTGTCACTATTTTCCGAATATTTTGAGCAACGTGCATTGAGTAGCTGGACAGAGTTGAATCCATTCCATCGCAGACCTTCACCGACTGGACTTAAAATGGCCTTGGCGGTGAATTGCATGAACCAGCAATGAAACTAATCGTTTATTTTAGTATTTTTTTCCTTGTACTATTATTTCCAGTAAATTGTCTTTTTCCGCTCAGTTCGCGTACCTACGTTGTGAGTTTCTACAATAATCGCCATAATAGGCTCAGAAGGCATTTTTCTCACTCATGAGATGTTTTATGAGCGAAAAGTAGTTATGCTGTTCCATTGTACAGACTTTTACTTTCACGTTGCATGGAAATTTGTGGGAATGTTATCCAGCCCTGAGAGTGGCTGGTGAAACAACCGATTACCGAAGGTTTTACACATTCTTTCCAAATATTTCGCTGTATAGTCGCATTCAACAAACTGTACCACGCTCATTACTGATTTACCGAAATCACCAATCATTGAGTACATCCAAACAAAGTACCGGAAATCGACAGGTTGATAAGGATGCATCACGTGATCTGAAAGTCTATCATACAAACCGAATTCTGCTGGGTACACATTCTGAGCTATTCGCGGTGGCAGGACTTGGGTTAGATTAGTTTATAACAGCCTAACATCAGCCGCAAGACTGGCACTTAAATTACTGACATTTGAGCAAATCACATGCCTGAGGGTACACGAATTCGCAGCTAGTTTGCTTTGTGATAGAGCAACCATCCGACTGAAAACGTATCGGTGATCAAATTGGAAGGAAGACTCCCAAATGGAACTAACGAATGGGTCACAAGTCAACTAAATTTCGGTCCGGTAGTTAAAACCCTGTTTATGGAGTAATGGAAGGATTTCTCTGTTACCCTTTAATTTTTGCAAAAATGCTCGCATTGTTTTTGTTTGCTTTTTACCATTCTTCAACTTAGAGGATTCAAAAGCAACAACGTGTTTTTGTCAGTGAACTTGAAAGATGCCAGAGATGGTCCGAAAAGGATAAATCAAAACACATGAGGTCAGGGCAGTGCAAAGCAACACAAGGCAGTGCAACCAAATCTTGGTAAATGAATATTTTCCCTGATTAGTTTCATAAATCATATTTTTTTATATTGCTTCAGTTGCTACGGTTGTTGATTTAATTGCTCACTTCCACCTGTGGTTGTGGAATAACTTATAGCTACAGAAAGTGGATAAACATAAAAACCTGTATTTGTCAAAATCGCACCAGTTCCTGTTGAATGTTTTTCCATATTTGTCTCAGTTATTCACTGTAGAAAGAGCTTCATGTATAGCTTCGCCATTGTGTGATGAATCATTTTCTAATCAGTGCGGTATGCTCTATTCTAGGCCGATGAGAAAAACCGGCCCACTTTAGAAAATGTACCATAAAAAATGACAGCTATCGTAGTAAACTGTAAGCTGTTCCAGCTGTTATAAACCAAAATTCATCTACGGGCGAAGTATTAACTAAAAGCGCTTTATTTATTGTACCAGTTAGGCAAACCAGTTAGGACTTATTTACATTTTTTCAATCATTTTGCACCTTGAAGGGTCACTTAAAAAGCAGCTTCACGTACTGCAAAATCTTACAAATCATTAGGCTTCATAAATTGGGCCTGAATAAGGCAAAAGCCGTGCTATTTGGAGAATAATGCAAAATACTAAATGTATAGCACGTCATTGAGCATTGGCCCTTTAAGCGGACTACTACTGGCACAGCAAGCAGGGCTATTTTTGTCACTCGTTCACCCAGGAAATGACCCCTTATTAGTGTGCGAAGAGAGTTCCAGTGCAGCCTTGGGTGGGTCAGACTGGAGTTCAGCCGGGTTCGGTCGATTTCATACAACTCAGATTTGAAAGTTTCTTAAGTATTAAACGGTTGATAATGTCGATTTCGTGTTCGGAGAAATTTGTCAACCTTCTTTCGTAAACGGGCGTTTTTCAGCAGTTTCCACATGAAATTACCTGCTGATATCAACTTCGGAAAAATAACTTGTGCAGTAGCTCCATCACGTTGATCACTACAGAACAGTTTTAACCATTAGCACAGTGGTACTGTTTTTGATTGTCGTGTATTCAACAGAAAAATATGACAATAAATTAACACTTCTGACTGATAGGTGTGATCTGCATTGGCCTATTACGGAATCACTGTCTGATAGTCTTTGCTCAAAGTGACTGACCTTCCGTATCTCAGTTACCACAACATAATAACAAAACACAGCTTATCATGTAGGCTCCAAAATTTATCCTTTCTAAACAAATACAAAGTCGTTTGAAAAGCAAATGTCTTCAAATAAAGCGACAATCCTGATAAGAAAACTGCAATTTGGCCAAACCTTTTGGCCAAACCTTTTGGCCACAGTGACAGGCCGAATGTAGCCAAGATGTGTAAAGTGTTCCCGTAGGTTCGTGGTAGTTACAAATGCCACATGTGCTGTAATCTTATGGTAAATTATGTGGATAAATTTGTGATTGCCGATGTGTCCCGTTGGAATCTGCAAAGCCTACTTCTTTTCTGTATCTCATGTGTGCCGTGTTGCCATTGCAAGCCGTGAACGTCGATTAGTAGAGGGGATAAAAGGTTGTGTAATGCTCTTTTTCTGTGTCCAAATAATGGATGGATTAGCATTATTCTCAATGGGTTTGAATTGCTGGCATTGTCTGTAGCTCCTTTGTTTTCTGATTAGTGAGATTGGCTTTTGGGTCACAAAGGTGACGTCTTCAGTCGAGGGAACTCCTACAAAGTGATGGTTCCTTCTCGGTTGGTTTGAGATAATGTCCTCGATCTGAATATCCGAGGGCAGTCAGTGATTAGGAAACTGCACATGATCCATATTGCAGAAGGGACCAATCATAGATTGCTAAACTTACGTATGGGTACGTGTGTGGTCCATTACTAATGTAGACTTCGACCGGTGAGAGTCACACGATCAACATAACGATTTTTAGACCCCTCTTTTTTTGGTTTCAGTCCTTATGCTCTCGCCTTAAATTGGCTGCAACGCCCTTTCTGGAGTACTGTGCTATGGTTATTCGGTAAGAAGCAGCAAATGAAAGAAAGAAATATACAAAAAGAGAAAGAACACAACTATCATACTCATTTTCGGTTTTCGGCTTTATCTTTTTGGTGCTTAATTTGGTGGAATTTTATTTTAGGCTGAATTGCAACATGCTGGTCATATATAGTAGGGGATAAAACGAGCATATGAGATTATTACACCCAGAAGCGAATCAGTATTTTGGACATCAAGGAAAACACCACAGGAAACAAGGAGGTCATGACCTAGTGAAGGAAGCGTGGCATTTAAAGCAAACCTTTTCGGTACCGGAACACAAGGATGAGATATCCTTTGCATCAAACGGGATTCCGACTTCGACTGTCCGTCCATTCGTTTTGCTGGAACCGTTAATGAGAAATAATTTGGTTGGCAACGCCTTTTATTTATTCACATACGTATCACCTTAGCTTTGAGAAAAAAATTCGAGTATAGATACTTAAACTGCACACATAATAGACGTTGTAAATTGCGAGTACAAACCAATATGATACCTTAGAACACAGAGAAGGTGCATTATGAATGTCTGAGGTTCACGGTGTACGCACACACTACTCATGAGTAACCAAAAAAGAGGAAAACCATAATTACGAGAAGTAATCATCGAAAGTTTACTTGTTTATTTGGTCATACTATCTTCCCGTGTTTGCCTATACTAATGTTTAGACCCTTCGAGCATTCGTTTGTTTCCTGTCCTTTATTTTCAACATGTGGTTGTTTTGTCACCCTTGAGAATGCACAAGATGCGCGACGGAGCATAAACTATTCGGGCGCGTAGTGTTTGCCTCTCTCCATCCTTTTTCTGTTACCTCACAAACCAGCTGTAAGTTGTTGTTCCTGAGGTCGGCTTAAATCACTTGTCTCTTCTGATACATTATTAATTTATTGATCATTACTCTGCACGTAGATTAGCGAGTTCGCGTAGCCGGAATTGGGACTCGGAGATCGATTACTTGCTGGTCACTCAATCAACGGATGATTTTCTGGTACCGGATTAGTAAATGAGCAAACTGCGGTTAGTTGGCATTTGACTTATTTTCATAAAAAGGTAGCAATTCTACAGAACATGAAAGAGTAAATGTGTGAAATAATGTTTTCTTCAAAGCATTACACGTTTGTAACAGATGCTTTTGAAAGGTAAATGCCGTCTATTTCATTATCCTTCGCGCTATACTGGAAACAAAAGGAAGTGATTGGTCAGTAATAATCCTACTATTTTTCTTCTGACCAAAGGTCAAGTAGCTTCCATTTCATTTCAAACAGTAAAAATCAGATAAAATGAAGCGAATAATTCCTACAGCTACACTCGTGCGCTCAAACAATCAAAACATAGTTCCGTGGTTAGAAGATCAGTTTCGAGGTACGTAACTATGACGAATAAAGAGTCGCCTAACTGGTTTAAATAAGTCTAAAGTAGATGAAGACGAATAAAATTTATCTCATCATTACAATTTGTTTTCTTTTCTGGAGAAAAATCAATATTTTCTGTTAAGAAAAGAGCTACTTTGAACCTAAACACTCATCAAATACGAGACCGTGAATTATGATAACGCAATTCAAAGGGCTAAAATATGCCTTTTTACGATTATTTTCCTTTGTAAGAGGAATTTTGAATCAAAATTTTACCACAAATACTAGATAACTTTTGTATAAACTATCCCGATTACTTGGGCTGTCAGTCTAGCAGAAACTTGATCTCACTAGCTCTACGCACAAAAAGGGGTGTACAGGGCCATGGACAGCAGAACAAATTCCAGTTGAATGATCGTAATTTCTCGGTTCTATATAATGCAATGCATGTGAATATATAAAAGCGAAAGACTCACAGCCAGGTGAGCAACCAAGAACAACAGTGCAGAAGGTTATCCGGTAAATCGGGACAGTGTAGTCATAAACGGTTCACTCAGCAAGAAGTCAAGCGAAACTGTGCTGTAGCACGGTCACGGTACAGACAGTAAATCAAGAAGCTCTCTAGCTAACAATAGTGATAGCTCCAGCCACAGAATAAAAAAATAATCCATGGTTAGAATATAATAAGGGTTACCCATGTCCAAGTACTAAAAGTAGCAATTGTAAGACGACAGAAGTGATGTGTCGACGTAAAAGGATAAACATGGTAATAAATTTATTTCCGCCACAGTCGTTCTCTGAAGTCTAACGATATGGTACAGTGGCGGCTTGCCTGCGGTCAGTAGATCGAGTCTACGGTGGGAAGCTTTTATGCATGAATGAAACGTCCAGCAAATTCATCTTGCAATGGAAATGTACAGTCATGGGACAATTGAGTCCGGAATACAAACGTAGAATATTCACGCACTATATATCATAAAAACTTAGATCTGAATTGCGTCAATTCATTAAGAATGGAGAATCAGGTCCTAAATTCTTGAGGTCTATGTTACATGTGCATGCTACTCCTGAGTAGGGCAAGAGAGAATGTCATCGGAATACAAACAACGAAAAAGTAATTTACTACCTTTTTTCACTGAGAAGGTTTATCCAATATTTGGCAATGATATCTCTACACTATTCTTTGTCTTGCTGACCTACAGAAACAAGCAAGTCTAACTGGGCTTGAAAACAAGAGAATTATTTCTTACTAATCAAGTAGTCTGTCTCTTTTCCACATTTTACAATCTACGCAAACAACTGCTTGGAACCACTTGTTTTCTCAAACCCGGGAGAATTATGTGAACGGTTGATTTTCGTTCGCTTAAACTTTGGTTAAACAAACGACCAGATTCTCTGAAATATCACACGTTTCTGCCAGCTTAGATATTTTGCAGCAAAAGATTCTTATTCTATCTGTAGAACTTATTACGAATCATGATATCTTACCAGGTTTATTGCGGTATTTTTTAGGAAAATTTGGGCGCTGAATTATGTGCTCAAGTGATGCTTTGTCATCTACTTTTTTGTGTGAGGGTTGTTTGAAATACCATTGACTTGCCTCAATATGTTCACCGGAAGCTTTTAGCCGATTGTCATCTAACCGTTGATGTGGGCACCACTGACAGATAAATCATCAAGCAAAAATCGAAAAGTTAGTAACCGGCGAATGTTCAACTCAAATACAAGCTTCTCACATAGCTGAGAGTACAAAATGATTACGGGCATACTGATCGAAGCCAGGATATGTTGATCGTCGGCACCATTAGTTGAATCGGTGACTGGCCACTAGAAACTGCGTTAATGAGCGGGGGGGATGGCTTTTTACACCTGAAGAACCACCATTATATTTATTTTGAAACTTCCCAACTGTCTGCTTGAGTCAGACGATGAAGCGCAATATTTGCAGAGCTTCGAATAGCAAAATTCTGTCAAACTTGTCGTTGACTGCACTGGAACACTAAACACTAAACAAATGTGCCCCAGTCAGTAAAACTTATTTCCAGATTATTCCACTGAGTATTGCCCTATAGGTCCTAAACGGCCTGATCACTTCAGCTCACAAGGATGGGTTTGAATCGATCCGAAGCTTCGTTAGTTATTTCTTTGAGACTGACTGTTCCATTCAACTAATGATGTGCGCTGATTACAAAAGATTCCCTTTTTCCCATAATGAGTGTACCTGTGTGTGACTACTTGATAAACGATTGAGCTGTCGGGAAATAGTCCTGTCTCCTACTAAACTTTTTGTGCCATTACGCGAATTTTTCACCGAAACCTACTGCGACTGTGGACACCCACTGAACAATTTTCAAAAATTTTTGAATAGTTTTCACAGCAATTAATCATTATCAAATGTTCTTGCTCCAATTTCGGTAGATACCTTAAGTTAAATGAATGAGTTATTTGCACAAGTTTGGTTCAAACCAGAATTTGGACGGGGATATATTTGAAAAGAACGGGTGCTGACAAGCATCGAAAATTAATCCCTGTCCGCTTTCCCCGAGTCATCCGAATAAGAAACTTGTTTCCATCCCAAAAGGATACGCCACAGTTTACCTTTGTTCGCAAACGATGATAACCTCTGCACGTGCGTCAATTTCCCTTAAAAACACTTTGCTAGACCAGAAATTCATGGGAATCATTCAGGCTGTTCAAACTTGCGTGCATCGTTTTCTTGTTCTGGATGAGGTGTAGACGAAGCATGTAATACTTCGTGACCAACCTGTAGGTGTTCACCCTACTGTCCAGTGATGATCTTCATGGCAGCTGCATTTAGCAATCCCCTACTGACACCTGACTAGCGCTCGAATTTCAGTCTACTGTGTGAAAGAATGTCGTTGCCAGTAGTATTTGCTGCTGGAATGGGCTGATGCTTTACTTAGAGACTTACAATAAACTTACGCGACTACCGAAATTCCCTCTGTCCATGGTAATGCCACTCGTTTGTTTTCAACGTGGTATCTAAGATTTAAGATGGATTACGTGCAAAGAGTCACAGTTGAAGGAAGAAATGCTGACCTTAAAACAATTCTATTTGTGTCCTAATCATCGTAGATATTCCGCCAATTTTCCTCTAATTTAGTTTCGGCATGAATGCTTTTGAATAGTTATACGAGTTGTCACTGAAGTTCACATAATTTACAACCGGGATTCTGAGATATAAACTAAAAATCCAAGGTGTCCTCACTAGGTCATTCATAGTCCTGAGAGGCACCAGGGTTACGCTCTATTTATCATCAAAGTTTACGGACAATGGACGGGTTCCAGAATATTCACTGGGGGTTCATAGTGTGATGTTTAAACTATTCGGACATCGCCTTTCAGATAAACTCGTTTCAAATTTGGGAATGCCACAACACTAAAGAATTCTCAGCAGAGGTTGAATAAGGCGGAAAAGTGTCCCGAAATGTTCCTAATCTAACCAGATGGGCATGAATAAGCCTACTGGCTCGGCTCAGAGCCTGATCTCTTCTATGATGAGCATAATCCTTGAAGGCAAGTAAGGTCATACCCAAGTGGAGCTAAAAACTGAGAGGTGGAAAGAAAAATCATGCCGTGCTAAAACATTTGAGATATCGGGGTAACACAACAGCTTGACAGCACTTTCCGGGTAAAGTAAATTGACAAAACAATTTCTTGCGGTAGTCCAGGATACACTAAATCCAACCACAAGGCAGTACAGCGAAGCTGGTTTAGTAAGTGTTGAACTTCAATAACAACTTAATTTTATCGGATTATAAAAATAACAACAGCTATTCTATTCTATTATAGATTTACGCACAAGTAACGTGTCTGTATGGGTATGAACGCAAAGAATTCAATGCAAAATTTTCTACTAATCCATTTCTGTTGATTTTCGTTTTAGTTATTTCCATCAATTGCCTCATACTTATGGGCTCTGTTTTGTTGCCATCTCTCAGGGTTATCTAACTGGAATAGACATAAACCGAAACGAAAGCTGAAAAATGTCACATGTATACACCACGTAGATGAAGAAAGAGGTTGAATGTTAATATATCATTGGTCGTCGCACCTGGCCATTCCGCGTTTCGTTTCCAGCCAACCAGCAGACGAATGTAATG
Source organism: Fasciola hepatica (assembly GCA_948099385.1). Lineage (NCBI taxonomy): Eukaryota > Metazoa > Platyhelminthes > Trematoda > Plagiorchiida > Fasciolidae > Fasciola > Fasciola hepatica. The sequence goes on from CANUEZ040000105.1 coordinate 5,325,923, forward strand.
CACCCGAACCCGTAAACCCAGTACGTCCTACACGGTCAGGCCCACTGGTTGGGGTTTTCATGTTTACTTTCAATATCGACGATTGATCACATCCACTTCCAACCGCTACTTGCAGTTTTTACTATTTAGCTATTAGCCACTCCTGATTTTACAAAACTATTACAACTATAATTAGAAGAGACAGGCTTATGGGATAAAAGGTGCATTTTAGTAACCCTTTCTAACGAGTCCATTGCTCGATGCTCCCTGAATTGGTTGTGTTCCTAATGTAGATATGTTTTGCAACATATCTATCTGCCAGGACGGAGTATCCGTCTTTCCGTGTCAAGTTAAATTTCAGTAAGGTTTTGGAGATTATACGACCAGTCATCACGTAGGAAGATCTTCATGATATTCATTTCATCGGAGATGCCTCAATATGAAATTTCGGGAGTGGCAATACTGACGGAAAGAGAAAACCTGAGCATAATTGGTGACGAATTTTCTTACCTGTACCATTGGCAACGTTATGGTGTGAATGGGTGAGTTAAAAGAACTCATTACAACAATTGCTGGCTTGAGCAGACAAAAACAAAATTGTTCATTTTGTCCGGTTTCTTAACTGGCTGTCTCTCACCGTAGTAAATCAGAGCATTACAGGCCCCCGATCTTATTCGTGAACATCGAAACCGTTCAAAGTGACAAATCAAGTCCGTGACCTACCAGCCGCTGTTCCATTGAATTAGTCACTTTTCCGGCTCTAAGGTTTTTCTGGGTTCGGTTCGAAATGAATTACTCTCTACTCCTGTGACGTCATCTGTTTCGGTCACTAGAGTCCACCCGTGGTTCTTTTAAAGTGGCTTTTAGTTACAGTGGCATGGAACAAATCATCAGTCACCATTTCGAGGCTACCATTTCGTAGCAATAACCTACTATCCTATTGTTAGTTATCGAATACATTCTTTTCGGCCTATAAGCTATTCGAACGCATCTACTTTGATCATAAGAAATCCACTGACTTTATATGTTTAGCTAATCTCCTAAGCTTTAGCTAAGGAAATGCAACATATTCAGAAGAGGCAGTTAAGGATTTCAAATATTTGTATTTTTGCGTTATCTATTGGGCGCGCTACATCAACATTCGTCTAATAGACCCCTCAGCACATGACCTATATTTAGGAAATCCGATCGAAATAAAAAAGGTAACGAGGCCTAACGTCTAGCTCACACGATCGATCTCCCTGGTACCTTTGTGCTTTGGCTTCTTTTGGTTCCCCTGCCTGCGGCCACTAAGCTTATTCCCATGCACACCGGACTTTCCTTTTCGAATAGAGCAGAGCTGTATGCTATCGGGCGTGTCCCCAGTTCGTGGTTAGGAGAAAGGCCGCACCCGTGGCTAATCATTGGAAAGGATGAACTCGCCAAGTGGGCAATCGAGGATATGGCGGAAGTATTCCTTGGCTAGCTTTCTTCACTTTAAAATGTCATATAAGTCTACCGACAGCACTGTGATGTGGTGAATGTGGACCTCCATCAAATATATGAACATCGCTCCCCTTGGTGGTCCACCCACCTGACAAGATTTCTAGAAGAGCCGAATGAAACCATACGATAGGCCACTGACTCATCTGGATCAACTTTGCTGCTTTGTAAGAATCCGTTGACTTTGAAAAGGCTAGAGGTATATTCTCGATGAAAATCGCCTGACCTGTTGAGAAGGACCGAGATTTTTAAAGGCCCATCATGCGAACAATCACGTAAGACCCCAGTGATATAAATACTGAAAGTCATACTCTGTTGTACCTCCCAACCTCCATTTTTATTGCTATTGTAGCTTTGGCATCATACGTGATTTTACACCGGTGCAGAGATATCATTAATAACAATACTACTACTAACAATAATATTAACAATAATAATAATAATAATAATAATAATAATAATAATAATAATAATAATAATAATAATGAAAACATGCAGAGTAAACGAGCATGTATCCCTTGATTCTTTTTCAGGCCATCCTTATAACATTTATTTATCACTAGAAAAAGGGGAAGAGTAAGAAGACAGCCAGTAAGTCTGTCAGTTGATTTGCCATGAGATAGATTAGTCAGCCAATCGATTGGTTGGTAAAAGATAGTTGTATGGGATGTGGTGAGAGTCATGGTGAGAACAGGTACTGACCCGGATGGACAGTAATAATAATGATACTAACACCATCCCTGTTGTGTTGTTTCGATGGCCCTCGTTGTTGATTTGGACTATCATGCTGTTTTTCCGTCGTTTCGGTGAGATCCACTTGTTTGTCTGTAGGATTCCTTTTATTTTTGATGGGCTGCCTTCAATATATTCACTTTTTCTTCTGACTTTGGCACTTGTTTGACTGATGAAATGTACTCTTTATTCGAGTATTTATATAGCCAGACTGAGCTCGGCCACATCATGATGGGATGAAAAAACTCATACTGGAAGAGACTTCTCATCATGAGCACAAATCATAGACTAACATGCCAAAAGCGCTAATTTGGTGGGAGCTGATAAACAAGTAAAGGGAATCCACCTGTAGGCAGTCAAATTACATGCTAATTTGCTGTGGCTGATGTCATTGTCTATTATTTTATTGAAGGTTAGACTGAGTGATCCTTATGCGAAAAGTCAGAAGCCCTTCAGTGTGGTCTGGTACACTCGTGCCTCGTACACTGAATGCACTGCGCGCGAATAACCATGCGGATGTAAGGACGATCATATTCGTTTGATACGGGTCGAATTTCTGTTTTTACTACTGAAACAATTCCCAGTAGCCAAGAGTTGACCACGGATAAGGTGAGAAATCTGACGAAATGCACCGGTTATCGAAGGATGAAAAACACCATTCTTAATCATTTTATCCGGAACAGATGTATTCCCAGAAGGCAGAAAAATGTGCCAAGAAGCACAGAGCTTCATGGTGGCTCCTCCTGACCATGTATGTTGTCTTTAATTCAAGTGGTTACTAATAGAACTGGACATGAGAGCCAGCAGACGCATCATGGCCACTACTCAACTCATCCGCAATAAACGGGTTATCTAAATATTGGCCACTGAGAATCATCTCAGTGAGGAAAGATGGGCACAGAACAGTCGGACAAGATGTACATGTACTTTCACGCCAGTAAGAGGACTATAGACACTGAAATGCATAAGAACCTACGGCCTGCTCGTAGTTAAGCTGATCGCATGCGTACCGATGTCATACACGATCAATTAGATGTATGTGTGTGAGCTGATATACGTTCACTCAGTAAACACTTCCCTTTGGAATGTTCCCAAAAGAAATAAAGTGTGTTCCCCTGGTGTCAGCTATCCAAAAAAGTCAAAATGTGTTGCATGCGCATATCCTTAGTTTGCTCTCAGAACGCTGTAAAAAATAAACTACAATGCTTGGTTCATTCTACGGAACACGCATTCTATGGCTTCGACAATAAACTTCCGCGGTGCTCCAAAAACAAAACATCAGGAGATTGTCAGATTCAATTATCAAAATCACAAAGTAAAATGTTGTTTAGGGGCACTTCGCATGAAAACTCTCATGAGAACTCCATTGGAGATGTAAGCATAACCGTGCTCATTGCGATGTATTCGATAGAAGGAGCTCGAATCTTTCTTCCTCGAGTACACAGATATAAGTTAACGGAAAACAATATGCACGTGCGGTCAAATAGGGATATCGCACGAAACAAAACTCCATATTTCTACCAAACACACAAACACACTAATGAAAACAAACATACACACACACACACACACAAAAATAACGTCACAAACACAAACACCACGGAGACCAGCATATACCAGTTACAACCAAATTCAAGCACATCATTCCAGTCACTCAGCCGAGACCTGAACCCAAACCCTACTCCACAAATCAATCAATCCATCATTCATTCTCTCACGCATTCATACACACACACTCTCTCTCTCTCACGGACCAAATTATCGATTGTCCCATTCGGACAACCAGTTAATGAGTACTTTGTCCCAGACTAACACATATACACATCAGTAATTTTGTATAAATCAAGACATTCAGAGGCTATATGGTCTATTCGTAGTTCTTTTATCTCCTCAAGAAATTTGGTCACACGCGCCCGTGCATTGTTCCCACCGATTTGGTTGCTTATTGGTTTTTTGCACGTGTGGTCAATTCTACGCACACATGTGTGCGCACTGGCGTGTGCAGTTATGTATTCTTTTATTATTCATCCAATTCCACTCGATTCCATTCGATTTGAATCAGTCCCACTTGACTTGATTCTATTTGATTAGGGTGCAATGGATTGGTTCAACATGACTCGATTCCATTCCATTCGAATCGATTCGATTCAATCCGACTCGACTCGATGGGATAGGACTGGTTTAGATTGGATTTGATCGCAACTGATTCGCTAATAATTGATTCACTCCGATCAGACTAGAATTGAATGGAATCAATCAGATGAGATTGGATTCGATTGCGTTGGAAAATCTGACAGTCAAATCATATGATTGGTCCGGTTCACTGTTTGTGAGTTATTCTTCACCCCAAACACACTTTCTATCCAACTTCCGATCTGCCTGAATACACACAATTCTATCTCCAATAAATTCACCGTCATGCTCGATATCGATCTGAATAGCTCATTGTCTCAATGGCAAGCCCGCATTCACGCTCGTTTGCACTCTGGCAAACTTCAGCGTAGTGTCGATCTCATGCATGATTAATCTTTTAGTCTTCCACTCTTTCATTGTCGCAATCTCTCTCATGCATCCGGTACTTTTCTCACTTTCGCTCGCTGTTCGTTACTGTCGCTCTCTTATTTTGCTCTTTCTCTTGCTCTCGCACTCAGTCCGGTTGTATGTTTGTGCCATCCTTATTGAAATTTCGTGTGATTGTTTTCGGTCGTTTGTGAATTGGATATGTGTTGGCGATTGTTTTATTGAATGATCCATCCTTGTCGCGTCGGTGATTCAGTGGTGGAATGTTCGCCTGCCACGCGGGTGGCCCGGGTTCGATTCCCGGCAGAAGCAGACTCGGATTTTCCAACCAGGTCCTCTCGAAACACTACACAATATGGGCACCATCAAACAACCTAATCAAATCGTACCACATCACATCAGAACATTGTACACTTATTCAACAGCACGCTTCTTAATTCATACCGTCCCCAGGAATTTTGTGTATTCAAATTTCTCTAACCATTTTAACGTTACGTTTCCATCAACGAAGATTTTCAGTGACCACTCTTTAGCAGCTTATCCAGCTGTGTGACTGCCAGGGATCAAACTACCTTAAATGACACATTGATACCACCTGAAATAGACATTTTGTGATGAAATAAATTACAAAAAGTAAAATGAATAAAATCGGTTGGGTGTAACCGAAAGCAAAGATTACTATGAGATATTGTTTATATCATCACATTTACACTGGTATATAAGGCCCAGCGCAGCAAAATGTCGGCACCCATCTCACTCACTAGCCCCGTGAATGACCATGACCTTTGACACTACCGGTACTTTTTCGAGATTGATAAAAGACTTCTACGAAGATCTCGATGAATTCACAACCAACTTTCGAGAGTTCCAGCTTTGCACAGGTACCGGCTTTTACACTTATAACGGCCGTACATGGAAACAGGCCAAAAAGCATCAACTAACAATTAGCGACAGAATGGCGTATTATTTCGTGAAATACTGTTGTGTCTATTGCAGCTAAAAAGGTGGAGGTGGATCAAGGTTAGAATAATTGTATGCTAATGTGCGGAGCTTTCGTCACCTTGGTCGTCAAAGGAATTGGATATTATGTTGCGAAGCGGTGTATTGTCCATAGTCATAGGTTCCAAATAGGCAATCCTGGTTTATATGTGGCCAACCGAAGGCTGACAGCGTTTCAAGAGTCTATGGTGTATGACCTAATGGATACATTCCATAATACAGCTGAATTAAGGGGATATACTTGTCGTATGTTCAATAGGCGTCTGAACGGCATGGACTTTCGGTCTATACTTGTTCGACACAGTCACGATGCACGTGGTAACGTAATACGGGTAAAAGAATTATTGGATGGTAAAGGAATTAGCCAGGTAGTATACGAGGAGAATATAGTTAGGTTTCTTTTCTTCATACCCAGCGAGATGATTCCAGTTGCTCGCAGATGCAGCCAGGTGACTCTAGTTGACGCTACCCACCCAATGAACAGCGGAGGCTTTGTATTGTGGCACGCTATGATAGTGGATGAAACAGACTTAAGTCGTAGTATTCTGTATGCGTTGCTGCCCAATGAAAGCAGTGCAAGCTACAGAAAGGCTGTGGGTTTCCGGCATGAATACTTACCCGCAACTAGAGAATGTACAACAGTAGTGGTAGATCGTAGTCTGGCTCAGTTAAACGGGTTCAAGACTCACTATACTGAAGCCCAGGTGTGCTCTGCCAATTTCGTGTGTTGTAAGATATGCGAAAATGGTGCAACCATCCAGTTGGAGCGACAGCGTTAGAAAAGATCTGTGTTTTCTAGTGGATGCGGAACGTGGTGTTCGCAAACAGCGAGTCTGCTTTCGAACGATTTCGTGCTGCTATTCAGGCACGCAGCTCCGAGGCACTAGGTTACTTAGTAAGGAAGTGGATACCGTTTAAGGATTTCTGGGAGGGTTACAAAGTAAGACAAGTATTAACTTTGGGTAATTTAAGAACTAACAGAGTAGAAATCAAAAATCGACGTCTTAAGACAGGACTTTCACCCAGGTCAACCTTATTCCAGGTTTGTGAAAGAATTACGAAGCGGGTAGCATCTTTGAAAGAAGTTTCGCAAGTAGACTTGGTAAGGACCAAATGTCCATATGCAAGTTCCGTAATGTGCCACATTAGCTGAAACCCTTGTTTGCCAAGCTGACCGTATTTGCCCGTGGCGTTCTCCTTCGCCACCTGCAAACCGTGACGATCAATGGTATCTCTTATGTAAAACATAAGTGGCCAGTAACAAACAGTAGAGGTTCCTCCGTTAGGGTTACCGGCGGCAGTGTGCCACACTGCAACTGTTCGTTCAGTCGTAGAACGGATAACACACCGGTCAGATATCGCCACTATGTTTGGCCGAGAGAAAGAGACCCGAAAAATAATAGGACTTCCCACAACTTCGAGTACAGTTGACGAGTGTGTGCTGCGGTCGGAACCACCGAAAAGAGATTTAACCATAAAACAGGGAACAAAGTCTAGAAGGGAACAATTAGTCAAGGTAAAGTTTACTGACGAGAGCGATATTCAGGTTATAGGAAACCCTTTGCAACCTATCCAGTTTCGTCAACATAGGGCAACTACGGTCAACCAATTCCGAATAACAAGCAAGAAACGAAAACTGGACAGGTCGCCGTCTCCAATCAACAACATCTGAAAGGATGAAACAACTTGCTAATTTAACGTGTTCGCGGTAAAAGTCGTGTAGCGATTTACGTCGTCTTCAGTTCACCACACTTTTTCTATACCATCCCACTAGACCTAGTGAGAAAATTATTCTGCCTTCATATCATCTCATTTATTGTGCGAAAGCAAAACAGTTTATATAGAATACTAGGTGACCACGGTCAAAACCATGGTACGAAGTTTATTGGTCCGGAGCTCCTCCCGAAACCGGATCTTCTGAATTGCTATTCTGGTTGTGTCCCCGATTGGCTGACGTCTCTGCGGTAGGTTAAAACAACATTCGGCCGATGAATTGCTGGTTTTCGTTCCGTTCGATCAAAATAACTCTCGGCTATCGATTGGCTGGCTCTGCTACGTTTAGTTGAAACAATGCATGGCTGTGGATTAGTTGATTCCGCCCGCTTCGGTGAGAGCGACTGATCGCGGCTGATTGGATGGTGTCTTTCCGTTTCCTCACAAACTAACTGGGTCATCGATCCGCTTGGCTGGCCTGAAGTTCGCCATCAATTTCGGACAGGCCAAGATGTGCTGTCTGGTAACAAAACTAGGCCGTCTATCGACGCGTCAGCAAATACCGTAACAACACTAAACTGTCAAACTTTTCATGAATGGCCTGATTTTGGTTACTATCTCGCAGTGTCAATCAGTCAGAAGCGAAACAGATAGAATAACAGGAAGTATGAAGTGCAGCTAAGTTAGCCATTTTGTAAATTGGGTAGACGGTAATAGAATTCAGATGTAAATACTTCACTGATGAGTGGAAAATTCAACTAATTCGATGAATATTACAAACCTGTACAAATGAATCGGTCGGGATTGAATCCATTATAGTATTCTATCACCAAAGCAACTGATTTGGACCTCCATTGCCCTTAGTCAGGTAGGATGGGGGCCTCGCAACTCGCGCGTGCTTGGGTTATATTGTTCCAATATATCTATTCGTAGCCTTGTTTTTAAGTCAGCTAAGTTTGACATTTTCGAACCTATTTGACCGCCAATCATTCCGTTGTATAGGTTTGAATACCTGATGGATTGTACAAGCTGTAGTAGGTTTGAAACTTATTCAAGCTTTGGCTGATATGATAATTTTACATGGACGATAAAGTTCTTTTTTTGACTGAAAAGATTTTCTCTACTACCAGACACTCTGCACAGTACTACTCGAACTCGTCCCGTTGTGCTTGACTCTGTTGATTTTGCTCTCTGTAATTCTGATTTGGAGAACTTCTACAAGTATTCTGCTCACTACTGTTTACTAACACAATTGCGAATCATCACAACCATATATCTCGTCCGTCAGCAGTTAGGAATAAGGTTGACTGGTTGAGATTGTGTATTTTGAATCCTTTATACCATAGTTCGAAATGTTCAAATTGTACTTCAGTCCCAGACGAACTACTCTGAACCATCTAATCTTTAACGCTACAAAATGTCAATTTTACTGTCCGACTTGATGAACCTGAAAGTCAGAATCCTCACCCATAAATTCTTAACCGTTAATTCTGACGTCTGGTAAACATTTGATTATCATTTGTTGGCTGACAGCCATTTGGTCTCCACTTTCCACGCACAAACTTCAGTTCATCCGACCAACCATGCACTCGGAAGCCCCAGACTCGGTTTCTGCCCTTGAAGTTCAAAGGAATGTCAGCCAACAAAGTATCAAATGTCCCACATAGTACTTGCAAGTAACTGTGTGGTATATATTTCATTATCAATTGAGGCGACATCATCTCTGCTTAGGGACATATGACACTTATTAGCCCAAGCTCTAAACAACACCAATATTAAAAGCCATCGAGAATGCCTTTTATTTCGTAGTTATATGCACTGAATTACTTTTGCCCACCCCATGACGGCTTTACAGTCATTAGGTTTATACTGATGAGTGTATACATGCAACAGCTGTCACAATTGATGGAGTTGTTTGAAATAAAAAAGCAACCAATTATTCTACTACACGTTCTCGTGAATGCGGACCATGAGCACGTACTCGACGAGATATTTATCTAATCTAAAAGCAATAATCACATTGTGCAGTCTTGAGCTGTATTACTGATGGTCAGAGAATCATGAAGCAGTTGACTATGCATCAGAATATGTCATATGATGGGTACTGTGAACTACCTTTTGGAATTTGATATAGTCAAAGGAATCACCAGACTGTTGAAGCTTTTATGAGCCCGCCTGCTGGTTCATCAATCAAGTTCGAAGGAAACCCCATTGGATTCATTGGGAATTTCCAGTCTACTGTCCTCCGATATAAGAACGAACGTGCTTACCTGCTGGATTACTTGCATTTTGCCTTTGAAGGGGAACCAGCTGAAGCTATACAGCGGTGCGCCGTCCTTGAGTCACAGGAAGATTATGACGCGGCCCTACAAATTCTAGAACGCCGATTTGGCAGGTCCCACGTGATTGCCAGAAAAGGTGTTTTGATGAACAGAGTAAAGGCCCAGTGCAGAAGCAAACAGAAACCAAGGCTTTGGTAAAATTGGGGGACCAGATAAATGTGTGTTCGGCCACAATGAAGATTCTCCGGTATCAAGCTGGTCTGAATGCCTACTGGACGCTGAAGGCCATTGTGCAACGACTGCCAACCCGCGTTCAGTCCAGGTGGTTCGACTGGGCACCCATTATTCTCTGATCGGAACGTGAACCCACTTTCAATGAGCTGACAAGTTTTGTCGCTGATCAGAGTGATGCTGCCTTGGTTGGCCTCGTTTACGTATCGTGGCCGACCAATCCTGTTTCTCAACGGCCAGAATGTCAAAACCCCACTAGCAGTTTATACTTCAGAGATCAAATGGCCACATTTATGTCAACAGAGTCTGAGTCACCTGCCACAAGCATGAAACCAGCCCCTAAAATGATTTGTCCCATATGTAAAAACTGTCACAACTCATTTCAAGTGTTAAAGGTTACCTGGCGGTATGATACCGTGAAGAGACTGAGACTGTGTATTTTGTGCTTGAAGCCAAACCATGTAGCTAAAGACTGCTGTTCGCGAAAGACTTGTGGTCTGAATAACTGTGAAGGCTAACACCACCCGATTCTGCATCGACCAAAACTCTCAGAATGTAATCGTGAAGATAACCTGTCACTGGACAACTTTTCGTCAGATGGTCATGTATTAGCGGATGTCGAACGCGTTTGCCGGAACTACCTAGTGAACACTTTCAGTCAAGTGGCGAAGAATGACCGAGGTCGGCCTACGTAATGCAGTCGAGTGTTGTAGGCTAGGCTGAGTCATTCTGTCACGTATGTACCTTGGAATGTGTCTGGCCATTCTAGTTCACAGTGATCGGTCTGCCCTACCGACGTATACTTCTTTGCCGCTGCAAGAGAAGGAGCAGATGCAATTGGAGGTAGATTCGACCAAATGGCGATCTTTGAATGGGGACAAGGAGAGGCTCTGTATGAATGAGTGAAAGCGTACTGCAGCGGCACAGTATGTTCCATGTAATGCATTTTTACTTTGTTCAGTAATAAGCCGTGCTATTGACTCTCCTTTGTACGGGAGAGACATGTAGATATCTTTCTTGGGCTGTCATTAGATAGATGACTGGGTTTGGCTTCTTGTCTGACTATGAAAACGAGTGAATGCCTCAGGATACCAGTTATCATGTAATGGGGCGAACATAATTGTCTCCTCGTTTGGTAGAGTATCTTAGGTATAGATTTTTCTTGCCCTGAAGAATAGGATTCGAACCAGAGCTGTTTTTGTTCTATTGTTGAGAAGCTTTCGAAATGGAGGTACTGTCCAGACCAAGTCTTCCTCCAGAAAACGGATCGCTGAATAGATCTGTCTCCTCTTCGATTTATTAAAATATCTAGGAAGGCTAATGACCCTTGTTGTTTCAATTCACTTGTAAACTTCAAGTTCGGATGAGCTCCATTGAATCGCTTTATTAACTCTCCGATATTTTCTACATGATTCACCACAATAAATTTGTCCTCTACGTATCTCCTATAAAGAACCTTCCTGTAACATTATTCATGTCTTAATAAAGCGACGAGATTACCTTCTGTCTCTCTAAGTCCCATAACGTTCAGATTTATATTTACCATTGTATTATTTTCCAGTTAAACAGTTGGTATTTTTACCTGAGCTTAGTCATTTACCTTTCCTGATACCTCAGGGTTTATAAACCACCGTCTCTTGATCAGTTTTCAAACATCCATGATGTAATTGCTCACTGATAGCAATGGTCTGAATCTTGTTAAATTCATGATTCAACGCATACTTCCAGTTAATTAAGTTTGTGATTTATCTACTAAGTTTTGTTATTTTAAATTTAACGGTGCCACAGAACCGCATTTTGTATCAATAACCAAATCAGAACATGAAATTGTCTCGATTGACCTATGGCTTAGGCCTGTTGTTTCTCGAAATGCAACGTCCACCTCTCTATTCTATCTACTGCTGATTTCTCTAGACCTTCTGAGCTAATAAGCACTTTGAACGTTGATGACTAAACGTTCCGCCTGAAACCGTTTCTAGGTATGAGTTTCAGCTTCATATTCCTGATTGTTTGATTATGTAAAATACCCGCCCCATTGACCTTGTTACCTCCCGGTGCACACGTATTTTGGAAGCTTTATTCTTAGCCACGTTCTCAAGTTTTGTTTATGTGTCAACACTTGTCTTCAGGACAAATGTCCGATTTTCACCCAGTGATAATTTTGCGTACCGTATATGGATTAGATCAACCATATCGTTATTGCGCTATCGAGAATTCAAGGTAAACCAATCCCGAATGTTCTGTGGGATCAAGCGTACGATGGGAGTAATTCAGAGCTACTGCTTCTATCGAATCCTTGTGAACTGTGTGCCAGTTGTGCAGAAGCTAGGACAAATTATATATATATATATACATATATATATATATATATATATATATATATATATATGCACGCACATACATGTTTAATAAGAATAGTAGAATGTTCGATTTGCTTAAGGGCTGATTCATCATATATTATGAGTACTGAAATCATCTTTGGTGCCCTTGGAAGCACAGCACAACTGTTCCGTCGTTGGCATGGATTGTCAGTATTGCCTACCCACTTGGTCCCAAGTGGGACTCGAACCTGGAGTGCATGGTTACGAACCACACACACACGCACACACGCCAGGCTACCCGGGCTGGCCCTCCGATTCTCCGAGGCAGATGACGAACGGTGAATGGGCCATCGAGATCGGTACAGGACGTGGCGAACAAAGATATGAAAGCATCAATCACTGAGGTTTGTCATGTAGGATAGGTCTGACTTCCGAATTGGAGGTCATTAGATACTCCAAGTAGACCTGGAAACAATAGGCTAAATTTTAAAGTACTGCGCTCAATAACTCGCCCATATTCGTACGTATGACACCACTAAAGCTTATCTGGATATAGTTTACACTCGCTGTGCTTCAATGTTTCGCGACCCTGAATGAGCGATGCTGCAAGATGATGGGGTTGCTGATTGGATCAGTTGATATGAACCGGAGAACCTTAGTAAAAGAATCATTCTAGGACTGAGACCATAAGCCGCTTTTCCGTTTGGCCCTCAGATATCAAATAAAATAAAAACCAGCAAATAAATTAGTGACAATGATTTTCATCACTATGGCTACAACCACCCTCCACGTAGAATGGAGACAAGAGAAGTATTGACTAGGACAATGAAAATGGTACGTTGACTGCGCCCAGCCCTAGATAAAATGAGATAAATAATGACGTACAACGGAAGGAGGAGGAAAAAATGTTAAGAGAAAAAATCAAGAAGGGCGTTATCCGAAATGAAATCAAGAATGATTAGCCGTCATTATAAGGCCCGATTCATCGGTGTGTACTTAGTTGTGCTACTACGATTGCTTAGGTCCACAATTTGTCCGGATTCAAGTAATCCCAATCCTCTTCGCGATAAGGATAATATGCCGCCCCACTCACATTGCTCGTGTAGATTCCGGATAAGATCATCGAATCTCTTGCCCATTCGGTCCAATTATCACCCGCCAATTTCTCCGTGTAACAACACTCAACGTAGCCACGTTTGTCTTGCCGTAATGATCCGACCAAAGCACAATCCCACGAATCCGCACTGGATAAACCCAATAAATAAAGCTCTTTGGGAACTGGGACATTTAATCCTTCATAGCCTCGCATATTAAGTACGTCATACAGGTGAATGTGCTTAATGCAGTAACTTTGTATTTGAAGCGCACTATAACAGAATAAAACGGTCAAGAGTAATAGGCGCCAAAACATGGACGATTAGGATCTGAAGGACAGGATGCCGGAATATGGGCGATATCGATTTATAAGTGGACAACAAACAGTAGTCCTGGGTCGATGACGCACTTCCAAATCACCACGTGATCCTTGTGACACACGTGATTTACTACGCTAAGCTGGTTGGTTATCACCAAACAGCAAAGCAAATGGAGAGTTATTTGAAATATTACCTTGACTAACGAGAAATAGAGTGAGCCACAAAAACCGAGCAGTTACTGATCGAAATTAGATTAAATTCCAGCAGTGGGAGTCAACAGAACCCACATTCACGGTAAACTGCGGCGATCATTTTTCCAAGTACGAAAACGGAGGCAGTTGATCTTATAATTCAGTGAATTATATTGATGTAATGCACAATGAACAATTTTTTTGTTCGGCGTCCTTGAATTTATCACGCTTCCGATTTATAGATATTGTTTGTGCCCAACAAGTCGCACGCTGAACATGGGATACTTGTGTGGTCCCTACACAGATGACAGTGCCTCCACTGTCGTTAACCTGTGAAAATGGATTATGGAGGGATTTGACATTCAGAATAAACGCTCATCAATACAGTGTCGTAGTCGTTATACCTATTGTTCTGGACTCTGGCCCAGTGGTTTATTGGTTCGTAGAAGACCAACTCTGAATCCCCGGTCAGAGAAAGCGAACCCGGTAAATTCCGTGTAGTATAAAAAATCACAACCGAGCACTAATGGATGCATACCTCAATTTGTGGGTAATCTGGCTACAATGTACAAACCGGTCAATGAATGCCAAAGTTCTCTTGACCCAGATCAGATGGATTGAACTTGTACTCAATAAGTCTATAGTCCAGTGTGCCTATTCACTTGTCTACTCCAACTGTGTTGCACATTCACCGGCTCCTCTTTCCATGACAGCTTGAATTGGCGTCGTCTATGGATCCTTGTTTCTTTAACCGCTATCTGTGCTTAACTAGTCTGTTAGTTTTATCTTATGGGGTCAACCATTAATGAGCCCCGGTTACCAGCGCAACGTTTATTCCAGCCTTGTCTCCCAGTTTATTGATTCACGGTTTTCTGCGCAAAATCCTCTTGTGTTATTATTTACGCAATCATAACCATGCCTTATTTCCAAACCCATCATTGGTATGATAATCGTTTCGGTGCCGTTTTTGATCTCTTTCTCCCTGTCCCGTAACTCGGACAGCCTGACTGATACGGTCACACGATACCATATCAAATGGGAACCATGATTAGTCGCCTTTCACAGTCGTCCTCGACTCCACCTGCGAGCGTTTGCTGCCCTATTTAATGGGTGATTAAAGGTCACTCGACTGATTGATGCATTGTGGCCGGATTGCTCACTCGTCTGCCCCACTGATTACGTTATAATGCACGCAGATTACCGAATCCGCTTTCTCCGACTAAGGATTCGGGATTTGTGCTCTGTCACGCAGTCATCCAAGGACAGCCCGGTACAACAGCAGTAATTCTGGTTGTATGAGATGCAGCAATCTCATTGGCAGGAAACGTACTAAGAAAGCATCTTCACGTAGAACTGCAGTCAGAAGTGGTGGACTTGTTTAGCCTAAGTACGTCAATCAGTCACGTGATGAAGAGGTGCATTGTATGCGCTTGAGCGATGAGGTATATAAACCTGCTAGAAGTTGCTTTCAGTCTGCATAGGCATTATTTGTGATGGAGTGAGTCATATGCATTATACCGTTGGTTAAGCATAATTAGCGACAGGCGACTACTTCGGAAAAAGTGAACCATTATAGTGCTGAACAAATCCTATTATGAAGCCTATGACCGTAGCATAAAATTGCCACGCTAAGCCAACTAGGTATCGGGCAAGGACAGATAATATTCGTGGCACCTAATAAGAAAGAACTCGATGATAAATGATGGAGAGTTCAGGATACATCTCCAAAAGACATAGGAAAACATAATTCGATACTGACAGAAAGTAAACGGTTAAAATGTGGATGTAAGTAAAAGTTATTTAAAGAACTCCTGGATGGAACAGATTCGTCCGAATTCGGCATTTGATCATGTCGCTCAGTCCCCTCAGCCACCGATGAGACAAATCTCGTAGACTTCGAAATGAACTCTAATGGATCTTACACGAAACAAGAAACCGTTCCCAGACCAACCATCCTTACACATCCTTCATTAGCCCCCGGTCTATTTTACTGTGCACAAAAATAAGTCTACCCCAGGACAGAAGCTACCTAGGGAGTAGCCAAATTTGAAAAACGAATGCAAATTGAAGAGTTAAATTATGAAAAAGATGCTGGAGTACACCGATTTCTGACACTTCTTTTCCAGTTCGCTACTGTTTACTTGCCATGATTCAGTATGCTTTTGTGGCGTGCTATTCGTAACGGCAAGCGTATTATATCAAGATAGGACGGTTTATAGCTTTCGATGTGCTGGTCACCGTACCACTTAACTGTTGCCATAGAAATTTTGACCTCGCCGGTGTTTCAACTCTTTAAGTCATTACTTTTGACGAAAAAACACGAACGGAAGGTCAGATTGGCACGTACGGACGTCAGCTTCTACCTGAACCCGAAAAATTCAGTGGTAAACTGGGGCTGATCCGTCCTCTGGTCGATCTACACTCGTAGAGTAAGTGAACAGGGTGATTCCGTTTAGGTTAATTAATTAACTATTATGCTACTGATGGGTAAGGTGACTCTAACATCACATGTAGATGTAGTAAATAAAGACAACCCAAGAGATTTCATGATTTCACTAATCGGCAGGGACTGAAAACAAGATCCAAGCTTGAGGCGCCTAATGAATCGATACACGGTTTTAGATTTCTGCGATCTAACACAAGTATACTTGGCACACAATTTAACTGTAATCCACGACAAGCTGGAAGGGAGGAACTCGAACTATGATAGTGCCGATGATCAGATGGAACCCTGATGCGTTGTTTCACATTTCATATAATCACATGGGAAAGACGAACGCATATATCAGGGACCACAAACAACAACCAGGAATGAAATACCTAACCTTTGTGCGTAGCAATTAGATCCATTCCATCACGCATGAGCGCATCTCTCACTTCGTATGCGTCCATTTCACATACCATAGACTCGGTTGTATCTGTCCCCCAGCCAACCGTTTCTGCAAGTATTCATTTTTTGGTGTCCAATATCCACCTTCCCAATAGCCTTATTTGTTTTTTATGCAGTCTTCCTCACTGGCCGGATCATGTTAACCGTGACAACCACTGACTCCAGCTTTGGTGATCTGCAATTCAGTTTCACGATATACTGCCGTGAAGCCTCGAAAGGATGCCTGCCCACTATCTTTTTGTTCTGGTGTTTGAATCGGACGTACTCAAAAATCTCCTCCAAGTTTTACCTAATAAATGGAAGGAAATAGAAGTTACTACAAGAATGACCGCAAGAAGTGGTGGACAGACTGAGGCGGTAGACAACAGTGAAAAACTTTCTCGCCTAACGACTCCATTACACGCAAGCAGAGTGTAAGCGAATTAGTCAAACAGGCTTACAGGTCACTTGCTCAGGACTATGTTTACAACACCGGGTATGTGCGCACGAGACTCGAGCGGAGTTTAGTTTGAGTTAGGTCAACCCATTACCACTTCAACAGATTCGAAAAAACACATACATCTTGCGTAAACCCTGGCGCCGTATCATACTGGATAGTTCGTCAGATAAACTGACGTGGGTTTACCACCCCGGCCCACCATGAGAAGTCGTGCATACCGGGGCTTTCTTCTTCCCATTTGTTCAACTTGGTTATTGGCATGGTCACTGGAACCACTTTATTTCAATGTCGCAACGAACTTTACCCAACAGGTGTGTAATGCCTTTGTTATTCTCAGTTCTATACAATGAGATTTATCATGCAGTGTGGACATTCAAACCATAGAAACATTGCATAGCTGTTTCATCCTTGTCAGGAATCCTCCGTAATGCACGTACAACGAGCCCCAAGTGGGGCTCGAACCCGGGTTAACGGTTGTGAATCGAACACCTTAACCATTAGGCACGATGAACCTCATGTAAAATCTAATCTCCTACTAATCATATTATTGATTCATAAATCATAAAAGAGAAAATCTGAGCAGGTCGTAAAATTTCCCAAAATGTATAGCAGTTGTTCCGGATGCGTTTTACACCAAACTCACAGAGGGTGCTTCAGATTAGGGCTGCTTCAATGCCAAAACTGACCCTGACAGTTGTCTCTCCCGCAGGTGCAATTAACTACTGTCTTTCAATGACCCACGTCACTTGTCACATCAATGTCACACCCGTTCGTCAATCGGTGATTGAAAGCAAGCTGTGACAGTTAGGCTTGTTCTCCGATGCAACTTAGGAATCTGGCCTTCTTATTTGGCCAAAACCGCACTAAACATGAACAGGCTGCACGTAATTTGACACATGCTGTCTTCATCGTCGGGTGTATTGGTTGCTGAGGCGGGTGTCGGCTGAAACATGGGTAAAAGCTACCGATCCATGACACGGTAAAACTGAGGGAAAAACCTAACAGAAAAGTTTTATCTCGTGTTTTGCGCCTTCTGAGTGAGATTCACGAAACCGACCCACATAGTGGTTAAAAGTATCGGGCGACAACTTAGTACACTCACTGGTAGTTTCTCCTGGTTACGTCGTTAATGTCTGGTCTTTCTGCCATCTTCATGCTGTTTTCTTATCTTTTCATCGAGATTCGTAGGCACGGTGACTAAAACTGTCGACCTTGGAACACGACTAAGGCAATCAGAATGAAACCGTACAGAGATAATATTGCAAGCTGTAGCTGAATACGAGATGCTACACATGATTCGCAAATAAAGCAGTCCTTCAGACATGACCGATTACCGGGTAGAAATGATATCGACTACCGCAAGATATATCTTAAATGTGCAACAAACTATCGTTACAGTATCACCAGGACAACTGGATTCGGGTGTCAGAGGACCTGTGGTTTATTTTATTAAATTTTCATGGCATGCATGCGTATGAGTGCAGTGGAAGGGACACTCCCCACAGCTCCAAAGGCCTAATGCCCTACTGGGGATAGCCTGCAACCGGACCGTGAGACTTGGGGTGGAGAACCAAGTAAGATCCTACTAGGTCAGGTTTGGTAACGAGCCGCACGATAGCGGGTTACTGATATGATCCAGGCATAACGATGACAACTAACACTGGTTGTTTACCTTGGATATCTTTAGCGTAAGATGACGCGAGCAGAAATCAACCGACTGAATCTAAAATAATAATGATGATAATATCAAGAGCGGACTTGAATTTAATTTATTGCGATGTTTTGCCTCCTGCTCATAATAAATTAACGAGCTTGATTGGAAACATGAAAATCCTGATAAAAAATTACTCAGTTGGCGAGCCTTCAAAGTTAAGGTGATAAACAGTAACACGTCCGAAAAAATCAGTGCTGCTGTGAAAGACAAGTCGATAGTTCGTGTACGCTTTGGATAGGTGAATCGGGAAAGTCTGCAACAAATTGCTGTCTTTCGGATAAATAGAGATGCATTCCTCCGGAGATGTGTTGACAGATCCCTCGTTCCAGGCCTCCAATGAACAATCCAGGCCGCAAAATCCCCCTTGAAATTGGATGTGCATAGACGTAACCAGTGAAGCAACACTGAGTTTCACATGAATCCATTGAGGACTGCCTGAGTCGGAGTTCCAACAGGTTTCCGGATTGCCATCGAATAAATGCGACTTCCCAAATTCTTTAATATTTTTATTGAGCGTTGAGCTAACGCTCACGCGTTCCATGGAAATGGACATTTTCCATACCTTATATCGACGTGTTCAGACTGAAAGAAGTAATGAAAGAACCGATACATTATTGGGTAAAAGTTCATGCTTATTACAATATTTAGGTCAAAAAGATACAAGTACATCAGGGGATATGATCTCTGTCTGGTTCACAGGTCTGTAACAAATAAACTGAATGACGGGTGTTTTGAAATGAAGCGAATCCTCAGACACCGGTCCAAATGATAAACCGTGACTTACAACCTAGATGGTATGTCAGGCATGAACGAGGTCCGCAGTGTATCGAAAAAACGATGCGCCGTGCGGTGTGTTAAACAAGAAAATATAATTTCAATAATACGGTGTTGTCGGTGGAAATAATGAGCCAACGTTTCGGATACCGTGGATAACCTTTCTCCAGGCAATTTTACAAACAAACTTTCCAACTGGATCAACCACCATCCACTCAATCAGCGCTGTCTTCCGAACAACACTATTCCTAAGTACGTGTATAAAACCACCAGACAACTCGATTCGTTCTCATAAAACTGCTTTGACCGCATCCCGCACGTTCTTACGGCAGGAAGTACTCATGACACCACCGTAAACATAGGCCCCATGTGTTACCGAATACGAACTCGATGCTTGTCTGCACCTTTTACCTCCATCGAACGTTTTGGACGAAGTTCAGATCGTGATCCGACAGCGAAGACTGCGTGCTTTCAAGTCTTGTCAATCTCGACAAGTTTGACAAACTATCGAAAGAGGACTAAAGTCAAAGTCACAATAACTGCAGGTGGTAGATCCCGAAGGTCTCGCAGAGAAATTATCAGACATACGTTTGACAACGACGGAACTTCAGCTGCTACAAAAAGATCTAAATTTTAATTTACACCAAAAATCTTTGTTGACACAGGAAATAGTTCCTTCACTGGAAAAACTTCCAAACAAAGAGGCCAACCAAGCCTGACCGAGTATATGCAACATCCTGACGAATCAAAAACCAAATGCGTCAAATACAAGATGGAAAATAGGCGTTGACAGCGGTAAAGCGGGACCATTCTATTCACATCACCAAAGCTGACAAACGCAATGTTACTGTCATCTTAAATGGATTAGACTACAAATCAAAAGCATTGGAACACCTTGTAAGTGGACCTAATGGAAAAACTGAAGATAGAAAAGCGAAAGCCGCTTTTTACAAAGAAAAAATCCATCGCGAACAAGTATTCATCCAACCTCAAACAAAAGCAGCCCAGATTATTTATATTCCTTGCTGACCTCTGATGTTTGCTTAGAAACTCGATGTCCATTATCGACCTCTGAAATTATCACTGGTTCAGAACTTTGTCTTACTACAACTTACTTTACCTTCAAACAGGAATGATACAGACAAACCGATGGCGTGGCCATGAGATCTCCTGTCTCCACAATTGTTGTCAACGTTTTTCTACATTCAATCGAATTCAAAGCTTCGGTGGCTGCAGCCTGCTGGAGCGTATGTCGAGATCACAAACAAACTGCGCTTGACACAACTACCTTTCAAACGCCGTATATTATATTGTATATATATATATATATAATATATATATATATATATATATATATATATATATATATATATATATATATATATATACTTTACACCGAAGTGAGAACAAGCATGGCACCAACGCAACAACTACAACAACAGAGAAGAATTACAAAGCCAGGGGTGAGGGGTTAAGAGTCAAAATAAAGATTACAACAAGTATACGCAATTTTTTGATATTTTCATCGTACACATTTTGTGAATCTGTTTGTCTGTTTTTCGATTGTTTATGGGGAGCGGGAAGTCAACAGACAGGCCATACAGCATTCATGCCACCGGATTCGGTTCCGAGCTATATCTCTTAGCGTTTCTAGCCAACGGCAATCTCCATCTCTTGGGCCTCAACCAGGAAGGCGGGAAGCAGCAACCGAAGTCAAAGCTAACTTCTTCATGCCCCTGCGCCAAGTTATAGCCTGACCGCCGAGTCGTCTCTCCCAGCTTTGCCCAGCACGCGCAAAAAGAGCATGAAATGGTAAACGATGGGCGGGCATGCGCAAAACACACCCGAGCCATCAGAGGTGGTGTAGAGAACGACTATCAACACAAAACACGCGACGACGAACCTCTTCAATGCTCACCCGATGTTCTCGCCAGACACCAGCAATGTTTCTAAGACACCGGTGATCGAATACAGAAAGCCACCGAGCATCCTAAACACGGAGGGACCAGGTCTTACAACCGTAAAAAAGAACGCTACTAACTGTGGCACTGTACATCCTTCCCTTGAGGGAAAGCCGGATGTTATGGCGGCACCACAGATGACGCAGGTTCGCGAAACCTGCTCTGGCTATCGCAGTTTGTGATGTGATCTCCTCCCCAACACCATCATCAGCTGTGATCAAGTTCCCGAAATCTAAGAGATCCTCAGAGATTTTACTGATTTCCATGGGCTGACTCCGAAACAGTTGAACCCCGGAAAAGTGCCCATGGCGCGGAACTCCCCAAACCTAGTTAAACATAGTCAGCAGCTGTTTTGCCGCATTGCCTGTTGGCCTAGTGTGCCAGTCTGCAAACATCAACCGGACAGACCTCCCATTTTATGGTAACGGGACACGAAATGAGCACCGCAACAGACATCATGTGCCCAGTCCCTATTTCCGATGGTTTGTTGACAAAGGATTATGTCATACAACAGCGTGTAAAATGGGATACAGCATTTTGTATGGCCAGATGCAAGAAAGAATACTATGACCGTAAATGTTTGGAACGCCTGTTAAGCCCAGAGACCGAGTCTGACTGCACATGAAAGCACCACAAAGTGGGATGCCTCGAAAAACTTTCCTTCAGTGGGACGGTCCGCGCATTGTCCAAGTACTGTCAGACTGTTACATCCACTCTCAGGCGAATCCGACGTAAACCCCACTAGTTGTACACATCAAACGACTAAAACCCGACACGACTGGCAAAACTCACGAATCCCCGGAACAGACTGAATGCGAAGTCACTGCCGAAGGAGGATCTGCCATTGCGCTGCGGACAATGCAGTCTTGAGAGGGAGAGGGCAGTGTGGCAGAAACTAAGACGCGGCCATTTTCACTTAATGACTGATGAGTACCCCCCTGGCCTTTAATTCCAGACCGATAACTGGATGAGACAAACATAAAGATACCCGACAATGTTTTCCTCGACCGAAAATGCGCCTCGGATTCAGTTGACCAGACGGCGCTATTCAATGCTCTTCACCGGAAAGGTATGCCCCAAAAGTTCGTGAATCTACTGAGGTCACTGTACTCTCATACTTCTGGCCGCATAAGGGTTTGCGGTGAACTATCCAGTCCATTCGAAACGACGAGCGGTACTCGACAGGGATGTTTAATTCCTCCATTCTTGTTTAACTTCGTCATGGATGAGAAAATAGTGAATGCCTCGGGAGATCTCCAGGATGTGGGCGTACAGTGCCCTAGTCTCCGTTCCTCCTCGGGAGTAGAAGCCATGTGGAAGTCAACAAATGATGTGGCAGAGAGAAATGAAAAAATTTACAGCGGACTTGGGCAAAGTAGGTGCCTCACGCCTTCGTGGTTGCAGTCCAAAATATTTTTCAACCAGCTGGCTGGAGACACTGAAGAATATGGCTGCGAACCGCGAACAGTGACGATCGTGTTGTCACTTTCTGTCGAATCAGAATGATTGATCAATGTGCCTTTGGACAGTTGGTACTATGAGGGCGTCATTTCTTTTTCCCTCCCGTGTAGGTGCACTCCCTGTCCATCTTGCATATTCATACTTTCTAATTCAACGCGTGACATGGTGAGAAAGGCAGTGGTTAGTGGGGCTTGCCCCTCTGTAAAACTCTACGGTAATGATGACGGGGACATAAGATTACCCCGACCAATGACTACTTTGTTTCAAGGACTATGATTAATTTTCCCGCATTTTGATTGGCCGTTTGTGACTTTTTGTAATTCTATATATGACTGTGAACAAGGAAAAAAGCCATATTGAATTCGCACGAATACATGTTGTTGCTTCCCGTGACGGTGTTTTGAATTCGTGTGTGAGTACTGGATGGCCGCAGCTTCACCTCGAGTTTTGCTTTCGGGTCCCGCACGCCAATCAGAAACCCCTCCAGCACTTTCTGCTACCGATTGTGTCGCTTCTGCTGGTAAAGCTAGGGGTACCAATCAGTAGAGGGCCATCAGGTATTCTATCAATGTCTCTCCCACACGCCGCTCGCGCAGAAAAACTGGTTCTTATAGTCTTCCGTCGAGTGCATTCCTCGAATGCGCCGTTTTAGGATCGCAAACGACCTACTGGCTCCTTGTGGTAGATCACAATTCATGATTTTAGCGTAAGCATCACGATGCAGCGACGATAAAACGGCATCCGCTTGACTGGTCTGTGGTGGCCGCTGCACACAGCGTCGTACTTGAGACTCCTACAAATCGAAGTCATCTCCCAGTGCAAAGTTCTCTCGGATCCCATACACAATACCCTGGCTCTCCGAATTCACTGGTGCGTCTTCTCGTTTATCCCATTTTACTTCTCCGGCTTTTTCACTGCTCTGATCCGGAAAAACCCTCATGCCTTTTTGTTTGAGTCCTGCCGTGAGTGCCAGAAATGTGATATGCGAGGCCCTGTAAATGTAGGAAACTCGAAGTTCAACATTCAGCGTCCACGCACACATCCAGTACTCAAACGAATTCAAAACACCGTCACGGGAAGCAACAACATGTATTCGTGCAAATTCAATATGGCTTCTTTCCTCGTTTACAGTTATATATAAAATTACAGGTCGCAAACAGCCAACCGAAATGCAGGAAGAATATTCACAATCCCTCAGTCTTTAGGATTACAGGCTGAGGGAAACCTCCCGTGTAAACCTCGTCACGACAGCTCTTGGATGTGGTCTCAAGGAAGAGAATCAGACCACTCAGCAGTCCGAAAGTCGTTCAATTTCCACTTGAAGGTTGAATCGTGCACCTTTCTCACCACTTCGGGTATGCGGCCGCAGCGCCATACTCCAAACGAGGTCTAACGTGTGTCGTGTATAACAGCCGAAAAGCATTATAAGAAAGTTTTTCGAAGGAACGGTGAATTGCTCTGAGGATTCTCCATGCTGAGGCACATGCTCTATCTGTATGACCTCTCGTTTTCAAGTTGTTCGACAATACCACCCCAAGATCACACTCACAAGCTGTCGTTTTCAGCAGAGTACCAGGGAGTGTGCAGTTTGCCGTTGAGTGTATCCGACTTATGCGCACGTGTGCAGACTTTTCTAAGTTTATCAGGAGGGTTCATGTATTGGAACAATGCGTTAGCCTGTCCAGATCGTCCTGCAGGGATTGTTTGTCCGTGTCAGAAAGAAGTACTCGCCACATCTTCAGATCGTCAGCATAGAGTAAGCACGGCGAGTTTAAACAGGTTGGGAGATCACTGATATAGGCCAGGAACAAAAGTGGGCCGAGTATCGAACCTTGGGGAACACCACTGCAGGCCGGGTATCACGTGGACAGGGAACCAGAAACTTCAACCGCGAATTTCCGCCTTCTTAGGAAGTCCTCAGTCCAATGTAGAAGTGGGTCAACTATTTCCAATGGTTTGGGCTTTTGGAAGAGTCTGTCATGTGGTACCTTGTCAAATGCCTTACTGAAGTCGAAGAAAACAACATCCGCTGGATATTCTTCAGCCTTCACCTTCGCTCAGTGTTCTCGGGCCAACAAAAGATTGGAAATGCATGAGCGTGATTTGCGAAATCCGTGCTGTGCAGGACTAAGCAGGTTGTGCTCATTGAGATGTTCTTCGACGAACTTGGCTATAAGCCGCTCCATCACCTTGCAGACGACGTATGTAAGGCCTACCGGTCTAAAGCTGACAGATGCCGCTTTGTATCCGCCTTTGAACATCGGTACCAAAATTGCTTGTTTCCAGTCGTCCGGGAGTTTTCCAGTTGCTAGTGAGGTGTTGAGCAACTCGGTAACTGGGCCCGCGAGAATCTCGGCTAGCTCCCGTGGTACCAGTGGGTGGATCCCATTCAGGCCGGGTGATTTATATGGCTTAAGATATCGTACAACTATCATAACTTCATCCACATGTACCATTTAACTGCTCAACAGCCGGTGTCCTATAGAACAGACTTAGCGCCACGTATCCGCAACTGGTTAGTTTCGCCTTGCATCATTGCGCTTCACCAAGTCCTTGAGGGTCCGCAGATAGGTCAAGAATGTACCGAGACTCCATCTCTGATGTGCATCAATACGCCAAGTCCACCTCTGGACCGAATTCTGTTCGAACGGAAGAGACAGTAGCCTGGGAGGGATACTTCCGCGTCCGACATCCCCTCATTTAACTAGGTTTCAGTGGGAGCTATGATCACAGATCTTTTGGCTGCTGCGAATGATTCCAGTTCGGTGCGTTTGTTAAGTAACCCGCAAGCACTACTTCTACCGCCTGACCATTTATAAGTGTGTTTAGGTGTTCATCCCCAAATCTCTGCGGACAGGGGCCGTCCAGCGAGTGGTTGTTAGAAACGGCCACGTTAAGCACAGTCTCCTCTTTAGGACGCGAAAATACTGAACATAGTGATTGACCTCACCCTTTACACGGCGCTTCCACATTTCCGTAAGGGCTAGTTTGTGTTTCTGACGGTTCTTCGGGTCGAGATCCTTAAGTAGTCGCACATTTTCGCCCTCGAGACGCCAAGAACGTTGCAGCACTGACTTAGATTGGTCCTGGGGAGAACAATCTTCAGCATTCACAATTGTTCGTCTTCTCGTAGTTTTTCCAAGCGGAAAGCTGCTTCGACACGAATCGAATCGGTCAATCGATCTTCACTCTCCATGAACAGCTTCCCGAGGATGGTCCGCAGGGCATTCTTTCCTTTTCCCACCTATGTAGGTCCACTTTCTGTCCATCTTGTATATTCATACTTTCTAATTCAACGTGCAACATGATGAGAAAGGCAGTGGTCAGTGGGGCTTGTCCTACTGTTTAACGCTGTACGATGAGGATGATAATGATGATGGTCCGCAGTTGCAGAATATCGTGGTTGAGGCGTTTCTGGGGAAGCGCTACTGTCGCTTCTGGGAGGTTGGCAACCGAAAAAGTAGTGAGATCGCGGAGATGGGAGTGTCCTTGAAGCCTCTTTCGGTTTAATCCCTGCTTCGTTTTGTCCGGGTTAGATGGCCGTAGGGGCTGCCGATGGGAGGGGGCGGACAGAGACCTTTGCTGTTTCGGCGGCGCTTTGTTGCAGTAGATGCAGTACCGGACGTTGATGCACTCTCCGCATGTGTTAATACGAACTGAACTGGGAACTGAAAGCGCCGCGGTATCCATCCCACAGTTCTGGTTTCCTGTCACAGGCGAGGGTAGAAAAGTCTCAGAGTATGTCTTGGCGCGGGGGCATTCTGGTCTGAGGTTACGGAAGCCTAGCTGAGCGGCGCAGAAATCCGGGACACAACACACATTGTCCGTGGTTGTAGCACATAATAAATCCACCGGTGTAGCACATTCTACCCTCAGTGAATGTTTTCCCCTCCGGCGGCGATGACGATGGTGACACTGGCGAAGATGATGATGATGCTGTTGTTTCTGCTGCTGTTGATAGTGATGAGCAGGTTGATGGTGGAGATGATGATGATAGTGATGACTCTGTTTTATCTGTGACAGGAAGCGCCATCCTCGCCGACTGCCGTCTTGAGCACGCAGTGATCAGTTCAGTTCAGTTTGCGCAGGACAGGTAATAGCCACGGTCAATCGAGCGTCCAGAATTCCTTCGGTGGTATGCACACCAGTTATGCACCCACCACTGCCGAGTGTATTTCGTCGAATCCCCCCCCCCCCCTAAAAAGGAGAGGGTAACGGAAAACCCCATCGCACATCAACTGCGAGAGACATTACGCATCGTGAGCGTTCACTGAGACAGTATGCGATAAGCAAAAACGTCGAGTAAAACATATTCCAGAAAGACCACAGTGCTACCCGTCATCCATCTAGTTAACGTACTCGACGCTCACTACAAGGAAACATCTCGTACCACTTGCAACTTAGGGCACCTTTGGGGGCTACGGAAATGCGCCGACAACACAACTATCTGGACACACGATTGGCTTTGGCCACACAAAGTCCTGTGCAAACTGAATTGAATCGAATTAAACTCAACCACCGCACGAGACTCGCCCGTGTAACATGCAAGTAGCGGTGATCTTCCGCCGGGGGGTTGAGCATGTTTGATCTGCAAAAGCACAAGAGAAGGACAACCTCCATGAGCCGAAGCTCAGTAAGTGTATCAACGGCATCAACACTTACATAACTCGAACAACAACATGACGGCTTACAACCTGGCCATTACACCCGGGTCGTCCCTGAGCGACTCAGTAACCGCACAACGCAAAGTCGATTGAGGTCAGTTCAGTTCAGCTCAGTTCAGTTCAGTTCAGTTTGCACAGGACTTGGTGTGGCTAGAGCCAATCGTGTGTCCAGATAGTTGTGTTGTCGGCGCGTTTCCGTAGCTCCCAACACTGCGTGATTTTCTTTTTCTGAAAGGCAGAAATTTTGTGCAGTATCTGCCCTGGCAGAGTAAGGTGGAAACAATATGTAAATTGCATCTGACCCTAAAAGCTGCTTAAAATAACTCGGGGTATACTGCCACCCAACATAGGTCTACTGCTTTCTTAAAATCCTTCACAGTTGGGGTATTTATGACCTCTTCCGGGAGCTTATTCCAATAGGGTACCACTCTATTCGAGAAGTACTTCGCCCTAATTTGGAGCCTCGAATGCTTCCTTTGTAATTTAAGGCTATGCCCCCTTGTACCTCTCTCGGGGATCAGAGAGAAAAGGTCCTCTCGTCTTATTCCTGACAGTCCTTTCATTAGCTTGAAGGTTCCTATCAAATCCCCACGAATGCGCCGTCTTTCCATCGAGAACAGGTCTAGGGCACGGAGACGTTCTGTGTAGTTAAACCCCCTTTGCCCAGCCACCATTCTAGTGCCTAGCCCTTGCACTTTCTCCAGACAGTCGATATCTTTCTGGTAGTAAGGTTCCCAGGCCTGCACGCAGTACTCCATATGCGGCCTAACTATAGCCTGATATATCGGAACGAAAATATCCGGATCTCTACACGACATAATGGATCTAACTCGAAAGAGTTCTCTCCTGGCCGTATTGGCTGCTGAGGTGCACTGCTTTGACGGCTTAAGGCTATTGTCCATTATAACGCCCAGGTCTTTGACCTGCGAGACCACTTGCCCACACCATTCTCACTAGCCCCTGTATTCGTGGTCAAGCATTGACACTTGGTGAGGTTTAGTGGAAGGTCCCATTTGCGTGCCCAGTTTTGTACTGTTAACACGTCAAGTTCTATATCTACTCCAGCTATCTTGACGTCATCGGCAAACTTAAGGGTGGGGTTTGTAAGCCAACGTGCTAGGTCGTTGATGAAGATGAGGAAGAGCGGAGGGCCGAGCACCGAGCCCTGTGGCACCCCACTTGTTACACCTTCCGGTTTTGAAACATGACTCCCCACCTTAACACTAAAGGTTCGCCCTGCTAAGAAACTACTTATCCATTGTCTTGCCTTTCCAACAATTCCCATGGACTGCAGTTTGACGTCCAGAAATCTGTGGTTCACGGAATCAAACGCCTTGCCGCAGTCCAAGTAACAGACCGCAATCGATTGCCCTTCGTCCAAACGCTTAGTTACCTCATCGAGGAACAGCAGGAGATTCGTCAGACAGGATCGCCCTGCCACAAACCCATGCTAATCATTTGATGTGAGGTTGTGTTGAACCAAATGCCCAGAGATCTGTTTCCTGACTATTCGCTGCAGGCTGTTACACAGTACTGAAGTCAAGCTAACCGGCCGGTAATTTTCCGCCTTTTGCCGGGGTCCACTCTTGTAAATGCCTACCACTGTTGCTCTCCTCCAATCTCCCGGCACAATTCCCTCCCTAAGTGACGTTTCATACAGCTTCGTCACCGGAGCCTTCAGGACCTCGGCCAGAGGCTGAACGATTGCTGGATGAATCCCGCAACTCCGCGTACACTTCTTCTCCTACAGTAAGTTCGGATATTGGAGGTGCCTGTGGGCCCTTCATTCTTTCCTCCAAACTATTTTCTGGTCGATATATGCTATTGGAGAATGCCAGGAGCATGTCAGCCTTGTTCTCGTCGTTTAGAGCTAGCCGTCCCTGTGCTCCTTCCAAAGTTTCTACACTCTCTCTCTCATACGTTTGTGAGATTGCACGTAGGCGTAGAATCGCCTAGGGTTTGTGCGGACCGACGCAGCTAACCGACGCTCAAAGGCATATTTCTCCACTCTTTGGATCTCTTGAGCTCTGTTCCTAGCCATCTTATAGCTATTCCATGCCCCTTGAGTTCTGTACAGCTTGTACGCCGCCCATCGTTGACTACGAATAACTATTGCCTTGCGGGCTTTTGACTTCCACCATGGGGGTAGATTTCTAATGCTTGCCACCGTCAGGGGTGCGAACTCATCTGTAAGTTCGACTAGCCCCATCTTGAAGGTCTCCCAACGTTCCTCTTCGGAGGCATTTGTGTGTCTTGAAGTCTTGAAGTACTACACTGGTTCGAGGCTTCTAGCCCAATTGTTCCGGTTTTCGATGATGTCTTTGATTTTCTTTCGGATTCAACGAGCTGTAACAAAAGTAAAAAGAGGCGGGGGTGGCAGCGAAAACAAAATACACATACAACCATGCTTTGTCTCACTGTGGACAGTGCCTAGAGCGGAATGGGTTGTGACACTCATGAACATATATGCAATAAAATACATCTATTTCGCATTTTTGAACGGGAATCACTGGAAAAGGCCAAGGTAGAGGTAAAACTTTTCTTGAAGATAGTTTTGTTCTACGGGAGAGCAATATCTTCCGAAAGTGTTTTCCACAGAGTAATGACCCTATAGCTGAAAAAGGTTATTCGTAGTGAACTGCTTGGCCCTTCTGCTGTGACTACGGAGAGAAGAGGCTTGACAGACGGAGAAGAAGCAATCGCTTTGACCTGATTCAAAAAGGCGGAACATCAAAAACAGATCACCTCTTACGCGTCTTTAGTCAAGGGGATAGATATTGGAGAGTGAGAGGCGGACGGGATAAGGTTGATGGAACATACCCCATCCTGCTTTGGTGGAGGCCCTCTGAACTCCTTCTAGGATCTCACGGTCTCGGACAACCAACAAAAGTCGGATATACGTGCCGGAAATTATGGGGAAATCTTCCTTAAAGATGCGCAGGAAGGGCTTTCGAATCATATTTGGGTCCCGAAAGGCAGACTTGCTCACAAATTGGTGATGATGAGAGAAGGACGAGTTACAATCTAACCAGAAACCGAGCACCTTGTTTCGGTCAACCCTAGGCAGTGTGGTTGCTCCGTTAACGGAAAAAGTGTGACCAGTCTCTCTGCCGAAGGACATGCTCACGCATTTGTCATCTTTAACTGGAAGGTTCCAATCCTCGGACCAGTGTTCTGTTTCACCAGCTACAATTTGCAGGTCTTCGGCGCTTGAACTCCGGAAGGTTACATTATCTACGTACATGATAATGTTGGCAGGAAGGGCTGACGGAAGATCACTTTCGCGGATCAAGAAAAGAAGAGGACCGAAGATCGACCCCTGGGAGACCCAAGTTGTTACTGGGGAGGGTTGAGACAAAACATTCCCCACCTTAACCACAAAGATGCGATCGGTAAAGAAGCTGCTTTGGATGGCAAACATGGAGCCTGTAATCCCTTGTGTTTGCAGCTTATAAGGAAGGAGGGCGTGAGGAACCTTGTCGAAGGCCTTAGCAAAATCGATGAATACAGCGTGTGTGAGCTGGCCATCATCGTAGGCTTTCGTCAGACTGTCGATGGCAGTAAGGATATTGGAAATGCATGATCTACCAGGAAGAAACCCATGTTGGGACGGGGAGAGGATCCTATTTCTAAGCAGATGAAAAAGAACCGCACTCTTCAGAATTCGCCCGAAAATTTTACTGGTTATGCTAGTAACACTTGCAGGTCTGTAGCTAGAAGCAGGATGTCTACTGTCCTTCTTATAGATGGGTGCGATGACTGCTTTTTCCAGCTACTAAGAAGAACTCCATCGTCAACGCGTCGCTGAAAAAGAAAGGCATAAGGAGCTGCTGATGTGTCCGCGGTTTCCCTGAGAATACGAGGGTGGATTGGGTGGGGACCCATGGAGCAGTATTGGTTGAGCAGTCAGAAATCTTGTGCGACTGCAAAAGTGGAAATAGTGATGTGGTTAACGGCAGTGGCCAGAGATATCGGGTGTATGGTAAGGTGGGATGATATGGATAAAGAGCTAAAAACTGCACGAAAGTAGGAACCGAAGGCCTCGGCTACTTGGCTGGGGGAAGTACTTTGGGTCCCGATGTTACACAAGTTTGAGCAATGCGTTGCCGAATTCGCAACGGATCCCGAAATCAAAAGGCGATCATCCATGAAATTCGACGATACCAGATTACTGAATGAACAATGACACCAAAAGGACACAAACCTCAATAATGAGGTCACAAGGACTCAAAGAACGAGAACCAAATCGGGCTTGCGAGCAAGGAGCACGTGCGTCACGCAGGTCCACAACAGGGATATGACAAAGTGGCGCTCTGGGCGCGAACAAACATCAATTGGTCCATAAAAACAAACAGTTCGTAAAGACAAGTCAGTAGTGTAGGCAAATGAGTGATGTTAGGAAAAACACTGAATCGCGAGGGTAAAAGGGGGATTTTTCATGACCGGCTGTTACACCGCCCACCAAAATCCTCCCGAATCCTTTGCAGAGTCAAAGGTTTGGTATAAAGGTACTGATTCTTCCTAGCTACCTAGGCCCTGTTGTCAGCGCAGGCGCCTAGTGCCCGTCGTCAACTTTCTACTCACGGTCGCACCTAACCCATTGGCTACATAGACGTGAGGCTAGTCTACATCTTCCACAAGACCAAATGACCGATGGCGAGCCTGAAGGGGCACATAGATGCTGTCCTTGGAGAAGCCGTCCTGCCCTGGCCGTATGTACTAGCGGAAGTGTGTGTATGATGTAATCGCAGCTACCTCTACACATGCAAAAGACATTTCACTAACGTCAACAAAAGCAAATCGCGAACACCGTCACGTTCGGTAGAGGTTACGGGACAAAGCGCGCATCGGGTATGTATGTGTGTGTCTGGATGTGCAAAGGAATCGGAAGAAACCTGCTGTAATGTGTTTGACGGAGACTATGTGGTTTAACGAGTACAAAGCAGGTGAGTGTGCGTCGGGGTGTACGATGGTTCGATACGTCAGTGTTTCGTGATTGCTTCCATATATGGGGTTTCTTTACCCACCTCGAAGACTAGTGCGAAATGGCTTACCGGTCCTACACGTTATCAGCTTCTCCGCCCTCAATCTCGAGTATGTTAATACTGCATATGTCACGAATTATTGCTCCGTTAGCTGTCTTTACCTTCACCGTTTGTAAAGGAGTTCAGGAAACTCCGTTCTATGCATTAGCATCCATATTACAAACGACATTTATCATTCGTATGAACTATCTTTGCTGAAATTCCGATTGTTTGTTTTATTTCTTTAAATCTTTGTCACAAACCGGACTCCTACCGTTGCCTCGAGCGAGAGTCGCTCAGCTCGAATTTCGTTGTGACTGTATTTGGTAATCTCATCTTCTGTAGCTAACCTTTGCTGTAACCCAGCTGCAGTTGTTGATTTGTTGTCCAATTTGGAGCGAAAGAGCCCAGAAGGAACACTATTGTAGTTTGATTATTGTAAAATTAATTAATTTGTTGTATATAGTACCGTAGCTATTTGAAATCGACTTTGTTTTGAATTGTGTCGAAATTGGTTGCTACGCGTCGCTCGAGCGCTCCGGTGGCTGGACTTTACAGTTCTCAATATCCTTGGCAATTGCTGAGGCTTGAAATTACGCAGCAAATCGGCTAACCGTTCCGAATCAAAGGGCAATA
This sequence comes from Fasciola hepatica, assembly GCA_948099385.1. Classification (NCBI taxonomy): domain Eukaryota; kingdom Metazoa; phylum Platyhelminthes; class Trematoda; order Plagiorchiida; family Fasciolidae; genus Fasciola; species Fasciola hepatica. Next base: position 5,359,351 of record CANUEZ040000105.1, read on the forward strand.
CCATGCAGGTGAACCAAAACCATCTGCCCGTAGGTGTTGGTCATGTTTCTTGCTCGGGCTCTAGTATATCAGGTTGTTCTAGGGTTAGCTCGGTTTCCCATAGAGCTAGAGCTGATCTGTTGTTAGCTAAGTTGAAGGAGAAGCAGGTTGCAGATCAATTAGAAGTAGATAAGCAACGTAAGCTGCTCCAGGTGAGGAATGAGACGGAAATGGCGAATCTGCGTTTGGCACTCGCTGAGGAAGAAGAAGATCTAGTCAACATAGATGAAATCAAGGGTGGAGTAATGATCAGTGAACATCTTTCTCGTTACCTAGGTGATTGCCACGTGCAGAACAATGCACCACGAACAACAAGCTTGGTTCCAGTGGCGGAACCTGCAGTGAATTATCGTTTGGACTTACCCAGGGTGAAACTGGAGTCATTTGCGGGCTGCTCGTCAACGTACTGGAGGTTTGTGAAACAGTTCGAATATTAAGTCGAAGGTAAAGTTCGAGACGATGGCCAGCACCTACTTTATTTGATGCATTACTGCAAGGGACAAGCAAGGGATGCGATTGCCGAATGTGTTATGTTGCCTCCAACAATGGCATACAATAGGGCTAGGGAAATCCTAAAGGATCTGTACGGACAAGATCATGTAGTGGCTCGTTCACTGATTGACGGCTTACTGCAAGGTCTGAATCCTCTGGTGGAAGATTCGGATGCCCTGATCAAATTGTCGTTAAAAATGCTGAACTGTGAAGTTGTCCTCACGCAGATGAATTGCATGTCAGACCTCAACTCATTGCAGACTATGGAACGTATCACTCGAGTGCTACCAACGCGTCTCCAGGATTTGTGGGCTAGGACCGTTGATGCTATTTTGGGAAGAGGAGACGAACCGAGGTTCTAAGATCTGCAGCACCTAGTGTCCCGTGAGGCACGGATTGCTCGAAGTAGGTTTGGCAAACTGGCTGCCAGTAGCAAGGCTCAGAGTTATTCGCGGTCATCCAGTTGGAGGAATTATGCACAAAACCAGCATCCAGAAGCGACACGGTTCATGCCAAATCAGGGTAGTACTTTGTTGGTCGCAGCTTATAGGTGTAATGGAATACACGCACTTGAGGAATGTCAGCGGTTCCTTTCTCGCAATATACCCGGTCGTTGGGCATTGATCAAAGAAATCAAGGCTTATTTTTCGTGTCTCAAGTGTGGACATCTGTCTAGCAACTGTTCTGTTTCCAAACCATGTTCAACATCAGGTTGTCCGAAACGGCACCACCCTCTACTGCATGTTGCACAGAAGCAATGTACCGATCGAGTCACGCAAGATACAACACAAGGGCTGCAGCTAGATAAGCTGGGTACGGACGAGGCAAGAAAGCCTGGGCAGCGGACCAATAATTGTGCGGCTACTCTTAGGCCAGAATGTCGGGTCAGTTTAGATGTACTACCAGTGCGAGTAGACGGACCGGGAGGCTCGGTGGAGACCTACGCTCTGCCGGACAGCGGGTCTGATGTGACTCTAATACAAAAAGACATTATGGAGCTGGTGGGCCTGAAGGTATCCCCGACCTCACTTTTGATTTCGACCGTAAATGGGACTACAACTTGGAATTCGGGAATAACGGAGCTGCGACTGAACTCATTGTCAGAGGACGATTTCGTGAATGTAGAGAGAGCCTTCTGTGTTGATAGGCTACCAATCCAAGCAGTCCAGTACTGCACAGATGCGGACATTTTATCCTGGCCTCACCTACATTGCATCCAAAGGCAGAATTTGGAAGATTCGAGAGTGCGGATCCTGATAGGTGCCGACGTCCCAGAAGCACATTGGGCATTAGAGCAAAGATGCGGCAAAAGAAAACAACCCTATGCTGTGCGGACGATTTTAGGATGGATTGTTCTCGGTCCGATAAACCAGGAACCACGCTTTGTGAGGACAGTAAACCACATTGAGAGGGGAATGTACCCCTTAGCAGAACAGATCGATCGACTGTACAATGCCGATTTCTGCGATGGGTGTGCATCGGAAAACTCTCCTTCATTAGAAGACAAACAGGCCGTTGATATGGTTTCCAATGCCACAACCTGGTTGGAAGGACACTATGAAGTTGCACTTCCGTGGAGGAATCCTGAAGTGAGACTTCCAAATAAGTATATTGTGGCCAAAGAGAGATTGAACGGCTTGAGGAAAAGGTTTGCGCGTGGCCCGGAATTCTTTGACAAATACTAGTACAGTAATAATACAGTAATAGAGGGTTATGTGCGCAAGGGCCACGCCCAGTTAGTGCCCGATGTACAGCTAAAAATGGGTTTTGAGCCAAAGTGATACCTACCACATCACGCAATTGCAAACCCTAAAAAGCCTAGCAACTTGAGGGTGGTGCTTGGCTGTGCGGCTGCATTCCAGGGACGTTCCTTGAATGATTACTTGCTACAGGACCCGGATACGACAGCAAGCTTAGTTGGAGTGTTGCTTCGTTTTCGAAAGGAATCTGTCGCATTGGCTGCGGATATTGAAGAAATGTTCATGCAGGTTCGAGTGCCGACGAGAGACAAAGGAGCACTGAGGTTCCTCTGGTAGGAAAATGGTCGACTAGGTGGTAATCTTGTTGAATATCAGATGAATGCCCACCATTTTGGTGCCACTTCCTCCCCATTTTGTGCAAATTTCGCGTTACGTCGCACGGCAGACGATTGGGGAGGACAGTATGAGGATTACGTCTCCAGGGCCGTGTATAACAACTTCTATGTAGACGACTGTCTTGTTTCTTTGCCCACACCGGAGAATGCAAGAGTTTTTGCTATCCAGATGGGTGAGTTACTATCACGAGGTGGATTCCGGCTTCATCAGTGGGTGTGTAATCGTAAGGAGGTGCTGGATATTTTACCAAAATCTGGGCTGGCCCATCCCACTTTAGAAATAGATGATTGCGCGCCTGTGCCGGAGAGGACGTTGGGGTTAGAATGGAATGCAATAGAAGACACGTTCCAGTTTCCACTCGCAACACGCGAAAAACCTCAAACAAGGCGTGGCATGTTGTCTATGGTATCATCCGTGTTCGACCCACTAGGGTTGGTTTCACCTTTCATTCTGCCAGGCAAGGTGTTATTGCAATCACTGTGCCGCTTGAAGCTTGATTGGGACGACCCAATTGGAGAAGAACCCCTACGATGCTGGAATGAGTGGTTAAGAAGTATGGAACAACTATGCGCATTCAAAATTCAGCGTTCTATTATTAGAGGTGACTCACTGAACGAAGGTGTACAGCTTCATGTATTTTGTGACGCTTCTGAAGTTGGCCATGGGGTGGTGGCGTATTCCAGAATGGTTTCAAGGGACGTAGCCCCCTACTGTGCCCTACCGTTCTCTAAGTCAAGGGTAGCTCCTCTGAAGACCGTAACGATCCCTCGATTGGAGTTAGCCGCAGCAAGACTGGCCGTTAGAGTTTCTCGGATCCTTATGGAAGAAACTGGAATCAAGTTTGGTAAGATCTACTACTGGACGGACTCTGCTATAGTTTTGAACTACATAAACAACACTAAAACGAGATTCAGTACGTACGTTGCCAACCGTTTGGCTGAAATCCATCAGTGGTCGGAACCCTGGCAGTGGCGTCATGTCAGATTGGAGGCTAACCCTGCAGACATGGCATCAAGAGGCACAACATCACCTAGTGATATCAGCTGCTGGTTCGAAGGTCCTTAATTCTTGAGAAACGATGAAACTTTAAGGCCGACCAGTCCTACGGTGTCTGCAGCACCACCAAACGTTGAGTTGAAGCAGCCTTCGAGTACAGTTCTCACAGTGTTGCAGGATGCATGGACGGACGCACTTCTAGCTAGGCACTCCAGTTGGTTTCACTTGCTGAAGTCGGAAGCGTGGTTAACCCGTTTTAAGATGTACGTTGCAGTCATGAGAGGCGGGCGCACGGATCTAGGATTGACAACTGGGCCCTTGAAGTTAAACGACATTGCTGAAGCGGAGGAAAGTGTTATTTTGATTGTACAAGCTAAGGTCTATGGCGAAGAGCTAAAATGGCTACGAGACAGGAGCAATAACCTATGCACTAACAAATCTCCGATGAACAGAACCCTAATAAAACTCCATCCAATTTTATCAAATGGAATTATTTGTGTTGGAGGACGACTGAACTACTCCAGTCAGCTTCAGGGTGTGAAACATCCGGTGATACTACCCAAGACTCACCCGATTACAGACTCGATAATCCGATGGTATCACGCGATGGAAGGACACGCAGGACCTTCTCAGTTACTCGCGGAACTTCGTAAAACATTTTGGATTGTACAGGGGGGAGCTGCCGTCAAGCGGGTACTTTGAGGATGTTGGAAATGCCGGAGGCATTTGGCGGTCGTAGGCAAGCAGATGATGGCTCCTCTACCAGTCATTAGAGTCCAACAAGGTTGGTTTCCGTTCAAATACGTCGGAATAGATTATTTCGGCCCATTTGCGGTTAAACATGGGCGCAGCATGGAGAAACGATATGGATGCATCTTCACCTGCTTACAGATGCGTGCAGTACATATTGAAGTTTCTTATTCTCTAAGCACGGATTCATTCATTATGACATTGCTGCGTTTCATGTCGAGGAGAGGGGCACCGTCCGAGATTTTTGGTGATAACGGTACAAACTTTGTTGGGGCTCAAAGGGAATTGAAGAACCTAATGGGAAACTGGTCTAGTGATAAGATTGCTGATAGATTGTTGCAAAGGGGTGTGCAGTGGCATTTCAATCCCCCACATGCTAGTCACCGTGGTGGTATATGAGAGATCATGGTGCGCTCGGTTAGAAGAGTACTTCTTTCAATTTGTGAAGAGCAGCCGATGGCTGACGAAATATTGTTGACATTCCTTACGAAAAGTGAGCGGATAGTAAACGGACGACCGCTAGTGCCTTTGACCTCGGACTGTCGTGATCTGCCAGTACTCACGCCCAATGACCTACTTATCCTGAGGGCGAACCCACGAGATATTCCAACGGATTTGTTGCGCGATAGACTGGTTCGTCAGTGGAGGCAGGCAAACTACCTAACATCTGTGTTTTGGAAGAGATGGATCAGGGAACATCTTCCACTATTACAACAGCGGCAGAAGTGGATAACTGAGGAACGCAAATTTAGATCGGGTGATGTAGTGCTACTAGTTTCGGAGGCCTTGCCGCGTGGCCGGTGGCCGATATGAATCATCGAAAGCATCTCAGTTTCGGACGATGGTTTGGTGCGAACGGCAACAGTGCGAACTAATGAAGGATTAGTGCTCCGTGGCATTAGAAAGATTTGTCTTATTGAGGGCGAACCGGACACTGGTGGTGTAAGTTCAGAGGCCAACTCTTCTCAGGTGGGAGGCGAGTCTTTGGATCTGCCGAATCGGGAGGGACCACTGAGAGTTGATCCACTTGTCCGACTGGGAGCTGCTCTTGACGGTGATAAGTTTTAGGTATTGGGGAACCGTAGGGCGAGCCGATGCATGAGGCCGACCACACCTAGCGGTGCACGGGAAAAATCCGGGTAGGATTTTGGGGGCCGGTGTAAAGGAGTTCAGGAAACCCCGTTCCATGCATTAGCATCCATATTACAAACGACATTTATCATTCGTATGAACTATTTTTGCTGAAATTCCGACTGTTTGTTTTATTTCTATAAATCTTCGTCACAAACCGGACTCCTACCGTTGCCTCGAGCGAGAGTCGCTCAGCTCGAATTTCGTTGTGACTGTATTTGGTAATCTCATCTTCTGTAGCTAACCTTTGCTGTAACCCAGCTGCAGTTGTTGATTTGTTGTCCAATTTGGAGCGAAAGAGCCCAGAAGGAACACTATTGTAGTTTGATTATTGTAAAATTAATTAATTTGTTGCATATAGTACCGTAGCTATTTGGAATCGACTTTGTTTTGAATTGTGTCGAAATTGGTTGCTACGCGTCGCTCGAGCGTTCTGGTGGCTGGACTTTACACCGTTCTTATCATTCCGTCAGTGCTTTTGCTGGTTTCCATAACCACTCCCAAGGACCAGGGTGCTGCAATGTACGCGTTCTTCTGCGATCATAACCACATCCTCAATTTTGAGTTGTCTTGTTTCCACCAGCCACTTCTGTCGAGTCTGCAGAGCCGGTAGGTACTCCCGCAGCGAGCGCTTCCAGAAAGCCTTGGCCAGATAGTTCGCTTGCTTCCAATCGTGGAGGTAGCTCCCACGAATGCTTACCGGCCCTCGTTCGACCTAAACATCAATAAGTCGTTCGGAGTGAGCGCCAGGTGGGTGGTGTCGCCGTTCATTACTGGAACCAGGGGGCGGTTGTTCAGAACTCTTTCCACCTCACTCATGACGGTGTTCAGCGTCTCGTCGTCGGGCGGCTGTTGCTCCATGATCGACAGAAATATCCGACTGGCGGACCGAATAATGCTTTCCCATACGCCGCCTCGGTGGCTGGCCTGTGGGGGGTTGAAATGCCATCGTATGCTGTAGGCCAAGGTTCGATCCTGCAGTTCGTCCCTGTTTGTGTTCTTGTGCCAAAGCTGCAATTCCCGGTGCGCGCCCATAAGGTTCGATCCATTATCTGAGTATATATCGGCTGGTACGCCTCTTCGGTTGATAAATCTCTGCAAGGCCCGTAGAAACGAATCGGTCGTCATCGAATGTGCGACTTCTAGGTGTACTGCGCGTGACTTCTTGCACATCATGATACATCCATATCGCTTTTGTAATCTCTTCCAGCACTTGATCCAAAAGGGCCCGAAATAGTCCAACCCGGTGTCGCTTAACGGCCACCAGCCCGTAGTCACCCTGCATTCTGGTAGTGGGGCCATGAGTTGTTTGCCCGCCGTGGCATTGCGTCTCGTACATTGCACACAACGTCGGATTACGCAACCAGCAACCAAAGGCGCTTCCGGATGACACTCGTCACGTGACTTTCCCCGGCATGTCCCTCCACGGCGTGGACGTGTCGAATCATTAGCTCCACTGCAGGTTGTCTCGCCGGCAGCAGTACAGGATACGTTGTGTCGAGGCTCAGGTGGGCGTTGGTCAGCGTACCATCCACCCGCAGCAGTCCATCAATGAGTTTGGGGTTTAAATGCTTCAATTCGACTCTCGGAGATGATATTCCCTTGTCGATTGGTGCCCCTTCTTCCGCCGTCTCGACTTCCCCGGCGAAAGCCTCACTTTGTACCATTTTGAATGTATCGTGTTCTGCGGCTCGTAGTTCATCAGGACATATCGGACCCATCTGTACCCGGCCGGAGGGGCGGACCCCTTTCATGACCAGTAAATGTCTCTTGAACCTGGCCAACCAAACTAATTAAAGGAGTGTCTTCAGTCAGGAAGAAAATCCGACCAATTGTGACAAAATTATTGACGCTTCGACGAAGGTGGCCGTCATCACCAGGCCTTTGCTCTTCAGTTCCAATTCCAGGGGATTTTAGTTCATACACAGGCCTGTGCTGTTTAGGCATTTGCAGGAATTTCGGTCCCCCCCGTCCACTTGTCCAGTTGCCGGAAGTTGGTGGCACCTCGGGAGCACAGATTTGCTGGGTTATCGCCAGACCTGACATTCTTCCACTGGTTCACGGCTGGTTCATCGTGGATATGCGTGAGTCCGTTAGCCACGAAAGTACTAAAACGGGTCCCGATGTTGTTAATGTAATACAGTACTATTGTTGAGACCGTCTAGGAACTAGCCGGCCAAATGTAGAAGACGAAGCTTCTAGTTGCCGCTTTTACCGCCCTGACCACTAACGCGGCTGCGCTGAGTTCAAGGAGCGGGATCGAAACCGACTTCAGTGGGGCAACGCGGGCTTTAGCGAACAGGATCCTCGTGGCATGCTGTCAATTCCCTTGCATCATCGTCCGTATACCATGGCTCCATGACCAGCCTAGAATGCGTCGGAAAGAGCGTGTAGTTCTTCTGTCCATGTTGCATGACCAGGAGTCAAACATCGTTGGATCCTTATGTCCCCTAATTTCTTCAAGGTGTTCAAAGATTTTTCCCAGTCCAGCCGGTCCTCTCGGTCCAGTGACTGGTTCCAATCAACTTTCTCACGGCACAGTCGCTGCAGCAAGATCTTTCCGGGTAACAGCCAGGGAGAGACAAAACCCAGCGGGTCGAACAGACTAGAGACAGCGGATAGTATACCTCGACGGGTTATTGGCAGTTCGGGAACGTTTAGCTCGGAAACGAAGTCGTCCGTTTCCGCGTCTTATTGTTTTCCTAATGTGCGTTCGGTAGGGAGTGGACAGCCATCCAAATCTCTAACCCTTTCGGTCCTCTCGTGGTAAGGAATGACCTCGAGCACTTCTGGAGCGTTCGAAATCCATTTTGTTAGATGGAAGCCGCTCTCTTCTAGCAACTTTGTCAGGTTTCTGAATTGCGCTAGAGCTGATTCCACATCATCGAATGACCCAAGGTAGTCGTCGACGTAGAGGGTCCTGCTGACGCTATCTACCACCGACCGATGGACCATACTTCCATGTTTGTTCGCAGCTTCCCGAAGGGTGTAGTTTGCACAGAACGGTGACGATATGGCTCCGAAGGGGTGGACGGTCATCGTATAATTTATCTATGCATTGTCCTGGTCGTTCTGTTCTCACCACAGGAAACGCAACGCATCTCATTCTCCTACCGGAACCTTCACCTGATGAAACATTTCCTTAATGACGGCAGACAAGACCACTCTATCCACTCTGAAACGGCACAAGACTTCGATTAGTGGTGTGGTCCAGTCAGGTCCTTGCAGTAGGCGATCGTTTAACGACTAGCCCTGGAACTTGGCTACACAGTCGAAAACCACCCGCAGAATTTTGGGTTTATTGGGGTTGATAACCGGGTGGTGAGGCAGATACCAGATACCCTTTCGGCCGTCGGTGTTAGCAGGCACCTTTTAAACGTAACCGAGGGCTTCGCTTTGCTTCATTAAATCCGCGTATCGTTCCCACAGATCCTGGTCTCGAATGAAGCGTTCTTTCAGTCGCAGTCGACTTTGTGCACCATAGTTTATGTTGTCAACCCAAGGGTCACCTGATGTGCGGCGTGAGAGGGAAACTTCCTACTGTTTTTGGGTCCCTCAGTTCCTTGCCGCGCTGTTTGTAAAGCTAAGTGATCCTCTTGAGACAGCGATAGTCTCTTTTCTCCAACGTCCTGAAACTCCTTCCATACAGCCGCTCTAGGTGATGCTCTATGCGGTCCGTTTCGGCGGATAGATAATTCGCGGAACCACGCACCCCTACTGGGCCGTATAACATCCATCCCAGAACCGTGCGTACGGCAAAAGGTGCCTGGCGGTCGCCCACTCTCTGGTCAAGTACCCAATGCGCATCTGGCACGTCGCAGCCGATGAGGAGATCCACTTCATCGCCTTCTCACTCTACAACGGTTACGTCCTGGTCAAGATAGCGTTGACCGACCTTTGTGCTTGCATGAGGAGATCGGCTAATATAACTGCCTCCGTTGGTTCCACCTGCTCGTTAGTGTCTGAAGAGATGATTTGCAACCTCAACCTGCCGGAAGTCATTACCTGTGTTCCTCCCACCGTGCTCACTGCTAACGACGTCGCACATTTAGGGAGCCAGTGTTTGTCGGCAAACCGCTCGTTCAATAAGGTAGTGTCAGATCCACTATCGACGAAAGCCAACGCTTCAACCACCCCATTCGGGGTCACAACTCCCACGGCCACTACGCCCAAACGTATCGGTTTACCGGCAGGCCGCGACGTTGAACAAATAGCACTGGGCTTGGTAATCGCCTCGGATAAGATTACTCTCGCCCGGTGTAGCAACCAATGAGTTGTGCCCGCGCAGCCCTCGTAACCACATCGGTTCCTTGTCCTATAAGCTGCCGCCCAGTGCGTGGTGTTGAGACAAATAGAACACGCTCCTGTCGTCCTCGCCATTCCCCACCGTTCGTCTATTGTGGCTTTGCCGAACTTGGGGCATTCTGGTAGTCCATGGCTAGCACCGCAGTATCTGCAATTGGGTTGCGCCGTACCATCACGTGAAATGGCATGTGTATTGGTCCAAGGCTTGTATTTTGGATGTTCCCGTGCAGGGGTTTGAGCCTGGCTAGTATTGGGCTTGCTTGCCCGGTTGCTGTCCTGGGTGAGTCGGCCGAACCTGCTGTCAGCTATCTTGGTTTGCCTGTCCAAGTATTCGGTCAGGTCTTCGAAGTTAGCTTCCCTGTCATTTCGGCTTATCCGTTCTGCTTCTTCCGCCCACCGATCCCGTAGTTCGGGAGAAAGGTGACGCACTTAGTTTTCCAAAGTGTGCATGGCATCCAGGCCAGCCCTGTAACCTAAATAGTCGAGGGCTATTGAGCAGTTTTGCATCTTAATCACCAGGTCGGCCATTGTGTAGACGTCGCCCTTGATTCTCTCTGCCTCTAACATCACGCCCTCTATTAGTTTACGAGCTACTCTGAAAGGTTGGCCAAACAAGTCCCTCAGAATCTTCCTTGCTCGGGTGTAGCCCTGTTCCGGGTCGGGCATGGTACATTCGTCGATGGTTCCCCTTGCTCGGCCTCGACAGTAGTGAATCAGATGGGGAAGCCTTTGCCCGGGGTCAGTTATCTTATTTTCGACGAGCGTCTCGAACCGCTTGACGAACCTGCAGTATTGTTCAGATCGCCCGTCGAAAACCGCTAGTTCCACCCTAGGCAAATCGATCGATGGTGTTTTATAGTCGGCGACCGACGTGAGGTTCCCTATCTTATTGCATCCCTGTCTATCGGAAGTGTCAAAGTCGCTGGTCTCGCGCTCTCGCTCTTTCTGTGTACACTTCGTTTCTGCTTCCTGGGCCTGTTGTCTAGCATATAACAGTTGTTGTTCTAGGTCTAATATCCTTAGCCTACATAGATCGACATCCTTATAATCCATATTACCCTCAATAACACATGAACTAGCACTGACAGGACTAGGCGATCTAGCATTACCTGAAGAATCAAATGTACCCAAAACCTCTCCAGAGGCTCGTCGTGTCACTTCCCGCCCGGATTTCAATGTTTTCGATCCTTTTCTTGGCATTTTGCGTATTTTTTCTCGTTCCAAATTATTAATAATGGTTTATTTCGGAGACACCCGAAGCATGCTCGATTGCATGATCATATGATACAGGTGAGGTCACAAAAAGGTTCCTTGAATATTCATTTGGGTAAATGCAGCCTAAAAGTGTACAGGTTTTAGTGGTCGCACGAACGATTGCCCGGCAAATTTGAGTTTGAAGGTCGGGTGGACGTACACTTGCGAATTGAGTGAAAAAGGCTCCGCCGTCGAGATACGTGGTGAAGTAAAGCGGTGATGAAGTAAAAATGCGCAGTATTTTGGATAGCGTCGATGTAAAGTCGCAAGGGTGAGTAAACTGACAAAGAAAACTTTCGAAAAATCACCAACGAAAAATTGGAGAATTTTGGGTGATGAAGGACATGCACTTGAACCAGTAGTCCAGATGACCCGGAAAATAGCAGAAATATAATACCTAAGGATTTGTGGTGTCTTTTGAGGAGGCTGAATGCGTATATAAAACAGTCCGTGTAACCACGGAATTGGTATCTGCTATTCATCAAGAGGTTGTGGAGAACGCCCTCATAAAGAGGTGGATGTAGCTGCCCGAGCCTGGAAATTTCACTGGAGCAGAGTGACGAAAGTTGACAGGTGAGTGAAACACGATTCGAATAAAGGGTTCGTTTCAGGTTAATTGGTGAACACAATTTGACAACAGCAGTTGATATACGATGATCTTATGAAGTCTCAAGTGGGTGGTGCATAAACGATACTGTCAAAACATGTAAAGAATCGCTTAACGGGATGCGCTGGTAAGAGTCTGACATGGGGTATTTGGAAAACAACTGGAAGGTCAGTAAACTGGCATACGTATAGTTCATTGCCAGCAAATGTTTGGAGAAATAGCTTTCTCAGTGTCGAACTATTTTTGTCCTGGATTGTGAATACTTCATTGCCAATGCAACTGTCATGAAATGCAAATGGCTGAATGAGAAAAGGTGCAACGGAAGGATACACTGAACATAAAGGTGGTGTCACGCCGATGAAGCGCTGGAAGGAGGACCATTTCGTTTTGTGTGGAATTGTTGGCAGGTGAGAGACGAATCTTTAAATGATGGTTTTGTTTAGATAAATGTAGTTGTGACAAACAAATTACCAATTGGATGAATGGTCTCTTCAAGAGTATACCAGGAATTGTCATATTCATAATAAAGATCTGAACAGTGAAACCGTTTCATGTTTTGGGGTACAGAATCCGGTAACTGGATATAATAGAATGAGGGTAAACATGGCATCAGCTCAGACAAATAAAAGGTAAGTCGATGGATATAAATGCCGGTATGGTGAACCTTGGTCAGGAACGTTGGAGGAGGCAATGGGTGGCAGCAGTAATATGCAGGGGATGTTGTTTTTCAATCCGCAGTTGGCACTAGTGGGTGAGGCTGGCCGTGCGCTGGACACCCAACCTGAAAACCAATTCTGGTGACAGGAGGTGCGATCCGCCGGCCTAGTTGCGCCCGCGTATCATTGCAGTTGGCCTGCACGCCCGATGTGCGCCGGCCAAAGCGGTGGATCTGACCGCGCCTCGCACCGTTGTGATTGACATGAGTTTTCTTGGTGGGGCCAAACGGCCGTGGGCATCAGGAAGTCCGCGATCAGGCAACCAGGCACCAGGGGATCCCGGAACGTAACCAAGGAAGCGTCATTCGGGTAGCGTATGAATAGCCAACGGTCAGGTAGATGCGTAGGCCGGGTTAGTGACCGGTGTGGTCTCCAGAGTATTAAGAGTCATCGAGAGAAAGGTACGCACGAATGAAGGTCTGGAAATAGAGAAAAAGTAGAGGAGCGCAGTCTGGGATGCTCCCAGCTGAGGATAAATGAGAATCGATACAAAGAGGCAACAATAATAGACAGTGACTCTCTGAGACTAGTTTTTCGATTGCAGAAGGCGGAAAAACTAAGAATGGTTATTTAATTTCATCTGTCAAAGACCGCCGGTGTTTGCGCGATTCAAAAGTCTAGACCCTTCTCATAGGCTTGGTCATCGGACATGTCTACATTTAGGAGCTGTAAGGTTTGGGTAACCGTGAGGAATTTATCCAACGCACTTCTAAACCGATGGCTGGAAGTAGAACTGCGTATTTCTAACGGTAATTTATTCCATAAGTTAGAGTACACTATGATGAAGAAATGTGAACGTAAGCTGGTGTTGGTAATAGGTGTTGAAAGGGTAAGAATTCTAGAACGTAGTGGATAGCTAGAAACGGGCGCAAATTGCAGTGGATTAGAAGTATATGTCCGACTGTGAAGGATGTTACACAAAAAGATAAGGTTCAGTTTCATACGGCGAAGCCATAAAGGGTCTAGTTTAAAAAATAAGCAGCGTTATTTATAAGTGAGGGCTGAGCTCCATCCAATCAGTCGCTTGGTAAAACTACGTTGAACTGACTCGATACCAATTCTGTTTGATTTCCGCATACTAGAAAAGATCAGTGGGCAGTATTCTAATAAAGGCCTGGCATGAGATTTATAAAGGAAAAGAATGCAGTCTCGAAGTTGGAAGGAGCGAAATATTAGCCCTAGACACTTTCTGGCCTTAGCGACTTGGAGGGCCGAATATTCCGAGAAATTAAATGTGCAGGAATAGTTCAAGCCAAGGTCCCGAACTATTTGCTTGTTAGCAATGGCTGAACCACAAACGGTTAAGGATCCTGGAGGTAGCTTGCATCTATATGTAAGAACCTCACATTTGTCGGCGGAAAAATTCATCTGCCAAGTTGAACACCATCTATGGAGTGCAGATATGTCTTTAGAGATGTTTAAGATAGCCGAGGCGATGCATTCAGGCTTGAATGAGTGTACAATTTTAATGTCATCAGCAAAAAGAAATGGGGTGCCATGGCTCACTGAGAGGAATATGTCGTTTATATACATGAGGAACAACAGAGGGCCAAGGACGCTACCCTGTATAACACCGCTTGTAACTGGTTTAGGCTTGGAACAGTGTCCGTTTATCGAGACAACCTGAGAGCGATTAGACAGGTAAGAATTAATCCAAGATAGTAAAGGGTCAGTAATGCCAAATGATCGGATTTTGGCCAGAAGATGTGGGTGTGGCACGCGGTCAAATGCCTTTGACATATCCAAGTAAAGTACTATAAGGGCCATTCCATTGTCTGCCATTTTAGTGATAAGATTCAAAAAATCGAGTAGGCAGGTTGCGCTAGATCTTGATTGAAGGAAACCGTGTTGTCGAGGACTGATAACGTCCAATTGAAAGAGGTGCTTGACGATGTGTTCTTTTACGATTTTTTCCATTAGCCGAGAGAGGACAGGTGTATGGTTAATGGGACGGTAGTTTGTTACCTCGTGCAGTGGACCTTTCTTGTGATGCGGGATTATGACTGAGCATTTCCAGTTTGCAGGCACCAGACTGGAGTTCATTGATAGAGTAAATATATTCAGTAGTAGGTAAGGTAAGTCAGGTCCGCATTTAACTATTGCAGTGGGCGGTAAGCCGTCAGGTCCTGGGTAAGATGATGGCTTGAAAGTGGTTAATAATTGGGAGTTAATTGAGGCGTCAAATTCCACTGTGGACAGAGTTGAAGCGGTAACTAGGGGAAGAGGCGGAGGGTCAACATTAATAATAGGGGCCATAGTTGAGGCGAAGAATGAGTTGAAGGCCTCTGCAATAGAAAGGGGAGTAGAGGCGGATACACTGTCCATTGAAACAGTGTGCGGGATATTTCCATGATTATGAGAGGTTCTGGTCCTGTACAATAATGACAGTCGAAGAGATCTATTTTGGTGTCGCAGAGCTTTTGTTTCCTGGTTACGTAGTGTAGTTTCTTCAAGCTTTTGGATAGTAGAAGTGAGGCGAAAAAGTTGAATAAGAATTGCAAAGTCGTGTGTATTTTCATGAATTTTTTGGAGCTTGGCATACTCTGTTTGCAGCGAAGTGATATGGGATTTCCTATTATTCCTTTGCTGGGGGAGGTAGGTAATCCTATTAAAACATCTGAAGAACTGTGCATAGAAAATATCAGTGGCGTTTTGTGGGTGAGCTAGGTTTCTGTGAGCGCTATGATCTGAGACCCCTTATCTACTGCATGCTGCCAAAGCTCCGGGATCCTGCGCAGCACACTCAGACAATTGCTGTAAAATCACCTGAGCAAATGGTCAGGAGTTGTAGCAAAATCGCCACAGACAACTTATTTTGGGTTTAAGGAGGGGAAAAAGAAGGAGCTGGGGGCAGAAAGGAGGTCCGGGGGAGTCGGTTGCTGAAGATATTGGGGGGCTAGAGAGTACACAGACTGTTGGGGGGATTGACAAGTTTTGATGTCTAATAACCTAAGAGGCGTCATGCCAGGCGGACGGTCTACATCCTTCGATCTCTAAGAAGAGTGGGTTGCCTTTTGTGGTCCACGTTTGTGCGCACTGAGTGATTCACAGCTCTGAAATTTCTTGTTGGTGATCCTGTTTTGCATGACCGCACCAGATATCTTTTCTTTTGCATTAGCCTCCTCACTGAAGCTTGCAGCGGAAACAAGTTGCAGGTTTGTGTCTGGGCTCAAGGATGGGTGAGTCACATCCGTTAATACGGTGTTATCAGATATCATGGGGCCTGGGAAACATTGTAGGCGTCAGATGTTTAGTAGCAATAGGTCTACTACTGAGGGTACTCTCAGTGACTGGAGATGGAGTGAGTAGGGAAGCAACGGACGATGGATATGGGGCCCGATTCTCAAGGCGAGTTACCCGCATGACAGTCAGCACTCTGAGCTTAGGATCGGCTTTGGTGGGGTTGCCGGCTTAGCCTTCTCGCTGCGGAGCCTTAGATGAAATGACTTGTCAGTGGATACTCCCTTGAGCCCTTTTATTTCCTCCTTGAGCTTTGCCGTTGAGGGAGCAATTCGTTCGTCTACCTCCGTGGAGTCCATTTCAATTAAAATGTCGTGTACTTAGTTGGTGCATTTGACTACCGGCCGGGTGGACCGGCTTTCAAACGAGAAAGGGAGTCTAAGGCCTTTGAAAGCCTGGACATAGGTGCCATGGGGGTGATCCGAGTTGAAAAAGAAACCTCAGAAGAGGACACTCCTGGAGCATTTCTCTGTGTCTTGCAAAATTTTGGCTACATGAAGACTTTTCTGCTCACGCACTCTACACACTCGGTCGGATGCCTGGGACATCGGGAGGCTTTTGATAACCAAGCTCCTCAGGCTGGTCAACTCATCTTTAAGGGTGCGGGCAGTGGTCTTTAGCTCAAATATCTCTGCAGCCTGACCTCGGACTGCACGTTTTAGTGACCCTTTGCCAGCGCGTTATGGAGGACCTTTTAGTCCAGATTGAGGATCAGATATTGGCCACAGAGGAGGAGCCACATTGCCTCATGGGGAAAGTAGCCTCGTCTGAGGAAGTGGCTATATCGATGGTGGAGGAAGCTTACACTATTAAGGATCAAATCAGTACGGATAAAGGTCGACTTAAATTGAGGGGGGGAGACGAGCTGTGTGTTCTGAAAACTTCAAAAACGGCTACACTCACCGGAGGAGTCAACTGCACAGCTGATGTACCGCAGTGCACAGCAATTGGCTTCAATATATTGAAGTATCAGTTGAGTCCTGTGCAAACTGAACTGAACTGATACCTCAAAACTTTCAAGCCAACCACTGTACACTGCGGTACACCAGCTGTGCAGTTGTTTCCTTCGGTGAGTGTAGCCGTTTTTGAAGTTTTCAGAACACACATACATGGGTACTTGGCCGAAGCCCAAATGGTCTCGAATCTTGAGATCATCTAATTGTCTGAATGCCACCCGCAAGCTGGAAGGCAGTGCACCGAATAAATGGCAATAGAAAAAAGATAGAGGGTTCGGAATATGCATCATGACAGTACCTTGAGTCTGCTATTGCCGGCGAGCTCGAAGATAGACCACCAGACAACGCGAAAAGTCCCAGGATACTAGCCTCGACTACGTTTTGATTCTCGTGTTGCAGGTAAGCTGGGAGAAAGTTCACTAGACCCTGGAACAGGGAATTCCTTTCAGCTTGAGTAGCGCAAGAGATTCTGCCTTGGAAGATCTACCGGACGTCAAACAGCGCTCTGTTCTAAGCTGGCAAGCCTCGCAGTTTACGGTTCTGTTCGCGACAGCAAGTTGATCCAGGCAAGCTGAAATCGAATGCACACGAGCTTTGTTAACGGTTCGACACACAACGACTACTTAAATACAAGGTCTCGTCTGTTGAATGAATGCGTATTCTCGAAGGGCGGTGTCCCAAACAAGGGTACGAGTAAAAGTAACGTTCACGGACAAACATGGGAACTGTTATGGTAAGACTTCTTTTCGATCCAGTTCGATAAACCATACATACATAAAGTAAAAGAGTTTCACATATCAAATTAGTTATGGCAACGATTCGACTGGTCCCGTCCATGGGTTATGTCCGGGACCTGGAATATGATAGAAGGAGGTGCATATTAGTGAGCCCCAATTCAAACACCGCGTGGTTGTTTAGTTTGTATTACAAGTGAGATTTTCGGACCACGCGCCAAGTGCGGCCTTGAAAGATCAATACAGTTCAGTTCAGTTCAGTTTACACAGGACGAAAGGGGCCGAGACCAAACGAGCTTCCAGATTGTTTCGTTGCCGGCGAGTTTCCTCGGCTTCATGCAATGCTGGTTGAATGTTCTGTCTGGAAGGCCGAATTTGCAAGGCAATTTACCTTTTAGATCAAATCACAGAATATGGGGGCATGAGCCAAATTTGCCTCCATTTTATCGCACCAGAGGCCCCAAAGATCCTCGCGTACTGCAACAGAAAGTCGGAAACGGCATTCATGGTAGTGGTCACGACAAAGCCACGGGTTTCTAGTCCTTTGATCATCTGTTTCCTCCTCCCATCTACGGGGGAACCCGGATAGAAGCACAAGTGACTCCGGACTCCCCCGGGCTTTGAGACATGGTAGCACTACTAGCAGTCTTCTTCGAAGGGGAAACCTTGACGACCATATTCTTCGGTTCTCCGTCTAGACGGCAGTGGTGGTGCTTGCTTCGATGATACTGAAGTCTACCTATCTTTCTACAACACCTACAAGCCCGACTGTGGTTGAGGCAGCGGACTTCGAGGAAGAGGATAATAGCTGAAAACAGAGAAAGTATGGTGGTGGAGCTTCGCCGTCTCTGACAGTCAGATATCTGACTGTGGCATAATTATGAAAAATAATTAAAACATCTAAAATAGGTAGATAACTTTGGTAGTGCCACGAGCTGGATACCAATGGATGAGTTTCGTGCTAACTCTTGACCAGAAGTAGGCCTAGTGCCGTCTAAAATGAGCACTGAACGTGGGCTGTTAGAGCTAGCTTTCCTGGCGAAAATTCAGCTGAATCCCGTTCCCAACTCTCAAGGTTCTCCGAACGAGCCCTCAAATCGGTGTTGTCCTGCTTCGCAATATGATAATGGCTACAAAGTTGCCTCTACCATGAAATCGCAACTACATCAGATTTACTTGCTCGTCATGGAGTAAAATCCCAGTACGCCATTACCATCGAGTAGGTGCACAAACGAACTTATGTCTAAGTCTCCCGGCACGTGACCAATTTCTTCTAATCCATCACCACCGGCGCCCACATGGTTTCTCCTAATATGGGGAACCTCAGTAAAGAAGAACCACCAAACCGGGAAGAGACGGAAAAATTGATAACGCTTTAATAGAAATGTACACTTCCCTATCAATCACATACCGTTTTTTCAAACCTCTGTTCACTCCTCGGTGCCAAACTGCGTGCTGCGTAAGCAAACTGCTTTGAGGACTACCATTTCTAATTCATCTTAACCGTAAGGCGTTGGGTTTTGATTAGTATCCGAGCGCTGCCAAGCCACTTTACATTGTTTAAACTCCCCCCAGCCTTATTCCTCTGCTACTTTAATGTGTGACTTCCTCCTTAAGCTTTGTGAGCTTTCCATCCTACTGAGCAACTTTGTAACCTCTGATAATGCTTTCATGCGAGCGTTTCTGCCGCTTTTGTGAAATATACCATAAATATCATTACATTTATTAGATGATGCAAGAGGGTTTGGGTCTTTTACCCGGATTTCCAGAGGACATTAGACTCAGTAAACCATCGTCCACTTACGGAGAAACTGCGAGGGTTTGGGCTGTTCGGCCGGCTGATGACATGGATAAGTGGATATCTGTTTGGCAGGACCTAGCAGGCGAGAATAGGGGAAGCTTACCCCCGGCTGTATACTTGTAGGATGGAGTACCCCAAGGGTCGGTCCTTGGACCCTTACTAATCTTCCTCAGTGTGGATGACTTGTAACATGTTCTGGAAAACCCCCGTTTCAGGTTTGTCGACGGTGGGCCAATAGTAATAGTAATCGACTATGAATCATTCCAAAAGGACCCGGGCAAAAGCCAAGAATGGGCTGTGAAATGGAGCATGCCACTGAAAGTGCACAAGTCTGTGCACCCAGTTAATGAGTAATCACCTCGCAGACTAAGAGTAATGGAAGTGGAGAGGTGACAGCAAAAATACTGGTAAAGTTTATGGCACAGGAGTTGAGGGTCATGGTTAAGGCTTATTTCGAACTCGAGACACTGTGTGAAAAGATGACAAACTACTTCCAGCGCTCTCTACCATCTCCATCTAACAATCAGCTCAAGGAGAGCGTCGGTGCACCCTCCACTGTAAGAGATCCGTACAGCCTCAATTAAAGAAGGTTTTTTCTGCCTGGAGTCCGTATCTGGTCCTGGACGAGCAAGTATTAAAGTATATCCAGAAAGTATTCACCGGGTTTTCCCCCACTTATAGAGGAAAGGCTTGTGAGGAACTCTTGGAGCACCTCAGCTCATAATCCTTGGAGAAAAGAAAGGGAAGGATGGAACCCCGTACCAGTGTACACGGTCCTCACAGGCCGGATCGACTTGGGCACTCGCATCTAAGCCCTCCCGCAGCCGGGAGAATACCACAACCTGGGAGGTCTTGCAATCAGGATGAAGAGAAGCAGGCCTTGGACAAAAATTCGGGCCCGGTTCTTCAGGCAGCCTACGGTTACCGATTGGGATAAACTGCAACGGGGAGAAGTCGGGAAGCCTACATTGGAGGGGTTCAAGGACTGACCAGAGAGTTCGAAGACAAGAGAGTTTCGAAATGGGCCAAAATGAACTTGGTGCTATGATTGACTAGTAGTATTATCGTATGGGCAGTGAGAATTCGGTTAATAATCTGAGGCATTGCATGGACCATCCTGCATTCTGTCTGAGCAAATGACAATGAGGGCTGCCGCTACGAATTACTCATTACTGCAAGGCGTTGGGTTTTTATTAGTATCCGAGCGCTGCCACGCCAACGTGCAAACCATAAATAATTTGAGTACATACACAGTAGCCTTACCGATGTGGGTAGCTTTGCTAGCCTGTAGCAATACAGCGCAATCCTCTGCGAGTCTATTGTGCCCAAAACGTGGAGTGGGTGCCACTGACCGCTTCAACAAAACTTCATCCTTACTTCGTTCACATAAACCTAACCAGTCCATTATTATTGTCGTCGTATATTACCATAACCCACAGCTGGAACCACGTCCAGACCGCAAGCCACATTTATTTCAGGCTCGTTGTCACCCACCATCTCAGTCGCCAAACTGGATAACCAAGAATGCCACTTTGACTCGTATCGACAGAGACCAAAGTGGAATATATCATAGCAACTGGGACCGTAACCAAGTCACCCGACGGAAATACTCCCAGATGCTTGTCAGATCGTTTTGAGTTTTCTAGCGTAAAGCCACTCCTGCCGATATCACCATTGCGGCCAACACAAATAACAGTTCACGTACAACCTGCTAATGTACCGGTCAATACCCGTCGTTGGCTTAATCCGTCACATCTCGCCACACCCGGCTGATTGACCGACACGTCCCTCGCCCCGCCAGGGGAACACCCAGCTAATGTTCTTCTGTAATTTCATGCGAAACATAGTCTTTACTCCTGCTCAATGACCACTATAGGCGAAATACTAACTTTCTCATTGGAAGTTTGAGCCACACTTAGGCGTTTCCCTTTTAGTCTCACGTTTCATGGCCTCAATGTGCCTTAGGGATCCGCTGCACCGATGAGCCCGTGCTTAACTTTTGTTCTTCTTTCCGTTAACCGTTGATCCTCAGCTGCGTCTCACTTTCCTTGCCACAGTCTTTTGCGTCCGACTGCTTTCGCATGACCCGTCCGATGATCGCACCCACGTATACAGCGATATATATATATATATATGTATATATATATATATATATATATATATATATATATATATATATTCATATATATATCTACCTTGGGTATGCTCCACTCACTTTTGTCCCCGTTCCTAACTAGATTGTGCCATTTTACAACATGTTTTGCATATATATAAATATAACCGTTCCGTCCTTTAGCGATGGGTGCTCGCTCTCACTTAATTCCTGGCTCAGGCTAGAACTCAACCGTCCCATCCTGCTTTTTTTGCGCCTTTCTCGTATACTGAAGCCTTGCCACACGGATTACCATTCCTTAGGACCTAGGCTTTACTTCTCTGCGCATATGCTCATGGTAAGTTAGGACCCCATTCCAACCGGAATCCGTATGCCCCTGATTTCTCTTGACCCTGCGAAATACCAGCACGTTTGCTCCCACATGAAAAATCCTCATTTTACCACCCAGTGTTTTTGTCCCTTTTTACTGTTTGCCATCCTCGACCACAGCTGGTGAACTGACCAGACTGTTATCTTCCTATTTTCTCTTTCTTCTTTCAGACCATACCCTCTACTATGGTTTTATTCCTGGTTCCCAAACGGAAACACCCTCCTCATCCACCGCCTACCTGATATCGCTCTAAATCTCTACTATCATCCAAATACCCTAAAAAGCTACCAGTCTCCGTCTAGGGATCCCTAATAGACCGGTCCACTAGCCAAACGATAACTAATTGTTCGGATAACAAAATGTTCATTTTCTTGCTTCCATAAAACGATAATCATAACCCACAGCTGGAACACTCTCCAGACTGCCGTACTCCTGATCTCTTCCAGATTGCATTGATTACTTGGGTAGCCATCGGCCAAATCGACGTTTATTCCGGATTACCGTAAAGACTGGACGATTTGATCAATGGTTTAAACCTACACTCTCGCCCGTGGACGTTACACGGGGCACCGTACACGGATTAACAAAACCTCATGAAAGTCTCACCGGATTGCAGAGGTGATTCCTGACACCAACCATCAACACATCCGCTCAACGTCTATTCCCAAATAATCCAACCCAACAGTACAATTCTTCCCGCGTTGCAGTACGAAATCAATGACCGGAACCCAGCCCTCGCAGCTGTCAACTTCGTCAAACCAGCCCTTTTTTACCTGTTTCCCTCAACAAAACCTGCGACCACCTGCAACCAAGGTCTTTACGGAACAGAATACCAGCCATCTGCAGCCAACCATAATTTGGTTAACAATTTTCTATCACATACAAAAAAAATTACACTCTTCAAACTTCTGCCTAGCCGAACCATTGACGTTTGTCTCCACTAATCCGTTTCATTGACGGCTTTTCTTTAAAAGTCCGTTATAAGTCCATACACCATTCATGCTCTTCAAAAGTTCACTGAAGTCCCTGCGAAGCTTTTCGCCTTCATTTGAATTTCCATATGACACTGTAATCACCTGCACAAAAGGTCCGTTTTATTATCACCATTGACTCACTTGCCTTTATTTCACATGCTTCCTCCACAATTAGTTACCCAACGCGGGATCAGTTTCCAATATTCCGCTGGTATCTCTGACTGCACGTTGGAAGCCTCATGCTTGCTTTACTTCTAGCAATGTTCTTTGGCATCTCTCCCGCACGGTTACTCGTCAGTGACCGTCCAATTTTCGCTTATATCAGCAATCCCACAACTGGCCAGCTATCCACACCGCCCCCCAGCGATTTCGAAACCGATTTGGAATTCTCGCCTCAACCATTACCACTTTTGTTCACTCAAACACTACATGACTTTACTGGTGTATTTCAGTTACTGTGTGATTTATAAATTTAGAATTTGTGAATACCACACATTGACATGTACTGCTTTATGCTCTGATCTTGCCTTGTGCATGTGCATTGACCACGGTCAAGAAATATACTATAATATATTATACCCATAAGAAGTTGTACATTACCAGTAGTGACGCTAATTGACACTGAGGCCGAATACAGCCATATATATATATATATATATGCCAGTGAAACAACATAATAACGCTCAAGTCCATGAGAAGACTTTCCACTTCAGTATCCTTTGAAACAGTTCATTTTCCCCTCAAACCGTAGCGGGCTGGAAATTAATTCTCCACTCTTCCAGGACCCTTCAGTTGCGCTAACTCATTTCTGAATGGTACAGATTACTGATTCTGAAACTAAACCCACCTTTTTATGAACTGCTGTTCCCTCCACATCCATCAATGTTCCAAAGTGCACTTTCATAAAGTTGGTTTCATGTCTCCCCGTTTCAAAACTCATCCCGTTTATTGAACCCCGGTAAATCCGCCACCCAGGGTTTGCATCATCTTCATGCACATGCACAGATTTTCCCGAGTATACTTCAGCACATTTTTTTGTCTTTCCTCCTGTCCAGAACTTACTCTGTTCGCAGAACCTCAGCAAGCCTCCGTTTCTCCATGGCTTTCATCATTCTCGTTTATGATGCATCTTTAACATTACGCATTATCAATCTTTTCGGTATCCCCAAGGTGCACCACCGCCCTGCCCGAACGCGGAACTGGTTCAAAACTGCCGCGAAAACCACCATTAGAGTGATCCATTCAAACTATTGCTAGCTATATTTTTCTCTAGCTGACACTTTTGTTTTTTATACTTAAAATGTTTGAATATATCATCTTACTGGGCAACGTGTTACACCATGATCATGGGCTTGTGCGTGCTTCTCGAGGGTGGACGAGAAATATACCCTTATAATTATTGCTAATGATGAAGTGGACCCGCACTGCCTGCGTGAGCGCTTGTGGATCACTTCCAAGCTGGGGTTCAAGTGAACAGGAACTATTCGCGTGCTATGAATCTGCACTGATCCCCATTCGATCGCGGCTTACAGATACCAACTCACGGATGACGGAAATGGAAACGGGACTTGAAAATTAAGAGCAATTCCATGTGGGCAAAACTTCCGGACTGCTAAAGACGGTGAATAATAGAGACAGCGAATTAAAAACTTAAAGGGCTAAACAGCCTCTTAGGCTGAAAAACTGGCGAAGCCCAAACGAGCAGCGAAAATCACTGGCCGTGATCAGAGAAACGTAGTCATGAAGGGACACTTGGGCCGCCCAGCTTGTCAATTAGACAACGATTCAGAGAGCCAAGAACCAAGCCAAAAACCTCCCGATGTGGGTTATAGCGCCCGAGCACGCTTTTTTGAAGCACGTGCTTGGGCTGGATAGCTGGTTGGCCAACCCAAAAGAAAACTGCGGCCCCATACTTGTGCCAGACGAGTTTGGAAGCCCACTTTTGCGAGGCAGGTTGTTAGCAGCAGCAGGCCAATTTGTCGGGCACACAAAAGGAGTAATTCGTGCAAAATCCGATCACTCAGGAGAAGACCCCAGAAACTCCTCCCGTCGCAACCTCACCTACAAGGGAGCAATACCTGCCCGTTTTGTGAGCTCGAGACCAAATGTAGCAGCCCAGCATCGGCCGCAAACAGTACCCCCAGCGACTAACTCGTCTACTATGGGACAGGAACACAACAGCAGGGACTGCGGAACCCGCAGCAGTCTGGCTCTCCTCCCCGAACACCCCAGTCCGATGACAAAAATGGGGAGGGCTATCGGATGATGAGTCTGAGAGCCAGATAGGAAGAGAGACTATTGATGTCCGATGGGTGGGCGAAACAGCCCCGCCCACGGAGAAATCAGAATAGTGTGCACCAAAGCTTGAACAGTAGTAAACATGAGAAAGGAAATATATATTAATAAAATTGAAGCCGACCGCATTGCGAAAACGGAGACATGGTTACACCAAAGTGCAGCCACGGAGCTGCTAACCACCGAGAGATGGTACGTCTACCGGACGGACAGAGAGGAGGGCGGAGTAAGAGGAGGAACGCCAACGTTAGCCAACGAAAACCTTAAACTGCAGTATAAGGAAGCCCTGTGTACCATAAATATGAAAGCCCAACCAAGCCACTTACTATCCCCGGGGTCTATTATGGGTATAAAGTGCGCATACCGCAAACCAAACGCGCGTCCAAAATAGGACCCTCTATTGCTGGAGTATGTAGCCAGGACTGCCTAGCAAGCACGCATTATCAATCTTTTCGGTATCCCCAAGGTGCACCACCGCCCTGCCCGAACGCGGAACTGGTTCAAAACTGCCGCGAAAACCACCATTAGAGTGATCCATTCAAACTATTGCTAGCTATATTTTTCTCTAGCTGACACTTTTGTTTTTTATACTTAAAATGTTTGAATATATCATCTTACTGGGCAACGTGTTACACCATGATCATGGGCTTGTGCGTGCTTCTCGACGGTGGACTAGATATATGCCATTACCATTGCTATTGTTAAGAACAAAATAATGACCCTTAGAAATGGGGGAGTAAGACTAGGAAATATTTCGCGACTTGGATTTTGGTTAGGTTTAGCAGCGACCCCGGCACCAGTAAGACTGAAAATATGCTGACCTTAGAGGTCAGGTCAGGCCACCGTACTTGGCCCTAACCTGCAACGCAACACCAGCCGGCCTATGCCTCATATTTGTTCGACTCCAAAGCAGGTGGATCAACAGTTGTGTGTTGGGTTATGAGTTATATGTTGCTTCGTTGTCTGTGACGGCAGGGAGGCAGAAACATGGACCCCTTTCCCATTAGCTCATCTAGCTTTTTTCGGGCCGATTCCCGCAGATAACCATGGAGTCCAGTTTCGTGCACAGGTTGGCTCCACGGATTCTCCGGTGCTGGGAATATAGGATCGACGAATTCCTCCAGTTTCAATGATTTATCCACTCAGTTCAGCTCAGCTCAGATCAGTTCGCACAGGACAAGTATTGGCCAACGGCCATCAGGAATCAGTAGTTCTTCCGGTGATGTGCACACCAGTTAAGCACCCATTATTGTGCTGAGTATTCCGTTGAATCCTCACTAAAAGTACGAAGGAAACGGAAGGCGTCATAGCCATTGACTCACATTGGGATCAAAGTTTGTACCAATGTTCCAACACTTGGGTTAACCCGTCAGTAGGTTTTGGGGGGAAGTGGTAGATCAGATGATGTTGCGAAAAGATAAACTCACAGGTAACGATAAAAGGGTGGTGCATGGATACTTGGAGGATGAAGAGGAAGACGGCGTATATAGAGGGGACTGGCTATAAAAGTGGGACAAGAATTGAACAAATAGAAAGGAAGACGGACGGCAATGTAAGGACGAAGGGTGTTCATTCGGGGAAGCCTAAATTGAGGGAACAATGGAAACCTAGTAAACACAAGGTCCAACGAAGTCTTACCAACTCAAGCAAGGCAGTCTTCGGTCAGGTCGGGTCAGACCACTTGGCTGGTGGCTTAAGCTAGTAAACGTCCAGTTTCTCGCTCTGCAAGCCCAAGGAATTCCCTTGGAGCTACGAATTCCAGGTATTCAATATAATTCAATATTTGTGCAGCTGGGAGGAAGGGAAAAGAAACTGGCTCGCCCTTGGGAACAGCAGCCTTATACTAATATAGGCTCGGGGCCACAACTCCCTGCTGTCCCTGTGTCAGACATACACTGAGTCCTCGAATAATGCAAGGTTGTTTATGTGGAATGTTGAAGAGTAGGTTGATTTGGAGGCTGTGACGGAGGTAGATACAGCGAGGGAACACCAGAGTGATGGGATGCAGTATAAGATAGTCGGGAGGGGAGAGAAGGACGAAAGATAACCGTAAAATAGAAAGTATTTTGGGATTCTCAGCAACAGTCTGGGAATGCCTCTGTCCAACAGGCACTCAGTTTGTGCTTAAAGGCAGCCGCCGAGCTTGCTGTCACTAACTGTGGAGGCAAATAGTACAAATTGTTTACGACACGGTAGGAAAAGAGACATGCGAACAGGCTATTTGCTCTTGGTTTCCCCAGTTCACTCTCAAATCCCCTGAGTGGAAGGTTGTGACACGGCGTCAGTAATGGTGTTTCGGTCGAAGAGATTCCCTTATATAAGTTGTAGCACTCTATCAGATCTCCTCTTGGCCTACGACTATCAAGGGAGAAAAGATTTAGGGCTTTCAGTCTTTCGTGGTATGATCCCCTTGTTTCATGTTTACCATTCTAGTAAATCTCCGTTGAAAGTCCTTCAGGGCCTTTTTGCCCTCCCCTAGGCTCGGTTTCCATGCCCGAACAAAAGCATCGAAGTTAAGCCTTACAGTCACCTTTTATATGGAAATAATTTCCCCGGCTTCTCTAGACAACGACGTTATTTCTAAGTTGAAAGACTCCCTGTTGGTCCGGACCGATGCTGAAGTGCACTGCTCGGTGGGTTTGGAGCTCTGGTGCACAAGCACACCTAAGTTTCTTACCGCAGCAGCGGACTCAGTCCCGATTGGAAAGGACAGCTCTATGTACCTGCTTTCTTTGCTTTTGCTGCCTGCCAGCTGGTGTTGGCATTCGGCTCCATTCAGTGGCAGTTCCCACGTTGCATCCCATTCACTAATCCTGTTTAAGTCGGTCTGCAGATAACTTGAGTTTGGTTAACCTAATATTTTGATATCATCTATGAATAGGAATCCCGAGCTGTTTGGTGCATTTACCAGATCATTCAAGCATACTAGGAACAACAGCAGTCCCATCACGGAACATTGCGGCACACAGCTGCATGCCTGGGCCCCTGCAGACCTCGTGTCCCCGATCTACGCAAAGAAAACATTTTACTTAGGTTACCCTAAAGTGAACTCAAAACCTGCGGGGCCACCCACGGTGTCTTCAGCTTTTTCAGCGAGAAACGGCGGATTACGGAGTCGAGGGCTTTGTAAAAGTCGAAGAAGAGTACCTTCACTCATTCCCCTTGGTCTAAACTGCAAGTTGCTTCATCGAAAAATGCCAGCGTGTTAGTGAGGCATGATCTTCTTTTAACAAACCAGTGTTGCTGGCAAGCTATCGACTGGCGATTCCGTAGAGGTTCTGTTAGTTAACCTCTGACCCCTCCCTCTAGTACTTTGTGGGAGATTTGTAGTGGGCTTACGGGAATATAGTCAGAAGCCACCTCCCGTTTGCCTATTTTGCGAATAGGGACAACTTGCGCTAATCTCCGATAGTCGGGTAGCCCCTCGGTATCTGGTAGGTAAGTTGAACAGTAGTGTTAGCGGTTCGGCCAGTACACCGGCCAGGGCTTTTAGAATTGCGGCTAGATTCTTTCCTGCCCCACAGACTTACTACAATTCACACTGCTCCGAGACAGCTCACTCTCAATATAACTAATGAGGACTTCATTCGCGATGATTGTCTGCCGGGTTATGATGGTTTCATGCTGTCTCCCGGTGTCTCCTGTGTGCTCGCGTTCGAATAAGTCCTTCATGGTCTTGGCTTTCTAGTTAGACCTCGGTGAATGCACTCCGTTGTCGCTGATTCGCACCCTACGGCGACTAATGCTATAACCTTAGACTGGACGTGGTTATAATTAGCTTTAGGACATGCCCTTACTCCGCAAGCTGAGACCACTTTACATCTGGCCTGACTTTCTTGCTGCACCCTAATGGCGCGCTCACGGGATCACATATGGCAGCAAACCCTGGTGTCCACTCGTTGACCGTTAAGGACCCTGCACTTGGTACTTCGCTAGTCGCGCGTTGGCGGATCGGCTGGTCCGCCAAGGGGGTTTGCTCAGACTTTTGGAACGTCTCAGTGGGGCGAACTCGTCAGTCAACTTGGGTAGGTTGCTACTGATGACGGTCCATCCCTCTTCCACTATCTGATAATGGGAGCCCCAGTGAACGCTTCGTGCTGCTTCCCTAATCGCGATGACGTCCAGACCGCTGAGGTTCCGTCTCATCTTAGTCGACACCCCGAGGTGAGCTCCTTGGATCAGAAATCCGACGGCCCATAAGGTAGCTTCTCCCAAGCTGGGCGGCGAACTCCAGTCCACTTACTTCCTCCTGGAGTCTGGTGAAAACCAGGTCGAGTACACCCGGGGTTTGCCCTCCCCCCAGCCCGGTCGGCCGCCTGATGTGCTGAAAGAGTGTTATGCATTCAACTAGCTCGAGTAATTTCCTACCACGGAAGAAGACAGGCCCTTCCATATTGTTTTGCGGGATCTGAAATTTCCCATTATCCGGGGTGCTTGCGTGGCAATCCTTGCTACATACTCCAGCAATAGAGGGTCCTATTTTGGACGCGCGTTTGGTTTGCGGTATGCGCACTTTATACCCATAATAGACCCCGGGGATAGTAAGTGGCTTGGTTGGGCTTTCATATTTATGGTACACAGGGCTTCCTTATACTGCAGTTTAAGGTTTTCGTTGGCTAACGTTGGCGTTCCTCCTCTTACTCCGCCCTCCTCTCTGTCCGTCCGGTAGACGTACCATCTCTCGGTGGTTAGCAGCTCCGTGGCTGCACTTTGGTGTAACCATGTCTCCGTTTTCGCAATGCGGTCGGCTCCAATTTTATTAATATATATTTCCTTTCTCATGTTTACTACTGTTCAAGCTTTGGTGCACACTATTCTGATTTCTCCGTGGGCGGGGCTGTTTCGCCCACCCATCGGACATCAATAGTCTCTCTTCCTATCTGGCTCTCAGACTCATCATCCGATAGCCCTCCCCATTTTTGTCATCGGACTGGGGTGTTCGGGGAGGAGAGCCAGACTGCTGCGGGTTCCGCAGTCCCTGCTGTTGTGTTCCTGTCCCATAGTAGACGAGTTAGTCGCTGGGGGTACTGTTTGCGGCCGATGCTGGGCTGCTACATTTGGTCTCGAGCTCACAAAACGGGCAGGTATTGCTCCCTTGTAGGTGAGGTTGCGACGGGAGGAGTTTCTGGGGTCTTCTCCTGAGTGATCGGATTTTGCACGAATTACTCCTTTTGTGTGCCCGACAAATTGGCCTGCTGCTGCTAACAACCTGCCTCGCAAAAGTGGGCTTCCAAACTCGTCTGGCACAAGTATGGGGCCGCAGTTTTCTTTTGGGTTGGCCAACCAGCTATCCAGCCCAAGCACGTGCTTCAAAAAAGCGTGCTCGGGCGCTATAACCCACATCGGGAGGTTTTTGGCTTGGTTCTTGGCTCTCTGAATCGTTGTCTAATTGACAAGCTGGGCGGCCCAAGTGTCCCTTCATGACTACGTTTCTCTGATCACGGCCAGTGATTTTCGCTGCTCGTTTGGGCTTCGCCAGTTTTTCAGCCTAAGAGGCTGTTTAGCCCTTTAAGTTTTTAATTCGCTGTCTCTATTATTCACCGTCTTTAGCAGTCCGGAAGTTTTGCCCACATGGAATTGCTCTTAATTTTCAAGTCCCGTTTCCATTTCCGTCATCCGTGAGTTGGTATCTGTAAGCCGCGATCGAATGGGGATCAGTGCAGATTCATAGCACGCGAATAGTTCCTGTTCACTTGAACCCCAGCTTGGAAGTGATCCACAAGCGCTCACGCAGGCAGTGCGGGTCCACTTCATCATTAGCAATAATTATAAGGGTATATTTCTCGTCCACCCTCGAGAAGCACGCACAAGCCCATGATCATGGTGTAACACGTTGCCCAGTAAGATGATATATTCAAACATTTTAAGTATAAAAAACAAAAGTGTCAGCTAGAGAAAAATATAGCTAGCAATAGTTTGAATGGATCACTCTAATGGTGGTTTTCGCGGCAGTTTTGAACCAGTTCCGCGTTCGGGCAGGGCGGTGGTGCACCTTGGGGATACCGAAAAGATTGATAATGCGTAATGTTAAAGATGCATCATAAACGAGAATGATGAAAGCCATGGAGAAACGGAGGCTTGCTGAGGTTCTGCGAACAGAGTAAGTTCTGGACAGGAGGAAAGACAAAAAAATGTGCTGAAGTATACTCGGGAAAATCTGTGCATGTGCATGAAGATGATGCAAACCCTGGGTGGCGGATTTACCGGGGTTCAATAAACGGGATGAGTTTTGAAACGGGGAGACATGAAACCAACTTTATGAAAGTGCACTTTGGAACATTGATGGATGTGGAGGGAACAGCAGTTCATAAAAAGGTGGGTTTAGTTTCAGAATCAGTAATCTGTACCATTCAGAAATGAGTTAGCGCAACTGAAGGGTCCTGGAAGAGTGGAGAATTAATTTCCAGCTCGCTACGGTTTGAGGGGAAAATGAACTGTTTCAAAGGATACTGAAGTGGAAAGTCTTCTCATGGACTTGAGCGTTATTATGTTGTTTCACTGGCATATATATATATATATATGGCTGTATTCGGCCTCAGTGTCAATTAGCGTCACTACTGGTAATGTACAACTTCTTATGGGTATAATATATTATAGTATATTTCTTGACCGTGGTCAATGCACATGCACAAGGCAAGATCAGAGCATAAAGCAGTACATGTCAATGTGTGGTATTCACAAATTCTAAATTTATAAATCACACAGTAACTGAAATACACCAGTAAAGTCATGTAGTGTTTGAGTGAACAAAAGTGGTAATGGTTGAGGCGAGAATTCCAAATCGGTTTCGAAATCGCTGGGGGGCGGTGTGGATAGCTGGCCAGTTGTGGGATTGCTGATATAAGCGAAAATTGGACGGTCACTGACGAGTAACCGTGCGGGAGAGATGCCAAAGAACATTGCTAGAAGTAAAGCAAGCATGAGGCTTCCAACGTGCAGTCAGAGATACCAGCGGAATATTGGAAACTGATCCCGCGTTGGGTAACTAATTGTGGAGGAAGCATGTGAAATAAAGGCAAGTGAGTCAATGGTGATAATAAAACGGACCTTTTGTGCAGGTGATTACAGTGTCATATGGAAATTCAAATGAAGGCGAAAAGCTTCGCAGGGACTTCAGTGAACTTTTGAAGAGCATGAATGGTGTATGGACTTATAACGGACTTTTAAAGAAAAGCCGTCAATGAAACGGATTAGTGGAGACAAACGTCAATGGTTCGGCTAGGCAGAAGTTTGAAGAGTGTAATTTTTTTTGTATGTGATAGAAAATTGTTAACCAAATTATGGTTGGCTGCAGATGGCTGGTATTCTGTTCCGTAAAGACCTTGGTTGCAGGTGGTCGCAGGTTTTGTTGAGGGAAACAGGTAAAAAAGGGCTGGTTTGACGAAGTTGACAGCTGCGAGGGCTGGGTTCCGGTCATTGATTTCGTACTGCAACGCGGGAAGAATTGTACTGTTGGGTTGGATTATTTGGGAATAGACGTTGAGCGGATGTGTTGATGGTTGGTGTCAGGAATCACCTCTGCAATCCGGTGAGACTTTCATGAGGTTTTGTTAATCCGTGTACGGTGCCCCGTGTAACGTCCACGGGCGAGAGTGTAGGTTTAAACCATTGATCAAATCGTCCAGTCTTTACGGTAATCCGGAATAAACGTCGATTTGGCCGATGGCTACCCAAGTAATCAATGCAATCTGGAAGAGATCAGGAGTGCGGCAGTCTGGAGAGTGTTCCAGCTGTGGGTTATGATTATCGTTTTATGGAAGCAAGAAAATGAACATTTTGTTATCCGAACAATTAGTTATCGTTTGGCTAGTGGACCGGTCTATTAGGGATCCCTAGACGGAGACTGGTAGCTTTTTAGGGTATTTGGATGATAGTAGAGATTTAGAGCGATATCAGGTAGGCGGTGGATGAGGAGGGTGTTTCCGTTTGGGAACCAGGAATAAAACCATAGTAGAGGGTATGGTCTGAAAGAAGAAAGAGAAAATAGGAAGATAACAGTCTGGTCAGTTTACCAGCTGTGGTCGAGGATGGCAAACAGTAAAAAGGGACAAAAACACTGGGTGGTAAAATGAGGATTTTTCATGTGGGAGCAAACGTGCTGGTATTTCGCAGGGTCAAGAGAAGTCAGAGGCATACGGATTCCGGTTGGAATGGGGTCCTAACTTACCATGAGCATATGCGCAGAGAAGTAAAGCCTAGGTCCTAAGGAATGGTAATCCGTGTGGCAAGGCTTCAGTATACGAGAAAGGCGCAAAAAAAGCAGGATGGGACGGTTGAGTTCTAGCCTGAGCCAGGAATTAAGTGAGAGCGAGCACCCATCGCTAAAGGACGGAACGGTTATATTTATATATATGCAAAACATGTTGTAAAATGGCACAATCTAGTTAGGAACGGGGACAAAAGTGAGTGGAGCATACCCAAGGTAGATATATATATGAATATATATATATATATATACATATATATATATATATATCGCTGTATACGTGGGTGCGATCATCGGACGGGTCATGCGAAAGCAGTCGGACGCAAAAGACTGTGGCAAGGAAAGTGAGACGCAGCTGAGGATCAACGGTTAACGGAAAGAAGAACAAAAGTTAAGCACGGGCTCATCGGTGCAGCGGATCCCTAAGGCACATTGAGGCCATGAAACGTGAGACTAAAAGGGAAACGCCTAAGTGTGGCTCAAACTTCCAATGAGAAAGTTAGTATTTCGCCTATAGTGGTCATTGAGCAGGAGTAAAGACTATGTTTCGCATGAAATTACAGAAGAACATTAGCTGGGTGTTCCCCTGGCGGGGCGAGGGACGTGTCGGTCAATCAGCCGGGTGTGGCGAGATGTGACGGATTAAGCCAACGACGGGTATTGACCGGTACATTAGCAGGTTGTACGTGAACTGTTATTTGTGTTGGCCGCAATGGTGATATCGGCAGGAGTGGCTTTACGCTAGAAAACTCAAAACGATCTGACAAGCATCTGGGAGTATTTCCGTCGGGTGACTTGGTTACGGTCCCAGTTGCTATGATATATTCCACTTTGGTCTCTGTCGATACGAGTCAAAGTGGCATTCTTGGTTATCCAGTTTGGCGACTGAGATGGTGGGTGACAACGAGCCCGAAATAAATGTGGCTTGCGGTCTGGACGTGGTTCCAGCTGTGTGTTATGGTAATATACGACGACAATAATAATGGACTGGTTAGGTTTATGTGAACGAAGTAAGGATGAAGTTTTGTTGAAGCGGTCAGTGGCACCCACTCCACGTTTTGGGCACAATAGACTCGCAGAGGATTGCGCTGTATTGCTACAGGCTAGCAAAGCTACCCACATCGGTTAGGCTACTGTGTATGCACACAAAGTAATTATGGTTTGCACATCGGCGTGGCAGCGCTCGGATACTAATAAGAACCCAACGCCTTGCAGTAATTAGTAATTCGTAGCGGCAGCCCTCATTGTCATTTGCTCAGACAGAATGCAGGATGGTCCATGCAATGCCTCAGATTATTAACCGAATTCTCACTGCCCATACGATAATACTACTAGTCAATCATAGCACCAAGTTCATTTTGGCCCATTTCGAAACTCTCTTGTCTTCGAACTCTCTGGTCAGTCCTTGAACCCCTCCAATGTAGGCTTCCCGACTTCTCCCCGTTGCAGTTTATCCCAATCGGTAACCGTAGGCTGCCTGAAGAACCGGGCCCGAATTTTTGTCCAAGGCCTGCTTCTCTTCATCCTGATTGCAAGACCTCCCAGGTTGTGGTATTCTCCCGGCTGCGGGAGGGCTTAGATGCGAGTGCCCAAGTCGATCCGGCCTGTGAGGACCGTGTACACTGGTACGGGGTTCCATCCTTCCCTTTCTCTTCTCCAAGGCTCGGTCCTGCCAAACAGATATCCCCTTATCCATGTCATCAGCCGGCCAAACAGCCCAAACCCTCGCAGTTTCTCCGTAAGTGGACGATGGTTTACTGAGTCTAATGTCCTTTGGAAATCCGGGTAAAAGACCCAAACCCTCTTGCATCATCTAATAAATGTAATGATATTTATGGTATATTTCACAAAAGCGGCAGAAACGCTCGCATGAAAGCATTATCAGAGGTTACAAAGTTGCTCAGTAGGATGGAAAGCTCACAAAGCTTAAGGAGGAAGTCACACATTAAAGTAGCAGAGGAATAAGGCTGGGGGGAGTTTAAACAATGTAAAGTGGCGCCGGAGTAAATGGTGTTTCATCCAATTTCCAGACAATGGGGGAAGCTTTTTCAACCTTCAGTTTGGTTCAATTCAGTTCGCACAGAACTTCGTGTGGCTAACTCCAGTCATGTGTCCAGATAATTGTCTTGTAGGCGCGCTTCAGCTACCCGAAACACCGCGTGTTTGAGATGAGAGCAGGTGCACACCTATTCAGATACAGAAACTGGAGGGTTTTTGAGCGCCTGCTACTTCAAGATTTTATTTGGTATTTCCGGCCAAAAAGATTTTTCTTTGGGGATCTCTCTTAGACAGCCCATGCGGCCTAAAGGTCACGCGTGCGTCACACAGTGCCATAGCAAGGAATCATTCGGATGTGAGAATTTTGAGACGGACGTCATCTTAAGATGCAAAAAAATACAACTTTCATGGGGGATTTGCAAGAAAATGTTCAATGATGTATCATGTAGACCATTTAAGAAGGCAAAGGGTGATGAGGCAAAAAGACACTTGAGAATTCAATAGATCTGCTTGGGGAATGCAAATTTTCACACATTTGTGGATGTGAATAGGAATAGCACCCACTGAATGGGTGAGGCAAGTTTCATGAGGAGTAGAAAGTATCATCTAATTTCGGGAATTCTAAGCTAGTGGAATAAAACCGGGGCTCCAAGAAAGACTACCAGTAAGCGAAATACCATGCCCAAGAAAAACAAGACTAAGCGAGAAAGAAGGGTGGAAATAATTGAAGTAGGCCAGATTACGCGTGAATAGTGACTAACACATTATTTTGTTGAGTTTCCCGTCTCTTCTACGGCTGTTTTGGGCATTTTGGGCGAGGGTTGGCTGCGGTTTTTGTTGGATTTTTCATCATGGGTGTAGGATATCGCCAAATCTGAACTCTTTGTTCTTTGTTTGGGACACATTGCATGACGGTTTGAATGGATTTGAAAACGGTAGAGTCTTGTAGTAAGAAGTTCTCAGGAAGCCCCAGCTGGGAAAAAGCAGCAGCATCAGGAATTCGGGTGGGCGGAACCCGTTAACCAAATGGTATACTTGGTATCCAGTCATGAGGGTGGTTGAACGTGCGCAGAGAGGATGAGCCCCCTGAGCAATATATCACAGCCGGGCAATACTGTGAGAGGGAGGTTCTGAAATTAAAAACGGGTGGCTGCGTTCTGGAGGTTGATCCAGCCGGGTGTTAGCTTGAGTTAAATAAAGAATGGGTTACAGCGGCTGGAAATGAGGCCCAATGGTCCTAGTGGCATAAACTCATAGGGCATGATGAGTCTGTAAAGAACAAGTACTGGAAATCTTCCCAAATGGTCCACTTGCTTTGCAAATTTGACTATGTTTAACATTGCCTTGAAAAGCTTGCTCATATACCACAATTTTCCACATTTGTTCATTCATGTGAGACATTTGAATTTGGCCTTGAATCGCCTCTGACTGTCGTGCTTGAGCCACGGGGCTTTGAACCTTTGGGTTTCACTGTGAAGTCTAGTTGGCCGTATACTTGAGGTTTGTACATATTTATACCCTTCGTGAATGTCAATTTCGTGCCGTAGAAACTACGAATCAATCTTGCTCTGGATTTGGGATTCGTTTGAATTGGCTACGCGTTGCTTGATTTGCGAGAACTGACCTACAGAATCAGAGTTCGTAGGGCCTAACGGCGCTTTTATATCCAGGTCTGGTTGTTTATTACAATCTATTGGTTCAAGCCCATGTCTATCATCACCAAAAATTCTTCAATTTTCGTCGGTGCTTTTTCTAAGGTTTACTTCGTCAGTTTACTGACCCCTGCGACTTTACTTGGATGATATCTGAAATACTGCGTGTTTTACCTTCGTCCCCGCCTAACTTCATGACCTACCTCGACCGCGAAGCCCATCTCACCCACTACTGGGCGGTGCTTCCACCTGACCTTCAAACTCAAATTCGCCGGACATTCATCCGTGCGACCACTAAAACCTATACACATTTGTGCAGCATATACCCAAATGAATATCCAAGGAACCTTTCTGTGACTTCACATGAACCGTATGATCATGCCATCAAGCATGCTCCGGGTGTCCCCGAAATAAAATTTTAGCATTATTATTATTATGAACTTTGTTAATTCACTGGTAAATCTTATCGATCTGTGCTGTTAAAGCAGTGGAGCTGCTTTGGGGCGGGTTTGTTCACTACTTCTAGAGAATATATGAATTAACCTACTGTGTAGTAACTACGGGTTGCGAGGAAGCGGAATAGAAATGCCTAGGGCCGAAACGGCCAGTTTGTTAGTAGGTCCAGGGGATATATGGTACCTCATATCGTGGGGTGTTTACAGGTCTACTACTGAGGGTTGGCAATGGGTCTTGGTACACCGAAGGTTGCCGTTATGCTGGGCTGTGAACTGAAGAGTGGGTTATAATAATAATAATAGTTTATTTTGGAGACGCACGAGGCACGCCTTACGCATGGTCAAGCTTTTACAAACGACAAAACTGACAGACAAAATTCATGAAAAATTTAAAGGTACGCAACACACAGGGGGTAGGGAGGGTAACGAGCGTTTGAGCAATGAGCAGCCAAATTCGCATTGCTCAAACGTTCGTAACAATACTCAATAGATCAATATGGAACGAGAAAAAATACGCAAAATGCCAAGAAAAGGATGGAAAACATTGAAATCCGGACAAGAAATAACACGGCGAGCTTCTGGAGAGGTTTTGGGTACATTTGATTCTTCAGTTAATGCTCGATCGCCTAGTCCTGTCAGTGCTAGTTCATGTGTTATTGAGGGTAATATGGATTGTAAGGATATCGATCTAT
The DNA here is from genome assembly GCA_948099385.1 of Fasciola hepatica. Classification (NCBI taxonomy): domain Eukaryota; kingdom Metazoa; phylum Platyhelminthes; class Trematoda; order Plagiorchiida; family Fasciolidae; genus Fasciola; species Fasciola hepatica. The sequence goes on from CANUEZ040000105.1 coordinate 5,397,223, forward strand.
GTAGGCTAAGGATATTAGACCTAGAACAACAACTGTTATCAGCTAGACAACAGGCCCAGGAAGCAGAAACGAAGTGTACACAGAAAGAGCGAGAGCGCGAGACCAGCGACTTTGACACTTCCCATAAACAGGGATGCAATAACATAGGGAACCCCACGTCGGTCGCCGACTATAAAACACCATCGATCGATTTGCCTAGGGTGGAACTAGCGGTTTTCGACGGGCGATCTGAACAATACTGCAGGTTCGTCAAGCGGTTCGAGACGCTCGTCGAAAATAAGATAACTGACCCCGGGCAAAGGCTTCCCCATCTGATTCACTACTGTCGAGGCCGAGCAAGGGGAACCATCGACGAATGTACCATGCCCGACCCGGAACAGGGCTACACCCGAGCAAGGAAGATTCTGAGGGACTTGTTTGGCCAACCTTTCAAAGTAGCTCGTAAACTAATAGAGGGCGTGATGTTAGAGGCAGAGAGAATCAAGGGCGACGTCTACACAATGGCTGACCTGGTGATTAAGATGCAAAACTGCTCAATAGATCTCAACTATTTAGGTTACAAGGCTGGCCTAGATGCCATGCACACTTTGAAAAACTAAGTGCGTCACCTTTCTCCCGAACTACGGGGTCGGTGGGCGGAAGAAGCAGAACGGATAAGCCGAAATGACAGGGAAGCTAACTTCGAAGACCTGACCGAATACTTGGACAGGCAAACCAAGATAGCTGACAGCAGGTTCGGCCGACTCACCCAGGACAGCAACCGGGCAAGCAAGCCCAATACTAGCCAGGCTCAAACCCTTGCACGGGAACATCCAAAATACAAGCCTTGGACCAATACACATGCCATTTCATGTGATGCTGCAGCGCGACCCAATTGCAGATACTGCGGTGCTAGCCATGGACTACCAGAATGCCCCAAGTTCGGCAACGCCACAATAAACGAACGGTGGGGAATGGCGAGGACGACAGGAGCGTGTTCTATTTGTCTCAACACCACGCGCTGGGCGGCAGCTTGTAGGACAAGGAACCGATGTGGTTACGGGGTCTGCACAGGCACACATCATTGGTTGCTGCACCAGGGGAGAGTAACCTTAACCGAGACAAGTACCAAACACAGCTTTATTTGTTCAACGTCGCGGCCTGCCGGTAAACCGATACGTTTGGGCGCAGTTGCCATGGGAGTAGTGACCCCAACAGGAGTGGCCAAAGCGTTGGCCTCCATAGATAGTGTCTCGGATACCACTCTAGAATGGAAGGATTTCGCAGAGAGATATGGGATCAGAGGGAATCAATCTTCATTAACAGTGAGCACAGTGAGTGGCGCCGAAGTCATCCAGTCGATCAAACTGCACCCACAACTCGCTTCCTTGGTCGGCAACGATAAAGCAGAAACTCTAGAAGCATTCACCATAAAGGACCTGCCGATGAGTGCACCTCAGTCAGTGCAATCGATTCTGACTCAGTGGCCGAATCTCGACGGGGTTACGATCGAGGAGTGGCAGAGTAACGAAATTGATCTGCTGATCGGCTGTGATATACCGGAAGCGCACTTGGTCCTGGATCAAAGGATAGGAAGCCCCAAGCCACCTATGCAATGCGCACTATACTCGGTTGGACTTTATATGGTAGTACAGACGGTAGATGCGGCAAACAAATCAAAATCAGCTGTGTTTCGGTGGAAACGGCGAACATCGAATAGGCATTCCAACAATTGTATAACACTGAATTTGCCGATCTGGCCATGTATAGGGATGCCCCATCACGAGAAGATAGGTTGGCTTTGGAAATGGTAGCCGAGAACGTCAAGTACGCAAAAGGTTGTTTCGAGGTTCCTGTCCCGTGGAGACCCAGCATGAAACCCATGCCAAACATCCGAGAAATGGCTCTGAAATGATTATGCTTCCTCAAAACCGGGCTACTTCGGGAACCACAATTAAGGATAGGATACACGGTAGCCATGCAACATAATATCGACTTGGGTTATATAGAGAGAGTGGACACAGCGGTTATCAGCGCAAAGTTGAGGTGGTACCTACCCCATCACCCGGTCGTGAACCCAAAGAAACCGGGGAAGGTCAGAGTGGTTTTCGACTGTGCCGCGAAATTTCAGGGTGTGTCACTCAACGACCATATACTGCAGGGCTTAGACTGAACAACACCACTAGTCGGGGTTTTATATCGTTTTCGGCTAGGAAAAGTGGCCGTCTCTGCGGATATACGTGAAATGTTTCTACAAGTGAAGATGCACGTTAAAGGTAGGGACACCTTCCGTCTTCTCTGGTGGCCTGAGAACGACACAAATCGCGCACCTGACGAATACAGGCTGACCGTGCACCCCTTCAGGACGGTATCATCCCCCTTATGTGCTAATTTTGCCCCCCGGAAAACCTTCAAGTGTTTTGGCGGCACCAGCAGTTTGCTAAGAAGAGCAACGGACCACTTCTGCGTGGACGATTTTTTGTGCTCCTTTGACAACCCAAATACTGCTATTCATTATATGACCGAACTGATGGCCACTCTAAATGCCGGAGGATTCAACCTCACTAAATGGACTTCAAACGGCCAAGAGGTGCTCAATGTTATCCTGAAGTCCGAGGAAATGGAGTGTCCGAGAGGGCTTTTGGGATCCCCTTCACGAACGGAGCGCACGCTTGGTCTTCAGTAGAAACCCAGAGGGGACGAATTCGTTTTCACTCTAGACCCTACGGCGAGGAATCCTATCATCAGTCTCAGGCCTCTATGACCCCCTAAGTTTTGTTTCGCCATTAATGTTAACGGGAAAGTGCTTGCTGCAATCTTTGTGCCAAAGAGGGACGGGTTGGGATCGACCTCTCCAGGATGAAGACGATAAGCGATGGCACGACTGGCTGCACATCCTGGAGCAACTTGGGGAGATAAAAATGCAAAGACGCCTAACAGGTACCAAGTGCACAAACGACGCCCAACTCCGCTTATTTTCCAGTGCATCAGAAATGGGCTAGGGGATAGTTGCTTACGGCTGCTGGGTGGACGCAAATAGTGGGCGGCGCAGCCAGATACTATTCGCGAAGGCGAGAGTGGCTCCACTGAAAACGGTGTCGATTCCAAGTCTGGAACTGACGGCGGCAGTACTGGCCGTGAAAGCCGCGACGTTGATTAGGAGATGTTTCGATCGAATAAACTGGGAACCAAACTTTTGGACGGACTCGGCCGCGGCACTTCATTACATAAACAACACTTCCACTCGTTTTAACACTTTCATGGCCAACAGACTCACTATAATCCACTAGTCGACTAAAACCGATCAATGGCACTATGTACAATCCGTCGGTAACCCGGCCGACTTCTGCTCAATGGGCCTGAAAACACCAGAGGTTGTGGATGCAAACAACAGGACCAGACTTTCTAACTGCAACTAAAGGGATGTGGCAAACGCAAATAATACCTAAACCTGATGGTGGTGATATCGGGAATAAAAGACTGATACTGGCTATAAACTTCACGGGAAGCGTAAGCCTGATAGAGAAACCGTGCCAATTTGCCAACTGGACAAAAACGTTAAAAGCCGTGGCCTGGTGGACACGATACAAAGTACTCTTATTGATTATAAAAGGCGCAAGACCCCCAGAACACATTGAACGTGGGGACGATAATACCGGGCGAGCTGAATCAAGGCGAACTTAACTTTCTACGCCTACTGCAACTAGATGCTTTCCCGTCCGAGGCCCGCGAGCTAGCCAGGATAGATGATAACACCAAAGGAAGCAGGCTGTTGCACAGCAGTACCCTAAGACTAAACCCCATGCGAACCAACGGACTAATAAGAGTTGGGGGCGGCTGACGAATTCAAGCCTAGAGTGCGAAACAAAACACCCCATGATAATCCCTGGCTGCCACCACATAACGATATGCCTGATAGACCTTGTACATCAAGAAGAGGGACACGCAGGTTCGAACCACTTATTAAACAATATACGCCGACGATTTTGGGTGACAGAGGGACCAGCGACGGTCAAGCGAGTCATAGGCAACTGCATGACTTGTCGTCGCCGGAGAGGGGTAGAAGGTCAACAAATGATGGCCCCCCTTCCAGCCGTGAGAGTCCAACCGGGATGGTGCCCGTTCGTGGAAATCGGCGTCGAATGCTTTGGCCCGTTACTTGTACGACATCAGAGGAGCACCCAAAAGAGGCACGGCTGTCTGATAACATGCCTGCAATCCAGAGCAGTCCACCTTGAAGTAGTGCATAATATGACAACCGATTCATTCCTAATGGCCCTTCGAAGGTTCATCGCAAGGCGGGGCGCCGCCAAGAATGTATACTCAGACAATGGCTCGAACTTCGCTGGGGCTCATAAAGAGTTAGAGAAATGGTGGAGCCGCTTGGACACCGCCAAAATACAAACCCAGACCGTAGCAAAGGGGATAGAATGGCACTTCAATCCACCTTATGCTAGTCATCGTGGTGGAGTTTGGGAAAGGCTGATACGATCGACTAGGGAAGTACTCACAGCCCTGACCTCACAAAAACCCCTCGGTGACGAGACGCTGACTACTTTACTAACAGAAGTAGAACGGATATTGAACAATGGACCCCTGGTGCCGATCGTCTCAGATCCGGAAGGCGAACCGGCACTCACCCCCAACGACCTGTTATTACTCCGGTCAAACGCAGGAGTAACCACACCGAAAAACCCTGCGTGGAACGTACGTCTTTGGATGGAAACAAGTGAATCACCTGGTACAGGCCTTCGCAAAACGATGGACGAGGGAGCATTTACCGACACTGCAGCCTCGGCGAAAGTGAATCTCCAAACAGAGGTCGTTCAGACATGGCGATGTGATCATCCTCGTGGAGAGACACTTATATAAAGACGATTGGTCGGTTGGAGTGATCAAGGACTGTCGTACAGAAATTGATGGCCTCGTGCGCACGGTGGTGGTGAGAACGAACAGAGGAGACTAACTGCGAGGTATACGTAAGATATGTCTGCTTGAAGGTGACAGTAACGCGGGCGAGGCCGACGCTACCGACCAAGCTATACCCATGTCTGCTGATACCAGATGAAGCTGAATTCATTCATTCACTCCTCATGCATTCCCCTGTAGGACCCAACCCTCTACCGTCTTTGAAGTATATTTGTGTTTAATTTCATACAGCGTTCACGATGCACTATGGAGTCAGTTGTCCGAACCTTAGTTTATCACACGACACGACATTGCGTGTAGAAGCAACAGGAATTAGGTCACGCACGCATGTCTACATTTACTCGCTTATGCCACACAGTCTTTCTTTGACATTGCAGAAAGTCCTCCTTTGATGCATGGTCAGACCTGTGGCTCCATTATACACCCCGACACATACACACACCTCATGCACGCTATGTCCCGCAACCCCTATCAAACATGTGACGGTGTTCAGAATTTACCTCTGTTGACGTTAATGAAACTTCCTTCGCATACTTGGAGGTAGCGGTGATTACATCATACACACACACACACTCACGCAAGCACATTCAGCCAGGGCAGGATGGCCTTTCCAAGGACAGCATCTATGTGGCCCCTTCACGCCCGTCACCCGCCATTTGGTCTTGTGGAAGATGTAGACTAGCCTCACGTCTATGTAGCCAATGGGTTAAGTGCGACAGTGAGTAGAAAGTTGACGACAGGCACTAGGCGCCCGCGCTGACAACAGGGCCTAGGTAGCTAGGAAGAATCAGTACCTTTATACCAAACCTTTGACTCTGCAAAGGATCCAGGAGGATTTTGGTGGGCAGTGTAACAACCGGGTCATGGAATATCCCCCTTTAACCCTCGCGATTCAGCGTTTTTCCTAACATCACTCATTTGCCTACACTATTGACTTGTCTTTACGGACTGGTTGTTTCTATGCACCAACTGTTGTTTGTTCGCGCCCAGGGCGCTACTTTGGCACATCCTTTTTCAGAACCTGCGTGATGCACGTGCTGTTTCTTCACAAGCTGCTATTCGGTTTATCGTTGTTGAGTCCTTGTGATCGTATTATTGAGTATTGTGACGAACGTTTGAGCAACGCGTAGCCAAATTCGCAACGAATCCCGAAATCAAAAGACGGTTGTCCGTGGTATTCTACGGATAATCTTTTCTTTTGATTTCGGGATCCGTTGAGATTGTGGCCACGCATTGTCCAAACGTTCGTTACAGGGAGAAACAGGGGAGCTGTGAGAAGAAGATAAATGTATGCACACTAGGGAGTTTTGTGGGGGGTTCAAGCGAACCCAGAGATGGATCCAGTTATGGCTCGGTGAATTTAAAAATCAAGGTCAGATGAAGCGGCTGGCTTAGCCAAGTGGGGAGAACGGATCTTGAGGGTTTTACATGAGGAGGACTGAAAATCGACGTAAGAAACTATAGTCACGAGAAATGATGAAGAAAAAAGGAAAACAGAAAGGAAATGAAGAATAAACATTGAGTAGTATAGCTGGGGATTAGGTAGCCATGAACTATGCATTATTGCAATAAACTGACAGTATCAATTTGAAAATGGGAAGCTGGAATGCAAGACGTAAAGAATGAGTCAGATGGCATCGATGCCGCCGAAGAATCGAGGCAAGGTAAATGTGAGGCACGGTTATGGAAAAAATGGGCGCACATCATGGGGGGCGGTGGCACGGTGACAAAAGAACTGAAGGAGGCAGAGAAAATATGCGGATACAAAAATATATATGTATATTTATCAACAGGAGCAAATAGCAGTAAAGAGAAGAAACACGAAAGTAGCAGTGGTTGGACGAGACAGTCAGGGTTGAGTCAACGGTGCTGAATGAGCTTGGATAAACCCCGATGAATTTCTTTATGACAGGTGAACATAGGGGAGCAACAGCAAAACAGAACCATTTTTGGAAGCTTGGAAGTGATGGCTTTTAGCTCAAGGAAAAGATCGACTAAAACGGTTAAGAGTGGATCTAACAGTGTGAATATTGCTGGTGGGACATGTGGTGACGGCCAAACATAGGTGGAGCATTATTAAATGGACGCACGTTATGCAGCAAGAAGATGGCCGTGGAAATGGCTAGAGACCGCAGAGTGACTGGAAGTACGGGGTAGTTGGAGAGGTGTAAAAGATCACTGAGGTAGGGTAACTTGGAGGTCAGAAGAATTGCGATAAGAAAATGCATCACTTGTAACAGCAAATAACATGGAAGAAAGATAAGGAGGCAGAGGATCAGGAAAATCAGGTAATGGAAAATCACATGGTTTGAAACTGTAGGTGAGAGTGATGACGTTACGGTTACGTTACACTGAGTGGAACGCGGAAGAGCGGCGCAGTCTGAAGGGCACAATGAAGATGCCTGTGTTGAGCAACGTACGAAGATTACTAGAGTGTTGATCAAAGAAAACCAGGTGGGAGCTGACCAATCAGATTGCTTCGTTGCAGATGACACAGGATGAAGACCGGGAGGAATAAAAGTACCCTGGTGGGAAAACCTGTGATGGAACAAAAATGTACGAAAAATAATTGTGCTAGGGAGTCAAGAGAATGGAAGTGGAGAGTTGCGTGTTTGCAGGCCATTGCACCAAGGGATTGAGCCAGAAGTTGTTAATCGGCTCAGTGCCTAAGAGGACGATCCGCAGAAGAATTACGGATTCAGACATGGAAGATACGGAGGCGGTAAGAAGATAATACATTCGGTTGCAAAAAAGGCAAAGTCTGGAACTGCGAATTCTTATAGGGGGTTGATCGTGGTTATGGATGTATCCGGGAGGTAATGGTGGGGGGGGGGTACAAGATAGAACAAAAGGGATATCGCAGAATGGCAGCTGGTGAGGTATGCGATCAATCAGCCTTACAGGCATATGGAGGTACAAAATGAATACTGATTAGGAACCGACAGGGGTGACATGGGTGGAAAAGAACATATTTCAGGCTTGGGCAGAGTAAAATGGATAGGGCGAGAGTGACATCATGTAGCGAGGGTTGTCATTGTGAAACATTAGGAAGAAAAACAGAAAGGATTGATGTGCATACAGAGGTAGAAGGACGCGAAAAGGAAGTGAAAAGATTGCTGACACGAAAGATAGATGGGCGAAAAGTGGCGGAAGAATGGTAGGAGTATGCAGTCCGCAACGGACAGTGATAAGTGCTGTAGGGCGAGCAGAGTTGGAGCGTGCAATCCGCAACCGATGCTAATGGATGGGGCTGACCATGCGCAGGACGCCCAATCTGATAAACACTTCGTGAAGTGAACACAGGAGGTGTGATCCACCAGCCTAATTGTGCTCGCACATCGTTGCAGACGGCCTGCAAGCCCGATGTGCGCCGGCCAAATCGGGGGACCTGACCGCGCCCCGCGCTTTTGGGATTGGCGTGAGTGTTTATTGATGCTGATATGCAGAGGGCTGAGCAGCCACGATGAGAGTATATGGTCCAGGACCAACTGGACAGGTTGTGGGAACTTGAACAACAGAGTCAACGGGAACAGCGATCGACAGACGGCCATACAGCTTTATCATCCGGGTGCACCATCCAGGGAGGTGGTCAATGTGGTGCCCGAGGTGGTTGACCCGCATTGAGGATAACTGGAAAGGGAAATGAGATAGAAAGACGCAGTTTGAGTGTGGGCCAGCTGAGGATCAACGGTTAACGGAAAAAAGAACAAAAGTGAAGCACGGGCTCATGGATGCAGCGGATCCCTAAGACAGATTGAGGCCATGAAACGTGAGATTAAAAAAGGAAACGCGTAAGTGTGGCTAAAACTTTCAATCCGAAAGTTAGAGTGTCACCTAGAGTAGTCATTCAGCAGAGAAAAATACTAAGTTCTGCATGAAATTACGGAAGAAACTTAGCTGGGGGATAGGGTGGGGGCAGAATTGATGACGTCATAACTGTGAGCCACGCTAAGTGAGATAAATAAGACTGGATTTTCCAGTTTAAAATCGCGGAGGTGTTGAGGGAAGTATATGTGGTGGGACCTGGTGTGGAAAAGAGGAAAAGTAAGCAAAATGATATCAAGGAGTATCGAGCTAATGCCCATTCTGTTGTTATAGATTGGGAGACGGAAAAGAAGTTGAGATGTAGGAAGAACGAGACGTACATGGATCAGTAAATAGATGAGGATGCGTACAAAAAACCAAAGTGACGAAAAAGGGTACTATGGAGAATGGCGGGGTAGATAGGCCTAAATATAGGTCCGTTAGTAGATAGACTAAGGCAAAGCTCGGTCTATGTCACATAAGATTACAAAAAAGGAAACGGTGAACCATGGATAACAGAGAGCCGTAAGGTTCAGTAGCGAATTTGGGATTCGATCTAGAGTAGTTATTCAGTAGAAGAAAACGAGTAAATTCTGCTTGAAATAAGGGAAAGAACTTAGCTGGGGGATAGGGTGGGGGCAGAATTGGTGACGTGATGGCTGGGCTTTGAGTTCAGTTAGTGAGCCACTCTAGGTGCGAAGAATGAGACTGGATTTTCCAGTTCAAAATCACAGTGGTGGTGGGGGAAATATGTGCTGTGGGACGTGGTTCGGAAAAGAAACAGTGTAGGCTAGGAGATATCGTGCAGCCTTGAGTTACTCACCATGCTTGTGTTATTAATTACAGGACAGTAATGAGTATATATATACATGTATATGTATATTATATATACAAATATATATATAGAAATATATATATATAGCCGAGCAGGGTTTGGTTACTGATGCAGTTTTTATGGCACGGTTGAGACTGGTTTCAGGTCAGCAGAGGCGATATAACTAAACAAAGGTAGTAAGTCGTGCAGTGAAGGAGGCATATTGACAATCTGTGTGGAGTACTACGGTGGCCTCTATAAATGCAAACGCGTCTGGAAGGACTTATTTCAAAGTTAAATTGAGAGGACCTTATAAGCAGGTATGGAAAAACAGTTAGTGGAAGCAGACATGCTTTACGTATGTCGATGGCAAAGTCTTAGGAGAAGCGGTTAAACAAAGCAATCAGAATTTCAAAAGCGGTGAAGTTGTTTAGGAGGGTAAGGTGAAGCGAGAAATTAGAGCAAAGGCTTAAAAGTCGAGGCCTTTCTCGTAAGCCTGAATTTCGTTATGTGAACGTTGAATAAGCGCAAAACAGCTGGGAGGGAAAGGAACTTATCAATGACATGCACGAAAGCATGCTCTGACTGAGAAGATCTGATGTGCAAGGGAAGCTTATTCCGGATTCTGGAGCACGTGAAAGGAAAAACTTAGTGTAGAACAGTCTTCGCGGCGGGGGTGGTAACAGTATACTGTCTTTTACGGAGTAAATGTCCATTACCCGGGGAAAAGCGCGACTGGTTGGAGGAATAGGACTGCTTAGTCAATAGCTTATACAGAAATACCAAATTAAGCTTGATGCGACGAAGCCATAATGGTTCGATTTAGAGAGACAAGCATCGTTCCCTATAGTTTGAGTTGGACGACCAACCAATAAGCTGCTTTGTGAATCTTCTCTGAATACATTCGATCATAATCCTATCGGATTTTTACATACTAGAGAACATTAAAGGAAAATATCTGAGAAGGGGCCTGGCATGTACTTTGTACATGTAAAGAATGCCCTCACTAATCTGAAAGGATCTGAACAGAAAACCAGGACACATTTTAGCCTTCATCGTTTGGAAGATAGCATGTTTCGAGGAGTTGGAAGAGCAGAAATAACTTAAGCCGAGGTCTCTTACCAACGGCTGGCTGTTGATGGGTGAACAGCCGATGCATGGAGAACCAGGAGAAACCTGGCATTTGTAAGAAAAATACACTTGTTGGCGGAGAATTTCGTCGCCCAGGTTGAGCACCATTCATCAAGAGCGGCTAAATCAGCAGAGACTTTAAAGGTAGTAGTACTGAGGTTGCCAGGCGAAAAAGTGTAGACTATCCTAATATCATCCGTGAACAAAAACGGCGTGCCATTAAGTATCGTCGAAAACATATCATTTATATATAGGGGGAAAATAAGGGGGCCTAAAACACTGCCCTGAAGAGCACCGCTAGTAACAGGCTTAGGATTAGAGGTGTGCCCGTTAATTAAGACAAATTGTGAACGATGAGATAAGTACGATGAGGACAAATGCCAAATGACCGTGGCCTTGTTAAAAGGTGGGGGTGAGGTACACGATCAAATGCCTTGGATAAGTCAAGATAAAGAACAACGAAAGACTTTCCACTTTCAGCAGAATCGGTGACGAGATTCAGGAAATCATACTTACAAGTCATGCAGGACCGTGAACGGAGGAACCCATGTTGGTTGTCAATATTAACGTTGAGGCTTGATAAATAGTTAATGGTGTGATCTTTGACTATTTTTTCTATTATTCTGGATAGGATGGGGGTATGGTTTATAGGGCGATAGTGGGATATCCCATATAAAGGTCCCTTTTTATGAATGAGAACGGTTGCCGAGCGCTTCCAGTTAGCTGATATGGTGCTACCATTAAGTGAAAGAGTGAAAAGGCTAAGGAACAACAGGGGGAGATACTGTCCACCAATGACAAGTGCAACTGGTGGTAAGCCATCGGGGCCTAATCGAGGGGAGGGTTTGCTATTGGATAGTAGCTCAGAAACACTCCTGGCATCGAAGAATGTCGTGGAAAGGACAGAGTCGGTAAGTGGTGAAGATGGGGGAGCGTCAATGACAGGATCTGGCACCATGGCTGAAGCAAAGAGTGCATTGAAGGCTTCGGCTATACAAGGTGGGGAGTTGATGGATGAATTATTATCCAAAATCAGGTGTTGGAGGTCGGCCTTAACATCAGCGTTTCTAGACATATGCAAAATGGAAAGAAGTTGCTACTTGTGAGGATGACTCATTGCCTTAGCTTCTTAGTCACGAAGTCGCTTGTTATCTTGTCGTTGAATAAGTGTGAAGAGGCAGTTTAGACGAATAAAAAATGAAAAATCGTTGGAATTACTTAGTTGTTTGAGACGTTTATGATACTTTTTATGGAGTGGCGAGACAGGCGACCTTTTTTTAGATACAGCCTGGGAATTATTAGACATTTTTTTCAAACAGTCGGAAAAGAAGGAGTAGAAAATATGCGCAGCAAGCTGAGGGTCATGAGTGAGGAATTATTCACCCAGTCTTTCGGCGAATAAGAGTGAATATCAAGGCCCAATTTCAGCATAGGCATGAATCGTTGGAGGGGTTTGCGGGATTAGTGTGGCCACTAAAGGGCAGATGGCAGGTAACCATTTTATGGTCACTGCTGGGGAAATTTGTATTACGGAAAGGTCGATGAGAGGCAAGCTATGAGTGAATACCAGACCTAGTATGTTCCCGTTTCTGGTAGGTTTGGCAACATGTTGTGTCCAGCAGCCCAGGTGAATGCTAGTGATTAGGTCCATAAGATTGAGAAGAGCCGAGATGGTAGGCCAACAAACTTGAGGGAGAATAAAGTCACTCGCTATAAGCTTGGTTCCAGGAGAAAGGGAAGAGACGTATTCGAAAGACCTAAGGAGAAGTGGAACCAAGGAACTGGGAGCATTTGGCGAGCGATACACGCAGCCAATATAAACAACAGTGCTCTGGAGGTTGATAGTGAACCAGAGAGAATCAGGAATAGAATCGAGCGCCGTGTGTAGAAGAGGGTCGTGGTGCAGATTTACTTGACATATGCTAGGCACCCACACCACACCGGTTCGGTCTGTTGGTCCTTAGAAGACTGTACCCTACCAAAGATACTTGATCATTGGGAGTCCTCTAAGACAGCCAGGATTCCGTTATTCAGATGATGTCGTAATTATTTGTGAGGACAAGTTTTTTTAGATGCGGGAGTTTGTGAAGAATAGAACTCGAGTTTAATAGGGCTAAAGGTGTACCATTTGTGGCAGATGGTATAAGCACATCAGGGGGTAGTGTAATTTGGAAGGAGCGGAGACCGGGGTCAGATGGGAATATGTTGATGTTGAGGCTAGTAAAGGTTCAGACGGGGTGGCTTCCAGCCAAGCTGAAGTAGATGTTGCAGTGAGAGGGACTGCTGAGGGGTAGAGACACTGGGCATTAACCGGGGGGTGGGGTGTCGGAGCAAAGGAAACAATCTGTGGGGTTTGGCGGGCAGATATCACATAGGGGTGATTAGGAGCAGTAGAGAAATGCCGGCCAGTCGGAATTGAGTATCGGCTGAAGAGAGGAGCACAGGACAGGGTTGAAAACGTGTGAGGAATAGGGCTGTAGAGTAGTAGATTAAGCTGAACGTTGTGGGAGGGGTAACTCAAGTTGGCCGGAACATCAAATATGGAGCAGTTATTATCGGGAGCAGTAGAGATAGTTGTCAGGTGAGGAGTACGACGTGAGGCAGAGTGGACGGCGTGTGGAGGCCGTATTTTGGTATTGACGGGCAGTGAGCACGGTGAATTTGTAGGAATCACCGATGCATTAAGGCAAGGGATATTTCCTAAGGTCGAAACCCTATTGGGTGAGTTGAGGCGAATTGATTTGAGAGGAGGCAGTTGAATGAAGGAGGGGTTTGTGAGAAGAGTGGGAAGACTGTTAGACTTATTCCTGTGGACGGCGAGTAGTTTAGCACCGGAGGAAACAGAGGGCGAATGAGAGTTGGGGGTGTACCCAACAGGCGATGAGGTGGGAGAGCAAGACAATGGTTGGCGTCTTTTGCTGGGTGGCAGTAAGAGGTGAGAAGCGGAAATGTCTAGATCAACAGTAATAGGATTAGATTTTAAAGAGTTCAGTACGAGAACAGATCAGAAGGCAGCGGGGGTTGTGAAGAGGAAGGAGACGCGTGTGAAAATAAATCAGTGGTGACTTGAGAAAAAGCAATGAAGCGACCAGCCGTCTGCGTCGAAAGCTCAGGACTACCAAGCTTTTTTCTTGTGGAGGAAGTCGAGGGAGATCTAGTAATTTCCCTTTGGAGAGGGGTTTTATCTTAAGCTATTTTATGTTTTCATAGGGGGAATTAGAAGCTATAGTGTTGAGCATTTTGATGAATTCTTTGTCAGATAGATCATTTGCAAATCGCATAAGGATTGGAAAGCTGAAGCGCTGAACGCGATTACGCAGCCTTGCTATCCGACAAGGATGGTGGGCCATGTCACAAACATTCAACTGTGTGTGCTTTACATGCTCGAGGGGTATTATCTCTGGGACATAAAACACGACTGCACTACAAGAGTTATTCACTCTTATAAGAATTCCGGATGAAACAGATTCGATAGGGCGGCCAGCAGCAGTCAGGTTTTGTAGGGTAGAATGTTCGATGTGTCCAGGGACGCACAGTAGGGGGTCCAGTTTAGATACAGCTTCTCCCAACTTCGGAAGCTGAGACGTTATATCTGCGATGCTTTGGTCTAAAACCGCTGGTCTTTCCGTCTTCAAGCCTACCAAGTCACAGAGGTCAACCGAACACAGTTTTAAGACCACGGGAGTTAAAATAAGCCTATTTTTTCCAGAAAGCGGAGTGTGAATGGATGGGGTAGTATTGGAAGATTTCTTGATACATAAGGCATTATGAAATATCAAAAATACTCTGTGAGTGAGGCGGAGCAGTAACGACAAAATAGAGCCAGGATAGAATTTACCTCACAGAAAAAATTCCATGAATTTCCACGGGTTAACGAAAAGCCCTAAGAAGCTATAATGTTTATTGTTTCCTAAGACAGATGAATGAAACCTATATCCATAACAGCACGCAACGTGACCCGGCATAGCGCAGCACTTATTTTGGCTGTCATTACCTAGGGGATACCTCATTCTTTCGAAAGGGAAGAAAAACAAAAGTATGGGAAAGAATCCCGGGTGGTTTTCCTTGCTTTCTCGTACACATGCCTTTGTATACAAATTCATATATGCATATGTATACCTGCATATATACTTAACGGTATAATGATGCTTGAATGTCGCCTGAGGTAACAAATTGTTGTCCAGAGCAGTGCAATAAGATTCAGTGTGAATATTATTCTTGAGCGCGAACAAGTGCTGGTGATAGTCGGTCCATGTGTCGACAAAGAAGATTATGACTTCACGTAGAGAGCGTGCATAGACAACGGAATTCATCATCAGCGAGCTGGTCGGACATGGAAAAAGGAAACCGACAAGGTTCAAAATGAGAAAGATAGGGTCGATTTGTGTGGAAAGCTCATTCGGCACGCTGTCACCCCGCACAGGGTCAGGCAGAAGTGCTGAGGGCTCAGCTCGTACGCTCGGTTGATTTGGGGGGTCTTTTATAAGCAGGGTCGGGTCGTGGCTGTAATGGGGAGTTCATCCGTTATTGAGAGGTAGTGGGGCAGGACTGAGATATCTCCGCGGCCAGAAGCATTTTTGGTACTTTTGGTGTTTCTCATTTTTTTACTTCAGATGAGTGGGAGGGCATGCTCACCCCATAGGGCGCACTTCCCATTTCTCCTCCACCCGCCATACTTTGCGCGTGACCCATGAGGTCCACTACTGCTAGGGTTGGCTGTCTTTTCCCGTGTGAGAACACAACCACAGAATTGTTGCTGTTTTAGACCAGTGATGTCGCGGCCTTCAGCTACGGGAGGGAGGGAATGTACGAAACATACACACGGAACGATTCCAACATTCGGGGAATGCGTAGTTGACCACCCGCTCCTACCAGGGCCGGTGTCCGACGAAATTCACTTTATATGTGAGCCAACCGCCGCCACTACAACCCGTAGTGATACATCGATACGGCCCATGGATCGTTGTTCTTTATGGCGACTTAGTAACGAAGGTTTTATGGTGATCAATCATAGGATACGTTTGTAGTGATGATAACAAATAATGGTGATTTATAATGAGTGATAAAATCAAAATATGAAATCTTACTTGGCCGTCGGCTAAGACAAGAAGAACGATGTCCAGTTAAAGAATTTTACTGCGAAAAAGTTGGATTATGTGGTCTAGTAAGAACACGATCGTTGAACTGGTAGAGATGACATGAGAGCGTTGTCGTTGAATTCCCCTTTCAAATGCTTGGTCTATGCAAATGCATTCGTCTGTCAGATTATTCGCGTTAGGAAAATTAAGATGCACGTTTAACGCTAGCTTTGAAAGAGAGCGCCTGGACAGAATGCGCATCTCAACTAGGAGTTTATTTCTTACCTTACCAGTACGGATGAAGAAAAACTATACCTGACTTTTAGGCGTGGCTGCGGTACGGGCTAAATTGAAATAATGTTCCGCGGCGAGCATACGCGGTGGACGAGGAAATGTGAACGAACAGTAGAAGAAACTTGTCTGTGCACACGTTTAAGTGGCAGAATGACATTGAGCTTCAGGCGTTGTAGCCAAATGGGCTCATGGTTATTTCCTCCAAAGAGCACAGTAGATTGGATAGGCACGAGCCTTTCTCCACCAACACGTGCTGGAATTGCCGGAAAAAACTGAGTTACTTTGGGTGTATCAATATCCTGTCCCGAACGACCCACCTCATGGCCCCCAGAGAAGCGGAGGTCAGGTTTACTAAATGGTAGCCTTCGCAGCTACCTCTACTACCACCTCCATGCATAAGGGTGATTTTCGAATTCAACCACTCCTCAGGCATGATTCCGTTTTCAAGTGAGGCATTGAACAGATTCGTTGGTGGTCCTACCACGGCTGGTGCTAAAAGTTTCAGGATCGCTGAGCGGATACCTTCCGGGCCCGCTGCCTTGGTCTTTGCTAGCTGCTTCTTACTGCACATGACATAATCTTCCCCCATCGGGTAGTCCTCCAGCGCAACTGTTGCCAGAGAACGAACCTACGGAAATGTTAACCTTCGATCTACTCTGCGTACTTTTTGCAAAAATCTACATAGGTAACCAACGTTTTCTGCGTCTGTGGTCGCCGTGCGTCTCCATTCATCCGTGACCACTTCTACCTAACTTCGCAAGCCGCAGTTATATTGCACGTATCCACAGTATTCCTTGGGGTTTGTTTAGCCTTCCTAGCCAATGTCTCCGCATAGCCCATCAGGCACTCACTCGGTACGCAAGACGCTCGTTTTCTAGCTGCCAAATACTGAATCAGGCCGCTGTGCGTGTCCTACACTCTTTACCCTTTCCACATCTTT
The DNA here is from genome assembly GCA_948099385.1 of Fasciola hepatica. Classification (NCBI taxonomy): domain Eukaryota; kingdom Metazoa; phylum Platyhelminthes; class Trematoda; order Plagiorchiida; family Fasciolidae; genus Fasciola; species Fasciola hepatica. The sequence goes on from CANUEZ040000105.1 coordinate 5,414,192, forward strand.
TGCTTCCTGCGGTCTACTTTTGGCGCCCAACTTATCCGCCCGGGGCGGCATTCCGGCCCTGCGGACCCTGAATTGTGACGACCTCGTACTATAACCGTGCGAGGTCACCCTTCACACTCTACCGGTGTGCTTGGACCGTTTATTCTCCCGATTTCAATTCCTAGTCTTGCAGTACAGCCCTCGTCAGAAGATCATCTTCATTTATTTTGGAAAATTTTTCCCCTCATGTCAACCGGAACCAGTACCCTGAAGAGCTGCACTCGGTGCAAGTAACTGCGTGGTCGCTTTTGTCTAGTGGGGCTTGCATTTTCACGGTCGCAAAATCATTTGGGTACTCTGTTATCGTGTGGTCAAATGTCGATGCCGCTTTCTCCGCCCTCTACCTCGTCCCTCGATCGACATTTTGAACGGGGGCTTCATCGTGTAATAGGGCTGCTAGTTTTCTACGAACGACTCCACCAGGGCTGTCTCCGTTGACCAGTTGACCTCTAGAGCCTTTAAGTCTCCCACAATGAGAAGCACTTTCCTGTCCGCAATCGTGGTTCCAAGAGGCCGAAGCAGTTCTCCGTCTTCGCCATCTTCCGCCGATTGTCCGCTCTGCACGCAAGACGCAGCTAATTTATACCCTCTTACTTGCATTATAACCTCGACTGCCCACATATCTGGTGTTTCCATCCGATCCCTGTCCGTGTATTTGTGCTGGCCCGTCACTAGTGGCGTGGCTTCTCCCCGACTCTTCCGTCCTCTCTGCCGGCTCTGACTACATCGAAGTCCTCTGAGGTGAGGTGGTTTAACGTCTCGTCCGGTCGCAGCCACGTTTCCGTGACTGCGACGAAATCCATCGTGTGCATGCGCGCCCTTAGCTCACTCAGCTTATCCTCCATGCTCGCTGCATTCGTGCAAGCAGTTTGCCTGACAGCCGCCATCCCCTCGAAACCAACGTCGGAGGAGGCTGTGTAATTCTCCGTTTCCAGTCCCGAACATCCTTTCCGATTTTGGTGGGGGTGGTACTGTATGATCCTCATAGTGGCTCGTCGAGTTGCTACGCTAAGATGGATCCTGACCGTAAATTCTAGAGAGGCTAATTCTCCCACTGATCCGTTGAAAGTTGTCCAATCTCACTTCATCAATTCGCCTTAGAGCTATGCTTAGCGACGTAGTGAGGTAGTGTCTCTTCTTCTCGTGCTCACTGTGGATGGCTTACTTCCGTGGATGGGGTGATCACCTAGCTCCGCCTTCATTGTACCCTGAGACACGACCTCTTTTCTACCCGCTCCGGCCAAGAACCTTTTTCCGGTGTTCCGGGTTTGCGAACTCTGCGACCAGTGGCCTGGGAAGTGTCCTGCCTCCCTCTTGCCACCTTCCCAATCGAAAGGCTTGTTGAATGCCCACCTATCCCGGCAATTCCACCATCTCTACCGCGTTCGTTTTGCGGTATCGTACTGCACTCTCCCTTTATATGTTCTCTTTGATTGCGGGTTCTGATTCTCCTCGGATAACCTCATTCTTATTTAGCCCCAGTGCAATAGCCTTATTCTTTATCAGCTGCCGTAGTCCACTTTACGGCAGCTGACCCACTGTGAGTCTCAGGCCACTGAAGTTCCAGCGGTTTTCTAATAAGTGTCCGTGAGTAGTACTCTTATCCTCTGACTCTTGTTCCAACTTTGCTTATCTGTGCCAATGGACCAATAATAGTTTCAAAATACTTTAATTTCCTTCTGGTAACGCCTGATTGAGCTAACAGGTTCTTCGTTGCTGTTCCGTGTAAGGTCTGCACAAGAATGACCACGGTCAAGTAGCAAAGTGTGACTTTTTGCATTATTATATTGTTGTACACTTCGAATACCATATAATACGTGAATCTGACTCATCCAGTGTTTCCTTCCATCACGTCATGAATTGAAGTTCTTATATCACTTGTAGCACGGTAACCAGAGGTTGTTTACTTTGGGATCACAAAGTTAATCTGTTGAACCATACGCGTGAAGACAGTCTCATTTAGGCAGTCGTAACAGTGTAGCTCCGGGGTATTGATGTACACCTTCCACTGCTTCACTCCCGGCTTCAAGTAGTGCAATTGTATCCTTAGGTCCCCCGCGGCTTCCCGTCATAGACCTCAACATGTCCGAAGTTTCTGAGATGGCATCATTGTCATTAACCCTATAACTAATACTCTCAGAGATCCGTCCTCGCAGCTGAATACAGTGTTTCCCCCACACTGGTTTTCTCCACCTTTCTTAATTGAATCCTGGTTTAGACCCAAATCAATGAGATTGACAACCTAATTGTTGGTAGTGCTTCTTGCCCACTCAGCTGTCGGCTTTTATTAACATTAATAATAATAATAATAATAATATTAATAGTAAAAATGGTTTGTTCCGAATTACCCAGAGGCGTGCTGCAAAGCAGGATCAATCACCCAAGAGGGTGACTTAAGTATGTGCACTCGATATAGCATAGGAGGAGGTATTTCATTTATCCTTTACGGTGGCACTCGGCAAATTTGAACTCATGGCTGGGTGGCCAGGCCGGCCGAGTCCAGTTGAAACGGTTGGAAGTAGTAAACTCACACTCAAATATTACAAAAGGGGGACTGCGCATCGGGGGAACCAAACGGGATTGACGGAATTGCTGATCAGCTTGAGGAAAAGGTTTTCAAAGGAGGGATAAAACAGCCATAGTGCTTTCGCGAGGTATGAAACGGCTTAGGATTGGAAATCAGACGAATTAATGAGTGGAATTGAGGACAGAGAACAAACAATTCGCTGGAAGAGCACTTCTATAATCTTCCCATCATAAACCTCAGTAAGTCCGGCATTTCTTGGATGGAATCATTGTCAAAAACCTGATATATGCATTTCTTGCAGTAAAGCGCAGAAGTCCGTTGAAAAAACGAAGTGAGGAGTCCGCTATCTGACACACAGCACAGCAACTCAGAGTTCTAAACTGGAACTCTGCCGATTTCTAGACTCATCCATGAGCAAGGAGGATAGCCAGACGCACACGTATTGACTATTTCCAGTTTCCCGTGCTGCTGATAGGCTTATCGCCAGCACTCACAAAGGGTTTATTCCGGAAGATTTTCATTTCAAGCAAAAAACTCCAGCCGATTCGCACCTATGAAGAAAGGAGTTCATCGCTCTGGCACATCGCAACAAAACCAGCTACTCGTCAAACCTGCTTAGTAAAAAGTCCAATCAACCCATTCTAACCTAAACAAATTCCTCATTTGCGGCCCATCTACCGCCAGTGTCCAAGCGTCCATTTCCGAGGTCTTCAACAGTTATTTCTAGTCCTCCCATACCAATTGTCCTGGTACTCCTCCCTAGCCCTCCATTCCGCATCTCAGCCTCTCTCTCACTGTCTCAGTTCACCCATCTAGGGATTGAGGAATCCCCTTCTTCTATTATTCCATCCCCAAAACTGGTCCTAGGCAGGCTTCCATCGGCCCTCCTCCGTTTCGACGGCCCTGACCTGCCTTTGTTGTTACTTAATGTATGCTCAACCTCCATGCCTCGCAGCTTCGCCTTCCCCAACGGAGAGCCCTTGTTATGACTCCGCGCTTCAAAAAGGGTCCACGGCACAACCCGGATTACTATCGATTTGTTAACCACAAGCCAGTGGTCTGCAAAATCATGGAAAGAATTATCAAAATAAAAATTGTTCAGTCTCTCTTATCCAACAACCTGCCTAAACCCCGACCACTATATCTACCTGAACTCGCACTCCCTTTCTTCATAAACGCTGGGCTGCCTTAATGCATTATCGTCTGCAGCCGACACTTCGCGGGTGGATTAAGAGACGTGACTCAGGGTACAATGAAGGCGGAGCTAGGTGATCACCCCATCCACGGAAGTAAGCCATCCACAGTGAGCACGAGAAGAAGAGACACTACCTCACTACGTCGCTAAGCATAGCTCTAAGGCGAATTGATGAAGTGAGATTGGACAACTTTCAACGGATCAGTGGGAGAATTAGCCTCTCTAGAATTTACGGTCAGGATCCATCTTAGCGTAGCAACTCGACGAGCCACTATGAGGATCATACAGTACCAACCCCACCAAAATCGGAAAGGATGTTCGGGACTGGAAACCGGAACAAAAGCGACCACGCAGTTACTTGCACCGAGTGCAGCTCTTCAGGGTACTGGTTCCGGTTGACATGAGGGGAAAAATTTTCCAAAATAAATGAAGATGATCTTCTGACGAGGGCTGTACTGCAAGACTAGGAATTGAAATCGGGAGAATAAACGGTCCAAGCACACCGGTAGAGTGTGAAGGGTGACCTCGCACGGTTATAGTACGAGGTCGTCACAATTCAGGGTCCGCAGGGCCGGAATGCCGCCCCGGGCGGATAAGTTGGGCGCCAAAAGTAGACCGCAGGAAGCAAAAGATGTGGAAAGGGTAAAGAGTGTAGGACACGCACAGCGGCCTGATTCAGTATTTGGCAGCTAGAAAACGAACGTCTTGCGTACCGAGTGAGTGCCTGATGGGCTATGCGGAGACATTGGCTAGGAAGGCTAAACAAACCCCAAGGAATACTGTGGATACGTGCAATATAACTGCGGCTTGCGAAGTTAGGTAGAAGTGGTCACGGATGAATGGAGACGCACGGCGACCACAGACGCAGAAAACGTTGGTTACCTATGTAGATTTTTGCAAAAAGTACGCAGAGTAGATCGAAGGTTAACATTTCCGTAGGTTCGTTCTCTGGCAACAGTTGCGCTGGAGGACTACCCGATGGGGGAAGATTATGTCATGTGCAGTAAGAAGCAGCTAGCAAAGACCAAGGCAGCGGGCCCGGAAGGTATCCACCCAGCGATCCTGAAACTTTTAGCACCAGCCGTGGTAGGACCACCAACGAATCTGTTCAATGCCTCACTTGAAAACGGAATCATGCCTGAGGAGTGGTTGAATTCGAAAATCACCCTTATGCATGGAGGTGGTAGTAGAGGTAGCTGTGAAGGCTACCATTTAGTAAACCTGACCTCCGCTTCTCTGGGGGCCATGAGGTGGGTCGTTCGGGACAGGATATTGATACACCCAAAGTAACTCAGTTTTTTCCGGCAATTCCAGCACGTGTTGGTGGAGAAAGGCTCGTGCCTATCCAATCTACTGTGCTCTTTGGAGGAAATAACCATGAGCCCATTTGGCTACAACGCCTGAAGCTCAATGTCATTCTGCCACTTAAACGTGTGCACAGACAAGTTTCTTCTACTGTTCGTTCACATTTCCTCGTCCACCGCGTATGCTCGCCGCGGAACATTATTTCAATTTAGCCCGTACCGCAGCCACGCCTAAAAGTCAGGTATAGTTTTTCTTCATCCGTACTGGTAAGGTAAGAAATAAACTCCTAGTTGAGATGCGCATTCTGTCCAGGCGCTCTCTTTCAAAGCTAGCGTTAAACGTGCATCTCAATTTTCCTAACGCGAATAATCTGACAGACGAATGCATTTGCATAGACCAAGCATTTGAAAGGGGAATTCAACGACAACGCTCTCATGTCATCTCTACCAGTTCAACGATCGTGTTCTTACTAGACCACATAATCCAACTTTTTCGCAGTAAAATTCCTTAACTGGACATCGTTCTTCTTGTCTTAGCCGACGGCCAAGTAAGATTTCATATTTTGATTTTATCACTCATTATAAATCACCATTATTTGTTATCATCACTACAAACGTATCCTATGATTGATCACCATAAAACCTTCGTTACTAAGTCGCCATAAAGAACAACGATCCATGGGCCGTATCGATGTATCACTACGGGTTGTAGTGGCGGCGGTTGGCTCACATATAAAGTGAATTTCGTCGGACACCGGCCCTGGTAGGAGCGGGTGGTCAACTATGCATTCCCCGAATGTTGGAATCGTTCCGTGTGTATGTTTCGTACATTCCCTCCCTCCCGTAGCTGAAGGCCGCGACATCACTGGTCTAAAACAGCAACAATTCTGTGGTTGTGTTCTCACACGGGAAAAGACAGCCAACCCTAGCAGTAGTGGACCTCATGGGTCACGCGCAAAGTATGGCGGGTGGAGGAGAAATGGGAAGTGCGCCCTATGGGGTGAGCATGCCCTCCCACTCATCTGAAGTAAAAAAATGAGAAACACCAACAGTACCAAAAATGCTTCTGGCCGCGGAGATATCTCAGTCCTGCCCCACTACCTCTCAATAACGGATGAACTCCCCATTACAGCCACGACCCGACCCTGCTTATAAAAGACCCCCCAAATCAACCGAGCGTACGAGCTGAGCCCTCAGCACTTCTGCCTGACCCTGTGCGGGGTGACAGCGTGCCGAATGAGCTTTCCACACAAATCGACCCTATCTTTCTCATTTTGAACCTTGTCGGTTTCCTTTTTCCATGTCCGACCAGCTCGCTGATGATGAATTCCGTTGTCTATGCACGCCCTCTACGTGAAGTCATAATCTTCTTTGTCGACACATGGACCGACTATCACCAGCACTTGTTCGCGCTCAAGAATAATATTCACACTGAATCTTATTGCACTGCTCTGGACAACAATTTGTTACCTCAGGCGACATTCAAGCATCATTATACCGTTAAGTATATATGCAGGTATACATATGCATATATGAATTTGTATACAAAGGCATGTGTACGAGAAAGCAAGGAAAACCACCCGGGATTCTTTCCCATACTTTTGTTTTTCTTCCCTTTCGAAAGAATGAGGTATCCCCTAGGTAATGACAGCCAAAATAAGTGCTGCGCTATGCCGGGTCACGTTGCGTGCTGTTATGGATATAGGTTCCATTTATCTGTCTTTTAACGACCGGTAGTGGATAATCTCACTGAAATCTTTGCAAACCCATGTTTTTCTCAACATCACTCACTAGCCTACGATTTTGACGTCTTAACGATCTGTTTGTTCTTATGGATCAGTTGTTGTTCGTTCGCGCCCAGAGCGCGTGACGCACGTGCTCCTTTCTCGCACGACGCAATTCGGTTCTCGTTCTTTGAGTCCTTGTGATTGCTTAATTGATGTTTGTGTCTGTTTCGTGTCACTGTTCATCTAATAATCAAATATCGTCAAATTTCAAGGATAATCTCCTTTTGATTTCGGGATCCGTTGAGAATTTGGCTACATATTACTCAAACATGTGTTACAACACCTAATAGATCAACTTGGAACAGAGAAACTCGCGAAATGCTAAGAAAAGGCTCCAAGACTTTCAAATCCGGACAGGGAGTACTGTGGCAAGTCACTGGGGGGTTGTGTATTTTTGATTTTTTAGTTAATGCTAGATCGCCTAGTCCTCTCAGTGCTAGTTCATGTATTACTGGGGGTAATATGGATTGTAAGGATGACGATCTATGTAGGCTAAGGATATTAGACCTAGAACAACAACTGTTATCAGCTAGACAACAGGCCCAGGAAGCAGAAACGAAGTGTACACAGAAAGAGCGAGAGCGCGAGACCAGCGACTTTGACACTTCCCATAAACAGGGATGCAATAACATAGGGAACCCCACGTCGGTCGCCGACTATAAAACACCATCGATCGATTTGCCTAGGGTGGAACTAGCGGTTTTCGACGGGCGATCTGAACAATACTGCAGGTTCGTCAAGCGGTTCGAGACGCTCGTCGAAAATAAGATAACTGACCCCGGGCAAAGGCTTCCCCATCTGATTCACTACTGTCGAGGCCGAGCAAGGGGAACCATCGACGAATGTACCATGCCCGACCCGGAACAGGGCTACACCCGAGCAAGGAAGATTCTGAGGGACTTGTTTGGCCAACCTTTCAAAGTAGCTCGTAAACTAATAGAGGGCGTGATGTTAGAGGCAGAGAGAATCAAGGGCGACGTCTACACAATGGCCGACCTGGTGATTAAGATGCAAAACTGCTCAATAGATCTTGACTATTTAGGTTACAAGGCTGGCCTAGATGCCATGCACACTTTGAAAAACTAAGTGCGTCACCTTTCTCCCGAACTACGGGGTCGGTGGGCGGAAGAAGCAGAACGGATAAGCCGAAATGACAGGGAAGCTTACTTCGAAGACCTGACCGAATACTTGGACAGGCAAACCAAGATAGCTGACAGCAGGTTCGGCCGACTCACCCAGGACAGCAACCGGGCAAGCAAGCCCAATACTAGCCAGGCTCAAACCACTGCTCGAGAACAGCCAAAATATCAGCCTTTGGCCGATGCACACACCATTTCACGCGATGCCATAGCGCAATTAAGCTGCGGGACCCGTGATGCTAGCCATGGACTACCAGAATGCCCCAAGTTCGTCAAAGCCACAATAGACGAACGATGATGGATGGCGAGGATGACAGGAGCGTGTTTTATTTGTCTCAACACCACGCGCTGGGCGGCAGCTTGTAGGACAAGGAACCGATGTGGTTACGAGGGCAGCACGGGCAGAAACCATCGACTGCTACACCGGGCGAGAGTAACTCTAACCGAGGCGAGTACCAAGCCCGGTGTAATTTGTTCAACGTCGTGGTCTGCCAGTAAGCCAGCACGTTTAGGAGTAGTTGCCGTGGTAGAGGTGACCCTAACTGGGGTGGTCAAAGCGTTGGCTTTCGTCGACAGTGGATCTGACACTACGTTTGTGAAAGAGCGGTTTGCCGACAAACACCGGCTCGCTAAATGTGCGACGTCGTTGGCAGTGAGCTTGGTGGGAGGAACACAGGTAATGACTACCGGCAGGTTGAGGTTGCAACTCATCTCTTCAGACACTAACGAGCAAGTGAAACCAACGGATGCATTTACATTAGCTGATCTCCTCATGCGAGCACCAAGGTCGGTCAACGCCATCTTGACTGGGTGGCCCCATCTGCAGGATGTAACCGTTGTAGAGTGAGAAGGCGATGAAGTGGATCTCCTCATCGGCTGCAACGTGCCAGATGCGCATTGGGTACTTGACCAGAGAGTGGGCGACCGCCAGGCACCTTTTGCCGTACGCACGGTTCTGGGATGGATGTTATACGGCCCAGTAGGGGTGCGTGGTTCCGCGAATTATCTATCCGCCGAAACGGACCGCATAGAGCATCACCTAGAGCGGCTGTATGAAAGGAGTTTCAGGACGTTGGAGAAAAGAGACTATCGCTGTCTCAAGAGGATCACTTAGCTTTACAAACAGCGCGGCAAGGAACTGAGGGACCCAAAAACAGTAGGAAGTTTCCCTCTCACGCCGCACATCAGGTGACCCTTGGGTTGACAACATAAACTATGGTGCACAAAGTCGACTGCGACTGAAAGAACGCTTCATTCGAGACCAGGATCTGTGGGAACGATACGCGGATTTAATGAAGCAAAACGAAGCCCTCGGTTACGTTTAAAAGGTGCCTGCTAACACCGACGGCCGAAAGGGTATCTGGTATCTGCCTCACCACCCGGTTATCAACCCCAATAAACCCAAAATTCTGCGGGTGGTTTTCGACTGTGTAGCCAAGTTCCAGGGCTAGTCGTTAAACGATCGCCTACTGCAAGGACCTGACTGGACCACACCACTAATCGAAGTCTTGTGCCGTTTCAGAGTGGATAGAGTGGTCTTGTCTGCCGTCATTAGGGAAATGTTTCATCAGGTGAAGGTTTCGGTAGGAAAATGAGATGCGTTGCGTTTCCTGTGGTGAGAAGAGAACGACCAGGACAATGCAGAGATAAATTATACGATGACCGTCCACCCCTTCGGAGCCATATCGTCAACGTTCTGTGCAAACTACACCCTTCGGGAAGCTGCGAACAAACATGGAAGTATGGTCCATCGGTCGGTGGTAGATAGCGTCAGCAGGACCTCTACGTCGACGACTACCTTGGGTCATTCGATGATGTGGAATCAGCTCTAGCGCAATTCAGAAACCTGACAAAGTTGCTAGAAGAGAGCGGCTTCCATCTAACAAAATGGATTTCGAACGCTCCAGAAGTGCTCGAGGTCATTCCTTACCACGAGAGGACCGAAAGGGTTAGAGATTTTGATGGCTGTCCACTCCCTACCGAACGCACTTTAGGAATACAATAAGACGCGGAAACGGACGACTTTGTTTCCGAGCTTAACGTTCCCGAACTGCCAATAACCCGTCGAGGTATACTATCCGCTGTCTCTAGTCTGTTCGACCCACTGGGTTTTGTCTCTCCCTGGCTGTTACCCGGAAAGATCTTTCTGCAGCGACTGTGCCGTAAGAAAGTTGATTGGGGCCAGTCACTGGACCAAGAGGACTGAATGGACTGAGAAGAAGTTTTGGACACGATATTTGACTCCTGGCCATACAACGCGGACGGGAGAACTACATGCCTTTTCCGATGCATCCTAAGTCGGTTATGGGGCTGCGGTATACGGACGACTGTGCACAGCAGATGGACAATACACTACGAGGATCCTGTTCGCTAAAGCCCGCATCGCTACACTGAAGTCGGTCTCGATCCCAAGCGTTGAACTCAGCGCAGCCGTGTTGGCAGTCAGGACGGTACAAGCTGTGAAGAGATGTTCCCACCTCTGCATTTGGTCGGTTAGCTTCTGGACGGATTCAACGGTGGTACTTTACTATATCAACGACGTCCGTAGCCGGTTTAGCACTTTCGTTGCTAACTGACTCAGGCATATCCACGATGAATCAGCCATGAACCAGTAGAAGTATGTCAAGTCTGACGATAATCTAGCTGATCTGTGCTCCCGAGGTGCCACCAACTTCAGGCAACTAGACACGTGGATGACAGGGCCAAACTTCCTGCACTTGCCCAAACAGGACTGGCCTGTGTTCGAATTAAAAACCCCTACGGAAGTAGAACTGAAGATCAAAGGCGTAGTGATAGCGGCCAACGTCGTCGAAGTGACATCCATTCTATCGCGACTGGTCAGGTTTTCTTCCTGGATGAAGACACTTCATGCGTTAGTTTGGTTAGCCAGGTTCAAGAGAAATTTACTGGTCATGAAAGGGCTACGGCCCTCAGGCTGGATATGGGTCGGCCCGATTAGACCCGATGAGCTACAAGCGGCAGAATACGATATTTTCCGAAGGATGCAACGTGAGGCTTTCGCCCGAAAACTCGAGAGGGCGAAAGAAGTGGGACCGATAAACAAAGGAATACCATCTCCAAGAGGCGAATTGAAGCATTTGAACCCCAAACTCATTGATGGACTGCTGCGGGTGGATGGTAGGCTGACCAACGCCCACCTGAGCCTCGACACAAAGTATCTTATACTGCTGCCGGCGAGACAACCTGCAGTGGAGCTAATGATTCGACACGTCCACGCCGTGGAGGGACATGCCGGGGAAAGTCACGTGACGAGTGTCATCCGGAAGCGCCTTTGGTTGCTGGTTGCGTAATCCGACGTTGTGTGCAACGTACGAGACGCAATGCCACGGCGGGAAAACAACTCATGGCCCCACTACCAGAATGCAGGGTGACTACGGGCTGGTGGCCGTTAAGCGACACCGGCTTGGACTATTTCGGGCCCTTATAGATCAAATGCTGGAAGAGATTACAAAAGCGATATGGATGTATCATGATGTGCAAGAAGTCACGCGCAGTACACCTAGAAGTCGCACATTCGATGACGACCGATTCGTTTCTACGGGCCTTGCAGAGATTTATCAACCGAAGAGGCGTACCAGCCGATATATACTCAGATAATGGATCAAACCTTATGGGCGCGCACCGGGAATTGCAGCTTTGGCACAAGAACACAAACAGGGACGAACTGCAGGATCGAACCTTGGCCTACAGCATACGATGGCATTTCAACCCCCCACAGGCCAGCCAGCGAGGCGGCGTATGGGAAAGCATTATTCGGTCCGCCAGTCGGATATTTCTGTCGATCATGGAGCAACAGCCGCCCGACGACGAGACGCTGAACACCGTCATGACTGAGGTGGAGAGAGTTCTGAACAACCGCCCCCTGGTTCCAGTAATGAACGGCGACCCCACCCACCTGGCGCTCGCCCCGAACGACTTATTGACGTTTAGGTCGAACGAGGGCCGGTAAGCATTCGTGGGAGCTACCTCCACGAATGGAAGCAAGCGAACTATCTGGCCAAGGTTTTCTGGAAGCGCTCGCTGCAGGAGTACCTACCGGCTCTGCAGACTCCACAGAAGTGGCTGGTGGAAACAAGACAACTCAAAATTGGTGATGTGGTTATGATCGCAGACGAACGCGCACATTGCAGCACCTGGTCCTTGGGAGTGGTTATGGAAACCATCAAAAGCACTGACAGAATGATAAGAACGGTGAAGGTAAAGACAGCTAACGGAGCAATAATTCGTGACATATGCAGTATTCACATACTCGAGATTGAGGGCGGAGAAGCTGATAACGTGTAGGACCGGTAGGCCATTTTGCACTAGTCTTCGAGGTAGGTAAAGAAACCCCATATATGGAAGCAATCACGAAACACTGACGTATCGAACCATCGTACACCCCGACGCACACTCACCTGCTTTGTACTCGTTAAACCACATAGTCTCCGTCAAACACGTTACAGCAGGTTTCTTCCGATTCCTTTGCACATCCAGACACATACATACATACCCGATGCGCGCTTTGTCTCGTAACCCCTACCGAACGTGACGGTGTTCGCGATTTGCTTTTGTTGACGTTAGTGAAATGTCTTTTGCATATGTGGAGGTAGCTGCGATTACATCATACACACACTTCCGCTAGTACATACGGCCAGGGCAGGACGGCCTTTCCAAGAACAGCATCTATGTGCCCCTTCAGGCCCGCCATCGGCCATTTGGTCTTGTGGAAGACGTAGACTAGCCTCACGTCTATGTAGCTAATGGGTTAGGTGCGACCGTGAGTAGAAAGTAGACGACAGGCACTAGGCGCCCGCGCTGACAACAGGGCCTAGGTAGCTAGGAAGAATCAGTACCTTTATACCAAACCTTTGACTCTGCTAAGGATTCGGGAGGATTTTGGTGGGCAGTGTAACAACCAGGTCATGGAAAATCCCACTTCAACCCTCGCGATTCAGTGTTTTTCCTAACATCACTCATTTGCCTACACTATTGACTTGTCTTTACGGACTGGTTGTTTCTATGCACCAACTGTTGTTTGTTCGCGCCCAGGGCGCTAATTTGTCATATCCTTGTTCCGGACCTTCGTTACGCACATGTTCCTTGCTCGCACGCCGCAATTCGGTTTCTCATTTGTTGAGTCCTTGTGATCACATTATTTAGGTTTGTATCTCTTTGGTTTCATATTCATTCAACAGTCTAGTATCGCAGAATATCACGTATAATTGCCTTTTGATTTCGGGATCACTTTTGAATTTGGCTACACGTTGCTGAAACGTGTGCTACAAGTGGGATGAAGTTATGACACGTGTATGCACACCATACGGAATGCAGGGAGTTTAAATAAACACAGGGGCGGATTTAAATTGGTGCCCGGTGAGTTTGAAGGTGAAGATCAGGTGTGGAGTATGACTTATTTGGATAGAGATATCTGGATGACGACTGATATACATGAGAAAGGCTAGAAGCCGGTATAAGAAACTGCAGTAGCGAGGGGCGATGGAGATAACAGTGAGGTGCACTGCAGTGGATTAGATATCAAAGAAGCATCGGTGCTCTGCAGTGTATAGTCGGCGGACAGGGCACAAAACTCATCGTAAAACAGGGATCTAGCAACACAGGACGTAGAGTGTGGATCGGATGACAAAGCGATTTAGAAGGATTGGATACGGTAGATGTGAGACACAGATATAGGAGGGATGGATGAACACCATGATGGTCGGAAGGATATCAAGATAGATGGCCGGTGAGGAACTGAAAGATACAGACCGAGTGCACATGTACATATATGCGCAAGTATATATATGCATGTATAAAAAAAGAGGAGCAGGGGCAATAACAATGGGGTCCTAGAATGAAATTACCAGTCAACGCGAGCGGTAGGTAAGATTAGGTCAAATGTATGTAGAACTAACTTTGGAATATCGATGTGAATCACCTTCATAGCAAGTGGACATGGCGGCCCAACAGATAGAGAAAAAAAGCAATACGGAGACACGGAAGTGATGACAACTGTGAGGAGCAGATCAAAAAGAAGTGAAAATGGAGGACGGAATCGAAGAGAACAAATAAGAGTGAGTCCAATAATTTCATCAATGCAGGTGCGACATGTTGTGAGGGAGCACGGGAATCGGGTGGTGACAGATCAAACTATTTGGAACTGTAAAAGAAATCGGTGTACCGTTGTCTTTACAATCGGCAGAACATGGAAAAGCAGATCAATCTGAAAGGCACAAGTGAAATGCCCGTGGTCTAATTCCGGATATCGGAGAACTATCAGGCATGCATGAAAAGGGCTAGAAATTGATGTAGGAAAGAGTGGTAGTGGGAGAGGGTGGAGAAAAAAGAGGGGTTTATTGGTACGGATTAGGTAGTAATAAGGCTACACTGCAGTGGATGGTCAGCGGACAGGGCACAAAAGCATCGTAGAACAGGTAGAGAACACTGAAAGAAGTAAAGGGTGATGCAGATGGCAAGAATGCTCTGTGGGGACTTGAAATGTTAACTATGAGGTGCAGATGTAAAAAGAGCATGCGCCTATCATGAGGGTCAGCGGGATGGTAGCATGAGAAATAGCCGGCAAAAATTACAGGATGCAGTGCAAATGTATATATACATATGTATATGTATTGTATATACAAAGTACACAAATTGGCATGCGAAGAGCGGGAGCGAGGAGCAATGGAATACTAGGAAAAAAGTATCAGTGGTTTTGACAGGGAGATGCGGTTGGATCTAAGAGTGTAGGATTGGCTTGGAAGAATTCACATGAAGTTATTCATGACGGGATAACATGGGGAATTAACAGATAGAGAAGACTGGATAAGCACGAATTTGGTGCGGGCCGTGAAGAGCAGATCATGAACGAGGGAAGATGAATGATAGGATAGAACAGAACAGGTAAGAATGGGTCTGATTATACGATCAATCCAGGTGCGACATGTCGTGAGAGACCAAAGGAATCGGGTGGTGACAGATCAAACAATTTGGAACTGTAAAAGAAATCGACGTAACGTCGTCTTTGCAATCGGCAGAACATGGAAAAGCAGACCAAACTGAGGGGACACAGAAAAATGCCTGTAGCTAGCAATAAACGGATCAAGGGATGAAAGCAATGACCAGAGAGACACAGGAAAGACATGGCCAATCAGATCATTTTACTGCAGATGGAACACGGAGGAAGCAGAGAAGGAAGCAGGAAGTCGCAGGATAAGTGAACCAATAATAGAACAAAAGGCCCAAGAAAATGATGCGCATGGGAGTTGGGGCAATGAAACTGGAGAGCTGTGTGCCAGTGGACAGTTGAACAGGTGGATTAAGCAGGAGGATGATAATCGGGACACTGCCTAATGGAAAGAACCACAGAAGAATCGCGAAGCCAAGAGAAGATAATATGGTGGTGGTGACTAGATAATAAATACGACTGTTAAAGAGGTAAAGTTTGGAGCGGCAAACTCTTATATGCGGATTGGTCATAGGTGCGGGTGTAATTGGTGCATGATGACGTTGGGCATGAGGAGGGAGAACAGGGAGGGATTCAACGAAAAAAGGCAGTGGGGTATAGGATTGCTATCAATGGGCGTTCTGAGCCGAGAGTAATACCAAGTGCATGCAGAATAGAAGCCGGCAATGACGGCAGGTGGAAATAGGGATATTAGTGAGCGACGACAGAGTAGGAATGTTAGGACGATAGTGACTCCATGCTATGGCAGGTGATATCGCGAGAGGCTATAGGAGGAAGGACAGAGTGGGTAGTTGTGCATACCTTGGTAGAGCGACAAAGTGGAAAGTGGTAACAGGTGGTAAGAACTGAAGGTGAACTTACAGTGGCTGCAAAGGATGGGAAGCATGCAACTTTCAATCGACAGTATTATATTCGGTAGCCCGAGAGATGTTAAAGCTTGCTATCCGCCACCGGTGCTAATGGGTGGGACTGACCGTGCGCTGGGTATCAAACTTGAAAAACGCTCCTTAAAGTGAACACAGGAGGTATGATCCACCAGTCTAGTTGCGCTCGCACATCGTTGCAGACGGCCTGCAAGCCCGATGTGCGTCGGCCATAGCGGTGGATCTGACCGATCCCCGCACCTTTGGGAGTGGCACTAGTGGTCATTGATAATTGTATAGGGGACAAAGCGACCGCGATAGGAGTGCGTGATCCAGGATCGATTGACCAAGACGTGAGATCATGGGCAGGAGAGCCGACGGGAACAGCGAGTGGTAGACGACCGTGAAGCAATGTTATCCAGGTGCGCCCGCCAGGGAGATGGTAAGTTAAGTCCCCGAAGTGGTTGGCTGTCATCGAGGATCACTAGAAAAGGAAAAAGGGATAGAGAAGCGCATTCTGGGTATACTCCAGCTGAGGATCAACGGATACTGCGGAGAAAAAAATGAAAGATGATGGATAACATATGAAAGTGTGGGAGCAATAGGGTTATCTTGTGAAGGCAGGGGGAAAGTTTGCCATGGATCAGCGAGGGCAATGGCCTTAGTTCGCGGCACAAGAGAAAGGGGAATTGTCGGACACAGGGTGTACCTGGTGCTCCTGGCGCAGAGGTAGTAGAGTTACAGAGTGAGGCCTCTTTCAAAAGCCCAGGTAGGTGAAGACGAGTTCATTGGTGAGCGATATAGCTTTGCGAACTGGTAAGTATAACGCACATGCGAGCCTTAAAGCGAACAGTGAGGAGGCACTGCGTAAGCTAAAGTGGAGCTTATTCCAGATTTTAGAATGGGCCGACAGAAAGAATCGGGACTTCAGACTGAGATTGGAATAGGGGGGAGGAAGGGAAAAAGCACAGTGTCGGACGAGGTAAGAGCAGGAGGCAGCGAATGAGATAGGATAAGGGGCGTAGACCTGGTTATAGATTAGCTTAAAGAGGAAAACCAGGTTGAGCCTCATGCAACGAATCCACAGAGGCTAAATCTGTAGGAGCTCATAGAGCTGGCGGCATTTTAGGGCTGTGGATACGCCCGACAGCTTTCGGTGAGAGAAGGCCGAACGTTCTCAAGAGATACAATGGAGGAACATGGCCAGAGGCTGGAGGTAATGAGACAATATTCGAAGGGCCGTCTCGCATGTGAGAGATACATGGAGAGGCGACTGGCCGGTAGTGGGAAACACCGACGGACGAGTCCTATGGTTCGCTTAGCTTTAGCGATCTGGAATGATGCCTGTTCTGAGAAGTTAAAGGAACATAAGTAGCTTACGCCAAGATAGGCGACCATGGGGTGTATGGGGATGGGCAGGCAGTCCGGACAAATTTGGCCGGGTGGTACAGTGCACTTGTAAGGTAGGAGGAAACTTTTCTCCGCAGAGAATTTCGTGTACCACGGGGTGCACCTAGTCTGGAGAGAACGAAAGTTACTCGAAATGTTGCACAGGGTCACGGATAGGGCAGTAGGAGGGGAAGGAGTACACTATTTTTATATCGTTAACAAAAAGGAAAGGGGTGTCATGTCAAATAGAAGAGAAAATATCACTGATATAAATAAGGAATAGTAATGGGCCTAAGACACTTCCTTGGATGACGCCGCTAGTGATTGGTTTGGTAAGAAATAAATGGCCGCCACAGAGCACAGCTTGTGACCTGTGAGAGAGATATGAAGACAGCCAGGAGAGGAGAGGGTCAGTAATACCAAGAGACCGGATATTGGCCAACAGATGCATATGGGGAACAAGGTCGAAAGCCTTAGACATGTAGAGGTACAGGGCGATTACAGAGTTGCAGGCGTCGGTAGCAGACGATAAGACATTGAAAAGGTCAAGCTGGCAGGAAGAGCGGGAAAGGGAGTTCAAGAAAACATACTGACCGGAGTTCAGCAAGTTACTGGATAAGTGATACTGAACGATGTTTTGATAATTCTCTCCAAGATTTTCCAGACTACTAGGTTGTGGTTAATAGGCCGATGGTTATCTGGGTTGAGTAGTGCACCCTTTCTGAAGAGCGGAATTATAACAGAAGTTTTCCATCGAGGTGGGACGAACCTGTGAAGCATGGATGTAATGTACACATTAGGCAGCAAAAAAGGGGGGTCAGGACGACCAAAACGGAGGAGGGCCGGTGGGAGATCACCTGGGCCCGGTATCGGGAAGGTTGAAAAAAAAAATATGATTTTTCAATTTCTCGATGGGAGAAGAGGATCGATGAAAGAGGCAGAGTTGCAGGGATGGGTTGTAGGAGGAGGAATACCAGGAGAGTTTGTAAGGGTGGAAGAGAAATGCTCACTGGAGGTCTCAGAAATAGATGCTGGGGTATTAGCGGTAGATAAGCCGCAGATGAGGAATTTAGGTGAGGTGTGAGTGGAGTGATTGGATCTTTTACTAATCAGGTTAGACAGATAGCCATTTTTGTCGGGATGTGCTAGGGCAATGGCCTCTTGTCTTCTCCGAGGTGAATCGGCCGTGCGACGCAGCTTTAGTTGTAGCTGGTTTGTGCACGGAAGAATTGTAAAGTCGCGTGATCTAGCGAAGACATGTTGCAGCTTAGCCAGCTCTTTCTCTAAAAGTGACAGGCGCGAGCCGCTGGACTTGGGGCGTAGATAGGCGCATGGGTTTGTTGTACTTAAGCCGTATAGGAGGGTGGACTAGAGAGGGTTCATTAAAGTGAGGGGATAAGAGAAGAGAAAACCTGTGTCCCAGTTAAGGGAACGGATTATCATTGGCACTAGGAGCCAGTTACAGGAACGGTAGGAAGTCGGAACAGGGGGAGAGGATTGAGTCGGATGGGAACAGCTGAAGCAGCTGAAATTGCACCTGACAATACGGTGGTCACTAACCGGGAGGTGATCAGTAATCTGGGTGGTCATATCAAGAGGGAGTTCAGTGTCGGCTTGCGCAATGCTTGGATGCCAGGCGCAAGACCACTGGAATCGCTGTGGTGATAGGAGTTGGGTCTTAGTGAGGATAGAGCGTCAATAGAAGAGGGAGGGAGGGCGGGCAGTGTTGAATAGGGAATGGAAAGCAGGCAAAGCTTTAGCATGAGGCGCCACTGATGGCTATGGATAATCAATACGGTGGGTCTGCAACACACCGCTGATGTGAGCCGGAGGGACGTCATGTAGTACAGGGGAGGGGACAAGATATTGCAAAGTGAGGGGTTTAGAATATCTGTCGAGCGGGGTGGACAAAAATGCGAGATGTAAGGTACTAAAGGACATGACATCGAGGGAGGAGCTATCATCGACATAGGTCAGTGAAAGTTTATCGATATGGTCCTTGGGTCGACTAGCGATATGGCCACGAGTGTGAGAGACACCGGACAATAAAAGTGGTTATCTACCTGTTGGGCAGAGTCAGTGTAAGGCCGGTAGGTCAGTGTGAGGGTGGAGTTATGTGGGAGGATAACCGGGAGGTAATATGGGGTGGGGTCGAGAAGAAATTGGCTAAATTTGGAAAGGTTTGGAGGCTATTGAGGGGAATGGGAGCCGGTAAGTGAGGAGGTGGGACGAGGAAGCGAGATACAGGTACGAACCTGGAGTATCTGCTATGATACGTACGTGGTACCTTAAGGTTGGATGAGGGTTGGTGGAGGGGAGCAGAGAGGAACAGCGGAGGCACGCTGAGGTTATATTATGAAGGGTTGGTGTCTGGGGGCAGAAAGAGGTAAAGGTTAGCAACGGAGATAGAGGGGTAGTGTGGCCCAAACTATCAGAGAGAAGGAAAGACATTGGAAAGGGGTGTGAGGCAATGGAGGGGTGGGTGGCACTGGCATGGCTCTGAAGGTCACTTCTGTTTACAGGGACGATGGGGTTAGACGGATCTGGATGTTGGCCCAACTGGTTTCCACCTGGATGTTCCGAGATTACGCTATAAGCAAAGGCCGATTACGAGTGGGGGCTAATGGGTGGGGTGGTTAGATGAACAAGTGCGGACTATGCGGAGGCATTGGCCAGGAAGGCTAAACAAACCCCAAGGAATACTGTGGATACGTGCAATATAACTGCGGCTTGCGAAGTCAGGCAGAAGTGGTCACGGATGAATGGAGACGCACGGCGACCACAGACGCAGAAAACGTTAGTTACCTATGTAGATTTTTCCAAAAAGTACGCAGAGTAGATCGAAGGTTAACATTTCCGTAGGTTCGTTCTCTGGCAACAGTTGCGCTGGAGGACTACCCGATGGGGGAAGATTATGTCATGTGCAGTAAGAAGCAGCTAGCAAAGACCAAGGCAGCGGGCCCGGAAGGTATCCACCCAGCGATCCTGAAACTTTTAGCACCAGCCGTGGTAGGACCACCAACGAATCTGTTCAATGCCTCACTTGAAAACGGAATCATGCCTGAGGAGTGGTTGAATTCGAAAATCACCCTTATGCACGGAGGTGGTAGTAGAGGTAGCTGTGAAGGCTACCATTTAGTAAACCTGACCTCCGCTTCTCTGGGGGCCATGAGGTGGGTCGTTTGGGACAGGATATTGATACACCCAAAGTAACTCAGTTTTTTCCGGCAATTCCAGCACGTGTTGGTGGAGAAAGGCTCGTGCCTATCCAATCTACTGTGCTCTTTGGAGGAAATAACCATGAGCCCATTTGGCTACAACGCCTGAAGCTCAATGTCATTCTGCCACTTAAACGTGTGCACAGACAAGTTTCTTCTACTGTTCGTTCACATTTCCTCGTCCACCGCGTATGCTCGCCGCGGAACATTATTTCAATTTAGCCCGTACCGCAGCCACGCCTAAAAGTCAGGTATAGTTTTTCTTCATCCGTATTTGTTATCATCACTACAAACGTATCCTATGATTGATCATCATAAAACCTTCGTTACTAAGTCGCTATAAAGAACAACGATCCATGGGCCGTATCGATGTATCACTACGGGTTGTAGTGGCGGCGGCTGGCTCACATTTAAAGTGATTTTCGTCGGACACCGGCCCTGGTAGGAGCGGGTGGTCAACTATGCATTCCCCGAATGTTGGAATCGTTCCGTGTGTATGTTTTGTACATTCCCTCCGTCCCGTAGCTGAAGGCCGCGACATCACTGGTCTTAAACAGCAACAATTTTGTGGTTGTGTTCTCACACGGGAAAAGACAGCCAACCCTAGCAGTAGTGGACCTCATGGGTCACGCGCAAAGTATGGCGGGTGGAGGAGAAATGGGAAGTGCGCCCTATGGGGTGAGCATGCCCTCCCACTCATCTGAAGTAAAAAAATGAGAAACACCAACAGTACCAAAAATGCTTCTGGCCGCGAAGATATCTCAGTCCTGCCCCACTACCTCTCAATAACGGATGAACTCCCCATTACAGCCACGACCCGACCCTGCTTATAAAAGACCCCCCAAATCAACCGAGCGTACGAGCTGAGCCCTCAGCACTTCTGCCTGACCCTGTGCGGGGTGACAGCGTGCCGAATGAGCTTTCCACACAAATCGACCCTATCTTTCTCATTTTGAACCTTGCCGGTTTCCTTTTTCCATGTCCGACCAGCTCGCTGATGATGAATTCCGTTGTCTATGCACGCCCTCCACCTGAAGTCATAATCTTTCTTGTCGAAACAGGACCGACTATCACCAGCACTTTTTTGCGCTCTAGAACATTGTGAAATCTGAAACCCCCTACGGTTTTCTCTTGCTGTTTACTGGTAAGTAGCTAGCCAACTAAATTTATGGTGACCTACTTGTTTTCCCAGCACCTCCGCTGTTTTTTCTCAGCGCACATGTTGTGTGAACGTGAGCTCTCTGTGGTTTAAGCTCAGACTTCACCCTACGAACATCCTTGAACCGTACTTGATGTGAAACATCCCTTCGCTTCACTCGGAGTATATAACCCCTTCACAACTGACTCCAGCCAACGAAGATGGGGGCAAAACTACTTGCATATCCAGTGCCTAGGCATATAGGGAAGCAAGCAACCAGACAATCGAAGTGTCCAAAAAAGACCCCTTTAACTCAACGTGATTTCATCTGTTGGCCTAGCAATCGTCCCAGCCACCAGTGAGCCTTCTCATTTTGTTCGAGTATATGTGGAATCGACAACTCAAAAACACTTTGCTGAAGGTCGTTCAAGTATCGGCGAAATATACACATCGAATTTAACCTGTAAAATCATGCATGCCTTATTGTAAATACTGTTAGTCCAATATCACCGCCTATGGAAAGCACGTTTATTTCTTCGTTGTTTTAAGTTCGTACATCTGAAACCTGTTCCACTAAATCAACTTTACCTCCCACCGTAACAAACCCTGCCACGCATAAAACTTTCCACCAAACCGCGTATTGCACATCTGCGCCGCCCACCCCAAAATAGTCGACATTTCTAAATGGGTATGCATGGCACCCATCCGGTGTCCGCGACTTCACCAGCTTGCAATCGTATGTTTACCACAGAAACCATGTCTTATCCCCGCCGAATCACTCACCGTAAGCTTAGGTCGTTAAGACTGATGACTTCTAATTCCTGACCACGGTATAGATCGTGTTCCATTGACCGCTAAAATAAGACCTTAACCCTGCTATGTTCATACAAATGCGCCCAGCTCATTATATACTGCCTATCATGACCCAAAGCTGGGACCAATTACATGATAACAGCCCCCCCCCCTTTTGTTCTGGGCCTTGATCTCTAAGACTCCATGAGCATGATTCCTACTAACAATAATTTTTCCTCTCATCTGGAACATCCTCCAGACTGCCACAACCCCGATCTCTTTCATTTCAGGCTGGTTATCCAGGTAGCCTACGGTCCACCAAGCATCCCCCCGGGATAACTATACGGATTTGGAAAATCGATCGATTGGACTGCTTTACATGCTGGAAGGTAACGACTTGAACCTATGCTTCATCTGGATAGTGCCGTACAAAGCCACTCACATTGACCACCAAAATGATCAAAATTCTGCTACCCCGGTTACAAGCCACCGAGGTACTTTCACCGAGCAGTCCAGTGGTTTCCTGACACGGAATGACCTCAAGCACTGCTCTAACGGTTGCTCCTCATATACCTTGCAAACCGTCTCGTTTATACTGCATTGTAATTATAAAACAACGACAGAAATATCACCACTGCCTTCGCAGCCTCAACTTGTCATCCTCCACATCGGCCAACAATACCGTCTTAGACCATTTTACCTACAAAAGGTCTGTCGTGTCTGGTGAGCCTTCTTTCGCTCGGGCCTTATTTCGTGTATTGCTCTAGGCGGCATCCACGAACACCATGAAACAAAATAACGGGAACTCGCATTTGTTTGAAACTTGGCTGTATATGCCTTCATCATAATCATGAAAGCATTTATTCTCATACACAAATAGAGTCCTTTGCCTCATCGTGTCTGGTTCTCTGCAGATCACAGCAACGGGCCCTCGCATTCTATTTCTTCCCGCCTTAAACCTCTTCATATTCGTTATGACTGTTTTGATGCATCTTCTATCTCGAGTTGATTTACTCTTCGGAGACTCCATTTTGAACTCCGCAACTTAGCCTTCAGCTGTCATTCAGGCTGCTCTAGCTGCTCATTACCTTCCTTGTGAATCATTTATCTTCCTGTCAACCTTCAAGTGAAACATCCTTCTCTCCATTTCCTCATTGAAATTACCTGAAAAGGACTACCGTAATAAACTTGTCTGACTCAATTAAAACTGTTTCACAGGCTCCTTCCTCCACTAAGTATTTCGAACCGCCGTCCTCCTCGCCTAGTTGCTTACCCGAGTGACATTCGTAGAGGTGAGTCTCTCTAAGTACCCCTGATACCATTGCTTTGTACTTTGCTAGCCACGTGCTGATTCTATTTTGTACCGCGACCAGTTTCTCGCTTGTAAAACTCTTCCTGTAGTTTTCGATATGGACCCTGCAGATATCCAGTAGGTGCGTCAGCGTGTTTTTGTCCTTTATCTACCTTTCGAATTTTTTGATCTCTGCAGAATTCACTGCCTACACCCTTCTTATGTATAATACCTCCCCCACACACTTCAGTAGTGCTTTTCAAGCAGTTTCGCGCTCCGCTTAGTCTCAGAAAATTTTCGTTCCCGAAACTGAAACTGATTTATATTCACCAGTTTAACGGTAATCACTTCAGTTCAATCGAACATTGTCCAGTTTTGTTGTACTGCCACCAATACATGTGAATACCACCCATATAACTTTTGAATGTTTCACGCTACTGTTTAATGCTGTAATCATTGATCACGCCCCGAGCATGCGTCTTGATTACCGTCACGAAATATACCATTATCAATATTCACACTTGTTCCCATTTTGAGATTCATGTGAATTGGCTACGAGTTGCTCGATTTGCGATCATTTTGACATAACCCATGAACTAATTGGCTATATCTGGGTATAAAGTCCTTGGGAACACCGAGATAAACTGTCGGCAAGGCCAAAGTTTAGCATATCTCAGTAAAATCCTTACCAGTCCCACTGTAGTGTACTCGTTCTAGTTATTTGGCAAATCATAGTCGCGGGAACTCCTGCTGAGACGTATCTATCGCTCTCTGGAGCAATCTGCACAGAACATTGTGCACCTCAACAGCGCTTTTAAACTCTTCTCTACTTTTCCTGTGAGCCACGAGCTTTTTGCTTCGTTGCACCAACAATATATTGGTTATCGGGCAAGATCCCAAGGCTTTAGCAGGAACTGGTTTTCTGCGAGCTTATTGGCGGTTGAACTGAACATGGTAATTCACCTGCTAGTGGATATAAAACAACGAGCCCCTTGCTTACTCCGGGTATTGCCCAGGCAGTTAATTCAGTGAGTGAAGTAATAACTCGGTGTGATCAACAAGCATTAATTTGCTAATTCTTCTTACTATCAATCGTGGAGAAATCAGACAAATTCTGTAGATCGCTTTATTCAGCCTGATGCGGCTGTCTAATGTTCGGCCCTCAAACTGGGGTGTACTTTTTCTATCAACTCATCCCTAAGCTGTGGACGATGAGATCCGTATAAGCCTCAACGGTTGATTTGATTTCGTCACTCCAAAGACACTTTGTTGGACAAAGTCCAGGACAACAAAACTCTCACATCTAAAAGCTTAGTTTTCCAAGCCAGGTCAACCTGCAAGCAATGCGGGGTTTTGACAACACTGCTGAATCTGGATCGGGTATGACGATTAGGTGGGCAGCACATGGACTAAATGCTCATTGGGCGGGTTGCTAACGCATTCCGGCCCGAAGAAAGGACTGAACTCCTGAGTGAGTCGATGAAAAGTGGAAAAGCAGAATATCAACGGAATATATCTTTCGCCAAGTGCAACAAGGACAGTTGAATTGAGCCTGCAGATATAGCGAAGACGACCTACTCCTTCTCGTTTCCACACTAAAGTTTGCAACACTGGCACATTATAAAAACCTAGCACTTTTACCCGGAGATAACTTTTCCACCATTTTTTTTATTCAGGGGACTTGTTCTGTCTGCTGGCTTCAGTAAAGCATCTTATGGCCCCAGCCCGGACAGCATTCTACCTGCTGTTCTCACTTTAAATGGTCCCAACAACCCTGTTATTCCAACAAGTTTGTTCAACCTATCTACGGTGTATGGCTTGTTTCCGGACCAATGAAAAACGCCTGCAATCTTCCCGCTGCACGAGGACGGCTCCCGGCGAGGAGCCTAAGTCTAACCGGCCCACAACAGTGAGCATTTTACCGGTTAGAATGTGAGGTTAATGTTTTCGAGACTCATATCAGGCCCATGCTGGAATACAGTCCTCTGATATACACAAGTGCGCGTCAAAGCGATAAAGCAGCCACAGATACTGTTCGAAGATCGCCGGCTAAACAGATATTTGCTCGCCCGACCCAGCTTCATTATAGCGGAAGATGAATCCGGCTGAAAGTAGAACCTATTTAGTTTGAAAGAATTAGATCTAACTTCACCTTTTTCTATGGTCTGATAAGAAATAGTATTCTGGAGTCTGGGCTGCAGTCCAGGAGCTCAAGAAGTTCTCAATAATCCTTGAGACTGAGAGAAAACACGGTGATTGTTGCACTCACAAAAGACACTCTACGAATAAATTTCTACCCTGTAAGATAAGCCGCTCTTTGGAACAAGCCACCGCAAAATCTGCTGTCTTCCGAGTCTGCAAAGGGTTTTTTACACCACTCTTTATGGGTGCAGTGAAGCTCAAAACCTTATTCGACCTGTAAACCCACACAGGAGGTAAGCTAAATCCTTTGACTTTGGTTTGAGATTTTGTTCTGTTTGTGGAAAACTTCCCTGATGATTGAAATGCCAGTTTCAATCGCTGGTAGACCAATACCTAAAGGTAGGAAATCTTCAGTCTATGACTCATTCTACTATGCCATAGTCTCGTGGTTTTGCACTGGCCCTTAACCATCAGTCTGTCGTTCATACAGCTTGTTGTTCTTCTATACAACACCCATTTGCAGTCACTCACGAAGAAGTTTCACTTCGATCAGTTACAGAATCTGGGCCGATCCAGTCCTCCTTCAGTTATCATTTCTCTGTTAATTGAGTCTTAGGGTCTTTACGATTCATCAATTCTTGTCCTCTTAAAATACCTCTTGCCCTTCCGGTCCCAGGCTCCAACTCTGTAGTCCCATAAACGTCCTTCTGGCACTTCCTGGTGAACTCAAGTCTACCAAGCAGATTGCTATCCTTAAGTAGCCACCGCTTTTTGTTTTGCTCATAGTAGAACCGGCGGTCAGTTACTGCGTTACACCGCGTAGCTTTCTCGCTGTTATCGGTATAGTTTTTATTAAGCTATCTAGGATAATACCTAAAACTATAGCTCTAAGGCCTGTTGTCCGACCCAGAAAAAATCAAGCAATTTTTTCTGAACACTAATTCCTGGGACCACCCGGTGGTATAATATACATACAAAAGTGATCATAGGGTAGGAGTTAAGCGAAATATCAGTCTCAGTCAAACAACACTAGCAGACTCCAAGATACCACTCAGAGAATCATCTTCGTAACGAGACTAAAGCAGTATTGACTTGCGTAATACATCCGGAAACTTTCAAACAGCTACCCCAGTAGCACATTGCCCACCGCCGAATTCCGGTAACGTGCCGGTAACCAATGGGCAGAGAAATCACTGAAATTTCAAGAAAAGAATGACGTAGTTCGTTCTTTTCCGCTGTATAGATTACCAATGTCCTATTTTCATGGTTATTTGTTTCCGTTGATTGCGTTACAAATGCAATGCCAATTGTTTTAACTGACTGCTATTTTCCCGGCGGCAGCCATTTTGGTCGTGCTTTGTTCGCTAAGGTGAGCGGTGCGCTTCTTTTCCTTTGGGTGCTGATGACCCGTGGTGGCTGTAAAGTGTTAGTGACATATCAGGTTATCATTTACCAATTAGTAAATGATAAGCTGAATAGTAAAAACTGCAATATTGTGCTATAATTGTACTTAGAGCATGATGAGAACATGATGAAGTATTTTTCGCGTAACTCTGATGATACCCAAGTAGTTTTGTAAAATTCATGAAGCTTCGAGGTGTTCGTATTGAATGCTCTGATATCATGTGATATCTGCAGTATGTTTTTCAATTATGCAATGCTGCCGTTTTATTACTATTGGTTAACAACTAAGTGCATTTTAGGACCTTGTTACGTGTTATTGACGGACAATGGCCGATATGACGAAACAAAAGAGATATTATCTGAAAAAGAAAGAACTTATCTCACTGAGGCCATCCGTGATGACGTTGGGAATGTGGCTACCCTTTTTCCGGGTATCCAAGACAGCGATGGTGGTGAGGGGAATGGTTCTGTCATGCTTACCACCAAACAACATTGTCGTTGCAGGTGGGAAGCCAGCAGTTGTAGAGAACATTTCTGGGGATTCCATAACCATTCGTTATTTCTTAAACCCGCGTGATTTTTTTCTTACCCCAATGAAATCCAGTCATCTGTACATTTTTTCCTTTGACGGACTGGATGACAATGTTGCCCAAGTTTCCGTAAAAATCCTTCTTTGTAAATGTTTTCGTATTTCTCTCACCAATAATGTTGATGTGTTGATACCCATATTACACACCCTCACGAAGTAAAACTTCTCTTTTAAAGCAGATGTCTTAGGTTTCTGTCGTTACTTTAACATGAGACCGAATGAACTAACTTTTTTTAGATGTACTTGGTCGTCATGTTTGATGGTGATGACACGGTAGCTATTGTTCACAGCAATTGGCTGACTGATCGGAACCGTGTGCGCTGGCCGAAGTCATCCACCTTTCAGGCCTACCAACGCCTCTTGTTGGACGGTGGATGTTTGCCGGAAACGGTTCCAGCTTACGATTTTCATGAGATTTATCACTCAGGTAACACTCCCAGTTATATGCATTCTTCTCAGATAATCTCAGAGATGCAATTAAATTCGAAAGGAATTTTCTTGCCGAATCCGGTAAGTCGGCGTCAACGGATGATACGTTGCCCATGACACCATTTTCGCAGCGGTACACTTGTAACAACGCCCTTATCTTCACAGCCTATGCCCGCTTACGCCAGCAAGTGGCAAGGTAAGTTTCTCATTATCAGCTACTACGATTACCAGACTACTTCGAACGGATGCTATCAAACCTAAGTAGCATTCGCCACGATATAGCGTTGATGATCGCCAAAATTGACGGCGTAATTTTTCGCCTGGATGCGAGAAATACGACGGCCTACGAGCCTTTACAGGCGAACAATATCACAGATCTTCTGAAACTGAAGAAGATCTTTCGGTACTGAATAACTTCACGGGCACTGTAAGTGATAGAATAATTCCACATCATACTATAAGGTCAACGCACTCAAGCGTCATCTGTGCACCGATTTTGGATCAAGTATACGCCGAATGCTTGCATCTTTGATTGGGGAGAATTTGGCACTAGCTTGCAATTGGACCGGAACAGCTAGTAAAATTGCAGTGGGAAGCTACAAGTTTCCTAAAGCCGTCATTGGTCAGTCTAATGAAATGTAATTACTGTTTATTTACAGATGCCGTAAAACCTACAAATCGTTTCCGGGAGTCGTCTGTGCTAGAGATCGAGCGTACCATGAAACGATGGTTTACCGACGCAAGAGATCGCGGCTTAGGACGCAAAACTGCCAGGTACGTTCACTGATCACGCATTTGTAGTCCCATGGTAAATTGTTTTATCTATTTGCACAAACGACGATAACGAATTTCATGCTTCACTTTACTTAACTAATTACCGTTTCGGAGTCCGTAGTATATATATATATCACTGCAGTATTATATTTGTATGTATCTGATTATTCATATTTATACGTATATTTATTTTCGTCCCACAATTCATCTTATTTCTGATTCACACTTTTGTTATCCTTTCCAGATGTCGGCGCGAAACAGTGTGATGGGAAGAAGTTTGTTCCTCAGATTCAGATTGTAAATATAGCCAATATATAAAATTTTTACTTCGTACAATTTGTTCGTTTTGAAATGTCTAAGGTTCAGCATTTTGGAATGAGTGTCATTTGGGTTGCACTGCCAGTTGTAAGACGTCAGATCATGCCGTCCTCAAGTAAGCATCGCTGTGGGAGAGTGGAGCGTGGACAAGCTTTCGGAATGCAGTAGCAGGCAATCATAAAATTGTGTGTGCAAAGTATGTGGGGGATAAGACTGTTCGCGTAGGTAACTTGATCGATCAGTTAACTATTTGCGTAAATTTCGGAAAAGCTAGAATGGCATGGTCGTTGGAGGGGCGTGGGCGATTTCGAAAATCGGGTTTAAATTTAAAAGTGGATTGAAATCGTACGCCGATTTCGGTTTGATTCCGGTGTGCCCTTCCGTACCGGCACCCTGCAGGTAGCAATACCGGCAAGCTACCGGCAAGCTGCCGGCAAGTTACAGGCAAGTTACCGGCAAGCTACCGGCAAGTTACCGGATCCGGTCGGGAACCGGTTTGCTGCTAGGGTACATCCGCAGAAACTGCTTGCAATTTTTAGCTGAACGACCGATACATAATTAGTTTCGCCGATATTGACCTACTGTGGCGAACAATCTCCCCGAAGGCTTAAATATTTTGGCAATACTCTGCACTTAATCCCTTGCTACCGTATAGCTTTCTAACCCCTGCTTATTGCCACATCTTGTCCGAATGGCCATCCACCTCTTTACTACCATAAGTATGCCTACATCTCCTCCCAGCCGACCCAAAATCACGGTCAGCACTCGCCGTCGCAAGACCACTTAATCCCAAAACTCACCGGACAACTGCTCAGTCTCTCTGGTAGATATACTTGGAAATGCCAATAGGCAATCCACGGAAATGACCAAAACTCTGAGCAGTCTTTCCTCCCGACTTGACTCTGCTGATCTGATTATCGGTCAACTGATGCCTATAGCGTTCTCGCTTGATCCAGCCGCACACCATACCTCAACCAATCTACTACTGGCTACGAAATTTGTGGACACAATTGCCTCGGAGATCTTCAGAAGGATAAGAAAATGCAAACAATGCGATTGTGTTTAACATTCCAGACCGAATACCTCTCTCAGCTGCTAAAAATATGATCTTAAGCGCTTGCAACCTTGGCTCACAACCGTGCCACTGTGTTAGACTCCGCAAAACATCCCTGCGCACCACCTGTCCACTGCTTTTCCAGTTTACAAATGAAGTTGTCGCCAAGACCTTTATCAGCCGGCAATCGTTAGTCGTAGCCAAAACCGGCTTCAAGTGCGCCAAGATACTTCCGGACAAGACCCCACTCCAAAAAGAGGTGCACAAGAGTCACGCCCAGAACAGTAACCCCGGTGTTGGTGAAACTAACAATCCACCCCGTAACTCCGGTGCACGTATCACTGGCCATCACCTGATGTTGCCAACTATTGCAGATCACAATGCAACCGTAGATTTTGACAGTAGGCCAATTTTCTCACCCAATGAGCCACCTGGCAAATGCCCCAATGTTCAGAATAGCCCAAGCAAATCTACAGACTGGAACAAGCGCCCCAGCATTCAAAAAACTGATGAAGGTTCTTCCAACTCATCCACCCGCGAGCTCATGTTCTCCACAAGACTAGATGACCCCATTCCTTCTACTAGCTCCATGTCGGGTGATGCAACCGTACATAAAAATCACCGCACCATCAACCCACCTCCGTCTACACCCATGCATCCCGTTACCTCTGGCATTTTTGATAACCCAACCAGGCCCCTAAGCCCACCCGCTGCACTCACCCATTCGCCACCAGAATGTATCTGGTTACCCCCTAGGCCACCACCGCTGGTTAGCCCGTCAGTGCAGACTGACCCTCAGGAGTTAACACTTCGTCGCCAAAAGAACAAGACCCATCAACATGATGCACATGCAAACCATAAGAAAAAAGCTCAGTCGAGCGACATTTTACCAGCCTCTTGTGTGGCTGTGAATCCTACTCTTCCATCTCGGCTAACTGCCTTATCATTTCCACCCTACTTTTACCCACCTTATCCCCCCCCCAATCACCGCTCCATTACATTACTATCTGCCACACCAGCTGCTCTATACCTCTACTGCCACCCAGTCACTCCCTGGGAACCATGTCGGTGCCTCACCTAGCTTCCCACTCCCACAGGACCCATCCACGTCTCTTAGCCTAGCACTGCCATCCATTCGTGGCTGCTTTTTTCCTGCCGGCCCCCTCCGAGAATATTCCCCGCATTCAAACTACTCTCCTAAACAGCACCTCCCCATCCCTCTTTCCTTACACTATCCCCCACCAGATTATAACTCATCAAATCCGTAGAACAACTGAGGTCCTCCCCCCATCCTTGCCCTATTCTCCACTGGAATTACCACCTTCATCACCACTACAGAACCCCCCTCCATATCCACCACCATCGAGGCTTGCATCGTCTCTTTCCGTAATACTCGTAAATGCCCGTTCATTACTGAACAAAACTGAAGCCATCCGCAGCATCGCTCAGCCCTCCAACTTTGATATTATCATTGTAACTGAAACTTGGCTAACGGATTCCGTCCCGTCAGATCGAGTCTTTCTAGTTGGCTATCAGATGTTCCAAAGGAATAGGCCTCGTCGTGGAGGAGGCTGTCTAATTTATGTCAAGAACACTCGTCAGGCCATTCCACTCTCACACACAACTCTCGACGCCGTTCAGGATTCTCTGTGGTTAACGATTCCCTTACCTAACTCCTATCTTCATATTGGTTGCATCTATCGGCCACCTGGTTCCAACGCCATGGACCTTAACAAGATTATTGACGCGTTCAACTACCTTTCATTGCTGCCCTGTTCCTCAAAACTCATCGCGGGAGACTTCAATACACCGAGCATGTGTTGGAATACTCTATCTGCCCCAAACAACTTATTAGATTTCATGTCATGCATCCGCCTAGGGCGCTGGATCCAACATGTAACAGTCCCAACTAGAGGTAACAACATCCTTGATTTGTTGTTCACGATTGGTTTATCTGATATTTCAGCCAGTACGCTCGACCTCTTTCCAGGAAGTGACCACAGAATGGTGTCCTGCGTCTTCGCGGTTCCGCAAGCTTTCGATAAATCCCACCCACCCAATCGTTTCTCTTCAGCAGTCAACTGGGACAATCTTATCTGCACGCTTCGTCCGTTAGACTGGGACGACTTCTTCCAACAAAGCGACCCCCAGCTGGCTGCTTATTTACTATATTCTGACCTATCATACTTGCTGTCCAAAATCACTACAACTCGTATCATATCAAACGGAGTCCGTAGTCCAGTCCTGAGCCGAATGCAAAACAAATATCTGAAGCTCCAGAAGGTGTATCACAACAGTAATGACTTATCGTCATTCTTGCAGCTCCAACGTCTCTCGTTAGCAATCAGAATTAAGTCTGACGATATGCTAAAAAAACAAGAAGTATCGGCCTTGCAATGCCATGATACTTCCTCAAAGTTGGCACGCCTAATGAAGAACAGAAATCAGAGCAAACCGGCAGGTATCCCCTCTCTCATTTAGAAAAATAACGATCACATTACCTCACCTGTTGCGATAGCCCAGGCTCTTAATTCCTACTTTGCTGCATCCATGACTACGGACCCCCTTACTTTACCCCCATGCATAGACCCTGTCACCGAGCACTTACTGTCTGATTTAGAATTTACTCTAAAAGAGGTGACCAACCAGCTTATTCGTGTCCGGAAGTCCTCACACCTTGGCCATGATGGTGTTTCACCGACACTTCTATGCCTTGGAGGAACTGATATCGCAGCCCTAATATTGAGGGTCTACAATCTATCCATCAAGTATGGCATATTTCCTCTACAATGGAAGACTTCGGTCATCATCCCAATCCATAAGAAAGGAAGAATGCATGACCCCTCAAATTACCGCCCTATCAACCACACTCCAATTGCTTCTAGGTTGATGGAACGCCTCATCAAACAGCGGATGTCCGACTTCCTGTTGTCCCATAACATCATCCATAGTGGGCAGCATGGCTTCTTGAAGTCACGTTCATGCATCACTTGCCAATACGACTTTTTTAACCTCATAACGGCGGCCGCCGACAACAGTCAATCCATCATCATTATATACCTTGATATGACAAAAGCTTTCGACTGCGTCCCTCACGCTTTATTACTAACCAAACTCAAAGCTCACGGCTTTTCCAGTTCGCTTTTAACGTGGTTAACATCATACCTATCGAATCGCTCACAAGTGGTTTCCATTGATGGGTGTTTCTCACAGACTGCTCCAGTCACTAGTGGAGTTATACAAGGCAGTGTACTCGGTCCTTTACTTTTTCTCATCTACATAAATGATATATTTCCCATCTTGCACCATGGCACTCCATTCCTCTTCGCTGATGACGTTAAGATTGTCTATGAGTTTCCTCGTCAGAACCGCAACATTATGCTAGATGAAATTTCTAGTGACCTGAAGCGACTCGGGGATTAGTGCAATTCATGGAGTATGGACTTCTCGGCCTCGAAGAGCTGCTACACAACATTCAGATGTCAAGTGGCCTCCGAAACCCTGCTTATCCACGACCTACCCATCTCGTACAGCCCTTTAGTTCGAGACCTTGGTCTTCATTATTCTTGCAGTTTTAGGTTTTATGAGTTTGTTCTACTCCGGATTGCAAAGACGAGAAGAACCACTGGTCTCATCTCCAGAACCTTTCGGCTAAGGCTGGTGTAAGTGCCGCGTGGTTTGAATTCATAGTGCTCTCGTCTTTGAATTGAGTTTTTGAATAGTTTTGTGAATTAACCCAGTTTAATTCACAATACTGAGCGTATCATAATTGCATTTAATGTGCGCTTTATCCGGAGAATATTTTTATTCTCCTTGTAGTACTGCCGAGTAGTGTTCGGTGTTTTTTTGAGGCGATCTTTCCTCGCTTCTAATCTTGCTTTTTGTTTTTGTTTTTTGTGTTAGCGGGAGTTACCTGCTATTGTCAGAGTGCGTATTTTGTGTTTGGGTAAAGAGCACTTGAGTTTTTTTCGCCCTCGTTTTTGGGGTTTTTCGGTATAACACGCGTTTCCGACCCGTGTCTAGCACCTAAATGCGGAAAACGTGTGATAAATGGTATAGAGTGCGAGATATGCAAGAGGTGGGCTGACCCAAGGTGTTCAGGGATAGCAAAGGACATCTATGTCCTTTATAAACAGAACTCATGGGCTGAATGGGTCTGTGCCCCCTGCAAGGAGGCGGCCAGCCTGGCCTTTAAACTGCAGGCCCAAAGGCAGGACCAGTGTCCACCAAGTAGTACCTCGGTTGTAAGCCCCAAACCACCGCAAGCAGGTTGTAGTAAGTCGTTTGCGGAGGTAGTATCAACACCCGAGAGGACAATCATCCGAGTGAATGGACCAGCTCCGAGAGCTTGCCAGGCGGTCGTTGCCTCAACTCCTTTGAAGCAGACCGACGAGGGCCAGTGGACGGAGCAGAAGCCGAGAAGGGCGAGGCAGGTCAACAAGAAGGGCGACCGTCATGGAGCGAAAGATGGGTTGGCCAGGGTGGATGTCCCTGCTCTTCTGGTACTAGAAAACAAGGTGAAGGACCTGCAGAGGCAGATCTTGTCGATGGGCAGGGTCTCAAGCCACAGGCTTCTGATCCTAAACCAGGAAGAACCCGTTATAAGGGAATCGAAGGCCAGGAGAGACATTGACAGGAGGAGGGTCTGCGACATACTGCGAATCGCAGGTGTTCCGTACCCTCCTACTCTAAGAAGGGTGCACAGAGTGGGGACATGGAAGTCACCACTAGGGAACAAAGGCGAAATTAGGGCGAGACCAATACTGGTGGAGTTCGCTGATGGGGCTACCCGGGATAGACTACTGGCGAGGGCAGCGGTAGTGGCTCAGATTACCAAGGGCAGATACCAGATTGTGCCGGACGAGCATAGGCTAAAACCTGGTGGTCTAGCCCCGGGAGGTAACCTCGCTCGACCAGCCAGGGCGCTGGTGAGAAACCTAAAAGGTCAGCGGAATGCCGTACTCGGCTCTCAGGCCCCGACCCCGACAATAGTAAAGAAGCCACGTGCGGGGTCGCTAATAGTTGTAACTGAAGATGCGCTGGAAGACGAGAATTGGCAGTACTGTCCGAAGATAGATGACAGCGCGACCCCTGCCAGTCTGGATGTTGTGGCCACTCCTATAGAGATAAATTGGGAGTCGTCGGAAATTCGGGACCATCAGCCGGCTCCATGCACCCCAGTGGGGTCATCCGAAGCAAAAAATGGGTCATCATCTCAGGCGTTGCGCCTGGGAAACAGTCAGGAATGAATAACAAAAGACACCTAGGCGACGGAGCAAACGCGGTGGTGTTATATACTAACGCGTGTAGTGTTAGAAACAAATGGGCGGAACTTGCCAAAACCGCTGACGAACAGAAAGCATCAATAGTTGCCGTCACGAAAACGTGGCTTTCTGAAGAAGACCATGTGCCAGGCCTAATAAGTAACAGTTTTGCAGTCTACAGGCAGGATCGGGAACAAGATCGCCTTGGTGGTGGAGTAGCCATCCTCGTTAGGTCAGGTGCAAACCACCTTGAGTCCCAGACCAAGATGTGCACTCGCAATATCCAGTTATGCGCCGTCACGATCATCCTTCCAGGCAGAAGGGTTAACGTCGTCTGTGTCTACAGGGCACCAAGCACAAACCACGAAGAGGACGTTTGTTTGCTGCGGACTTTGACTGAACTAGTTAAGGACGCACAAAAGACCCTCATAGTGGGTGACTTCAATCTTCCGCACATCGACTGGGTGGCTGAGGTGTGCGTGCCGGGATCGGAGGAGCAAACCTACTTAGAATGGCTGCATGATAATGCGTTGCGTCAGCATATTAGGGAGAATACCAGATATAGGACTGGATGCGTTCCATCCTTGCTGGATCTAGCTATAACGAACTTCCCCAACGATGTGGCTGGACTGCACTATTGTGCACCGCTGGGAAAGAGTGACCACGTGTGTGTCAAATAGTTCTATGCATGCGGCAACCGAAGGTACCCTCAAGGCTGATTAGGAATTTCGGTAGTATGGACATAGATAGGCTTCGTAATAGGGCGATGGGTTTGACCTGGGATGCGCCAGGGGAGGCCACTGTGGAGGAGCGCTGGCAGGCCATAAAGGGATCCCTGACTGCCCTACAGGAAGAGTTCGCACCCTTCAAATGAAGGAGTGGGGAGGGCAAACCGATGCGGTGGAAGGCTGCAATAGCCAAGGCCATCATACGTAGAAACCGCTCTTGGAACCAGTACAAAGCTTCCGGCAGTCAGCTAGCCTGGAACCGCTATACGAAGCTGAGAAACGAGACTGTAAGCCTTTTGAGAACTTCTAAGCGGGAATTTGAGCTCAAATTGGCCCAGTCTGTAAGACAACAGCCGAAGAAGTTTTACAGCTATGTGCAATCTAAAGGCTCAACAAGAAATGCCGTAGGTCCGCTATCCACTAGAGACTATGGTATTGTCACTGATGACCAGGGCAAAGCAGACGCCCTGGGGGAATACTTTGGTAGTGTACATAGGATAGATATTGGGGTACGAGTAGATCTGGCCCTGGTGCATCCTCCTCAGCTAAACGAGCTAGATCTCTCAGAGGAATGCGTGCGTAAGTACCTACAGGAGTTAAACAGCCACAAGTCAGCGGGCCCAGATGGCATTCGTCCAGCTATCATCAAGCCGTTGGCGGATATCATAGCTCCATCGGTATGCAGACTGTACAGATCCACGTTGGACCAGGGTAAGCTGCCTCAGGACTGGAAAGTCGCGGCAGTCGTGGCAATACATAAGAGTGGGCCCAAGTCGGATGTGCAGAACTACAGACCGGTAAGCCTAACTAGCATTCTCTGTAAAGTTCTCGGAAGATAATCCGTGCCCATATCTACCAGCACTTACTGCAGCACTCCATGCTAAGCCCGGCGCAGCATGGATTCCTGAAAAATAGATCTTGCCTGACCAATCTCCTGTGCTTCTTAGAAGAAGTAACTCGACGACTGGATGAAGGTAAGCAAGTTGAGGTATGCTACCTCGACTTTAGCAAGGCGTTCGACTCCGTTAATCATCGTCTTTTGCTACGCAAGATGGAGACTTTCGGTATAGATGGGCCAGTATATAGGTGGCTGGAGGACTTCCTCTCCCACAGGACACTTTACGTCAAAGTGGGGGACAGGTGCTCCAGTTTGGTGAACGTCACCAGTGGTGTACCTCAGGGATCCGTCCTAGGCCCGGTCCTATTCTTGTTATATATTATTGACCTAGCATCCACTCTTCAATCGCCCAGCTTTATTTTTGCGGATGATGTGAAGATTGTTGGATCTAAGGGTAGGGCGGACTTGGGCAGGGAAATTGGTACCGTCCTGAACTGGGCATACAAATGGGACTTACCTCTAAACGCTCAAAAAAGCCATTAGTTGTCAAGGGCAACAGAGAGCCTAACTGTCGTTCATAATCAAGGGCTGTTCACCGTAGAGGCAGCCAGTAGGGTTAAAGACCTGGGGGTCATCATGAACAGTGACTTCAAATGGTCGGAGCAATGCAATGCTGCTGCGCATAAGGATCGTGGGGAGCTCTTTAGACTGCGATCAGCTTTGTCTTGCCGGAAGCCGGAGGTATTCGTACCTATTCACATGGCTGTAGTACGATCTCACTTAGAGGGTAGCGTGCAGACTTGGTCACCCTTCTACAAAAAAGGACGCCGCCTGCCTCAAGAAAGTCCAACGTCTCGCCACGCGAATGGTTGAAGGGCAGAGGGGTAAGACTAACGAGCAGAGACTCTGTCACCTGAATCTTTTCTCGCTGGAAAGGAGGAGACGTCGAGGGGATCTCATAGAAACGTTCAAGGTAATGAAGGGATTTTCTGGCCTTAGACCAGATAGTCTATTCCAAGTGGCGGTAGACTCCAGAACAAGGGGACACGAAAAGAAGTTGATAAAAGCCCGATCTAGGTTGATGGCTAGATCGCACTTCTTCAGCAATAGGTTTGTGAACAGTTGGAACGGTCTGCCTGGTGAAATGGTAGATCTGCAGACAGTCCAATCCTTCAAAGGTGCCCTAGATCGCAAGTGGTACGAGATCTTTCCTTGTAGTGAGCCTTGAGTATATCAACTAGATGGATGACGGGTAGCCCTGTGGTCATTCTGGAGTATGGTTTAATAGACTTTTTCCGTCATTGCATATTGTCTCAGTGAACGCTCACGATGCATAATGTCTCACGCAGTTGATGTGCGATGAGGTTTTTCGTTTCCCTCTCATTTTTAGCGGGGATTCGACGAAATACACTCGGCAGTGGTGGGTGCATAACTGGTGTGCATACCATCGAAGGAATTCTGGACGCTCGATTGGCCGTGGCCATTACCTGTCCTGTGCAACCTGAACTGAACTGAACTGAACTAAATGATTGCAAACTGCTCACTTACAAGTCTCACGCCAGGCTACTCCCTGAATACTGTCCTATTATCTTCACCAACATGACGGAATCCGACCGCATTTCTCTGGAGTCCGTGCAACGTCAGTTCACCAAACAATTAGTGGGATTTTCTCCAGTTTGTGTTACAAGGATCGATGCATCCTACTCAGTCTTGACCCTCTATGGCTGCGTTGCATGAAGCTCAATTTATGCTTCCTGTTTAAGCTGTACCACCGTACGGCCTTTTCGTGTACTGAACCTATTCGTCTCACTCCCTCCACGAATTATGTTCTACGCCATCGGTCATTGCAGTTCTCTTTTCCTAGATCAAAATTAGCGTTAACATCTAACTTCTTCCTTATAAAATACTCAAAGTTATGGAATAAACTCCCGCTAAACATCCGCGAGAGTCTCTCAGTTTCCCAGTTCAGAGGCTCGCTGAATCACTTCTTGACTGTTCCCAATGCGATCCTTGTTACCGGCCAGACCGTCACCGAAGAGGTGGCCTACGAAAACGGGTTTGATTACTAGGATTATTGCACCAGAACTTTCTTTATTTTTTCGCCGTTGCTTGATCCTTTTTTCACCCGAAGTCCGCTGCGCTACACCGGGCCTCTATTTTCCCTAGGTTATGTTTGGTTTTTATGTTTATGAAGCTTATAACCGTCTGTCATTTAGCTAGAAAGGCGTAAGAAAAATACCCAAAATTTTCTACGTAGCCTTACACTCTCGAAAAGTTCAACTTGCTGACCTATAATCTTTCCCTCTTCTTCACATTATCTCCCGAACTACCTATGGAAGCTCCAAAGGGCCTGCGTAAACGTGCCAAGGTCCCGGGTGCAAATCAGGCAATTCGTACCGTTAGGCTCAAAAAAACCAGGAACACTCAACCTCAGTCTGCACTCAGTCCATGCTCAGTACCTCTCGTTGATGTTTATGACGTAGTCAACAAGAAGATTAACGAAGTAGATCAAAGAGTGGCGGACCTGCATAACCAGATCCAGTCCATCGATGACATTCTATTAAAGATATCCCCTTTATCTAGCATAATGGAGCCCACGCCTATTGCTAATCGCCAGAGCCTAGTCATGGCGAGCCGCTTCTTAGACTCAGTTGCGACGGAAGTTCATAAGCGTATAGCCAACTCCAAAAACGCGATAGTTTTCAACATCCCTGATCGACTACCCCTGCCGTCAACCAAACTCGCCATCCTGAATGCTTGCAACATGGCACACCACAGGTGCTATTGCACTCGACTGCGCAAAAAATCACAACGCACTGACTGTCCTTTAAAGTTCCAATTCGCTGACGAAGTAACAGCTAGAGAATTCATAACTAGTTGGCAAATCATTGCCAATTCCACCCCATTCAAAAGAATAAGAATACAACCGGGTAAAACGCCCCTCCAAAGAGAGGTTTTTCGATCACTAAAAAGTGCCTTAGCTCCACCAGCGCAACCTGTGGCTGAAATATCAGTCGCCGCGTCTTCTCGCTGCTTGTCGAGCCACCCTGTAACACAAAAGCCCTCAGTTGTCTGCACCACTCTGGTTGACCTAGACCTGACCCCATCTCCAGCACATCCCCCTAGTAAACGGCCCTGCCTTCTACCATCAAACTCCGCTTCTTCAAACGGCAACGATATCCATGCCAAACCCACTATTAGCCCAGGGCCACCAAAGTCCCGTGCATCCAAGCCTGCCGCTGCTAATGCCAGCCTACTGCCCACCGTCTCACCACCGAAAAAGACTTCGAGGAAGTCTGTTGCCAACAGCCCGTCCTGCTCTAACTCATGTCCCACCGTCTTGCGAACACAGATCGTTCATAAAAGGCATGATCTACTATGTGGCCAATCGTCCCATCGGCAGACAGGACTCTGTGACCCCCCACAGCTTTTAGCTACTCCGGCTACTCCTGTATTCCCACCCCCCCCCCCCCGTGAGTCTTCTCAGAGTCCCATTTAGAACCCCCACCAAGCACTCCAAGTACACCCCAAATAATTCATACTTGTTGGCAAGCAGGACGCAACCCTGCATCACCCTAAAGCAGCCAACCTTACCTCGTTGTATTAGCGTGGTACCTCGGCTAATCGACAAGGTCCTCCCAACTCCACTCTACAATACAGGCGAAAACGGCCACCGAGTAGCGCATCATCATGCATCGGGACCAAACACACCATATTCTCCAAGTTTCCCGAAACAGTTTTCCAATCATCTGACTGAGCGCCAGCATCTCCCGTCGAACCTCCGTAACCAATTTCTCTCTCCTCCAACGATACAAATAAGTAACCCCCAGTCGAATTATAACCAATGGCCTCAATTGTCTAGCTCCGCGCCCTTTCCTGAACACAGGATGGGCCAGCCCAACCAACTACAGTTATTTCGTCGGTCCTGGTCAAGCGGCAACTACCCGCCCCCTGCATACCCCGTTGAACCCAGTCACCACTACTTTCTGCCATCTCACTTGCCGTTACCCATTACCTCAGCATCCAACCCCCCACCTGGCTACTTCAACCACCCCGGAAATCCCACCTCCCCAAACGACCAATTTTTTTTGACGGCACCCCCCCCCCAACCCAGATTCACCCCTTCTTCACAATGCCGGCTCCCCACTTCTTACCCCTGTTTAGACTCCTTCACTTCTATACATGACAACCCTGTCGTTATGAGTCCACTTAATGACGTTTACCACCTCGGTAGTGTTAGCCATCAACACCCGCAGATGGTTGTTCCCACTCCACACCATGACGGTACAGTTGCACTTAACTTGCTTCTCATTAACGCTCGCTCATTACTGAATAAAACCCATACTCTCCGTGATATAGTATTGTCTTCCGACTTCGACATCATTGTCATAACCGAAACCTGGCTAAATGATTCTGTCCCATTGGACCAAATCTCTATTGCTGGTTATCAAACCTTCATGAAAAATCGTCGTCGTCGTGGAAAAGGCTGTCTTATCCACGTTAAAAACAGCTTGCCTACCATTCCTCTCTCTGATCCAATACTGGACTCAATTCAGGACTCAATATGGGTAACGGTTCTTCTGGCCAACTCTCCACTCCATATCGGCTGCGTTTATCGACCACCCAATTCAAACACCACGGACCTCGCCCACGTAGTCAAAGCCTTTGACCACTTTGCACTATTACCCTCCACGTCAAAAATCATTGCTGGCGATTTCAATGCACCTAATATCTGCTGGGACACCATGTCATCACCCCAATACTTCACGAGCTTCATTTCGACCATACGCGCACGGCGCTGGGTCCAGCGCGTAATGACACCAACCAGAGGTAACAGCATACTAGACCTGATATTTATCATTGGCCTATCGGACGTGATGACTACCGCCCTCAACCCTTTCCCAGACAGTGACCATAGAATGGTATCTTGCAGATTCACAGCCGGACCAATAGACCCCATATGTAGCTCATCTCAACAGCCCCTGCACACGATCAACTGGATGAACCTCAAGCCT
Organism: Fasciola hepatica; assembly: GCA_948099385.1. Taxonomy (NCBI): domain Eukaryota; kingdom Metazoa; phylum Platyhelminthes; class Trematoda; order Plagiorchiida; family Fasciolidae; genus Fasciola; species Fasciola hepatica. Next base: position 5,456,393 of record CANUEZ040000105.1, read on the forward strand.
ATGCTTCGATCCCTCAACTGGGATGACTACTTCCTACAGCACAACACTCAGCTCGCCAGTGACGTACTCTACCATAAGCTACATAGCTGCTTGTCAGCAATCACCACCATCGGGACCAACAGTTCTCAAGCCCGCGGCTCCTACCAAACAAGGCTGCAAAATAAACATGCAAAACTGCAAAAGATCTACAATAAAACCAAGGACTTCTCCATACTATTGCAACTTCACTCTCTCTCTCTGTCACCATCAGTCTTCGGACTAATGAACTGCTGAGAAAGCAGGAGCTTTCGGCCTTGAATTCCTTCGACAGATCGTACCGATTGTCCCGACTGCTGAAGAGCAGAAATCAGAGAGAGCCTACGGGGATACCATATCTAATTTTGGGAACCAGCACGCATATTAAATCTGCAGCTAAAATCGCTGAGGCGCTCAATACCTTCTTTTCAGAATCCATAACCACTGACGCCACTGTAAACCCGCCACTCGTACCCCTCATCACCGAGCAAGTTCTCTCTGACATTGAATTCAGTTTGAACGATGTGACCCACCTGCTGCTGCGTGTTAGACCCTCCTCCCGCCCTGGCTACGACGGCATCCCCCCAGCACTCTTTCATCTTGGTGGAACTGACATCGCTGCTATCTTTATGAACCTCTACAACTTATCCCTTAAAAATGGCATTTTTCCAACCCAGTGGAAAACTTCAACCATTATTCCTATCCACAAAAAAGGTCCAGTGCATGACCCTTCAAATTATCGTCCTATCAACCATACCCCTTTAGCTGCCAGAATAATGGAGCGTTTGATTAAACAGCGGATGTCCGATTATCTCATTTCCCATAACCTCATTCACAGCGGCCAACATGGCTTCCTAAAGTCACGTTCTTGTACCACATGCCAGTTTGATTTCTTCAACCTAGTGACCACGGCAGCTGACGACGGAAAATCTATGATTTCCATCTACCTGGATATGACCAAGGCATTTGACCGAGTTCCTCACTCCCGATTGTTAACAAAACTCCGGGTCTATGGTATCCATGACCCGCTTTTATCATGGATCACTTCTTACCTGTCGGATCGAACCCAGGTTGTATATGCTAATGGTCATCTATCGCAACCGGCGCCTGTCACTGGTGGAGTCATACAAGGAAGTGTACTTGGTCCGCTATTTTTCTTACTGTATATTAACGACATTTTTTCGATTGTGCGACATGGCCACCTTTCCTCTTCGCCGACGACATCAAAATCGTGTATGATTTCCGCCATCAAGATTTGAGCACAGCACTGTCTGAAATAGGTAGTGGTCCTGAGAAACTTGATCAATGGTGCACTTCATGGCAAATGTGCTTCTTGACATCTCAAAGCTTCTACACAACCTACAGATGTCAAGTCCCCCTCGGAACTCTGTCACTGAACCAAGTACCCATCGCCCCAAGCTCATCAGTGAAGGATCTTGGGCTTCGATACACTAACAATCTACAATTTTCGGAACATGTCTCATTTCAGACGGCCAGGGCCAGACAGATAATAGGCCTAGTTCTCAGATCATTTAAAATGAAACATAGTATCCTCCTTACATACCAATCCCATGCTAGACCCCACCTCGAATACTGCCCTATAATCTTCTCTGGAATGTCTAAATCTGACAGAATACGCCTGGAGAAAGTCCAGCGCACCTTCACCAAGAAGCCAATGGGATATTCCTCTCCACTGAGCTATAAAGAGCAATGCATTCTATTCAAACTTGACCCCGTATGGCTTAGACATGTCAGGCTTAACTTGTGTTTTCTATACAGACTTATTCATTGCTCTGCGTTCACTTCTACCAACTCTATACAGTTTTCTCTACCCTCATCTTACCCTCTGCGCCACAGAGACTTCCGTCTGACCATCCCACATTGCAGGCTGGCAATCAGATCCAACTTCTTTCTCATTAAATATTCAAAGCTTTGGAATAAGCTGCCTCGGACCATTCGCAAATGTGCGTCAATAACCCAGTTCAGCCATGCCCTTAAATCACAACTTACCGTAAGTCATATGTTATCTTTGACTAACGCCAGCATATCTGAGGATCGAGCCTATGAAGAAGCATCGAACTTTAGAACCCTAGCTTCAGTCTCTCCTCCCGCTCTCTGCTATCCGTCGAGCTGGCCTTCAAAAACGGGTTCAACTACTAGGATCACGGCACCATATTCCAAACCTACCATTTTCTGCCTAACAACAGACGATAGGCTTACCATTTATTATTATTTTTTACGTATAACCCACATTGCAGAAGGATAGTTTTTGTCGTTTACAACTATAAATATATAGATGCCTGCCGGTTCTCGCTACTCACCCACGTTCACCTACCATCACCTAACCCTTATACATCCCTGCCTCATCTAATTCACTAGTCGGTTTCCACAACCATGTCTAAACAATTACTGCCTCCCTAGCCATATAGTACTAGGGCAGCTATGTAAAACAACTCTTCGCTAGCTGAAGGTTTTAGCCAATGATGTTTTCCCTCTGCACCAAATTATCCAGTGGTGCTGGATCCTAAGACATTAAGTCCCAACACCCACTAATTCACTCCTTGATCCTCTTATTTATCCTGGCTTCCGCTCCTCTCAGCTTTATACATTTATATATATATATATATATGTGTATATATATATATATATATATATATATATATATATATATATATATACCTGTTCATATATATACATATATATGTGTAAATATATAACATTTTTATATACTATATATATATATATATACTCACTACTGTTCTATAATTATTAACACAAGCACGGTGAGTTACTCAACGCTCCTCGATATCTCTTAGCTTACAATGCCTCTCTTCCGCACCAGGTCCCACCACACATACTTCCCTCACCACCTCTGCGATTTCGAACTGGAAAATCCAGTCTGATTCATCCCACTTAGCGTGACTCACTAACTGAACTCAAACCCCAGTTAGGACGTTACCATTTCTGCTCCCACCCTATCCCCCAGCTAAGATTCTTCTGTAATTTCATGCAGAACTTGGTCTTTACTCCTCCTCAATGACCACTCTAGGCGAAATACTAACTTTCCCATTGAAAGTTTTAGTCTCACGTTTCATGGCCTCAATGTGCCTTTGGGATCCGCCGCACCGATGAGCCCGTGCTTAACTTTTGTTCTTCTTTCCGTTAACCGTTGATCCTCAGCTGCTTCACTCTATCTCACTTTCCTTGCCATAGTCTTTTCGTCCGACCGCTTTCGCATGACCCGTCCGATGATCGCACCCACCTATACATCAATATATATATATATATATATATATATATATATATATATATATACCTCGGGTATGCTCCACTCACTTGTCCCCCTTCCTAACTAGATTGTGCCATTTTACAACACAATTTGCATATATATAAATAAAACTGCTCCGTCCTTTAGCGATGGGTGCTCGCTCTCACTTAATTCTTGGCTCAGGCTAGAACTCAACCGTCTCATCCTGCTTTTTTGCGCCTTTCTCGTACACTGAGGCCTTGCCACACGGATTACCATTCCTTAGTAATTAGGCTTCACTTCTCTGCGCATATGCTCATGGTAAGTTGAGACCCCATTCCAACCGGAATCCGTATGCCCCTGCCGAATACCAGCACGTTTGCCTCCACACGAAAAATTCTCATTTTTACACTCGGTGTTTTTCTCCTTTTTTACTGTTTGCCGTCCTCGACCACAGCTGGTGAACTGACCAGACTGTTATCTTCCTATTTTCTCATTCTTCTTCCAGACCATACCATCTACTATTGTTTTATTCCTGGTTCCCAAACGGACACCCTCTCCTCATCCACCGCCTACCTGATATCGCCCTAAATCTCTACTTTCACCCAACTACCCTAGAAAGCTACCAGTCTCCGTCTAGGGATCCCTAATAGACCGGTCCACTAGCCAAACAATAACTAACTGTTCGGATAACAAAATGTTCATTTTCCCGCTTCCATAAAAACGATAATCATAACTCACAGCTGGAACACTCTCCAGACTGCCGCACTCCTGATCTCTTCCAGATTGCATTGGTTACTTGGGTAGCCATCGGCCGAATCCACGTTTATTCCGGATTACCGTAAGGACTGGACGATTTGATCAATAGTTTAAACCTATACTCTCGCCCGCTGACGTTACATGGGGCACCGTACACGGATTACCAAAACCTCATGAAAGTCTCACCGGATCGCAGAGGTGATTCCTGACACCAACCATCAACACATCCGCTCAACGTCTATTCCCAAATAATCCAACCCAACAGTTCCATTCTTCCCGCGTTGCAGTACGAAACCAATGGCCGGAACCCAGCCCTCGCAGCTGTCAACTTCGTCAAACCAGCCTTTTTTTACCTGCTTCCCTCAACATTCTACCTGCCACCACCTGCAACCAAGGTATTTATGAAACAGAATACCAGCCATCTGCAGCCAACCATAATTTGGTTAGCAATTTTCTATCACATACAAAAAACAATTTACACTCTTCAAACTTCTGCCTAGCCGAACCATTGACGTTTTGTCTCCACTCATCCGTTTCATTGACGGCTTTTCTTTTCTTTAATAGTCCGTCATTGTCCATACACCATTCATGCTCTTCAAAAGTTCACTGAAGTCCCTGCGAAGCTTTTCGCCTTCATTTGAATCTCAATATGACGCTGTAATCACCTGCACAAAAGGTCCGTTTTATTATCACCTTTGAATCACTTGCCTTTATTTCACATGCTTCCCCCACAATTAGTTACCCAATGCTGGATCAGTGTCCAATATTCCGCTGGTATCTCTGACTGCACTTTGAAAACCCCACGCTTGCTTTACTTCTAACAATGTTCTTTGGCATCTCTTCCGCCCGGTTACTCGTTGGTGACCGTCCATCTGTCGCTTATATCAGCAATCCCACGACTGTTCAGCTATCAACACCGCCCTCCAGCGATTTCGAAACCGATTTGGAGTTCCCGCCTCAACCATTACCACTTTTGTTTACTGAAACACTACATGACTTTACTGGTGTATTTCGGTTGCTGTGATTTATAAATTTAGAATTTGTGAATACCTCACATTGACATGTACTGCTGTATACTCTGATCTTGCCTTGTGCATGTGTATTGACCACGGTCAAGAAATATACTATACTATACTATACTATTTCTCGCCCGATGACGAACGCCAGTGTAACATACGTCCACGTTCCTGTGCATGATAACAATTTTCTCTGGCGCATCACCACTGGTGCCCTAACGATTCTTTCTGCATTCTTCCCTCATTGCTCTTCAGAACTTCTAATTGCGTGCAAACAATTTATCCTTTGAAATGCAGACGCAGCAGCCCACCCAGTTTACGCTATATTGCAAGCCCGAGGTAGTGCTTATCAACCCTACGCTATTTAAACTCTCGAATTTAAACCCAGACCAAAATATGAAATGTGCCACTGACCGTTCATATAAACCCAACCAGTGTGCAAGTCACATTCGCCCACAGTCTGTTATTTCAAACCTATCTTATCGCATTGTTGCCAAACTGCTTTCTGCGTAAGCCAACGGTACTGAGGGTTATCATTTCTAACTGCTCTAAACCGTGAGACCCTAGGTCTTTCATTAGCATCCGAGCGATGCCATGCCAACGTGCAAAATCATAAATCCTTTGGGATGCATACACCGTTACCAAACTAGTGTACGCAACTTCGTTAGCCTGCAGCAGTATAGCACAAATCCACCGCGAGCCTATTTTTACTTAGAATGTGGAGTAGGTGCCACTGACTGCTCAAATGAAACTTCATCCATGCTTCACTCACACAGACGTAACCAGTCCATTATCTATTGTCTTCATATATCATCATAACCCACAGCTGGAACCACGTTCAGACTGCAACCCCCCTATATTTCAGGTCTGTTGTCTCCCACTATCGCAGTCACCAAACCGGATAACCAAGGACGCCACTTTGACTCGTACGCGCAGAGACTCAAGTAGAACCTACCATAGCAACTGGGACCGAAATCAAGCCACCCGACAGGAAATACTCCCAATTGCTTATCAGATCATTCAGTTTTTTCTAAAACAACCAACACACATTCCAGTTCATGCGCATCTTGCTAATATACCACCACACTTAGCCGATTGACCGGCACATACTTTGCCCTGCTAGACGAAACATACCCATATGATGTCGTACGTTACCAGAAACGACGCTGAATATCACTGAAGGCAAATGCGTCAACATATGTATATGTATATTTGTTAGTGAAACAGCATATTACCGCTCAAGTCCATGCGGAGATTTCCCACTTTATTATCCGTTACCACAGCCCACCTTTGCTCCGAACCGTAGCCGGTTGGAAATTGACTCTCCACTCCTCGAGGACCTTCCAGTTGCTTTTTCTCATTTCTGAATGTCACATGTTACTGATCCTGAATCTAAACTGACCTTTTTATGGACTGCTGTTTCTCCCACATCCACCAGTGTTCACTTTCACAAAATTGGTCTCGGCACCGTTTCGAAACTCATTCCATTTATTGAACTCCGGTAAATCCGACAATCAGGGTCTGCATCGTCTTCATGGATCGCTATCCTCTCCGCATGCACCGATTTTCCCGAGAACACTTCTTTACAATTCTTTTTCTTCCTTTTCTTCTTGTTCAAAATTTACTCCATCTGTAGAACCTTAGCAGGCCTCCGTTTCCCAGCTTGCACCATTCTCATTCATAATGCGTCCTTGACTTTACGCTAACGGTTTTTCGATATCTCCACCGCCCAGCCCGGAATCGAAACCGGTTTGAAACTGCCGCGCAAACCATTAGTAAAGTGATCCATTCAAACTGTTGCTGGCTATGTCTATCTATCGCTGATACTCTCGACTTTCATACTTTGAATTTGTGAATATTCCACATTATTCAGTAACGTGAAACACCATGATCATGCGCTAGCGCGTGCGTCTCGACCATGGCCGAGAAATATACCATTATCACTAGGTACGGATCCCACTACATTTAGCTGCTGTATGCTTCTGCTTCCCCAAGGCCCCTACGGAAAGGCACTTAATAAAAAAGCCCCACTACAACATCGGCATCAACTTCACCGTTCCCGCCCAAAGCTGACACAACTACCAGAATGTTCTGTCAGGAACCACCCGAGGATTATTCCCGGACCCCTTTTGAAAAACCTGATGTTTCTTATAAAAAGCTGAAAGTTACATGTATGTTTATTCATTACTGGCCAAACCGCAGTCCTGTAGTATTTGGGTGATAAATCCCTGTACAAAGGCATTTAATACAATGCTAAAATTCGTGTTCGGCAGTAACCTCATCTTCTAAGTGATTAGTCGTGGTACACGTGCATACACAGAAACTCTAAAGATGAAGTCCCAGAGAGCATAATTTCTAAGTTTATAAAGATGCACCCTCAAAAGCGGTTTTCCTCTACATTCGCATCTGCCATATCTGGTTCTGTCGCGGGAAAATCCCATGAAAATCAGTAGGGCGTAGGATACTTGTGAATTCAACAAGATTGTCAACCACAACCCCGAGCAGGATATTTTCACCCCCGGTTTCCAGATTGAGCCGATTTGATTGTTTCTTTGGAACTTGCCTCGTGCAGTATTCACCAGTATACGTCCGCCAATAATTTTCCGCGCAACCCCTGCATATACCGCATCTTCAGCATTTGATCCGAAAGCTTTTTTCAGCAGTATCGTGTAAGGCCGAACCTCTACACCGCCACCACCAGACCTGAAACTGATTCGTACCAGCGGCATTTCTTATTTTACATTTAGCTCCACCCAAACTCATTCAGAGTTTGTCGTACTGTTGATGAAATGTGAGGCCCTTCATTCAGAATTCGTAAGTATTTCATCATGACAGGTAACACTGTCCGCTCTGGTCGTGCTTTTGGGCGTGCTTCTCGAATACGGCCGGGAAATATACCGTTATTACTTTTATCATTATCGGAAATTCACTTCAAACGGGGCTGTATGGCGGGTTGATGGCGAAACTTTATTAGTTACTTAAGTCGGGCGACAAAATGGATGGAAAACTCCGTAAGATACCCAGATGAACGTGTATGGGCCATTGAAATGTTGACCGCCGGCTAGGCAGCTGGATCGGACGGTCCGGATCCCGCCAAAATTTGAGCCTTTGCAAGAAGATTTGGCCAAAAACTAACCAGTTTGTTTATCGGCCTTTAAAACAGCCAAAAGTCCTTCGGGCTGGAAGATTGCCGAGGTTGCTCCAGTCATGAGGGTAGATCAAAGCAAGATACGAGAAACTACAGACCGGCAAGTCTATTACTGGACACATCGACGGTCTTCGAAAAGACCGTTAGAAACGAGGATTTTGGCTCTTCCATTGTGATGCTGCCTGCCGTCGAACAGACAGCCTGGTTTCATAAAGAATCGATCATACATATCAAACCTGCTCTCCCCCTGGAGGACGGTGGAACAAGTTTTGACAGGGGTGAGCAAGTCGAGGTTTGCCGTCCGTACGTCGCCGACTTTGCTGCTGAAGTTATAAGACGCGAGAGGAGCCCTCAGAGTGGTGAGGCGATAAAAGGCTGCCTTAGTGACGGGCAGCAAATCGAACCGTGCCAGGGCATATAATTGGGTACTGCAGGGGTCGGCGCTAAGGCTGCTTCTGTTTCCTGTCCACATAGACTAATTACTACGGGCAATAATGAGGTCCAGCTTTCCGTTCACCGACGACTTGATACTTGTAGGAAATCCCTCAAGCTTGGGGGTACAAAGGGGCCCAATGCGGATTTATGAATGGACGAATAAGCGGCACCAATCTCTGAACGCAGAAGAGTGCAATTACCAGCTGCTGGCGACCACACGGGGAGGAGTGGGGATATAGAAACGCCTGGATACCACACAATACAGAAGGTGAAACAAAAGATTATTCTGATGGTAAATGTACACGAAAACTTTAGGCTGGGTCCACAATATATTTCTGTAGCAGAGAGTTTCGTGAGTTGACCCAGGTAGCTTTTCTCTTTGGGGACATTTTAGTTGTCTTGAAGTCTTGAAGTACTACACGGGTTCGAGGCTTTGAGCCCAATTGTCCCGGTTCTTTAGGAAATCTTTGATCTTCTGTCGGATTCACCGAGCTGAAACGAGAGTAAAAAGAAGCGGGGGGGGGGGCGGGGGTGGCAGCAAAAACAAGATACATATAACCTCATTCAGTGTCACACTGTGGACAGTGCCTTAAGCTGAGTGGGGGTGCGGCATTCATGAACATATATGCGATAAAAGACAACTATTTTGTTCGTTTTTTTGACAAAGGGAATTATTGGGAGAGACCCAGGTAGAGGTCTAGCTTTTTCTTGAAGATAGTTTTGTCCTGCGAGAGAACAATATCTTCCGGAAGTGCATTCCACATGGTAATAACCCTATAGCTAAAAAAGTTAATCCTTAGTGAAGTGCGTGGCCTCGGTTTGAAAACTTTTCTGCTGTGACCACGGAGAGAGGAGGCTGGACAGACGAAGAAGAAGTAATCGCTTTGACCTGTTTCAAAAAGGTGAAACATCAAAAACAGATCACCTCTTACGCGTCTTACGTCAAGGGGATAGAGGTTGAGGAGTGAGAGGCGGACGGGATAAGGTAGATGGGATAGACCACTTACTGCCTTGGTGGAGGCCCGCTGAACCCTTTCTAGGATCTCACGGTCTCGGACAAGACCAGAGTGTACTATCTGACTACCGTACTCCAGCAGAGGTCGGATATAAGTGCCGAAAATTATGGGGAAATCATCCTTAAATATGCGCGGGAAGGACCTTCGAATCATGTTTAGAACTCGAAAGGCAGACTTGCTCGCAAGTTCGTGATGATGAGAGAAGGATAAGTTACAATCTAACCAGAAACCGAGCACCTTGTGTCGGTCAACCCTTGGCAGAGTGGCTGCTCCATTAATGGAAAACGTGTGACCAGTCTCTCTGCCGAAAGACATGCTCACGCATTTGTCATCATTAACTGGGAGGTTCCAATCCTCGGACCAGCGTTTTGTTTCATAAACTGCAGTTTGCAGGTCTTCAACGCTTGAACTCCAGAGGGTTACATCATCTGCGTACATGGCAATGTTCGCAGGAAGGGCTGTCGGTAGATCGTTTATATAGATCAGGAAAAGAAGAGGACCTAAGACCGACCCTTGGGGGACCCCAGTTGTTACTGGGGAGGGTTGAGACAAAACATTCCCGACTTTAACCACAAAGGTGCGGTCGGTAAGGAAGCTACGTAGGATGGCCAACATGGAGCCTGTGATCCCGTACGTCTGCAGCTTATAAAGAAGAGGGGCATGTGGGACCTTATCGAAGGCCTTAGCAAAATCGATGAATACAGCGTGTGAGAGCTGGCCATCATCATAGGCTTTCGTTAGACTATCCATGACAGTAAGCATATTGGTGATGCATGACCTGCCAGGAAGAAACCCATGTTGGGACGGGGAGAGGATCTTATTTCTATGAAGATGGGAAAGAATCTCACTCTTAAGAATTCCCTCAAAAATTTTGCTAGGGATGCTAGTGAGGCTTATGGGTCTGTAACTAGAAGCAAGGTGTCTACTACCCTTCTTATAGATGGGTGCGATCACTGCTTTTTTCCAGTTACGGGGGAAAACTCCATCGTCAACACATCGCTGAAAAAGCGAGGCATAAGGAGCAGCTAATGTATCCGCGGCTTCCTTGAGAATACGGGGGTGGATTAGGTCAGGACCCATAGAGCAATATTGGTTGAGCCGTCGGAAACCTTGAGCGACTGCACCAATGGGAATAGTTACGCGGTTAAGGGTAGTGGTCAGAGGTAACGGGTGCATAGTAGGGTGGGATGATATGGGAAAGGAGCTAAAAATTGTACGGAAGTAGGAGCTGAATGCCTCGGCTACTTGGCTAGGGGAAGTGATTGGAGATCCGGCACTATCTTTGAGAGCTAATGGCGTCGGAGCTGTGCCCCTTAGACGGCGCATGTACTGAAAGAAAAATGCCTTATTGGTCCGTGCTCGATCAAGTACAGATCGTTGGATTGCATTCTGATAGGACCTAATCTTGTCTTTGCATATGTTCCTTATGATCCTGAAGTCTTCTGCATCACGGGCAAGGCCTGTGGCTTTATATCTAGCAAAGAGGCGTGCGCGTTCGTCTAGAATGCGCCTAATGGGGCGAGGGAGGGGTCGCTTAGCGGTCTGTGGGCGACGAATTCTGGGGACAAAATGCCTATCAGCTAAGGAGATTAACTCTCTGAGATTCTCTGCCATTTCATCCGCAGAGTTACCTGGGTTAGTTAAATATAGCTGGGAGCGAAAAAATGCACAGACTTGGTCAAAGTTGGTCCTTTTGAAGGATCTCAAAATTTTAGTTTCTGACGGAAGAGGAGGCCATTTCACGATATAATCGAATCCAATGAGAATGTGATCACTTTTGCCGAGGGGCGGCAAGTAATGCACCACATCTATTAGGAACCGATCATTGGTGATGACCAGGTCTAGTAGGAACGGGGCGTGGCCTGTGTGACATCTAGTCGGATCTCTTACGTTCTGCACCCATGAGTTTTTCAGTACGAGATCAAGGAGGGGTTTACCGAAAGTGATATCCGGGGCATCAGCTCTTTGCCAGTTTGTACTGGGAGAGTTGAAGTCACCAGTGACTAACAGATGGGTGAAGTCTGTATAGCTTTTCAGGGAGCCTAATAAGTCTATGAGACCTATGCTGTCAGTTGAATTGCATGCGGGAGGACGGTAGACAACACCAAGCAATAGGGTATCTGTCCTAGAGAGGTTAAACACGGCCCACAGACAATCAATACATGAAAAGGTTGGTGTTGTCAGTAAGGTGGGAGGAGGGATCGAATTATCGTAGTATATGATGACCCCGCCGGCACGACCTCTACTGGAGTCCCGCCTTACTGTGAAGTATCCCGGAATGGATATTTCGGCATCAAGTATGTCAGGGGTGAGCCAGGTTTCTGTGAGGGCTATGATCTGAGGCTCCTTATCTACTGCAAGCTGCCGAAGCTCCGGGATCTTATTCAACACAATCAGGCAATTGCTGTAAAAACACTTGAGCACATGCTCAGGAGTTGTTGCAGAATCGCCAGAGGCAGCTGGTTTTGGGTCTGAGGAGGGGGAAAGAGGGGGATTTGAGGATGGAAAGGAGGTCCTGGGAGAGCCGGGGGCTGAAGATATTGAGGGGCTAGAGGGTAAGCAGACTGCTGGGGGGACCGGTAGGTTTTGATGTCTAGTAACCTGGGGGTATCAATCCAGGTGGACGGCCTACATCCTTCGGTCTCCGAAAAAGGTGGGCTGCCTTTTGTGGTTTGCCCTTCTGCGCACTGCTTGATGCCCTATTCTGAGTTCTCTTGTTGGTGAGCTTATTTTTCATGACAGCACCAGATATATTATCTGGTGCTTTAACCTCCTCACTGCTTCTTTCAGTAGAAACAGGTTGCAGGTTCATGTCTGGGCTCAAGGATGAGTGAGTCTCGTCCGTTGAAACAGTCTTGTTGGCTATGATGGGGCCTGGGATGCTTTTCGTAGGCGACAGATGTTTAGTGGCACCAGGCCTACTACTGGGAGTACTTTCGGCGACGGGAAATGGTGTCAGTGGGGAAGCGAGGGATGGTGGGCATGCAGCTCGGTCCTCAAGGCGAGTTACCTGGACAACTGGCAGCACTCTGAGCTTAGGATCAGCTTTTTGTGGAATTTTTGGCTTAGCCTTCTCACTGCGGAGCCTCAGATGAAGTGGCTTATCAATGGATACGCCCTTGAGCCCTTTAATTTCTTCCTTGAGCTTTGCGGCCAAGGAAACAATTCGTTTGGCTGCATCTGTGGAACCCATTACAATGAGAATACCGTGAACTCGGTTGGTGCGTTTGGTTACCAACCAAGTGGACCGACCTTTAAGTGGGAAAGGGAGCTTAAGGCGGTTAAACACCTGGGCGTAGGTGTCATGAGGGTGATCTGAACTGAGGAAGCGGCCCCAAAGGATGACTCGCTTGGAGCAATTCTCGGTATCTTGTAAAATCTTGGCGGCGTCAAGAATTTGCTGCTCAGAAACTCTACAAACCTGATCGGCTGCCTGGGACACCGGGAGGGATTTGATTACCAAACTCCTCAGGCTGGACAGCTCATCCTTAAGGGTGTGGACGGTGGCCCTTAACTCGGCTATCTCTGCAGTCTGACTTTGGACTGCACATTTTAGTGCATCCGTTGCCAGCGCATTATGAAGGACCGTTTCGTCCGAATTGAGGAGTGAGGCATTGGTCACAGAGGGGGAATCGCACTGCCTCATGGGGAAAGTAGCCTCATCTGAGCAAGCGGTTATATCAATGGTGGGGGGCATTGACATTATTTAGGATCCAGTCAGCACAGATAAAGATAAACTTAAATGGAGGAGGACGAGCTGTGTGTTCTAAAAATTTCAAAAACAGCTACACTCACCGAGGGAGACGACCGCACCGCTGGTGTACCGCAGTTCGACCACACTTGCAAGTTTTGCCCAAGCCTGATCGCCGTTACTCGTGTGTGACAAGTGGGTACAAGCAAATGTACAGCGGCTTTTCACAAGGTTCTTTATGGATTTCAAGTAACTTCCTTACACTACCATACTGGAATACCCGAATCAGTTCCAGCTAGAGCGGAGAAGCTGGAAGGATTAGACCACATCGAGGCGCTTAAACAGGTAAAGGGACCGTCGTGACTGTAACAGCCGGTCGTGGAAAATCCCTCTTTTTCCCTCGCGATTCAGTGTTTTTCCCAACATCACTCATTTTCATACACCATTGACTTGTCTTTACAAACTGGTTGTTTTTCTGGACCAATTGTTGTTTGTTCGCGCCCAGAGCGCTACTTTGGCACATCCTTGTTCAGGACCTGCGTGACGCACGTGCTGTCTGCTCACACGCTGCTATTCGGTTTCTCGTTGTTGAGTCCTTGTGATCGTATTATTGAGGTTTGTATATTGTTTATGTCATTGTTTATTTTAATAATCTAGTATCGTAAAATATCACGGATAATCGTCTTCTGATTTCGGGATCCGTTGCGAATTTGGCTACGCATTGCTCAAACGTTCGTAACAATACTCAATAGATCTATTTGGAACGAGGAAAAATCACGCAAAATGCCAAGAAAAGGATCAAAAGCAGTCGAATCCTGACAGGAAGTAATACGGCAAGTCTCTGGGGAGGTTTTGGGTACATATGATTCTTTAGGTAATGCTAGATCGCCTAGTCCTGTCAGTGCTAGCTCATGTGTTATTGAAAGCAATATTGATCGTAAGGATGTCGATTTATATAAGCTGAGAATACTAGAACTAGAGCAACAGTTACTTTCGGCTAGACTACAGGCGCATGAAGCAGAGAAGTGTACACAGGAACAGCGAGAGCATGAGACCAGTGACTTCGACACTTCCGATAGGTTAGAGTGCAATAAGGTAGGGAACCCCACGCCGGTCGCCGACTACAAACCACCATCGATCGATCTTCCTAGGGTGGAGTTAACGGTTTTCGACGGGCGAGCTGAGCAATACTGCAAGTTTGTCAAACAGTTCGAGACGTTCGTTGAAAACAAGGTAACCGACCCTGGGCAAAGGCTTCTTTACCTTACTCACTACTGCCGAGGCCGAGCGCGAGAAGCTGTCGACGGGTGCACCATGCTCGATCCAGAACAAGGCTACACAAGGGCAAGAAAGATTCTGAGGGACTTGTTTGGCCAACCTTTCAAAGTAGCCCGTAACCTAATAGAGGGCGTGATGGCAGAGGCAAAGAGAACCAAGGGCGACGTCTACACCGTGGCCGACCTGGTGATCAAGATGCAGAACTGCTCAATAGCCCTCGACCATTTAGGTTACAGGGTTGACCTAGACGCCATGCACACTTTGGAAGGCATAGTCCGTCACCTCTCTCCCGAACTACAGGGTCGGTGGGCGGAAGAAGCTGAACGGATAAGCCGAAGCGACAGAGAAGCCAACATCGAAGACCTGACTGAATACTTAGACAGGCAAACGAAGATAGCTGACAGCAGATTCGGCCGACTCGTCCGGGACAGCAACCGAGCAAACAAGCCCGGTACTAGCCAAGTCCAAACCCCTGTACGGGAACATACAAAGTACCAGCCTTGGACCAACACACACGTCATTTCACGAGATGCTACGGCGAAACCAAATAGCAGGTCCTGTGGTACTAGCCATGGCCTATCAGAATGCCTCAAGTTCGGCAACGCCACAATAGACGAACGGTGGGGAATGGCGAGGATGGCAGGAGCATGTTTCATCTGTCTCAACACCACGCACCGGGCAGCAGCCTGTAGAACAAGGAATCGATGTGGTTACGAGGGCTGCACGGGCAGACACCATCGGCTGCTGCATCAGGCGAGAGTAACCATATCCGAGGCGAGTGCCAAGCCCAGCGTCATTTGTTCAACTTCACAATCTGCCAGTAAACCGGTACGTTTAGGCGTAGTGGCCGTGGGAGTAGTGACTCCGACTGGGATAGTCAAGGCGTTGGCTTTCGTTGATAGTGGACCCGACACCACTTTAGTGAAAGAGCGGTTTGCCGACAAACACCAACTGGATAAAGGTGCGACGTTGTTAGCAGTGAGCACGGTGGGCGGAACACAGGTAATGACTGCCGGTAGATTAAGGCTGCAACTCATCTCTCTAGACACTAACGAGGAAATTGAACCAACGGAGGCATTCACGTTAGCGGATCTCCCCATGCGAGCACCAAGGTCGGTGAACGCAATCTTGACTCGGTGGCCCCACCTGCACGATGTAACCGTTGTAGACTGGGAAGATGATGAGGTGGATCTCCTCATCGGATGCGACGTGCCAGAGGCGCATTGGGTGCTTGACCAAAGAGTGGGCGACCGCCAGGCACCTTATGCCGTACGCACGGCTCTGAGATGGATGTTATACGGTCCAGTAGGGGTACGCGGTTCCGTGAATTACTTATCCGCCGAAACGGACCGCATAGAGTATCATCTGCAACGGCTTTATGAAAAGGAGTTTCATGACATTGGAGACGAAGGACCGACGTTGTCTCAAGAGGATCACTTCGCTCTACAAACGGTGCGGCAAGGCACTACAGGCCTCAAAAACAGTTCGAGGTTCCCCTCCCATGGCACACACCGGTCGACCCGTGGACTGACAACAGAAATTATGTTCTCCAACGATTAATACGACTAAAAGAACGCTTCATTCGAGACCAGAATCTGTGGGAACGATACGCGGATTTGATGAAGCGAAACGAGGCCCTCGGTTACGTTGGAAAGGTGCCTGTCAACACCGACAGCAAAAGGGGTATCTGGTATCTGCCTCACCATCCGGTTATCAACCCCAACAAACCCAATAAACTGCGGGTGGTTTTCGACTGTGCGGCCAAGTTCCAGGGCAAGTCGTTAAACGATCGCCTACTACAGGGGCCTGACTGGACCACACCACTGATCGGTGTTTTGTGCCGTTTCAGAGTGGGTAAAGTGGCTTTGTCTGCTGACATTAGGGAAATGTTCCATCAGGTGAAGATTCCGGTAGGAGAACGAGATGCTTTGCGTTTCCTGTGGTGGGAAGGGAGCGACCGGGACAACGCAGTGGTGAATGATAGGATGACCGTCCACCCCTTCGGAGCCATATCGTCACCATTTTGTGCAAACTACGCCCTCCGAGAATCAGCGAACAAACATGGCGATCTAGTACATCGGACGGTGGTAGAAAGCGTCAGAAGGACGTCGACGACTACCTTGGGTCATTCGATGATGTGGAATTAGCTCTAGAGCAGTTCAGGGGTCTGACGAGATTGCTGGAAGAGGGCGGCTTCTATCTAACTAACTGGATGTCGAACGCTTCAGAAGTGCTGAAGGTCATCCCGTATCACGAAAAGGCCGAAAGGGTAAGAGATTTGGACGGCTCTCCACTTCCTATCGAGCGCACTTTAGGGATACAATGGGACGCGGAAACGGACGATTTTGTTTTCGAACTGAACGTTCCCGAGCTGCCAATAACCCGTCGTGGCATACTATTTGCCGTCTCAAGTTTGTTCGACCCGCTCGGTTTCGTCTCACCGTGGCTGCTACCCTGAAAGATCTTGCTGCAGCGGCTGTGCCGTAAGAAAGTTGATTGGGACCAGTCACTGGACCGAGGGGACCGGCTGGACTGGGAAGAATTTTTGAACACCTTGAAGAGATTAAGGGACATAAGAATCCCACGATGTTTGACTCCTGGCCATACGACACGGACTGGAGAACTACATGCCTTTTCCGATGCATCCGAAGTCGGTTATGGAGCTGTAGTGTACGGACGATGGTGCGCAGGAGATGGACAATATACCACGAGGATCCTGTTTGCCAAAGCCCGCGTTGCCCCACTGAAGTCGGTCTCAATCCCACGCCTTGAACTCAGCGCAGCCGTGTTGGCAGTCAGGGTGGTGCAAGCTGTGAAGAGATGTTTCGATCTCTACATTTGGTCGGTGAGCTTCTGGACGGATTCCACGATAGTACTTTACTACATTAACAACGTACGGAGCCGGTTTAGTACTTTCGTTGCTAACCGGCTCACGATTATCCACGATTAATCGGCCACGCACCAGTGGAGTCATGTCAGGTCTGGCGATAATCCGGCCGACCTGTGCTCCCGAGGTGCGAACAACATCAGGCAACTGGACACGTGGACGAGAGGGCCAAACTTCCTGCACTTGCCCAAACAGGACTGGCCCGTGTTCGAATTAAAAACCCCTACGGAATCGGAACTGGAGATCAAAGGCGTAGTGATAGCAACCAACGTCGTCGAAGCGTCGTCCATTCTATCGCGACTGGTCAGGTTTTCTTCCTGGATGAAGACGCTTCGTTCGCTAGTTTGGTTAACCAGGTTCAAGAGGAATTTACTAGTCATGAAAGGGCTACGGCCCTCAGGTCGGATACGGGCCGGCCCGATAGGTCCCGATGAGCTACAAGCGGCAGAATACGATATTTTCAGAATGATACAACGCGAGGCTTTCGCCCGAGAACTCAAGAGAGCGGAAGAAATGGGGCCGACCAATGAAGACATGCCATCTTCAAGAGGCGAGCTGAAGCGTTTAAACCCCAAACTCATCGACGGACTGCTGCGGGTGGATGGTAGGCTGACCAACGCCCACCTGAACTTCGACACAAAGTATCCTATACTGCTGTCTGCGAGACAACCTGTAGTAGAGCTAATGATTCAACACGTCCACGCCGTGGAGGGACATGCCGGGGAATGTCACGTGACGAGCGTCATCCGAAAGCGTCTTTGGTTGTTGAGAGGACGAGAGACTGTAAAACGCGTAATCCGACGGTGTGTGCAATGCAGGAGACGCAATGCCACAGCAGGCAAACAACTCATGGCCCCACTACCAGGATGCAGGGTGACTCCGGGCTGGTGGCCGTTCAGTGACACCGGGTTGGACTATTTCGGGCCCTTGTGGATCAAGTGCGGGAAAAGATTAGAAAAGCGATACGGATATATCATGACGTGCATGAAATCACGTGCGGTACACCTAGAAGTCGCACATTCGATGACGACCGATTCGTTTCTACGGGCCTTGCAGAGATTTATCAACCGAAGAGGCGTACCGGCCGATATATACTCAGATAATGGATCGAACTTTGTGGGCGCTCAACGGGAATTGCAGCGTTGGCACAAGAACATAAACAGGGACAAACTGCAGAATCGAACCGTGGCCTACAGCATACGATGGCATTTCAACCCCCCACAGGCCAGTCACCGAGGCGGCATATGGGAACGCATGATCCGGTCCGCCAGACGGATATTGCTGTCAATCATGGAGCAGCAGCCGCCCGACGACGAAACGCTGAACACCGTCATGACTGAGGTGGAGCGAATCCTGAACAACCGCCCCCTGGTTCCAGTAATGAACGGCGACCACACCCACCTGGCGCTCACCCCGAACGACTTATTGACGCTAAGGTCGAACGAGGGTTTCCAAGGGCCGGTAAACCTTCGTGGGAGCTACCTCCACGGGTGGAAGCAAGCGAACTATCTGGCCAAGGTCTTCTGGAGGCGATGGCTACGGGAGTACCTACCGGCTTTGCAGACTCGACAGAAGTGGCTGGCCAAAAGAAGACCATTCAAAGTTTGGGACGTGGTTATGATCGCCGACGAACGCGCACATTTCAGCGCTTGGTCTTTGGGAATAGTTACGGAGACCATCAAAAGCACTGACGAAATGATAAGAACGGTGAAGGTGAAGACAGCTAACGGAGTGCTCATTCGTGACATACGCAGTATTAACCTACTCGAGAGCGAAGACGGAGGAGCTGATAACCCTGAAGCCTAGTAAACCTTTTTCACACCAGTAACCGAGGTGGATAAAGAAGCACCATATATACCACACAATCTCCGTCAAACACGTTAAGGTGCTCGCGGTCCTTTCGTTGACATTACAGAAGGTTCTTTCCGATATGTGGTGATGAGTGCGATTCCATTATATATCCCGATACATACACGCATGCACGACGCACCCTACATCCCGTAAACCCATCATACATGTGACAGTGTTCTTTGTTTGCCTTTTGTTGACGCTACCGAATGCCCCTTGCATATGTGGAAGTAGCGGAGCTCAGGTCACACACACATGCTTCATTTACTCGTTTTCTTGCCACGCGGTCTTTCGTCGACATTGCGGAAAGGCCTCCTTTGATGTGTAGTCATACCTGTGATTTCATTGTAACCCCGGCACACACACACACACGCACACACACACACACACACTCAAGCACATACATCCGGGACCGGACGGCCCCTTACGAGGACAACGTCTATGTGACCATTCACGCCCGCCATCGGTCATTTGGTCTTGTGGAAGATGTAGACTAGCCTCACGTCTATGTATCCAATGGATTAGGTGCGACCAGTAGTAGAACGTCGACGACGAGCATTAGACGCGCGCACTGACAACAGGGCCTAGGCAGGTAGGAAGAAACCAGTACCTCTAAACCGAACCTTTGACTCTGCTAAGGATCCAGGAGGATTTTGGTGGGCGGTGTAACAGCCGGTCGTGGAAAATCCCTCTTTTTCCCTCGCGATTCAGTGTTTTTCCCAACATCACTCATTTTCATACACCATTGACTTGTCTTTACAAACTGGTTGTTTTTCTGGACCAATTGTTGTTTGTTCGCGCCCAGAGCGCTACTTTGGCACATCCTTGTTCAGGACCTGCGTGACGCACGTGCTGTCTGCTCACACGCTGCTATTCGGTTTCTCGTTGTTGAGTCCTTGTGATCGTATTATTGAGGTTTGTATATTGTTTATGTCATTGTTTATTTTAATAATCTAGTATCGTAAAATATCACGGATAATCGTCTTCTGATTTCGGGATCCGTTGCGAATTTGGCTACGCATTGCTGAAACGTTCGTAACAGTGACCAAGATCCTCTCTTCTGAAGCTTACCTAAAACGCCGCTTTCAGGGGGAGCAAGCTGAAGCCGGTCAAACTGAGGGTCATGCAAGTGGCACGTAGCAGTGCTTCGCAAGCCGTGTGGTAAGCCCCCGAAACGGGCTCCCGGGAGATGTGGTGGCCGCCTGAACTGTAGGAGTGTTCAAGACTCGCTTAAGTTGATGATGGTTAGAAATCTTTTCAAGTGGTTCCGAACATCTTCCTCAGCGAGAAATCCCTCCCGGTTTATCTTTAACTCTAGGTCTCCACCTGTTTGGTTTTCACCTGCTTTTTGTCGACCAGGCTTTTGTCCCTTGTAAGAAGATTTTTCGTTCGACCTGCTTCCTTACTTGCTCTCCTTCCACCGCTCGCTTTTACTCCCACCACAATGTCTGCCTTTTAGTATAGTACAGTATAGTATAGTATATTTCTTGACCGTGGTCAATACACATGCACAAGGCAAGATCAGAGTATACAGCAGTACATGTCAATGTGAGGTATTCACAAATTCTAAATTTATAAATCACAGCAACCGAAATACACCAGTAAAGTCATGTAGTGTTTCAGTAAACAAAAGTGGTAATGGTTGAGGCGGGAACTCCAAATCGGTTTCGAAATCGCTGGAGGGCGGTGTTGATAGCTGAACAGTCGTGGGATTGCTGATATAAGCGACAGATGGACGGTCACTAACAAGTAACCGGGCGGAAGAGATGCCAAAGAACATTGTTAGAAGTAAAGCAAGCGTGGGGTTTTCAAAGTACAGTCAGAGATACCAGCGGAATATTGGACACTGATCCAGCATTGGGTAACTAATTGTGGGGGAAGCATGTGAAATAAAGGCAAGTGATTCAAAGGTGATAATAAAACGGACCTTTTGTGCAGGTGATTACAGCGTCATATTGAGATTCAAATGAAGGCGAAAAGCTTCGCAGGGACTTCAGTGAACTTTTGAAGAGCATGAATGGTGTATGGACAATGACGGACTATTAAAGAAAAGAAAAGCCGTCAATGAAACGGATGAGTGGAGACAAAACGTCAATGGTTCGGCTAGGCAGAAGTTTGAAGAGTGTAAATTTTTTTTTGTATGTGACAGAAAATTGTTAACCAAATTATGGTTGGCTGCAGATGGCTGGTATTCTGTTTCATAAATACCTTGGTTGCAGGTGGTGGCAGGTAGAATGTTGAGGGAAGCAGGTAAAAAAAGGCTGGTTTGACGAAGTTGACAGCTGCGAGGGCTGGGTTCCGGCCATTGGTTTCGTACTGCAACGCGGGAAGAATGGAACTGTTGGGTTGGATTATTTGGGAATAGACGTTGAGCGGATGTGTTGATGGTTGGTGTCAGGAATCACCTCTGCGATCCGGTGAGACTTTCATGAGGTTTTGGTAATCCGTGTACGGTGCCCCATGTAACGTCAGCGGGCGAGAGTATAGGTTTAAACTATTGATCAAATCGTCCAGTCCTTACGGTAATCCGGAATAAACGTGGATTCGGCCGATGGCTACCCAAGTAACCAATGCAATCTGG
Organism: Fasciola hepatica; assembly: GCA_948099385.1. NCBI lineage: Eukaryota > Metazoa > Platyhelminthes > Trematoda > Plagiorchiida > Fasciolidae > Fasciola > Fasciola hepatica. The sequence continues at coordinate 5,478,314 of CANUEZ040000105.1, forward strand.
AAGAGATCAGGAGTACGGCAGTCTGGAGAGTGTTCCAGCTGTGGGATATGATTATCGTTTTTATGGAAGCAAGAAAATGAACATTTTGTTATCCGAACAGTTAGTTATTGTTTGGCTAGTGGACCGGTCTATTAGGGATCCCTAGACGGAGACTGGTAGCTTTCTAGGGTAGTTGGGTGAAAGTAGAGATTTGGGGCGATATCAGGTAGGCGGTGGATGAGGAAAGGGTGTCCGTTTGGGAACCAGGAATAAAACAATAGTAGATGGTATGGTCTGGAAGAAGAATGAAAAAATAGGAAGATAACAGTCTGGTCAGTTTACCAGCTGTGGTAAAGGACGGCAAACAGTAAAAAGGGGGAAAACACAGAGTGTTAAAATGAGGATTATTCATGTGGGGGCAAACGTGCTGGTATTCGGCAGGGGCATACGGAATCCGGTTGGAGTGGGGTCTCAACTTACCATGAGCATATGCGTAGAGAAGTGAAGCTATCTGACGTCCGAAAGGCCATTCACTGTCAAAAGTATGTCGGCTTTAAGACTTCGCATGCAATCCTCGAGACTGTCACTTCTTCCGACTACGAGCCCGATTTGCTCTGCTCTGTTGCAACAGATAGACCAGTTATCAGGCCGCAATAGCTTTGTAGGACCGCCCACTGTAGCAGCTCGGCGGAAGCCAAATGAAGCTCGTTGATGCAAGAAACCGGACTCATCACTGAGGCAAAGGCCACAAGTCCAGTGACCTGACCTGGCCTGACCTGATAGCTTCACATGGCAGACTTTTCCAATTTTCACTGCCCTGTTGCTGAAGAAGCTCGGTCCGGTTACAAACCTACCTCAGGCTTTAGCCAGCTTCTTTATTTTTCCCAGTATTTCAGAGCTTAGTGACTCTTGGAACGAAATACCCGGCCCAGGACCAGAAAAAACTCCGAAGACCTGAAACGTTTCTGTGACATCCCCTCCGGGTCTCCACCTCTTCGTCGAGAAAAGTTCGAGGGCACGGGATCTCTATTCTTACTCATAACCCCTCTGGTCTTCAGCCATTTGCGTCGTAAGGCAAGAGTTCTCCGGGGCAGTGGTGTTCTTTTTTATGGGAGGGTGGCCAAGCCCGCAAACTACCATCTAAGTGAGGCCGTACTAAAGCCACGTAAATCGGTATGAAAGTTTCCGGCTTCCAGCTTCCAGAGCGATAGTGATGACTGCTCACCACGGGCCTATTTTGCTTCACCAGATGGGAAAGCAAACTAAGTTCTTGACTTCAGCAGTGGACCACCTTGAGTTAGGTATGCTATTCAACAGCGAATGGGGAGGGAAATGTGCAATTCATAATAAATTAAGGAAATCATAACTATCCTATCCATATACAGCTGGTTACTGTACGTATGTATGTATGTGCAGTTCATTGAGTATTCCTTTTTGACGAATGAAAAAGCCTTTTTTACATGATTTCCTCAGTTTCTTAGACGACAAGCCAAAGCAATACAGGAATTTTCAAACCCCACTTCACTAGCAATAACAAACGCGAAGGCGAGTGTAAAAGGGCAAAACTATAAAACTAAACCAATCTTTCATAATCAAAATACACCAAGTGGGCTGATTCCAGCTTAACACATTAACTATTAAATCAACCGCCTATGGCGTACACAGCAACCACCATAGAAACGGCGGTAGCTCAAAATTCCCATTTTGACTAGTTGGACTCCACCGCAAGCCGGATCCTCCACCTGGCCTTGACTTTCAAACTCACCGGGCGTCAATCTAAATCTGTCCATGTTTCCATGTAAGTTCAGTGCATTTTCTTTGGTGTGCATACATTTTCTATACTTTCATTCCACTTTACTGCCCATTCTGAGCCTCTTTTTCCAAATTCCGTCACGTAAAGTGCCACATTTTAAAGGGTTCTTCCTGTCCATTCCATCACTTGTAGACAGTTATTCATGCACTTGGCTTGCCTCGGGCGTCTCCGAAACAAACCATTATTATTGTTATCGTTATTATTATTCAATGAATTTGCAGTACTGTTCTGAGCTTCCGTCAGATGGGTACAATTCCGTTCGTGGTAAGTCAGCTGCGTGTGTTCCGCTGGCACAAGTCGGCTTCAGGCATTATATGGAACTGGTAGGCAGAATGGTTGCATACTCCACGGCTTCGAAGACCAAGCCTCGCTCCCGTCTTGCAAGTTGTGTTTTCCCGGCTATCTCAGCTTCCCCTCTAGCCTGCCTGTGCCAGTTTTCTAATTTTACTATTCTGGGTCAAAATTATCATTGCATTTAGGTTTTATATCATCGGTAGAAATACATGAAGTTGCAGTGACAGTACAAGTGAACCAAGCAGTATCTACAGAATCAGTATAACCCAAAACCCCTAAGGAAATTTCCTACTTACTTTCTGTCCAGCTGCAGTTTTTCTTTCTTCTTCTTGGCAGTTCTGTTACTTCTACTGAGAATAACAGACGGGACGCTTTTTTGCTTAATTGGCCTCGATCTCGGTCCCTTCACAACATCCCGTCGGCTAAGTTATCCACTACAAGTAGAATGAAACGGTGCTGCATGTTGTTCACCTCAACCGCTCAGGGGGCGGTCAAATCCACAATTTTGGCCGGGGCACATCAGTTGTGCAGGTCATCTGCGACCATTGGCGGGCACAACCGAGCTGGCGGATCGCCTCCGCCTTCAACAGAAGGTGGATTTACAGCTGAAAGTCTAGCTCACATTGAGGCCTACCCACTGGCACCATTTGCGGGCTAAATCCACCGTCCGCTGAATTGTATTGCTGCCTTCCGGTGTCTCTTCCAAAGTTCCCGAAAGAGTACTAAAACATACCCGACCAATCTCCCAACCCCTCCATGCACATATTTCCGTTGGGCTCAGAAAAGTATGTGATTATCCGCCATTACAGGCGTTCTTTTACCTGAAATGACCACATTGTTACCTTCATTGCACTTAATCCAGTTACCAGATTCTCCACCCCGAAACATACAGCTGTCTCACAGTTCGGATAACTTGATTATGAACACCACAGTTTCTGACACTCTTTATGGGAGATCACTCATCGACTTGGCGATTCGTATCTTACCACTTGATTTACCTAAACTGTCAATGCTCGAATAACTTTTCCCTCACCAGCCAACAATATCATAAAGTACTAAGTTGTACTCCTTCGGGCTCCTCGTCGGCGTGAAAACAGCCCCCTTTTCTATTATATCGTGTATTTCCTTCCCGTGCATCATATGTCATTCGTTTATATTTCCTGACAGTCGCACTGGTTAGGATCTATCCACAACCGGGGATATTGATCTTTGACTGCTTTCTCAGTGTACCATATCAGAGCTTCTTCAGCATATCTAGCCATGTAATCATCTGCATGTCCCGAAAACTTTTCATATGAAAAGCTCCTATGTGACTCCATCAATCCACTTTATTTCCATCTCACACGTCCACATTATTGCCATCTTTTGACACTGCCAAGCTATTCACCAGTGAACCCAGAAGACCTCATGATTGCATCAAATTCCACGTATAATTCAACTTCTGTAGCGGTTCTACCAAATTATCACGAATCGGCACCCGTGTAATGTACACGTGTGGAAATCCTCCCCAGTCGTTATCACATACTTGTATTGGTGAGAATATGCTCCTTATCTCATTGACCCTCGAACAAGTAAAAGCGTGCACCGACCACTACACTTGGACACTTATTTTTGTTTTGCTCGCGCCGTGGCAGAGTGTTTTATTTGAAATCTATCAGCCGTGACGGTCGTGTCTAAAAGCACCCTTTGCCGATCTCTGGTTCTCTTTCTTAAGCACTTAGGACGTACAGTTGGCAATGCCAGTCACTGTCATCTACTGCTTCCATATGCGTACCCAGCTTCTCATTTAATTCTCATTCACATTTTTGTTGTAGCCTCATTATATGTGCTCTTCGCTTACAGCCGCCAAATTGGATGTCCTGAGTACCTCCTTGGCACAACATTAGCCACACTTGAGTCCATCTTCCTTCTAAGCCTCTCCCTTTGGTTCAAGCCCCATGGGGCTCCTGCACGGCAGGAAGCCTTGCCATCCGACTTGTAGTGGTGGTGGATTACCCCCCCCCATACGTTTTCCATAACTTACCTTCCCTTGCAGAGGGAATAGCTGCCACCGTCTGTAATAACCATTCATGCACTTGGCCTGGTTTCGCTCAGACCATCTCCGTAATTTCTCTTGAGTGCTGGGACCCACCCAAACTCTTTTTCTTCTTTTTCTTCTTTCTAGTTCGCCACCCACATGTATACACCATTCTAGGATGTCCAGTAGCTCTGGGTTCTACGTCTGTCACTGGTCGGGCTATCGCGTATGCGTATGCGAGGACAAGTGACGGATCACCGTGCACACACGATAGCCCGACTAGTGACAGACGTAGAACCCAGAGCTACTGGACATCCTAGAATGGTGTATACATGTGGGTGGCGAACTAGAAAGAAGAAAAAGAAGAAAAAGAGTTTGGGTGGGTCCCAGCACTCAAGAGAAATTACGGAGATGGTCTGAGCGAAACCAGGCCAAGTGCATGAATGGTTATTACAGACGGTGGCAGCTATTCCCTCTGCAAGGGAAGGTAAGTTATGGAAAACGTATGGGGGGGGGGGTAATCCACCACCACTACAAGTCGGATGGCAAGGCTTCCTGCCGTGCAGGAGCCCCATGGGGCTTGAACCAAAGGGAGAGGCTTAGAAGGAAGATGGACTCAAGTGTGGCTAATGTTGTGCCAAGGAGGTACTCAGGACATCCAATTTGGCGGCCGTAAGCGAAGAGCACATATAATGAGGCTACAACAAAAATGTGAATGAGAATTAAATGAGAAGCTGGGTACGCATATGGAAGCAGTAGATGACAGTGACTGGCATTGCCAACTGTACGTCCTAAGTGCTTAAGAAAGAGAACCAGAGATCGGCAAAGGGTGCTTTTAGACACGACCGTCACGGCTGATAGATTTCAAATAAAACACTCTGCCACGGCGCGAGCAAAACAAAAATAAGTGTCCAAGTGTAGTGGTCGGTGCACGCTTTTACTTGTTCGAGGGTCAATGAGATAAGGAGCATATTCTCACCAATACAAGTATGTGATAACGACCTTGCTCGTCGTTTATACCTTTGATAGCGCACCAAACGCAGCAGACCAACTTCACCACATAGCATATTCCTACTATCCCATCAAAATAGCTTTCGTATACCCCATCTGCCAACCGCCAATTCTTATCCCACGCCACCCAATCAAGCCGCATCGACAAGCGGCAAAGCCACCTCACACTCTCTTAAGTCTTACCTTTTGAAGCCTGTTACTACCACACAACACCAGCCGCCGCCAAGGTCGTCACACGAGAAAGCCAGTATATTCCACAATCCCATATCTTGTAACCACACTCGAGCTTCTGACGATCCCAACAAACCAAGACAAGTGGCAAGGCTCCTTAGTCAAATGTCTTATGGCTTACCTCGTTAAATCCCGAAATTAATTATTTCCGAGCCGTCCGCTGCTGAATCCTTTGAAGCCATCGCGGAGGTGTCCTGCGCTCATTTCTCTTCTTCTTCCGCGGCAGCTTCGACTCACGTCCCTCACCGTGCACTTTCTACGTCCAAAAACGCCCCTGCGTTGTCCATCCCAGACACTCACGTCCACATGAATGGGTTATCCTTGATCTTATGTACCTCTCGGCCAGTCCTAAATAAGCTTCTTAACTTAAAATATGTTATAACATCAAGTTCTGATACCGTCCTTATTGCTGAAACCTGGCTCACGAAGCACACTCCCACAAGCGGAATTCTGCTTGAACGGTAAAAGGTTTATAGATTAAACAAGATTGATAGACGCGGAGGTGAGTGTCTTGCGCACGTACAGCACGCCCTTTTGGTGTCCCCCATTGACAAGCCATACTTGACTCAATTGCGGATTCTCTATGACTCGAATATCGGTTCTCAGCTATAGTCATGCACATTGGTCGTGTCCATCGCCCGCCCTCTTCTGCTACTACAGACTAACCACCTTCATTTGAAGTCTTTGATTATCTTTCATTATTACTTTGAACAGCAAAAACCGAAGCCGGTAATTTCAGTTGGTTTAAAACGTCCTCAGAGCACATCCCAACCTAATGAACTTTGTCTCTCACACCCACATTGGAGGTTGGGTGCAACACAGTTAAGCCCCTACCAATAAGCCAACGTTCTAGATCTTATATTCACTCACAGCGTTTCCAACTTTTCGGTTTCCGTTCCGCACGAACTTTCGGGCAGAGACCACATAATAGTGGCAGATGTTCTTTCATTCCATCCTTATCCGTCAGGTTGTTTGACCCCAGTCAACAATTCCCTTCCTCTGAACCGGAACCATCTGACGTATCTCATCCGTAAGCAAGATTAGAACAGTTTTGTCTGACTGGTGACCCAAAACAGGCGGCTGATCACTGTCTCCCCAACATGGGTAAGTGCCCACTGAGGCCCAGTCCTACTGCCCAACACCTCTCCCTTAGGATATCCAAATTTGAATCCCCCCAACAAAAGTACCCTAGAATGCAGAGACTTAACCACCAAAACCACGACTTCTCCCTTCTCATGAGGCCAACATGTCTTAGTGATATTATCCGGGACCTAAAGGGGGACCAAATTCGCAGTGAGCAAACTACGGCTCCAATGTCTGCCAAAAACATTCATTCTCTCATTGGTACATAGATCTAGGAGTGCGACAACGGATACTACCATTCAGTACGTTGTGTTACCGAACGAGACTTCGGCCGCCTCCCCTTCTGATATCGTTAAAGCCCCGACATTTCACTCCGCCAATTCTATTTCCCCCGCCTCTGACATGGCCCACCCCCGTCCGAATTCTCCTGCGGTTATCAGCTCTTCTTCACCTACCCTAACGTTTGAAGTAAACATCCTTTCACGCTATAAAGCAACGGCGCACCCTGGACCAGATGGGTTACCCCACCTGCAATCAATAACGGTCGATTGAACCTTACACTTCTGTTACTAAACCTATGTACTTCATTACCCATACCTAGTTTGGCACTGTTGAAATAGAGGCTTTCAGTCAACATTCCACGTCACTAAAAGAGACTCGTCCACAAACTGTCTGATTGCCGTGTCGGTAACTACACCCCAGCCGTTTCCCGACAAATGGGAACGATTGCCAAGGATGGCAATACTAACCACCCCCTCGCTCCAAACCTTCTTAGCAATTGGCAGTGCGGGTTTCTCAAATCACCAACATGCACGACACGTCAGTTTGACCTCCTTAACCTAGTCACCAAGGCTGTGTATAGCTGACGGGCATTAGTAATTGTCCATCCAGATCTGTCGAAGGCTTTCGACCGTACCACACACTCCCATCTCATGGCTAAACTACGTTCATTTAGCACCGCGGACCCACTGCTTTCTTGGCTGCGATCCTATCAAACTCGTTGTTCTCAAGTGGTTCTCACCAACGGACACGCCTTTCACCCGAAACCTGTTACAAGTGGCGTTATGCAGGGCGGTGTACTGGGCCCTCTCCCAATTCGAATGTGCGTCAGTGGCACTCCGGATCCAGTACATTATGGCACGCCATTCTTCTTTACAAATGATGTAGAAATAGTCTATTCTTCCTATTCTAATGATTCAACCCCTTTCTCTTGCGATATTTTGGCGCAAATCTCTGCGCTTGACCGCTGGTGTCACTCCTGGATGGTGAGCTTTTCCACTGTTAAGTTCGAGGTTCTAACCTACAAGTTCCAAATTCTCCATAAGTCCTCATCTCTTTGTGGGTTCCCAATAGAAAGTTGGCCTAGCATTCGTGATTTGAGCCCCAACTATTCCTGCCTCTTCAACTTCTCTGAGCACGCCGCCATCCAGGCGGTCAAAACTAGAAGTGTGGCCCTTCTCCTCCGCTTCTTTCGTCTCCGGGACATTATCATCAGCGTCTACGAATCCCACATCAGGTCTTTGCTTGAATTTTGCTCAGTAATATTTTCTAGCGTAAAAACATTGACAGAGTTGCGCTAGAAAGCATACAAAGGCTTTTTACCAAACGACTACTTGGTTGGCCCACATCTCCAAACCACAGAGAACGATGCCAACACCTGAATCTTGACCCACTCTGGCTCCGCCGCTCAAGACTAAACTTGTTCTTCTTGTTTAACTTGCTCCGCAACCGGTAAGCTTCCCCTGCAAAACCCCCCATTTATTTCAGCACAGCCTTTTCATTGTCCCTCTTAGTGTAGCTTCATCAGTCATAGGGCCACACCTTTTCCTTCCTGTCTACTCCAAGTTCTGAAATAAGTTGCTCACCAGCGTTCCGGATTCTGAGATCAAGTCCCAATTTCTGTTGGCACTCATTCCATATCTCACCGGTACATATCCACTTCAGCTATGCAATATGTGCACAGCTAAGGGTATAACATACGAGGAGGGCCTCAACTTCAAAGGCCTACTCCCTCCCAGACGCTGCTCTCCCTAATTGAGAGAACAATCAACAAATAAAAGTTTCATCTATCTAAATGATATCGTAGCGCTTGACTAGCCGTGGCCATTCCCGTAACAAATAAACTGGATCGAAATATCACTATTTTCCTATTCCCTGATTCCCCCTTCTCCCGTAGTTTCAGACACTTTTAAGCTTCCTTCTTTATCGGTATTTATTTGCCTCCGTTGACCGCTTATCCCCAGCAGGGGCACAGCCTAACTGCCTTTCATTATCTGTTATTTCTAGTTCTCCCCTTATATACATTTCACCCTCGACGTTGGTCAACTTTCTTGGCATCAAGATCACTCCAGTTATATATGCTCCCGGATAACGCTGCTGCGTGGTCTTTTACCAACCACCGGCTGCCAGCCCGCCCCCACCCCTCAAGACCCCTAGAAACCTGGCCATCCGACCGCTGATCTTGTACATCAATAGTTGAAACACGTCACACATGCACAACCATCTGTGAACATTAGAGCTTTTCCAAATGGTGCTGGCAGCGGTCAGATCCACCGACTTGTTCAGCGCTCGTCGGGAGTGCGGGTCGTCTGCAACGATGTTCGAGCGCAATTAGGCTGGTTGATCACAACTCCCGTATTCACCTCGAGGCGGTTTTTCAGGTTGGGCTTCCAGCGCACGGTCAGCCCCATCCACTGGCGCCGGTCGCGGAACGCACGCTCCAACTCTCTTACACTATTACACTCAATGCTGTTCGTTGCAGATCGCATTCCCCACTATCTTCGTTCCGCCACGGTACGCCCACCTGTCACTCTAGTCACCACTAATACCACTTCCATTCTTGTCCTTTCTCCACGGTACGCCTACCTTCCATTCTGTCCTTGCTCTAATCGAATCCCACCATGTCACTTTTTACTGTACGTCACTATCGTCCTACTCGTTTTACTCTGCCGACGCCCGACAATATTTCTTTTTTCGCCCATATGGCCAATGCCCGCTCTTGGTCTCTATTCATTTATAACACCCCATACTTATAAGGCTCATTGATTGCATTCCTATACCTCACTGTCTATCATTCTGTCAAATCCCACCTCGTTCTCCCTTCTCATGTTCAATTTTATTGCTTACCAGTCCCACCCGCACCCACGCTTAATTCCTATATTAGGATTGGCCGTTATAAACTTTGCTTCCCTCACAGCTACGTTTATTTTCTAATCACCATCACTATATTCCCCTTGCTTGAATTTGCGATTTTTCTTTGGATATTCCTATTAGCCAGTGCCCTGATTTGCATCCCCTATCTCTATCAACTTGTACAATTGCCTGTAGGCACTCAGCTCCTCAGTCCCACTGCCCTAACTCCGAAGCGCATTCACTTCCCGTGCCTTGTGTTCATCCACGGGTACAGCCGTCCTGGTTCTTCTCTCTCCTCAGCCATCTTCGTGTTTCAACTGTAGTAAAATGATCTAATTGGTTATGTCTCACTTGTCTCTTCTGTCCGTGCTCTCACCTCCCGTTTTGCATACTGCTTTCCACAGGCATTTTCGGTGTGCCTTTCAGGCTGTTCTGCTTTTATACTTTTTGCCTCATGTGACATCATCTTTGGTTCATGGTTTTCACTCACGGTTTCAACATGTTTGGTCTGCCAATAATCGATTTCTCTGGCACTCTTTCACATATTCCTCTCCCACACTGTTAGGAGTTACAGCTGCCGCATCTTTGCACCACAGACAGTCTCACCTCCTAAGCACCTTTCTCCACTTTCACTCTTCATTCGCTCTGCGCTATCCAGCCATTTCCATATCCATCATCTTCCCGCCAAATGATGCGAGTCCACTCAATAAAGCTTCTTCTACTCTCGACCGTAGCCACATGTCTCACCTTTATTATTCAGCTTATTTGACCGATTCCTACCCAATCTTTTTGATTTGTTTTGTCAATCGCATCTCTTTTATGAACCAATCTCCACAACCGTCATGGTTTCTGTACTTCCAAAGTCCTCTTTCTTTCTCTATGTTGATCCGCCATGATCACTTGTCATGAAAAAAACTCACTAGAATATTCCTAATTTAATTCCATACCAACCAATCTGACCTTGCCTGCCAACCACTGGTATTTTTTCCTAGGGCTCCATTGTTATTACTCCTGCTCCTCTTGGATATTTATGTACGTGTATGTATAAATATATGTTCACTGGGCTCCCTGCAGTTCCTCACCAGCCATTTCTCATGATATCGTCACGCTGACCGCCATGGTATGCATCCATTCATTCTACATCTTGCGCACATCTACCGTATCCCATTTTTCCAAATCATTTTTGTCATCTGGCTAGCCCCTTACGTCCGGCTTTGCTCGTTTCCTGTTTTACGATGAGCTTAGTGCTCTGTCCACTAAATATCTATCGCAGAGTACCACTGATTCATTGCTATCTATTTTCTTGCCGTGCAACTCAATTTTCCAACCATCTTCCACCAACACATGTGTACCGACTTCTAGCCTCTCTCATATATATCAGTTGGCCTTCAGATGTCCTCAGCCGGATCATCAAGACTCTCCGTCTGACCCTGACTTTCGACCTCACTGGGCGTCCATCTGAATCCGCCTTTGGGTCCATTTAAGCTCCACACATGTTTCTCCAGTGTTCATACATATATCGAAACCTTAATTTCCCTTTATTCTCCCTTCCGAGTCTACCTATTCTACTTTTGTCATGCATATTTCTAAATCTTTGCGAACTTTGTCTGTCCACTCTATCGCTTGTAGAAGCTCGATCATACACCTGGCAAGTTCCGGGCGCCTCAGAAATAAACCAGAAGTATTATTTGTAATAATATTATTGTTATAAATATTATTATCTGCCGTCAGCAAGACTTGCACCTGCATAAACTTGGACCAAGCAAAATGAAGACAACCTAAATTATCAGTCCCCATAGAACGACCATCTTGAGCATCCGCACCCTATGTCACCACCCGTTCATGAAACCCACTCATTTAGTTGTGTATACATATTTTATCTTACGTTGCCCAAAATCTACCACTGCTTTGCACTTTTTGGCAGTCCCATGAATAGTGCAATTTGTCCCATTGCCAATCTTGGTAACCGTTCGGCAGTACGATGGAGATCGTCCCAGGTTGCCTGTAATAACCCTCTGTTAGTCTAAGTTCCACATTCATCCCTCGTGAAAAGCTGAAACGTTTTATATCTTTGCAGAAATGTTACACCACCTTCTGCCCCAAAACCCTGCTAAGATGCCGGGAAACGAGCTTTTAATTTACAGGGAGCGTAGTTAGCCCGCAATGAATCAGACACACTACAACGACATCGGAACTAGGGGTAGACAAGCCCACCTGATCTTCTCCCTTTTGCCCGACGGATTTTGCTTTCTTTCGTCAGTGTCCACTCACCACTAAACTACATCGGTAGCTAGGCAATGGCTTGAATCAGTGTCATGAACATTCTTTATTTGCAGCTGAATGCTGAGAGCCGTCAGTCGTGCTTCCCCTCTGCATGCCTGCTCTTCCCCATTTCCAAACCAGGAAGAATAACATACTGGATTTACTCTTCGCCTTGGGCCTGTCCAGCGTGGAAACTATCCTACATATCCACTTCCTCAGAGAAGAACATAGAATGGTTTCGTGTAATTTATAACGACACACATGGCCCGCTCGTCTCTCCTGTTCTTCATTACGAATGGCAGCGACTCACCGAATCAATATGCTCCATAGAGCGATGCGACTAATTTTTGCTCCATGAACCCCAGCTTGCAGGAAATCTGTTATATTCTAAACTTCTTCACGGCTTAGGCCAGATCACTACTTATCGAACCCGCCGCAACCCGTCTGGTTCCCTCACACCTTTTCAAATAAAATACAAAGAGGCCCTAGCATCGTACAGAAATTCTCTCTTCCTGTGTGGGCCCGCCAATATTATTCTAGTCACTACTGAAAAACTCTACATAAAACAGAAAGATTCTCCTGATTTAATGTATATTCAAGAACGGAAACACAATCTGGTCCAAGTATTTCACACCTGCAGTTACGTAACGACATACAGGTCAATGGTTCCGCAGAGATCTTCAAGGTTTTCAACCCGGCCTTCTCCTCTTCTATGCCCAACGACTTTGGAACTGCTCACACTCCACTAGCTCTTCTTACCGCGTCCCCTCTGTCCGATATAGAACTTACGCCCAGTGAAGTTACTGATTTATTCGGTAGCGTACAGACCCCATCCCGCCCCAGCTTCGATAAAGTTCCACCAGCGCTGCTTCGACTTGGCGGGTCTGATGTTGCAATACTATTTTTGGATATCTTCAACTTATCTCCGAAATCTTGAAAATGTTCACCATTATCCCTCATCACAAAAAGGGTCCTTCCTTTGACCCCTTGAATTACCGGCCGATTAACCTCACACCCGTGGCTTCTAGACTATTTGAGCGCTTAGTTAAATAGCGCCTCTCTGAATGACTACTGTCTAACAACTTGGTACGTAAAGGCCACCACGGCTCCCTTAAAACTCGGTTTTGTACTGCCTGTCAATTAGACTTTTTTAACATGGCCGCCGCAGACGAACACAGTAGGAAATGCCTAATTGTCATCTTGGGCATGATAAGGGCATCCGATTACGTTTCTCACTCGCGGTTCTTGATCAAGCCTAAGGCCTTTGGGCCTAATTCCCCTATTCCCAAATGGTTCTCTTTCCATCGTTCCTAAAGCAGCCAAGTCGTCTCAGTCGATAGCCATCTCTTACAACCCTCCCACGTTACCAGGAAGCGCGCTGAGACCACTTCTGTTCTTGGTGCACTTTACTGACATCTCTACAATACACCACGGTACCCCGTTCCTTTTTGTGAACGACGTAAAAATTGTATATGAATTCTCACCTCTGAACCTTAATGACGCAATCCACGATAAACAGCACGATCTAGAACGCCTTCAACATTGGTGGCACTCCTAAAAATTTGAATCCTCTTCTCCAAAATGCAGCCTTGTGACCCTATGCTGTCATGCCCCCTCGAACTCTTTTCTCCTTCTTTCTGCTGAAGTTGCCCATAATATTTACTACCCGGTTAGGGAAAGATTGATTCCTAGAATGAGATGTTTACAGTTTGGATTTCTCAAAATTGTTTAGGTGAGAGGCTCAGCCTACGAAGAAACTTTACATTGCTCCTTTATTTGCCTTGTTTTTACGTGTACGGACGTGATGCTCGAAACTGCTAGAATGGGACAGTTCTCTCCACCCTCAGAAAAAGCCAAGGACTGAGAGCCGCGGATCTCTGGGCTGCTGCCATTTTTAACATAATTATCAACAAAATAATGGTGGTATATTTTGAATTCTTCCAAAGCACGCTAGGGTGCGTGACCAGGTGACTTAAGGGTTATCGGGACCGAAATTCACAGAAGGTTCAATGTGTGCACTGAGTATTGCATAGAGTGTTAAAGCGGACTAAAACTGTAATAAGGCCAGGCTAGTTTGAAGTCGGGGTCAAAAGGCCGGATTGGTTGCGGTGTTTCGAGTCCGCTAAAATGGAGGGCGAATGATTAAATAGTACCGGAAATAATCAGAACTCTAAAAGATTTAAAATGAATCAAAGGATATGTGTCATAAAGGAAGAGAAAAAAGGGAAAAGGGTTCATCAAAGGGAATTCGAAGAGTCGTATGCATGTAGCAGGGTGTGAAAAATACCTGGAAAGAAAGCTTGGGGATGTACAAGTGTGGATCTACAGATATCAAATGCCATGAATCTAGGGCCAGTGTGTTGGCATAAATTGGTGGTGAGATGCCGTCATAGTGAATCACAAGGAAAGACATCAACAAATCCGGTGGATAGAGGGAGGGATTTTAAGAGCGGTGATGGAAGAACTAGCCAGTGGTGATCAGGTAATTGTTTAACTGTTTGTTTTCATTGAAATGGGTATGCCATGAAGTAACAAAAGGATATGGAATTATGGCATCAAATCAACGTGAAGTGCTTTATGCGGCTACTGCAGGGGCGAATCGCGCTCAAAAGTGATAGTGGAGTAGAGAGTGGATAAGTGGCCTGTTGGCTATCTTGATGAGCAGATCATACGGCACTGGTAGAGCCACAGCTACGAAACCAACAAGTGTGGTAAGAAAAACGAGAGCGGGATATCGAATTTGGAGCAAAATGAAACGGTCGGCAGAGGAGGCAGCAGAAATTGAACTCGGATGTCAGGAGGTCGCACAGCTCAGTGACGAGCTAAGTCGGCATCGTAGTTGAGATGCTCAATCAAGTGTAACAGGAATGGAAGCAAAATGCCCAGGAATTCAGATGTGATTGACAAGGTCGCAAGGAACAGTATGCTATGAAATGCTATTGAAAAATGTACAGATGAAAAATTGGAAACCTTGATTGCGTGATGCCAGCGAGACATTCACAAGAACAGTGTACAACAGATCGGAATGATATTGGATGAAATTTCAGGTGCGATGATGGTAGAATTAGCGAAGGCATAGCAGAAGAGCATCGGACACATTATCAGCGCTAATGCAGGTATGTTACGAAGGAGGAACAAGATGATGGAATAGTGGTTGTGGACCGAAGTGAAGCGTGACGGCAGAGGTGAATATCATGAAGAAATGAAAGTTAAGTGGGTAGTAGACAACTGTCCAAATGATAGTTTTAAACAATAGGCAATACGACAATGGTGAAGAAAACCGTAGAACCAGTGGTTTAGACAGGAAAACGGGATCGGAACGTAGGATTTAAGGAGAAATAGGACCAGTCGGCGCATAGGGCTGTTGAAATTGGAGGTTTCATACCGCTGAAGTCAGTTGCATAGCGAACGAGCAAGAACTCCGGAGGGATAAAGAGACAACCGCGTGTAGTCGATGGGATGGATAGAGAATTATAGGTGATGGAGAGCGAACTGTTTGAGGTGGTTGTGTGGTCAACAAATAACATGTGATAATAGGAGATAAATCAGCATGGAGTGCGGGAAGGTGCAGCGATTACACAGAGGTATGGTTTGCTGAGAAGATTAGGGAATGGAGTGGCTGTGTTGCGGGAGTTCTGAAGGTGAATGCCAGTCGAAGAGCGATCGAGTGAGGTGAGAACATCACACCGCGTCGACGGTCCAATTTTCATATCCAGCGAAAAAATGTGTCAAGTTGATGTTCATGGGATAGGATGAAGAAAAATGCTTCTTCGGTAAATTCTGAAACAAAATTAGAAAGGGGCTGCAGTCGGGCATTTGTGCCAGCTGTTGAGTTGGGGAGAGATGTAACTACAATGCATGGTAGAACCTGGGTGGAGAACAGAATGATCAGGAGGAGAGCTGGCCATTGCAACGATAAAGGTTAGGTCCTGAGGTAGAGCGACAGGCCTAAAAGCAAAAAATCTGTAAGGATCTACTATCAGACTAACCTGAGCCTGAGCGCGAACTAGTAATGGCAGAAAAAAATCAGAAATGAGCACAAGTGAGTATGAATAGGCATGCGCAAATCAATTGGAGATGCCATGGAGCAGGGTCTAAGGACGACGGACAATTATTAGCCATAAGGTAAGGGCTGTAATTAGATCCGGATAACTACTGGCAGCAGCTGATGGGGTTAATGTGAAAGCTTGTATGGGGAGGGAGTTGTGAGGTTGAGAACTCGCTAGAGTGTGAGAGGTTTCTCGATAAAGAAACGTACATAGAATGAGGCTTAAAGATCAGCTTAAAGTCAGGTTCTACTTCAAAAGCAAGAGTCCCAGACATGTTAGTGTAGGTTAACAACAGAGCGTTGTCGACGGTGAGGTAATGTTTTATTGATGTTTCGAAGTGAGTGGGGGAAACGCACCGACGTATTTCAATGGGCAGTTCATTCCAAAGCCCGAAATGTTTTAGCAAAATGAAATCAAATGACATGGGTAGCCTAGAATTCGGACTAAGAAGACGCAGATCTCTGCGACTGAGGGAGTAGGGAGTAGGTGATTGAACGTAGGGAGCGTAAGTAGGAGAAAACGTCAGGCGATGAATAGGTTCATAGTGGAAGCAAAGGTTAAGTCTCATACAAGGTAGCCAAAGAGGTTCAGTGAGGAGGATGGCAAAGCGCTCCTTACAACTAAGTGTGATGGAATGACTAAGCAGCTGTCTCGTGAATGAGCGTTGTTCGTTCTCCAAAGCGATTCTGTCCGTTTGGAGTGTGTTGATGAAGATGATGGGGCAGTACTTTAGGCAGGGTCGGACGTAGGACAGATACGATAAAAATTTTGCATCGCGCAGGACAAGAGATCTGCTTAGGAATCTCGAGGATGTGTTGGCCTTGGCGGCTACAAAAGATGTTTTGAGAGTTGAAGGGTGCACCAGTTATGCAGCCTAACAACTTGTGATGATGGATCGTGGTTATTAGAGGAATTCTGTAAAAGAAAGGAGTTTGAGGGGGCGTGACAGCATAGGGTCACAAGGCTGCATTTTGGAGAAGAGGATTCAAATTTTTAGGAGTGCCACCAATGTTGAAGGCGTTCTAGATCGTGCTGTTTATCGTGGATTGCGTCATTAAGGTTCAGAGGTGAGAATTCATATACAATTTTTACGTCGTTCACAAAAAGGAACGGGGTACCGTGGTGTATTGTAGAGATGTCAGTAAAGTGCACCAAGAACAGAAGTGGTCTCAGCGCGCTTCCTGGTAACGTGGGAGGGTTGTAAGAGATGGCTATCGACTGAGACGACTTGGCTGCTTTAGGAACGATGGAAAGAGAACCATTTGGGAATAGGGGAATTAGGCCCAAAGGCCTTAGGCTTGATCAAGAACCGCGAGTGAGAAACGTAATCGGATGCCCTTATCATGCCCAAGATGACAATTAGGCATTTCCTACTGTGTTCGTCTGCGGCGGCCATGTTAAAAAAGTCTAATTGACAGGCAGTACAAAACCGAGTTTTAAGGGAGCCGTGGTGGCCTTTACGTACCAAGTTGTTAGACAGTAGTCATTCAGAGAGGCGCTATTTAACTAAGCGCTCAAATAGTCTAGAAGCCACGGGTGTGAGGTTAATCGGCCGGTAATTCAAGGGGTCAAAGGAAGGACCCTTTTTGTGATGAGGGATAATGGTGAACATTTTCAAGATTTCGGAGATAAGTTGAAGATATCCAAAAATAGTATTGCAACATCAGACCCGCCAAGTCGAAGCAGCGCTGGTGGAACTTTATCGAAGCTGGGGCGGGATGGGGTCTGTACGCTACCGAATAAATCAGTAACTTCACTGGGCGTAAGTTCTATATCGGACAGAGGGGACGCGGTAAGAAGAGCTAGTGGAGTGTGAGCAGTTCCAAAGTCGTTGGGCATAGAAGAGGAGAAGGCCGGGTTGAAAACCTTGAAGATCTCTGCGGAACCATTGACCTGTATGTCGTTACGTAACTGCAGGTGTGAAATACTTGGACCAGATTGTGTTTCCGTTCTTGAATATACATTAAATCAGGAGAATCTTTCTGTTTTATGTAGAGTTTTTCAGTAGTGACTAGAATAATATTGGCGGGCCCACACAGGAAGAGAGAATTTCTGTACGATGCTAGGGCCTCTTTGTATTTTATTTGAAAAGGTGTGAGGGAACCAGACGGGTTGCGGCGGGTTCGATAAGTAGTGATCTGGCCTAAGCCGTGAAGAAGTTTAGAATATAACAGATTTCCTGCAAGCTGGGGTTCATGGAGCAAAAATTAGTCGCATCGCTCTATGGAGCATATTGATTCGGTGAGTCGCTGCCATTCGTAATGAAGAACAGGAGAGACGAGCGGGCCATGTGTGTCGTTATAAATTACACGAAACCATTCTATGTTCTTCTCTGAGGAAGTGGATATGTAGGATAGTTTCCACGCTGGACAGGCCCAAGGCGAAGAGTAAATCCAGTATGTTATTCTTCCTGGTTTGGAAATGGGGAAGAGCAGGCATGCAGAGGGGAAGCACGACTGACGGCTCTCAGCATTCAGCTGCAAATAAAGAATGTTCATGACACTGATTCAAGCCATTGCCTAGCTACCGATGTAGTTTAGTGGTGAGTGGACACTGACGAAAGAAAGCAAAATCCGTCGGGCAAAAGGGAGAAGATCAGGTGGGCTTGTCTACCCCTAGTTCCGATGTCGTTGTAGTGTGTCTGATTCATTGCGGGCTAACTACGCTCCCTGTAAATTAAAAGCTCGTTTCCCGGCATCTTAGCAGGGTTTTGGGGCAGAAGGTGGTGTAACATTTCTGCAAAGATATAAAACGTTTCAGCTTTTCACGAGGGATGAATGTGGAACTTAGACTAACAGAGGGTTATTACAGGCAACCTGGGACGATCTCCATCGTACTGCCGAACGGTTACCAAGATTGGCAATGGGACAAATTGCACTATTCATGGGACTGCCAAAAAGTGCAAAGCAGTGGTAGATTTTGGGCAACGTAAGATAAAATATGTATACACAACTAAATGAGTGGGTTTCATGAACGGGTGGTGACATAGGGTGCGGATGCTCAAGATGGTCGTTCTATGGGGACTGATAATTTAGGTTGTCTTCATTTTGCTTGGTCCAAGTTTATGCAGGTGCAAGTCTTGCTGACGGCAGATAATAATATTTATAACAATAATATTATTACAAATAATACTTCTGGTTTATTTCTGAGGCGCCCGGAACTTGCCAGGTGTATGATCGAGCTTCTACAAGCGATAGAGTGGACAGACAAAGTTCGCAAAGATTTAGAAATATGCATGACAAAAGTAGAATAGGTAGACTCGGAAGGGAGAATAAAGGGAAATTAAGGTTTCGATATATGTATGAACACTGGAGAAACATGTGTGGAGCTTAAATGGACCCAAAGGCGGATTCAGATGGACGCCCAGTGAGGTCGAAAGTCAGGGTCAGACGGAGAGTCTTGATGATCCGGCTGAGGACATCTGAAGGCCAACTGATATATATGAGAGAGGCTAGAAGTCGGTACACATGTGTTGGTGGAAGATGGTTAGAAAATTGAGATGCACGGCAAGAAAATAGATAGCAATGAATCAGTGGTACTCTGCGATAGATATTTAGTGGACAGAGCACTAAGCTCATCGTAAAACAGGAAACGAGCAAAGCCGGACGTAAGGGGCTAGCCAGATGACAAAAATGATTTGGAAAAATGGGATACGGTAGATGTGCGCAAGATGTAGAATGAATGGATGCATACCATGGCGGTCAGCGTGACGATATCATGAGAAATGGCTGGTGAGGAACTGCAGGGAGCCCAGTGAACATATATTTATACATACACGTACATAAATATCCAAGAGGAGCAGGAGTAATAACAATGGAGCCCTAGGAAAAAATACCAGTGGTTGGCAGGCAAGGTCAGATTGGTTGGTATGGAATTAAATTAGGAATATTCTAGTGAGTTTTTTTCATGACAAGTGATCATGGCGGATCAACATAGAGAAAGAAAGAGGACTTTGGAAGTACAGAAACCATGACGGTTGTGGAGATTGGTTCATAAAAGAGATGCGATTGACAAAACAAATCAAAAAGATTGGGTAGGAATCGGTCAAATAAGCTGAATAATAAAGGTGAGACATGTGGCTACGGTCGAGAGTAGAAGAAGCTTTATTGAGTGGACTCGCATCATTTGGCGGGAAGATGATGGATATGGAAATGGCTGGATAGCGCAGAGCGAATGAAGAGTGAAAGTGGAGAAAGGTGCTTAGGAGGTGAGACTGTCTGTGGTGCAAAGATGCGGCAGCTGTAACTCCTAACAGTGTGGGAGAGGAATATGTGAAAGAGTGCCAGAGAAATCGATTATTGGCAGACCAAACATGTTGAAACCGTGAGTGAAAACCATGAACCAAAGATGATGTCACATGAGGCAAAAAGTATAAAAGCAGAACAGCCTGAAAGGCACACCGAAAATGCCTGTGGAAAGCAGTATGCAAAACGGGAGGTGAGAGCACGGACAGAAGAGACAAGTGAGACATAACCAATTAGATCATTTTACTACAGTTGAAACACGAAGATGGCTGAGGAGAGAGAAGAACCAGGACGGCTGTACCCGTGGATGAACACAAGGCACGGGAAGTGAATGCGCTTCGGAGTTAGGGCAGTGGAACTGAGGAGCTGAGTGCCTACAGGCAATTGTACAAGTTGATAGAGATAGGGGATGCAAATCAGGGCACTGGCTAATAGGAATATCCAAAGAAAAATCGCAAATTTAAGCAAGGGGAATATAGTGATGGTGATTAGAAAATGACCGTAGCTGTGAATGAAGCAAAGTTTATAACGGCCAATCCTAATATAGGAATTAAGCGTGGGTGCGGGTGGGACTGGTAAGCAATAAAATTGAACATGAGAAGGGAGAACGAAGTGGGATTTGACAGAATGATAGACAGTGAGGTATAGGAATGCAATCAATGAGCCTTATAAGTATGGGGTGTTATAAATGAATAGAGACCAAGAGCGGGCATTGGCCATATGGGCGAAAAAAGAAATATTGTCGGGCGTCGGCAGAGTAAAACGAGTAGGACGATAGTGACGTACAGTAAAAAGTGACATGGTGGGATTCGATTAGAGCAAGGACAGAATGGAAGGTAGGCGTACCGTGGAGAAAGGACAAGAATGGAAGTGGTATTAGTGGTGACTAGAGTGACAGGTGGGCGTACCGTGGCGGAACGAAGATAGTGGGGAATGCGATCTGCAACGAACAGCATTGAGTGTAATAGTGTAAGAGAGTTGGAGCGTGCGTTCCGCGACCGGCGCCAGTGGATGGGGCTGACCGTGCGCTGGAAGCCCAACCTGAAAAACCGCCTCGAGGTGAATACGGGAGTTGTGATCAACCAGCCTAATTGCGCTCGAACATCGTTGCAGACGACCCGCACTCCCGACGAGCGCTGAACAAGTCGGTGGATCTGACCGCTGCCAGCACCATTTGGAAAAGCTCTGATGTTCACAGATGGTTGTGCATGTGTGACGTGTTTCAACTATTGATGCACAAGATCAGCGGTCGGATGGCCAGGTTTCTAGGGGTCTTGAGGGGTGGGGGCGGGCTGGCAGCCGGTGGTTGGTAAAAGACCACGCAGCAGCGTTATCCGGGAGCATATATAACTGGAGTGATCTTGATGCCAAGAAAGTTGACCAACGTCGAGGGTGAAATGTATATAAGGGGAGAACTAGAAATAACAGATAATGAAAGGCAGTTAGGCTGTGCCCCTGCTGGGGATAAGCGGTCAACGGAGGCAAATAAATACCGATAAAGAAGGAAGCTTAAAAGTGTCTGAAACTACGGGAGAAGGGGGAATCAGGGAATAGGAAAATAGTGATATTTCGATCCAGTTTATTTGTTACGGGAATGGCCACGGCTAGTCAAGCGCTACGATATCATTTAGATAGATGAAACTTTTATTTGTTGATTGTTCTCTCAATTAGGGAGAGCAGCGTCTGGGAGGGAGTAGGCCTTTGAAGTTGAGGCCCTCCTCGTATGTTATACCCTTAGCTGTGCACATATTGCATAGCTGAAGTGGATATGTACCGGTGAGATATGGAATGAGTGCCAACAGAAATTGGGACTTGATCTCAGAATCCGGAACGCTGGTGAGCAACTTATTTCAGAACTTGGAGTAGACAGGAAGGAAAAGGTGTGGCCCTATGACTGATGAAGCTACACTAAGAGGGACAGTGAAAAGGCTGTGCTGAAATAAATGGGGGGTTTTGCAGGGGAAGCTTACCGGTTGCGGAGCAAGTTAAACAAGAAGAACAAGTTTAGTCTTGAGCGGCGGAGCCAGAGTGGGTCAAGATTCAGGTGTTGGCATCGTTCTCTGTGGTTTGGAGATGTGGGCCAACCAAGTAGTCGTTTGGTAAAAAGCCTTTGTATGCTTTCTAGCGCAACTCTGTCAATGTTTTTACGCTAGAAAATATTACTGAGCAAAATTCAAGCAAAGACCTGATGTGGGATTCGTAGACGCTGATGATAATGTCCCGGAGACGAAAGAAGCGGAGGAGAAGGGCCACACTTCTAGTTTTGACCGCCTGGATGGCGGCGTGCTCAGAGAAGTTGAAGAGGCAGGAATAGTTGGGGCTCAAATCACGAATGCTAGGCCAACTTTCTATTGGGAACCCACAAAGTTAGAACCTCGAACTTAACAGTGGAAAAGCTCACCATCCAGGAGTGACACCAGCGGTCAAGCGCAGAGATTTGCGCCAAAATATCGCAAGAGAAAGGGGTTGAGTCATTAGAATAGGAAGAATAGACTATTTCTACATCATTTGTAAAGAAGAATGGCGTGCCATAATGTACTGGATCCGGAGTGCCACTGACGCACATTCGAATTGGGAGAGGGCCCAGTACACCGCCCTGCATAACGCCACTTGTAACAGGTTTCGGGTGAAAGGCGTGTCCGTTGGTGAGAACCACTTGAGAACAACGAGTTTGATAGGATCGCAGCCAAGAAAGCAGTGGGTCCGCGGTGCTAAATGAACGTAGTTTAGCCATGAGATGGGAGTGTGTGGTACGGTCGAAAGCCTTCGACAGATCTGGATGGACAATTACTAATGCCCGTCAGCTATACACAGCCTTGGTGACTAGGTTAAGGAGGTCAAACTGACGTGTCGTGCATGTTGGTGATTTGAGAAACCCGCACTGCCAATTGCTAAGAAGGTTTGGAGCGAGGAGGTGGTTAGTATTGCGATCTTTGGCAATCGTTCCCATTTGTCGGGAAACGGCTGGGGTGTAGTTACCGACACGGCAATCAGACAGTTTGTGGACGAGTCTCTTTTAGTGACGTGGAATGTTGACTGAAAGCCTCTATTTCAACAGTGCCAAACTAGGTATGGGTAATGAAGTACATAGGTTTAGTAACAGAAGTGTAAGGTTCAATCGACCGTTATTGATTGCAGGTGGGGTAACCCATCTGGTCCAGGGTGCGCCGTTGCTTTATAGCGTGAAAGGATGTTTACTTCAAACGTTAGGGTAGGTGAAGAAGAGCTGAAAACCGCAGGAGAATTCGGACGGGGGTGGGCCATGTCAGAGGCGGGGGAAGTAGAATTGGCGGAGTGAAATGTCGGGGCTTTAACGATATCAGAAGGGGAGGCGGCCGAAGTCTCGTTCGGTAACACAACGTACTGAATGGTAGTATCCGTTGTCGCACTCCTAGATCTATGTACCAATGAGAGAATGAATGCTTTTGGCAGACATTGGAGCCGTAGTTTGCTCACTGCGAATTTGGTCCCCCTTTAGGTCCCGGATAATATCACTAAGACATGTTGGCCTCATGAGAAGGGAGAAGTCGTGGTTTTGGTGGTTAAGTCTCTGCATTCTAGGGTACTTTTGTTGGGGGGATTCAAATTTGGATATCCTAAGGGAGAGGTGTTGGGCAGTAGGACTGGGCCTCAGTGGGCACTTACCCATGTTGGGGAGACAGTGATCAGCCGCCTGTTTTGGGTCACCAGTCAGACAAAACTGTTCTAATCTTGCTTACGGATGAGATACGTCAGATGGTTCCGGTTCAGAGGAAGGGAATTGTTGACTGGGGTCAAACAACCTGACGGATAAGGATGGAATGAAAGAACATCTGCCACTATTATGTGGTCTCTGCCCGAAAGTTCGTGCGGAACGGAAACCGAAAAGTTGGAAACGCTGTGAGTGAATATAAGATCTAGAACGTTGGCTTATTGGTAGGGGCTTAACTGTGTTGCACCCAACCTCCAATGTGGGTGTGAGAGACAAAGTTCATTAGGTTGGGATGTGCTCTGAGGACGTTTTAAACCAACTGAAATTACCGGCTTCGGTTTTTGCTGTTCAAAGTAATAATGAAAGATAATCAAAGACTTCAAATGAAGGTGGTTAGTCTGTAGTAGCAGAAGAGGGCGGGCGATGGACACGACCAATGTGCATGACTATAGCTGAGAACCGATATTCGAGTCATAGAGAATCCGCAATTGAGTCAAGTATGGCTTGTCAATGGGGGACACCAAAAGGGCGTGCTGTACGTGCGCAAGACACTCACCTCCGCGTCTATCAATCTTGTTTATTCTATAAACCTTTTACCGTTCAAGCAGAATTCCGCTTGTGGGAGTGTGCTTCGTGAGCCAGGTTTCAGCAATAAGGACGGTATCAGAACTTGATGTTATAACATATTTTAAGTTAAGAAGCTTATTTAGGACTGGCCGAGAGGTAAATAAGATCAAGGATAACCCATTCATGTGGACGTGAGTGTCTGGGATGGACAACGCAGGGGCGTTTTTGGACGTAGAAAGTGCACGGTGAGGGACGTGAGTCGAAGCTGCCGCGGAAGAAGAAGAGAAATGAGCGCAGGACACCTCCGCGATGGCTTCAAAGGATTCAGCAGCGGACGGCTCGGAAATAATTAATTTCGGGATTTAACGAGGTAAGCCATACGACATTTGACTAAGAAGGTATTAACGACGAGCAAGGTGCTGGCGTAACGACTGGTCGTGGAAAAAACCCCAAAAACCTCTGCAGCTTCTTGTTTCCTTAACGTTACTCACTTATTTACACTATTGAGCTGTTTTATGCACCGTTTGTTCTTACGGACCAAAGCTTGTTTGTTCGCGCCTGGCTCGCTGCTCTGGCATATCCCTGTTCTGGATGTGCGTGACGCACTTGCTTCGTTCTCGCAAGCCGCAATGCGGTTCTCGTTCTTTGAGTCATTTTGATTGCATAATTGAGGTTTGTATCTGTTTCTTGTCATTGTTCGCCTAATAATCTATCATCGTAGAATTTCACGGATAATCGCCTTTTGATTTCGGGATCTGTTGCGAATTCGGCTACGCACTGCTCAAACGTGTCCTACTGCTGGTATTAGAAAGTGGTTCATTAGGACCAGAAGGAAGGAGAGATTTCGGGGTTGAATGCCTGAGGGCGGTGGAAGTTTACATTAGAGGGGGTTGTGGATGTATCCCGCGGGTAATGGGACGGGCGATGGTGGGGCAAAACGAAAGTTTTGGTATGGTGATGGAAATGAAGGAGTGAACTGCGGAGGCAAACGAGGATTAAAGAGGGAGAACTACGCAGAGGCAGCCTCAAAAAAAGCTGCAAAATGGGTTGCAGGTGTGGTCCATAATAATGCTCATGGAACTGGGAGTTCGTATCATTAGTTCATGACTAGGATCCACCATATCTTAATTAAAAACCTTTTCTTCAAGGTATTTTATCCTTCCGCTTGTCCATTGAGCGACACCTGGCCGGCCATTCACCGTACCTTCACGCACGCGTCACACCCATTTGTTTTAATTTGCGCATGACCTTAGCCGTTCAAACGGATCCCCTGCTTGCAAAATGCACGGTTTCCGTCAATTCTCTTCTCTTTATTGGCAACGCCAGTCACTGTCATCTACTGCTTTCATATGCGTACCCAGCTTCTCATTTGATTCTCATTCACATTTTCGTTGTAGCCTCATTATATGTGCTCTTCGCTTACGGCCACCAAATTGGATGTCTTGAGTACTTCCTTGGCACAACATTAGCCACACTTGAGTCCATCTTCCTTCTAAGCCTCTTTCTTGGTTCAAGCCCCATGGGGCTCTTGCACGGCAGGAAGCCTTGCCTTACCCTTCGCACAAAGAGCAACTTGATCTACGCCTCTACGCTCCTATCACTCGAACGTTTTGAACTCTGCATTCTGTATTCTCATTCAGTCAATACTCAGTTCTGACTGGCCGGTTTTTCTTAGCGGCCCTTAATCACCCCTGCCTTCTGTCGAACCGCCAAAACTTCACAGGTTTTTTCCTCTTGCTCCAACATTTCCCCCTACGTTGATGCCCAGTTTTTCTGCCCCTCAGCAGTCCCTCTCTTTGCATCATTTGCTCCAGCTCGGTTGGAAGCCACCCCGCCTGAACTTCTACTAGCCTCAACATCAACATATTCTCCTTTGACCCTGATCTCCAACTTTCCTAATCGCGATAGCCTGCCTTCTTCCAACTTGAACTACCCCCTGATGTGCCTGTGCCACCTCCCACGAATGGCATATCTTTAGACGTATTCAATTCTCGTTCTATTCTTGACACCCTTTAGCACCTAAAACATTGTCTTCAAAAATAGTTACAACATTATCTCAACAACGGGCTCCTGGCTGCCTGAGATCACTCCCAATGATCAAGTACCTTTGGTGAGGCATAATCCTCTAAAAACCAAAAGGCTGAACCGGCGCAGAGGTGTATGCCTAGCGTATTTCACGGAGGTCTACACTATGACCTCTGTTTACCATATTGCGATTAAGTCATTTCTTGCAAATCGAGCAACGCGTTGCCAATTCAAACCAATCCCAAAACCAGAACAGGATTGATTCGTAGTTTCTGCGGTACTAAATTGGCATTTACGAAGGGTAAAGTATATACAAACCTCACGTATGCAGCCAAATATACTTCACAGTAAAACCCATAGTTCAAAGCCCCGTGGCTCAAGCACGACGATCAGAAGCGATTCAAGGCCAAATTCAGATGTCTCACATGAATAAGCAAACGTGAAAAAGTGTGGTACGTGAGCAAGCTTTCAGAGTAATGTTAATTATAGTCAAATTCACAACGCGAGTGGACCATTTGGAAGGATTTTCAGTATTTGTTCTTGACACTGCGCTCGGCTCTATTCCCTACTCTCTTTGGTTCGCCACCAGTCTCCAAAGTACTGATCTTTACATTGGCTGCCAGTGTCACTCACCAGGTTCCCCCAGTTTCTTGTTTCCACTTCTCATTAGATCTTCCGAATACCTCCCTTTCTTCTCTTATGGAATCAAGCTTATCGCAGGTGACTTTAATCTCCCTCATGTGTGTTGGCCTACCCTCTCGACTCCTCCCAGTCTTATGGACCTGATCACTAGTGCTCATATTAGTAACTGGACACAACATGTGTTCGAACCTACCAGAAAAGGGTGTAAAGAACAAATACTGAAAATCCTTCCAAATGGTCCACTCGCGTTGTGAATTTGACTATAATTAACATTACTCTGAAAGCTTGCTCACGTACCACACTTTTTCACGCTTGCTTATTCATGTGAGACATCTGAATTTGGCCTTGAATCGCTTCTGATCGTCGTGCTTGAGCCACGGGGCTTTGAACTATGGGTTTTACTGTGAAGTATATTTGGCTGCATACGTGAGGTTTGTATATATTTTACCCTTCGTGAATGCCAGTTTAGTACCGCAGAAACTACGAATCAATCCTGTTCTGGTCTTGGGATTGGTTTGAATTGGCTACGCTTTACTCATAATCGAAATAACCGTTACAGCGGCAACATACTAGATCTGGTATTTGGTCATAACATGCCTCTCATCGACGTGTCAGTGACGAAATTTCTTTGGCAGTGACCAGTAAATGGCTATCTGCCATCTGCCCTTGAGTGGCCTACCTATTCCCGCACACCCCTCCAAAAATACATTCAAATGCAAAAATTGGGCTTTGCTAGTTGCACATTTGCCAAAAAGATTGGGGTGAGTATCTCCTCTCCCATGACCCTCAGTTTGCTGCAAACATTTTATACCCCTTCTCTTCCGACTGTCTGAACAAAGAGTCACTTACCCCTCGGGCAATACCTGAAAAGGGTTTCCCTGTCTCGTCACTCCACAAGAAGTACCATTAACGTCTGAAGCAACCACATAATTCCAAGGACTTTTCAATCTTTATTCTTCTAAAGAGCTCCAGCGTAAATATTCAAAAACAAGATAATACTGGACTTTGTTCCTAAGAAACTAGGGCATTGGGTCATCCTAGTGAACCGCAACATTTTATGTGCCGCAAAAATCTAGAAATGCTGATATCAGGGCTGACCTCCAATTCCAGGGTCCGGTTAATCATTCGCCTACACCTTTCCACCTTGCATAGCCGAGGCCTCCAGAGCATTATTTGCCCCAGCCATGGCTCCAGCTGCTGCTATTGTTCCGCTCCCGATCCTTGCCTGCTACTAAATCTGTCCTTTGTACCATATTCTCCGGTGCCGGGGGTCTTACTAGGCTTTTATGCACTGGCTAACCCCAATGGCCTACAGCCGGTTGCTCTCGTCCACTGCGGACCGGATCCTCTCCTTCTGCCATTGGCTTCTCCACTCTCTCCTTTAGTGATAGCACGGTACCTGCTAGTTGGATGCTTTCGGTAATCGTCCCCTTTAATAAACTAGGACCTTAACTAGAGGCATTCAGTTATAGCTATTCATGCCGTACCTCTGCTTTGTCCAGAATAATCGAAAAAATAATCAAAGATCACAAAACTAACCGCTTATCAAGCTTCAGCCTTATTATTGAAAATAAACGTGGATTCCTCCGTTCACGGCCTTCCGTGACTTTTCAGTATGCTTTTCTGAATCTCTTTGCTGAAACCGCTGAAAATGGGGAATCTTATGTCGTTCTTTATCTAGAATCATCTGAGGCCTTTGATCTTATACCTTACCCCCACTTTCCAACAAAGCCATGATCAATGGGCATTACCATTCCACTATTTTCTTGGTTCTCATCTTATACAATATTGTCTATTAATTTTCTCTAGTGATTAAAAATCCGACAGGATCATTACCGGATGTATTCAGCGAAGATTAACAAGGAATCTCATTGAGTGGTCGTCAAGTTTAAACCATAAAGAACGACTCTTATATCTCAAAGTTGAACCTTTATGGCTTCCTCGCATCAAGCTCAACCTGGTGCTTGTGTATAAATTACCGGATAAGCAATCTTGTTACTCCCATCAATTATGTTTCCTCCCGGATATTGCCTGTTTACTCCGCAAAGGAAAGTATACCATTGCCACACCCTTTGCTAGGATCGCTCTAGGCTCAATGGTTTTTCTCCCCACATACTCCGGAATGTGGAGCAAACTCCTTACGCATGTTAGATCTTCTCAGTCGAAGCTCGCCTTTGTGCGTGTTACAGATAAATTTCTTTCTGTCCCAACTTTTTCCCGCTTATCCAAGGTCCACAGGACCGAAAGTCAGGCTTACGAGAAAGTCCTCGACTCTTTAGCCATCATTCTGCTTTTCGGATTACCTTTCCCTCCAAGGTCGTCTCATGTTTTCCTTCTCATTGCTGACCTTTTTTGAAATACAAATTCTCTGTTTGGCGCTTTCTTTTATACCTTGCCACTGACCTATTTAAAACATATCTGGTTCCACTAAATGTATTTCCCTACCGACTTGCCAAATCCTACCAATTTCACTTTGAAGTAAATCCTTCCAGAGGAGTTCACATTTTTAAGAATGCCACCGTATTACTTCTCACAAGCTTTTGCTATGCTTTATCTGCTCCACGATCAAATAAAGTTATTTCGTCATATCTCGGCTGCGGCCCTGAAACCAACTTCAAAGAAGCCTTGGGAACTGCACCTGTGACAACCTACTGGTACACTTTATATATATATATATATATATATATATATATATATATATATATATATATATATATATATATATATATATATATATTACTGCCCAGTAAGTAATTGAAAAAGACTTTTGGATTAGCTTAAGTTCCTTGATATCCTTTTGCTCATCCTGTCCCGTCTGCACACCAGGTCTTCCCACGTATACTTCTATCACTGCCCCAGCCACTTTGGACTGAAACATTCAGTCTCACCTCTCCCACTTGATGTGGCTCATTAACCGAACTCCATATCCGAATATGACGCCACCCATTCTATCTTCACTCTATCACCCAGTTTAGTTTCTTCCGTAATTTCATGCAAAATTTACAAATCTCTTCTACTGATTCATTACCGTAGGTCTAACCTTACCGTAGTAACTAAATCTTCTAATTCTTATTCATCCGTTTCTTTTCTTAAAATTACTTTCCATGGCTTCATTTTTTCCTGGGGACCCGCTGCGTCGATGGGACTGTGCTTTACTTTTGTTCCTTTTCTCTTCAACCGTTTATCTCCAGCTGGGGCATACCCAAACTGCCTTTCTCCACCTCATTTCCCCTTCCAGTTATCCTCAATGATCCACCTCGGGCACTACACCTATTATCTCCCAAGCTGGTGCACCTGGTTTATAACACTACTTGGCCCTCTGTCCATAGTTGTTTCCGTTGGCTCTGCTGTCCAAGTTCTCACAACCTGACTAGTTGATCCTGGATAGTGTACCCTTATCAAAGTTTCCCTGCCCCCTGTACAATCATCAATGGTCACTCAAGCCAATTCATTTGGTGCAGGCTGCGGTCATACCATTGCCTCGGCCAGCGGAAACTGTGAGTGCGAGCCGTCTTCAACAACGTGCGAGAGCAACAGGACTGGTGGATCACACTTTCTGTTTTCTCTTTGAATTGTTTTTCAGGTTTGGTGCCCAGCGCATGGTGGGCCTCGCCCACCAGTACCGGCTGCGGATTGCAAGTTCTAGCTCTGCCTGCCTCACTTCATCCAATCCTGTCTGTTGCACGTCGCGTGCTTCCACCGTTCTTCTTCCG
The DNA here is from genome assembly GCA_948099385.1 of Fasciola hepatica. Taxonomy (NCBI): domain Eukaryota; kingdom Metazoa; phylum Platyhelminthes; class Trematoda; order Plagiorchiida; family Fasciolidae; genus Fasciola; species Fasciola hepatica. The sequence continues at coordinate 5,509,067 of CANUEZ040000105.1, forward strand.
CCACGGTTCCCTTACCTATCCTTCTTGCCAACACCCTCACAACTTTTCTTTCGTGTCATTCTACATCTACAAGCACACCTACCAGTTCTGTTTTTGCTCCTATCGTTTTTTGCACCACGACAGCCCTCACAGTATTATGTTACTCTCGCCCTATCCATTTTACCCTGCCAGGTCCGGCAATATTTCCCTTGCCACCCATGTCGCCTTTATCGGCTCCTGCTGTCTATTTATTTGGTAACTCCCCATACCCATAAAACTCATTGGTCGCACAGCCCACCAGCTACCATTCTTCCATATTCTTCCTTGTCCTTCCCTATCATACCTCCTATCGTTAAACAACAGACCAACCCATACCCATGATCGATAACCATATTAGAGCTCGCTATTCTAAGCTTCTCATCCATTTCAGCCACTTTTATTATCTATTCCCCACCATCGCATTTCCCTTGCTTGCTCATGAAGTGACGCAGCACATCATAATGGGCGGTAAGTTCACCAGACGGCTCGCGCATATACTGGAACCAGTAGGATGCTGCTATTGGCAGGAGCAAGCAGTCAAGTGATAGCCCCACGAATGTTGCCATTATCTGAGTGTTTGTTCCATCCTTTATCTTGTCCCTTCACAGCTAGCGGCAGCAACACCCCCGAAGGCTGTGGCACCTTCTCTGTGCCAATCTCAAAATAACGGGAAACAGCCATCCTTATCAGTCTCGGACCCCTTGGGCCACGTGTACAGACAGGGCATCAAAGAGAAATGGGGAAATCACCCTTTGGTCTAAAGCTGCTCGCACAATTCTCGGTAAAACATAGAAAGAAAAAACCAAAAGCAAAATACTCTCCCGGCTGGGAAGGTTTTGGGCTAATGCCGAAGTGTTTTTCAGGTTGGGTGCCCAGCGCACGGCCAGTCCCACCCACTAGCACGGGTTGCGGATGGCACGCCCTAACTTTTCTTGGACTACCGAATCCAATGCTGTCGTTCGAAAATTGCATGCTCCTCATCCTTTTTCCGCCACTGCTTGTTCACCTATAGCTCTTATCATCTGTTTCCACTTCCCATTTTTGTCGCCCTACCACGGTATGCACACCTACCCGTTTTGTCCTTCCTCCTATTGCCTCTCTCTACATCAACTTTCACTGCCTTGAGTCACTATCGTCCTAACCACTCTTCTCTGTCGACGCTTGCCAATGACTCTTTTCCCACCTGCAGTCAGGGCTGGCTTATATCATCCATGCGATGGTGTTACCCTCTGCTCAGAACGCCCATTGATAGCTTCCTTAAACCTGTCGCCCTGTCAATCCCTCCTCGTGCCCCATGCCATGATGCACCAATCGCACCCGCACTCATGCCCAATCCGCATATTAGAACTTGCCGCTCCAAACTTCGCATCTTTTACAGTCGTATTTATTATCCAATCAACACCACCATATCTTCCTCACTTGGCCCCGCGATTCCTCTGCGGTTCTTTCCAGTGTCCTGATAAGTATCCACCTGTTCAATTGTCTGCCGGCACACAGCTCTCCAGCTCCATTGCCCCAACTTCTTTGCGTATTCATTTTTTGTGGCCTTTTTGTTCTATTACTGGTCCACTTATCTCGGGGCTTCCCGCTTCCTTGTCCGCTTCCTTCGTGTCTCATCTGCGGTAAAATGATGTGATTGGTGATTTCTTACCTGTGTCTCCTCGGTCATTGCTTTCATCCCTTGATCCGGTTATTGCTCGCTACAGGCATTTTTCTGTACCTTCCAGTGTAGTCCACTCTTCCATGTTCCACCATTGTAATGACAACGTTACGTCGTGACGTTCTTTTACAGTTCCAAATTGTTTGACCTGTCACTACCCGATTCCTTTGGTCCGTCACTACATCTCGCACCTGCATTGATCGAATAATTAGACCCATTCTTACCTGTTTTCCTTGATCCTGTCTTTCACTTTCACTCTTCCATGAACTGCTCCTTACAGTCTTCATCACTTCTGTGCTTCCGCATTCTATTTTTCTCTCCGTTGGGCTGCCACGTGCACTTATCATGAAGTTAATCCACCACGACATTCCAAAGTTAATCCTACATTCAATTGATCTAACATTACCTACTCCTGCTAGTGACTGATAATTTCTTTCTAGGACCCCACTGTTATTGTCCCTGCTTCTCTTATACCTATATATATATATATATATATATATATATATAATAAATCTACATATATATATATATATAAACTTGCGCATATATATCTATGTGCACGCGCTCTGCATCTTGCAGTTCCTCACCGGCCATCTATCTTGCTATCATCCCAACGACCGTCATCATAGGCATCCATCGACTCTACATCTGTGCCTCACATCTACCGTATCCAATCCTTCGAAATCGTTTTTGTCATCTGATCATCCCTGTACGTCTTGTATTGCTCGCTGCCCTTTTTTACGGTGTGTTTTGTGTCCTGTCCGCCGACAATTCACTGCAAAGTACCAATGCTTCATTGTCATCTAATCCACTGCAGTGCACCTCACCTTTTTCTCCATCGTTCCTTGCTACTGCAGTTCTTTATACCGATTTCCAGCTTTCTCATGTTTACCAGTCTGCCTCCATAAATAATTGCCCGGGACCAGCCATTCAGTCCACCTGACCTTGAATTTCAAACTCACCGGGCGTCCATTCAAATCCGCTCTTGAGCTCATTTAAACTCCACGCAACCTCTATGGTGTGCATACGTTTATCCTATTTTCATCCTACCTTATTCCCCCCTCTGAGCCTTTTTATCCAATATTTTCATAAGTATCTCCATATTTCCATGAATTATATCTGTCCATTCCATCACCTGTATCTACATGATCATGCACATGTCATGCTTCGGGCGCTTCCGAAATAAACCATTATTATTATTAAAATGTTTTCTTCACACTCTTCCAATTTCTGCTTTGTCGCTTCAGTAGCATTCGTTGCCAATAGACTGTTTCTTCGACGGTTTCCTTTTGAATGTCCCTTCTCCGCCCGTACGCCATTCATGCTCTTCAAGAATTCACTGCATTCTTCGTGAAGCTTTTTGCCTTCACTTGAATTTCCGTACGACGATGAAATCACCTATACAAAAAGGTCTATATTATTATCTCATCTGGCTCCTATGCATTTATTTCACAGGCTAGCCCTGTAGTTAGTTACCTAGTGTACGATCAATCTTCTGTATTTTGCTGTCATCTCTGACTGCACCTTGATGACTCATAACCGTGTCTTTTGGCAACTCTTCCACTCGGCTTCTCGTTAGCGATCATCCAAATATCCAATTGGTACACCCTAGCATCTTTTTTCAGATGCCTTTACCTGTAGCAGCCAGCCTCTAGCACCCGTAAGTTACACTGTGTAATATTCCTATCTCAACTCGCTGTCCATGTTGTGTTGTCCGGCGCTGGTTGCTTTTCTGGTCATTGCCATCACTGCACTTTCAAGCTTTCTCCAAGATGGCTTACGTCTTCATTTCTACGTTCGTCCGGCTATCCGCAACGCCCCCACCCGAATCCGAAACCGGTTCGCAATTCCAGCATGAACTAACTTCACTTTAGCCCACTCAAACATCACCTAGCTTTACTATTTAATCTCAGCTATCCTGTGATCCTCGAATTTCAAAATTGTGAATAACCCACATGGTTATGTGCAGCTGTATTCTTTGAACTTGCATTGTGCATGTGTCGTGACCAAGGTCAAGAAATATACCATTATCAATATCATTCTCACTTTCCTATGGATCTTCCTCTTAGGCAGTTTCCCGTTTTACAACTTCTGGCTCATTCTATTTGTACACTCCCCTGCAGGCATGCAGCCAACCAGTTCCATTCTGCCAACTTCAAAGCGCACATATTTCACGTGCCTTTTGTTCGGTCACAAGTCCCCCTGTCTGGGAACTACCTTTTTCCTATCGGTCTTCGTCCTGTTACATCTGTAGTAAAACAATCTGATTAATCAACTTTTGCTGCTTCTTTTCAGTCAGTATTCTCATATGTATCGTGCTTTGGTCGCCACGGGAATCTTTAGTGTGCTTTTCAGACTGCGCTGCTTTTAAGCTTTTCAACTTATGCCAAGTCACAGTTCCGTCATTAGTTTCACGTACGGTCTTCAGCTAAATGATCTGCCATTTACTGATCCTTCCAATGCTCCACTTCCTTATTCCTCTCCTGCGGTACTCGCTGTTATGCACCACAGCACTTCTTGCCTTCATGTTGCAGTTTCTCACTGATAATTTACCCTTCTCCAACCACTCTGCATTTTTATTCGCTCTGCCTTCTCCAGCCATTTTCAAAGCCAACTTCTTGCTGCCCAACGTGCGTCCATTTATTACCGCCCCACTAGTTTGCTGCCGTCATCACGTCACAACTTTTTTAATCAGAGTGTCAGGTTAACTCTCACCTACTTTTTTATCCATTCCTTCATATTCCGTCGTTTATCAACTTCTGCTCACAGCCATCCTATCTGTGCTCCCAAAGTCATTTCCCTCTCCGTTAATCTCCCATGTTCACTTGACATGAACAATTTCATCAGGACTAATCCAAGTTAATTCCATACCGTTTGGTCTGACCCTACCTTTCCCTTCCAAGCAATGCTACTTCTGTTTTCTATCGCTCAAGTGATCTATGTTCCAATTCTCCTTGCATATATATATATATAAATGTATGTACTTATATTCATATGTTTCCTCTTGATCCCCCAGTTCTTTACCAGACACTTCTCTTTGCCACCATCCAGCTGCCCCTCATGATATGCGTCCATCTGTCTACGTCTCTGCCCCACATTTACTGTACATCGGTCCTTCTGAACCATTATTATTATCTAACCCACCATTCAAGTCTCGCTTTGCTCGCTCCCTGTTTTCAACTTGACAAAGTCCAGTAATTGCTGTGTAGTGCCGTTAATGGTTATTGCCATATAAAACAATTTGTTTTGTTCTCCTTTTCTTTCATTTTTTAATTTTTTCTTCATCGTCTCTGGTTATTTTAGTTTCTCACTTGAGTTCATCCTTGGGTTCAATTAAGCTCCCTTCATCATTCGTCGGTGTGCATACATTTATCAGTCTCTCATCTCTCTTTTAAGTTTATCTAACTCACTTTCGTCATGCATGGCTCCAAATTTTTCGCAAACATTGTCTGTCCATTCTGTCGCTTGTAAAAATCTGATTATGCTTCTGGCATGCTTCGGGCGTCTGCAAACTAAACTCATCATTACAAGCAGAAAGATTTGGCAGTAATACCACGACGTGGCCTGAAACCGACGTGATTCTCACGAGCACACATTTCTTGGGCACTGGATAATCAGTGGAGAATAAGGCCGGTGAGCAGTTTGGAAGCGCTACTTGCCAAGCTGATTCCTCTGTGGTTTGCACAAGAAGACCTATCAACTTTCTTGTAAGTCGGTACAGTCACCGTTTCACACCTTTCCGGGGAACTTGCTCACCGTTCCAAATTATACGGAGTTTTTTAACTCCAAAACCAAAGCTCCGCCTCCGTCTTTGAAAGGGGATGGAAACAACCCATCTGGTCCGGTGGCTATGAACAATTTTACGCTATCTACCTCTAGCATAATCTCCATCTCCGGTAAAGGAGCGTTATCCATACGCACTGTTTCATCGCCAGGTATAACTGCAAGGTCCAGTGTTGAAATGAGTCAAGTGAATTGCTCCCTAAAGTGCTCCGTCTAAAGCTCCAGACGACGCCCCTGAGGGTAGATCAGTGAGCAGCCGGATTTATTAATCCCCTCACTTAAACCGGGCTTCGGTTGACCGGTCTTATAATCAAATGGAAAAAGTTGCGGGCATTACTAAAGGACGCAGCCTTTTCAGTTTTCCTGAATTTCGGAATCCACGGCTGCTCACAGTCAATTCTCAGGCTCCCGGTTATTTAGCTTCCCAGGAATTCGGGCATTTCAATAAATGTGGCATCCGGGGGATGGGTCTGTGATTTACCAAAAGGGCAAGTGATATCCATCCTCATTGAGACCTACTTGAGCCGGAATACTTGGTACCACTGTAAGAAGCATCCAGGGCTTCTAGATCTGTTGCTAGCGTTCATTCGGGTCATTAACATACGGCTGCATGGATAACCATGATAATGATAATGATATTGATAATGGTTTATTTCGAATAACCCCGAAGCATGCTGTAACTCAAGATCAAAAGGTACAATTGGACGTAGATTCCGAATTCCAGGAGGATGACTCAGGTATGTGCGCTCGATACTGTACAGGAGAAAGTATTATAGTTACTCATCAAGGCGGGGCCCGGCTAATTTGAACTGAAGGTCGGGTGGCCACTCCAGCCAAGTCATGATGGAGCTGGTGGGAGGTACTGGACTTTCACTGAAATATTACAAAAAGTGGGACTGTACAACGGGATAATCAAATATAACTGGCGGAAGTTTTGTTCACCCTGAGGAAAAAGAAGTTTACAAAGGAGACATGAACCGGCTATAGCCCTCCGCGGAGTATGGCACGGCTTTGGATTGGAAATCAGACGATCAAAGAAAAGAATTTGCAGACGAATAACAAGCAAGTCCTTTTGAAGAGTACCCTTGTAAAGTTCAGCGACCAAATATCGGCTGAGCCAGTTAAATACCCAGTGAAAGACCCATTTGTAGAGAGGGAATGCCTGGGCGATGGCGAAAGAAGTGGTCGGACGTAAACATGTTCTCGTTGAGTACATTGTTTGCTTTCAGAAAGGTGAAATGTGATGCACCAAAATGGAAATTGGAACTGGGCAACAAATCAATTTTGTGATGCTTAGCCATGATGGTAGCCGATACACGGTTTGCAAAGTTGAGTATTTAGATGACAAGTAATTATCGCCGTTTGACTGTCGTTATCTAAGGGCTAAACATGATGACCAGAGAGATGCATGAATCAAAATTGCCTGAGAGGATTTACCAAGATAGAATACCGGATATGAAAAAGCACCAAACAACCGATGAATACTTTGCAAAGTTGGGCTTTGAAGTATTTGGCAGGCGAAAAACTATCTGTTGATATTCTTCGTAAAAGGCGGATCATGTGGTGGCGAAATATCAAAACACTGCAATACAGATGTCTCTCTGACGTGAATATATGTGTAGGGCATGAATCTTCCAAGGTGAGGATACTGAAATGCTGCAGCCATGTGGGCGAACAGAAGGAGTGAGAGAGAGAGCGGACTATCACAATATCGCCGACTGTTGGGATGCTCTGGAGACAAGTATTCCTCAGTGAAGTATGCTTTTTGGACTTTGTGGGACAGAAGTGTATTGCAACATTAAATGTCATTTCTGTAAATATATCAGGGACTGTGATAAAAAAGGGCGAGTTTTATTTCGGGGATATGTCAAGTTTGCGAATGGGACAAGCGGGTGTTTTGGCACGAATCCTCGGGTAAAAGAATCATGAACGGTAAGCCGAGTACAGAAACGGTCTTTTACCCCGCGATAATTATGTGCTTTGGAAGGTAGACTTTGCCGGGCGTAAGAAACGGTAGGTTAAGATAGCGAAGATAGAGACGAGTACGATGATAAATAGGGGACAACTGAGGGAGATAGTTCCATATTTGCAGCATTTTGGGTGTATAAATGTTTTTTGCCGCAACCGGTGCTGGTGGGCGGGGCTAACCGTGCGCTGGGCTTCCAACCTGAAAACCATTTTTGGTGGCAGGGGCGCGATCCGCCGTCCTAGCTGCGCCCGCACATCGATGCCGAAGTCCTGCAAGCCCGATGTGCGCCTGCCAAAGCGGCGGATCTGACCGCGCCCCGCACCGGCGGGCTTTGCTTGAGTGATATTGGAGTTGTCACATTGCTGTAGAAATCGGATAGTCCAGCTGCTTGAGACCAGGTTGCGAGGGGTCCTGGAGATCAGGGCCAATGGGGTATTGACGAAATGACGGGCAGGTATCGAATTTTCAGCGGCAAGTGTGGGCCAGGTATTATGCCGAGCCATCAAAGGGAAGGCACACACCAGTGGTTGTCTGGAGAGGTAAAAATAGAAAAAGCAGTCTGGGGTGCTCCCAGCTGGGGATCAAAGGTCAGTAGTAAAGAGAAACCTCTAGTATCTAGAAATTGGAACTACTTGATGGATGGTTCGACTTTGCAAAGCACAAGGTTGTACACGAAAATTGATATAATTTGAGTGATATATATGGCGACTTGCGTGGTACGTAGGTCTCGTGGCCCCTGACTCAGACCCGCGTGTCAGTAACCCAAACCAACTTCGTACGCTCGCTCCTCCGAAGTGTATGGATCATTTTTTGATACGAGTGTCAGGAAATTGAGCCGTTCGTTTAATTTCTCTTTAAATCTCGGCAAGTGGTCTATTGCACGGGCATTTGGTGGAAGTTTATTCCACATTTGTGAATATTTACCAATAAAGAAATTGGACCGTAGGCTGGTTCTCGAAGACGGCACAGTGACCAAATGACTGCTGTGTCGTAACGAATACCTTAGGCTTAATGGGTCTCTTACCACAGGGGGGCTTTTCAGGATCTATATTTTATTAGCGAGTGGAAAAAGGACAATTTGTTCTTCATCCGTCGGAGCCAAAGAGGTTCGAGATGTGGCAGGTCACAGCGCTGTTTGCAGTTGAAACTAGACGAATATCCAAATAGGTGTGCTGAACATTTTCGATGGCGATCCTATCAATCTGGCGCATGTTGAAGCCAACTATTGAACTATATTCTAGCAATGGTCTAACGTGTGTTACATAGACACTGAGTTTACTTTCACGCAAACGGAGTGTTTTGTGGACAAGTCCTATCAACCTGCGGGACCTGGCAATTTGAATGTCTGTTTGCTCCGAGAAGTTGAACGAACAGGATTAGTATATGCCCAGGTCGCGTACTGATGATTATTTGGGGGTCAGAAGACCACCTGTACTAAACATTTTGGGGAGGGACATGACACTTGTATGTAAGAATACAGCTTTTGTCCGCCGAGAACTTCATTGCCCAATCGGTACACCACGAAATGAGCATCCGTAAGTCCTCCGATATTTTCGCTATGGTATTATCCAATGAATTATGGTCGAAGGTGTTCAACAACTTCACATCATCAGCAAATAAAAACGGAGCTCCATGGCGAACCACGGTAGATATACCATTTATGTACATGAGAAACAACAACGGGCCCAGTACACTACCTTGGATCACACCGCTGGTTACAGGGCTGGGTGTGGAAGTTGTGCCAATAACGTTTACCACTTGACTGCTCGAGGACAAGTACAATTCTAGCCACGCATATAGTGGGTCACAAACGCCGAATATCTTGGCCTTTGACAACAAACGAATGTGAGACTCTCGGTCGAAGGCCTTAGACATGTCTGAAAAGGCTGAGATCACTGCCTCACCATCATTGGCAGCTTTCGTAATAAGGTTCAGAGAGTCAGTCATACTAGTTGCGCAGGATCGATGTTTTAGGAAATCGTGCTGACCTTCACTTATAAGATGGTTTTTAAGGAGGTGATCTGTTAGTTTAACGTTTAATAATCTTTTCGTAATCCTCGATACTACTGGGGTATGATTCACAGGCCGGTAGTTGGCCGGGTCCTCCCGTGTTCCCTTCTTGTGAATTGGAATAATAACCAAAGTTTTCCACCGTATAGGGTACTAACTAAAGCGCATAGACAAATTGAATAATTTTGACGAAAGATTTGGGATATCTGAGCCGCCCAATTTAAAGATGGCCGATGGTAGGGAGTCCGATCCGGGGTGGAAGGACATTTTGATGTTTGAAATTAATAGCTCGATTAACGAGGGCAGGAATGTTACAGAAGAAAGTAGCTCATATGATGGTACTGGTAAATTGTAGAAAAATGGTGCTGTGTTACTAGCTAAGGAAGAAGAAAAAAGGTGTTAAGCCTTTATGCCATGTCTAGCGGTTTGTCAAAGCACGAGTTATTGAAAGGGATAGAAGAGGAAGATGAAGTTGTTTTGGGATTCCTCGACTCAACCAGTTTTGCAAGAATCTCGACTTTCTTGGAATCCCGTGAGGCCCTGTGTTCCTGTTGTATTATTTCATTCTCGGAGTGCAGTTTGATCGTTTCAGTCAAACGATTTAACTGTATAGACAGTGAAATGTCTTCGATTTAAGGTAAACGCTTAAGAGTCTACTTAACTTCAAGTTGAGACGAGGCAACTTGTTTTCTTTAGGGCGGATCGACTATGCTTTTGACGGGGGTATTTGGCTGAGACATCGTTCAAAGATAGAGCAAAGTTGATCTGCCACCAGCTGGGGATCAGCACTTAAGAAGAAAGTGTCCCAATTTTGGCTGCAAATCAGAGAAAGCAGCACATTCCAGTTAGCCTTATGACATGGTTTACGCGGGGGCATCGGCTGCCTAGCCTCTATGGCCCTGTGAAGCAGCAGTGGACAGTTGCATGATCACTCCCGGGTAGGTTATTCTGAACTTCTGTTATATCCTGGGTCAATCCTAGTGACAACATTAAGTCAAGAGTGTGGTCGCGTCTGGTTGGGGACGTGAAGTGCTGTTTCCATCCTCCTAGGTGAACTGAATTCAAAAACTGTAGTAAATGACGTGGTGCTGTGAGTGATTTCCAGCATATTTCTGGTTCAATAAAGTAACCAGCTATCAATTTTGGGCCTAATTTAAGGTCACTAACTAAGTTGATTGCCTCGATAATTTGCAGGAAGCCGTCAGAACTAGATCTAGGCGGGTGGTATACGCAACCTAGTATCAGCTCTTGGCGCTGTACTTCAACTTTCAGCCATATAGAGTCGACAATGCCGTCTAGGATAGGATGCTGAAAGCTTGTCGCCCTGAGTTTCCTTCAAATACACTAGACAGCCTCCACCACCTTGATGTGTTCTGCCTTTGCTGAGAGATTTGTAGCCGTACCTTAATGTCCTCCACTAGATAGGAGTCCGATAACCAAGACTCTGTCACTAAAATGAAGTTATAGTTGTTCAGTTGATCGTATGCATTGGATTTTGTTCCTAATAGAGCGTGCATTGACCAATAGCAACGTGAAAATTCCAGTGCTTCTGACGTCATCAATGATAATAGTACTTACCGTTCGTTGACTGCTGCATTCATCCTAAAAAGTATCATCAGCGCAGGATGCAAGCCCGCTTAAGTTGTCATTCGCAAATGGAGGACCTGGGTCTGTATGTGGAATATTAAATGACAGGGTATTAGGTGTTACACTACTATACTGCTGATTATAACGGTTCATATTAGGCATGTCTAGGCTATGGGGCCACGTTGTGCCCACTGTACTTGTGGAAAAAATAGGCACTTTGGCTAGATATGGGGTACCCGCTGGTAGATGGAAGGATATGCGATGCGCTCGGATAGCTTGACGGAGGGGGAGGTAGGAAAGATGGAAATAATGGGAGATTGGGCTGATAGTAATGTTCCAGTAGTCCGGAGTTAGATATGAACGCAGATCGCTCATCATACCATCTTTTTATATTACGGGTATGGTCTCATTGTTGTTGTATCATCATCTTGGAAGTGCTAGTTTGTTTCATATGCTGAGAGATGCGAGGTTATCCCAAGTGAGGGAAGTCGGTCTGTGAAGAATTTGGTCTAGAGAAAGAACGGTCACTGTGATTGTTCATGCATCCCCGTACCGTTTGCTCGCACGGAGACAGCCTTGGCAACCAACCTCTTGCTGACCCCCTCTTCTGGACGGTTATTTATTGTCAGCGACGTACGTGGCATACGAGTGGCACTCATGAGCTTTTCGTTGGCTTTTAAACGGAGACTATGGGGACAGATATTAGTGCTGCTAGTTTTATTTCATTGAGAACTTGAAGTCCCATGGAACGGTCGTCCGGAGCTGGGGGTAGTAATGTGCGGACCCTCCCGGGATGAGCCGGTGGGTGTTGTCGATATTATTTGTCGTTTTGCCTGGGATAGCTGTGGGGAGGTGGGGGAAGATTCGTCTAGATCAACTAACCCCGTGGATCTTCTAGGGGTGGATGAGTGAAGGGTTTTGTTGATCCTTGGTAAAGTGCTTGGGGAAAAGGGCGACTTCTGGATCTTAGTGCCAATGTAATTGGAATTCATAGCTGCACATCTTATCACTTCTCTTTGCAGTGGCGTTCTGTCAGCTTGTATCCTGATCGGCTTAAACTGTGAAACAGTGGCGACTATACGCTGTTTAGTGATGAATTCTCTAGCGATATTTTCATCAGGAAATTGGAATAGAAGGGGACACGAATGCCTCTATGACCTTTTTATTAGTCTTCTGCAGTGACATGGAAAGTGGGCCAAGCTTGCGGCTTGAAGGATAGTAGATTTAACTAATGTGATGTCTAGCCGATCACAGATGTTGAAGACAACTTCATTTTTTGCATTCTGCAGCTGTCGCAGGACTTCCGATGCCACTGAGCCATGTAGATAGTTCTATCGGAAAGGCAGATCGTCGGTTATCTTCCAGAAGCCACCGTGTGGAACTGATGGCTTTTACTTTAGTGTGACCACAGACGAGATGTAAATAAAGGCCAGTACGCACCAAAACGTAATCTGAGTCCACAGGCCTAGACCGGAGTGAGCGACAAAACTAAATCGATCCACACCGGCGGTGACCGACCTCGACATAGTCAGTTTTAGTAAAAAGTTGTGAAAATCGAGGGCGGACAAAATTTGGGTCTGTGCCTCTTCGTAAGGCAGAAATATGCATTCGACGGAATCAATCTATGTTCCGAGCACAGCTGAATTGGACGACTGCCGTTATCGGTACGATTGGCTGGGATAGCAAGTGGAATCTCTCAAGCAGCCATCTAGGGCTTTAAAATCTCTAGCAATGATGGCCACGTCTGCTGAGGATGCGCTTCAAAGTACCAGAGTCAAATCCCGAAAAAGTTCATCCCAGGTCACAGAAGAACTATATGCGGGGGACACACACGGACACGACGGAAGGACATCGGAGCTTCCGTGTGCCGTTTTTTCACGAACATATCAGCCCAATCGAACTGCACAAAAGCGAGTGCTGACTGGAATCTAGTCTATCAGCTCAAGCTCAGATTTCATGTTCAGAGCAACCCTAGCGCAAGCATAACCACGAGGTTTAGACACCGAATCACTCGACATGCGAAGGGTGAATTGAGAGAATGAGGTCGTATCCGGGATGCGACGAGTCTACGCGAAAGTCTGGATATTTGTGCATGTTTCAGAGACAGCATGTACCTACTTCGACAGCTTCGGGCGTTCTAAGGAGGGTGCGCTTTTGATCTATCTGGCAGTATGCTGAAGATTAAGTCACTAAAGTTAGGTGAGAATTTGAACCAAGGGAGAGCAGTCTACTTTAGCCTAACTAATTGAACTGCTGCCTTCTTGGAGTCGGAAAAACCCCTTGGCTTTTTGTGTTGGTCCAAAATTGATGAAAGGGGATTGAGAAGGGCCTTCAAAGGAAAGATGCCGGAAGGTTTTGGGCAAATCTTACTTCGCTGCCGCCAACATCGCAGGTTTTTTCTCTGAGAAACTTGACTGAAGCCCTTGACTCGAAAGTCTCACGCGCGAGGCGATGGCTCTTTAACCCAGCACGAGAACGTGACCGAGGCGGCCGGGAAGAAATTTCTTCTGGTCCATCACATGAGATCTGAGCAATGCATGCCTTTTGTCTTGGCTTCACTGGTGCTCTGTTGTCGATCCGCTTCCCGAATTCAGTCTTCAACCCCCTGTGCTCAATGGAGCAGGTCGAAGGAAGACGGAGCCGCATGCTTTTGGCTGCGGATCATCCAGGATAGGGGGTGATGGCTACCCATAGAAGTGCGATCACTACTCCCACCGTCGAGACGAACCCCAGGTACTCCACTTCTACGTTCATCTGGTGGAGGGTTTTAGACCGGTAGTTTGTTTCTCTCTGCTTTCATTCACTGCAGTGTCTTCTCCAGAGGCATACTGAACAGAAACGGATGTTACCCACCAATTGATTCTGAGAATGAACTTTGTCTGGCCTCTAGCAATTGACCCGTCAAGCATGATTGCATCTCCGGCTTGGGAAAGCCATCCTGCATTGCTCTCTGTGTCGTGGAGGCATGTAATCCATCACGTCACGCCAAGGTGCCGTCTTCTCATGATGGATATGACCTTTACAAATTCAAAAAAACCTCCCTCGCTGTCACAGCTCGCTGCCGCGTCGATTTCCCCCGTTCACGGGGAAACTATATTCCGTGGCGTCTGATGCTGCATCCAGTAATAGCGAGTTGTTGGTGGGAGCAAGGAGTCCCGACTCAGGAGGACTAACTGAAGGTTGCGGGTATATGGAAGCACTGGGCCGGTTTGTTCTTGGTTGGTTCTACCTCGGAGCCTGATGGTTTTAGGCTGTCTATACTGATGGTCTCTTTCTCGCCTTCGATGTCTACCACGCGTTCCTTTTTCTTTCCTTGGACGGCGCGGAACGGACCGGAGTAGGCAGCTTGAAGCGGCGATCGCACTGCATCCACTCGAGTAAGCACACGGCTGGCGGTCGCTAGTGTTAGTTACGTTAGTGCCGAGCTTTTTTCTCGCGGCGGGGTGGGCTTAAGCTCCCACATTTGTCGTGGCAACCGTTTTTCGTAATCTCCGTAATTAAAATACACAGGTGGTTGCGGAGAGACCAACTTACCTAGGAGTCGTAATATACAACCGTAAACCAGTTCAGCTGCCGCAACACCCACATCAGCCTTAGCAGTGTTACTCGGTCTAAAGCAAAACATCGGTAAAACTTGACTCCATACATGGTTATTACGAGCACGAGGGACTGCCTTCGGTCGGCAACGGAATAGCTCCACCATGCCTCTTGTTATAGAATGATAGACCGTCGTCTTGTTGTGTCTGCAGCCGAATGTATTCACTAGCCTGTGCAAGGCACAGCCAAGATGAGAACCAGCGTCCAGGGTCAAGACAGAAGGGCAACCAAAACTGACAAACTCAACCAGCTAGAAAAGATTTTGCATCTCACTCTGAGGAAAAACGGGGAATAGCTTTGGGCTGTGGCTAGAGAGTGAAACGAACTACAAGTGTGAGCCAGTAGGTGCAGCCTTTGGGTGGTGGAGAGGGCTCCGCGAGGTCCACCAGCACGTGGTAAGGTGGTCAGGCTGGCTGCGAGAACGCGCTTGACGTGGGTCTAGTGTGTCAATATATTCTAACCCGTCGGCATTGTTGACGGGCACGGGTCCAATGACATTCGTCACCTTTGAGGCAAGGCCAAGTGATTTGCTCGGTGACCAGGGTGCGTTACGTTGTGGGTAGCGATGAAAACTTTTCTGCGAACACTGGCGGGAATAAGTAGTTGAGGTCTACCCTGCGACCCCTCACAATTAGAAGTTACATCTGAATTTGGAAAGGTCACTGGCACTAAGCGCGGGGAGCTACTTTTTCTTAACTGCTCAACACAAGGAACTGTTGTTGTGGTCTGTGGCGGAGGCTTCTAGTTTTACGATTATCGGTAGTGGGTCGTCGATATTCTGGGCGACGGATTGTGTGCCCCAGAGAAGTGTTGGATGTCCGTAGTAAATTACAAAATGTAGTCCAAGGAGAGAGTCTCGTGTGTTGAAAATATTGAATGGAAGGTGACTGGAGGGTGTACAGTAGGGGATTTCGTCTGTGAGCATTTGGCCCCCCAGTTTGTGCCGTAGAAACTGGATACCAAAATAAATTGCCGTTGATCCTCTGCTGAATTTGCTATATCAGGATTCCGCGGGCAGAAGACTCATGGGGAAGAAAGCAATCGGGTGCGATTAGGTACTGGCGGATTGTTGCAACACTGCTCAAACAACTGTGTCCGAAGCATCTGTCCATAAAGCCGTGGGGGGGCAGGGGGATCGGGATGTGAAAAGAGTGCTATGTTGCCGGTAGCCTCTTGATCGAAATAAACGCCGCTTTCGCAGTGTCAAAGAAAACGAATTTCTGCTTACCTACAAAAGACGGGCCCGCTAGCGGCCACATTATTTCGGTGCAGTTGGGGATAAACCAGCGATGAAAGCTATCAAAGTCGAAACAATTGAAGACGCTGCCAGTACTAGTAGGACTTACGATTGTCGCGGGCAGCCACCAACTTGTCAGGCGGGTGCTGTGTGCCCGAGGCTGAGATTCCATGACCAAGGAACCTGGTGGATTTCCTACTTAGTTCGCATGTGGTAGGATTATTGGTGGCGCCGCGTTGGCCAAAGCGCTCGAAAAGGGAGCAAAATTGGGTCGTGTGCCTCTTCCCGTCAGAAAATGTCATCAGCATATCGTCTAGGCACAAGCAGACAGTTTTAAAATCGTGTGTAGCTTCGTGCATAAAACTTTGAAAATGTAGAGCGGCATTGCTGGGTCCAAACGGCATGCACAAAACTAGAATATTCCGAGTAGAGTGGTGCCAGCAGTTCAAGGGATGTCAGCCTCAACTACCGGAATTTGGTGTAGACTCCGAAGAGTTCGATTCGGCCGAAAACAGAACAAACAGAAAGGGAAAATGGATCTTGAATGCGTGGAATAGGGTAACTGACTGGGCCTGAAGCTTGGTTGGGGGTCCTGCAGTCGCATCAGATGCACCAGTCGCCATTAGTTTTAGGGACCACGTGAGAGGCGAGGCCCGGTGGCTATTAGACAGACGCATTATGAATAATTTCAGCATGTGTTGGAACTCAGCCCGTGCTACACGGAGCTGGTCTGGTGCCGAGCAACGTGGCTGACTAAATGCCGGAGGTCCTTTAGTGACAATATGGTGGGTTACTTTGGTAGTCACAGCGATAAGGTGGCCAGATTACCTTAGCATTGCTGGGTAAGCTGGAATGAGGTCTGCATTGAGTTGTTCGGCCTGAAGTTCGATGCATAGGGGCGTGATGTGGTCTACGATGGAGTGCGAACCGGCCAAGTAAAGAAACATCTGTCAGTTGACAACTCTTCGACATCGTTAATCGAACAGGAGGTTGAAATGATCAAGGAAATCGATGCCTTTTACGAGATAAGGGAAGTCCGCTACTGTATGCACCGAGCGGATGGCGCTTCGTAGGTTTGAGCTGAGAGTGAGTGACTTACGGCCGAAAGTAGCAGTAGGGTTGCCGTTGGCAGCAATAACTTGTTGAATTGATGCAACCTTTGTATTGTCTGCTATCTTTGAAATGACACTGACTGCTGCATCGGTGTCAATTGGGAACAGGCTATTTAAAACTAAATCTCGAACGTGTAAGGGACGACCGCTTTTATGGTTGCCGACCGAGTTAGTCGTCGGAGCGAGCCGCGGTATTATTTCAGCTGTTTGGCACCTGGAAAGGTGCAGCCCGCTTCTCAGCAACGGGCTTCCTCCCCATACCGTTGGTGATGTCGACAGCACTTTGATCGAGATGAAGTTACGGGGCAATCAGGGGCAGGTCATCTGAGGCATTCACGTCGGTCAGAGTCGTGATATGGTTTATAGTCTCTACAGTGAAAGCAACTGGGACTGGGAGAACGTCTGAATGCCCACCCGAAGGCAGCCACGGCAGTGTTCTTGGAGTGTGTTCCTATGGTGAGAACAGTGATCTTGGGGCTACTCCTTTTGTCTTGGCTGTGGCTTGTAAATGGGACCGTTCCAGAGGGCCCTCCGCTAGATTTTCCGATTCTGTCAAGGGAAAGTAGTTATAAATCTCGAGAAATGCTAGAATATTGGTTGGTTATCGCTGTACTCACAGCCATTTAAGGACTTTTTTATCTAACAGTGGCCCTGCCAGTCACTGCATTTCTCTCATTAGTGCAGAGGGTATCTTACCACCTAACTCTGTCCACCGGATAAGCCGCCTTACTGCTGCAAAAGAAAAGAGACTACCGGCTCTTTCAAGGCTGTGTAGGAGTATTTGTTAAATACTGCTTCTCGTATCTGGGCAACACCGACTCTACGAAGAAGACTGATAGTCCAACTATTAATTGCAGGCTCGCTTTTGATTCTGTGTCTCAGACTATGCCTCCAACGGGGGGAACCAGATTCAGAGGCCTCCAATAATAAACTCATGGACGGGTAGAGGGAATGTCAAAACGGACCTTTCCGGATAAGGCTTACGACTGTCGATAGCCACTGGCGCAATGACATCACACACAAAGGGGTAAGTGAAGGTCCATTGAGAGAACTTTAAACGACACATATTAATGATATAAGAAAATTTTAAAACCAGTATGGTAGCAGAAGGCGCGATGCACCGTTTAACCTTCGGGAAAATCATATTTGTGTATACGAGTAAATGTGATTCAAGACCATACTGGGGTGCTTGGTGGGATGAATTTGTCGTTCGGGCTCGCCATTCTAGGATTCTCCTAGGACAATCCGGGAGATGCTCCAGTATAATAATAATAACGCCAACGGGAAACCTACTGCTACTTTCGGCCGTAAGTCACTCACTCTCAGCTCAAACCTACGAAGCGCCATCCGCTCGGTGCATACAGTAGCGGACTTCCCTTATCTCGTAAAAGGCATCGATTTCCTTGATCATTTCAACCTCCTGTTCGATTAACGATGTCGAAGAGTTGTCAACTGACAGATGTTTCTTTACTTGGCCGGTTCGCACTCCATCGTAGACCACATCACGCCCCTATGCATCGAACTTCAGGCCGAACAACTCAATGCAGACCTCATTCCAGCTTACCCAGCAATGCTAAGGTAATCTGGCCACCTTATCGCTGTGACTACCAAAGTAACCCACCATATTGTCACTAAAGGACCTCCGGCATTTAGTCAGCCACGTTGCTCGGCACCAGACCAGCTCCGTGTAGCACGGGCTGAGTTCCAACACATGCTGAAATTATTCATAATGCGTCTGTCTAATAGCCACCGGGCCTCGCCTCTCACGTGGTCCCTAAAACTAATGGCGACTGGTGCATCTGATGCGACTGCAGGACCCCCAACCAAGCTTCAGGCCCAGTCAGTTACCCTATTCCACGCATTCAAGATCCATTTTCCCTTTCTGTTTGTTCTGTTTTCGGCCGAATCGAACTCTTCGGAGTCTACACCAAATTCCGGTAGTTGAGGCTGACATCCCTTGAACTGCTGGCACCACTCTACTCGGAATATTCTAGTTTTGTGCATGCCGTTTGGACCCAGCAATGCCGCTCTACATTTTCAAAGTTTTATGCACGAAGCTACACACGATTTTAAAACTGTCTGCTTGTGCCTAGACGATATGCTGATGACATTTTCTGACGGGAAGAGGCACACGACCCAATTTTGCTCCCTTTTCGAGCGCTTTGGCCAACGCGGCGCCACCAATAATCCTACCACATGCGAACTAAGTAGGAAATCCACCAGGTTCCTTGGTCATGGAATCTCAGCCTCGGGCACACAACCCATTTTCATTCTTGCATATCTGACTTAGGTGCACTCTTACGCATTGTCACGACTGCTGCGCTTTTCAAGTACCGAGGCAGCTCACTCTGGTCCAGCTCGGAACCGTACAGCCTGCATACTGATGGAGCTATGATGTCCGCCAACGGCTTCATGATAGCTGAGTGGATGCCATCTGGACTCGCTGACGTTTGGCTGTTAAACTCCTGTAGGTGCTTATCCACGCTTTCCTGTGATAGCTTTAGCTCGTTTAACGGCGAAGAATGATGCACCAGGGTCAGATCGACTCATACTCCACTACCTACTCTGTGTACAATATCAAGTATTCCCCAGGGCGTCTGCTTTGCCCTGGACATCAATGACAGTGCCGTGGTTCCCGGTGGGGTAGTTGACCTACGACGTCCTTTTGCTGAGCCTTGAGAACATTGGTAGCTATATAATGCTACCGGCTGCCGCTTCACGCACTGAGCCAATCTGAGCTCGAATTCTCGCCTAGAAGTTCGGAGAAGGTCACAGTCTCGTTCCCAATCTTCGTAAAAAGATTCCAGGCTAGATGACTGCCGGATGCTTTGTGCTGGCCCCGGCTGTGGCTTCTACATTCGATATCTTTGGCCATTGCAGCCTTCCACTACCTAGGTTAACCCTCCCCACCCCTTGATTTCAAGAATGCGAACTTGATGTGACTCTACTTCATGTGGCATCGACTTTTCGTCCTTGATCCATTCCAAACACATTCGTCCCGCACTGTCACGTACGATGCCCGTCAGAATCACGCTCTGCTTTGTTCTTCTCCACCTATCCCACGCAGCTAGCTCCACGTAAGCTCAATAACGAATATTTGCTTTTGTCCGGTTGGCATGCTTATGCTTGCGCTTGCAGAACGTTGAGCCTGAATACAAGTTGTGCCCTGAATACGCACATTTGTTCTGTTTACCGAATTTTGGACACAATAAAGCTGATCCCGGAGTGCAATCAGAGATCCCTTTATGACCAGCCAGGGGTCCTAACGAGCATCCCCTTCTACCGTGCCCCACCTCAGCCCCGTCGCTCTATTGCGAAGTTTATCTATGTCTATACTACCGAAGTTCCTAATAAGCCTAAAGGGTACTCTGGGTTACCTCGTGCACAGGGTGATTTTGACACACACACGTGGTCACTCTTGCCCAACGATGCACAGTAACACACAGTAATACTATGGTTCCCTCACTGATAACCGTATTCTGCTTCACATCAACTTTTGCTTCATGTCTCGCCAAAGAGTTGATTTTTATGACAACTGACCAGGGCAGTCTCTCCATTGCCATCACGGTTTGCTTTGTTTGTAACCCTCCAAAGTTCAAGGGGAATTGGACACGCCCGGGAGACTCGATTATTGTGCCTTTAACCACCACCAACTGTGGTCCGGTAAGCCGCTACATCCGTGCCTTTCGCCCAAACTGCTGCACAGAAATTAGTGAACATGCCGCCCCGGTATCTACCAACGCTAGAGTACAATTATCTCATGAGCACACATTCACTAGGGGTATCTTAGGGGCAATAGATGGACATTTCACCACGCAAATTAGAACATAGTATTCACATTGACCGTTGTGTCCGCACGTCCTCTTCCTTTTATCTAAAGGTCGACAGTGATAGAAGTCCTTACGTGGTGAGGGACGTTGGGCACGTTGGTTAAAACTCCTGGACCCACGATTCCATGAACGGCGCGAAATTTTGACTCCTCGTGGCCACAGGTTCCGTCGGTTTTCGCTTGAGTTAGATTTCCGGCCCGCGGCACCAACTGTGTTGCGCACCATCAGCTGATCGCGCTGTACGGCATCCTCCACTTGTTCGATCCACCATGCCGTTTCCAACTCCTGTGTTGGTGATGACGATGATCGTGTGAGGAACTTCTTGCAAAGGGCCGCCTCACACACACCTACGGTGACTTGATCTAGTGCTCTCGTCTGGCGCTCCTGGCGCGAAATTTTCGGGAATAAGTCCTCGGATCATAGCTGCTAGGTTGTCTTCGACTTTTTGTAATCTGTATTGGAAAGCGAAGCATTGCACCGTAGGATGTCAGTGTTCAGTTGGGAGTTGTCTCAACGGCGTGAAGGTGTTTTTCGAGACTAGTCTATCAAAGATACCTTCGTCGTGCGGGATTTCACGCTCCTCTCCATCAAAGAGCCCCATCAGAAAGATGCCCCGGTTGACTTTCGGAAGTTGTTGAGGAAATTCTCGAAAGTCTGTAGGCCAACGACGGAAACCGTTGCCCGTGCAAAATATTTCAGGTACTAGAACCTGTGGTGTTGAATTCGTACGAATAGCGCTGCCATGAGTTTTAGATGTCGAAATGGTGAAGAAGAAGACCCAAAGACCTCCAAAAGAAGTCACCAAAAATTACTTTCCCAGCTGTTGGTCATATTCATTTTCGGTTGTTTCGTGCGGTGCCCGAACTTCAACGGCTTCTTCGGCACTGCAGTTGCCATCTTGGTAGGCCAATCAGAATCGTGAAAACAGAACGCTGGGTGAACGGCACAGTTTACTATTTACCAGCAAGATGAGTAAACAATGATTTGTTAACGCCCGAGACGAAGGGTTAGTTCTCGAGTCACCTCCAACAACGCCGACTGTCTTATTCTTATGGTGTCCTTGTTCCTTCTTGGGTTTTTCGTGAACCTGGCCATTTACCATCGGTAAAGCTACGTCGGAAAGATGGGTGCAAAAAAAGCATACAATCAGAGGCTGTTAATTTGTTCCCACGATATACACTACACTAGTACGATATATGGATCCGGCGTATAAAACATTAGTCTCCAGTTCAGGAGGGGCTGTCAGGTGTAGTATATAGGGATCATTGTCTTCCGTGGGGCTTCCTCGTGTCCAATCTGCAAAGTACAAAAACGCAGAAAACTACTTGAGCGCAAAGGCTCAGCGAGTGCGCCAATGGGATCCTACAACTACACTGGCGGAACACCAGTGTGGCTGGCAGCAGTCTGTTCTCTCTACACGTCTAGAAGATTTTGAGTGGTTCATCAATTCGACTGAACGACTCTCAAGGTGTGCTTCGGTCTTTGTAGGGAAGATATGGCAACTGTAAAGGATTTACGGGTACATGCCTGATCACATCAAATCATATAGTAAGATACGGGAGCTTGAGCCAAATTTACTTCCAGTATCATGCATCCCAGGCTCCAGAGATTTTAAGTGCTGCAACAGGAGAACAAAGCAAAACATTCGCCGCGGTGGTCACGAGCATGATGCAGGTTCCAAGTTGTCCGGCCACCCATCTCCTCTCCCCCAAAACAAGAGAACTCAGGTTGGCTTAAGACCTACCTCAGGCCCTACTGAACTATGAGACATAGAACATGCGACACATTACTACGAAGGCTAACTAATTCGTTTATCCGGAGAGCCACCGAACATTTTGGCGGTGTCTATAGCCCCAGGCCCTCGGTTTTTAACACTATAACAAACATAAGCAATGGCCAGCAAAAAAGGTCGGAACGGAAAAACGTGTGTGTTGGAGGAATGCTAAGGAGTATAGAAATTGTACAAAGGCGGAGAAAATGGCGCCAAAATGTTCGGTGGCTCTCCAGATTGTTGTTTCCCTTAGTCAGTCACTTGCTGTGTTCCAGAGGAATAGTACTCTTTGGTGGGCCTACCAAGATGGTAACTGCAGTGCCGAAGAAGCCGTTGAAGTTCGGGCACCGCACGAAACAACCGAAAATGAATATGACCAACAGCTGGGAAAGTAATTTTTGGTGACTTCTTTTGGAGGTCTTTGGGTCTTCTTCTTCACCATTTCGACATCTAAAACTCATGGCAGCGCTATTCGTACGAATTCAACACCACAGGTTCTAGTACCTGAAATATTTTGCACGGGCAACGGTTTCCGTCGTTGGCCTACAGACTTTCGAGAATTTCCTCAACAACTTCCGAAAGTCAACCGGGGCATCTTTCTGATGGGGCTCTTTGATGGAGAGGAGCGTGAAATCCCGCACGACGAAGGTATCTTTGATAGACTAGTCTCGAAAAACACCTTCACGCCGTTGAGACAACTCCCAACTGAACACTGACATCCTACGGTGCAATGCTTCGCTTTCCAATACAGATTACAAAAAGTCGAAGAAAACCTAGCAGCTATGATCCGAGGACTCATTCCCGAAAATTTCGCGCCAGGAGCGCCAGACGAGAGCACTAGATCAAGTCACCGTAGGTGTGTGTGAGGCGGCCCTTTGCAAGAAGTTCCTCACACGATCATCGTCATCACCAACACAGGAGTTGGAAACGGCATGGTGGATCGAACAAGTGGAGGATGCCGTACAGCGTGATCAGCTGATGGTGCGCAACACAGTTGGTGCCGCGGGCCGGAAATCTAACTCAAGCGAAAACCGACGGAACCTGTGGCCACGAGGAGTCAAAATTTCGCGCCGTTCATGGAATCGTGGGTCCAGGAGTTTTAACCAACGTGCCCAACGTCCCTCACCACGTAAGGACTTCTATCACTGTCGACCTTTAGATAAAAGGAAGAGGACGTGCGGACACAACGGTCAATGTGAATACTATGTTCTAATTTGCGTGGTGAAATGTCCATCTATTGCCCCTAAGATACCCCTAGTGAATGTGTGCTCATGAGATAATTGTACTCTAGCGTTGGTAGATACCGGGGCGGCATGTTCACTAATTTCTGTGCAGCAGTTTGGGCGAAAGGCACGGATGTAGCGGCTTACCGGACCACAGTTGGTGGTGGTTAAAGGCACAATAATCGAGTCTCCCGGGCGTGTCCAATTCCCCTTGAACTTTGGAGGGTTACAAACAAAGCAAACCGTGATGGCAATGGAGAGACTGCCCTGGTCAGTTGTCATAAAAATCAACTCTTTGGCGAGACATGAAGCAAAAGTTGATGTGAAGCAGAATACGGTTATCAGTGAGGGAACCATAGTATTACTGTGTGTTACTGTGCATCGTTGGGCAAGAGTGACCACGTGTGTGTGTCAAAATCACCCTGTGCACGAGGTAACCCAGAGTACCCTTTAGGCTTATTAGGAACTTCGGTAGTATAGACATAGATAAACTTCGCAATAGAGCGACGGGGCTGAGGTGGGGCACGGTAGAAGGGGATGCTCGTTAGGACCCCTGGCTGGTCATAAAGGGATCTCTGATTGCACTCCGGGATCAGCTTTATTGTGTCCAAAATTCGGTAAACAGAACAAATGTGCGTATTCAGGGCACAACTTGTATTCAGGCTCAACGTTCTGCAAGCGCAAGCATAAGCATGCCAACCGGACAAAAGCAAATATTCGTTATTGAGCTTACGTGGAGCTAGCTGCGTGGGATAGGTGGAGAAGAACAAAGCAGAGCGTGATTCTGACGGGCATCGTACGTGACAGTGCGGGACGAATGTGTTTGGAATGAATCAAGGACGAAAAGTCGATGCCACATGAAGTAGAGTCACATCAAGTTCGCATTCTTGAAATCAAGGGGTGGGGAGGGTTAACCTAGGTAGTGGAAGGCTGCAATGGCCAAAGATATCGAATGTAGAAGCCACAGCCGGGGCCAGCACAAAGCATCCGGCAGTCAGTTCAGTTCAGTTCAGTTCAGTCTGCACAGGACAGGTAATGGCCACGGCCAATCGAGCGTCCAGAATTCCTTCGATGGTATGCACACCAGTTATGCACCCACCACTGCCGAGTGTATTTCGTCGAATCCCCGCTATACGAAGATTGGGAACGAGACTGTGACCTTCTCCGAACTTCTAGGCGAGAATTCGAGCTCAGATTGGCTCAGTGCGTGAAGCGGCAGCCGGTAGCATTATATAGCTACCAATATTCTCAAGGCTCAGCAAAAGGACGTCGTAGGTCAACTACCCCACCGGGAACCACGGCACTGTCATTGATGTCCAGGGCAAAGCAGACGCCCTGGGGAATACTTGATATTGTACACAGAGTAGGTAGTGGAGTATGAGTCGATCTGACCCTGGTGCATCATTCTTCGCCGTTAAACGAGCTAAAGCTATCACAGGAAAGCGTGGATAAGCACCTACAGGAGTTTAACAGCCAAACGTCAGCGAGTCCAGATGGCATCCACTCAGCTATCATGAAGCCGTTGGCGGACATCATAGCTCCATCAGTATGCAGGCTGTACGGTTCCGAGCTGGACCAGAGTGAGCTGCCTCGGTACTTGAAAAGCGCAGCAGTCGTGACAATGCGTAAGAGTGCACCTAAGTCAGATATGGAAGACTGCCGGCCGGTAAACATAACTAACCTACTATTTGAAGTCCCTGAGAAGATAACCCTTGTCCACATCTTTCTGCACTTGCTTTAGCAATTAGTGCTTATTCCAGCCAGGCTTGGATTCTTTGCAAATAGATCTTGCACAACCAATCCAGTGCTTTTTGGGTGAAGTGGCTCGAAGACTGGATGAGGTCAAGCAGTTTGGGGTGTGCTCATTCGACATTAGCAGGGAGTTGGACTCCGTTAATCAGCTTTTTTTGCTGTGCAAGATGGAGGCTTCTAGTATAGATTGGCCAGCGTGTTGGTGGCTGGTGAAATTCCTCTGCCACGTGACGTTATGCGTCTAGGGGACAGCTGCTTTATCTTGGTGAGCTTCGTCAGAGGTGTACCTCATTGACCCGTCCCACGCCAGGTGGTATTCTTGTTATTTGTTACTGACCTGGCATCCGCCTTTCAATCGCCTTGCCTTCTTTTTGTGGGTGATGCGAAGATAGTCGGATTTGAGGATGAGGAGGACTTTAGAGGGGATATAGGAGCAGTCCTGGACTGGACTCACAGGTGAAACTCACCCCTGAAAGCTGGAAAAGGCCATTTGTTGGCAAGGTCAGTAGATAGCAAAACTGTCGTTCATGACCAAGAGATTCTCGCTATAGAAGCAATCGGTAGGCCTAAGGATCTCAGGGTCATCACGAGCAGTGACTCTGAATGGTTGCACCAGTGAAAAGCTGCTGCACAAAGGGCTTGTTGCGAGCTCTTTGGACTACGATCAGCATCTTTATACCGGCAGCTGGAAATGTTCGTACCTATTTGCATGACTAGATCGCGACCTCGCCTAGAAATTGGCGTACGGTCTTGGGCACTATTCTAAAAATGGCTGCCATCTGGTTAGAGGAAGCTGAACGTCCCTCCGTGCGAATGTTAGGGGGGGCAGATGAGAAAGGCGTACTAACAGATGCTCCGCGATCTAAACATTTTTCGTCAGAAGGGAGGAGATGTCGGGGGATCTTATAGAGACGCTCAGGGCGATGAAAGGATTCCCTGGCCTTGGGCTGGTTAATCAGTTTTAGGTGGCTCTAGATTCCAGAACAAGGGGACACGAAAAGAGGCTGAGGAAAGTTCGGGCTAGGTTGATGACTAGGTCTCACTTCTTCAGCAACAGGGTGTCGAGCGGTTCGAGCTGTCCGCCTGGTGGAATGATAGACGTGCGGATTGTCCAGTACCTCAGAGATGACCCAGATGGTAAGCGGTACGGGATATTTCCCTGCAGCAAGCTTTCAGTACGTTTATTGGGTGGATGGCGACTAGAACTGTGGTCCTTATGAGGTGTGTTTTGATGAAAGTTTCGTTTGTTGCTTGCTGTCTCAGTGAGCGCTCACAATGCCTTATGTCGCTAACGGTTGATACGCAATCAGGTTTTCCGTTTTCTTCACAGTTTCGGCGGAGATTCCACAAAATACATTGTGCAGTGGTGGGTGCATAACTGGAGTGCATGCCATCGAAAGAATTCTTGACTCTCCATTGGCTGTGGCCAGTAACTGTTCTGTGCCGCTTGAACTGAAATGAACTGAACTGAACATTTGAGCAATAGAGCTTGCCAGCATTGGTCGCAAACAGAAATAGCAAAAAGCCGTCATCGAACCAACAGATCGAAGTGAGTAATATATTACCCGGATTTTCCAACTGTTCACAAAGGAAGGCACGAAAATTGGGTGTGCAGAAGTGGTGCAACACGAAATCGAGAAGGGCAATATACCACCACTTCATTCACCACCGCGCAGGATTTCCATTCAGAACCGACAGGAGGTGGACAAACTAATGGGGAGTATGCTAGAACTAGACGTAGTTCGACTAGCTAAATCACTGTGGGCGTCACCCGTGGTGTTGATCAAAAAGAAACACCATACCCTTCGGTTGAGTGTAGATTACAGCCGACTAAACGACATCAAAAAAGGATTCGTCTCTTTTCCAGAAACGATCAAACTTTAGATACTCTAGGTGGCTGAAAGCATTTCGGTACAGAGGATCTTCCTTCCGGATTAAAGGTTCACTCTAATGACCTTTGTAAAACGCGATTTGTCAATCCAAATGATCTACAAGGGTTCAAAACAATGTCATTTGGACTAACTCAAGCCACAGTAACCTTCCGATGCTGGTGCATGTCATAATAAAGGGCCTTAATCCCCAATGTTTTGTGGTGTACTTAGGTGATATTATCGTCAATCGGCAAACAGTCGGCGAAAATGGCAAGAACTTTCGATGCTTGCTAGAGCGGTTTCGAAATTCTGGACTGAAACTTAAACCTTGTAATAGCCATTTTCCAAAGCAGGACTTAGATTTTCTTAGCAACGTGATCTCTGCCAACGGCATACAGTGTGGTCTTACGAAGGATGACGCAGTTAATTCATGGCCCACCCAAATTCATCCGGCTAGTGAGACAATTCCGACAGTACTTATTGGGACGAAAGGTTTTTCTGTAGACGGATCATAAATCTCTCATGTGGATTCAGAAATTTCGCGACCTTGAAGGACGAATGGCCAGATGACTTTTATATACTACAGTTTGGCGACCCTGCCAAGGAGACCAAGTAGAATCGTAGGCTTCGTAATCGAGTGATTTCGATGCTTTGTAACTGGCAGTGGTCTTGTGGAATGGCCTACCCAATGAGATGTCCCAATGGGCCGAACACCCTTTTTCTGTGTGGTAAAGAAGCAAACACCGCGGTCAGTGTTTCTTTCGTTGAAGGGGAACAGTGTAGTGAGAGGGTTGTTGACAAACATACCGGCGTTCGAAAAACTTAAATGTGGGAATCTGTTGACGTACTTACTGAGCCTATATGTTCATGTAGTTTTCTGTGCTTTTGTACTTCGCAGACCGAACACGAGCAAGCCCAACTTAAGACACTGATCCTTAAGTAATTTTTATGATCGGTACTTGCACTCGACAACTAGTACTATAGCAACGAACCCAGTAAACGCTCTGGCGTGGAGCACAACCAGCGCCGCCACGACCCCTGGTAGTTGTATTCCACAGTGTCTACTGGAGGGATATGCTGCTGTCCAGGGCGGGAGCAGTTGAGGGCAACACGAAGGGAATGGTTAGGGTTACACCGGACAGCCCAGCATTTGTCAAACCGGCTAATACCATAGTCTGGCTGAGAACGGGCACACCTGATCTTAAGAGGCCGAAGCTACATATAGCGAAACTGGAGATGACTCCTCTTGGGAAGTCAACACCTAAGGCCCAAGGAGTAATCCAGGTACCAAAGGTGGCTTCAGGCTCCGGTATACAAAAAGCCAAAGATCAGGAAGTTTGAAAGACCAGAAAGAAGGGGACTCACAGGGCATTCAGCCCGGTTGGTGTTGAGAACGTGCAGCCAGCCAGCCCGATTCTAAAGGAGACTCTCAAAAAGTCCTCTCTGGTGCAACCAGCGAAGTTGGAGGTATCAGAGGGAAAAGCCGGGGGAACCAGTTGGACAGAGGTGGTCGCAAGACCATCCCGGGCCATCGGCACGGCGACTCAAAAGGGGGTAGCGTCCTTTGTGCATGTCGAGCCTGACACTGGGTCGACGGGTGGAAAAGAAAAAGCCACGAAACTCAGAGTGTCACTCAATATGCAAGATGCTGCACCGCCGACAACTTTAAAGGCAAAAAACGGGGCATCACCTCGGAGATTGCGCCCGAGGATACCCTAGCCCTAGAATTAGCAATGAAGTCAGTAACGAGGACTAGGGAACCATTAATATGGTGCACCAACACCTGCAGTCTCCCGGGAAAACGAGGGGAGTTGACGGCTAGGATCGCAGAGTCTGATGTCGTTGCGTTGACGGAAACTTGGATAAAGCCATATACTGACATGCACTTTCAGGGATACGCTGCCTACAGACAGGGTAGAGCAGATGGAAGGCAGGGGGCTGAGTGCTACTTCTAATACGGACCGACATAGGCCATTGGGAGGCTCCGTTCAACTTAGTCTCCGGTAATGTACAGGTCAGATCCTGCTTTATTAGGATCGAGGGGCGTACAGTATGCATTATCTGTATCTACAGGGCACCGCTAGCCACAGATGAGGAAGACGTTGTGCTCTTGCAAATGCTGGATGCAGTGCTGGCACAGACAAAGGAGTTCATCTTATTAGGGGATCTCAACCTACCCGAAATTAACTGGGAAAGCGGGATCGCACCAGGGGGATCAACGGGCGACAAGTTTCTGCAGTGGGTCCAGTTACATGCACCTAAGCAGCATGTGACACAGGCCACTAGACGCAGAGGTGGACAGCACCCGTCTGTCCTTGACTTAATCATAAAGCGGCACCATCAGGACGTTAAGGAAATTTAGTGGGAAGAGCCACTTGGAAAAAGTGATCATGTAGTCCTAAGGGTCACACTAAGACTAAGCAAGGCGCCGAAGGAAATCGTGTTACGTCGGCGCTATGGGAGAATCAACGTAGGTGAACTGAATAAGGCGGCGGAGGAAATTCAGTGGACACCGAGACACACAAACGCCTCCGTAGAGGAACGTTGGGAGACCTTCAAGATGGGGCTAGTCGAACTTACAGATGAGTTCGCACCCCTGACGGTGGCAAGCAGTAGAAATCTACCCCCATGGTGGAAGTCAAAAGTCCGCAAGGCCATAGTTATTCGTAGTCAACGATGGGCGGCGTACAAGCTGTACAGAACTCAAGGGGCATGGAATAGCTATAAGATGGCTAGGAACAGAGCTCAAGAGATCCAAAGAGTGGGGCAATATGCCTTCGGGCGTCGGTTAGCTGCGTCGGTCCGCACAATCCCAAAGCGATTCTACGCCTACGTGCAATCTCACAAACGTATGAGAGAGAGCGTAGCAACTTTGGAAGGAGCACAGGGACGACTAGCTCTAAACGACGAAAACAAGGCTGACATGCTCTTGGAATTCTTCAAGAGCATATATCGACCAGAAAATAGTTTGGAGGAAAGAATGGAGGGTCCACAGGTGCCTCCAATACCCGAACTTGCTGTAGGAGAAGAAGAAGTGTACGCGAAGTTGCAAACGTTGAATAGAAATAAGGCAGCAGGTCCAGAGGGGATTCATCCAGCAATCGTTCAGCCTCTGGCCGAGGTCTTGAAGGCTCCGGTGACGAAGCTGTATGAAACGTCACTTAGGGAGGGAATTGTGCCGGGAGACTGGAGGAGAGCAACAGTGGTAAGCATTTACAAGAGTGGACCCCGGCAAAAGGCGGAAAATTACCGGCCGGTTAGCTTGACTTCAGTACTGTGTAAGAGCCTGCAGCGAATAGTCAGGAAACAGATCTCTAGGCATTTGGTTCAACACAACCTCATATCAAATGATTTACATGGGTTTGTGGCAGGGAGATCCTGTCTGACGAATCTCCTGCTGTTCCTCGATGAGGTAACCAAGCGTCTGGACGAAGGGCAATCGATTGCGGTCTGTTACTTGGACTGCAGCAAGGCGTTTGATTCCGTGAACCACAGATTTCTGGACGTCAAACTGCAGTCCATGGGAATTGTTGGAAAGGCAAGACAATGGATAAGTAGTTTCTTAGCAGGGCGAACCTTTAGTGTTAAGGTGGGGAGTCATGTTTCAAAACCGGAAGGTGTAACAAGTGGGGTGCCACAGGGCTCGGTGCTCGGCCCTCTGCTCTTCCTCATCTTCATCAACGACCTAGCACGTTGGCTTACAAACCCCACTCTTAAGTTTGCCGATGACGTCAAGATAGCTGGAGTAGATATAGAACTTGACGTGTTAACAGTACAAAACTGGGCACGCAAATGGGACCTTCCACTAAACCTCACCAAGTGTCAATGCTTGACCACGAATACAGGGGCTAGTGAGAATGGTGTGGGCAAGTGGTCTCGCAGGTCAAAGACCTGGGCGTTATAATGGACAATAGCCTTAAGCCGTCAAAGCAGTGCACCTCAGCAGCCAATACGGCCAGGAGAGAACTCTTTCGAGTTAGATCCATTATGTCGTGTAGAGATCCGGATATTTTCGTTCCGATATATCAGGCTATAGTTAGGCCGCATATGGAGTACTGCGTGCAGGCCTGGGAACCTTACTACCAGAAAGATATCGACTGTCTGGAGAAAGTGCAAGGGCTAGGCACTAGAATGGTGGCTGGGCAAAGGGGGTTTAACTACACAGAACGTCTCCGTGCCCTAGACCTGTTCTCGATGGAAAGACGGCGCATTCGTGGGGATTTGATAAGAACCTTCAAGGTAATGAAAGGACTGTCAGAAATAAGTCGAGAAGGCCTTTTTTCTCTGATCCTCGAGAGAGGCACAAGGGGGCATAGCCTTAGATTACAAAGGAAACATTCGAGGCTCCAAATTAGGGTGAAGTACTTCTCAAATAGAGTGGTACCCTATTGGAATAAGCTCCCGGAAGAGGTCATAAATACCCCAACTGTGAAGGCTTTTAAGAAAGCAGTAGACCTATGTTGGGTGGCAGTATACCCCGAGTTCTGTTAAGCAGCTTTTGGGGTCAGATGCGATTTACTTATTGTTTCCACCTTACTCTGCCAGGGCTGATACTGCACAAAATTTCTGCCTTTCAGAAAAAGAAAATCACGCAGTGTTGGGAGCTACGGAAACGCGCCGACAACACAACTATCTGGACACACGATTGGCTCTAGCCAAACTGAACTGAACTGAACTGAACTAAACGCGTTGAAAGACCGAGGACACTGGATAAACAAGCATTTGAGGATGTAATGAAACAAATCAAAGTAATGTCAATAACAGTCACCACAATACAACACGTGACATAGCGTGTCCTGACCTTGAGGCTATTGTTTTATGTGCCGGATCTATGTACGTGACTAGAGCACTAATTTGAATTAGTCCCAAGTTGCTCAACGTCATTTCCCACTGGTAACGTCCTGTTGGTACATATTAGGACTTTCTGAAAAGAAAGTGTGGAGTCGTGGTTTTCACCAAACGTTGCAATATACCTGCATCATAAATGCTGAATCTAAGCCTACACGGGTCCTCAATGAACTTGAACAAATGTGGCGTATCAAGTGCGAGAACTGCAGTGAGTTACTAACCCATTTGTAAATAAAATTCCCTCAAAAATGTGGAAAAGGCGCGATAACACTCATCAGGATCATGCTTTCAGTGATTCATCATTGTGAATTGACACTCACTTGTGGGGTTGCTACGTAGCAATCCGAATCGAATCCCGACTGGATCCTCATCGGGATTTTATTGGGATTTGGTTGGGATGCCACAGTCTAAAGGTTGAGTTCGGATTGGGACATGAACCGCCCCTTTTAGCAAAGTCGGTTCAAAACCGCTCCGAAACCGACCGGTTTTCGGGCGATTTTTGGTCGGTTTTCGATCGGTTTTCGGTCAGTTTGTTTAGTAGCCATTCTACACAAATAAAAATTTTATTCATACGAAGCAAATTGACGACCGAAGTAATGTGCAATGCTCCGTTGGCGTTTTACTTGAATATTTGACACATATGTTTTGGTCTAATTCATCAAAATGTCCTGGAAATCCTGTAAGATTGGTTAGACCTTACTTCGCGGTTTCCTCAGTAAACGCGTGCTTCGGTTTTTTGTACTGCGGGGACCACTTGCCCGTTGCTCTAATGCTCGGCGCTATACGAATATGTTAACCAGAACGATATTCTCCACAACCCGTGAGAACGAGAAGGCGATTGGGAGATAGTGGACTAGCTGCCGAGTCCTCACTAGGCGTAATTGGGGGTGGTTCGAGTAATAACTCGCTCGATGCGGGTGACTGAACGGCTTGAGCAGGTGTAAGTTGGCCGGGTGGCTCGTGTAAGGTTGGTTAGACCTTACATGCTGTTTCCTTATTACGTACGTTCGCTAGTCCAATCCAACACGCTTGGACCACCTGTTCGTTACAGTGGTACTCTGCAGTATACCATCACGATCACCACGACATTGTTTCCCACAACCCACTATAGGTAGAAAGCGAGTGGTTAGTGTATATTGGAGAAGCGTGCGTGTAGCGTGCACGGGCAACGTTCAAGTGGCCACCACGCTTAGTGGCGCGAGTTCACATAAACACTGATGTGTGTTAAACAAATAATCAGGGTTGAATGCCACTACACTCGCATTCCATGACGGCATGCTTGAGATGGTCGATAGATACGG
This sequence comes from Fasciola hepatica, assembly GCA_948099385.1. Lineage (NCBI taxonomy): Eukaryota > Metazoa > Platyhelminthes > Trematoda > Plagiorchiida > Fasciolidae > Fasciola > Fasciola hepatica. The sequence goes on from CANUEZ040000105.1 coordinate 5,542,636, forward strand.
TGCCGTGTCGTCCGCTGATGTCTATGACAAATGTTTTTGCCCTACGTTGTACCACCCGGAACGGGCCAGTGTGTGGCGCTTGTGGTGGTGATCGAATGCCATCGACGCGAAGGAACACATGAGTAGCGGTTTCCAACGCAGTTGGGACATAACTTGTAGACTGTTGTTCGTGCGGCGGACTGGCCCTGAGCACTCGCATGTGCTGCGTAAGACGCTGAGCATAGTCGCCGTAGTCGAAAGTCACGGTTGGTGAGGGGGCTACCAACATAGAGTGCGGTGTTCGAGTGATTTGCTTGCTGGTGCTTTGAATACGAGTTTCACTTACGGTATGCCCGTAAAACGATGTTATTTTAATTATTTAATTGACCAAGGACATTCCTTCGCATTTATTCAGTTACAAAACTACACTTCGCTTGATATCACTGCTATTAATTTTTAATGGAATTGTTGGTGTACATTCCTGAAATGCACAATACAACCAGAAATTTTACTCTAACGTCTAATGCAGCCTACTTAATGCAACAATGAAGAAACAGAGACTATTACATTTAGTATGGCTTATCTCATCTAAGGGTGCATGACGTTTACGAATGAGAGTGTTTGTTGAAAATAGCACGGCACCACCATTGTGGTTACAGCCACAAGTTATCATATTTCAACGTCCATCCTTGTTCATAAATTGGTCTGAGATCGAATTATTGAGAATTTAGCATAATAATGAGAATGTATAGCACATGGGGCTACGAAATTTTATTTTATACCCAAATGACTATTAGTTAGGAAATGGTACCAAGTATCGGTTAATTACATCTCACTGTTCTCACGGTTAAACAATGCACAATACAAAATGCAGCTTTCCGGGTATTAGACGTATGCTCATCATAATTAGCTTTTGTTTAACCGTGGCATATTTGTTGGATTCATAGTTATTTGTATAGATAACTGTCGGATATAAATAACATATACTTATTGAGAAGAACCACATATTTTAAATCACCGACTCTTTGTTCATCATAAGATTTAATGTGAGGCTAAAGTAAATTAGAGACGTGCAGAAATTTCTATTCGCATGCATATCCAATTTGTACCTTCCCTTTTCTATTTTTAATGATCTGAATAGTACGTTTTGATAACAATGTTTACCACAGTGGAAAAAACAATAAACTCATGGGATGATAAATTGGATTGTATCGCCAATTTCTGCAGTGCTCTCATATAATCCTAAAAGTGAAAACGCCTGTGTTAAGGCTTGTTGTTTTTCATGGTCATAGGCGGTTCCAATTCCAGTCGTGGATGAACCCTCCATTGTTATGATGCCCGTGCAATATTTGACCAGTGAATAGAGATTAATTTGTCTACTCTTGAGTATACGACTAAAGTACTTTCTTGAGTGATTTATAGTACAGCCTTTTATTTCGGAGGTGCTATACGTATGCTTTTTACATTAAATAATATAGCCGTCTTAAGTCACATGAATCTGTCCGTTGAAAATAAGATTGGTCCGCTTAGCTGACATTCACCAAGAAGACCAAAACGGACCGCGGTAAACGGACTATTTGTTTTTGCTAATTCAGACTTAAAAATATCCGTATCTGCCGATTTATGTACTATTCATCCATGGGTTTACGGAATTTATTCACATCGGCGATACTGCGCTTAACAAAAATCCGCATACATCCTTTAGCGGAGTTGACTCCTGAGAGGTACACAAAGTCCTAATTTATTAAAAGTTTATTATGTTAGAAAAATTAGCTGGCATTATGTACAGTCAACTGCAGCGATGAGTTGTCATTCTTCCTCTTTGGTTTATGGTTTATTTGGCAGTTCCTGCAATATAATAAAAGAAACATAAGTAATTGTTGATAAAAAATGAACAGAATGAGGTGAATAACTTTAGTTATTTGAAATAGACAATTAAGTTTATTTGACGGGCGTTTAATGAACCAATAAGCTGATACCAACAAACTGTTTACCAAGTACTCCAATAGCAGCTATGGTTGACTTAATATGAAACACACAATTGCCAGACATTTATTCCGCTTACCGAAATCGAGGAGCATAGATATGTCCATACATTTATGGACAACATTTGGTTTGACTCAGTTCCTCCGTTAAGTACCTACGGTTATGCGCCAAGGTCCGTATGTGACTGCATTAGCTGCGCATTTTTGCTCAAGAAAAGATATGAGTTGTGTAAACGTCGTTTATTGGCTAACGCAGCTAACACAGACAACATTTTTCCCGGTTACAAATCAACCACTTGGCGTTCGTTGAAAGATGAAGCAATCAAACGTGGTCAGATGGCTCTTAGTTTTGACACCTTTTGACCCCGCTTGTGCTGGATGGGGAACTACAAATGGTATTATAAGAATCATGAAGTATAAGGCTACCCGTATTATGCCACTCTTTTTTGACAGAACAAGATGTGGTGCCGCAGGTAACGGAATCTCTTGTAATAAACACTAGAATTAATAAATGTTTGGTTTTAGTTAACCTTCCGTATTATCCCTGCAAAACAAAATCCATGCCAGCGTACCTGATAAACGGATGTATTGCATCCGGTAACGAGAAAGATAGCAAATTATACTATCTACCACACTCCCAAACGATGTGTCGTAGTAAGGCAGTAATTCACGATGCATTCACACAAACCATTCAGTGATGCAGGTATTCTATTTACCATACTTTCACCTGTGGAACTGAAAACGCTGTTGTTGCATGACATAACTCACTAGTGGATTCCTTTAGATCTGATAGCACGCCGGGCGTTGTTGGCGTTTGTGTAGGAAGCTGTAGTAGCTTGTGTGATGAACGGGGTTACGCGTTTGTCAATGTATCCTGCTGTAGAGCTCCGTCAATTCCGTCCGCAGGTGCTGGAAAACAACGGACAATATACAAGATGATCGTCTTCGAAAAACGCACGCATTTTTTCCGAAGATCCATAATTATATTACTTTAAATTTGCAACGGAACAAACCAGGCATTGCACAGCCCTGAGTATGCTCGCGAAATATACTTCATTTTTCCTACAGCACTTCTGGTTCGCATACTGTACAAAACGCTCTACAGCAAAAGTATTTGGATCATCTACCTATGAATTCTGATCAGGGGAATGACAATCCATCAACGCTCCTCTGACTATCTAAGACAGTCTTGAAAAGGTTGTTAGCGTTCTTTGACAGAGGTGCATTATACAGTAACACAAAGAAGCTAAAACTGATCATAGTATAGATTGAGTTTTCACCTTGGGGAAGCTCGTTCACGAATAAACCGTATGTACTACGGTTTATTCCTCAAGAAATCATACTATATTTACGAAAGTATTATCAGAGAAATAGGTTGCCTATTGGTAACTGAATACAAATGACAAACGTCGAATGTGTTCACCTTTTTTTCAATCTTCGTGCACTGAGAATGTAAAAATGTTGTTGTGTACTTGGAATAGCTTAAGCGTAGGGATCACAGTATGAACAAAAACATGTCCATCACTTTTAAAAAGGGGGATTGTAGCGACCGGATAAAAGAAAATTCGTGATGAGACGACAAAGCTAGAACACAACCAACCACGGAGCATGGAAAACCATCGACCAATAAAAAAGTCTCATGAAAACGTTATGCGATTTACTGTGATGTTTTTTCTCAGTTTTTATATTTCTGCAAACGTTTTGTTTTCGTCCATCTGTTTATATAACTTTCCACTCCTAAAATAGTTTGCTTAGCGAGCTGGTCGGAAACCAGGCGAACAATGACGTTAGGACCTGACTATTTTCCACATGGGCAGACTAACATCTGATTCTTTTAAAAGCGACTGATTGTTACCGTTTAGTGAGTTTCTCGATTTCTGAGTATAGTTAATATTAAATTGATCGCATGAACCAGATTGTTTACTCTTTTAGCACCGCAATCACCATAGTGATCATAAACAGGTCTCAAATGTTTTTCAATCGTTCCTGAAGGGATCCAAGAAACATCCACAAATGGCTCTGATTGAAACACAACTGGGATACTTTTGAACCGTTTTAAAAGGAAAACGCAGAGATCTACCGTTTATCAAGAAATTATTTTTTCTATGCACCTGATGGAGTGTTCATGAACTCTGAGATTTATTATCACCTGCTATGAATATGACATCAAATCGGTCCCAAAACCAACTTGGACGAATTCATACTATCGATTGTACATAGTTGTTTTGCTTATTGCAAGTTTTGAGGAAACGCATTGGGACAGCATCCGATAGCCAACGTGAAATAAGGAATTAATGTTCCAGCAAATAATGGAAAAATATATTTTTGTATTATATGTTATGATAAGCGAAGAACGGTGGCGAATTTTCGGTCCCACTCCGCATCCTTCGATGGCTGCAGTATGTCCTTTTTCGGAAATGACGAGGAGGAGAAAGAATATGCTGTGTGGCACTGAAGTGGTTATAGACGGCAAGTCACTTGCTCGCTATCTAAGTTGGATTGTCGGCTGAATAGACGCACTTGGGGTCGATATAATGTCAGAAGATAGTCGATCGCTTGGTAAGAAGTGTGGTTCTGTCATAAAATAATTATATCGGTGATACATGTCACAGTGAACAAAAAAATGGATGATGAAATTAGAACCTACATTCAAAGTGGTTTGAAGCGGAAAATACGGTAACTTTATGGTCCGAATGGAAGAGTGGCCAACCACAAGATGGCCGATCTATCAAAAAAGATAAGAAGAATTGACCAAATAAATTTAAGAACGAAAGCAGAATGAATATAAAGTCTGGCTGCTGAAATGGAACTTGGTACCAAAATGCAGAAAACGGAATAACAAGAACGACGTGCCACAGTGAGGTTATCATTTAGGTGTAAAAACTAGGACCTTACTGACACTGTAAATGAGGAACAATTGACAAAGCATGTTCATTATGGGTAATTAAATACATCTGAATAATGATTGCGGATGGCAGGCAGTTTGCACATCGGTGTATACCGTGAGCAGCAATTGGTAGATATATCCCAGTAGGTTACTAAGGGAACTAAATTTGAGAAAAGAAAATTTGACTCACCTTACTCGATGTCTGCAGTCCAAAATCCCCGTAACCGACGGAGGGGACGCTGAACCGGATAGATCTTTTTGGCGAGCAACGGCTAATCTCTGGCTCGGGTATTTGAGACGGCAGCAATGCATGAGGGCCAACAATCAACTGAACGCTTGCTCATCCGTCACCAACGTCCCTAAGTTTGTCCCATCCAGGGAAGTTTTCATGTATGTTATTTTATTGTTTAATTGCTCTGGGGATTCCATGGTAATGAGGTGTTTGAGTACCTATCTGATGCAGTCACCCACGTTCGGTCGGTCGATATTTCGTAACAAATACAACTGTAATGTTTTATCAATAATGAATTGACATTTATCCACATTTTATAAGAGCTGATATCATTCAACGGTTTACTAAGCGGCTAAAATTGCGCTGATTTCTCTACTGGAACACTCAAACCAGTCAGGTTGCTGGAACGTAAGGCCCGTATATTTTGATTTACTGAAGTGACACTTGTTAGTAGTAGTATTTTCTACACGTGATCTTCCTTTTAGTTCAGTTTACTCGAACGTCAACCTTGCAATTTTCTGCCTTGGTTTTTGGTAGCGACTCCGCAGTATCGTTGAGTCGAGGTAAGAAAGGAATAAGAGCATAAATAGGGAAGGAGCGGAAATAAAACTAATGAACGTAAGTTGCGAAGACAAGTGAAAAGCCTGAATGCAAATATGCCTCCGAGAGTAAGAAAATTAAAATAAAGAACCAAAAGATTTGGCGTAAAATTAATTAATCATAAATGTAGGCCGAACACTATCTCTTACGGATTTTATATTTCGCAACTGTTGCTTGCTAGGTGCTGAAGACTTCGATAGGTGGATGCATTTTTAGCTCTTGCTGTGGAACCTTTTTTTGAGGACTGATCGCTAACTAATGGTAAACTTATGACTAGTGCCTGAAACGAACATATAATCTCATACTTCAGATGCCGTAGTTTATGATATCATCTGATAGGGTAAACATAACACTTTTTTAAATAGTAAATGTGAGTTTCCGCGAGGACCTCTGCAATCATATGGAAATATCATCCACGGCTGGCCGCTTTGGGGACCATATGTCTCTTTTCGGCCGGACACGAGGCACGTTTCTATCAGTTTCACTGCCTAAGAATATCACTAGTTTTCTGCATGTAGGTCATGATGATTTTCTCGGTTAGAAATTCAACGGTCGGTTTTCGTAGCGATTCGTTGCTACAGCTACGTTTATGATGAAACTTCACTTTTAATAATGTATTACCGACGGTCTTATGTAATTTAACAGTGTGTGAGTTGTAGTTCTTTGATGACAACAAGCTGTCGCGCTCATTTTGGGATGAACCAACTTCCGGCCGTATCACATGTCTAGAGTTCAACATCCCCCGCCGCCACCGCATTTTCCTAGGTGGGTTTCACCAATTGGAACACCTGAAAACGAATTTTTTGTTGAACTAGCAAACCACTACTTTCATGAAAGCCAACTTTGGACCATGGAGAAGAAAAGCATATTTTCACCGTGAATAGTAAGCCCTTACAGCAAAATGTTCACATGGCAAACAGTAATATTTCCGGATGTTAAAAGATTTACAAAGCCTAACAAATGAAGTATGCTACTTAGGTCATGCTAGACTTCTCAAGTAGGGTCTACGAGACCTCCGATGGTCAGGTAAATTTAAGGACATGGCTAAGTGAGACAACCAATAGCCCTCTTGTTTCTTTATTATTTCCAAATACGACTCCCGCTAATCAATAGCAACCAAAGCCACTGCGCTCAGTGCATGGTTATTAGTTATTTGAACTGAATTGTTCCAAACCGATCTAGGGGCCAAGTATAGTACCAACATCGCAAATGGCACACCTCAGTTGGGGCCCATGGGAAGAGGATTGCCATTGGCTGGTGACGTAAAAGAATACGATCCAGGGCCGAATTCAGTGGCATGAATGCCCCATAACGTGTTTAGGGCGCTCTCGGTCCATGTAAACATAAATTACAGGAGCTTGCGATGAGGCAACCAAAATATGCTTGATACTTTTGATTGGTACTAAGACAACAAGAAAGTTATGGTACCAAATAATCAGACTGCAATATACAAAGATCGATCTGACGGACTGTTTTGCCAACTTCATCTTGTACTTAGTAAACTTTCCTCCAAAAGGAAACTCCGGGAAATATAATGCGACACCTAGAGGACTGCTGCCAGGTTTACCATTTCACATTGCTTGCCATTATAAAGTAAACGCCACCCCGGCTGCACGATGTTGGATCTCTTCTGTCGTTACATCAGATGTGATGTTTATTCTATTGGAAGGATAAAAGGTTCAAGCACTTCCCTAGTTGTGCAAAACAAGGGCAGTGGCTAGTATAATTACTCAAGAAAAACGAATAGCTATTAGCAAGGAAACCGAGTTTTCATTGCACACATTTTGCTTCACTGTGATTAGTTTAAACCTGTTTACAATAGCTACAAGACAATCAATTCCACGAGTAATCTTTCCAAAGCTCTAGATGGTCTCACTATTCTTGATTCTACCTCGCCATTTTCAAATCATTACACTCCAAAAATAAGATATTTGTATGATTCAGCTGAAGTTGCAATGCTGGAGTATAAGTTGCTGCTGCAGATTTATGATCTAGGAATATTACAACAAAACAGATTTCACTAATTTGGTTTCTGAGATAACCTTGGCTTCATATAATACATGATGTTGGCACGTATGCGACGGCTGGGCATGTAAACCTTATTGAGACAAGTGTCATGTGTTACCATTTACAATTGATCACTTGAACTCTAAAGTCAGACCAAGCGATAGCAACGAGCAAAAAACTCCACAATAAGTGTTGTAAGGGAAAACAATGTGATTTTCATCAGAAGAGGCAGGAGATTAGGTGTTACATAATATAGTTTATCATACAGTATTGACGCGCAACTCACCACGGAAATCCAGCACTGTACAACTGTTTCGTCCTTGTCAGGTTCGAATCCTAGTGGGAGCTTGGTGGATGTGCACTACTAACGATTCTCAGCTGGGGTGAAACAGCTGTACTCTGCTTCTATCAATTTTGACCGTCGCTTGAGCATTGGTATTGTATGATGATTAGTATAATCCATTACATTTGTTCCGTAACATAAAGTCCATTACTTTTCTTCACCCTAAAGATAATAATCTACACTTTTTCCAAGCCTTATTGGTCTTATTTACAGTTTACACCAATCGAAGAGTTTTCTATTTTACTGTTTACTTGAAATTCTCTGTGCTACTCGTTATCATGTGAACCCTCGAGAGCGTCATTTTAACCGAGAGCTATCTCTGGAGCTCTGAAGGGTCTTCAGTTAGTCCCACTTGCAGCCTGAGTATTTTCTAGTAATTTTCTCAGCTGAAAGACGTGGAAGTGTGGAACAAGTAGAACGTCTGAGAAGAAACTGGTCATTACATATATGGCATTGTTAGTGATAAAATTTCTCGAGTCATGTTTACAATGTACTTATTTTTTATTTTGTGCTAACGTTGACCGTGACAGTTACCTGTGTGGATATTACATTTTTACTGGTTTGTAGTGGATTCAACCAATGACTTTTTGATTTCGATCCCGGGGTTGGTTTCGGAAGGAGTACACCTAGTTTTTTTCGCTTTCGAGTCTCAGAAGCTCCGGCTGTACTTATACAGAAACTGAAGCTCATTACTCTTCCGTATAAGAGTTTGAAAGGAAAAGAGGGCAGTCAGGTTGTTCAATTAAACTAACAGGTTTGACGCCACAAAACTTCACAACTATTGCCCGTAAAGTGCATCAGAGATTATTTCTGAAAGATGGGAGAATGCGAAGGTTGCCGAAGGAGCAGTACAACCTGGTGGTTGTAAACAAAGAAAAACAGGAGTTCCTTTTAGAAATGTCAATCATAGTTGGAATATAGGTCTTTTCAATTTTTCCGATAGTAGAATGAGTGGCTTTGTTATGTGGTACATAAGTGGTGACGGCTGATAGTCTTTTTCTCTTACTTTCTAATGTGATAAAAGTGGTCCTATTAGTTACTATGTAAGCTAATTTATAGTTGTCTTCGAGAGAACACATTGTGAGCTGTGGGTTGGTGACAGCTCATCGGCAGTAGATTATTCTGAAGCTACTCAGAGTTTATCACCTGTATTCCTAGCTAGCATTCGTGTGATGAGGAGGCTACACAGGCTTTTTTGCGATACGCTCTATGATCATTGGCAATTTTAGAAGGCTTGTTTGAGATAAACTTTAATTCCAGTTCATGTTCCACATGTACAGCACCAAGGTGTGTATTTCACATCCTAGATTCGGCTGCAAAAATCGTTTCTTTTATTGTAGTGCTTGAGCTGAGCTGAGGTGTTTTGGCCATTTTATAATAACACCAAAGAAAACTGACGTTTATCCTAGGCTTGAAATGCGAATTTCGATTTACCGATTTCTGCAATGGTATTTTGCACCAGCTCAAATAACTCGTCTACGTTTATGCTTAGGTTCCTTACAACTATTAAGTTCTGATTCTACTCCTAATCGCTCAGACCAGTGAGCCGGTCCTTAATGGTTTTTGTAACGGAGGACAATGATCAAAGCTGTTCTAGTTTGTGAAAGTTTTTGCATCTGTTGCCATCAGAATATCATGTCAAATCCAGTTCTTTGGTTAGTGCGCGGCCAGTGACAAAAATAGGTTCCGAAATGACTAAATTCGTAGCATACTGGTTGCACACCATAGGAATCAGGCGGAAGAAAACATTGCTGCTGGTGCTGTGCTGCTTCAGATAATAGCTAGATTATATCTAGTTTTGCTTGTTCGGATGTAGGAGCACCTATTTTACATGCACGCTTCAGGCCATTTTGTCGTCCCTGGGGATACCCATGTCATTTGTTGTTTGGCCTGAGAACGAAGGATAATCGCCTCAAAAGGTATCCAAAGCTACATTTATTACAATACAGTGAGTTTGTCTTTGACAAGACTTCACGTGACTCTGTATGATAATGAGTAGTGGGTGATGCAATTTGAATTAGAAAAGATGTTTTTTCTTTCCTCAAACTCTGTGATGAAAGAACGCCCATAAGGTAGAGCTGTTCACTTGTATCCCAACAAACAATCACTGGCATTCCGATGAGCTACTCTAATAAAGTAAACCTCAAAAACTCATAGATTTATCAATGAAACCGTAATTAAAGTCAGTTTGTGGACGGTGAACGAGTGACATCTTAAGAAGCAAGGCGTAATGGAAATCTGCTTCTCTCAGTGGTTGTGCTGTATTCAAAACTCCAAGAGTCTCTTCATCATTTTTGGACACGTTAGATATTGCAATTACAGGAAAATATCCTATGCCAAAAACTTCACACGAGGTCTAGATATGAGCTAAACAGGCATGACATGAGAAGAAAACAATAATTCAGTTGATCTACCCAAATAATCGAGCAACAGGAGAAAAGATGGACTCAGAGGTGAACGACTGACTGCTAGTAGGCTTAGAGAAATTTCCTGGGGTGATACTTTTTCTAAGCTGGTTATCAAAGCTACACAACGACATTCTTCATATATCTTTGAACAGTTTACAAACCAAGTGTTTAAGTGCCAGGCCCGAAGCGAATTGACGGGGTCAACATTTATAAGCGCTTAATAACGGAACATCTTGATGAAATTAATTTCCACCGCATCACATGAAACAACATTTCAAAACAAGTATGCTGAACAAAGAATAACAATTATATTGTTCCAGTGGCTAATCTTGGTCGACTTATTTTCGGTTTATCGAGTTGCTTCGAAGATTAAATTATCTGCTCACGTTCAAACTGGTACATTTGACATGGCTCAGGGGTATGGAAAAGCCAACACCAGCACTGGCTTTGGTTGGCATTCTCTGCCTCCTTGGTTGGGATCCAAAGAATTACGATTGCCATTGGTTAGAGGCTTTGAGCAATGTGACTTGGCGTATATCTCACTGGTGCAAATACTCAGTGGTGTGTCCGTTTATATCCTGAGCGTCCTAAATGCACAAAGCTGTCCAGTAGAGGAAAAACATTTGCTCTCTTGACTCGCCGCTTGTTTTCTGTTCCACTTAATTCTCCCCGGTCTTCTTCCATATTATTAGGACTGTGGCAATATGCATGATTTCAAGCCAGTAAATTATACATATATCTTTGAATGATCCAAATGTTAACAGCCTTTGACCCCGGGCATGATTCGAGGGCAAGCATGGTGGTCACTCACGCTCTAGTACTGCATGTATACTACCAGCTGAGCAACGAGGCCACATTTGAATTATTTGAAAATTTAACGTGAAGTAGCCTAAAACCTACTTGAGGTGTAAAAATACTCATCCGCTTTGGAGATAAACCTGGAGATAAAAGTATTTACCAATAATAGCCTGTAACACAATTCTGCATTTGGTCATTTATAAACTTATAGTTCATAGTAAAATGTGTTGGCACCTTTGCAAATTATGGAAAATGAGCTTGTTCGACAAAATACGTTTTAAAACTCATTTTACGTGTTTTACCGGGTAAAAGGGTCACGTTTCCGTTATCGCCGTACCAACAAATCACTCTGTCTACAAAAACTATAATGATTTGTTGGTTGACTTTACTTTGGGTTACACCTGGGTGCGGAGGAGGCTATACGCCACTGATGATTTCTAATAAGAGCGAAACTCGAGTCTGGTGCCTTCGAGTGGAGGGTGGTCGGACGACTTGATGTGCGTGCGTGAAAGGTGCAGTCCAAAAGACAGTCGGCCTACAAATTATCATCGATCCCACACACTACTTGCAAGTAACTGGGATATATACATATATATATATATATCACTGATTACAATGGTATACTTTATTAAGAACAAGACGCTGGAGAGCGAACAATTGTTTTCAATGAATCCTATACGTGCTCTTACAATTCATATGGGTGAAGTAACATTGGAATACGTTAGCACGTATAGGATTCATTGAAAACAATTGTTCGCTCTCCAGCGTCTTGTTCTTAATGTGACCATGACTGTTGGGCTATTCAGACTATTCAGGTATACTTTATCTTTTGTATATATTAGATATTGCATATACAGCCAGTAACTCGGTCTGGAATTTTTGTATTCAGAAAACCTCCTCACGTGACACAAAATCTTGGAACGAGAGAACAAGTGTTCCCCAGAAATCTCACAAAATCTCCAGCGGTAACAAGACCGTTGAGCTTCATCAACCTGATTCAGATGTGCATCTGAGTTTGGATGATTCCGATGAGGACTGTCCCGTACTTCAACGAGCCACGGTACCGACCGATGATGACCGACTATCACCAACTGATCTGGCTAGAAGCAAACGGAACGTTTCGGAATGGTTGACTACGTGCGTAAACGATGAACTGGTAAACTGGGAGAAAATCGACATGATATCCGTGAGTTTCGTTTACTGAAATATGAATTACTATTATACTTACCAACACTTTCGGATGCGTTTTATTATTTTCAAACGTAAGCTATGTATATATTCGGCAAACTTCAGGCATTTATGGAATTTGGTTGCCTGACTGGAAATAAGTGGTCGTGGCTGCTGTGGTCCTGTGTTTACCCAAATTATTTAAAATTTATATCCATCTCCATCTTAACGTATGCAATGTATTCCTAGGGAAAAGCATCGTTTCTTTAGTATGGTTTATCCGTCCTTCTGTATGGCTACTATTTATTGACTAACAATGCATTCGGTTCTCTTCATTGTAGTATTCTTTTGCGTATTCTGTCTGCTAACTGCACCAAAATCGGCACATGACTGTGGTTATAAGCTGAGAGAGTATACTTATTCTCCTCAGCTCAGTTATGATGTTTTTCAAGGTGTTATTCTATTCCCATTTCTGGGTGTGCTGCCCATTCCGGTAATGCCATTTATTTTGAATGCGCCGACAATGCTGTTCTTCGATGTCCATAAAACGGAAACAAAATTTGGTTTCTCCGGAATACTTTAAATAAACTGCGTGTCTGATTCACTTCTCATTCTCTCTATCTTTTACCGTTCTCAAGTGTGTTGGTGAACTCTTCAATCTCCGGTGCGGATCACACTACCAAACTGAATTTGATAGCAACTCACGTATTTTTATCGATAACCAACATCTCTCTCAGACTTCTTTCTTTCGTAAATTACAAGTTATTGTGACTTACAACCTCAGTTAAACTGGGCACCTTGAAAGAGCTCATTAATGCTAGGGGACTTTCTTTACGACTATTCACGCTTGGAAATCTTAATTGATCCACCGTTTCATCGTAATTTTTCCTGCTTTAAAAGAGAAGAATGTGATCTTATTTGTGAAATTTCTTTGTCATTTTAGCAGCATTAATAGAGATATTCCTTCTAACTTCATCCTTAGCAAACATGTTAGTGCTCTCGATAAATTCACTCATGGGTTATTATTTACCACTTGCTTGAAATGCGAAAGACTTCATTCACGCACGTCAACATTTATAAACAACCCCATCTCTTACCTCGTCCGTCTACCTTTAGGCTACAAATAAGTAGTTAACGATCTTGGTGTTCTCTCTCAAATTGTATTCACTGCCGTATCTTGCTCCCAAGTCTTCCTCCCCAATGACCCCTCCGGATACTATTTTATTTGAATTTCACTGCAAATCTTGCATGCCTCGAACATTCACCCTCATTCGGGCGCACAAAAACAGTTTATTGAATACTGGACCATTATCTTCACCAACATGACGAAATCTGATCGCATTTCTGTGGAGTCCGTGTGGGACCAACTCAGTAAACAATTGGTGGGATTTTCCTCCAGTTTATGTCACAAGGATCAATACATCCTACTCAGTATTGATCCTCTATGGCTGCGTCGCATGAAGCTCAATTTACGCTTGGTATTTTCATGACTTCGCATTACTCAACGCTTGAAATTGCTCTTCTTCGGCTACCACTTTGAAAAGACGAAGTTTGATAAGTGTGCTCACTTGAAGACCTTGAAAAATCTCAAATTTACGATTCAGTTTGGTTTATTTCAAATAACCATCTAACACGCACCGGGTGCGGTGGATCTGGTTGTCGTTTTCCGGTAAAAAACTAATTCGTAGACTTACAGGTTAGGATTAGGAAAAGAGTAATGGGATAGCCATAGATGTTAGTATCAGGTAGACGAGGAAAACTTAAGTCTTAGAACAATGGTGAACAGGACCTATAGGTTTATCGCCAGTGGTACTTATCATTCAGTCAGTGTAAATTTTGGACCGCACTAGGGAAACTTAGAACGGTCTGTTTTGCAAAATACTTTGGTAAGAGTTTCCAAACTTTCTTCTTGACCTTGTAAAGTAACTCGAGTAGGACCTTAACTGAGTCGCATCTGAACTTCAATCTAGCTGATGTTGGCTGATTGGTTTAAAGCACTTGCTAACGACCTCGGATGTTCGATGTTTGAACCGCACCTCCGGCAGTCACATTGGTGGTGGACATTAACCTACCACCGTTCGGCTCGCCTCCTGACCTACTGAGATTTCATATGGCCCTCCACTTCAGGTCTCAGCATCTGATTGTCGACTACGCTTAGCGGTGCAGTGGCCATGAGGGTTATAACGTTATACTGCCCCCACTGCATTCACAAGCACGTATAGGAGCGCAAACTTCGATGCGTGTACACAACCTAACCATTGTGAACTCGTTTTTATTACTTGAACTTGACCATCTGAAAAGAAACAGTACTATGCTATTCCCTCTGTTTTCGATATTATATTTTTTAAACGAATTCAAACACTCTAATTTGTTTCCCTTTTGGAATTCGGTTTAGAAGAATATTCAAGGCAGCTTTAATATCAATCAGTTAGGGGAATGGAGGTTGGCTGACTCTCAAAAAAACTAATTCTCTCATCCAGTTCGAGTGAATCAATTCCGGTGGCTGTTGAAACTGCTATTTTTGATAAGGAACCAACTGCCACAAAAAAACTCTCAGGTTCTATAAATTTATGCGGAGGTCGTCAGGTAACTTGTAGGATAAGCATCAAGGACTGTATATCGATGATAAGAAGAGCCGGTGCTTCCCGTCTTCCTGATTGGCGTACAAATAAGACTACCATAAGCTGGTCGGAAACACTTAAAACTATGCCAGCAATTAGTGAAGAGTGGAGACCTTTTTGCTATTTCCCATGAAATCAGACCGACGGAGAATAAATACATAGATCTAGGGCCGAACCGTGTCACACGCTTGATGGTCAGAGCGAAAATTCTCCGTTTTACTGTGCCATTTGTAAGATTGCATGCAAGATTGCTGAAGGTTCATAATTTATAATGAGCTGTACTTGGTAAGTTTTGCACCATATTTCGTAACGTCCATGGTTTTTCACATCCGCACTGAATCAGACTTTTGTTTTGTTTTGGTTTGTTGGGCTTACGTTCGAGGTTTTGTGTACTATAACTTCCTTTAGATTTAGTGATTAGACCTCGGTCTACCTTTGTCCGTGGCGGTTACTGATATTGCTTTTTGGGGAGTCGTTTGTAAGTTGTGCACCTGTGAAAACATACTGTCAAGGTTTCTCGAATGAATTGAATACTAACGGCAGTGCCGATGGTGTCCACGTTTTATGTGGAGATCTATTTCACCATTCGGAAAATTTAGAAGTCGAGAACAAGTTCAGGAGGAGCCAAACCAAGTGCAACGCTCTGTTGGTGTTATTGTGTTTTCCGAGTTTTTCTATCGGCTACTCTTCCAGTAGTCAGACTCTGCAACCGGAACACGCGTTTTCTTTTACCTTATTCAGTCACTTCCCTTGATCCGTGCTCTGACTGGCCGGTCACTTTAAATCTGGTCATTTTTACACCTGGACAGCCAGGAGACGGCGTTTCCTGCCTAAGACCGTTGGTAATTCACATCGAATGTGGGTTTCTCTCCTGTTATTGTGCCATACATCACCGATGTAATTATTTTATCATTCCAGAACCACTACCACAAACTATTTACTGTAATATTTGACTGTCTTCTGACACCGTATCGACCTCGGATGTTTCCATTCGGGTGACAAGCTAAAGTAGATCACCAACAAATGATTTACCGTCACCTCCAAGCATTGTGCAAAACCTCCGTAACAGTTTCCACGGTAAAGGTCTGTACTCAAAAGTCAAATAGGAAATTAGTTTTAAACGACCTGGTTTCCAGTGAACAACTTCTTCATTTAAACAACAGTCAGTCTGTTTAAATGAAGAGTCTTTTTTCTCGTTTGTTGAAATAGGGAACGATTTGACCGTACATCTTCAAATCTTCATTTGTCGTACGAGGAAAGTGAGAACGAAGGGGTTTGTTTGAGGCTACCGAAGGTTTAAGTAAACTGGCAGTGATGAGTCTCAGACCCACAAACTCAGCAACCACACTTCCTGATGATAAGCTGTGCGTCATACTTGGTGGCTACAACGGCAAATCAGTATGATAGTATCATTTTATGGGCCCAACATTTTTTTGGTTTAAGTATAATGGTACCAAATATGAGGATATATTTTGATGATCATTTTCGTAATGTCAGACTTAGTTTTCTCAATAAAGTTTTCGAAAGGGCCGTATATCATAAATGTTATATAGCCCTCGTTAAGCGACTCATCAGGGTGCGCATAATAAAAAGATAATCTTCTTTTGAAACTGGTGAGAAATGGTCATAAATTCAGAATTTATTCAGCTCCATTTTAAAAGATACTACTTAATATGCTCTTATTATACTCATTATTTTCTTTTTTCTGTGAACATCGGATGGCAACCTTGTGATGAGTTCATTCATACCAAACGAGAGACGACTTAACCAAGGAGGTTCTTTTTATTCCAGGTAGCAAGTACTTTCACGGATTCGCAAAAAAAAGTAAATGGAAGGCGGAAAATTAAACATGATCCCGAACTTCGTATTCTTCTAGATAGTCTGGATGCAACACCGGATTTGGAAAAAGATATCAAGATTCAAAATAGCGGCAATTCGAGTCAACGCACACTGGCCGGACAGGAACACGAGATAGTTGAAGCATCTGATACGAATGACGAACCGCCACCGTGTCAAGCCCGACCTCAATCAAACAGCCTAATATCCGTGCGAACTAAAGATGGCACAGGAACAGGTAAGTTCTACGCAACACGAGAACTATCGTCCAAGTTAATTCTCGTCATCCGGTTCACAAGATTTTCTGACATCTGAGCTGGTTTGGCAGCTTGCAATTCTTTCGACAGTATCTGTTGTTTGATACGGCGAAGTTTGATGCCATTCCACATTCTGATCTCAGGTCAAGTGAGGCCAAAAGAAGGAGCTTCTAAATACATTGAACGTCATGTTCCAGTGCAATGTGAAGGGTGAAGGAACGTTTTACCTACTTCGGATTGAAAAAGCATTCGTAGTTACCTTAGAAAATAGAAGAAATATGGAACCAAAAAGGAGAATGAGTATGAGCAATTAAATCTTCGACAACCAAAAATAAGTTCGTTAGGGGACAGCTTCCTTGACGAGTGTAATCTATGTCGAGTGGTTGGATCATCAAAGAAACGCTGCATACCATAACTCATACCGTTCTAGAGAACGTCTTTGACATTTAATGATATATAATGCACATTATTCGGAAACCGTGTTCATGTAGAAATGTCTGTAGTATTCATGCGGATTTGTTACCATCTGTTATTGTAACTTATTTGCCGTTAAAAATGTTGACACTTCGATGTTACACAAATTTTACAGTCTAGAAACAATCATTTGCGCAACCTATCACTTTCAAAGCTACCAATTCCAATATTTGAACTCCTTCCTCCTTGACTCATTTCCGCTTCTCTTAATCTCAGCCGAAGCAGTTACGAACAAACAAGGATTTCTGATGCATGATCAGGCCGCAAGAATTATTCAGGGGTTTTGGCGTCGCCACAGACGCCGAAAACTGGCCGCTCAAGCGGCCCTGCGCCGGATGATGGCCGAGCAGAAACGGCGCCTGGATGAAACAGTTCGCTCTCAAGGGATGCCATTGCGTGCTGCGCAGGCCAGACAGAAGCAAATGAATGAGAGACGAGTTCTGGAAGAACATCGAAAAAGAATTAGGGTAGGAGATCAACCACAATATTTGTTTTATTGTGATAATCACTTATTATGGGCAATACGTAAAAAGAAAAGGACCGGTTGCATAAACGGATTAACAAACAAACCAACCAAAGAGAAAACTGTTTTTCATTTTTTAGTTAGATGACTGTGCAAGTCTGTGTAGTGAGATGTCAACAAAAATATAAATGTTAGAATGTATGAGAACCTTTCACGGAGTGCATAAATGAAATGACCAGAAGGCACTGTGCATCAGTCTCTGTTGTTTCACTGGGACCGGCCAGAACTATTTTGCCAAGAAGACATTTAGGGGTCCAAAAATCCAAATCATTCCACGTAATTTGAAGGAAATAGCACTGGAAGTGAGTCATATAAGACTAGTGTGAGATTATATTTCTATTAAAAGAAGTGACTGATAATGAAGTATAACAGCTCAAGTCACCATTGAATGCTATGGATGTCCTGTACAGTTGTTACGGCCTCGTTCGGAGTCATCAACAATGCACATCCATCGAGCCTTGATTGGGACCTGAATACGCTGACAGCGCGACCAGCTCTACTTTCATTGATCAAGTAACCAAGATCTACATGGTATTTATAACTCATTATCTCCGTTTCACTTAAGTCCTTACGGAAAATGCATTCATCAAAGAACTCAATTCCTGAACTGGTGAGCGGGTTTTATCGATGGAATCCAGTGATGGATGGGCGTTATATCACATTGTGTTGATTCGAAACAATTCGTTGAGAGCCATCTCACATTATCTGATGATAAGGCGTGTTTGACTCACTATCATACAATCGAAATTGGGAGCTCGACAGAAACTATTCATAACCAGCCGGGTGAAATAGCTGCGAAGAGCATCCTTAGCTTTCCGTCATGAAGTGAGCATTCATACCGACAGATGAGTCATTTCACAAGGGATCGTATATGTGCAGTTTTGGTGTGAGCTATGGTGGTTTTCGCGGCTCTTTTTCTAGGATTCACATCTTAAGATTAACAGTGGGGGTTCAATAAGCATGCTGTAGGGTTTACCAAGGCCCACCGGTACAAAATCGTTTTTCGAGTGCAAAACGTTTCAGTACAGTGGAGACAGTCGTAGGAAGTTTGAGTAGGCATTTTTTTCGTATCTTAGAATTTAGATGTAAGAAAGAACGAGTTTTGGGCTAATGAATTCCCAGTCCTGCGAGATGCTACTCAAGTTACTGGATACAGTTTCGGAACGTTTTGCTCTGAATGGTGTCTACGTTATGAGTACCCTGACGTGTGATTCTGAATTTCACTTTTTTTACAAAATTCCGGGGAACTAAACTCAAACTGTGCCAATAAGCGAATCTCTGACCAGAGAGCTCCATTAGGCTGTAGAAAAGAAATGGAGGAGGTAGATTCAGTACAATTACCAAATTTCTTTGTTCTAAATAGAAAAGCATGGAAAAACATGACGCCGCTCATTGAAGACATATACACTTGTTATGTAGCAAACAGACTACTTTCACTTGTCTATGTGTATAAACAGGGACATGTTTCTTCACTTCAATGCGGCGAACGATAAGCTTTCTAAAAGTATGTAAACGTCTTTGTATATTCGCGTGAAGTGATTAGGAAGTGAGTATTTTTAGGAAAATTTTTTCAGGTGTAAGCTCAGTTATAAAATATAGTCAATACTGGCTATTTGAAAAGTATGCAGCGAAGAAAAACTACCGGATTTCTCATTGCAGTGCTTGCTCAGTGAAATGGATCCTAATAATAATGAAGAAAGCCTCAAATGTCCCGCCTAGTCCGACACACTGGTGAGACGACGGTGACTGAGTTATCCCTCAGCAGCAGCGATAGATTTATCCCTGCGGTTCATACCTGGATTGCGTTACTGCCGATGAGAGAGGGTACAAAGAACAAGCATCTTTGTGAAACCCCTGTAGTTTGGTGGGAAGATCAAATCAAAGTGTTTGAAGTAAATATCTGCAATTTTAGTTTGCCGGTTGTCCTGAAAGTTAATAGTATGATGCAGGCTGTATAGGATTACCCTAGTTAATTATAATTGGGAAAATCGAAAAAAGTCAAGGTCTGAGAATGATACAACCAAATCATCATAAAACAAAAGGGATCTCCCGAACAGTGACCATTAGAGCTGGCCATGTGCAAAAACGTGGAGCAGGTTTACTGGGATTGTATGATTCAGAATTTAATATGCGGGAATTGTTCTTATACTATTAATTATTTAATCATAGTTTCCTTTCCAAGTGCGCTTTATCTTCTCATATAAAGAGCTACTGCATTGTGGGTGTACCACGAGTGATACGCTGAGTTTGATTAAAAACGGGATCAACTGTGGCGAAGATTAGTAAATAATCGACCACTCTGTTTTCAAAGACCCAACAGCGGTGACTAGTTTCTAACACAGGGGCTAGGATAGATTCCAGATTAAAAATCGTTCGAAGCTTCAAGACCGTAATCGATGAAATTTTACTAATCAATCGTGGTCCTGACATATAACCTATTGCACTGGCTGCGCGAACAGTTACATATTCTGTGTATTTTTCTAAATCCTACAAATTGTGGGGAATTGTCCCGAATAATAGCAAAAAAAGCAAAACAGTTTTGCTCCCGTTGCCTCCTTTGCTCGCTATGAGAGTGTGTATTTATGATAATTTATCCTGCCTTTGGAAACAGGCGCTACGGGCCAAAAGTACAAATCTGAACTTGCCTGAGGCGGAATTCACGGCAATAAATGAAACGCAATTGGTCAAGGACAGCCGACCGGCATACGGAACAAAAGAAATCCTTAGTAAGCCCGCCTCACCAATGATTACGCCAAGACAGGCCAGGTATTCAGGAGCATCAAACAGATCGATTACTTTACGGAAAGAACCTACGGTGAGTCCCGTTTTACCATATTTTTGACTGGCCATAGCTTCCTATTCTCCCGTATTCATCATCCACGCAATTCGAGTTCGGGTTTATACAAATATTTCACCTACGCACAATAAAATAATTCAGAATTGTATTTTATCTAAAAAATTGTAACCTCAAAATCCTGTTCGGAAATGGTTCTTCTCAGATTGTGGTTATTAGCTGTTAGCTTTGTCATTAGGAAAACGGTTTGATCTGGAGTATTCAAACAATGTTTATCGAGGCGAAAATCCAAATGAGCTCGGAGCTTTTTTAAAACGATTCAAAGGGTAGTATATTGGCGTTTTATAAGGGATTTTAACTGGTTTAGTGCGAATTTATCCTAAGTAGGACAGTAGTACAAGTAGGAAACAGGTCAAGTACATCGTTCATGAAGATTGGATGTTGAGTAACCATAGAGAAGACATTTCTTGTTTATTATTGAACAGCCATGAGCAATTCTGTTGCAACAGCTATTGTAACGTAAGAACATCACTGTACACGACAGAATATGAGATGGCCTTGGTATACGGTTCAAACGCTGCCGGTGAAAACTCGAGAGGACATGTTTTGTTTAACTTTTTCGTGTCTCTCTAGTGGTGGTGGGGAAACTAGATAAATAATGCTGCATGGTATCAAGTACCGGTTGTCACTGGTGGGATGAGTCACTTGTCCTATACAGGTTACATGGATTAGGAAATACAGTGTACATACACCGTGTACACTTCTCATCCAGGTGGGTCAATACAAATGGTAGATCAAGGCAACTTATCTGTGACGTGAAGGAAAGTGAGCGTTTTCATGCGAATAGTGTGACGCTTTCGAGGTGTGGCGCGGGTGATCTGTCAAGTGGATAGTTGAAGACACTGAACACTTTGGCCAGGCTGACAATGATTAGTTTGTTTACTTTCTAAAATAATCAGTTCCTCCGAATTTCTCATTGGCTGAGCATTCAGTCCAATCTGCCACAAGGTAGTACTCCTCATACTGTGACTGGTTACACAATAAAATGTCCTACTTTCGTAGTCGAAAAGAGCAGAAGAAGGGTTTACATCTCATGTCATATGTCTCCGTTCTTTTCTGATGGACAAGTATTGTGATGTATTCTAATGGATTTTGCTCAGTAGTGATTTTTAAAGATAGCCTAAATAAGATGAAATTTGAAACGCGCCCCGTACGATAAGGTAGTAAATCAACTTTTGTTCGAACACTACAATCAGTAATTTTGATAAGACGCAAATTTCTAAACTAAACCTGCCGCAAAATCCTCTCGTATCGTTTTTAATATGGGGTAACATTGATTCTTTGGAGGGAAATGACCAATTGACCATACTCTAAGCAAAACTGTGCCAAATTTTCTCTCTTTAGATTGACCAGGAAAAGTCAAGTGCTACTCCGAACCACGGGACGAATTGTGATGAGACAGACCATAACCTAGCGGAATGTGCCGAAGATCAGTTTGAAATACAGAGTCATGGTCGGTCCACAATGGATGAAATCATCCAAGATTTGGGACGTCTGGGCTCTGTGGACGAGGTTGATCCGGATGATTTGAACATCAAACACTCCGAAGCAAATCGGATAATAACTCCATTGACTGATTTACAGGCCGAATCCAATTCAAAGGGCTGGTCAGAAATGTGTGAGTATTTAGTGAGAAATTTGAGAAGCACCCTGTCTGCTGCGTGGAAAAGCAACAGAAGAGGAACATATCCTGCTACATTGTATTCTAGAAATTTTTGAATAGAAAAAAGTCCAAAATCTTTCCAAAGATAGACTTGATCGTTATCAAGATAGACTTTGAAATAGATATCATTTGATACAGGTTTTCACATGACTACTCTTAAGTAACCGTATTCGAATAGCTTTTTAATACAAACTCTAAAACAGGAAGCGGATGGGTTCAATCGGTGGCTAATAAATTTCGTTTCCTAAATCGACAATAACAAATCACTAATGTGGATGTAAGTTCAGACAACTAGGGAAGTTTTTTGCATTACCCTGCCTATTGTTCTTCCGGCTGTAGTAACGCCATCACCATTAAGGTGGGCTTATGGTTAAATAGTGTTCCGTTCAGTGGAGACTTGATCCAGAAGCACTCAGAAAACAGAACAACCATGATAAGAATGCAAACATGTAATTTAAGTTGGGCGTAGCAAGTTACATCACTGCACAGCACAAACAAACCTTGTATTTCTGATTCCTGCTAAAACGTCATGAGAATCTAGATCCCGATCAATTTTCCAAAAAATGTCCTCTCAAAGAAAACAATGTTGTACTCAGGTTCATAGAGAAACAAGATATTTCGTCTAACCATATGCGGTGGTGTGAGAAATCATGTTCAGGGATGTATCTTTAACACCGATTATTTTGCAGTCAGCCTTCCGTTCAACCAATTTGCCGCTCCCATAAAACTGAAAGGTACAACCAGAAGGTATCGAATTCATTGAATACTGTCCCACTTAGTGCTAGATTTCTGCATCCTGCAGCAAAATTAGTGGAATTCTCGCAAAAAAGCAAATAGCTATTAAAAAAATTCCAACATCATATCAGTGCTGCATAGGAATGCTGTCAAATCTCACCAAAACGGTACTGGATCCAACCCTTTTCTGTAGCAGTTTTATATTCCATCAATAAAATTTCATATTCAAATTGTGTTTTTACATGAAGAAATCGTTTTTCATTCGCCTACAATATAGACGGTCGTTGCTGAGACTGAATTCTGGAAACAACAATGATGTGGAACTTCCTGAGACTCAAGTAACAAAACACTAAGTGTAAAATCCAAGAACGCGGTTTTTCATAGATAGCTCTTGTCATTCCTCCTTCGTTTTCGGTCCATACAATTCATGTTCTCAATAACTCAGATCCGGTACGCGGCAACTTACATAACATGACCCAATGAAATGTGCGTATACCTTGATTTTCCCTGTTTTAGTTCATGAAATTCATCGAGTACTATCCGAGCCTGATGAAGTCGATCAATACTCGTACAAGACGAACGACCGTTCTTCAAGCAGACGGTCTGAGACCCCTCGTGTAAAAGAAATTTTCCCCACTTCCGGTATTCTACGACCAATGACTGTTGACTTAGGTATCCACAAAATGCGCAAAACTGCAAATGTGTCTGACCCACCGACTCTTCTGACCAAAAGAAATGTACAAGAACATAACAGGTGAGCGTGATGCTGACTTAAGTTGAAAAAACACTGACCATTCAATGAATTAAATAGCCATTGTTTTATTTGTTCGTCTGCATACCTACAAAACAAACTGCCACATGAATACCGATTACACTATAGTTTCATGAGTTGACTTGTGGTGGTTTTGTCCTATTCATATGAAAGTCGAGAAACCCCGTTTGGACCAATCTGTGTTCATTTGTTCAATATACCTTCAAATCAGTATCCAGGCATTTCCGTACACAAACAAATGCACAATGCGCGTATGAATCATTTCAGCACAGTCATGGAATTTGATTATCGCAGCATGCATGTCTCTCGCGTATGATCTGCTCTCTTTCGTCAGTTAACTGCAGGACAACAATAGCTCCAAATCCGTGATTAATCGACAAAAAAGGAACAATTTGAATCAAACACGAATGCAGTATACCCAAACTTTCACAAGATGATCAGCGGTGGTCGAGTGCTTCAAGTTCTTCGCAGCCACATCATAGGTAAATGTGGCAGACA
Organism: Fasciola hepatica; assembly: GCA_948099385.1. Taxonomy (NCBI): domain Eukaryota; kingdom Metazoa; phylum Platyhelminthes; class Trematoda; order Plagiorchiida; family Fasciolidae; genus Fasciola; species Fasciola hepatica. The sequence goes on from CANUEZ040000105.1 coordinate 5,567,275, forward strand.
AGATTTTGCCTTTGCCTCGATCAGCACAACATCTGAGCTATTTTGGTCTCTTGTCGTTTTCTAGTCTTGCTCCGAATTCATGAATATCTTCCGGTTACTTACGACCAGTCACTTTGCCCATAAAACGGGCACTTCTGTAAGTAGGCACCTCCGGAAGTGGTTTATCGGTTAAATAATCTCTACTGGATGAACTTACGAGTGGAGTACCTGGGTTTCCTCTAAACGGGGAGAGAATCAATTGCAGTTTAGTTCAGTTCAGTACGAAAAGATTAAGATGTGGACTGAAATCAGTATCAGTTTGGCAGTCCCCATCCCAAGGGATGCTTTGCCGTTTACGTTCCACTTGCTCAATTAGATGCAAGAAGCTAAAGATTTAATCCGAAAATTTGATCGATAATAAAGCACTAACGAAGACATGTTAAGAACCACAATCGGCCTTCACGCGGCAGACCCGGAGAAATTCCTTCACCGGCAATTTGCCGTCCTGGGTTAACATCCCAATGTCTTGTTGGTTGTCTGTTGAGTCCAAGACTCGGGTTCTTGAAGAAAAACTCCTTCTATGGTGTAGGAAGCAGCGAAACATGCTTCGACCAGATACTTTGGAAATCTTTCATCCTTGTGATTCTCTGACTCGTGGTTAGTGATTCTCATTGATGATGCACTGGGCTCCTGAGGTTATGACTGAGCCCTTACACTGCGCTCAAATATAACCGAAAAATACAAAAGGAAAACATAAATATAGAACATTACCCACACAAGAATAAACTGTTGAGATTGCTGAGTCATGAAGTAAACATTCACTTGGGATTCAGCACATCTCATCTGATGGTGACATAAGGGCAAAGATCCGCACTTCATCGTATTGCTCAGTTGTATTGAATAAGAATTTGTTACGATATTTACCCATCCAGCTGCAAGTCACACGGATGCTGCTCGTTGCAAAAGAAACGTGCTGGAATGAGGCCAAGCAAATGAGTCGGCCGTTTCACCTGGCAGTTTTCTGTCCCGATAAAAACAATATCTTCCAAACTAAGCTCTAAATTTTTGCTTAGATCCTACATCACGATTAAACGCTTTCTTATTGTGCGATGGCCCATTCGGTTGGACACTTGTATCGAGAGAAATATTTTTATTTATCCTTTCAGACAAATTACTACGCTGTCCAGCGAACGTCGAGCTGCGAAGCAAGAACTGGATAATAATATCCAGTTAACGCGATCAACACTGGCAAGAATAGTACCTCGATCGAATCACCCGGAACAAAATTATTTCAATCAAACTTGTCCGACACGAAAACCGACAGCAACGACAAGAACGATGACGACGAAAACACTCAGACAATCGAATGCAGCCTCATGTCGGAATGAGGTGGCATTGGGCGGACTCGATCGCTCTGGGTATTATCAAAACGCGAATGTGGTCTGGGATCAGATGGGCGAATCATTTCACAGTGTGCTCTCTCACGCATACACCGACCCAGCGTACACAGCACAGGTTTGTAGAAAGCTGAAGTACTAGAGATTTATCTATGTTTGATTTGAAATTAGGCAGTTTTCAGTCATTGCTTGATGTCACAAACATGTATACAGTTAGACTGCACTACTAAAACAAGCCAATTAGATTGGAACCGATTTCGAGCAATGTCGGATTTAGTTTGATAAAAAGAACCATTGACTTCTTGGTCAATTATTCCGGTTGTGTTCAGTATCTCGTAAAAAACAAAGATCAAATGAATAATGATATCATCAAACCTGAATAATCTTGGGAAGAGGTAAAAAAGCAAAGAGCATGATTCGAAAATTCGATTGACAATTTCTAAATACATGTTTGCGCTTGAATGCATATAAAGGCACATACTCCAGCGCCAAAGACCTACTTCACTATTGAGGATTGCCGGAAACATGGCCCTGAGGCTTAAAATAGACACTCGCATGAGTTCCCAATGGGTCAAATGCGGTCACGAGCTGGGTGACGGCAAGTTAGTGTTTATCACTCAAAGCAACCACCGACGCCGCTAAGGTGATCAATGCACAAGTCACTCGTTCACCCCCGACTAGTACGGTGACATGTGGTCAGAGTCTCCTTGTGCATCACGCGGTTTGATGAAAGTTTTATTAGCTAACGATTGAGTCACATCCAGTCGCTAGTCGTATGAGCTGGCAAACGGCAGTTACATAACATTGTGAATATCTTACTGCAGATGAAGATTTTGGTTGGTGGTTATAACCGATATACTTTTCACCTTTGAAACACACCTCGTACTATTTCCGTCGTGGGTGACTCAGATCAGTCGTTGTTATGAACCACACTATTGATTTGGGTACACGCGTTTTTTCACTTAGGATATCAAATTTGGTGCTTGTTTGATCGTGTGCTAAGTAATTTCAAATGGTCACTTTCTAGATGTTGCCAGCAGAAGAGCAGATCGAATGCTTGTTCATTGGACTTCATGGGTTCAGGTGCAGATCAAAGGTCAACAACAGAAAGCTCATTCCAGGGCGAGATCACCTTGATGTGATGTTTTGGTCAGTGTGCCCGTGAGATACAGAGCATAATGCAGAGTAATTTTTTCGAGTCGGAGATGTGATAATTGGAAGAAAGCCGGTCAAAGTTTAGTAGTTCGTTCAAACAAACGTCATTCTCCCAACGAGGATATACAAGCAAATAAAAGAGCAGTCAGCCTCAAGTCCACGGGATGCTTCATTGCCTAGGTTTTAATTGATTCACAACTCGCTTTGCTCGTACCGGCAAGAATGTTTCGCAGTATTCAGCCCAAGAATTTGTGGAAATCCGATTACAGTTTATTCGTTTTAGAACCAACCTCTAACTGAGGGTGTGGTTCAAAAAGGGCTTCATCTCCACACAAAAACAATACGTAGATCTTTGTTAGGAAGAAACTCTGCGACACCTAAAATGTGCAGGCCAAATCCTGTGCATTGAGTAAAGACTGAAGTGAGCAGCAAATGTTCCTAGATAATACATTTCTGTGTTAATCACCGTCTCATCGAAATAAAGGAATTTACCCTCTATGATCATTTTACCCCACTTTACGAGGTCAGAACTACTTCTACTCAGACAGAATATTGGATCTTCTACTCGATCTGATTTAACAGATAATTTATATCAGGGAATTTCCTTTCGACCCAGAAAACGCATCCGTGCTGGCTGACAGGCTGCTCTTAACTGCACCCCTCCAGCGAAGATATCCGTTGCGTCTATGTTCAGTACCTACATGTGTTCTCTGTTCGCGAACATGTCGGATCTAACCCTTGCTGTTCGTTCTCGTATTCATGTTCATACGTATGGGATTTGCACAAAAGAATCGTAGCTTAACCCAAATATTGCTGACTCACTGGTGTCAATAAATGGCTTTGAACTGTTCCAGCAGCAAAAAGACTGGTAGCGGGGTGGTAACATTTGTCAACTCCAACTGATGTGGTATGTCTGAAATTGTTGATTCATACTCAATGAACAGCACTAATTTTTTAGTTATGCAATGCCAACCTAGATTTGCTCTCTACAGGAGTACCATCATAACAAACTTCCATGTGGCTTCGTTTTCCACACAGAACGTTATTTCATCTTTCCCTGAATCTATTTATCGTCTTTTGTTTCTTCGTTAGGTAACAATTTACACATCATAGTTGGCGATTTCATTCATGCTTCAACCCAACCTCCCCCACCATTGCATTTGACTCAACTGACCTTTGTGTTTCTCCAACCCGAGGAAACTCTATTTCAGACAGAATTATCACCAATCATCCTGATTCATTCTCTTTAAAGCTGTATGCACCTGTCTCAACCAAATATCATTGTCTGCTTCTGTTGAGGCCTAAGGTATACTCCCGGTCTGCTTTCCACTCTTTTAGGCAAAGCAGCCAAATCAAAATCCGTCTCCAAAGTTTTTCACGTGACAACATCCTTCTCCCACAAAAATCTCTTTCTCATATATCTTTCTGGCTTTTTTCGAATCGTCGCTAAGTGGCGAGGTCGAACTTTTTGTAGGGACGGTCAATTTAATTTCCGACACATGCTGCCCACCTTCGTTCTGTACAACGGCCGTGCCACTTCTCCAACGCTGAAATCCTTAAGAAGACAAAAGAAATATTTCTATAAAGCCCAGAATAATTCGGAAGTAAGATACATTTCTCTGTTAATAAAGAAAGAAGTTGGACGCATTGACTCGCTGTATGCTAGTAAACTCCTAAGCAGCTATAACTGTAACCAACTGTGGCTGGGCATTTGGCTGCTATGTGGAAAGAAAAGGAAACAAGTGCAGTTTGCTACAGACGTTGATAGTAACAACAGTGCATTCATCCACCCATTAAGTGACTCTCCGATTTCATTCATTCCATAAGATGGCTTGCAGATAACCCCGTTCTGTACAGAAGAAGCATTTAGGCTTCTTTGTACTTTCAAAATACTCTCAGGCACCGGTCCTGATGGTCTATCATCATCACTTTTGCAACATGGTACCGTTGCCCTTACGAATATATTGACTTCTCTCTTGAACAAATCTTTGTGCTCGTATTCTATTCGAGACTGTTGGAGACCAGTCACTATTATTCCCGTACCCAAACGTTGTAATTCTGATGTCAAAGCTAAACGCTTTCGTTCCATTGCTCTAACCTCATATGATCTCAAACTTACAGAGCGTGCCATTCTCAAACACTTGAATTCCTCTATAAACTCTCCCGATGAATCCTTACAGTTTGTCCATGAATCGAACAAGTCCACTGTGGATGCTATCGCTTCCTTAGTCCACCAAACAATCAAATCCTTACATAGATCAACGAAGTCTGTGAAACGCGCTTTTCAGGACTACTCATCCGCTTTTGTTTCTATTCCATGGTTTCTCCCCCTTCGTAAACTGAAAGCTTCCGAGTGTCCCACAGCCTTACCAACATGGTAGTCTGATTACTTCACCAACAGAACTCAGTGCACACGACTAGGTTTTAAAACGTCCAAACCCTCGGTGAACAATTCAGGGGTGCTTCAGGAAGTTGTCCTTCCCTCATGTTTATCTTCCACCTATAATAATGATCTTTCATCCAGCTTTCCTGCACATTTATTTACATTCGCCGATGATGAGGTCTTTTGTCAAGCTGTTTCTTTAACCCATCGGCCTTATTCTTGCGATCCGTCTATCATTTCCACAAAACCACTAGCTAGAGTGGATTCCGTCGAATACTCAGGAACCACTATTGATACGAATTTGAAGTGGTCATCTCACGCTTCAACTTGTGTGAAGAAACTACACTGGCTATCTTACCTAATCTGAAAACTTGGGCATTCTCATGTTCAACAGAGTGCTATTCCCCTTTTTGTTTATCAATATGTTTTTCCTGTTCCACCTTTCTGTTACCCTGTTGTTTTTGCTGCTCTACTAAGGAAACATTTTAAAATTCATCGTCGAGGTCTATCTATTATCAGTCGGGTAACTATCATAATCTTAACTGAACCATCTGTTAAGCTGTGCGAACTACATCTGGCCACATGTGAGAAGTTCGTTCATAAAATCCATGTACATAGTACTCACCCTTTATACAGTGATCTGTCCAAATATCACTTTCTCGCTTCTACACGTTCCCCCTTTAGATCCATACTCTCTCCTAATAACATCTACAAAAACTTATCTGTTTTATATTTGGCCCGAATCCACACAAACTGGCCACGAGGATTGACATAATTTCTTGTCAGTTTCGACATATAACCGTTTTATTTTCACGCCATTGATTCGGTGATGTGCCAAGTGTAAATCTTTTTTGACTGAAATGCGAAAGTTTGTCTGATCAAAAGTCTGACCAAATACAAAACATAAATCATAGAATTTTCGAAAACGAAAAACTTTTCTAATTGTGAAATTTCTTCGTGGGATTGGGGTAATCTTAGAAAAAGCCTTATCCTAGTAGATAGTGGTTATCAGAAGCAATTAAGTCTTACCATTTGATCAGTGACTAATTACCTGGCACCAGCACCACTATGATTATCAGTTGCCAGTCAAAAGAAGGTTTTCCAGAATCCTGGTCATTGCTAGCAGATGACACGAAGTCTGTCCGTGTTTTGGCATCGATGTCTTTGCACCATCACTCAAATGTTAGGAGGAAATCTCCGAGTCAAAAACGCGCTAAATGTAAAATGTTGACACATATATTGAAAAGATCTGACAATTGGCTTCATTTCACTCAGTCCCCAAAATACGATCATAATCCACAGACGTTTGGCTAGTAATCAGAAATGTGTGCGAATGCTATCAACCACCTATGGGCACGATGAACGTGACAGAGTAACCCACCAGGAATTGTGGGGAGGGTGAAGCGGTGCATAGGTGGACGTCGGATGTTCGGCCAGATCAGAGCACTGTTGATCAGTGATGAGAGGCATGGCAAATGTTATGTTGAACGAGGGAGTGGGGCGTCAGTATTGGAACAACCGGTTGATTTCATACATAAAGACGAGCAATGTGAAACACAGCATTTGGTCTAGAGCATGCAGTCATCCGACTGTCACATTGGTCACTAATCCCGTTATTGAACACAATATAAGCAATGCTGAGGTTGTGTCGATTATGGGATACGAGGGGCGATCAAACAATTACGCACAAGATTGCACCAATTAGGACGTGTTGCTCATGACTTCAGATGGATTCTTCTATTATGCACCGTCTTCCGAGGATATTAACTGTTTTAAAGTGGTTAGAAGTGGTAAGTAGTATGTGATCACCTATACCTATCCAGACTCATGGACGTAATCCCGATATAAAAATGAAAAATGTTGATTCAATTCTTAACCTCAACGTCAATGTAACAATGCCAATGTTGGATAGTGAAGCCAACGCTTGTCAGTCGGTCAACTGGAAATTGAGGAACAGGCATGTACAAGCCTGAAAAATGTTAATTTTGCTGTGTTTATTTCACACAAAGTGGCATTCACGTCAGAAGCGGATAAGCGGAAATAAAACTAGCAAATGTTTCATCAAAATTTAGGATATTCTGCTCACATGCTCAGAGGCGTGGAACTTATCAAAGCCAAGTGTCCAATCTTCACATTAACCCTAACAGTGAAACGCAAGCCTCCTATATATTGGTTCACTATTCATTGCACATTAGGAATCCCAGTTTAGGATAAAATGCAGAACCTTAGCAAGTTTCTAGTGAGTGTAGAACATGAATTTGGCATGGTAAAGTTCCAGCAACCCTCAAAATTTGCTTTTATCTCAAAAAGTAATCGAAGTTTCCTGTTTCTTGTGCTTTTATTCACTACGTCACAAAGTTACCCGCCAAGAATGATGTCACCGTGAATACACTACAAATGCAATTGGAACAGCAGAGTTTTCTGGTGCAGCGTCTTCAAACAACAATAGATCAACAGCGTGAACTATCAACTCGTCAGCTACGAGACACGCAGCAGGAGGCTGAGAAACGCTTGGAATCGATCAAAGTAGACTATGAAGCTACATTGAAGAGAAACTACACATTGATTGATGAATTGGTAGAGGAGAAGAAAGCACTGCATGTCAAATGTGAGGCTCTACTAACAGAACTGAAGACAGTGGCGCAGAAATCGGAAGAGAAGTTGAAAGTCACCGAGGACAGGTAATCGAATCGATCCAAGATCATGATTTATAACTCACTGATGGAAGCTAGCACTTTTCGGAATTCGTTTCACTAAGACGAAATGTAACAATCCAGATGAAACGCACCAGAGCCTACAACCTAGTATGCCACTTTTAGATGTTATGCCACCAAAGAAGGAAAATTCAGGCATCATTTTTGATTAAAATAAACAGAATAATACTTTTGCAGATTACATCAGGTAAAATATTATCATTTGAAGTGTCCCTCTAAAAGTTGTGGGATGGTGGCCATAAAACAAAGTGGAATGCGTTGATGATATTTTTCTTCTGAGTGGAGATCCAGGTAAGTTGCAAGCTTTCCTGAAAGGCCTAAACTACAGTTTAGCCATGTTTTGCATGCGTTTTGCAACTTCAAAGTGTAAAGTGCTGCTGCACGACTGGGTTGGCTCAGCATCAAACCTCCTCTCAGTAAGGAGAAGCTCCAGCTGAGGTAGATAGGTTTCTTTACCTGAACAGTTACATCTCATCAGGTAGACAGATATCGGATGAGGTGTCATCGTGTGTACGGAAGGTGTGCCTGGTTTTGCTAACCTGATAGTTTTTGTGGTGCCAGTTTGACATTTGATTGTCTGTCAAGGATCGTGTGTACACTGCGGTGGTTAGATCTGTTCTTATTTAGGTTTCTCAAACATGGTCGAGAAGGGTAGAAGATAGGCGAAGACTGTTGGTGTTTGAGCATCGTTTCTGAGTGTCTGATGTTTCAATTTTGAAGAAAACAAAATCGGTAAGAGTGTCGTACCAGTGGTGATAGATTCGTCATCCGTTTTGATCACGCGATTTTGAAGTACTACGAGCGGTGTACAGATTCACCGGATATGTAGTGATTGCACAAAATTTTTTTACTACTGTTGGGCTTTCGCTAAACTATGCACTACATCAAGGGCTTCGAAAATTCCATGCACGAATCATATTATTTACCCATGCAATATCAGGCCTGTGGCTCGGTTGAACAGCTGTGTAACTTATGAGTCAATGAAATGTATCTGAAAATTGATGTCTTCAAATACCTCGTCTGTTTTATGTTGCTATACTGAACGTGTGAGCAACGCTGAGGCGGGGCAAAAAGATAGAAGGAGTCATACTATGATCAGAATGGTTTCACAGGCAATTGTAGAACAAGCACATTATGTTGTTAGGGATATTCGATGCGGTTATAAGCAGTGAAATCACATATTCCATGTCGTAGTTAAAGAAGAATTCGTTTTTAATGCCGCTGTCTCTCTGCTAATCAGAGCTAGGTGTGGTTCCGGGCGCTTTCTTCACTGACTATATGTAGTAGACTGGAAAAAATAAATAAACCATGCTAGTTGTCCGGGACGTCAACATAGTTAATGAACGGGCTAACTGAAATTTCCCATCGGACGGGGAAACAAATATGCGTTCGAACGAGAGAAGCGTTAGCTCAGAAGTAATTACTCGGTTATCATTTGGAAATTGTTTTTTTTTTACTCTTATTTCTATCAGGCACAAAATAGAATTGAAGAAACTGGAGGCAAAAATGACCGCGGCAGAGAAACTGCGTCGGGAAAAATGGGAAGCAGAAAAAACCAAACAAATGAAAGTAAGTTAACGGAACGCTAAAAGTGCCAGTTTTTTGGTGTCCAAAGCATTCGAATCGAGTAAAGAACCGGACAAAAATTTTAAGTTAATGAACAGTGTATGAACAATTCATTTCGTGTACTTGCATTCGTTACGGATGCACAGTTGAGTGGGCAGTGTGAACTGAATTCTCGGGAACAAAATAGGTCGTACAAATGTGCTCTGCTTTAAATGAGCCAGACCAACTAGGTTTTGTACACACTTCTGTGGACATGTATACTGCTATTCGGTCGGACTTGTATTCAAATGTTTCCTGCCCATGCATGAACAACAGCAATGGAAAAAACTTGTAACTTTTATATTTTATGTATCTCTTAACATTCAACGTAGTTTGCACCTGTTTTCGGAGTAACGAGATCTTAAGTCAACTTACAGTTCGCCGCACACGGGTAGACCTCATCCGTCCCGGGCACATGCGGGTAGTCTGTTGCTCATCAGTTTGATCAAATATACAGCAAAAACTCATTGGCGCTTGGCTTTAAATGCTAAATGATGTCTATGAACTTGTGAAAGTCGCATGACGATGACTTGAACCAGTTAGGCATCAGACAGCCTCATTCTGACGAATTTTTGGTACAATATGAAAGAACGCGTTTATACACTCGGAAGAGCAGCTTATGGGTAGTTCTTTTGAATCTAACCAATCCTTGTGGAATAGACCTATTTTGTAATAAATTTCTTCAACGTGGCTAACTACAGTTGTATGCATACAACAGCTTTCATCGCAGTATTGTTTGCGTTCAGTCAGATCAACCGGGCAAACGAATTCGTTCGCAAACTGCGTTGTGTACTTGAATCGTTTGTTTCCGCCGTACACTCTTTGTTACTATTTTATGCTGAAAGTCCGTGTGCGGAAATCGTGCAGATCCTCATAGGATTTTTAGTGAAATGTTGCTTATGGCTCGAATTCCAGGTTCGATGATAGTATTCAGATTGCAATGAAGAATATGAGCAAAAATGTACCATTCTCACTCATCCAGAACAAACGTGAAGCTTTCAACTCCAGGATCCTGGCCTCAAATGCTATGGATTACGTCGTTAAGGACAAAAATCTGGAGAGCGAAAATTTGTTTTCAATAATTCTTATACGTTCTCTTACAATTCATATGGACGAGGTGACTTTGGAATGCGTTAGCCATTGGTCGGAGTAAAGATCATTGTCGGGGCCTTAGAAAAAGGGGGTTGGTGGAGAAAGGGGATGTCTCTGTCGTGTGCACACAGATCAGGGCTTAGTAGGCGAATGGCGATTTCCGGACCAAGGTTTTGAGAATCAACTTCGCGGTGTCTGTAGCAGCTTGTCACCAGAACGCTTTTGAATCTTTCGAGATCTGTTTTCGACATTGGTGATAGATCTTGAGTTTGATTCGTCAGACTTTCGAACTGTGCCTCTAGTTCAAGACGGTCGTCTTGTTTCATGGGGCGGAAGAACCTCCATCCAAGTGAAAGAGCTTCTATCTGGATTGGGCTAAGTGTCCTACTCGAAATGTTATGTATGGTCCGCTTGCCAGACATCATTTGATGGCACTGAAAAAAATGAGAAAATAAGAAGAAATACTGGTATTCAGACCAGATAAGGGATCCGGTGTTGTCCACATGGACAACCAAGATTATCTTGGAAAACGTTTGCAATTTATTCAAGACCCAACGAAGTTCTCCACATGGCACATAGGAAAAGATGAAAGTGAGAAAACAGAAAAAAGACTAGCTGGATGTGTGGAGAAAAGAAGAGATAATTGCTACACAAACAACGGTACTTATGAAAGACTGAAACCAACCGGATCAACCATTGCACGCCTTTACGGCCTGCCCAAAATCCATGAATAATGATGTACTATTCGACCATATGCCAAGTATAGCTTGCAAGGCAGCTTTGAATTCATGCCCACCATACAAGATTTGAACATTCAGAGGGAGACTATGTGAATACATAAATACGTCCAACATACAAATGGGCATCCGGACAGAAAATGTGAAGAAACGTTTGCTACTTTGCACGCTAAAGGTCTAGTTCCCGTTTAGCATATGTTTCTACCTAGAAAGAGATAGTATCGCCATGGATTCCCCACTAGGCCCATTACTAGCGTACATTTTCACGGTCAAACTTAAAAATAAAGAACTACAGCAAACCATTGAAAAATTTGCTCTTTTTAGTCGGTAGATGAATGGCATACTTTTTATTAGACCAAGAGTGTAACGTACCCAAAGTTCTAGATAAATTTAACAACATTCACTACTCGTTAGCCTCCACGATGGAACTAGAAACCAGGAACAAATTGGCTTTCCTCGATTTAATACTAACCAGAAGAGAAGATGGCTCAATAGAAAGGGAGGTCTAAAGGGAAAAGACATGGAACGGCCAATACACGAATTTTCACGGCTTCGTGCCCACGTATCATAAAAGAAATTTAATTCGATGTCTGGCACTTAGAGCCCGAAATAATTGCTCCACGTGGACGTTGCAAGATGAACTTAGTTTCGTCCAACAATTTTTGCGAGAGAATGGCTACCCCGAAAAATTTATTCAAAAGAACATAGAACTGGAAATACCTGCAGCGTGGTCTCCCTACGTACCGAGGAAGGAACGTTTCCTTAAAGTATCATTCAAGGGGGATTCACACGCAGAACGGCTGACAAAAACACTTAGGGCAGCTATTAACTCAACGTTTCCAGTCGCTAGACTGAAATGCACATTCTCCACGTCTCCAGTGATCTGCATGCAGGTAAAAGACAAACTGCCTGAGCTGATCTCTTCCATGATCATTTACTCTTTCAGGTGCGAATGTGGCGCATCCCACATAGGTCGCACGTCTAGGCGTTTGCCTCAATGCATTCAGTAACATCACCCAAAATAGTTAAGTCAAAGGAAAGCCAGTATGATTAGTAGTTCGATTCTAGGTCATTTGGTGGACAGTGGCCATAAGATCGACCCTAAAAAAGCTTTCAATGTCATATTCCGAATTCCGCAGAATCGATCAAACCCAGCCCGACTTTGATCCCTGGCCACGGCAGAGGCAATCGCCATTCGCCTACTAAGCTCTGATATATGTGCACAAAAGCGACTAGTCCAGGCTCTACAGCTGCCCTGACCAAAACCGGAAACCACGACTCGCCGACCAAACCCCAAAAATCCACTGTCGATTAACACTCGTGACGGTGGGAATGAAACTCTCACCACAACACGCACACGATAGAGACACCCCAGCCCCACCAACCCCATTTTTCCTAACGCCACGACAGTGATCTTTACTCCGGCTAATGGCTAACGTATTCCAAAGTCACCTCATCCATATGAACCGTAAGAGCACGTATAAGATTTATTGAAAACAAATTTTCGCTCTCCATCATCTTGTTCTTTATGTAACCGAGACCATGGGACTATTCAGTCTATTCAGGTCGACCAAATTTCCTCGTGTTGGCTGTCTATAGTAGTAGTGGTCTCGGTGCTAAGATGGGTTAAAACACAATTTTCCGGTGTTATTTTTGAAGGCAGTAGCAAGAGTTCAAATAATATTATGAAACAGATAATTGAAAAGTGAACACCAAAAATCATATTGATGTTCAGTTCAGTTCAACCTTAACTAATTGGATTGCGGTAATTAATGGTTTACACATGAACGGGGTGGAGGTTTAGCCAACATCTATCTGCGTACTGAATAACCTAAGTAAAAATTAAAGTAATAGCTGGTATGGTGGATAAATTAACACCTCAATCATAGAGAAATGGTACATCGATCTCTAAGGGATAGTAGTCCTACAGTGATCCGAGCAATTCATCCAGTTAAACTTGGATTCTTTGGTTATACCATCGGGCCATCTACTAGAAAGTCAGAAAGTTTTGTTCTTGTTGTGTATTTCCCAGGACCGGATACCATTAGAATTTTCACGGAGTTTACAAAGTGGATAGAATCCAAGCCATTTTAGATAATATTTGATCCTTCAGTACCTGGGAGTAAAAATCTGAGACACTTTTTTGTTTGGGATTATTCGGCAGTCTTTTCCCAATATTATTTATGGAAGTATGGGAATGATGCTTGAAGAAATTAGCATTGCGGTTGGCCGATATACTTCCGACCATCAAAGTTCTTACTGGATTGTATGTTGTGTATATGCCAGCTTGAGCATAGGTGTACAATGTTTTTCAGCCAAAAATGCTGTCAAAATAAATTAGCCGTCAAAGAAGGATTTTATTTCAGGCAGAATGACATTCATGTTTGTTATGGTAAGTGCTAGAACGGAACAGCAGAATTCCTGCACAAAGACAATCTATGTGGAAGCAGTTTACACTTTGACCGGGTCAATGCATGGGACTGACAAAGAGTAAGATCAAAATGCAATGGGTGCGGAGTACCAGAATGGATTTCAGTGCAAACGCAATGGATGCGGTTGGGTGACCGGCGCATATATCCAAAACTGTTTCATTTATATATATATACCAAGAACTAATGACGCGTAAGCCTCTTCAGAGAGTGATAAAATAATTTTTTAATAATCCCGAGAAAATGACAGGAGAACAGTGAAGAATGATGGTTAACATACAATGTTTTGCAAAAGTGAAAATAACACTATGGAACACTTGATTGCCGTAGACTTCTAAGCTGATTCGACAAGCAAAGCAGTTTTCCTACTGTGATTTCAGTGTGCAAAGACCGATCTAGATTATGCCTCAGCGTAACACCGAGATATTTTGCGTGGTTTATACGTGGGAGGGAAATAGAAGAGATGATAGAACTGTCTTTAGTGAGCCGGAAACGAGCGATCGAAAAAATACATTCTTGACATTTGTTACTGTTCGACAGAAGATCAGATTGATTAGATAAACCTTGAATATGTTTGAAAGGTTTTCTATGGGTTCTATTTGAGACAGACCTAGCCAAGAAAACGTCATCAGAATATTTTAAGACGCGGGCTGGGTGAGAGACAGACAATTCACTAGTGAATGATGAAAACAAATTTGGGGAAAGAACAACACCTTGAAGTACACTGGTACTGGTTAGGAGATGTTTGAAAACCTTTCTGCCTACTTTTGTGCATTGTGTTCTTTTAGAGAAATAGTCTTTCAGCCAATTTAGTAAATATGTGTGGCGGCCAAAAGATCCTAATTTCTTGAGAAGAAACGGGAGTGGTACACTATTCGAAAAAGCACATCTAACTGATTTGCAGGTATCTTTGGGAGATTTAGCAATAGGTTCACAGTTGAACTTACTGCATCAGCTACAGATCGCTTAGGTTTGTACGCGAATTTCAACTCGTCATTTGGGCCTATCACCGTGGTTTGAAGGCGACGAAGCACACCGCGTTTTGAGAGCTGGCGAAGAATGAGCTACTGGTTGGCACATTTTAAGTTCCGTCTTGCTATGAGATTGTTTGAGATTAGGAATAATTGTAACAGGACGCCAATAATCGGAAGTGAAATGTGATTCCAGTGAATTGTAAATTGTCAAAGTCACCAGATCACATAAGGATCGGGCCCATATCTGAGCAGCTCCGCTGGATAACTGTCTGGACTAGTCGACTTAGTTATGTTGGTGGATTTTAGTAAATGGATAACCGGTGAGATTGATACCTCCTGAAATCCAAGTGGGACAGACAACGGTAAAATGGGAAGTGGGTCGTCTGGTTATCGGAGCGGTTGGACATTGAGACGGTCTACATCTAAACTCTCCTTCGGGCTATTTCCCGTCTGACCACAGAGAGGTTTGATCCCACTCCACCTGTGTTTGATATTCCGGAAGTTTAGGAAATGTCGGGAAAACTAACATCAAGGCGTGCAATCTCATATTTGATCAAAAGTGACGGTCGACGGACTTCAGTTTTGTTTTGCATCTTGTAGGCTCATTCCTTCTTCCGGAGTAGCTGCATTGGGTGTGGAGGAACCACTCTTCCAGATAATCGGTAAACAGTTTCCATGGGACAGCAAGTGTTAAAAATCCATATGATCATTTCCGTTGTAAAACTGACAGAAAAATACCGAAAAGAACAGTCTTTTCAGCGCGAGCAACATAAGCGAATGAACAGTTGAGGTGCAATATAGATTCCTTGTGCAAATTGTTCTTTGTTTGAGGCGTATCTGCTTGGAATGTGTGTGTGATAAATGATCTCGACGAAGGTATATTTTAGGCCTAAGATGTATTATGCAGTGATCATTGGTGCTACTGGGTGCACTTAGCTTGACAGATAAACGGTCTGAGTAGTTGCTCAGGATGTGGTGCAACTAGGAGTTACTACGAGTCGGGGTACGACAGAAACTGAGAAGACTGAAAGATGAATGGGAAGTGTTGATGAATAATTAAAGCCCCCCACTATTACATGAAGATTCTCATCAAGCGTAAGCAATGAAAGGAACAAAATAGTCATAGAAAATGTTAACTAAGGTTTATGAGCACTGGGGTGCCACGAAGATGTTGCTGATGATGAATTGGTCGGAAAGGGAGAATCTAGGGTGGTGTGATACAGCTAAACAACCGATGCTATCACATGAGTAGGACTTGCCGACCCACTAAGATCTGATGTTGGTGGTCAGGTCACCATATTTTTCTTCTTATAATGCATGCTGTCCTTACGGTTCTTGACAGGTGAAATCTTGTATTTGAACCAAAGTGCCACTCACATCGTCACTCAACCAAGTTTCTCGTACACATACAGCACAGGTTTTTCTAATGCTGCGGACCATGAGCAGGTATGTAAGATCCGATAGCTCATTGAGTAGGGATCTCAGTATATTAACAAAGACCTTCAAAGGCACTCATTTGGCTTCACTCCCACTCTTCCGTCTCTATTTCGTTTTACGTAGGAAATGACTGTGAGGGGCATGGAATCCGAATTGGCTCGACTAATTGCCAGTCATCAGGCCGAAATGCGTCAGATCCGACAGTCCTGTGCGGAGCAAGTCCAGGCCGCAGATATCCGAGCATATCAGGCATACACTGGCCAGATTGAGGAAATTCGACAAACGTTGACCCGTGAAAAAGACGAGGCATGTGCCAGGGAACGAGAAGCTGCTACACAGCGGTGTGTATTGTATTAGTTGTTTATGCTAGATCGTGTAGTCTTCTTATTCTAGATGTTCGCTAGTAAGGGACATCTCATTCGTCTCCACAGTGCAACCTGCGGAATTATCCGCCCTAAAATGTTAATTTTACCGGGCCCTTTTACTTAGTCACCATAAACTCCTACCATGGTTACCGGTAAGACTAATTTGCTAATTAATTAGTCAATATTGTGAACGTGCGGTCCATCTATCCTATGTTCCATGCGTGATGAATATAATGGTTTGACTTCAGAACACAACTCGCTCAAAGTCCAGTGAAGTTGAATGACAAGAACATTTGCACACAAGCGAGGCTCAAAATGAAGCCGTCCTCTACAATTACAGTTAGCTTCTCATAGGCAATTTTAGTTAAAACTACAAGTAATAGCAAGGGTTGAGGAAATTCGGTAAACTTTGATCTGTACAAAGGATGAGATCTGTGAAAGAGAACTAGGATCAGCTAAGAAGCAGTGTGTGGTATACGTATTATTTATACCATATGAATGCTTTTTATCCTCAATTTCTACTTGTGTACTCCCAAGATTCACATTGAAATCCGAACTAATTGCGTTTACTAGATATATTAGCTTTCTATTTCTATGACCACGCTTGTTGGTAACTCCGACTTTGCAACCAGTGCGCAAACCGAGAGATGTTCCACTCTAAATTTTTGACTTTACCGAACCGTTTAAAAGCTTCATCACAAAATTTCCCAACGACTGCACATAGTAAAAATGCACTTCCCCGATAATAATAATAAAATAATAATAATACTAATAATGATATTAATAATAATAATAATAATAATAATAATAATAATAATGTAATATTATTATTACACTGGCTTGAACATGTTTTTACGCAGCTTTTCAATCGCAAGTGGAAAAATCAAGGTAAGCTCCGCGCGCCAAATCGGCTTAACAGTTCAGATAAATCTTCATCCTTGTTCGCTTAAACACGAGCAAGGAACGAAACTGCAGAAGTTCTGTACAGAAAAAAATCTGAGGAAATGGCACTGAGAAAGGTCGCAATGCATGGGTGTGAACAGTCAAACATGATCTTTTGAACAGTTGAGATGGATGTCATTATATGCTTATCACATAAGTCCGATGTGAATTATCTCAAGGCTATACCAGAAAGAAGACTGACGATGCACAAATCTCTACGATGTAAGATGTCGTCTCTTTTCGACAGAGCAGGAAGAATTGTGGGAGAAAAAAGTGAAATCGAGTGGAATGTTTACTGGTGTACGAAAGAAGAAACGACAAACTGCGGAGCACTAAACTGTAGTAGTTTACGAATTTGAATTGACGATCGCACAATTTCCCAACGGTAATGTTTGTATGTAAAGACCGATGTTACATCGAGATATTTCGCATGTTATGGCTGGGCACGGGAATGGTCGGAAAGCAATCATGACGTTCAAACATATCAGAGCCATGGGAGCTTCAGAGAACACAAATTGTTTTGAACACACTCCAAGAGGGGCAGTGAAAACGGATTGCCAAAGCCACCGCTGTGGATAGGGTGCGGAAAATCTCGGCCACGTTGACTATACGATTAGATTTAACTGTGCATGAAGCCACTGCTAAAGTGAATTAATTGCTCTAGTGCTCGACCATACAAGTAGGTGCTCGTGATTGCGTCCAGACGAATACCTGGCCATGCTGACAATGTGCACTGCCCCATGGGACCAAGTGCAAAAGCACAATTATAATCCGAGGAAACAAGCCTGTTCCCCAAAATGTGTTTTCCAGAAGTGTGGTGTTGGTGGGTCTACAGCATTTAGCCTTTCGTTTTACTGAGTATTCATTGCTTTTATAATTCTTTAGGATTTATTGCTCGCTACTAGCCTTCGATTTAATTTGAATTCCACTTCTGACCTCATAGAGACCTGCGTTTTACGAGTCCGTGTTTGCGCCGCTAGGCCTAATAATTATTTCCTGGATGTATAAAATACGGTATGAAATAGTGTCAAATGGCTGCTGAAGAAAAAACAAAAGAGGAAAGTCAGCAACCGTGAGATATTTGAAATTTCAGGGGTAGCATATTTAAACTGTGCTATCCAAGCAACCCAGTTTCCAAACTAACTACAGAGAAGATTGTTCGCCACATCATTTAATTTGAACCACGCTTCCTGGACTGATTTCACTCAGTAATTACCATAAATTCTCAGACAGCTCTAACTAAAACAGAATTTCCAACCAACATCAGCCGTGCATCAATAACACTTCGAAACAACTCTGACATAGACATGGTAGTGTTATCGCTAAAACGAAAACTTGGACGATGGACCTCTGACCACGCGACACCACGAAGCATCAAAAGAACCGAACAAAAACAACGACTTCGTCATATCAAGGCCGAACAATGGCGCTGGAGTAGTACTAATGGATAGAAGGGATTACACAACAAAGCTGGATGAAATCCTGGCAGTTAAAATGATAGCACAGACACTACGGAGAAACAGTTATCAGCAGCACTCAAACGACTACGAGAGGAAAATATTATCGTAATAATAGGTTTTGAACGGCTATAACCAAGTGGTTCCTTGACTCCGTCCTTGTAGGGTTTCTTCAAAATTCACAAACAACAACATATTACCAGTGGTTGGCTCCCCAAACCACACACTGAGACGATGGCTTGTATCTAAATTGGAGCCTGTGAGGAGCCGAATAGCTAAAAAAAGCTCACAAGACATATTTAAGCCTGAGAAACTCATCACATATCTTATAGTGAATGACAGAATGATGCTTTTTCTTGATGTTACTTCGCCAATCACCAATGTGCCACTTTTTGAGACAGTCGACTTTGTTTGTGAATATACAGAAGAGCGACGATTGCACATCGGAACCTTAGATCTGTCCTGAAAGACATGGCTTTGCGGTCCACTCGAAACGTTCAATTAATTTGAAACGGGAGGTTTTGTCGCCAAATCAATGCAATAACCAAGGGGTTACCCTTTGGACCACTGCTTGCAAATATCTTCATGCCAAAGTTGGAAAACTGGGGACTGCATAGTGAAATATTTGAATTGAGTATCTACTGCAGTTGTGTCTGCAATACACTTGCAGTTTGAGAAAAATTGGCAAATTGGAAACATTTGCCGAATCGATCCAACCAGATTTACAGAGTTTTACGCTTCACACTCGATACGGAATGAAATTAGCCCATTCCATTCCTTTATGTGCTACTTTCTAGAAAGGAAGTTTGGAAAATTAAAGGGGCTTTATGCAGGAAGTCTACTTGGGTTGGATAGTGCTTAACCCTTTATAACTCCGTGCCTATCCGCAGAAAGTGAAATCTAATATGCTGCTTAGCCCGACAGGCCAGGAGGATTAGTTTGGGTGAAAGCTAGAATCTGAACCAGAGGAAGTATGCAACACGTTACGCGAGAACGAAAATCTTAAAAAGTTCATCAAGCAGTACGTTAAAGCGAAACTATAGAAGAGTAAAATCCACACCGTTCCAAAAAACGAAATACTCATCGCTTCTCCCTCTTAAATTATGTCTGCAGCGAACCTTTTAAGGAACGGATTTCGAATGCCTTTTAAGATACACTTTGTGCCATCGAAATCAGGATGTTCCATTCATTCCACTCAACCACCCGATAACAACTTGAAGATAAGCTGCCTCTGTCAATCGCCTCTTTCCTTCTGTCTACCAACTCAGCTCTTCCTGCGGAGCCAGTTACATCGGTTGTACCAGTCGGTGGCTGATTAAGCGGACATATGAACACCACTCAGCGTGGCTGAATATTAGGGTAACGAAAGCCAACCATATTTCGATTGTGGAACACATCATCAGGACGGGTTATTCGGCGATTATTGATGAACTATTCGAAGTCATTTATCGAGCTCTGACTTACTTCACGAAGCGAATCCACTACGACATCCTATGCAAAAATCACCCATTATCTATCGGGGCCACAAGGTATGACGTAATCAAATGCTCGATGAATAGCATATTCGCTAACAAAATAATGCGATTACACGGACAATGGAACGGATGTTTAGCGCATACTGATTAGCAATTCTCTTTCCCCCTATGAGAAAAGTGACTGTGTTAATCACTCGTCTAACCTAAATCAATGTGGGAGCTTGAGAGTTATTGGAAAGTATCCTTCGCTTCATCTATCTTCTTAGTGAGTGGTGTGAATTTCCTATGGAAAATGATACTCATTTACTGGTGCAATTCATACAGCATAACCTAAAACAATGGCTTTCCAGAAATGTTCTTGCAAATCTTAATGCATCAAACATTCTCAAGAAAGAAGATGATTTTCTTCTAAAATACTCCAGGATACTGTCAACTTCTTATTGAAATTTCAAGAGCTGTATCCGCATTTAGGTGCGCAAAGTTCACACTCCTGTTGTTTCACACTTCCTTTTGGTACAATGTGTCTTTCACGTTTTTGCTTGATGACAAGACGACAGTCATCAAAAGAATGGGTAGACGTTTGAGTGGATGGAAGTAATAAACGATCATGAACGGCATTACGTTGAATTCTGACATCTGAGAAAGTAAGCAAAATATTCAAGATTAGTAACTGAGATGAGCAACGCAGCTACTGACTTGATCGGCGTTGGTCAAGCTGTGCTTATGAAGAACATTTGATCTTATGGCCCTGAGTTCGAATCCTGCAGACGTTGGCCACTTCATCTATTTAGAAGTCTCTAAATGGTCTTGGTCCCCATCCTACGGATCCCGACCAAGCCCGTAAAATACATAAAAGGAAGTAAAAATTGTAACGTTATTATTACTCAATTACCAATGAAGCCAGTAGCAAACAGCTAAATTGAGCTTCGAGTAGTTTTTGATACAAAAACACATCTCGATATGGGTGCCAATCTTTTCATCTAACATGAGGATATCCTGGAAGAAACTAACAAACTCAGGATAGAGGACAATGGGAAGGTTTATCAAGAACACAGACCTAGGTGATGCGAGCTGCTTTTGTAACCAATAACTCACAATTCGGGCGAGCTGATCATAAGACAAAGAAGCTTTTTTGAAGTTACGTGTCAAGCCAAAACCTTTCCTTCATGTTTTCCAATCGCCGACAGAATATTTACACGTCAAATTTTATTGAAATGAGAGCGTTGATACGTGGCCAACACGCAGCCGATCCATCCTAGCAGGCCAGCGCTATCACTGTGACTCATATAGTGCGTAAGCAGAGCTGTACAGAAACGACGTCAAACCTTGAGGTTATGGAACCATGAGCCTCAGGACAGCGGATCAATAGAATCAGCGATTAGCTTCGATACTAGTCAGCTAGAAGGCTTGATCGCCCACAACAGTCGGACCAAGATGTTTTGTGCAATGACTGGCAGAGGGACCAAAACTCTGTGTAGCCATTGTGTTTTACGTTGAGAAACCGAGGTTATTCGTGAGTGACGAAGTGTTCGTACTCGTTATAATGGGACCAAACGAAACAAGATGGAACACTGACTGTTGGTGAAACGCTTATCAGTAAGGAAATCATCGCGGTGAATTTGTTGCAAACTTTTATCCTTGTTGAACAAGAATTTCACATCACTTATACATTTTTAACCGTTACAAATATTTCGGTTGAGTATTTCTTCATTTTCCCGTCCTGCATTTTTAGTCTGGAAAAAACACTTAGTGACGAAAGGGCTGCATTGGATCAGCAAAGACGTCGCTTGATGAATGAAGTAGCCGAGGAACGGGAAAGGATCGCATTGACCTGTGCTCGTGAACGGGAAGAAATTGAACGAGGACGCCAAAATTTAGAATCTCGACTTGAAACACTGACCTCGAAATACGAGCGTGAATTGGTTCAGCAACGAGAAGAACTGGTAAAAAGACATGAGGTATGTTAGCAGGTAAATAACCAGGATTCTGGAAGGGTCTCAGTTAAAAAAACTTGTTAATTTGGATGAAGCCTGACTGAGTAATGAGTCATGAGCAACAACCACGAAACCGGTCGTGTGCTTCCGAGGAAATTTTGTCTACACGTTAACATACTACTTGCTATAAATATGAGCGTTTGCACATGCAGCTTCGTTGTTCGTTGGGTTAGCAGTGACCCAAACACGAATAACTATGAGAAATCACAGTTGTGATTCATTTGTGGGCTCTTCAATGAGGAGTATCCATTCACACTCCAGACGATTCAAATTAGATTCTAGTGAACATGCAACATCGGAGTGTACAAGTGTGAAGACGAATGAGTTAGAGGAGTACCGGGTACGCATACCTGATGAGCGGCAACAACCGCGAAACCGGTCGTGTTGCTCCGAGGAAATCTTGTCTACAAGTTAACATACTACTTGCTATCAATATACTGGTTTGAGAAGAATGAAGGCGCGGGATAACTAAAACCACAAAATCGGCGAAAGAGAGCACAAAACGATAAAACTGAAAATTAGTGAAAGAAAAAGTGCTGATTTCCTTTTTGTTTCTCACACGGTGCAATGTGACTGTGATCGAACTTTTAATCAGAGGTTCCGAAAGCATCTATTCTTTAAAATATCCAAATGTACTCATCAGGGCAGCAATGAAATATGTTTACTCGCATGTAGTGAACTCTAGCGGGGAAAATACGTCCGCCCACGCTCGTCAGGTCGAAAATGGCGGGACAGCGTTTGTGTCGCCTTCGCATGCATCATCCGATCATATGTTTTTATCGATTTGTACGCGCATCACATTGCCTTGTAAAGCCGATTTGCAAAGAAATTACACTGTTCAAGTTCAGAGGCTTCTGTTCTCTTTCTGACTGGGGTAACCAGGCGAGGAACTACCGCCTAAAGCCATAAACGACGAACAGAAACCACTAGAGTAAAATCGAGAGAACTAACTAGTGATCGTTCACGATGTCGGTCTGCTGTTTTTAAAGCTCTGATATCTTACTTATCAAAACGAAAGTGTGAAGTCGTCAGTTCATACGGTTGCGTTGAGCACATGAAGAGAAACAAGTTTCTATCCGTTACAGAAGATTCAAACTTGATCAACACCTGTGCCGTGATTGGGCTGTTTACCAACTACAAATGACTGATCTGCGATTGTCTTAAGTTTACCAAGAAAAATCAATTTTTCATGTGGATTGGCATTATTTTCATATTTATTTAAATGAAAGGAACAGCACAATACAGGTTAAGAGTGTTTTTCAATGGCTTGCTGTAAGTAGTTTTGATATAAGTAGTATGCTTTTGTATACGGATGACACGAAGTGCATTCCGCGGAAGCACAGGACTTGTTTCGTGATTGTTGTCGCTAATCAAGTATACGTACCGAGTGTTCTGCTCAGTCATCCCTGTATTTAAGCACTCCACACTTGGTTTATGTCTGTAATCTCCCTTGAATCTTAAGGAGTTTTCATGAACAAAGAGCCCTAACTTGGGGCCATAAGATTCTAAACATGAACCGTTTGCCGTAAAACCCTTGGAACGATGTGCTTTAAGGACTGATGAATCCGAAGTTTATATATTACTCTGGTATCACTACTGTCAGGATAAGGAACTTGGAAGCTAACAACAAAACAGCATCCTTCATTCAGGTTTAGATTATAGCTCAGAAAGTCGTATCTGAAGGTGAAGTCCGATCGATTTTGACTGGACAATTCCTGTTATATCATCACTCCTACCATCATTCAAACCACAAGGGTTGAGCATGAATGCCTTTTTTTATTCATTTCACTGTGGTTCACAGAAGGAACTTGAAGAACTCCAGTTGCGTGAACACGCTGAGCGTGAAGCTTGGGAGGAACACACCAAATCCGTCCTTGAAGTACAATGTTCGGCGCGGGAGAACGGTCTACGTGATCAACTGAAGCGCGAACGTGATCGTCAATTGGAAGCAGCCATCCGGCGACTGGAAAAAGAATCAAATGAGACGAGAGCAGAGGTGGAACGCGAAGCAGAGAGTAAAATCAAGTCAGTCACACGTATTTCAGAAGGGGATGAAGTGTGAAAACAAAATCCAATTGGAACCTATTCGTACTACACCAAATCACTATCAGATTGAATATTTAATTTTATTCGAAAAGAATAGGCAGCCTCTAATGTTCTTTCTAGTAATGATTTTAAGACTATTTAACACATTACAGGGCAGTCATTTTTAAATTTGTTCTGCTTTTCTTGATATGACTGGCTTGGTGGATAGCACAAGTTGAACAAGCAGCTTCGTACAGTGTGACGGTGAAACCAGTCAGTGCACATGCTAACCGTTGTAAAATCTCATTGGTTATTGCGTTTACCAAAAAACCGGCTACGAGTCGCAGAGTTGAAACTAATAAACGGTGTTCGTGTTTGTGCCAAAACTGGTACGAATAATTAAGGTGCATCTTCTATCTTACAACCATTGCCAGTTAAGGCATTATTATCACTGCCACATTCAAAGAAGTGCGTAAATTCCTGAGACGTCAGCTGACTAGAAGCTCGAGAAATGACCGTGAGCAGTCGTTGATTGCGAAATGTACGGAAATGTAGAAGGATGCATTCACTGGCAATACTGGCAGCTTTTACCGTTTGATTCGAGACACCGGTCTACGGTAGCCTGGTGTAAGTGAGTTGAATAAGGAATGCGATGATTCACTGATTCACTCTCAAACCGTTGGGCGGGGCAATTTAAGGGACAATTCAGTTGGCCCATTTCAACAGTGGGCCTTCTACGTACATCAGCAAGAGAACCGATTCAGGTATATATCATTCCCACATCAGACAGGGAGGTTACTTGAGAGATAGTTTACTTGAAAAGACACAAAGCCGCTGGACCGGATGGGTCATCTCCATCTTTTTTTCAAAGATAGAGACGACACTTTGGTTTTGTAGTTGGTAAAAATCCTCGGGATAGTCTACGATGTTGAACACACTCCCGGGGAATGGTGTGAATCGCCGATTGTACCGAGTAACAAAAAAAGTGATAGGTCCTTCTGTGAAAACCACAGAGGAATGAGCTTGGTAAGTATTACATCCAAACTGCTCATCGCTTTTATTCTCCACCGCAGGCCCTGCAATAACTATTTACCTTAATCTGAAAGTGGCGTCTAACTCAGTTCTCTGGTCCTGCTTTTCATTGAAAGGTGTATCAGAGCAATTTACTTCTCCTTTCCAATGCTTGTATGCTAACAGCCAAAGCCGAACTCGTGCTTACGGCGATCTTTCACCCGAGTTTACCACGAAGATTGACGTTTGTCACGGTTGCGCTTTTTAGCCCGTATCCTTGAATTTTGTAACTGAATTCAATCTTGAGATAGCCCTATTCTCATGTGAGAGAAATGGCATCGGTTTTTGCTCTGGCAGCAAACTGTCTGACCTGGAATACGCTGACGATATTATTCTTCAAATGAAGATCCAGGAAAGTTTCAAGCTTTCCTGAATAGCCTAAGCTACAGTTTAGCCAGGTTCTCCGTGAGTTTTGCAACTTCAAAGTGTGAAGTGCTGCTGCACGACTGGGTTGGCTCAACACCACACCTTGCCTCAGTAGCGGAAGCACTAGTTGGATTAGTTAAGCTTTGTTGTTTAGACAGCTACATCTCATCAGATGAATACATATCGGATGAGGTGTCATCGCGTGTACGGAAGGCGTGTCTGGTTTTGGTAACCCGAGCGTTTTTTAGTGTCAGTTTGACATTTGATTGTCTGTCAAGGATCGTGTGTACACTGCGGTGGTTAGGTCTGTTCTTGTGTGCGATTCCGCAACGCGGTCGATATGGGTGGGAGATTGGCGAATATTGTAGGTTTTCGAATACCGATGTCTTTGATGCATTGCATGAATATGTTAGGATAAAACCGTATCAGCACTTCTGGGGTTATACAAAGTGTTGGGAACCAAAGGTCAGTCTGTGGATCAAGGGCTGAATCTGAACAGAATAAAGTGGTTGGTTGGTATGCATGCCCACCGATAGGATTTCTCGTTGTACGCCGCTGTTCGAGGCAGGTAGTGGTTGGAAGGATGGTTGAGGCGGGGATTTCATGAAAGGTATGAAAACTTTGACCAGTTGACTTTACCAAGTAAGACCTGTTAGAATTCGGATTTGAGTTTCATGTGAACAGCCCACCAGATGGCTGGAGGCACTAAGCGACCCAGATAGGTGTCGCGGCCGGTTGCGTTGTTTCATTCGAGCTCTTCCCATGTCTTCGGTTTTTTGCTTATTGCTCTACTCTTGGCTCGTTTTCACATTGTGGTTCCATTCCTTCTGCCCTTAACTGGACGATTCTGAAAGGTAGCAACCAAACCAGAGCACGGAATTGTGAGGTAAATTGCTTAATAAACTGGACTGATCTGAACTGCTTATTGCTGTTATTATTTGTTTTGATTTTTCATCAGAATCATCGTACCGAACATCTCAAACGCCATTTCCGAAGTATCTATTCAAGGAATATTATTTCCTACCTGTATTCTCATTTGAATCGAATGGAGCGTGCATGGACGGAGAGCCCATTTTTAGAATCACACCATGATTCTTCCAAAGTGAATTCGTCTGTTAAAACGGCTAACCTTTATAACGAGGGCACACGGTCAATACTTATATCAACTGGTGTGAAAATTCCGCATTTCTTAAGGTGACATTTGGGCATATTTACCAAATGACACAGATAAATTATGTTAGCCATACTTTAGTAAAAACAGTGGCACAATAAACGAATCCTTCAAGAATTGGCATCTGATGGATTATTTCACTTGCAGGCTGCCTTCCTCGGCTACATTCTTCTATCATTGAAGAGTTAGAAGAATTCCAATGATACATGAATTTTGCCGTAAGGCATTCACTATGACAGAGCAATGAACAGAAGTCTGTTTGTTACGAACTCCCAACATAATATTGAGTATATTCAGCAACGTGACCCCTTTTTGTTGGGCACGGTAGTGAACCAAGAAACAACAAAGCAACACACACTCACACTAATGACTTAAGCTAGCCGACGATAGTAACATTAGAATTCATCTGCTTGGTAATATTATTGTGTGAATCACTAACATAACAATCCATATATCGTCGGATTATTCCCGCTGAGCACATTTGGAAAACATAGATTGGCGAACAAGCTCGCTTTCAGTCGTTCATACTCGTGTCATTTTTGCCACCATTCATCTCTATCACTTCCATCTTCTGTCTAATTAATCCAACCAAAATATTACCGGAATTAAAGAACTGGTCATTTCGAAACGCGAACAGCTTCAAGTCATTTGCATGGGAATGTTCTTTATTTCTGGTGGTTGCTGTCGTTTTGATGGATGTACCAGTTACGGAAAAATTTCAGTTTTCAATATGTATGAGCTGATGATGGGACTTTCTGAAGCATCTGTTTACTTGCTTCCAAGTTTATTGCTTTGGTAATGGTGTATTGGATTGTTGAAAAGACGCACTGAACCGGGTACCTTTTATTTAACGCCCATCATCCGTTCACTTTACTCTGATCAAAGACGGATCCGAGAAAAACTGGGGGCAGAAATCACCGAGATAGAGCGTTCAGAACGTCAGGCAATGGAGAAATACTGTGAAATGAAGGTTTGTGATTAAATGCACGCATACCATTTTCTGCCACTTAGGCGGATTTGTTGATTCGTTGTTTTGTTATTCTGTCAACAAATTTGGAAATTAATAAATGATCCCTCCTACACAATCAGCAATCAGCTAACCAGTGAAAATCAACGAAACTCGGTACAGCTGTTAGAAATCATCAGCTAAAGTGCATATTACCCAAGTCCACATTTTAACTCGAACCTGAATAGCATCAAAATGAATCACACGTGCACACATGTTATGATCAGGCTAGCCACACTGGCCGTCAACGGTTTGTTTCACGTCAATGCATGATATATTGCCGTTTCGTCACTGGTTTCAAACAATTACGGTCCGTCGCCTGCACACCAAATGACTCCTATGATGAAAGTGTTTTCCAACCAGTTTCGCGCTAACCAATCGACTTCTACGATATATGAATTCTCTGAAGCGACCTTAGAACAACGACGGCATTCCGTTATAAACAACCTGCCGAGCTTGGCCACTATGCGTGTATGAGTGAAAGGAGATTAGATTGGTAGAATATGATTTATCACGTAGTTTCAATATTCTGTGAACTACCGATGATTTCTAACAATGGTAAAACAGTTGGGCAGTGCTTCTATTATTTTCACTAGTGGACTAGGCATGGATACTACATGGAGATTCATATTCTACAAACAAGGCCTCGGTTGATTTAAACCGCAGTATTAACGCCACTAACGATGAAATATGGTGTGTTCTGACAATGGACCCACAAAAGTCCAATGGAGGTAGAACGCATTTATCAGACGGATATTACTGGTTAGTAGTTCAAAGTATATTGACACTCCCCATTAGGCTTATAGTTTGCCAATTTAGGGTTGGATTTCTCCCTGAAGCAACTGAACTTCACCGTCAGTTACGAACACGGCTGGTTCATTTTTGCGAAGGGTCAGTTCACTAGTTCAAACCGTTAAACGAGGAAATACACTCACAAATTTCGAACATAAATCTACAGGACTGACTATATGGTTATCATTCTTGTTACCATCACAACCATGGCTCACATCATGAAATTCATATCTTGGTTTGAGAATAATTGGCGCTGATTTCCCACCTCCCATAACTTGAACTCATCATGGCGTACTTCGGAATTTGAAAATAACCGCCTGCGGTCACAGCAAACTGACAAATGCCTCCCTCATCACCTGACGGGATTCAACTATGACACGCACGGCCCGATGAGAAATGTGAACAAGATTTCCCAAACAAATATCTGTGCTGTTATTGTGCTCAATTTCCTACACTTTTACGTTTTTGTGTTCGGTGAATTTAGGAATTTAATAATTGACCTTACTTTATGTAGCATTTTAATTCATCAGTGACTATCGATTGTTTGCTCACAATTGTGCTAATGATTTTAATACCGTGAAGATGAGGCAAAAAACAAATCATTATAACGGAAACATCGTTTCCGTTCCTCCGAACAGACGAAATTGCTTGATAAAGAGCATGAGAGCGATCGACTTCGCATACAGTTGCAGCAGCGAGAACAGGAAATGCACGATATTCGTGCATTGTACGAGAAACTCAACCAAGAGCGCCAAAATATGTCTGATGTAGTTCGACAGGAGTTTGCCGATCGATTGGTCACACTGGAAGAGGAGAATCGAACAGTGAAACGGGAACTGGCCGAATTCAAAGCCCGGTTAGCCAAGGAACAAGAACGCCACGAGTCCGATTTGGCCGCATTGAAGAGAGCTAATGCGGACGAGTTGGAGGCGGTTCATCAAAAGTGTGGTTCTTTTTTAACTTTCAATGAATGGCTTGATATTCTGAAATATGATTGCTGGTGTTATGTTTCACTCAACAGAGTATACGAATGCACCGAAAAGACAGTGTACTTAGAACTTATATTTCTAGGTAGAATATCGGTTGCCACAGAAAATACTTGAGTTGCCACGCAGTATGCCCCTTAACGCAATCAGATTCATGTATAATATCCGGAAAATTTCGTTATGAATCATATCGGTTTTCAACCGTTATGGAGTTCACCGACCATCGAAATCTCCAAAAGGTGCCCTTATTCGTCATTTTGTCTGATCGCCCTAATATCATTGTTGCATTTAGTTTTCACGTTGGGATAACTGTAGTCAGTAGGAAAGACTGAACTCAGAATATTTTCTATTGACTGGTTGACAACACGCTTCCTAGAGAATAACGTTATTGCTAAATAAGCAGCTTAACAGTTTACGGGAAATTATACTATCAGAGTATTTTATTGGTAAAATAGTTATATTAAATAATGCATGTTCACTTACCACCTTGAATTATGGTTACCAGTATTAGCGATTACTGCTCTACTGAGATCACTGTGATTGGAAAAATTATGTTTAGCTACCCATTCACTGACCAGTCAACAGTTTCACTATTTGGTAGAACTAGTAGATCTCCACATGCAAATGTTTAGAGAGTACGTCTCCATGCACTTCTGTTCTTGGGCATTCACTCAGGTAATAAATCGGGTTTGCTTCGATGGAGTTGGCCCAAACTACTGCTCTTGGAAATGGGTTCCTGGGTTTTATAACCCTTTTTTGGGGTTTCGTAAGTACATCACCTATTTGCCCGTTTACACACAACCAATTTCGTAACTATGCTTCTATAGAACGGCACCATCATTAACTCAGTTAGAACAGTTACATTGTTATGAGGTGGATATTCATGAAAGATCAGTGCCAAACACTGAATATCCAAGAAGGCATTGTACGGTTGATTCAATCCTGCTAGTATTCATCACTAGTGCGCGTGCACTGAGTCAACAATGGAAATCAAATCCAAGTTGTTAGTTTCATTTCCTAGTTCTGGGACTAAGAGAAGCGGGTTCCAGCATCTTTTTTCGTGTCCCTTTCCTCAAACAAAATGAGCAACTATCCAGACTATCTCTGTACAGTTTTTTGGGTGTTTTTCTTTTTTTCGTTCCCAAGAAGAAAACCTTCATCGGAGAAGTTGGTCGCTGATTCGGAACCATCCAAAGCGATTGATACATGGGCTAGTGAATTGAAGCAAGCCGTTTTCAGCCAGTTTGGCTAGTCTGACGAGTAACGTATGGAAAGCACGGTCATGTACTGTGTTTGTAAACCTCAGTTTTAACCCGATAGTTATACACTGATGAGGATGGTACTTAGCAAAGAGGCAACCGAAGTACTGCCGAGTGCAGAACACAAATGAACTTCTGCTCTTTCCGCTTTCTCCACTATCCTCAGAAAATTTTCCCCGTTTAGTTAACTGAACGATATGTTTTCTCTGGTTTCTGTAAGTTGCGAAGATTTGTACTACTACAGCCGATAGAGCACATGCAAAAAATGACTCAGTTCAGTCAGAGTTTCATCAAACTACTCGTGTTTACACATTGAGACGTCAGAAGCACAATTCAAGTCTGGCAACAAGACGGGACCAAAAACGCAAGAATTATTCACCAGCACGGGAAGCTTCCATAGATCGTCGAGTACTTTTAGTCCAATGAAGATTTACCAAGGCCTAACATGGGCCAGGGGGTGCACAAGCTCTAAGCAGTAAATTAGATCACGTAAAGCACGTCACACCTCTGAACTGGTTCTTTTAGTCAGCCGGGATAATCGTTTCAAGACCCCTCCTCAGTATTACGGTTTGTAGAGCAAAATTCTAGGCCATTGTATTTACCGTATTGTGTTATGATGTGTTGAAGTGGAATACAAAACTTATGGGAGCATCAAATAACTCTTACTTCATTAACTTGGCGTTTTCTGTGAAAGCTCATATTAGATGAAACAATAAAGCTCATCAGCCGATGGTGGGCGGGACAAGAGCTGAGCATATATCCGGACGGGCTTCTTCTCAAGCAATATTCGATGAGGCGTGTAACTGTTGGAAGATGAGAATGAGTTTCCAGTGTAACGAACGACCTTGGGCATGTGAGAAATTCTAGTCTTCCTCGGTGAGATTCAAGAGACCTCTCACTCTTCTGGAGCATCGAGAGCAACTTTCAGGAAAAATGAGTCTGTTTTCTTGCGGCCGGTTTTCACTTAGATATTCACAAGAAGCAACAACCAACTAATGTGGAATACCACGAATATGGAGATTCGTCATGCATATCTGCATTTTCTGACCACAGTGAAAAATATACGTGTTAGAGGATGGTAATCTGATAACAGCCTGCTACAAGCAATCTCTTACAAGTTTAATTTTTCTTCTGTAGGAAACAGTTTAATGTAAAAAAATGAGATACACGTTACGCTGATTTCGTCGACAGACTTATTGTATACTATCGACATGTGACATAGTGAACGATTGGTATAGAGCGTCTGTCTACCCGTTCCCATTTCTTGCTTAACGTTCGCGGATCGGAAATTAAGAAGGTGATGGCGGGTTGAAAATTGAACAGTTTCACGTCATCACCGTTATCAGAAAGATAACTAAACTGGATTTCATTAAACATCGAGCAAGTGATTACTGAGAACCGAAAGAAGAGATATGTGGAAGGATACAATTATTATTGCATTGTCATCTATTGCTGACACCAAGCATGTCAGTTTGCATTAGCATAACACAAAGTACATTACTTACTTTCTGTTTACGCAACCATGGGCATCTTTGGTCGGGTGTACATAAAAAGCTTTTTTAGTTATTCTGTGAGTCCGACGAACGCGGAAAATTAATTTGGGAATAAATCCCTAAATGTTGATGTGACTTGGTCATGAAGAATCTAGTTGGGATGGAGCTGTCATTCAAAGAGCAAGGTTAATCTGTGTAAAATTTCACTCTTTACTGTTTCTCTAAAAATAATGCTCCTGAGAATTTACCAGGAAACCTATCATGATTCGTGGTAGAACACGTGTGAGTCAATCGACCGTACAATTAATAATTTCAATAAAACTTCACTAATGAGTAATAGGAAATGATCAGTTAGAGTTAGGAAGCATTTTTGTGTCAATGTTATGCGTCTAGCTACTTAACGCGCAGCATTTACAAGGGCGTCTCGGAAACCACAGCACATTTTTAAATAGTGACTCTTCCACCGTACTATATATTCTAAGTACTTTATCTTTAGGTCGCGAAATAAGCCCATTTACGTGATCAGAACACAGGATGTAGGCGAAAATATGTCGTCCGTGGTTTCAGTCTCGAGCCATTACAGTCACGTTTGTGTAGCAAAAAACCGTGAGAAGCTAATTGAGGGATTTGTAAGTGCCTCGTTCAGACGTATCAGAGCGTTTCAAAGACAAAGTTTATGTAAAATCCGGTCTTTTCAAACGCCTCAAGCCAGTAGGCTCCACTGTACCTCGCTTATATGGTCTACCTACAGTGCACAAGCCTGGACTGTCCCTCCGTCCCATTGTTTCCGTGACGAACTCAACCTACCATGCTACAACCAGGTGGATATTTGAAATGTTGAGACCCTAATGACAGAGAATCGCAAACACACTACGAGACACTTTCCAGTTCACTCATTTTTTAAAAGATGCGAATAGTAAACGGAATAAAATGCTTCCTTTGAGTGTGGTTTCATTGCTTACCAACGTACTTCTTATTGAATTTATCAACTTCACCGGCGAATTTATCGACAAATTATTGGTAACATCAGGAATCTCAACTGTTAACTTGAAAGAAATAATACTTCGGCGCACATCGAATGCTCTGTTTTCATTTAAAAACATTTATTATCTCCAAAATTGTGGGATTGCTATGGGCCCACCCTTGGGACTACTTCTTGCCAACATCTTCATGGTTAGGCTAGATACACAAATATCAGATGCAGTCATAGACCGGTTCAACCACTACCACGGGTATGTGAATGACATATTTTGTGTAACTGATAAAAAGCTGGGCCTGGAGGTTATGGTGCATGAATTTAACGTTACTCACCTGGCAATCAAGTTCACGGCGGAAACCGGGGAAGAAAACTATCTTCCATTCCTCGATGTTTGCCTAACAAGACGTTCTGAAGGTTCTATTCAAAGAACGGTGGGTCTGAAAGCGACTTGAAATGGCCAGTATACGAACTTTCATGGTTTTGTGCCACTTGGCTGCAAACGCAATATGATACGGTGTCTGCTGTACAGAGCGAGACGAATCTGCACCGCAGGTACTCTTCATGGATAATTGTTATATATAAGAAAGATATATTCGGATATTCGGAGAAGTTCATCGATCAAAACCAGACCGAACGGACAAAACCAGTGACAATACCGAAGAAAGATAAGAAATTACTTTTCGTCAAACTCCCATTCAAAATATGATCTTGAAGGATCTTGTGTGCCACAGTTAAGTCTGCGTTCAACGCTTCCAGAATCAGATATGCGTTCACGATAAAGCCTGCACTTTGATGC
Organism: Fasciola hepatica; assembly: GCA_948099385.1. Taxonomy (NCBI): domain Eukaryota; kingdom Metazoa; phylum Platyhelminthes; class Trematoda; order Plagiorchiida; family Fasciolidae; genus Fasciola; species Fasciola hepatica. Next base: position 5,601,354 of record CANUEZ040000105.1, read on the forward strand.
CAAAACAAAGATAGGCTAACTTTGGTTGACCTGATCTATGATTATTTACCAGTTCAAGTTTATTCGTGGTTCTACTTATGTGGGTTGAACAACAAGGTATCCATCTAAATGCATCAAAGAACACCACCCACGATGGCTGATACACGAACGGGACGGTTCCATACCAGGTTCGATTATTGCATACTCAGTTGAAACTGGTCACTCGATAGGCGTACACTGGGCCATTATATTAATTTACCGCGTCCCATAATATGCATCTAAAGCAATCAGGCTTCGAGTGCTAGCAACTTCCGATGCAATTAGCATCCCTGCTTTGAAGCCAGAGCTGTGCGAACAACGAAAGTTGGTTCAAGCACTCCAGCTGCGCTGGCCAACGGTCAGTTACATCACACATGAGCGTGGTTGTGACGTAAATTAATTACCGATTGTTACGCAACCCAGTCATTTGAGCAAGTGTTATTTGGCCAAAATTGACTCATCTGCCTTTTCGTCACCCCTCCCCATTGGAAACGATGGGTGAGACAAAGCTCTTCCGACTAGCTTTTTACAAATTTTATTGCTATGTAAGCAGCAGTAGTAGTAGCCTGAGAATAGAAATCACTAAAATCATATGTTCGCCTGCATCTTGTGTTCTAATTCACCTTTTCTTTTGCTTATCCGGTACTGAACTGAGTTTACATAGATTCGTGTAACATCTATTGCTATCTGTCAGGATCAAGGACGCCATCAAAAGGAAAGATGAGAAAACAAATCAAATGCGTAATCATTTCGAAAAAGAATTACAAAAACGAGCTACCGAAATGGAAGAAGCCAATAGACGAGCAGAGCATTTGGAAGAACTGCTGGATCAACAACGGAAGCAGTTTTTACAAACCATGCGATAAACAACGAGTATACAGACAACTGTAGTTTGCTTGTCAGAAACGAGATACATAATCCCCGGTGAAACTGATCACTCACTTGGTGTGAAAATCCCTTTCCCTCTTTTCATACGATAATGTGTTCGATTGGGTTTCCTAAAATAAAGTTTTGCTCTTTTTGATTATATTATCTTTGAAGACCACAGGTTTGGTGATAAAGTTCGGTTATCCTGTAGGCAGTGGTGATAAGTGTATGCTTCCCTGCTATGTGCCTCATTCGCAAATCAACCAACAGCAGGATAGACCAAAATGGCCAGTAACAGCAAAACTATGTTCGTCTTCAAATGGGTTCTCGTTCCTTCTTATCCAGCTAAATAGACACTGGTGACTGAGCTGAGTAATATATATTGAAGAACACAGCCCACCAAATTGGGCAATATTTTCAGTTCCTGCTTCAGGTTGAAAGAAATAGTGTGGAAGTCAGCGGGCAATGTGAATAAGGTGAACAAAGTGGTACATAGAGAAATCGAGGAAGGTGTTTGCTTCCTATCCGACTGGGATCAAAACGGATATATTCCCAACTTATTGAATAAGTCAAGCAATGTGGCAGTTACCCCTAAACAAGGGTGATCTTAATTTTTGTAATAAGGCAGACTGTTGGTAAGAAACATCAAAGGTAGTCGCGCGTGTATAAACCATTTTATACTTCATACGAGTAAAATAAGTAGAATCTATATGGGGGTCATTGTGAAGTGAGTGGTACAAGTCATCCGAAATTCTCTTGGAGGATCTTCTGCACAATTTGTGGTGAGAGAATATGATGACGACTTTAGATTTTCACGGGATATACCACTTGAAAAATAAGTGGATCGTAGATCTATCTATTGTTGCGAAGCCTTTAGTTTCTAGTCTCGGGGACACTGTGGAAGAAAAATACAACCAATGAAGTACTACAAAAAAGGACGACACGTTGAATTAGGTAAAGAGGAACAAACATTGGTTTCAGATGCAGAACATAATCAATTGTTCCCCTCCCCCCCCAGTTTGGTGAAATTATGGGCCTTTTGTTCATGCAACAAGATGCCCGGGTGATATCAACCCCAAAGTATTAAACAGATGATTGACGACAAATGGAAGCATGTCCTTCATCAACATCTGGATGGAATTCCAAAACGAGCACACACTTAGAACCTTTGGGAAGACAGATACGACAACATGTGACCATTTATCGGGATTCAAAGCCATTAGCATTGGACCAGTGGTCAAGAGCTAGAAGACCAGACTGGAAGTCGAGCGTAGCTGATGCACCGGGATGGGGTAACCCGACAGCAACATCATTTGCGTTTTCAGGGTAAAAGATAAGTCACCGGCGTGTGTGGTGGGCACGTAGACCACGGGTAGAAAAGGTACAAAGAGTAAGCCATTTAGGGCGCCTTGGATTGAAGCAGAGATGGAAGAAATTCTGCCTCCATAACATGCAAACTGTTGTAGATTGAAGTGAAACAATCGGATAATGGTCCAAAGACTGGGGAATTAATTTTATTGTCTTACAGAAGCTTTTGGCTATTGACACTATAAAATGAGTCACTGTGATCCAGAAATCAGGTAGGCACGCCTTTTGATTTCTTGTCCAGCGAAAATAAGATATCACGAATCAAAGTAGAGAAATATCCGATGTAGAACTGAAGCGTTTGTAAGCGAACCGGTTCAGGTTTCATACTGCTAAATCATTGAACAATAGATTTTTGAACACCTTTAATGTGGTAGAGGTACCGACAATTGGAGGAAATGTTACCGTTTCTTTATTTGGTCACCGGTTTATTGGAAGCTGATGTCCAACACTCAGGATCTCTTTTACAATTCAAAAAATGAATAAACAGTTATGTCCTTACCAGTGTGAAAGCATGCGCACATTGCCCAAGTATAACTGAGGAAAGATTATCAGATCCGTGAGATTTGTTGCACGTGGTGTTTAGCCACTATATGAAAACGTGTAGCAACGATAATTTATGGAGGTGGAGCTGACAAAGCTGGGACAAGACTGCATCAGGACAGCTAAATAATAAGAAGTGCGATGGCTTGCTGAAATCGCATTTTAGATTATTCAAGATTTATGTTTGGTAGGAGAGGCCGTAGGTAGATACCACTTAACTGTTTGATATACACCCGAAGTGGCCGGTAAGTAGTTTTGACTAAGACCGCATGGTAGTCAGTGGTGTTGAGCCCGCGAATCACTGACTTCATTACCAGAGAAAGAGGTTTCACCGTTTAGTAGCTCCACACTTGTAAGTACCGTCCTTCCTACGGCGCAGTTTTTTTGAGTTATATGGGAAAGATGGATCACCACACATGTCTAATGTCTCTAATAGCAGCACAAAGTTAAATTACTAGTTGGATGTACACAAAACACAGTAGGTCTTGATGGTTGAAGAAGTCGAAGTTGGTCTGGTCGATCATGGCCTGACGTCTTCGTAAGATTCGGAGTTCACACTCACACTTCTCTCGTTTCACGTCACGGAAATCGGTGAAGAGTTTTACTTGGCATTAGGCCGTTGCTGCCTCACGTGAACCACACGTAAATCCAGGTGAAGCCACCAAGATCTGCACAGGCATTAGTCAGTTTCAAAATAGGCTGGAAGATATGCGACCAGCCTATGCGACTGATTACACGAACAACTCAAAATGAAACTAAAATTTAGCCCTGACAATATAGGAAATATTGCTTGGGGAAAAGTGTGCGCCTGGTAAGCAGAACTGAGGAACAAATGAGTCTATGAATGTAGATTTAATACAGAACTGACCGAGCTACTGAATTTGAAAGATTGGGTGACGCCGTTCACACACAAAGTGGACAAAATGACTAATCAATTCAAATACATGTAACTACTTGGTGCGTAAATTATGACTATCATTCAGGAATATTTAGCAAGACGAGGTGATGATACGTTCAGGACAATGAAAAAGAGTAGGAGGAAGACCGGTCTGCTGTGAAGAATTCTCAACCTGTTGAATGTTAGCAGCTATATATATATATATATATATATATATATATATATATATATATATATATATATATATATATATATATATATATATATATATATATATATGATAGGTAGATATATACATTGCAGTTATTTTCAAGTAAATAAGTTATTAGAGTCTTCTCCGATTTTTACCGTCTGACAAATAGTCGCACCATCTGCACAACTAACTACAGATCCGGAGGAGCCAGTCTGAAGATGTTGTGTGGAAAAGAGTAAAAGCAAAACAGCCTGGACAACTTCAGATTAAATGATTAGAAATACGGACGGCTTTCCGGAGAAATCTAATCTTTGGGATACCTCCAAAATAACTAGGCTGTATATTATTCCAATAAACTGGATGAACAAACAGTGGAATGAGTCCCTGTTGTAACAGTGGTTTTGCGATGATGTTCGAGTTGGAGGAAGAGTCATAAAATGTGCATCTAACAGTTTTAACCGAACTGTTCAGCAATTTATTGCTGGAATGAACTCGATTGGCCATATAACATTATACTTTTTGGTCCATTTTTCAGAGCATGCGGATATTATTTTTCATGCCTGAGTACAGGTCGATACTTGGGCGTTTCCATCTTGGAGTGCTTTGGATCAGTGTTGAGCAAAACTTCACTTATTTACGAAGTCTAGGCTGGAAGAAATATCTTGTCGTCAGAACTGCAAAGATCCGCTAAAAAGGTGCAGCCTATAGAACGGTAATCAGCGAAGATGGAACTCAGTTAATTGTGGATGAGTTATAAAGCTGACATATGACGTATTAGTTGTCTAAAAAGTCCAGTGCACTTTGCAACCAACGGAATCGAAGTAGCAAACGAATTCACATGCATCGTATACCATTGTGCAGGGAAATCTCAGCACACTTATTCGTTCTTTTCCAAGAAATTCATGGCAGCCAAAATTAGTAAACAATTGTGTCATCGACCCTCCGATCAAAAGTAAACTTTGTTGCCCATTTCCTCTGATCCATTTTAGGTAAACCACAGTTTGACGGACAGGTTTGCTCTCATTGTTTCATCTACGGGCCAAATACGGCACATTATATAACTCGGAAAACAATGAAGGGAGACAGGGATATTGGTTTTTCATGTTGTGACCATAACTTTTTTAAAAGAGGTTAGACTGGAATGTCAATTGGGGGTGCGAATTTCCATACATTGACAGCGTTGTTGGGGATCATTTTCTGCAGAGGGTCAGTTCTAATCGGCCCATTAGGTGGAAGGAGTTTGAGAGAGCGGCCTCGAGGGGATAAAAAATTCTATGAACTGTTTTGAACACACAGTTTTGAATTGAATAATGGAATTGTTATTGCCTCCGCTGTCGATAATGGTCTAGCCTTTACGTCTCTTGACCGGACCCTGGTGATTGGACAGATCTGGCGAGAAGAACCCCATACATCCACTGTGAGATTCGCTTTAGCCAGCTGGACAGTTATCTCGCATGTACTTAACTTTATCAGTCCCCGATTGAACCAGTTTGGCTAGTTTTCTCTCATCCGATTGGCCGGGCGCCTGGTTGTACGACCGACCTAACCTGCTTCACAGGAGCAGGTGGATTGATAATCATAGAACTGGTTTGGAACAGTAGAATACGCGAAACCGTGTCGAAAATTTGTATTTTCACTTACGTATCTGATACGTTTGCTCAATGTACTCGAGGACTTATCGCCTTTGAAGAGCAACGTAATGTTGACTGATTTTTTCTCTACTTTTCGGTTTCATGTATTTTCACCGATGCAACCATCATTAATTCATTCAGGGTATCCATTTTCCAAAAGGTCAACTTAAAAGTGGATAGTTCACTATGCGGTTTACAGGATGAGAAAAGCCTTCTTACTCGATCACTGATCCATCGAACTGAGCTTCGTTGAAGCTGCATCTGGAATAAACTATGGTAGTCGACATATGGTCCTGTCTACGTTTTATCTGTGAAAGTCAAGTTTCAGAGATCCATCGTAACTCAGTGACTGTAAAATGCCCAGAAACGCCATTCGTTGCTCACTCTCGTCAATGTTCTCATGAGGTTGATTAAATTCGTCCAATAATCTGGATCAACTTTGGAAGTAGTCAGTGACAAACAAAAGTGAAGAAAGTTCCATTTTTTAGATTGAGCGTGAAAACATGCAATAGTAAGGTGTCTAATGACCAGTTCATTGCTATTCCGTCCTATCGATAATACAACTGACCGCTGAACTGAAATTACCTCAGTTGGGGCTACTGACAACTTTTCCCAGTAGCAAAACCATGAATTCGACTAGTACGAAGAGTAACAGGAATCATTATACAGACTTTACTTCTCAAAACGTAAAAATGATTTGACTAATTATTTCTAAAGACATTTATAATTTGTTCAGTTTTATCCAATGGAATCAATCCGCATCTGACATGGTCCCTTAATGGGTCATTAAATTCCTCTTTTACAGTATTAGGGCACAAACGGAGTGCTAATTCACTGGATGGTACAGCAGTTTGTCAGCTACATAAAATAACTTGGAAGCCACGAACAAATCGGATCATAGAAGATGGTGACTATTATTGGCAACGAATAACTACTTTGTGAGGTACTAAGTACTTAAGTTATCTTCTCACTAATACTTGGTAAACGATAAAAAATTACTCACATTCAAATTCTGAGATCCGTCCGATACCCAGTAGTAATTTAATAGAATTACTTTGTTATTTAATGGAAATTTTTCACCTTGGAAATTCGGAAAGCTTATCTCAAAGTCTAGCGTAGGTAGAAAGTTATAACATAAACATGGTGAATTTTCCTTGTTGTTTTGTTACTGTCTCTGACCTGTTGACTGTCAGTTAGCTTGAATAGTCCTACTCAATGATTGGCCTCCCGCCTTTCTTGAATGTTAACCGAGAAAAACGAAGTTTGGCGCGAATAATAAATCAAGTTTAGTGAACCGGAACCATTGTAATCGACCTTTTCCATACAAACTAATCCACGCTGTGACTGCTGTCACGAATAGTTCGTGTAAGATAATTGGGGTAGTTTCTGAACCTTACGTAGAAAGTCAACTATGTTGTGATCTGTGAAAGGAAGAAAAAATCATCGATGAATTTTCGATTCAAGCTCCAAAGCAAACCACCTATTTTTTACTTTATTCATACCAGAACGACATCCAGTAGTCCAGAATAACGAAATATAAGATCTAGTTTGTGTACATCTCCGTACTATTCCAATGGTGGTTAACCGCCACTGCAGATACAGCAGACGAATAGCTGGTTTATGTTAGACAGGGATTCTGTCTCAGTGATAAGTGATCAACGTGAGTATACGTGACAGACAAACAAAGAGGTGAGTTCATCTCTCTACGGACGGAGTGTGTATTCGCACTAATTAGATAAATCGAAGGACCAATATATCGTGACGCATTGCATGCAGTTAGATCAATAAGTTACACAAACCATACTTATAAAGGGGTACCTTGGTGAATTTTGCTTTCTCTTCTTTTCATATAGAGGAGCTTCCTTCTTTAAAATCCGTGTTCGGGAAGTTATACCAAAATGTATCGGCATAATAGATTAAGCATTTAGTGCTTAGAAGCAAATTTCGCGCATACCTCACCCTGGGCTTTCTTTGCACAGCAATTGTGCCGATTAGTTGCCCAGTGAAATTCGTATATGTTCACAGTCTATCCAGTTCGTAATAACTGCTCGAACGACCAAGGACCCAGCTACTCTTCGATTTCTGCCTCAAACACAGTGTATCAGTTCAATTTCAACTGCTGTCACATTTAAACCAGCAGAGAAAAACGAAAACAATTACAGTGGTTTTCAATTGGATGTTGAAATCTATGAGATAGAACACATCCAGCTGTCACCTTGGGTAAATACAAGGTATATTTTTGACGACGCAACCGATGCCAACCAAAAACAAAGGTGATACTACGTTGTTTTCAAATCGATTGAACGTACCCGCAATTTCACGCTGGTAACATTAAGTGAAGCTTTGCTTGTCAGATTCAGGAACATTTTCCTTTGTGTTCGAAATAATTGGAACACCCAATCGATTCACCATGAAGTTGAATCTTGTACTCGAATGCTTACAGTTAACCCACCATATCCGTTCTTGTGGCTATCAGGATCTTTGTGTATATAACTTTCAGACTATTTTACGATGCGCTTTGCAGACGAATTGCAAACATATCGCAGTATTTGGTTTCATTTGTACTGACCAATGGGTTATTCTGAAGCTTAATTCTGAATAAAAGTTTGCAAACAAAAGGCCGTTGGGATCTTCCTCCAAGTTCTGCAAAACCACGTCCCTCATATTTCAGGTGTACTATCATGGCGAAAGAAGTGCAACTCAACTGTCATTTAGCAGTTTGACACCAGAATGGTTCATAGCTGTCAGTGTATCCCTATTCTCTAGCCCAAAGCAACTGGTCATAAAAACGAAGCAACGCTAACGTAGAGATAGGAGCCCATGTGTTTGAGCTTGAAGTGTACGGGAATTGTAAAGAAAGTCACAGTTCTATCGGATGGCTTGACGAAATGAAGTCAAAAATGTGGCTGCATTTGTCGCTCATAATTTTAGGAAACTGCTCACCCAATCACTGAATTGTTGATAAATTGTGAATGCACCTTTTTTTCGCATCAACTGAGGTCATGCATACTAACTGTGAATGAGCCACAACAAGACGCATTCGTTTTTCTCTCAAATCGAAAGTGTTTAAATCAGTTTTGGATAAGTCCTACTTGTGCACCGGCTGACCGTCACGTGAATTCGAAGGTAAAATTGCTTCTTTCTAATAAGCTTTATTGACTAGGCCTCATGGAATTGAGAACACTCTCATTCAAAATGTGATAAGCTCATCCGTCACCTCTATGCTGTAAATCTGTTAAAATTTCTTCTGATCCCTGATTGATTAGACTGCCGGGCGTATTCATCTTCTTGATGTTATGAGGGCCACCTGAGATGTAACTTAGGTTTTTTGAACTTTTATAAGTTTTGCCTCAGTCTCAGCTTCGTTCAGGTTACACGCAGAGATTGTGTGCCATTGAAATACTGTAACGAAGAAGTCACTAGATAAAAGTTTTAATTGAAAACGAGTCAAAAAGCAAAGGAGCCATGTGAGACACTGTTTTGTCAGCACAATGTTCATCATTTTGTCCATAGTGATTGCTTTGATCCTGTGTAGTTGTGATCTCGGTATGCTGTCTAGCGTCTGTGACCGTGTGAGGATTGTGGAAATATTTCAGTGTTTTTTGTTGAGTATATAGCAGCTTTATCCAGGTGGAGAGCGTTCGCATCGTTCAGTGTTTGTTCTGCCTCTCAGTGCAGATGGAGATGAGTGGATTATGTGCGCTGAAGATGGGGTTGGATTTGATCAAATTAAAAACACGCAAATTTTGATGTATTTAGCTTGTTATATAGCAACAAAAATAATTCTGTACCGAGTACCCAAAATCGGTCAATACATAGATAATTTGGGTAAAAATCTCGTCTGATCAACAAATGATCCATGGATAAGAGAAGGGTTGCATTATATGGTAATCTGATACTCAAAGAGCAACTCGTGTTGTGTGAACATTTTTAAGTGTGTGCATATTTAGCCTTGTTTGTGGATGATTCTGAAATCACAAATATTAAAGCACAACACACAGCATGCATGGAACTTATGCTAAGTAGAACAAAATTTAAGAGAACAGTTAACTCATAGGTGCAGTGTAAAGCAGTACAAGGACTGTTTGATATCATTCGACCGAATTTAATACCAGGTGATCGGCATCAATCCAAAGGCCAGCCCGATTATTCTCATAGTAGATTCCATTGTAGCAAACTGGAAATCAATCAGAAAGGATGTGGCTTGATATTCAAACCGGCAATTTGTGATGCGGAAATTAACATGAGTAATGTATTATACTGCCCGACTGCATTGCGGTAGTTGTTGTAAACAAGAAAGTCATCTCAGATGCAGCAGTTGGTTTTCTCGCTATGAGCGGAATACCGAGTATTTGTCCAAAATCACAATGAGACAAGTGGAGTTTCCAAGTGTCTAAATTCTGTCTCAGGAAAATGGGTTTTGTATGCATATATTTGGATGATTCAGGTGCTACTTTCAACATACTTTGGAAGATTTAATTTCACGAGTAATTCATCGCCTCCAGCAGTGCCAAGCAATACATAAATGCCTAGTGAGTTTGTGAAATTACAAATACAACCAGCGTGGACATCCAGTGACAGCGAGCCAACTGCAAAGCATCCTTACACGAATGTGGCTCGCAATATGTCACGAACCTCCTGCTAGATAACTCTAAGACGACTGAGTCATTTTCCTTTTGGAAGATCGCTGTTTTTGCATTACTTTGGTGATCACCTTGATCGATGGAGACCTAGTGGTCTTCAAAGAATTAGGACTCATTTGTCGGAGAAAATGATCACCAAGTGGTTTGGAACCATAGCTTAACTAAACAAGCATACACTGAAAGATTTTTGCTTGAAGTCAAGTCGAGGTTCCAACAGTGTATCAATTTCAGACTTACGAAACTCTGTACTTGGTTGTATTGTTCCAACCTTTCTCCCTGTTACTGTTTTACGAAGATTTGCTTTGCATGTTGCCAGTTAAAAATGAAACATTTTACTGAACGCAGATACTCACGGTTCTGCTTCCCACTTTGATCCTGAGCACACATTTTGCCAGTCGGACGATTGTTGAAGTCATCTGTTTCATCCCACTGCAGATAAGTGACTTTCTTCACAGATTTATCTTCTGCATAAGCCCGGTAGAAAGACATACTTCATCTGGTCCCTTTGTCAAGATCTTTTGATGGCACGATATTTTGCCGTTCTGCTTCACTCCCAATAAATACTTGATCTTGCTATTAGGAGTAAATCAATTGTGATAACATAAGACTCAGATCTACTCATGCGAGTAAAAAAAGGGAATGGCTAAGGTGTGTTATAATAGTGATGCAAATTTGTATGTGATCTGGATGACAATAAGAAAGAGAGTAGTGAGTCAATTAGGTGGGATTTCAGAAAAGATGTTTCAAGTAACACTTTGAAGAATGAGAAAACGTGCCAGTGTGTAAGTGATCGTCTTAATAATACCAACTCAACTGTGATATTTTTGTCTTCGTAGTTAAGAGTAGAACATGTTTGCTCTTCATTTATTGGCACGGAGGTAGACTAAAAATACACACCGTTTCCGGTAAACAAGTGAGAATCAAGCAAGTAAAAGTGTCAGCAAGTGATCATGTAAGTACGTAAATAAATGAGCGGAGGTCAATCACGGTCAATTGACGTGTCGCTGGATCGATCAATTAAAAATGCCCTGAATAAAGCATGACTAAAAATCAACGGGCGTATCTCAAAGCATGACACGGACGCTGAGTGGTTGTTCGCCTACCACGGGTGATTACTTAAACCGAATAAAAGAGGTGCCAGGTCACATTAGCGCAGTGGAGAAAAGTATACCATCAAATGCTCACGTAATAAGATGACATGGGATTTTGATACTTGTGCGCTGAAATCTGTTGGTGAAATAATCAGACTACTATGCTGGCAAGGCTGAGGGACACCCGGAAGCTTCCAGTTTACGAAGGATGAGAAACCACGGAATAGAATCAAAAGTGGATGAGTAGTCCTGAAAAGCGCTTTTCACAGACTTCGCTGATCTATGTAAGGATTTGATTATTTGGTGGACTAAGGAAGCAATAACATCCACAGGGGGCCTGCTCGATTTATGGGCAAACTGTAAGGATTCATCGGGAGAGAATACAGAGGAATTCAAATGTTTGAGAATGGCACGCTCTGTAAGTTTGAGATCAGATGAGGTTAGAGCAATGAAACGAAAGCGTTTAGCCTTGACACCAAAATTAGAAGGTCTGGATACGGGAATAATAGTGACTGGTCACCAACAATCTCGAATAGCATACGAGCACAAAGATTTGTTCAAGAGAGAAGTCAATATATTCGTAAGGGCAACGGTACCATGTTGCAAAAGTGATGATGATAGACCATCAGGACCGGCGCCTGAGAATATTTTGAAAGTACAGAGAAGCCTAAATGCTTCCGCTGTACAGAACAGGGTAATGTGTGAGCCATCTTATGAAATGAATGAAATCGGAGAGTCACCTAATGGGTGGAATGTTTTCGTGTGGAGATGGAGCCCTTTTTGAACCGCACTCTCAGTTAGAGGTTGATTCTAAAACGAATACACTGTAATCGGATTTCTTCCAATTCTTTGCCCGAATATTGCAAAATATTCTTGTACGTACTAGTGAAGCGAGTCATGAATCAAGTAAAACCTAGGCAATGAAGCATCCCCGTGGACTGGAGGCTGACTGCTCTTTTATTTGCTTGTATATCCTCGCTGAGAGAATTTTGTTTGTTTGAAAGAAGTACTGAACTTTGACCGGCTTTCGTCCAATGATTTGTCCAGAAAGGTCGCATGTTCGACTCGAAGAGGTCACTCTGCATTATATTCTGTATCTCACGGCCACACTAACCAAAACATCACATCAGAGTTATCTCGCGATATCACTATTCATTTGATCTTTGTTTTTTACGACATACTGAACTCAACCAGAATAACTGATCAAAAAGTCAATGGTTCTTTTTATCAAACTAAATCCGACATTGCTCGAAATCGGTTCCAATCTAATTGGCTTGTTTCAGTAGTGCAGTCTAACTGTATACATGTTTGTGACATCAAGCAATGATTGAAAACTGCCTAATCTCAAATCAAACATAGATAAATCTCTAGTACTTCAGCTTTCTACAAACCTGTGCTGTGTACGCTGGGTCGGTGTATGCGTGAGAGAGCACACTGTGAAATGATTCGCCCATCTGATCCCAGACCACATTCGCGTTTTGATAATACCCAGAGCGATCGAGTCCGCCCAATGCCACCTCATTCCGACATGAGGCTGCATTCGATTGTCTGAGTGTTTTCGTCGTCATCGTTCTTGTCGTTGCTGTTGGTTTTCGTGTCGGACAAGTTCGATTGAAATAATTTTGTTCCGGGTGATTCGATCGAGGTACTATTCTTGCCAGTGTTGATCGCGTTAACTGGATAGTATTATCTAGTTCTTGCTTCGCAGCTCGACGTTCGCTGGACAGCGTAGTAGTTTGTCTGAAAGGATAAATAAAAATATTTCTCTCGCTACAAGTGTTCAACAGATTAGGCCATCGCACAATAAGAAAGCGTTTAATCGTGATGTAGGATCTAAGCAAAAATTTATAGCTTAGTTTGGAAGATGATGTTTTTATCGGGACAGAAAACTGCCAGGTGAAACGGCAAACTCATTTGCTTGGCCTCATTCCAGCACGTTTCTTTTGCAACGAACAGCATCCGTGTGACTTGCAGCTGGATGGGTAAATATCGTAACAAATTCTTATTCAATACAACTGAGCAATACGATGAAGTGCGGATCTTTGCCCTTATGTCACCATCAGATGAGATGTGCTGAATCCCAAGTGAATGTTTACTTCATGACTCAGCAATCTCAACAGTTTATTCTTGTGTGGGTAATGTTCGTTATTTATGTTTTTCTTTTTCTATTTTTCGGTTATATTTGAGCGCAGTGTAAGGGCTCAGGAGCCCAGTGCATCATCAATGAGAATCACTAACCACGAGTCAGAGAATCACAAGGATGAAAGATTTCCAAAGTATCTGGTCGAAGCATGTTTCGCTGCTTCCCACACCATAGAAGGAGTTTTTCTTCAAGAACCGGAGTCTTGGACTCAACAGACAACCAACAAGACATTGGGATGTTAACCCAGGACGGCAAATTGCCGGTGAAGGAATTTCTCCGGGTCTGCCGCGTGAAGGCCGATTGTGGTTCTTAACATGTCTTCGTTAGTGCTTTATTATCGATCAAATTTTCGGATTCAATCTTTAGCTTCTTGCATCTAATTGAGCAAGTGGAACGTAAACGGCACAACATCCCTTGGGATGGGGACTGCCAAACTGATACTGATTTCAGTCCACATATTAATCTTTTCGTACTGAACTGAACTGAACTGCAATTGATTCTCTCCCCGTTTAGAGGAAACCCAGGTACTCCACTCGTAAGTTCATCCAGTAGAGATTATTTAACCGATAAACCACTTCCGGAGGTGCCTACTTACAGAAGTGCCCGTTTTATGGGCAAAGTGACTGGTCGTAAGTAACCGGAAGATATTCATGAATTCGGAGCAAGACTAGAAAACGACAAGAGACCAAAATAGCTCAGATGTTGTGGTGATCGAGGCAAAGGCAAAATCTTGTCTGCCACATTTACCTATGATGTGGCTGCGAAGAACCTGAAGCACTCGACCACCGCTGATCATCTTGTGAAAGTTTTGGTATACTGCATTCGTGTTTAATTCAAATTGTTCCTTTTATGTCGATTAATCACGGATTTGGTGCTATTGTTATCCTGGAGTTAACTGACGAAAGACAGCAGATCATACGCGAGAGACATGCATGCTGCGATAATCAACATCCACGACCGTGCCAAAAGGATTCATACGCACATGTTGCATTTGTTTGTGTACGGAAATGCCTGGATACTGATTTGAAGGTATATTGAACAAATGAACACAGATTGGTCCAAACGGGGTTTCTCGACTTTCATATGAATAGGACAAAACCACCACAAGTTAACTCATGAAAATTTAGTGTAATCGGTTTTCATGTGGCAGTTTGTTTTGCAGGCATGCAGACGAACAAATAAAACAATGGCTATTTAATTCATTGAATGGTCAGTGTTTTTTCAACTTAAGTCAGCATCACGCTCACCTGTTATGTTCTTGTACATTTCTTTTGGTCAGAAGAGTCGGTGGGTCAGACACATTTGCAGTTTTGCGCATTTTGTGGATACCTAAGTCAACAGTCATTGGTCGTAGAATACCGGAAGTGGGGAAAATTTCTTTTACACGATGGGTCTCAGACCGTCTGCTTGAAGAACGGTCGTTCGTCTTGTACGAGTATTGATCGACTTCATCAGGCTCGGATAGTACTCGATGAATTTCATGAACTAAAACAGGGAAAATCAAGGTATACACACATTTCACTGGATCATATTATGTAAGTTTCCGCGTACCGGATCTGAGCTATTGAGCACTTGGATGTATGGATCGAAAACGAAGGAGGAATGACAAGAGCTATCTATGAATTTCCGAGTTCTTAAACTTAACGTCTAGTGTGAAAGAACTCATAGTCCCCACCAAAATCTCAAAGTAATGCCTATCTGGAACTCACGATGCACCCGGGGAGCATCGTCAATTGCTGTTTATATTATGCTCCGAGTCATCGTCATTCATTCTCAGATTTGGAAAAAAGCTTCCCACCGGAGAACTGGCCCACCAAGTCTTTAAGGAAGTATCGGTTACCAGCGGCCATGTGTGTTCTGCATCCCCGGTATGACAGGTCGTCAAAATTAGTGCCAGTCTTCCGTCGGTTTGCTACTAGAATCCCAAGAAGAAGTTCCACATCATTCTTGTTTTCAGAATTCAGTCTCAGCAACGACCGTCTATATTGTAGGCGAATGAAAAACGATTTCTTCATGTAAAAACACAATTTGAATATGAAATTTTATTGATGGAATATAAAACTGCTACAGAAAAGGGTTGGATCCAGTACCGTTTTGGTGAGATTTGACAGCATTCTTATGCAGCACTGATATGATGTTGGATGTTTTTAATAGCTATTTGCTTTTTTGCAAGAATTCCACTACTTTTGCTGCAGGATGCAGAAATCCCGCACTAAGTGGGACAGTATTCAATGAATTCGATACCTTCTGGTTGTACCTTTCAGTTTTATGGGAGCGGCAAATTGGTTGAACGGAAGGCTGACTGCAAAATAATCGGTGTTAAAGATACATCCCTGAACATGATTTCTCACACCACCGCATATGGTTAGACGAAATATCTTGTTTCTCTATGAACCTGAGTACAACATTGTTTTCTTTGAGAGGACATTTTTTGGAAAATTGATCGGGATCTAGATTCTCATGACGTTTTAGCAGGAATCAGAAATACAAGGTTTGTTTGTGCTGTGCAGTGATGTAACTTGCTACGCCCAACTTAAATTACATGTTTGCATTCTTATCATGGTTGTTCTGTTTTCTGAGTGCTTCTGGATCAAGTCTCCACTGAACGGAACACTATTTAACCATAAGCCCACCTTAATGGTGATGGCGTTACTACAGCCGGAAGAACAATAGGCAGGGTAATGCAAAAAACTTCCCTAGTTGTCCGAACTTACATCCACATTAGTGATTTGTTATTGTTGATTTAGGAAACGAAATTTATTAGCCACCGATTGAACCCATCCGCTTCCTGTTTTACAGTTTGTATTAAAAAGCTATTCGAATACGGTTTCTTAAGAGTAGTCATGTGAAAACCCGTATCAAATGATATCTATTTCAAAGTCTATATTGATAGTGGTCAAGTCTATCTTTGGAAAGATTTTGGACTTTTTTCTATTCAAAAATTTCTAGAATACAATGTAGCAGGATATGTTCCTCTTCTGTTGCTTTTCCACGCAGCAGACAGGGTGCTTCTCAAATTTCTCACTAAATACTCACACATTTCTGACCAGCCCTTTGAATTGGATTCGGCCTGTATATCAGTCAGCGGAGTTTTTATCCGATTTGCTTCAGAGGGTTTGATGTTCAAATCATCCGGATCAACCTCGTCCACAGAGCCCAGACGTCCCAAATCTTGGATGATTTCATCCATTGTGGACCGACCATGACTCTGTATTTCAAACTGATCCTCCGCACATTCCGCTAGATCATGGTCTGTCTCATCACAATTCGTCCCGTGGTTCGGAGTAGCATTTGATCTAAAGACAGAATGTCAGCACAGTTTTGTTTAAAGTATGGTCAGTTGATCATTTCCCTCCAAAGAATCAATGGTAAAAACAGGTGCCTTATATTAAAAACCGATAACAAAGATTTTTCGGCCTTTTTAGTTCAAAAATCTTGCGTGTATCAAAATTAATAGTGGTATGGTTCGAACATAAGATAATCTTTCCTAAACTGTATCTCGCAGGATTGAGATTTCACCAACCCAAAATTTGTACGAAAAAAATGCCCACTCAAACTTCCTATGGCTGTCCCAAGTGTACTGAAATGTTTTACACTTCAAAAATGATTTTGAAACGGTGCGCTCTGGTCTACCTAACAGCATGCTTATTGAACCCCTACTGTTAATCTTAAGATGGGAATCCTAGAAAAAGAGCCCAGAAAACTACCATAGCTTCAACCGAAACTGTACATATATGATCCTTTGTGAAACGACTCATCTGTCAGTATCAATGTACATTTCATGATGGAAAGTTAAGGATGCTCCCTGCAGGTATTTCACCCAGCTGGTTGAGGATAATTGCTGTCGAGCCTCCAATAGGGCTTGAATTCGGATTGTATGATAGTGAGTCAAACACGCCTTATCATCAGATAATGTGAAGTGGCTCGCAATGGATTATTTCAAGTCAACGCTATGTGATATAACGCCCATCCATCACTGGATTCCATCGATAAAACCCGCTCACCAGTTCAGGAATTGAGTTCTTTGATGAATGCATTTTCCGTAAGGACTTAAGTGAAACGGAGATAATGAGTTATAAATACCATGTAGATCTTGGTTACTTGATCAATGAAAGTAGAGCTGGTCGCGCTGTCAGCGTATTCAGGTCCCAATCAAGGCTCGATGGATATGCATTGTTGATGATTCCGAACGAGGCTGTAACAACTGTACAGGCCATCCATAGCATTCAATGGTGACTTGAGCTTTTATACTTCATTATCATCCATTTCTTTTAATAAAAATAGAACCTTACACTAATCTTATATGACTCACTTCCAGGGCTAGTTCCTTTCAATTACGTGGAATGCATTGGATGTTTGGACCTCTACATGTGTTCTTGGCAAAATAGTTCTGGTCGGTCCCAGTGAAACCACAGAGACTGATGCACAGTGCCTTCTGATCATTTCATTTATGCACTCCGTGAAAGGTTCTCATACATTCTAACATTTATATTTTTGTTGACATCTCATTACACAGACTTCCATGTTCGTCTAACTAATAAATGAAAAACAGTTTTCTCTTTGGTTGGTTTGTCTGTTAGTCACTTTATACAACCGGTCCTTTTCCATTTAGGAAGCTCTTCATTTTGACCTAACCTGACCTGAGATTAGCTTGTGGAATGGCATCATACTTCGTCGCATCAAACAACAGATAATATCGAGAGGTTTTCAAGCTGCCAAACCAGCTCAGATGTCAGAAAGTCTTGTGATCCAGATGACGAGATTTAACTTAGACAATATTTTTCATGTTGCGTAGAACTTACCTGTTCCTGTGCCGTCTTTAGTTCGTACGGGTATTTGGCCGTTTGAATGAGGTCGGGCTTGACACGATAGCTGTTTTGAACCGTTCCATTAGCTCTAGCGACAACTTAGTTCTGCCTCAGAATCAATTTCGTTTTATTGATTCAGGATCCATTGTTTACATAAGATATGCCCACGTTATAACCAGAAAGATGCATAAAAGTTTACTGGCCTACTGACAGACCTAAACGGTCCTTCTCGCCGGTTTATTTGGCTGCGCTTGGATTGGTTGATTCGGCTCTGGTCGAATGTAAACCTCTGACTGATCTAATGATCGCCTCAATGATTTGATCTTGTCGGCAATTCTGGTCAGCCGATCACGTGCTGTCTGCTTCGTTGAATCAGGCAGTCTATTGACAACGTGATGGGTGCATTCCCCCACCGTGGTGTTTCGTCATTCGTATCAGATGCTTCAGCTATCTCATGTTCCTGGCCAACCAGTATGCGTTGACTCGAATTGCCGCTATTTTGAATCCTGATATCTTTGTCCAAATCCGCTGTTGCATCCAGACTATCTAGAAGAATACGAAGTTCGGGATCATGTTTACTTTTCCGCCTTCCATTTACTTTTCTTTGCAAATCCGTGAAAGTACTTACTACCTGCAATTAAAAAAACCTCATTGGCTAAGTCGTTTTTCATTTGATGTGAGTGAACAAATCACAAGTTTGCCATCCGATATCCACGGAAAATAAAAGAAAATAATGAGTACAATAAAAGCATATTAAGTAGTATCTTTTAAAATGGAGCTGAATAAATTATAAATTTATGACCATTCCTCATCATATTCAGAAAAAATAAACCTTTAAATATGCACACTGTGATGAGTGCACTAATTGGGGCTATATAGTGGTTCCGATATCCGGCTTTTTTTCGAAAACTTCATCGATAAAACTAAGTCTGGAACTACAAAAATGATCATCAAAATATATCCTCTTATTTTGTGCCGTTTTATTTGCGCCAAAGACATTTTCATTCTATAAAATGATACTATCACCCACCTCACTGAGAAAGTTATCAATGCTATCACATTGATTTGCGATTGTAGACACCCAGTATGACGCTCAACTGATCATCAAGAAGTGTGGTTGTTGAATTTGTGGGTTTAACTCTCATCACTGCTGTTATACTTAAACCTTCGGTGACCTCAAACAAAACTCATTTTTCTCACTTCCCTCGTACGCTAAATGAGGACTTGAAAATGTTCAGTCAAATCGTTCTCTATTCCGATCAAAACCAGAAAGAAAGTCTCTTCACTTGAACAGACTGCTTCTTGTTTGAGTGAAGAAGTGATTCACTGCAAACCAGACCGTTTTAAACTAATTTCTGATTTGACTTTTGAGTACAGACATTTGCGGCTTGAACATATTGAAAAATAATAAAAACCTGGATAAAGGAGAATAATAATCCATGAAAAGGTCTAATTCACTAATCTGGGCAATTAGGAGTGGAGTATATACTTCGTTGCTATAAGAAACCTAAGCATAAAAGTAGACGAGTTATTTGAGCTGGTGATAAACAGCGCTGTAGAACATGTTAAATAGAAATTCGCATTTCAACCCTAAGATAAACGTCAGTTTTATGTGGTGTTATTATAAAATTGCCAAAGCACTTCAGTTAGGCTCAAACACTAGAATAAATAACTGTTGTACAGCTGAATGTAAGGTGTGAAATACACACCTTGGTACTGTCATATATATCGAGTATGAATTCGTAATAAAATTTATCTCAAACAAGCCTTTAAAAATTGCTAGTGAGCATAGACAGTATCGCAAAAAGAAATACTTGAGCCCGTGTAGATTCCTCATCACACGAATGCTAGCTAGGAATACAGGTGATAAACTCGGAGTAGCTTCAGAATCATCTACTCCCGGTGAGATGTCACCAACCCACAGCTCACAATGTGTTCTCTTGAAGACAACTATAAATTAGCTTACATAGTAACCAATAAGACCACTTTTATCACATTAGAAAGCGAGAGAAAAAGACTATCAGCCGTCACTGCTTATTTACCACATAACTAAGCCACTCATTCTACTATCGGGAAAATCTAAAAGACCTATATTCCAACTATGATTTACATTTCTAAAAGGAACTCTTGTCTTTCTTTGTTTACAACCATCAGGTTGTGCTGCTCCTTCGGCAACTTTCTCATTTTCCCATCTTTTAGAAATAATCTTTGATGCACGTTGCAGGCAATAGTTGTGAAGTTTTGTGGCGTCAAACCTGTTAATTTAACTGAACAACTTGACTGCCTTCTTTTCTTTCAAACTCTTATACGGAAGGGTAATGAAATTCAGTTTCTTTAGTGGCACATCCGGCATTCCTTAGACTCAAAGGCGAAATGAACTAGGTGTACTCTCTCCAAAACCAACCCTGGGATCGAAATCAAAAAGTCATTTGATTAGAAAATGTATTCGGCTGAATCCACTACAAACCAGTAAAAATTTAATACCTACACAGGTAATTGTCACGGTCAACGTGTGCACTAAGTATAAACTAAGTACATTGTAAACATGACTCGAGAAAGTTTATCACTAACAATGCCATATATGAAATGACCGGCTTCTTCTCAGACGTTCTACTTGTTTCATACTTCCACGTCTTTCAGCTGATGTTATGAAACTGAGAACATTACTAAAAAAATACTCAAGAAGCAACTGGGGCTAAATGTAGGCCCTTGAGAGCTCCAGAGATAGCTCTCGGTTAAAATGACGCTCTTGATGATGCTAATGATAACGAGTAGCACGGAGAATTTCAAATAAATAGTAAAACAGAAAACTCATCGATTGGTTTAGGACCAATAAGGATTGAAAAATGTGTAGATCATTATCTTAAGAGTGAAGAAAAGTAATGAGCAGTATGTTACGGAACCAGTGTAATGGGTTATATGATGCATCATACAGAGCCAGCGCTCAAGTGACGATCAAAAATCATTGTGCAGCTGTTTCACTCCAGGTAAGAATTATCAGTAGTGAACGTCCACCACGCCCCCAAAAGGATTCAAACCCAACAAGGACAAAACAGTTTTACAGTGCTTTCATGGATTTTCGTGGTAAGTAAAACCTAATTTTCTACCTTTCCTGATAAAAATCACATTGTTTTCATTTTATCGTTGTTATCTCTTGGTCTGACTTCAGAGTCCAAGTGATCAAGTGTAAATAGTAGTATGTCTCAGTAAGGTTACCATGCCCAACCATTGTGAACGTGCCAATATTTTGTACTATATGAAGCCAAGGTCATCTCAAAAAAGCAAATTAGTGAAATCTGTTTTATTGTCTTATTCCATGATCACAAATCTGCAGCAGCAATTCATACTTCAGCATTACAATTTCAGCTGAATCATACAAATGTCTTATTTTTGGAATGTAATGGTTTGAAAATAGTAAACTACAACCAAGAATTGTGAGACCATCTACAGCTTTGAAAAGCTTACTGGTGGAACTGACTATTTCGTAACTGTTTCAAACGGGTCTGAACTAATCACAGTGAAGCAAAATGTGTGTAATAAAAATTCAGTTCATTTGCTTATGGCTATTCTTTTTTCTTGAGTAATTACACTGACCACTGCATTTTTGTTTACGCAACTGGGGAAGTGCTTGGACCTTTTATCCTTCCAATAGAATAAACATCATATCTGTTGTAACGACAGAAGAGATGCAACATCATGCGCCTGAGGTGACATTTATTTTATCATAGCAGGCAATGTGAAATGGTAAACCTGGCTGTCCTAGTAGTCCTTAGCAGTCATCTAGGTATTTCATTATATTTACCAGAGTTTCATTTTAGGGGGAAATTTACCAAGTACAATATGAAGTTGGCAAAACAGTCAGTCAGATCGATTCTTGTACATTGCAGTTTGATTATTTGGTACCATAACTTTCTTGTTGTCGTAGTAACAATCGGAAGTAGCAAGCGTATTTCGGTTTCTTCGTCGCACGCTTATGTATTTATGTTTGCGTGGACCGAGAGCGTCCTAAGCATGTTGTGGTGCATTCAAACCACTGAATTCGGCACTAGATTGTATTCTTTCACGTCACTAGCCAACGGTTATTCTCTTCCCATGGGCCCCAACTGAAATGTGTCGCTGATGATGCGGCGGACTCTTAACCAAATCCAGAGCAGAGAATTGGGAGGCTGATGTTCGAGTGAACTTCACTTAAGGGAGAGGCGGAATTGAGGAAAATACTACCACTAACAGATGTCAAATAAAATAAACAAGCATACTTTTTTACCCATGCATTTGGCTTAGGGGTTTCAGCTTAGGAACTGGCGTGACTTTATCCCCTCAGTTTTTATGAAATGCGGATGAATGCCGATTCAATAATGATGAAACATTTCAGTGATATCTGTTACAAAATATCGCCCGACCGACCGTGGGTGACTGCACCAGATAGGTGCTCAAGCATTTCAAGACCACGGAATCCTCGAGGAAAATAAACAGGAAAAGAGCATACAGGAAAATTTCCCATGTTGAGACCAGCTTAGGAGCGTTGATTACGAATGAGCCAGAATTCAGTTGGTTGTTGGCATTCGTGCATTTTTTGTCGTCCCAGATACCCGAGTCAACTGATTAGCCGTTGCTTGCTAAGAGCAAATCTATTTAGTTTAGTGTCTCTAGTCTCAGTCATGAATTCTTCCTCGTAGGTTCTTCCGATCTTTACTCTGATGGGTCGGCCATCTTGTATTTGGCCACTC
Source organism: Fasciola hepatica (assembly GCA_948099385.1). Lineage (NCBI taxonomy): Eukaryota > Metazoa > Platyhelminthes > Trematoda > Plagiorchiida > Fasciolidae > Fasciola > Fasciola hepatica. The sequence goes on from CANUEZ040000105.1 coordinate 5,624,281, forward strand.
TCACGCTCGGACTACCAAATAACCGCGTTTACCGCTTAGGACTATTTTTAATGCATCTCGAATTTGAGTTTTGCTTTCTTTATTCATTTTCTTGTTTATTGCGACATGTATCACCAAAATAATTATTTTACTACAGAACCACACCATATACCAAAAGATCGGCTGTTTTCTGACATTATATCAACCTCGAGTGCGTCTATTCAGCTGACAATCCAACGAAAATCGTGAACAAGTGATTTTCCGTCTACAACCACTTCAGTGCCACCGCGTATTCTTTCTCCTCCTCGTCATTTCCGAAAAAGGACATACTGTAACTATCAACGGATGCGGACTCGGACTGAAAGTTCTCCACTTTCTTATTTCGTCTACCAAAGCTCGTAGCACAAAAATGGATTTTTTAATTATTTGTTGGAACAATAATTCCTGGTTTCACTTAGGTTATTGGATTCTGTCCATATGCTTTTCCTCAAGATTACAATAAGCAGAATAGTTGCGTATAGTCGCTGGTATGAATTTGTCCGAGTTAGTTTTGGGACAAATTTGTGGATGATTCTCGGATCACTGAAGGAGCCAGTGGAGGTTATTTTGAGACCTATTTAGCAGCATTTCAACAAAAATGGGGTCCTAAAATAGTAAACAGTATGGTTCAAACAATCAATTTTATTTAGTAATTTTATCCACTGATCGGGTAGCTGACTAAACAGTAATATTCGGTCCCTTTTAAAAAAAAGCAGACGGTAGTCTGCCCGTGTGGCCGGCAGTCAGTTTCCAGCATCAGTGACCCTCTCGTTTCCGATCGCTTTGCTAGGGCGGCTATTTTGGGAATTAAAACTTATATGAGTAGATGGATGGTAACGGGATGTTTGCAGGAGTATAAAAATTAAGAAATAACATCAAAGTTTTTTGCGTAACATATTTATGAGATTACTTTATTGGTCGATGGTTTGCCACGTTCCGAACGTTGGTGGTGGCTGGTCATGTTCTAGCTTTGTCGTCTCATTTGGTGCATTATTTCATGTGGTATCTACAATCCCTCTCATCAACAGTGATGTAAATGAATTGATGATACTGTGATGCCTACGCTTGAGCTGTTCCAACTAGACAACGACAGTGTTCCATCCCCAGTGCACAGAATTTAAAAACTGGTAAATATATTCAATGTTTGTCATTTGTATTCAGTTACCAAGATACTACTTGCATCTTTAATAGAACGTTCGTAAATATAGTATGATTTGTTGAGAAATAAATCACTCTGTATTTGGTTTATTTGTGACCGGGCTTTCCCAAGGAGAAAGCGAAATCAGTAATATCATCAGTATATAAGTTCCTTGTAGTAATATATAAGGCACCTCTGTCACAGAAAGCTAGTAATCTCTCTATGACTGTCTGTAGCAGTCAGAGGAACTTTGATGGGTTAATATTCCCCTTATCAGAATTTGAAGAAAGTAATCCAAATGCTTGTGCTGTAGAGCATTTGCACAGTGTGCGAATCAGAAGCGCTTTCACAAAAAGTGCACTTCTTGAGCATGGTCAGGGCTTTTTCCATCGAGTTCAGTAGGCGTGAAAGATATATAACGGTACTACTAACTTCAGTCAGGCCATTCGGTCTTCGCGATGTGACACAAACGTTCCAGTCATTTACATATCAGGCCTACAAATGTAGAAAATTGGTTGACCCACACACTCAAATAACATCTCAGTCGTTAACAGAAACCCTGACGACCACGTTCTTTGTTGACGGGCACCTTTTGAGTGTTCTTCTCAATAAAGGGCAACTATGAACGTTGCGAAACATTAATTTAGTCAGGAAAGTATTATTTTCCTTGATCACGAGATATGAGCCACAGGCTTCTCACCCACGAGAGACTGGGTGAAGGCAATTCTCAAATATCCTGAACCATCATCCTTCAAATCGCTCCGACGATTCCACTTGTACTGCATCTTCATTCCTAAGTGTGCCCAGTTGATACAATTTCACACAGATTTACTTCGCGGAAAGACTAAAACATTCAAATTTCCCGAAAATGCCCTTTCTGCTTCTGTCGTACTGCAAAAGACTATCTCCAAAATGGGCAGCGTAACACATCACTAACCAAACGCATCTATGGCACTATCAACTGATACTTCAGACTTGGCTGTTGGCGCCGTTATACGACAGCAAGTAAAAGGCACGTGGGAACCTAAAGTGCACCTCTGCAAAAGTCTGCGGCCGGCGGAATCCGGGTATGGTTAATTCAGCCGAGAACTTCTCACGGTTTACTTGATTATCCATTATTTCCGGCACGTGCTGGAAGGCCAAAAATGTGCCGCCTTCATCATCGCTGCGCAGTCGACTACAGACCGGTACTCGCCCAGGGAACCCCGTCACCTACATAGTATCACTCACTTTACAGTGGATATACCACACATTTCAGGCGAGCCTTAACCTGTAGCAGATGACATTTTTTGCATCTACCTCCGTACACCAATCAACTTTACTGACTTATCAGCAATTGCCTCAACGCAAGCATATGATCCACTCACTTTACATTCCCTTTTCGGATCTGTATCGAGTTCCAGAGGGTTAAGAAAAACGTTCCATCATCAAACGTGAGAGAAAATAGGAAACCGTTTCCAGAGATAGACTAAAAACGGCTTTCATGGAAGTAGTGACGCCATTTTATTCAGCATGACCATGTCAAGCACCTACTGTTACACCTGCTACCGGGTTTACAGTATCAGCAAGCACAGATACAATAAAGCAATAAGCCCCGCTACAAGGTTATAGTCGCGGTTGGGCCGTGCAAAGACCCATGCGATTCGTAGACACTTTTTCTTTTATAACTAACCTTCAGTAAAATATTATTGGTATGGTTATTTTTTCTGGAAAAAACGGAAATAACCATTGTTACAAGTTTATTTAGCTGTTTGTGCACATCGAACCGCTTAGAACGATCACCCATGCAAACGTTTTCGTTTCTTTTCTCTGGTGGCTTGAGTTTATTTCGCAGTTAATGGTTCTTCTGTCAACAATCCATCTATCTGTGACAAGAATGAGTGTGTGGAAAAGAGAGGCCACTCTTTTCCCACCGCCTGATCGCAGGCGATGGTTTTGGCACGTCTAACCTATTTCCAGGCAAAATGACAAGTTATTTTACCGGCGGGCTGCTAGCTGCGACGGCTCTGCATACCCGGCTTATGGAAGAACATATTTATCTACCATAAATATCGGAGCAATTATCCAGCCCTAAAGCAATCCTGCAGGCGAATAAATGTACCATTCCCAATATTTTCTCTCAATCCTAAACAGACGATGTGCTACTGATGTCCGCTCCCTGTATTTTATTTTGGATTTCTTTTGTTCTTTTCTCAATCCTGACACGTTCCGCAGGGGAAAAAACACTGTCATAACTTGACATTTCGAAGATATCTCCCTCAGTCTACCAGGGATTGAGGTCGAGTAGTGACATTACATCCATTTCTGGCAATAGTCATCTTTATTACCACCTCATTAATAAACTTTGCCTTATCAACCCGAACCACTGTGTTCCTGGTCCGGCTGCCAGTATGACACAAGCTTATGTGAGTCCATCCTGATCATTCCTTGCTTTATAATTTCGTTCTACCAGCTTGCATAAGCATCTGTGTGGCTCGACTTTGGTTCTCTGGCTGCTAGGGAAGCATCAGTTGATTCGTGACTTTTAATACGTACTGCGCCTGTAGGCCATTCGTCCTGTTAGCTCTGTGCTCAGTAGGTTACAGGCTGAGGCCATGTGTGGGTGAAAGCCAGGAATCAAGTGCAAAACAGAGAAGAAAGAAGTATAACGAGTGGTTAAATGTGCTCTGAGCAGATCTATGAGGGGGACAGGAATGTGTGCAGGAGAAATGAACCACGCAGATTTTTATCAGACTGTTCGATAAGATCAAGAGCTATAGGCGCAGACCTTTCATCGGGTTAATAATAAAAAATGAAGGGATGGGAGGGAAATTTTCTACCCAAATTAGATAAGTCAATCGTTGTCTATTCAATGACTACATCGGATGCCTCTTTCAAAAGCAGTATCGACACCGAAGCACTCACTGGAAAGCGTTAAGGCACTAGGAACTGTGAGGTACTCATGGAGCATAAGCGTGAGCACAGACAAGGAGTCGGTATGACGTTAACTGAGGGACAGTCTATATCTAATTCTGTCTTTAACTGCTCGAAAGTATCGAAGACCACGAGTAGAGTTACACAGAGTAGCTAGAAAGGAAGAGACACGATTTTGAAGAGGGTGAGAGCTCGATGGGTTAATAGACAATGAGTAAGCTGTGAACACACGGCTCACAAAGATCGGGATAGGTTATGGTTGGGTCTGTCCCAACCAGTTTTCTGGTGGAAGTGCACTGAACATCCTCCGGGATAGTTGTGGCGGACTTGGAAAGTTGGTAGGAGATACCAGAACTCTATTCAAGAAGGGTCTGAAATGGGAGACGTTGGTGCATAGTCGATTGTGCTGTATTCTGGTGCACCAGAGATTGAGGTCGATGAGTCGTTTGGCCTTAGCAAGTTGGAAGTTGGTGTGTTCGGAAAAGGCAAAAGAACGACAGCAGCAAGATCCAATGTCAGATACCAAGGGGTTCATAGGTATGGGTGGTCCGTCGAAGGCAATGGTACCTGGAAGTGACTGAAACTTGTGGGGGAGGGCACAGCTTTTTGATACCAAAACTTCATTTGCCACAAATAGCACCAATCACCGAGGGAGGTACGACCCCGTTGGATGTTATTAAGCGTAGATGACAGACTACTTATAGGAAAAGAGCATGTAATCTTGATGCCATCCGCAAGGAGGAATGATGTATCATGGCGGATCCCGTGAAATGTATCATTGATATATATGAGTACCATGGATGTTCAGAGCACAGTACCTTGAATTACATCACTTCTCATAGGTTCAGCAGAACATGGGCGACCATCGACTTGTGCTACCTGGGGGTGGGAGGATAGGTAGGAAGACGACCCCGGCTGGATCGGGTCAGTCAGACCCAGAGATTTGAGTTAGATCGACGGATTCTGGTGAGGTACTTGGTCGAAGGCCTTTGACAGATCTAGAAATAGGATGATCTCAGACATCCCATCGTTGATAGCTGGGATAAGTAAGTCCAATATGTCAACTTGACAAGACAGCCACGACCACGATTTGACGAAACCATGTTGACCAGGGTTCAGTAGACCTTTGGACATGAGATAGTCAGTTAGTTGACAATTGACAATTAGCTCCTTAATTCTGAGTGCCACAGAGAGCGGTTAATCAGATGGTAATTATTAGGGTCACACAGTGAACCCCTCGTAAAGCGAGAGTGATAACTGAGATTTTCCATTCCTGTGGGGCTTCAAATTATCCATGGAATGTGCAAGTAGGTGAGTGTTACGCTAGAATTAACAGGGCTTGCAGGAGGGTAAATATTGAGCCAGCATATAAGCGAAGAAAAGTGGGAATTTAACTCTTCTGAGATTAGCATGGGTGGGTGGGCGGTGATACAGCCACGTACTAAACGTTTTTGGAAATTCTTCTCTGTGCTCTAATAATCAGCAAACTGGACAAACGCCCAAATATTTTATGGCGCCCTAGGTCGAGTGCTTCTTATTTTCTAAGATGCTTTCCAACGAGGCAACTGAGCTCCAGGTTAGTCCAAGTGATGCGTAATAGATTGAAAAAAATATCTTGTTTGTCGGTATTTGCGCTGCAAGCCTTAGAGCGTGGGCTCAATTCTCAACGTTCTTTAGATCCTAGGCTGAATGAATGGGACGGAGAATGAACTAATATTGTTTAGGTAGGTGTTTGTATTGCCATAGAAGAAGTCAGCAGCAATCTGAGCGTCGGAGATTAGAAAGGAGGAATTCCAAGCCCCAGAGCGTTAGTTGAAGTCATCCGTGGTGAGTTTGGCACTCACAAGTAGGTCTAAAGTTGCATTGAATGCATCAACAAGGGTGCTAGTAGTAGTTGTCGATGTCTGGGCGAATCGTATCACACCCTAATATCATTGCATTGCTACTGATGTTTATCAGTAACCAAAGGGGATTGTTCATTTGTTCCAGGGAGGGGTACTGTAGAACACTCACTGAGGCAGTACGGTGAATATAGGCTAGGCACCCACAACCTCCTCTGAACTGATGAGAACTCGAGGAGCTTTGATACCCAACCACGCTTGTATGATCTAGATAGGATTGCTCAGATAGCCATCTCTTGGGGACTAAGCTTATGTCGAAGTTGGTCGATAAAGCTGAAATCCCCAATAGGAGGGTTTTTATGGTTACTGAGCGGCTGTTTATAGGAATGGGTCACAAAATATAGAGGGAGGGGCGCGATAAAGCAAGGAGGAAGATTCAGAATATTGGTCGTAGCAGGGCTGTCAGGGAGGAATGCAGGGTGCAACGTACTTGAAGATATGGTACCGAAGATTGGATGGCCAACATGGGCTGAACGGCTTATTCTATGTTTAGGTAGACAAGGGCTCATGAGGCTGTGTTGCCTGGCTGCACCAATATCCAATGTAGGTGGATTCATGAAAGTGAAGGTTTGGTTAGGTTGGTAGCGGAGCTGATAGTAGAAGCCAAGGGAGGGGCGTTGTACGCAGGAGGGCCGGGTGAATCCCGACATTCACGAAACATATTCGGATTTTATGCCCTGAATTTGAATCCGTCAGCCGCAAAGTGTTTAGAAAATACTTTTGCAGCCGAAGCACGGATGACATACTGTGGCTTATTCTGGATTCTCATGAGCCGAGAGGAAAGTCCTATGACCCGACATGACCGGACCTGACCCGAGCTAATATTTTGGAAAATGAGGTTTTACTTATGTATACTATACAGGATGCTGTTAGTAGCAGCTATGCACCAATTTCTAAGAACGCCTTGGCTTCAAGCTGAAACATAGCTTTCCCAGGGTTAGCTCAACGAAAGATGGGAGTGAAGTTATGAGTCGTTCGCAACTTTGTGAATGTGATGTTGTCAAGCGAATCCTGCCTCCTAAAGCAAATGTATAACGAGCACTGTTGGGGACCTGAGCAACTCGTCGACAACACAAGGAACTGGAAGCACGACTATTATTATTATTATTATTATTATTATTATTATTATTATTATTGGGCTCGGCCAATTTGCTCCTGTGCAAGCCCAGCCCAGAAAGCATTATACGAAACGGATGTTGTCCTATCAATCTTTTGTGCTTTTAGATGAAATGATCTGAAACTCGGATAACGGTAAACAAGCCGAAGGATTTTGGCAGGGCCATTGAATCCGCAACAATTGTCGGTTTCCGAGCTAGATGGTGACATCTGGTTTAGGTGGGCCATCATATAGGTGCATTACGCTTCCTGCAATGTTTCACGTCAACTTAAGGAACAGCTGCTCTATTCTGATGAACTTCAACGGTGGAGTGTCTCAAAGATCCGTCCCAGGGTCGATACTATTCTCACTGTTTATTAACGACGTGGCATTCGCCCTTCAACAGTCTAGTTTTGCTTTTGCCGATAACGTGGAGGTTGTAGGATCTGAGGGTAGGGGTGAAATAGGCGGGGACATAGGAGCCATCCTGAGCTAGGCACACAAGTTATATTTACAGCTCAACTCTAGGAAAATCCTTTTGTTGTCAGTGATGGCAGAAGGTAAAAATATCGTCCACGACCAAGGGCCGTTAATGCTGGAAAATGTTTGTACAGGTAAGGACCTCGGAGTCATTGTCACTAGTGATTTGAAACAGTTAGACCAGTGCAAAGCTGCCGTACGAAAGATTGGTGGTGCTCTCTTATGACTGCGGTCAGCCTTGTAGTACCGGAATCTGGAAGAAGGAAATGCCCACATGGCTTTGGTACGACCTCACTTAGAAGGTAATGTACAGGCTTGGTCATTTTCTACGAAAAAACACCTCCAGCCTGGGTAATGTTTTACGTCTTGCAATGCAAATGGTTGACGGTGAGTGAGGCAAGGCGTATGAGCGGAGATTCAGTGATCTCGAACCTTTCTCGTTAGAGAAGTGGAGACCTTGAGGGAATCTCGTAGAAAAGCTTCAAGTGTTCAGAATTTTTTCTGATTCTAGGCCGGATATTCTATTCCAAGTTTATTTAGACTCCGGAATAAAGAGACACAAGGAGAAGCTAACTAAAGTTTGATGCAGGCTTGTAACCTGGTCGCACTTCTTCAGCAACAGGGTAGTAAAAAACGGAACAGCCTGCCTGGTGGAAGGATTAGATCAGGTCAAGACAGGTCAGGTTACGGAACTTGAGGCTTTTGCCCAATTGGTAATTAGAGGTTCTCGTACCAACAAACTTCAGACGAGCTTCGCTGTGCTGCAAAAGTGAGTATTCCGGTGTTGTCCGTGTGATTTGATGATTGGTTTATCGGTAGCAATGGAGCAAAACAAATCGGGGTTGCCGTCGGCAGATGTGACAGTCTCACGACTTGCGTACGCTGTCGTACCCTGCACATGCCTCTACCAGCAGACGACCTTATTGACATCGGATGATTGAAAGGACAGGCGTGATGGCTGTACCAAAATGAGTCGGCGGAAGGAGGAGTGCGAAAACAAGAAAAGTAGAACAAAAAACCCTTTAACTAGTAATAGACGTCCGGCCGACAAGAAGCAAATGGGGACTGAGAACAGTATGAGACTTACGGATAAAGCTGATCTGAGAACGATTTCTTATTGGGGATGGTGTTAGATGCTGTCTAGATAGATTTATAACCAACATCAGCGTAGGCGAGTCCTGAGCACTGCTTCAGTTTTGGCGGCCACCACGCCATGCGGAAGCTGGTTCCAGGGGTTCACTGCACGGCAAGCAAAGGACTGTGCCATGAAAACATGATTGCTCGTGACCTGGCCGGCTTCGGCTCACGCCGTTCGACAGCCATACCTAGGCTAACTTTCAGAAGAGGGAAGCCTGTTTGCGAAAGTCCCTTTACTATTCCAAATACCCCGATGAGGTCTCCTCTCTGGCTTCTCCGCTCCATCGACAACAGGTTCAAGTGTTCCAGTTTGGTTGGATAAGGCAGTTCCTCAAGCCTCCTAGCAAACCTTGTGAAATGCCGCTGTACTTCTGCTTGTGTCTGATGTCATACGAGTGACGAGTCCGAGCCTGGGCATAACTTTCCAATTTTGGTCGAACTATCTACTAATAGACGCTTTGATGCAGTGCACGAGGTGCTCTTGCTGTTGCAGAAATACGTTGTGAGCCGAGCCTGAAGGACTCTTGTGTGTTCGCTCTCGGGTCTGCTACGTGCTCTGCCCTCTGGATTGTGTTGGCCGAGTATTTCTTTATTCCCCTCCCCTCTTGTGTGGCGGCTGGTCACAGGTATCTGCTCTACCCTGAGTTGAAATCAGGTGCCACTTTTTCGGCCATTCATGAATGCCCAATAGATCCCCTGCATGCTCGAGCTCGAGGAGTTTCCCACAAGTTTAAAATCATCGGCGAACATAAAGCTAGGCATCGTAATTCCATGGGTTGATGAGTTTTTGTAGAAAAAAAACAGATATGGTCTACCACCGGCACCTGCAGTAATTAAAGTTAGGCATTGGCTCGGTTCAATTTACCGTCATCCACCCGAATAAAGAACAACCTATCAACCAGATAGGCCGCAAACCACGCCACCGCTCTGGCTTCTGTGTCACTATCCTCCAACCGTAGCAGCAAAGCCGGTAATTCACAGATCCGGATCTTCTGGAAATGCCGTCCTCCATCTGACGTCCAGCCAACAGGCACTGCGTGTGGCCTGTAAGCTGGGATGGCATTTGGTCTCCGAGTTCAACCGATATGAACAGTTCATGGAGCATTTTTCCGGCTGCTTTCCCAGTGCACTGAATCACTGCCTCTTCAAGCTAGGTGTAAGTGGCTTCCGATCGAATGGGATCAAGGTCTTCCACGTCGGCGGCGATGTCAAAATTAAGCGCCTTGGCAACGTGAAATTATTTGAAGCGCTTACTAGTTTTGCGTCGAGTGGGATTTTGTATCCTGAAGACGTTCTCGCTTGTCCTGCTTATGAGTAGCTAGTACATGCCTCATGAACTTCGAGCATTTATTACCTAATTCACTCTTTTTAATGTACAGACACAGTTAAGATTTACTGTAACTGTTTTTCCGATCTTGAGTACCGCGTAGCCCAATTACCGGATCCCAAAGTCAGAACAAGATTGATTCGCTGACTCTGCGGTACTGGATTACCAAATTATACGCATATAAATGTGTACAAACCTCACCTGTACGGCCAAAACTTTTAGCAACGAGAACCAGAGTTCAACAAAAGTCAATCTCATGTACCAATGTCACGACAGTCCGAGTTCAAATCAAAAATATGCCACGGTCCATGAGCAAAATATAAGCAAATGTTCAGTTGTAGTGATTGATGTATGCTGTAATTATTCGGGGGTCGATAAGATAAAGAGCAAAGTCTCAACAACAAATATGTGACAACGGCTAGAGAGGATTTCCAAACATGTACGTCACATTTACCTTTCTATGATGTACACTGCATGAACATTCTATGCTTATATTCCCGACTCTACTGTTTTATGACCGTACATTTCCACTGTAAGAGAAATATGCTAAACGTTTTATATATGCACAAAGACCGCCCAGCTGCAACCTCTCTGGCCTATGTACTATGTCGCTGGCCCTCAAACTCACAGGTACTCTAGGTGGTTGTGGTTGGGAAGTAAGTACTAGACGATCAAGTTCCGCGAATATATTCAGTTCAGTTCAGTCTGAAAACCGTTTTCCAGATCACTCAGGGCGGTATTGAGACGAGTGCCAAATGATGCGTTTGAAGCTTTCAAAATGGTCTGCTTCTCAAGGTTAGATCTGGTTCACAATACGCCAAGACAGTCCGAATCGGAAAATGAGACTGTGCCCGAATGAAAGACTTATAGGCAGCTTCTTGTATTGCGCATTTGTGGTGTTCGGGTAGGTATGTGTGGTCGTTTTACAGTAAAAAGTCGACACAACGAAGGAGTGTTGTACCGAGGGACGTCAGAGTTCACGGAAAAAGTCACAGATGTGCAGGTACCTATAAGAGGTATTAAATGTGCTTCTAGATATCATCCTCGCTCATGGGTAGAGCTAGAGGTGGGTAGAATGCCCAATTTACGGCACTGATGTTGTTGCACTGTAAGCCAGAAAGCGGAGACCCCATTACCTTCCCTCAGCAGGCTTACACGACAAAGAAAACAAAACCCAGAAATCTCAGACAAACTGGGTTACTGAACTGTATCACTATTGCTGCCGTAGATCAGTGGTTTAGTGCAAATTCGGAGGACACTTGTCCAACACAGAGCAGTCAACCGGATGATAGAAACCGGTTCACCAGGCCCGTGGAACCTCGTGGAATAAATTTGCTTTGGGAGGTCGCCGAGTCAGTTAACGACAAGCCGAACCAGACCAACAACTTTATGATACAAACGTGAAGGCACCAGATCAGATCGACCAATGACTACTCTATTTCAAGGGCTGTGAATATTTTTCCTGCACTTTGATCGGTTGTTTGTAACCTTTTGTAGCTCCATGTGTATGACCATGAGCAAGGAAGAAAGTCTTTGATTACACGTTTTTGCTTCCCGTGACGGCGTTCTGAATTTGCGCATGAGTAATGGCTGTTTGCGTGGATGCTGAACGTTGAATTCTGAGTCCCTTACATTTACAAGGTTTCGCACAAGAAATATGGCTTCCTTTTTGAGGAGAACACCCTCCCTAGATTTAATTTCAAACCGACATTTTTCAACTGATTGAATACCTTTTCCAGGTTGTGCATGCGGTTCTCTTAGCTTTTCTCGGTGATAATAATATCGTCCAAATAAAGTACACAGGTCTCGGGTACTAGATCAGCCAAAACGACCGGCATAGGCTGTTGAAAAGTGGCTGGTATGTTTCGAATTCCAAAAGGCATAGTTTCGAACTCAGAGGCCAAAGGGAATAATAAACGCTATTTTCTCATAGACCTTTGGCCTAACTACGATCTGTCAGTATCCAGATGCCACGTCTCAAATTGAAAACCATTGCAACCCGGCTAACGAGTCCAAAGTGTCCTAAATCCGAGATAACGGGAATGAGTTTTTCTCCCTCATGGCCTTCAGCTTTCGGTAATTTATACACAGTCAGAGTGTACCACTTTTCTTCGTAAATAAGACCAGTGGGGGATGCCCACAATGAAGAGGATGGTAGAATTAGTTTTGTTCTAACATTTGCTGGACTAGTTGCTGTAGTTCAGCCTGGCAGTTCGCAGGTATCGGGTGAAGAGCCTGACGGGTAGGATGTGCATCTCCGAAATCGACGGAATACCGTACTCTGTTTGTTTTATCGATCGATTTTCCTTCCCGTGCGAACACTTCCATGAACCGATCAAAGAATTCCTGGGATTTGCGTTGACACTCAAAGGGTAGATCACCAGATGCTTTGGCTACCAACATTCTCACTTCTTCATGCTTCGACATATGCCCCTGATCGATATGGAGGTTACATTGCCTGGTCTTAACAGTTATTGGTGTTCGGATGTAATTTGTGTAAAGAGTTGTTACGCAGGTTTACCACACAGTTTCGAGTTCCCAGAAAATCCGACCCGAAAGTGGCAGGAACAGGTGGACTCTTTATGGTAGCGAAACTTTGTTTCGCGACAAACTTCTCGATGGTGATATCGCCTTCTATTTGGCCACGCCCAGACAGCGGTTTTCCATCTACAGCTACAACAGTGACTGACGCGACAGGTAGCAATCGGGCTCCCCTTGAGCTTCGCTACGCATATCGACCAAACCACATACGGAACCAGAGTCTAGAAAAGAGATCCCATTATGGGGGTCCAGCAACACTTCAATAAACGACGAACCGCCCTCCGATTCTACCGGAAAAAAATTGAAATGGTACGAACCGAACACTGTGGCCCAACGGACTCTTTGTGAGTCCCTGGGGAAAAACCGTACTATCAATCTGATGGCAATGAAAAAACCGAGGTGGGGGTCGTACCCCCTGTATCGGTTGTCTGTTTATTGGTGACCTCGCACTTTGAGTCTCAGTTTCGAAAGCCCCTTCCAACGCCTTTCTTGAATGGTTATCACTGTGATCCAGGATTTCAGCTAGATCTTCTAGCGTTCTCAAATCCCTCGGTTTTCACAGCTTCACCCCGAGTTCTACCTTTAGGTCTCGTACGCCAACCAGAAACCGTTCCAGCACCTCCTGCTCCTGGTTGTGTCGCCTTTTCTGGTAAAGCTAGGCGTACCAATCGGAGAAGGGCCATCAGATATTCTATCAATGTCTCTTCCACATGCTGCTCACGCAGAAAAACTGGATCTCATATTCCTCCATCAACTACATTCCTCCAAAATGCAGTTATAAAATAGCAAACAACTCATTGGCTTCCTGTGGTAGATAACAATCTACGACTTTAGCCTAAGCATCAAGACGTAGCAACGATAAAACAACATCAATTTGATTGGTCGGCGGTAGTTGTTGCACATAGCGTCATACCTGAGACTCCTGAAAATCAAAGTCTTCCCCGGTCCAAACTATTCTGGTGGGGGAAATACCGCCTCCCGGATCCGGTACAAAATACCATGGCTCTTCGAATTCACTAGTAGGTCTTCTCGCTCACCCTCATTCAATTCTCCGAATTTTCGCTCCACTGATCCAGAAAAAAGCATGCTTTTTTCGAGTCCTTCCAGTCATGGGTGCCAGAAAAGTAATATCCGAGGCCCTGTAAATATAGGGGACTCGGAGTTCAACGTTCAGCCTCCTCGCAAACAGACAGTACTCACGTGCAAATTCAGAACGCCGTCACGGGAAGCAAAAACGTGTAATCAAAGACTTTCTTCCTTGCTCATGGTCATACACATGGAGCTACAAAAGGTTACAAACAACCGATCAAAGTGCAGGAAAAATATTCACAGCCCTTGAAATAGAGTAGTCATTGGTCGATCTGATCTGGTGCCTTCACGTTTGTATCATCCAGTTGTTGGTCTGGAATAGAAAAAGACGGAAGGAGTATTCATCAGTCGTTCCGTGAATATGGCGGCACCCTAGTTTCTACCACTCCGTCACCCCTCTCGAATTTCAGTTTCCTCAGCTCGACGGCAGTTCCTGCTTCGGCAGGAACTTTGCATTCACTGCTCAGTCTGTTCCGGAGATTCATCAGTTGTGCCGATCGTGTTGGTTCAAGTCGGTTGACTTGTATCAACCGCGGGCTTACTTTGGGCTTGATGGAAAGCACACCTAACATGTGTAACCTGGCAGTACGTCTTGGACGATGTATGGATCGTCCCACTCACGGAAATTTTGCGTAGGCATCCCACTTTATAGTGTTCTCAAATGCAGCCAGACTCTATTTCAGGGCCTAACTGACGTTCTTAACATTTTACGGTCATATTATTCTTACTGGAGTCACTGTTCTGTCTTTGTATGAAATCTCGTCAATCGAAACTCTGCAGTCAGTTTACCACGCTGTAGTATGACATAATCTGTCGTGAAAAACCCATCAGAAATGGGGACTGGGCTCATGGTACCTTCTGGTATGCGTCTTTTGCATCCTGTCTGCCTTAAATGGGATGTCTATCCGATCGATATTTGCTGGCTTGCATGGTAGGCCAAAAGGCAATGTGGCTAGGTCGTATCTCAAGATGGCGTGTCTTCATTTTCAGCGAGGGCCTTCAGTAAGCTTTTAATTTTTGTGTTGTCTCGCTTTACGATGCCGTTCCCTTACCGATGGTACGTGATTGTTTGGGACTTGAATATTCTGAGCATTTACATAGTTGACGAACTAATATTCCCTCGAAGTTAGCTTCTCGGTCCGTATGCAGCTTTTGTGGTATACTCCGCCTTTTAATCCCGTTGTCGAATAAAACCTCTGCCGTGGGGCGGCATCGCTTCTGGGTACGGGTGAGGCTTCACACCATTTGGTTCAGTGATCTACCATTATGATGATATATCGGTTACTGATGCTTATCTCCGGCATCGGCCCATCTGCATCAGTCGCCACCATTTCGTTGGGGTAACGTGCTGGAAGATTTCCCATTGGGGCTCTATTTGATTGTCTCGGTCCCCTTGAACTGTGAACATAGACAGCACGACGTACATTCTTAATATCCCGTCTTTGATGTGGACCGGGTGACCGAGTACTAAAATAACCCACAACGTCAACAACAAGGAAACCGATGGAAGTCTTCCAACTCGATCGTTACGCTCGTCAAAATCATGCTCGCGCTGATGTTCACACGACGTGCACACCCGTTGATTTCTCTACCTCCCCATCTCAGCCCTCGCACATATTTTCATATTCTTCGGGGACTCGGAGGGGCCACACTTTTGGTAGTGTCTCTGAGGGAAGTCTTGTTCTTTTTCTCTCGCGTCCTTCTTCGCCTAATATCCAAGAGTCGCCGAATTCACTTCCGTTGGCTGATGCTCTTTTTCGCACCAAGGCTCCTTTTAAAGTGGCCACATTGAGTGTGCGAACGCTGATGCGTTTAGTACAACCGGCAAGTTTAGTTCGTTCTATGGAGACCCTTGACATGGACGTATGTTTTACTCAGGAGACTGGCATACAAGACTCTAGCTCGGTCGTTCGACTGATGCTCCATCTAATCAGCGCATTTTGATAAACAAGAGAGACTAAAGTGACTGACATAAACTGAAAATCTGTATAGCACCCAGTTAACTGACGGAACCAGCGAAAGCCTGCTATGGGGAATTGAGGCCCAATTCAACTCCGTTTTTGAAGCTTTCGTGCCACATTCCAGGTTTGATGAGCACAGGATTGGTTGGCTTCTCAGCTTTACTACTCAAAATACGCACTTAGAAATCGACTGAATGTCATTCCGAAAGAAAGATGACATGCTACTCACATGTAAAGCCATGCCAAGTGAGCTTAGGTGATCGTGCTCACTCACACCAATCCTGTTTCTCTGTTTCTAACGTAAACGATGAAAAAGTGAATAGATGAAAGAGATAGTGGAACTGGAGAATTTCTTTGTTTATCAGAGAATTATTGATTCCTTGTGTCTTGGTGCATGTTTCAAATACCAGTTTCTATTATCTTATCGTCCATTGATTGTATTGAGTTCTCCTATAAACTACAATCTATCGGGTCAAGATTCCATACAGACACCACCATAAAAACGATTTACGATCTGCGTCGACTGGTGAGAATGGTACGTCTACTGATGATGAACCACGAATAATCAAAATGTTAAGAACGGCAATCGCCAGCTTATGGGATCCATTAGTCTAAGCTACAATATAGTGATCAGCTGATGACACTCTGTCTATCACTTGTTTAAATGTACTGTTCGCGCACGCGGCAATTGAAAACGCTGCTTCTGACACACTTCCTTGGCACACGCCAGCGTGCGGTCTCTGCATTCAGACTCTTTGACTTCCTCAACGAACGCGAAAATAGAACATGAGAGAGTGTGCCCTCCAATAATTGCTGAGCTCGATCCATTTATAAATGTTGATTACTTCCATCGGAGTGACGTAGCTAGGACACACCTACGGTAGATGTTCCCTCCGTTCGTCAGTCGTATATATTCGTTCTAACATTAGTTAGGTTTGTTTTATCGCCTATATGAACATCTCTGTTGGACATTTTTAACTACGTACATTTTTGATGGGGAGACACAAACATTTGATCCTTTTTTCTGCTCATCATTATTGTATCGCCCTTTTTTAATCTCATCAATTCCAAGATTTTGTCGATCAGGCATTGCCAACAAATTTTTCGAATCCCAAGCTAGTTCATTCCCATAGCGCACCTTTTAGGCAATGACCAGACAGCCTCAGCCCGAGTATGAACCGGGGTGCCATGCACTGCACATGAAAATAACGGATTTCATATCGGGAGATCCAGAGGTGGTCATCGCCACCCTCGAGTCTCGTTTTTGTTAGACTCGCATGTCTAGTCAGCCATCCAAATATATTAAACTGCTCTCAGCAATCCCGGCTTGTGTGATCCCACAAATCCGGGATATGGGCATGAACCCCTGGATCACGACTCGTACGGCACACTCCCGGGGGCTCTCATTAGGCGCGAAGCAGTGTTGCAAGAGAAACGTATTTAACTCGTGCTCCCCGAAATCCAGCCAAGAGATATGACACCATTGCAGTTGCTACAGAAAATGTGCTTAATAATAGGTACGATGTCCATGGACGATATAGTCTTGCGTCAACTATGGATGCAACGACTCCCACCGTATATCCGAAGCATAGTAGCCGTTTTAATACAGATCGACAGTTTAGATAAGTGCGCACAGGCTGCAGCTAAAGTCCTCGAGAATGCAAATGCATTTGGCTAACTGTCTCACGTGTTCAGCACCGTCACCGCTGCTTTGGTTGAAGCGGTCGTTAACCTTACGTCGAAAACCACTCACCACAAAGCACCCGGTGGAAGCTGTGACGTTATGTCAGATGGTTCGCATTTTGATACAGTTGTTTGAACAACAAGAGCGCACCCTCAACAGCCTTCGCAAACAGAACCCAAACGGCCCTCATATGATGACTTGTGCCCCTAAGCCAAATTACCAATCCGGCAAGTGTTACATTTTTTGACGAATAGTTTGAGATATACTACGGCCATTACATTTGACAGCTGTCTGCAAACTTATTAGCCTTGAGAGATCTGCCTAAACGGATATAATTAGTAACAATGCATACCTGTAATTCTGTGACCTTAAGCTTTTGGAACACTTGGGAACCCAGTGAAGGTGGTGGAAAATATGAGAGATTATTCTTGTAAACTACACCTGTTGTTCAGTGTGATAGCATTCATTGGTCCCACATTTTTTTGCACGAAGCCTACAAAAAATAAACCCGGTTAAAATAGTTGTACTGTTACCAGAACTACCATAGGCCTGTGATGGTGTGCAATTTTTCCCCGCAAAAATGTCATTTAGTGTACAATAGTCTCGTCTTTAATTAGTTTTTACGTTGGTGAACTGCGAACTCATTTAAATTTACACTTCATCAGTTAATCCTTTTGTCGATAAACCGTAACAATGGACAGAACACATCTCGGTCTCATCAGTGAAGTGTGTACGCTCACCGAACAGCATAAGTTACATTCAACCACTTATCTCTCATTTTATTGAAATTAACTGGCTCTTAAGTAATTATGTTTCCCTAAGTAGAATTCACCTCGATGGCTCCTCTTGGCTCTGGTCTTCTGATTGCTGGGGGATTCCCGCGGTACAACAAACATGAAACTGTTGCTTAGGTTCCTGGAATGGGAATTTAGATTTGCTACCTTGTAATTGACAGTGCATTGTTTATTCGACAAATATCAGATTAACGGATTTAACCCGTTCCTCAATGATAAAATGTGCCACCCTATCCTGAGATTCACGGTCAGGAGTCATTTGTCGGGGCGGAAAGAGTATTCATAAGAATCAAGTCTTATTCACACATTCTCTTTGAGGCGGAAACACTTTTATGTGTCAGACATAGCTTGGGACTTGTTACACATCGCTGGTTGGTATTCCGTCTAACCATCCACGTAGATGAGTTCACTGCTCACTGAATGCCCATGTTACGACAAGCGCCGAGGAACTATAGCCGCTTCGGGGGCCCCATGTTGAAGGCGGGGTAAGGATGAACTAACGGATTTGTCGGCTTCGAGCCGGTAATCGTGAACAGCCATCAGTTAGTGGACTAGCCATCAGCATGTGAAACATGAACTCACGATTTGGTTCACACGATCAAACAGCCATGCCACCCAGGGGGGCCGATCTAGATTCACACATTGTGTGGTGTTCTCAAGACATGCGTCTGGTTCTCGGGCTTCTACAGAGGAAGGGTGGTGACATTGTGAACAATGTATTATTCCTGTCATGACTGTAGCATCGGCGAGCCATGGATGAAATTCAGTTCTTACATGGAGTGGGTAAAAGTCTTTCAATTATTCAGGTGATGAGACATGACATTTCAGGCGGAACAGGGGCGGAACATTGCGACAGTTAACTGTGCATCTGATGCAGGGCGTGGGGTAGATATGGTCCGACCGATGCGGTGAACGAAGCCCGCACCAAGCTAACCTGAACACTAAAATAGTATGGATTCGTTGACTGATTATTACCAGCAGTAAAGTTGGTTTTTATGTAATAGGACATCGTTTATTGTTGGCAAATTAGAGGTTTTACGTGAGTTCCAGTATTTTATTCAGTCACGGAAGGGGCAGGTTGTTTTTCGGTTCATAACTAGCAATTGAGAAACAGTTAACACGGAATTAACAATGGTAGATTTATTAAGTTAATCTATAATTGTCCGGATAACTGGTAAACCAGTTAAACGGTTAATTTGTGAGTAGCAGATTAGATTTCAGTCACATGATTCATAATACAATGTGAACTTCCAAACCACTGAAAACTAAGGGAGCACTATGCAGCTGACTGAACTTAACTTGACTTCATCATCGTCATCGACACGACGTTTTTTTTTGTGTCAATTTAGTAGTCCCTTTTCAACCCATCTACAAACCATCAGGTCTGACCTCTTATTTATAATTCCTGTGTGATTCTGAAATCTTGCCCATTTTAAGTCAAAACTATGTATAGTTTATCCTACAAGGGAAGATAGCTGATTTAATAATTCGTAATGGGCTGGATTAAATTATTTCTATACAAGATACAACCTCATTATGTGCGACCGGCGATAAAATCATGGTATTTTTGCGAAACAACCGACGGTGATATTTGCACAAATAGAAATCTTTGTTAGTGGTTCCTTTCTGACTAACGACATCGGTATACATTTATGACAATTTTTGTACTAAAAGACTATCATCGGTTAACTTGCGGGCGGGTCACAAATGTGCACCAATTACTTTATAACTTATAGAAATGACCCGATAGTTTCCACTGTTCGCCATTATGATGCGTTTCCTTGCTACGGTTAAGTACATGATTATTCCTTATATTATAACTTAAAACAAAGAAACAAATGAAGACAGTAGGGAAATTATTCCATTTACCTCTGTCGGTGAGTATAATGTGTCAGTATATTGACATGTAAAATTTACCGACATACGGCAGGCTTCGGATTTTGCTGACTCCATTTCGTTGTCAAACATTCATTCATTTTCTTTCTCTTTTGATATGCAACGACAAATTCTATTAGTAAAATCTAATGAGCACGCTTTTCACAGGGAAAGAAACGATGGATTCATTGAAAGTCGACTAGATTCGTGCTATCTATTCATACAATGCCATCATATCATTTTTAGTTCCACAATTTTGTTACGAAAGCTATTTTATTCTCATGGATCTGAAGCGGATCTTAATGGAGTGTAATCCATTTAAAGCCCATAGAAATTAACTCATCAATGCGCGTTATATCCCAGCAGCGGATGACTGCTGAAAGACAATGATTTTTGTTATACATGATAATCCACTCACACCGCTTTCTTCTAACGAAATTTAGCTGAATACTGCGTGCAATAAACTGTGACAAAGAATCCTCACCCAGTTTTGGAGCTTCTGACGGTTCCTCAAGCACAACGGAATTCACTGTGAAAATAAGATTGTCTAAATAACACAAACGTTTTCATCATTTTAAGTTGGACAACAGCTCATTTCACGATTTCAACGTATTCGTTTTTATAATCATGAACTATTTTCCAGCATTTATCCTTTTCAGCTGCGGTTAATTTAGCCCAACTGTTTTCGAGACATTTCTACTTGACCCACTCCTTGAGCTAATCGTTGACGTAATACCAAGGCAGCACGTTTTGAACAATGTCATGGACGTCACATATAAGATCTCACCCTGAACCATATAAAGCTATATCAGTTGATACACAAAGAGTACATGTTTGTGCAAACGCAAGTAACCCGCAACATTTTAGATCACTTTTGCAGGGATCCGCAAGGGAGAGCTTGTAGTGACCTCGATCGTTTTGAGAAAATGACTATTTTCTGGACACCATTTTGGATCTATTTTCTCCACGATCTTTTCTGACGTTTGACATTGACCTCAGTGTTCTCCGGTTGCCTACGTTTTACTGGACTGACTTTTCCGAGGTTTCCGTCGACCTCGTTTCAAATCACTTTCACTTTCGTTCGTTCGCTCGCGGTTCGCTCTCAGCACAGCCGTCGCGTTTCGTTCCGTTTTCCGTTCGGTGTATTTCTCGTATCGGTACTGTTTCGGTGCCACGATATATAGAATACACCTCGCATCTGCAAACCGACTTACGTCTTCTCTATTCGTCCGATAGAGGGGATATCGTTGGTATTCGCTGCTAGACCCGATAGGAGACACGTTCGCCAGCCGCACCCGAACGTCTTCTATATTGGTGAGCCCAAGAACTTCCAGAACCTCCTGGATTATTCGCCCGCCCGGTGAGTCTGTGATTTATCGCTGTTTCACGTCCTCCTTTCGTTGCACGATATATATTTTTTACGATATATTATCGCAACGTAGCCATGTCAGAGGATAAGGCGCAGCTCGACACAGATCTCACTCTGTCTGCGGTTGCCTTTAAACCAGTGGCGTTTATCCCTCATGATCCAGAGGTTTGGTTTGCAGCCTTAGAGCTGCAGTTTGAGGCACGTAGGATTGTTGGCCAACGCCAACGATTTTCCTATGCCTTAGAGACTATTCCAGGTGATGTTATCGCCTCGGTGAGGGATTTGGTATTAAATCCTCCTCAAGTGCAGCCGTACGATCGGCTTAAGGAGGCTATACTACAACATTTCCTTCCTTCTCGGGAGGAAAGGCTACGTCAGCTACTAGCACGGCACCCCATAGGTGATACTAAACCCAGCCGCCACCTAGCTCATCTCCGGTCTTTGGCAGGGCCCGCCGATAAGGATTCGGAGATAGTTAAGGAACTGTGGTTGGATTCTCTACCCTTCCACGTTCAGACCACCGTTACTGCTCTCCTCGAGGACTCGTCCTTGGAACGAGCAGCCGCCGTGGCTGACAAAATTGTCGCACGTGTCGGCAGTGGGGCTAATCCCCTCATTGCCACGACATCGCGAAATCCTAGGGGTGTCGACCTGGATGAATCGCCGGAGAGGCCTCGGCACTCTCGATCCATCCAGCGCCGCCTGTCCTTCAAGGACAGAGTTGAAATACCTACACCTCGCAGTAGCCCACGTAAACAGCGGCACGGACGGGCGCCCTCCACTGCCCACGTCCGCCGTGAATCCGCCTCACCTGCCTCATCCAAACCCGATCATCCTACCAGCGGCTTTTGTTGGTTCCATCGCGTTTTCGGACCAGCCGCCCGTAGGTGCAGACAGCCGTGTTCATACGCGGCGGGAAACGCCACTGCCGGCGAGTAGAAGCGGCCGTATTCGCCGGCAATCAGTCTCAGGTTGGCCGTTTATTTTACGTGCATGATTCGTGCACTAACGCTAGGTTCCTAGTCGACACTGGGGCCCAAGTTTCTGTCTTGCCGGTTGGTAAAGACAAGCCACGAGCTTCTTTGCTTCGGCTGTCAGCGGCGAATGGTTCCTCCATTCCTACCTACGGCACGAGACAGCTTGCGGTCAACCTGGGACCACGACGACGGTATCTGTGGACGTTCATTCTTGCGGATGTTCCCACAGGCATACTGGGAATCGATTTTCTGCAGCACTATGAATTACTTGTTGATTCACGTAGGCTGCAGCTTATCGATCCTTCGTCGGACATTAAATTTACGGGTACTGCAGCTCGAACAGATGCACACCGAATCACAGGATTGTTTTCTAACATTCCGCACGATTTTCAGTCTTTGTTTATTAAATTCCCCATATTGACTAAACCATTTGAAGAGATAGAGACAGTGACCGATCGTGTGGCACACCACATTGTCACTAACGGACCACCAGTCACGGCACGACCTCGCCGACTGGCACCGGACAAATTGGTTTTCGCCAAACGTGAGTTTGACACTTTACTTTCTAAAGGTATTGTTCGTCCTTCTCACAGTCCATGGGCCTCACCTCTGCACATGGTTCTTAAGAAAGATGGCGTTAGCTGGCGACCATGTGGCGACTATCGCGCACTAAATTCGGTTACCCGTTACGATAGTTATCCGATACCCCACATACACGACATCACGGCATCACTTCACGGCACGACTGTATTTTCCAAGATCGATTTGGTGCGAGCCTATCACCAGATCCCAGTCGCCGCTGAAGATGTCGAGAAAACCGCTGTCACGACTCCTTTTGGTTTGTTTGAGTTCCTACGTATGCCTTTTGGTTTGCGAAATGCTGCTCAGACATTCCAGAGGTTTATCGATAGCATTACACGAGACTTGGAATTTGTTCACGTCTATATCGATGACTTGTTAATTGCATCGTCGAGCGTAGATGAACATTTCCAACATTTGACGCTACTATTTCAACGTTTGTCCGAACATCGAATAGTAGTCAATCCTGATAAATGTGAACTTGGCAAGCCGGAACTTGTGTTCCTCGGCCACAAGATCACTCGAGAGGGTATTAAGCCTTGCGAGGATAAAGTGCGCGCTATTTTAGATTACGCCGTACCGTCCTCAATCAAGGAGCTCAAGGCATTTTTGGGGTTAGTTAACTTTTATCGTCGTTTCATACCCCATGCCGCTGAACGTTTGCTTCCATTAACTGACCTACTTCGTGGCAATCCACGTAAGTTGTCGCTTACGGATGCCGCACGAGTAGCGTTTTCGGAGATTAAAGCGACATTAGCTCAGACCACGCTCCTCATGCACCCAGTTCCTTCTGCCACGGTGGATGCATCCGACTTTGCCATCGGAGCGGTCCTGCAACAGTCTGTTTCTGGGATATGGCAGCCATTAGAGTTCTACTCTCGACGCCTCAATCCCACGGAAACCAAATATAGTGCTTTTGGTCGCGAACTGCTGGCTGCATATAATGCCGTTAAGCACTTCCGCCATGCAGTCGAGGGTCGATATTTCATCCTCTTTACAGATCGTTACTCTCCACGAGAAGTCAGACATTTAGACTATATTTCTCAGTTCACGACTGACCTTCGACACGTTAAAGGTGAGTCGAACTGCGTTGCAGATGCTTTGTCGCGTATTCCGCTTAATGCCATTAAATCTCCGGTTTTAGACATCCCTGCCATGGCTGCCGCACAGGCACAGGATTCTTCATGTATGGAAGCAGCTCAGTCATCGTCGCTACAGTGTCAGTCCGTCCCTCTGGCCACTAGTGCTGGGACGATACTCTGCGACATGTCTACTGGCATACCTAGACCAGTCGTACCCTCTGCATATCGACGTCTCGTGTTCGATACCCTTCATGGACTCTCACATCCAGGCATCGCAGCCAGTCTCCGATTAGTAGCTGCACGATACGTCTGGCCGTCCATGAATAAAGATGTTCGTATGTGGGCAAAACAGTGTCTACAATGTCAACGATCTAAAGTGCATAGGCACGTAGCTTCGCCTATCGGTACTTTTGCTACGCCTGATGCTCGCTTCGATCATATCCACGTAGACATTGTGGGTCCATTGACCCCATCACACGGGTATACCTATTTACTAACGTGCATCGATAGATTTACGAGGTGGCCCGAGGCTATTCCCATCTCTATCGTCACGGCCGAATCAGTGGCTCGACATCTGATAGAACGATGGATAGCTTCATATGGTTGTCCTTCCACAATCACTACCGATCGAGGGCAACAATTTGAGTCCGATCTATTCTCTTCATTAACTCACATGCTGGGTACGGAACGCATTCGCACGACCGCGTACCATCCGGCATCGAATGGTTTAGTCGAACGTTTTCATCGCCAACTCAAAGCGGCTCTTAGAGCACACGAGAGCCCCGACTGGTACGAAACGTTACCGCTAGTTCTGCTTGGTATCAGGACTTGCATAAAGGCAGATATCCAATGTTCCGCCGCAGAACTTGTCTACGGCACGACATTACGACTGCCTGGGGAATTCTTTACGCCACGGAGTACAGATTCACTTGCCGTACAGACTTACGTTCATCGTTTGTCTACGTACATGCAAACTCTCGCTCCGGCGCAGACTCGAATGCAGCGACGACAGGTTTTTGTTCCGACCGAACTCGAAACTTGTTCGCATGTATTCATTCGTGTTGATTCGGTACGGAAACCATTACAACAGCCTTACGAAGGTCCATTTCGCGTGATTTCTCGTCACGATAAGACCTTTAAGGTTGATCGACACGGTCGCGTCGATACTGTTAGCATCGATCGTCTCAAAGCCGCGTACGTTGATGATAGCGTGTCGCCCGCTGACATGAGATTCGATGTTAACCCTGCACTGCCTGTTGACGACACTTCCGTGTCACGTCAAGGTCTGCAGTTAGCGTTGCCTGCTACGACTTCGAATGAGGCTATCGTCTCACGTTCAGGACAGCACCCAGTTGGTACTGCTACGACTTCGAATGAGGCTATCGTCTCACGTTCAAGTCAGCAGCCAGTTGGCCCTGCTACGTCCTCGAATGAGAATACTGTCTCACGTTCAAGTCAGCAGAGCACGCCTACGCACCCGTCCGTGAATGAGGCTCCCGTCTCACGTTCCGGTCGGAAGATCGTTTGCCCAGCACGTTTTCGCGACTAGGTCAAACACGATCTTAACCATTGCACTTCGCAGTAATAACTTTCGTGTTTATCGTTTCGACACGATTTAACATACCTCATTAGTTATTACTGTATTCTAGTCAAGTCCATTGCGGTTGCTACACCAGTTTTTCGTTTCTTTTTGTTTCATGGAACCTCGCCATATGGTACGCTTCGCTGGTCCCACGAAATCTGGAGAATTTTGGCACCAACGTTTGCATTCTGGATCGGCCTTGTCGTTCTCGTTCCTGCCCATTTACGAACCTATCGATTTGGCTTCCGGATATCATATTGGTTAACGGTTACCCGACACTGGACGTTTTTGGTGTGGCACACCTTGATGACGATTTACGCAACCGACGTCATTGGCAACGAATCTGGTTTACGCTCGACCATCATCCTACGGTTCCTGCATACCACGGATTCTGCCCGTCAGCATCCTACAGCACAGCTACATGCACGTATTTTGCACGCATTCGCGCACACGAATACCGTTTGTATGCCTTTTCCTCCTTGACATTTTTTCGAAAGCTTTCCGTGCTTTCTAGCGGGGGGCTGCTGTAGTGACCTCGATCGTTTTGAGAAAATGACTATTTTCTGGACACCATTTTGGATCTATTTTCTCCACGATCTTTTCTGACGTTTGACATTGACCTCAGTGTTCTCCGGTTGCCTACGTTTTACTGGACTGACTTTTCCGAGGTTTCCGTCGACCTCGTTTCAAATCACTTTCACTTTCGTTCGTTCGCTCGCGGTTCGCTCTCAGCACAGCCGTCGCGTTTCGTTCCGTTTTCCGTTCGGTGTATTTCTCGTATCGGTACTGTTTCGGTGCCACGATATATAGAATACACCTCGCATCTGCAAACCGACTTACGTCTTCTCTATTCGTCCGATAGAGGGGATATCGTTGGTATTCGCTGCTAGACCCGATAGGAGACACGTTCGCCAGCCGCACCCGAACGTCTTCTATAAGCTAACCAATAATTTCGCATACACTAATGGGCGGAATCATATGCCTTATTTCAAACCAATGCTCATTTTCCAACATAGATCATTAAATTAGAAAAAGCAAAGTGTAATTTGTACACAGTTCAGTGAACTGTGGCAACCATTTATCATCCTTCGTCTTCGTATTGTCCTCCGTCGGGCAATTTCTGTAAGAGAGGAAATTGTTGAAAACAGATGGTCGAAATAAAATGAAGGAATGGGATTGTTCAAGTTTCTTATCTTAGAGAGCCATTTATTATAATCAGTAAACCCGTACATTGATGTCGACACACTGTTTACCACTCCTCTCCGTTTGCAGTGATCCATCAGCTTGTAGCGGTTGCCATCTTCGTTCATACTTTTACCACGTTTATTGTTTAACTGAACGCTGACTGCCAAGCGCGGTGGCCATTTGACCGTTGCTCTTGCGCACGCTCTCACGCACGCTCCCAAATACACGCTAACCACTATCTCTCCCAATCGCCTTCTCGTTCTCACGGGTCGTGGAGAATACTGTTCTGGTTAACATATTTGTGCAGTGCCGCACATTAGAGTAACGTGCAGGTGGTCCACGCAGTACAAAGGACCGAAGCACGCGTTTACTAAGGAAACCGCGAAGTAAGGTCTAATCAACCTTACAATTGGTGAGCCCGACGTGATCCTCAGGTCACGTGAGTTTCCTTGTTTTCTACCGTTCAAGGTCCCGTCTGCGTACGTTTTTGTGTGTTTTATTGTTTCCCTATCTTGATTTTTTTTGGTTGGTTTACCAAATAATTTTTTTTTCTCGTCCATACATATTTTGTGTCTAATTCGTCGTAATTTTTTTTCGCGAAGACTGTAGTGCCCCATTGGTCGTTGATTTCTTTTCCCGTCTGTATTCCATAAAGTAATCGCTGTCTGCCGAACGGAAATCCTGCTCAGACCCCACCGTTGGGGCCATCACGCTGCACATACCGGCATTCACACCTGCTGATCCAGAACTCTGGTTCACGCTGGTTGAGTTAGAATTCGAAAACTGCCGTATAACCAGTGAAGCCAGCCGTTTCAGGTGGGTAGCAGGCCGCCTCCCGCCAGAGGTCACAATGCAAGTAAGGGACGTAATAATCTCTTCCCGAAGCTATGAGGCTTTAAAGGAGGCTGTCATTGCCCGCACGACCCCAACGCAAGACCAACGTATGCAACAACTTCAAAACGTTGAGCTTGGAAGTAGGAAGCCCTCCGAACTGCTGCGTGAGATGCAGCGCTTGAGAGGACCGACAATAGGTGAGGACCCGCTCTTGAGGGAACTTTGGCTGCAGCGTTTGCCGCATAACATTCCAGTTTTACTAAGTGCCGCGCGCAAATGCTCGCTAGAGGAAACTGCAGCGGTAGCTGATGACATTATGTCACGATACAACCCCGCTGTAGCTGGAGTAACCAGGCCGTCCGTCGCAACGGTGCCTGCCTTGACAACATCTAACGAACTCGCATCAGTTTTGTCTAGAATTGACGCGAGCCTGCAACGCCTAGCAGTTAGAAGTGGGTCACAGGAGCGGCACCGCGCACGCTCACCTAGGCTCCATAGTCCGTCATTGCGACGCCGTTTCGTCGGTTCTTCAAAAGAAGGATATTGTAAGTACCACAGTCGCTTCGGTGAGGGAGCCAAACGATGCGAACGAGGGTGTACGTTTCCCGGTGCTCATCAGGGAAACTAAACCCCCGGCCCGTGGTGGCGACCCACGAAGCCGGGTATCACACCAATAGTCGTCTTTTGAACGTAAGGGACATCATTTCAAATAACCTATTCCTTGTAGATACCGGTGCCGAAGTGAGCGTCCTCCCCCGAGCGAAAGACGACAATAGCACACCGCAGGCCCAAACACTACGCGCTGCCAATGGCACGGCCATCCCAACGTTTGGCCAGCGGTCGCTCACCTTAAACTTGGGTTTAAAGCGTAATTTTCGTTGGGTATTCATCATCGCCGACGTCCCGTACCCAATTCTGGGCATTGACTTCCTGCAGCACTTTGACTTGTTAGTTGATGCACGGCGCCGCAGAGTGGTGGATCGTCAGACCACTCTCGCCGTTGCGGGTCATAATTCGCGAGTGAATCACGTCACGCCATTTTACGTTCAACCACCGGCACACCAACCTTATGGCGAACTCATCGCCGCCTACCCGGCCATGTTTCGGCAGGCCGGGCCTCTCCCAGCAGTGACGACCAGTGTCACTCACCATATCGATACTAAGGGACCCCCAGTGTTCAGTAGGCCGCGTCGGTTAGCACCAGACAAGCTTCGTGTTGCACAGGCCGAATTCGAACATATGCTAGAACTGGGTATAATACGCCCTTCTAGTAGCCCTTGGGCTTCCCCCCTTCATACGGTTCCTAAGGCTAGTGGCGACTGGCGACCCTGTGGTGATTACAGAGCGCTTAACAAAGTCACCGTCCCGGACCGATACCCGATTCCCCATATACAGGATCTTACTTCGTCTTTATCAGGTTGCTCCATCTTCAGCCGTATCGATTTGGTTCGGGCGTACAACCAGATCCCGGTAGCAGAGGCCGATATCCCTAAAACTGCCGTCACTACACCTTTCGGGCTGTTCGAGTTTCTGCGAATGCCGTTTGGACTCAGCAATGCAGCCCAGACCTTTCAACGGTTCATGCACGAGGCAACTCGTGGTTTGGAAAATGTCCACGTATACTTGGATGATATTTTGGTGGCGAGTTCTTCAGAGCAAGAGCACGCTACGCACTTACGAGCACTTTTCGAACGCCTTAGCCAGCACGGCGTTACGATCAATATCGCGAAATGCGAATTAGGCCGGTCTGATATCACTTTCATAGGACATTCTATTTCATCCTCGGGTATCCGCCCTCTGTCAGATAAAGTTTCCGCTATTCGCGACTACCCTGAACCCCAATCTTTTCGCCAGTTGCGTCAGTTTGCCGGTCTGGTGAATTTCTACCGCCGATTTATTCCTCACTGTGCGGAAATGATGCAACCCCTCACCGACCTGTTGCGCGGAGGTAAGCGGAAGTTCGTGTTTCCCGACACAGCACAAGCTGCATTCGCCTTGGTCAAAGATGCTGTCGCCAACACAGCACTCCTTACCCACCCTGACCCTTTGGCTCCTATTTCGGTAGTGACGGATGCCTCGGACACAGCGGTTGGAGCAGTACTGCAACAGTTCGTAGATGACTCTTGGCAACCTTTAGCATTCTTCTCCAAGCGCCTACAACCCGCGGAATCAAGGTACAGCACGTTCGGTAGAGAGTTATTAGCCATCTACTTGGGAATTCGTCATTTTCGACATGCACTCGAAGGCCGTTCGTTCACGGTGTTTACAGACCACAAGCCTTTGGTTTACGCACTGAAGTCAGCTTCCGATCGATACTCACCACGCGAGATTCGCCACTTAGACTTTGTCTCACAGTTTACTGTGGACATACGACACGTCTCTGGGGTACTTAATCCCGTCGCAGACGCCTTATCGCGCGTATATCAACTAAGTCTGGCACAAACGCCTAACATCAACTTAGACGCAATGGCACAGGCTCAAACTATGGACCCTGACATCGAACAACTTAGACAAAACGGTTCTTTGAGTTTAACCACAGTGCCTATCCCAGCTTCCCAGAATACCATCGTGTGCGATGTGTCGCAAGGTCGCCCTAGGCCAGTAGTTCCTGCTGCCCACCGGTATCCTACGTTCATGACACTCCATAATCTGGCTCATCCGGGTGTGACTGCCTCGGTGAAACTGATAACTGAGCGTTTTGTTTGGCACAATGTCAAACGCGATGTCCGTCAATGGGCTCGTGCTTGTCTGCAGTGTCAACGTGTTAAGACCCATAGGCACACTAAGGCAGCGTTAGCCAGGTTCCCAGAACCTGAAACACGTTTTCATCATGTGCACGTCGACCTCGTAGGACCACTCCCACCTTCGCTTGGGTACGTTTACATACTCACATGCGTGGATCGTTTTACTCGCTGGCCGCAGGCCATCCCTATCCCTCGTCCCACCTCGGAAGAGGCCGCGAAAGCTTTTCTGACCGGTTGGGTTAGTCATTTCGGTTGCCCGGCAATAGTAACCACCGATCGCGGTCCACACTTTGACGGCGCTTTCGGCAGCCTACTCGCTACGCTCGGTTGCCAACACGTTAAGACGACAGCTTACCACCCTCAGGCCAATGGTATGGTTGAGCGTTTCCACCGACAATTAAAAGCCGCTCTTCGAGCAAACGGTAACCCCCTTTGGAGTGAAACACTACCATTAGCACTCTTAAGCCTGCGTAGTACCGTTAAGGAGGAGTTACACACAACACCGGCCGTACTAGTATATGGCTGTCCACTTCGTCTGCCTGGGGAGTTGGTAGCCCCCTCATCAACCGTGACTTTCGACTACGGTGACTATGCTCAGCGCCTTACGCAGCACATGCGAGTGCTCAAGGCCAGTCCGCCGCACGAACAACAGTCTACAAGTTATGTCCCAACTGCGTTAGGAACCGCTACTCATGTATTCCTTCGCGTCGATGGCGTTCGATCACCACTACAAGCGCCATACACTGGCCCGTTTCGGGTGATAAAACGTAGGGCTAAAACATTTGTCATAGATATCAACGGACGACACGACACCGTATCTATCGACCGTCTCAAGCCTGCCGTCATTGAGTGCAAGCCGCTCGGCCAATTTACACCCACTCAAGTCGCTCAGTCACCTGCATCCAGCGAGTTACCACTCGAACCACCCCCAATTGCGCCTAGTGAGGACTCGGCAGCTAGTCCATCAGATTCTCCAACCGTACCCGCAACGCGAAGTAGCCGTCGCGGTCGCCAACTACGAAATCCCGTCCGCTTCGCCAATTTCGTGACGATTTTTACAACCGACTGTTAGCAATAAGTTGGGAAGTTCGCCATGGATTTACCAAACAACAGACCCGGGAAATTACAATCGGTAGTTATGATTTCATTTTCTTCTGGTCTCCTAGCGACTACAACAACACCGAACATCGTTTGTGTGTTGTCCAACATCCGCCGGCGCCCTCAGGCGCTATTTTGTTCCAGTTTACCTTGCCCTCTCTCAGACGGATCTAACAAGTCACATTGGCTTCATCCGTAGCCTGGCTGACTCCCGTGCACGTTCAATGAGCAAGCCGCTCACTGGACAACGGGACGATTGGTCAGCCTGGCACTGGAGACGGCAACTGGACGCCTTTTTGGATGGACCTGACGAGGCATTTTCCGGCTTGCATTCGTATGAGACCCGCGGGCGCCAAAACACAGTTGGACCCACGCACATCGGACCTCGAGAGTGCAGGCACCGGTAAACTCATCAGCAGTCGTTCGACGTCAACAACAATATAACGGAGAAGCTATGAGGAGTTCCTGGACAACCAATAATTCCGGCTTACCATCACGATCGAAGCCCAACTCCGTCGGACTTCTAGGAGGAGGCCCCTGTAGCGGTTGCCATCTTAGATCATACTTTTACCACGTTTATTGTTTAACTGAACGCTGACTGCCAAGCGCGGTGGCCATTTGACCGTTGCTCTTGCGCACGCTCTCACGCACGCTCCCAAATACACGCTAACCACTATCTCTCCCAATCGCCTTCTCGTTCTCACGGGTCGTGGAGAATACTGTTCTGGTTAACATATTTGTGCAGTGCCGCACATTAGAGTAACGTGCAGGTGGTCCACGCAGTACAAAGGACCGAAGCACGCGTTTACTAAGGAAACCGCGAAGTAAGGTCTAATCAACCTTACAAGCTGCTGTTCACGTCGCTTTTGCCGACTATTGTTGTAGTACTATCCAGTAGCACATATTGAAGTTATTGAGCATAATATTTACTGTAGACTTTTATAGGAATTATTTGGATTCAGTCAGTTTCCCCGTAAAGTAAAACCGTTTACTCGCCACGGTGCGTAGATGACCGCACTAGGTGCACGCCTGTGCACAAGATAAGGTATCAGTTGCGCGAATACCGCTCATTGGTGAGATATGGCAGTCGTCATTTTTCCTGACCACAAGTAAATCAATCAGCTTGTGGTAAACGACAACGTGGTCAAATGCGGTCAAACGATTCTAAATTTCGACACATTTTGACCGCATTTGTGTTGGCTGGGGAGGTGAAAAGGCCCGCGTTTGAACCGTGGATGTGATGAAGGGTATGCACCACGGATGAGGTATAACAGAGCGAAACTCCAGTCTGGTGCTTCCGAATGCACCTTGGTCGGATAACCTGAGATTTGTGTGGGAAACATGGAGTCCGAAGGACAGTCTTGAAGTCTTGAATTACTGCACGGGTTTGAGGCTTTGAGCCCGATCGTCCCGGTTCTCGGGGAAGTCTTTGATCGTCTGTCGGATTCACTGAGCTGAAACGCGAGTGAAAGGAAGCCGGGGTGGCATCGAAAACGAAATATGCATAACATCATGCAGTGTCTCACTATGGACAGTGCCTTGAGCGGAATGGGGGTGTGACATTGATGAATATATAGCTGAATGGAAATACAATAAAAAGACATCTATTTCACTTTTTTGGTCAAGAAATTACTGGGAGAGACCCAGGTGGAGGCCTAACGTTTTCTTGAAGATGGTTTATTCTGCGACAGAACAGTGTCTTCCGGAAGAGCTTTAAACAGAGTAATAACCCTGTAGCTAAAATGGTAATTCGCAGAGATTTGTGTGGTATCGTTTTAAAACCTTTCTGCTGTGACCACGGAAAGAAGCGCCTGGACATACGGCGAAGTAGCAATCGCTTGGACTTGATTCAAAAAGGTGGAACATCAAAAATAGATCACCTCTTACGCGCCTTAAGTATGGGGAATAAAGATTGAGGAGTAAGGGTTGAACGGGATAAGGTAGGTGGTACAGACCCTATACTGCTGTGGTGGAAGCCCTCTGAACCCTTTCCATGATCTCATGATCTCGGACAAGACCAGAGTGCACTATCTGACTACCGTACTCCAGCGAAGGACGGTTATATGTGCCGAAAATTATGGAGAAATCATTCCTAGAGATGCGCGGGAAGGACCTTCGAGTCATCTTTAGGTCTCGTAAGGCAGACTTGCTCGCAATTTGGTGATGATGGGAGAAGGACAGTTTACAATCTAACCAGAAACCGAGCACCTTGTGTCGGCCAGCCCTAGGCAGTGTGGTTGCTCCGGTAATAGAAGACGTGACCAGTCTCTCTGGAGAATAACATGCTCACGCATT
This sequence comes from Fasciola hepatica, assembly GCA_948099385.1. Taxonomy (NCBI): domain Eukaryota; kingdom Metazoa; phylum Platyhelminthes; class Trematoda; order Plagiorchiida; family Fasciolidae; genus Fasciola; species Fasciola hepatica. The sequence goes on from CANUEZ040000105.1 coordinate 5,657,980, forward strand.
TGTCATCATCAACTAGGAGGTTCCAATCCTCGGACCAGAGTTTTTTCATCAAAAGCAATTTTCGGGTTTTCAACTCTTGAACTCCGGAGGGTTACGTCATCTGCGTATACGGCAATGTTCGCTGGAGTGGCTGTCAGAAGATCGTTTTCGCAGATAAAGAAAAGAAGAAGACCAAAGAACGACCCTTGTGGGACCACAGTTGTTACTGGGGTGGGTTGAGACAGAATATTCCCCACCTTAACCACAAAGGTGCGGTCGGTAAGGAAGGTGCGTAGGATGGCCAACGTGGAGCCTGTAATCCCGTATGTTTGTAGCTTATAAAGAAGAGGGGCATGGGGGACCCTGTAGAAGGCCTTAGCAAAATCGATGAAAACAAAGTGTGAGAGCTGGCCATCATTATAGGCTTTTGTCAGACTAACCACGACGGTAAGCGTATTGGTGAAGCATGACCTGCCAGGGGGAAACCCATGTTGGGACGGGAAGAGGATCCTATTTCTATGCAGATGGGAAAGAACAGCACTCTTAAGAATTCGCTCGAAAAATTTGCTGGTGATGCTAATTAATCTTATGGGTCTGTAACTAGAAACAAGGTGTCGACTTTCCCTCTTATAGATATTTACGATGACTGTTTTTTTCCGGCTGCTGTGCAAAACTCCATCGTCAACTCATGGCTGAAGAGATGCATAAGGAACAGCTAATATGTCCTCCGTTTCCTTGAAAACGCGGGGGTGGATTAAGTCAGGACCCATGGAGCAATACTGGTTGAGTGGACGAAAACCTTGTGCAACTGCAAAAATGGGAACAGTGACAAGGCTAAGGGTAGTGACCAAAGGCATCGGGTGCATGGTGGGGTGGGATGAATTGGGTATGGAACTAAAAGCCGTATGTAAGTGGGAGCTACTTTTCTAAGGTAAATGATTGGGATTCGGCATGATCTTTGACAGCGAGTGGCATCGGGGCTATGCTCCGTAGACGGCACTTGTACTGAAAGAAAAATGCCTTATTGGTCCGTGCTCGAGCAAGTGCAGATCGTTGGACTGCATTCTGATAGCACCTAGTCCTGTCTTTGCCTCTGTTATAGGTAATCCTGAAGTTTTCTGCTTTGCGGACAAGAACTATGGTTTTATGTCTAGCGAAGAGGCGTGCGTGTTTGGCTGGAATGCTCTCAATGGGCCGGGGAAGGGGCCGTTTTCCGGTCTGTGAAAGACGAATTCTGGGAACAGATAGCCTATCAGTCAAGGAAATCAACTCACTGAGGTTCTCTGCCATCCCGTCAGCCGAGTTATCTGGGTTAGCTGAATTTAGCTAAGAGCGAATAAAAGCACTGCCTTGGTCAAAATTGGTCCTCTTGAAGGATCTCAAAGTTTTGTTTTCTGAGGGGAGAGTAGGCCATTTCACAATATAACCGGACCCAATAAGAATGTGGTCACTTTTGCCGAGATGTGGCAAGAAGAGCACCACATCTATTTGGAACCATTCATTGGTGATGACCAGGTCTAGTGGGGAAGGGGCATGTCCTGTGCAAAATCTGGTCGGATCTTTTACGTTCTGCGCCCATGAGTTCTTGAGTATGAGATCAAGGTTGGGTTTACCAAAGGTGATATCAGGGGCCTCAGCTCCTTTCCGGTCGATACTGGGTGAGCTGAAGTCACCAGCGACGGAAAGATGGGTGAATCCTGTGTAGCTTTCCATGGATCCTAATAAGTCTATGATACCTAGGCTATCGGTTGAGTTGCATGCGGGATGGCGACAGACTACACCGAGCAGTAGGGTGTCTGTCCTGGAGAGTGTAGAAGCAACACACAGGCAATCAGTACATGAGAAGGAAGGAGTCGTTATTATAGTTTGAGAAGGGACAGAGTTATCGTAGTACATAATAACCTTGCCGGCACGACCTCTACTGGAGTCCTGCCTACTGTGAATTATCCCGCATTGGATATTTTGGCATCAGGTTTATCAGGGGTGAGCCAGGTGTCTGTGAGGGCTACGATCTGAGGCTCATTATCCACTGCTAGCTGCCGAAGCTCCGAAATCTTATTCAACATACTCAGGCAACTGCTGTAAAAAACTTGAGCACATGCTCAGGAGTTGTTGCAGAATCGCTGGAAAACAACTGGTTTTGAGTTCGAGGTGGGGGGAAGATGGAGAGTTGGAGTGGGCAGGAGGTCCTGGGGGAACCGGGAGATGAGAATATGGGGGGCTAGATGGTTACCAAAATGTTAGGGGACTGGTAAATTTTGACGTATAGTAACCTGGGAGGTATCATGCCAGGCGGACTGTTTACATCCTTTTGTCTCCGAATAAGATAAGCTGCATTTTGTGGCTTGCCTTTGTGTGGACTGCGTGATTCTTGTACGTGGTCCTGTTTTGCATGACCGCACCACAGACCTTTTCTGGTGCGTTAACCTGCTTACTGCAGCTTTTAGCAGGAACAGGTTGCACGTTTGTGTCTGGGCTCGTGGATGGGTGAGTCTCGTCCGGTAATACGGTCTTATTAGCAAACTTGGGGTCTGTGATACTTTTAGTAGGCGTCAGGTGTTTAGTGTTACCGGGTCTACTACTGGGGGCACTTTCCTCGATGGGATATAAAGTGAGTAGGGAAGCAACAGTTGATGGAAAAGGAGCTCGATCCTCACGGCGAGTTACCTGGATGACAGGCAGCGCAGTGAGCTTGAGATCGGCTTTTTGTGGAGTTGCTGGCTTAGCCTTCTCACTGTGGAGTCTTAAATTAAGTGGCTTGTTAATGGATAATCCCTAAAGCTATTTTATTACCTCCTTGTGCTTTGAAGCTAAAGGAAGAATACGTTTGGAGGACTCTATGGAGCACGCTTCTATCAAAATGCCGTGTATCCGGTTGGTGCATTTTGTTACCAGAAAGGTGGAAGCAAGTATGAATGGGAGAGGGAGCTGAGGATGGTTAAATGCTTTGCATAGATGTTATAAGGGTGATCCAAGTAGATTAAGAGGCGGCAAAGGATGAAACACTCAGAGCATTTCACAGAGCCTTGCAAAACCTTGGCGACATCAACCAAACAAGTGTTCACCAATCGTATATACCACTAGCAAGCAATTGCGTGATATGAATACAAAAAGCGAAGCACGTTCAAAAATGTGAGTAATTTGGCCCCATCCCGCAGAAAATACCTAATTTGGTGGGAGGCATTCACTTGGAGTTAACTGGTCACGTACCGTGTCTCCATTTGAAGCTGTTGGGTATTAGTGACTGTCGATATGGGATGACATCTGCACAACCTTATCTTGGTTATTCGGATGAGGACGGACGGGAGCGTGATGGCTCAATTGTGGATTGTCGCAGTGGTAACACGCATGCTTTCGAGATGGAAGAGCCCGTGTTCAAACCGTGGGTGTGGTGGAGGATATGCACCACTGATGAGCTATAACAAAGCGAAACTCCAATCTGGTGCTTCTGAGTAAACGTTGGTCGGATAACCTGAAGTTTGTGCCTGACGCGATCAGTCCGAAAGATATTAAATCAAAAATCACTTAACAATCAAATACTGATAGTAATAATAATATTCATAATAATAATAATAATAATATTGGTTTTTTGGGAGGCGCCCGAAGCACGCCAGCTACATGTTCAAGTTTTTACAAGCGATAGAGTGGACGGAGACGAAATTCGTGAAAGTGTAGAAATTTGCATGGGGAAAGTAGGATAAAAAGGCTCAGAAGGGGGAACAAAGAGGGATAAAGGTATGGTAAGTGCATTCACACCAAAAAAAATGTTGGAGGTGTAAGTGAACCCAATGGCGGATTCGGGTGGACGCCCGATGGGTTCGAAATTCAAGGTCGAATGGAAGGTCTGACTAGAGTAGAGTCCAAACAGTCCAGAGGAAAAATTTGAGCAACGGCCGTTTCTTAGGTGGTTACTGTGTACGCCGTAGGTGGCCGATCTGAATAGTCAATCCAGTGATGTGAAATTAATCCACATGGTGTACTTTGGTTAAGAAAGTTGGAATTTAGTCGATGGTTATATGCTTTTTCATGCATCGTTTTATTTTTTACTGCTAATAAAGTGAAGTCTACAAATTCCAGTGTTGCTTTGGCTTATAATTTAAAAAACTGGGGAAATTTTCTACGAAATGTTGTTGTCATTCATTGGAAAGGGAAATATTTGAAAGATTATATTTACATTGATCCCCTGGTAATAGGAAGCAAATGTTTAGTACAATGAAAAGCCTTGAAACACCAAGATATAGCCAGATCTAATTCATGCCCTTAGAGTGAGTGAAGTATGCTACTCATTGTCCTTATGTAGAGATATTCATTGAGAAAAACCCCTAACATGCCAATAACTCCAATTTCTCTCAGTCGCTAAAAATACCGGTATGGTATTCGCGATATTTTCGACCTTAAACGCTAAATTACCACCATGAGTCCCTAGATGTATTAAACATCCCCACCCAAGTCCATCGACGGCTCCTCTTTTCCGCATACGCAACAGGCAAGCACACCACCTATCGACGGCGCAGCTTTCCGCATAGCACGCGACAAACGACTGACGGGAATGCAGCTCACAAACGTTTATATATGACCGATGGGCTGAGCAAAACTCACCAAAACAAATTAATTAGCAGTACTAAACAAATTACAGAGGGGAGAAGCGAAACCAGTCAACATTCTACATTGGAAGAAAGTTATAAATTCCTACAGGGAATTGCGCAACACCATGGCATTCATAGTTTCCCCATTCATGTCACAACAGCTGAGTGATGCTTTACACCAACACCTCTCGAGTGATTGGACGCCTCCGTCTGACTGGTCCGGGTGGGGACATCTAAAAACTGACTGATATACATGGGAGGGGCTAGAAATTGGCATAAGAAGCAACGGTAGCAGGAGACGATGGAGAAAAACGTGAGATGCACTGCAATGGATTAGACGGCAAGGAAGCATTGGTACTCCGTAATAGATGGTCGGCGGACAGGGCACAAAACTCATTGCAAAACAGGGAGCGAGCAATGCAAGGCGTGAAAGGTGGATCAGATAACAAAAATGATTTGGAAGGATTGGATGCGGTAGATGTGGGGCACAGATGCAGATGGAATGGACGCATATCATAACGGTCAGCGGGATGGTAGCAAGAAAAATGGCCGGTGAGGAATCGCAAGATGCAAAGCGAATGCATATATTCATATATACGTATAAATAAGTATATATGTATATATGTATACATAAGAGGAGCAAGAGCAATAACAATGGAGTCCTAGAAAAAAAATATCACTTACTGGGAGGGGCTGGTAAGGTTAGATCGGATGGTTATAGAATTAACTTCGGAATCTCGTGGTGAATTTTCCTCTGGACAGTTGAACATGACGGATCAACAGAGAGAGAGAGAGAGGAAAAAAGAATGCGGAAGCACGGAAGTGATGACGACTGTGAAGAGTAGTTTATAAAAGAGGAAGATGAAGGGAAGTATCAAAGAGAACAGGTAGGAATGGATCTAACAATCTGATTGACGTAGGCAAACATGTAGTGACGGTGGAGAATGGGAGAAGCCCTAATAAGTGGTCTTACATTATTCGGTGAGAAGATCATGGCGATGAAAATGGCTGGGCAATGCAGAGCGAATGTGAATACAAAATGGAGAAAGGTACTTGAGAGGTGAGACTGTCTGTGGTGCAAAGATGCAGGAGCTGTGACGGCGAACAGTGTGGGTGAGAAATAAGCAAAAGGAGCACCAGAGGAATAGGATAATGGCAGATCCAACGGATTGAAACTGTAAGTGAAAACTATGACGTAACAATGATTTTGCATTAGATGGAACGTGAAAAAGCGGAACAGTCTGTAAGGTACATAGAAAATGCCTGTGGCAGTCAATACACGAACCAGGAGATGGGAGCACTGGCTGAAAAGACAGGTGAGACATAGCCAGTAAGATCGTTCTAGTACAGGTGAAATACGAAAAAGGCTGAGAAGAAAAAAGCACCAGGACAGGTAAACCGCTGGACAAACGTAAGGCACGAGCAATGAATGCGCGTGGGAGTTGGGGACATGGAATTTGGGAGCTGCGTGCCTGCAGTCAATTGTGCAAGTGAATGCAACTGGACGATACCAATCAGGGCACTGCTAAATGGAAAGATCTGCAGAGGAATCGCGAAGTCAGGCCGGGAAAATGCAGTGTTAGTGATTAGATAATAAATGTGGCTGTGAGAGAAGCAAAGTTTGGAACCGCGAGTTCCACTATGAGAACGGGTCATGGGCGCAGGTGAGACTGGTGCGTAATGGCATTAGGCAATTGAGTGATATATTTATGAAGCGAGAAACACGTTCAAAGATGTGGGTACGTTAGCCCAATCCTGTGGAGGAGCCCTGAGTTGATGGGAGGCATTTGCCTAGAGTTAAGTGGTCGCGCACCGTGTCTCCATTTGAAGCTGTCGGCCACTTGGTGATGATGATGGTGGTGATAATGATAATGGTATATTTCTTGACCGTGATCAAGGCACATGCACAAAGCATGATCATGGAATACAGCAGTACAAACCGATGTGGGGTATTCAGAGTTTTGAAATTTATGAACCTCATCGTAGCAGAAGTGAAACAATAGGGCTGAGTAGTGTTTGAGTGAACTTACGTGGAGATGGGTAACGCGGAAATTGTAAGCAAGTTCCGAATTCGGGGAGTTGTGGATTGTAATGCCTTTCTCATTGTACATATTCCTGTCTCCTTTCCTTTTACTTTCGAGATGCCTTTTTTACCCATGAGGAGGAGACATCCAGTGTGGCAGGCACCTCACCTTCCTCTCCCCCCCCCAACAGTGACCTTGACTTCGACCCCGAAAATGTATAAAAAACCCATGGACGCCCCGAAGAAAAGTACTTCCGGTTTCGACCTGTGCCGATCGCTGTGTTGTCTCGTCCATTGGTTCCCGAACTTTGTCTTTTATTGTGACTGGCTTAGTGCTTTGACCAAATGTGCTGATCTGTGCATCCATTTTTAGGCCTACGGCCCCACGTGTGTTACAGGGTGGCTGGACGAGCGTGAGAATGCTGATATAAAAGATACTGGAGAATGTTAAAAAGTGTATTGTTCGCAAGGACCAGTAAAGCAACAGGCATTGGACAGCACAACATGGACAGCGAGTTGAGGCAGAAATAACGCACTATATGTTTATGGGTGCCGAAAACTGGCTGCGACGTGTCAGGGCTTCCAGAAGAAGATGCGAGGGTGCACCAACTGGACACTTGGACGATCACTAACGAGTAACCGGTTGGGAGAGTTACCAAAAGGCACGGTTATGAGGTCATCAAAGTGCCGTTAGAGATGACAGCGGAATATAGAAGATTGATCCAATATTAGATAAATAATTGTGCGTGGGGCCTATGATATAAATGCAAGTGAGTCGGATGTGATAAAAAGACAGACCTTCGTGTTTAGGTAATTTCAGTGTCAAATGGAGTGTCACATGATGGCAAAAATCTTCACGAGGAAAGCAGTGTACTTTTGAAGAACATGAACATTGTGAGGACGCAAAACGGACTTTCAAAGAGGAGCCGTCGGAGAGGCAGACTATTAGAGACAAACTCTATTGGTTTGACCAAGCAAAAGTTTAAAAAGTGTGAAGCTGATATTTTCTGTATATGTGACAATAGAATTAATAACCGAATTCTGATTGGCTATAGGTGGCTGGTATTTTGTTTCTTAAAGGTCTTGGTTGCAGGTGATGGCAGGTAGCGAATGGCATGGAAGCAGGCAAAAAAGGGCTAGGTTGATGAACTGGGCAGATCAGGTTTGGAAAGCAGCAACGAGGGCTAGATTCCGGTCATCGATTTCGTACTGCAACGCAGGATGAATTGAACTGATTTTATACAGTGAGGAAATAGATGTTGAGCATGTGTGGGGTGATGACTGGTGTCAGAAAGCCACTCTACGATTCGGTGAGGCTTTCATGAGGAATTGTTACTCCGACTATAGGATTATGATCACTGATCAGCCATGTAAGGTGCCCTATATAGCTTCCGCAGGCGCCAGTATACATTTAAACTATTGTCAATCCGATTTATCAAATCGTCTAGTCCTTACGGTAGTCCAGGGGTAACGTAGAGTTGTCTGATGGCTACCCAAGTAACCAGTGTGATCTGAAAGAGATCAGGAGTGCGGCAATCCGGAGAGTTTTCCAGCTGTGGGTTATGTTTATCGTTTTAATAGAAACTAGACACTGAATAATTTGTTAGCTGATGGCCAGTGGGCCGATCTATGGGAGATCAATGGACGGAGACTGGTAGTTTTCTAGGGTAGTTGGGTGCTAACAGAGTTATAGGGAGATATCAAGCGCAGATTTAGCCGGAGTGCAAAATAATTTAGTTGGTAAGTGGTGGATGGGAAGAGGGGGCCCATTTGAGAACCAGGAATAAAACAATAGAAGGGGATGGGATCAGGAATAGGAACAGCAGTCTGGTTGTTGCACTAGCCATGGGCGAGGACGGCAAAAACATTGAAAAGGAAAGAAGATATTCGGAGTTAAGGTGAGGACGTTTCATGTAAATGCAAACGTGCTGGTATTCCGAGTGGTCATGAGAAATCAGTAGTATGCGGATTCCGGGTGGAATGCGGTCCTAACTTACCATGAGCATATGCGCAGGTCAGTGAGTCTTGGTTATTGAAGAATAATAATCCGCGTGGTAAGACTCGAGCGTACGGGAAAAATGCAAAAAAGCACTATAAGATTGCTGAGTTCTAGCCTGAAACAGGAGAATTAGGTAAAGGTGAGCACCTATCATTTAAGTATAAAACGGTTTTTCTAAGGGAGCTTGTGTCAGTAAGTATTTCGGTTGGGTAACTGAGTCAGCAACGTAGCAGACAAATCATCCCTGACTTTGGACATCACTATCAGTGCGTGGGCTCGAGGAGAACGTAGAAAAAGTGAAGTCATGGGTGGTAAACTATAAAAGTGCGATGATTACGTTCCTAATTCCGGCTACCAATACAGGCGAGGTTTAGCCGATAGCTGTGAACCCTAGGCGTATCCATACCGGGGTGTCGTCAGAGCAGAGGCCGCATAGTACAACTATTCCAACCGCGTGTTGACTACTGCATTAGACATCGGCAAGCTGTTTAAGTGTTTTGCAGGGAACCCAAGAAGTTGAAACTGAGAAAGGCGGGATCTGCGAATAAATTTGGAGAGATCGGGTGGAGTGCTATCACCCGGCACTGGTTCAGATAAACAGGGGTGAATGCTACTTCAGAAGCTTGGGGTTCCTCATAAGCAGGGTCGGGTCTAGGCTGTTATCAGAAGGGGGCAGAGAGCATTAGCCCAAGACCTTATGGCCGGAAGTGTTTTTTTTCACAAAGCAGTGAGAGAGCGGATTTACACAGTAGGGTGAACTTCCCATTTCTCCTTGATCCGCCTTTCTGTACACTTGCGCCTTTGGGTCCGAGACTGATAGGGATGGCTGTTTCCCGTTACTGTGAGATTGGCACAGACTAGATGCCACAACATTCGCGGGTGTTGCTGCCGCAAGCTGTGAAAGGAGAAGATAGGGAATGGAACAAACACTCAGATAATGGCAAAATTTGTGGGGCTATCACTTGACTGCATGTTTCTGCCAATAACAGAGTCGGACGTGTTCCAGTATATACGCGAGCCATCTGAAGACTGCATCGCCGATTATGATATGCTGGGTAACTTCATGGGCATGACTACGTTGGTGGAAAAGTATCACCACTAGCTTCGCAGAGGTTGAGTGCCAGCTATTGCTAAAGCAATGGGCCGCTGACACAGATAAATCAATGAGCTTCAGCCTTAAGTCGCACACCGAAAATTAGAACTGAAGAGTTGTAAAGATCTTAGTATTCAGTATACCGATAGTTGGTAAGTGAAGGGGACGATTGTTCCTGCAGAATTTCGGTTATGGGTTGCAGTGAAACAACTTGATCACTGGCGGCTGCTTTGTGTAGAGGAATAAAGCTCTATGAGAAGAACAGATTGATGGAGAAGAACTATTTCAACCCCACGAGCATCAGGCATAATAGAGAGTTGAAGTCAGGAGACGTCTACGGGCTAAGCATTGTTCTAACGGAGATTTGAACCAGAATTTTTATTGCGGGCTAAGTCTATGCATGAGATTAGAGTGTAAAATGGCAAGGTCTGATGAGGGGAGAAGGAAAGTGAATAGTGAATACACAAGAAGGCATATATATATATATATATATATATATATATATATATATATATATATGGGCGGGATTACCAGACAGGTCATGAGATGAGGTTCGGAGGCAAAAGACTATGACTCATTGTAGTCTAATAATCAAGACAGTCTTTGTATGCTTCATCATTGTTTATACTAATGCGGGGCGTGCTGGTTACAGAAGATGCGTCATAGATTCTGCTTAGTGCCCCTTTAAATTGTTTTGCCGTGTGACGATCGCAGCGAGACAGGAAGCTTATTTCAGAGGCTATGACAGATACCCGAGAAATATGTAGATCAGATTGAGAGCCTAGATTGAGGGGTTGTAATATGAATTGTCTATGGCGGTGGGAGTAAGGAGTCTCACTAGAGAAACCAAGTGGGTTACCAGATGAGTGGACTTTTGAGTGCAGAAGGTTGAATAGGAATGAAAGATTGAGCCGATGCGATGTGACCATAAAGGTTTAAGCCGGATTGGTTCGCGCCTTGCTCTGTAGTTAAGGTGGGAAGAGGGGCCAAGTAATTCCTTAACGAAGGAGAATTGCAATTTTTCTATATTGACCCGGTCAGCCTTTCGCACCAAGGTAAAGACCAGGAGGCAGTACTCCAACGGCGACCTAGCGTGTGTCTTGAATATCAGGAGCTTGTTCTCCGGAGTACGGTATGTTCTGAGGACAAGTGCAATCGTCCTTCTTGCTTTGTCAATATGGGTCAATGCTTGTTCATGGAAGTCGAAGTACAAGTGTTGTGAGTGTATATACTACTTATTAGGTAGTTGATTGCTGAAGACAGAACTATGGACTATTGTGGATTAACGAACACAGCTAAGTTCAGCAATCCAGGCGCAATAAGGTAAGCGACAATGTGCAAACCACCTGACCGCTCCTCCGTTGGACGCTGACTGTTTTCAAGTGAACAGGACAGCCACTTGGCAAATGAGGATGTTTGTAACGTTTGTGTTGTTTTGTCAATGTCCGAACACGTTGGTGCCAATAAGCAACCTATTCACCCGGGCACGTCTTGTAGATTATAACACTTGGTGCCGTGACCAGGATGGATCTAACATAGCCGGAGCCGTTTGAGGATGGTGACATACGGACCTTCCTGGAGGATTTCGAGGATCTGGCGGAGCTCTCGGGGATCCAGTCGGACTGGGGTCAGTTGGCGGCCCTTCGAGCGCCTCTCAAGGGCAGGCCGCGGGCGGTGCTGGATGCTGCGCGAAGGGGCTCGAAGGAGCTGAATTGGGCCGCCGCAAAGGACGCCCTGATCGCAGGACTGGACACCCCGGCCGACCGTCAAGACGCTATGTGGCGGTTCAAGGCTGCCCAGCTGGGGGTTGGTACGGACCCGCTGGTGCACTCCGTCGCGCTGCGCTCGCTGCTGGAACGTGCGTTGCCGACGCTGGATGAGGCGCCACGGGCAGACCTGTTGGCAGACCGATTCGTGGACAGTCTGCCGGAGCCCCTGCGTGGGATGGTACGCGTCGCCCATGTCGGCCGTTCCTTGAATCTGGTCCAGCTCGCGGATGTGGCTCGAGAACTGGCCATGCTTGACGTGCCTGTGGTCAATACGGCCCATGTTGGAGATTCATGGAGGAACAGGGACCGTGTGGAGAAGGCATACGGTCCAGAAATTTTGAACACGGAGGACAGAACAGTGAAAGCCAGACAGTTGGAAGAAGCCGGGTGTTTCTGCTGTGGAAATGTGGAATCTGTTTTAGACGAATATCCTGAATTTCAGCAGAACATCGAAAAAGTTGTACCAGAAGTATCACTGCTCGAGAATTCAACCATTACCGATGAGTTGGTGAACTGTGAAAAATCGAACCAAATCCGTTGTGAAAATGCGGAAGATCGCTACCCAGGTTGCCTTGAACATGAACATTGTGACGAGGAAACCGAAGACATGTCGTCTAATATCGCAGTCACTGAAGCTGCAAGCTATGAGGAAACTCAGACTGAAGTCGAAATTCAAGACCAAAATGAGTTTAGCCCGAAGACTGCAAGAGAAGTTGCTTGTGCTCCAGAGAATCTGCCGAAGGAGGAAGCCGAATATGGTGCCGTTCAAATCAAGACAGTTAAACACTCGGATCTGGATCACGTTCAAATGACACAACGCGCGGTCCCACTGGGAAAGGAAGCAGCTTTGCACTATTTCGTGGTAATCTCCCACGACAGCCAAGCAGCCTGGGGCACGCTAAAGGTGGGTACTGATCGTGGAAGCCGCCTCAGCACAAGGTTTCATCCTATGCCGATTATTCACCTGAAGAAGCACACCTCCGGAGGAGTTGTGGGGTTGATGACAACACCACCACGAACCGGGGTTGTAGGTATGAACCTCGGAATGGAGAATGACTTGAAGGCAGTCCTCTAGATATGGAGTATCTTTTTTTTGTCAGGGGGGAGGAGTGTTGTGAGTGTATATACTACTTATTAAGTAGTTGATTGCTGAAGACAGAACTATGGACTATTGTGGATTAACGAACACAGCTAAGTTCAGCAATCCAGGCGCAATAAGGTAAGCGACAATGTGCAAACCACCTGACCGCTCCTCCGTTGGACGCTGACTGTTTTCAAGTGAACAGGACAGCCACTTGGCAAATGAGGATGTTTGTAACGTTTGTGTTGTTTTGTCAATGTCCGAACACGTTGGTGCCAATAAGCAACCTATTCACCCGGGCACGTCTTGTGGGTTATAACACTAGGAATAATGCAGTCCCAGGTCTCTTACCATGTGGGCAGTGAGAATCGGCAGACCGTTTATTTTGAGAGAGCCAGGTGAAATGTGGCATTTGTAGGACAGAAGAGAGCTCTTAGCTGCCGAGAACTTCATCAGCTAATGAGTACACTGTTCATCAAAGGACTTCAAATCTGACTGAATATCACTGCGACCTTAGGGCAGGGTGCTCGCCTCAAAAGTATTAACCAGCTTCAGGAACCCATGCTGAGCTGGGTTGATAAGACTTCCAGAAGTCAGGAAATTTGGAAGCTGGTCCTTTACAATCATCTCCATGAGCCTGGAAGCAATCGAAGTGTGGTTTATGGGACGATAGTTCCCCGGATCATGCAAAGGACCATTTTTGTGTTGTGGAATTATACAGGATGCTTTCCACTGGGCCAAGTAGATTCCGGACGACATGGATACAGCAAATAGGTTCAGCAATAGGAGTACTAAGCCAGGTCCTCCAAACCAAAATAGGACAGGTGGAAGGTTATCGGGCCCTGGATGATAGGAGGGTCTGGTGTTGGCTAGGAAATTTCTGATGATGGTCGTGGTAAATGTCATGGTTAATATCGCGTCCTGTGTAAGCATCGGATAGCAGAATGGCGGAGCGTTAGTGTCCGTAATAAGAGCTGAGTCAAAATAGCAGTTGAAAGCCTCAGCCAGATCTTTTGGCGAATCAAGATGGGTGCCATTTTGGATGAGGAATAGGATATTGTTGTCAGTGCTGCGCGAGTTGCGAGATTTTAGCAGTCTTGAGAGGAGCTTCACACTATGAGTGAGATATTCTTGGTTGCTGCATGGGGATAGCGGCAGAGTCGGCTTATTCTGAGTGTCAGAGAGAAATCTCGATTCGTGAGGAATGAATTCTGGAGCTTACAAGTCCTTCGTCGAAGTCTGTCAATTTTGGTAGTCTTGGCTCCAATAGGCCCAACTGTTGGGGTAAAGCGGAGGAGAACAAATTAGCATAGAACACATCAAATGCGTTGGTGATTCCAAAGAAGCTCGGTGAAGCTCATGCACAGTGCTACCGTGACATTTCAATGACGCACCAGGCATTGATTCTAAATGAGAAATCAGTCAGTAACTAATAAAATTTTACAATCTGGAAATAGGTAATTCACTAAAGTTTTGTTAATTTTAACTGTCTGATTAATCTTCAGTCTCTTTTTAGTATCTCCTTTATTACCGAATTTCCTTCGCACTGAATTTTGCTTACAAACAGGCAAAATTTTGTGTTAGAGGTTATTATATGTGTGAGAGTAGTAAGATCTCCCGTGGATAATTCATGTTTAAATGACGCTAAATGTTGAAAGTCTTCGACCAAGACGGGAATCGGACCCACGCATCGAATCCACCAACGCGTTAGAATCGTACCTGCTTTGCCAGATGACCTACGAAGTGTAGTCGCCTAACAACTCTCGCGTAATATATTTATTCATATATGTCACGCAATTACGTGCGAGTGATGTGTGGGATTGATGAATATTTGTTTAGCACACTGTCCTTTGGACTCCACCTTTTACGTACAGACCTCAGGTTATCTGACCAACCTGCACTTGGAAGTACCAGACTCGAGTTTTGATCTTGTTAGAGCTGAACAGTGGTGAGCGTTTATTTCACGAGACAAAAATATACAGTTCACAGGTTTCAGGTTGATGGGATTCAAGGGACAAAAAGTAAACGATGGCATGCTCATTGGACTGAGTCATAAGGTTTTTTGCAATTTTATAGATGTATACATATTACCAGTTTGATTTTTGAGTTTCTTTTCTGGCCGTTCCGTTATCCCGAATCCGAAGAGTTGAATAGAAATCACCATATTTCTCGAACTGAATTACATAGAAGTGCATTTTTAAATAATATCCGTTTACTGGTCAGTAATCAATTAAGGGATATTTGATTATACTGCGAACAACAAAGGAAAAGATTTGACTTCTGACTAGATTCCATCCCTGGTGATCATTCCGTTCTTGTAAATTATTTGTAAACATGCCGCTATATGCGAGCTCGTGTTAGAACATTTCACATTTTCAGCCAAAATAAGAGATTGAAGCTTCTTGGGTCGATCCAACTGAGGATCTACCTATTAGAAATGGGGTTGCAGTCGTGGATGATTATTAGTGATCTTGGTAGATTACGGATGGTTAAAAAAGTTGCCTAGCTAATTCAAATTGGTCAAAGCAAAGCGGGAAAAGATAAATTTCAGTTTTATTTTATTCATACTGTTTCTGTATAAGGTTCCACCTGATTCCAATGCATGATGCCCAGTAGAAAGCCGGTAAAGGGCAAATTGAGTGTTACGAATAGAAAGTATGCAATGAGAACAGTGGGAAAAAGAAGTATGATTTCCGAAGACTTATATGGAGCTAAGCAAAAAATGATTTTAGGCATCAGGTTGGTAATTCCTAATCTGAAATGACAAATTCTGCACTGTAACATTTTTACAAAAAGTAATTCTTTAGAAAAGAATCAACGATGGCGCTACAACATCCATTTACTGATCGGAAACGGCCTCACACACCAGCACACAAGCACAGATCTTGCAAATCCCGTAGCACTATTTTGCTATCGTATCCAAACTGGATAATGAAATATCATTTGATGATGTAATCTGTCGTTCATTAAGTCCGTTGACCTTCGCTTTCTGTGTCCGCTATCGTTCACCGACCTCAAATTTTGCTGTATTTATTGTTCACCATATCGTTTCGATCACTGCTCACTCTGGGCAGAATGCACCGACAGTTAGTTGTATGTTTATTTCATTCTCGTAACCTGACACCATTAAGCAACACTTCCGATTAACTGTTGTGTTTTCCATTGTAAAAGATACTGCTCTGAATAGCCATCATGTTGCACACCGCTAACATCTCTGTATAAACGGATATGGCTGTACGATTATGGAGATACTTAAACATCTTCCCGTCATGTCCTCAAAAGGTAATGTTCTCTGAGCTGTAGTCCTTGGGTGGAAAAAGTGACTTTGGTAGGACACGGGAATACGTTTTAGATATGAAATGTGCTCTTATGGTGGTATAAATTTCAAGGCCTATCCAGCTTGAGAAATGACTGTGTGGTAATCTGCGGTAGGACTTGCCTGATCCTAATAATTGGGTCTTATCCTTAACTGAGAGCTTGAAGCCCACTGAACGACAGTTGAGGCTTTTTAATCAGAAAAGTGCAATTAGAGACATTTGCCTGATGCTCTAGTCCTATCTTTAGCGATATTTGGACAAAACTGCGCCTGGAGACATTTTTGTGCTGAGCTGACAAGCGTAAAACGAGATTATTCGCAGTCTCATACTAGTACCCACTATTAGTAACAAATAATCACGTAGATGGTCCTTCTCTTATGCAGTGACGATGTGTAGAATCACCGGTTTCATAATGACTTTCAACAGAGACATGTAAAGTCCACAAACCATTCGGCTATCCACGCGTTCCTTCTTAAGTGCCTCATCTCAAGTTGTACCCAGAAATATCCTCGATTGGAATCAAATGGATGGTTTTGTGCATAGCCAATCATCTAGAATCCTCATTCTCACTCCACCTACGTATTCTAAAACTAACAGTTGTCTATCGTTTAGCAATACGTATTTCCGATTTGTTCATTATGCTCTACACTCCACAACCCCCGTTCGTGGTACGTGTTTTTGTTTCCAGTCACCATTCAATACAAATGATAGCCTTCGGGGTACTGAATCTTCTAATCGTTAGTTGTAATTTTTGATCCTGTAGATCAGGCTTCATTCACCCAAATATTTTGCATGCTTTTTCTACCGTTTATCAAATAGCATGAAGTGCGTTTCACTTTGTGGATTCAATCAGCTCGGTGAGAAATAATCAAAAATTCAAACTCATCACTCAACAACGGAATGGTTCACAAGTGATCACCGTATTCATGCTGATCGCCCATTACACCATCCAGTGACTGGTATGCTCTTCATGATTTCCTGGCTTTTTGAGCGGGACATGACTACAGTCTCATTTGGCCCCTTCATTTCATCATTGAATGTAATGGAGAAGTAATTGCTTAGTCTCCGCTTTTCCACGTCCAGGCAAGGGTACCCACGAATGCATAGCATGCGCATAAGTCCGCGGTGTGATTATCCAAGGAAGGCTGTAAAGAAGATGACGAACGTGCCGGACTAATCTCACTGTCTCTGCCATGTTCGTGCACTACAATTTTTCACACAAAATAGGAAGGCCGGAAACTAAAGCCAGCAATGGAGCATCTTTCTTGTTATGAAGCCACTCATTTTGAGCCCGTGCAAAATCAGCCTGTTTGAACATATGAGCACCATTCTTTTTACTTGTAAACGAACTTGGACCTCAAAGAAATCTACAATGTTCGCGGCCTCGTTTTGATTTCATCTCACTATTCAGACTAAGTTCAATGTTCAGCCTTTATACAAATGGAAGTGTTAAGTGAACATTACCACCGATAGTTACATTCAAACCCTAATGTACCCAAGTTTGTTCAGAAACCATGGTATACTAGTCTGTACATAAATGATTTCCCTGATGTTAATTTTTCACTCAGAATATTTCACCGTTTCACCCAACGCTGGAAGTCCTTATTGCCATCCCAGAAAATGAAGTATCGATCCTTCCAAGCAAGGTACTTATCTTTCTACATCCCCTGTGCCAAATGTTTCCAGGGCCAAGTGAATTACCATATTTAATTGATTTTGCCCAAATTCGAAACGGAATTTTCGATTCACCGACGCCGACATATATTTTGTAGTCACAGATTTACTGATTTGCTATTGCCTAGCACCTCACATATTTGGTCGGCAGCAAACAGTATCTATTAAAATCTTGCTTACTGTTTGTGGACATCTCGGCAGGAGGGATTCTGGATGTAAAAAGCAGCGCAAGGTTAGGGAAAGAGTTAACTGGTTAACAACGGTTGGAAGCCTATTACGTTTAACCTTAGGAATCGAAATGCTTTCAACAAATGAATTCCGTTATTGCGGCTACAACGGGCGATTGGTTTCAGAGGTTCGTCGGTAAGATCACGACCGGTCTTTCTTTAACCAGGTAGGGTTACAAAAGAAACAGTGTGGTCAGCGTGTGACAACGCAAGCGGCAAAATGTCGAAGTGCAAAATTATAGAAGACTATAGATTTCCCGAGTTTTAAAGATATGAATTAATGTTGCTTGAATCTTCTACTACTGCAAGAAAGTTTAATTTAAATATTTATTCCATGTTACCAAAAACGGAAATAATGTTAGGAAGTAAGTGGTTATCGTAGGAAAGACCTGGGAGTTTAGACAAGGGCTAGCATAGGTCAAATACAGTTAGACAGTTGAGAAAAACAGTCGGAAGTATATCTGGTGCAATATTTGCCGGAATTCTATATTTCTTTATTGTTCCACTTGTAAACCATTAGGTCGACCTACAGAAAAAACACTCAAAGGAGGAGACGGTGTTACCTCATTGCATGGGAGAAGAAAATGTCAGTGGCGGATAGCTCCTTGGAAATCTCAAAACTTACATTGAGAAAAAAGATTTCTTGATAGCAACCACGATAAACTTTGTAGCAGTAAGAGAATAATCATGCGGGACAATTAAGTTATAACGTTTAGGACTTTCGTTGTGAAAACAATGTAAAAAGTCAATTTGGTGGGCGGCAACTATGCTTCTCAAAGTTAAAAGATGCGATGCCCGTGGTCAGAAGTAGAAGCAATCCGACTGGCGTGATAAAAGTGGGATATAGGGATAACACTAAGGTCTGGTAGTAGACTTGGCAGCGTAGTGAAGCTGGAATCCTGTGTTCATACGTATGAAGTAAACTTCCTTGGATAATGCATTGATATTCGAGATATATTATTGAGCTCTTTCATCTAGATGGGTATTTTGCGGAAATCCAACTGGCAAACGGGAAATATATTTAGGCATCTACGCAAACATAAGGGGAGCTGGTCGAACACGACGTGGAATTGGCAGCGAAAATCAAGGACGAACCGAGGATAGTCCAGAGACTTGCAGGTGAATTAAACTGAAGAATTTCAAAGAAAAAATACGCCCAGTTTTACAAATATAAACTTAGGGATAAAATAAGACTGGTGTTCACTAACCCAACATTATTCATCTCTAGCTTGCCCACGTTTACTTCACAGAGTAAACTAGTGGTGAAACTAAAATTCTTATCCCCCGCCCCCGACGGACCCATCAGGAATGTACGTAGAGAGAAAATGAACTCCGTAAACAGGTAAAATTAATTCCGCGTCATCGATGACAATGTGATCAAATTTTGTTCATTCGGAGTAAGATTATTTGTCCAGGTACATTCAGGAATGTGGCAAAACATAGCACTGCCTCGGCGAGAATTGTACAGTTCCAAATAGTTATTGTTGTTGCTCTGATAAGTTCGTGCTACACGATTTGGTTTGAAGATTTATTTCTCTTCTCAGAACAAATGCATTGGCATGACGTTCAGATTAATTTGTTCGTCGTGAGAAACACTATGGGTAGGAGGTTTGTACACTGTTTTCACAACCTGTTTACCCTACGGAAGGGGAGTCAAGAAGACTGTCCATCTAAATTGGGCCGAAAGAACCCCAAGAATACGAGTGACTCAGTTTATCACCCGACCTAATTTAGTACTGTTGACTTGCCCATTGAAATTATTGTTGCACTGGGTAAATATTCTGCACGTGCAACCTGAATGGCCTCGAGTGGATGACCGAGAACAGCCTCCGTTTCTCTCCTTTCCCCCTTGATTGTTTGGCCCCATGCTCCACGCATATTTGGATGGGCTACTATTCTCCGATAGACACAAAGATGGTTGATTAGAACCTATTTGTTCACCAATAGACCACCACTCTCACTGAAAACAACCTGTTCAAATCTGCTTTTTGTCCCAAGCTGATAAAATCTTGGTAGATATCATACGGACTAGTCAGAGCCCGTACACTTCTATATTCCGAGTATTTATTGTACCCGTGGTAGCCTGGGGATAGGTGGAAATTCGCATCAGGATCAGTGCCTAAATGGTTGCTGTTTTCTCTTACATCTGCCATTGATGTGCTCAGTAGATATCTGTCCAAGCTCTCAGTCTACGTTTGCCCACGCACGGCTCAACGTCAAGTCAAATAATGTCCAAAAACCTATACTTTGAGAACGCATTATTCTTCTCACATCTTGTCTCCGGATTAACTGTAGTTATTGTAAACTATAATCCTTAACCTTATTTTGTTTAGTGTCACCTTACACATTTATTCATTTGCATTGTGCTGTAATGGAATGAATTATAATAACTAAAAATCAGCTCGTTCACCAGCCTGTGTTTTCATAATGAAAACTTTCACAGACGAAGTTCCCATCACACGGAGAGCTAGACGGAACTTAATGTCGCTCCGGTGTTCCAGGTTCTACCGGACCTTCGTCACTTTCTACACGACAAAGTAACCCCAACTGAGCCGTGCGCTTCATTTCAAATCTATGCCCGACAAGCGAGCAAAGAGAGCGTCTGTGTGTGTATGTGTAGAGGGCGACAATTTCATGATTTTCAGTTTTTTTCGCTCTCCCTACATTTCTTTCACCTGGACTGACGCTGTAGATCAGCTCTCTTCTTAAAAAGCAACGTACTGCCAAATATTCTTTCAGTCTTGGTGTCCATATCCTTTTTATGACAGCTCCCGTTGGTTGTTTGACAACGCCAGTTGCTGTGTCATTATGGCATGAATCTTGACGTTTGTTAGTTCCAACTCACTAAATTTTAGATAGGCTATCCATCGTTAGTCAGTTATCCTCGTTTTTGCAAATTATGAGTGCAAATCCATAGTGGTTGGTCGGTCTTGATGTACTCGAGTTCCCCTCAAATGGCATGTACGTCAGTGTCATATATATATATATATATATATATATATATATATATATATATATATATATATATATGCACCAGGACCGACCAGCCACACGGCAGTGGCACTATGGGCATCTATTATCAGCCATTTCCTAACCAACGACAGTCCTAGTTCCTTGGATCCTAACCAGGAAATCCGGAAGCACCAATCGACACCAAATCATATGCTAGCTTCTTCGTACCTATGCGACAAATCATGGCCTGCCCTCCGCGTTGCTCATTCCAGCCATGTTCAGCACATGCGAATAGAGAACAGAGGAGTAGACAATGGGCAGGCTTTCTTAAAACATGACCTCACCACCCGAAGTGGTGTAAAGTGATTACTTCGTTAAGAGGGTAGCTTTCCTTGCTTACCGCACGACGGCAATCCCCGTTATTACTCATTCAATGTAGACACTAAATGCGAACAAGGTTTTGGTGACATCGGTCATCAAACACAGAAAGACATCAAGCATTTTAAGCACGAAGTAGCCGGGTCTCCTAACCGAAGAAAGCACATCAGTCTCTTAAGATAGAGTCAGATAGCACAGCGGAGCCCCCGGTGTCGCAGGTTTGCGAAAGCTGATCTAGCCCTAGCTTTACGTGGTGTGATCTGCGCAACACCACCTCCAGCTGTTTTCAAGCTCCAAAGGTATTTAAACTTGTCGACTAAATCAAGCTGACCACCAAAAACGGTAACTGTAAGAACAGGCTCCTGCCAATTTTGCAAAGGCACTTTGCACTTGCAAAGTGCGGAGTGCATATTATTATCTCGACACCATAGCCTCTAGGCGGTTCAGATCGTATTGTGCTACCTGTACATTATCTTTCAGTAAGGCGATATCACTGGGATATTCTAAGTCGAAAACCTTTTAGGACTGGACAAGGCATTCCGTAGAACTTTCTCTAGAGTAAAGTTGAAGAGATAGGTGGAAATAAGGCAACCTTGTTGTATTTCACTAGAGACGATAAAACGGAACGAAAACTGGCCGTGGAATCTAACCCGACCTGAGGTGTGACGAAACAACACTTTGCGGGTTGATTCATACTTCTCAAGTACTTGATTCCTCCACAAACAATTGCATAGTGCTGTTCTGTCGATAGAGCCAAAGGGCGCGCGAATATGCAGGAACATGATGATTGTTAGACTTTGGAAGTGTGAATGTTCTCTAGCTCTTATCGTAGGGCGAAGATTTGATGGATGCATCCACGACCAGCACAAAACGCAGGTTGTTCCTCTCGAGGCGATTCTTCACGCGTTGGGTGCGACCTGCGAAGTACGATCAATGCAAGCAGCTTCAAAGCTATCTGTTATAGGCTTACATTCCTGTGGTTAGTGCAGTCCCCGCATGAACATTCAGTAAAGATGAGTACAACGGTTGGTCGGAAATCTAAAAATATGAGAACAAATCATGAACTTCTCTAATGTGCTGCACCCTACTATCTCTAAATTGGCTTGGGTGAGGATACTGGAGCCTGGCGCTTCGCGGAGTCCTAATGCCTGAATTTCTTTTCGGATCTTTGGCTTCGTAGTTGGATCCGTCGACACGCACCACTGGACGTGTGTCGGAAGAGTTTTTTGAAGGCCAACAGAGAGAGCCAGACAAACCACATCTAAAAGTGCTGGGCTCAGAGATCGGAATGTCACTTCTGATTGGGAATTGAAGAACCACTAGCTCCACAGACTTTTTCACTCATACCTAGTGGCCTGCAACCAGGGATTTGAATGAAAAGGAATGGCTTGGGGCACTTCCTAGGGCGATAGCACATTTTATATCTGATGCTTGTTGTGATTGCCAGATTTTGCGGTCCCTACGAAGAGTCTCTTTCAGTACGTGTCTCTTTATGAGTCGCGCTTAGTTATATTTGCTTCCAGCCGGCATCGACTGACATGCGTCTAGAAGACGCAGGGATTCGGCAGAAGTCTAAGATCTTTTGGAGCAACAAGACAAGCCAGAGACAAAGGTGGAATTCGTATTTGACTGCATCTGGGCTTCATTCGGTTAGTGCTTACGACGAAACGACAAACCGGTTGCATCTGTCAAGACAGCGACGACTCACTTTGCACGAACCCCTGAGTCTCACTGTGCATGAATGACTGTCGACTGGGATCCAGTTTGCGGCACCATCTCAGCTCTTTCAATGAGAGCGGTGCCAACGCCGTCAAGGTCAGAAGCCGCAGCCTCAGCATCCCCAGAAAACCGTAACTGAAACGTCACAGAAGGAGTAGGCGGAATTGGATGGTGGAATGGGAGTCTAGATTGTGACTTTCTCGAATGGAACACACATCGATGGCAAGGTATTCAAGCGTAAGAGCTGAACTCGCCGTTTGTCCTATTAGCATCGTGGTTCGGGCATTGAACTCGACTAGTCTGAATGGACACTGGGGAGAAAGCAAGGCATCGGCCGGTGGGAGTGGGTTCGGGAAGACTCGGAATCACCTCACTACAGCGGGAGCGGTCATCCGAAGAACCACGGGGTGTTAAAGTTAAAACTTGATTGGGAGTGGAGACGAAATAACAGGTTGTGTGCGATGTTAGAGAGTGATAAAGTGCGCGCGTGGAAAGACTCAATCACTGAGAGTTGTATCATTCATGGTTATTGCATTGTAGGCCGTCATGCTACTCAGTTGACCAGTTCAGAATAGGGTTTTTTATACGAGAATGTACCTTTAAACTTGCCGCAGTTGAGTCTGTCCTTTAAGGCAGCACCACGGGTCCAGGTGATCCAGTGGCTAATTTTATGGTTCGTTCTTCTCTTCTGAAAACCTCTGGGAGCCGGTGACTGATTTCTCAATTCATTTGCCTTTCGGATAGTGCCTAACATACTGGGTGCCTAGTGCACTCTTCCGCCACAGATGCTGGTGCACATAGCATTATATCCCTCATACATCACGAATGATCTGTTTGGAACCAGAGTTTAGTCATCTCTGTGCTGAATTTCAGCCAGTCAAGCCGGTGGAAAGCTTTTTGCATTCACTCTTGTCCGCTCAGTTTGGCGAGGACACTTCCACGACGAGAAGGCATTGAGTGAGGCTTCCACAGCAGAAGCTACGACAGGCGCACGGTTAGTTAAGAGTTTAGGGGAGTAGCCACCTCGGAATCTGACATACCCACTTCCTACCATGCTGAGGCATTTGAAGGCATTAGTGCAATTGGGTCTAGTTCACTGCAGAAATTACAAGAATTCGGGACAAATTCAGTCATTCATTGAATGGAGAAGACCGCAGCGAAATATTCGATCTGACTCATATTCATCCTCTTAATATCGGGCTTCATTTATTCCTGTTTTATTCATCTGTTTCTGAGTACAACCTTTCATCTCGTATTCACCAGAGGAGATTGCGTATGCCGAAAATCCTCTATCAAATTTCAGAAGCAATTTTGTATTCTTGGCTGTGTCCATGTTTTACCTTTCACTTCTCTCTGAGAAACTAAAATGCCTAAGAAATCCAATAGGTTTTACTGTGAGAATATTTTTATTAAATAATGAATACTCGGAACTCATATTCAATGACGTTTTGGTGGTGTTCCTTGATGCAGTCTGTAATGCGGGTTTGGGTAAATGCTGATGTGATCAAAATATCAGCATATCGCTGCTATGGTGACATTGAAACTCACGACCTATGGAAGCCATTCATACCGAAATACAACGTCTGCTCTACTACTTCAATTTCTCTCAAACTTTGCCAAGCCGAAATTAACCGAACGAAATGTGGTAATGTATTCGGATGATAGAATTTCTCAAATCAATTGTGGATTTATTTCGAAGTGCTTTTGCCCGTCCATGAGGGAGACTCTACATCCCTTATCTGATCTTACCATTCATTCGTCTATAAGCAGATAAGAGATCAGACTCGGTCCTTATAGACAAAGTAAATTACGTTAGCAATGTTTGCAATAGTTCACGACCGAAATAAATTTTCCACAAGTTACAGAGAAAAAGTTCAAACTAGGAAAACTTAAAACAAACTCGGTGATTGAGCAGGAAAATTTGAAGACTACCTCTACCAAGCCTAAACAGGGAAGGCTGAAATCCAGTGGTTTGATCGTTCTCCTCTGCATGGCCTCTCAAAGATCCACAAGCAATGATTTTCTACTCAACCAATTACAATCATAACTAACTTGGCATATCGGGGAGCAGCTCAGTCGCTTATAGAACTATAAGAACCAGTCTGCTAGAGACTTGCCAAGTATAGCTTGCTAATGAGTTTCGGCCTAGCTTTCATCATACAAGAGCTAAACATATGAAAGATGACTGCAGATGCTGTTGAAATCTCCTGGATATTAGGATTTTTCATGAAAATCAACCACCGGCATAAAAGGTTATATCTTCATAAAAAGTTCTGTTACTAGAAAATGTGCAATCAACTCTTCCTTACACAAAGAATACATTATTAGTCATATTGAAATCAGGACTTTCAGCAGAAAATTGTGAAAATTAAATCTTTGAATTTTCTGTTGGTTTTGCCATTTTAGGAATTTATGTCAAAAAGATTGAGCTATCTAAGCCTATAGGATGTACTGCCTTGTGTGAGAAATGACTTGAGGCATCAATCTCACAGAAAAGGGACTTGCATCTTTTAGGCACGGCGAATTCTGCTTTGTTCAGGATGTCCCCAATAAAGCTCCATCAATGAGCTTGACCGCGATTTTTCGTAGCCCTTTTCAATTGGCATGATAAGTTGAGCGACTTGAAAACCATTGAAATGGGGTTGTTTTTAGAAGTTTATGAATAAAACGGACGTATTTGTGAAACACTTAGTTTGCACCACTGTTCGTTGGAAGTACATTGATGGTAAAAGCAAATCACGATTTGATTCGGATGTTTTCACGGTTTCGAAGTTTGACCACCTCTGTTGTTCGTATGGTAGTAGCTTCCGTTCCACTAAAGACTGAACCAACTAACTTTTCTCCACACCTGTTTGAAGAAATTCATGAGACCTTGTTGAATATATCTTCGCCCGAACTAACTATCTATTGGTATTGGGCTGTTAATTTTATATCAGTGAAACTTACATCAATATCCAAGTAGGATATTTTCGTTTGTTGTAAACAAAATATTTTTACAACACCACATTTTACATAAGCAATAAGAAGAAACATGTTGTTTATAAGAAGAATAGAAAATACATTTAGCATGGAATTAAATGTTTGATACGCTCGCACAATATCACCTCTCACCTCCGTAGTGACATTGATCTTCCTGAGAAAATGACCATTTTCTGAAGATCATTTTCAATTTACTAAGGCTGAACCAATCAACTTTTCTCCACGCCTGTTTGCAGAAGTTCACGAGACCTTGTTTAATATAACTTCATGCCCTAATCTCCCCGAGGTTTTCGTCGACCTCTTGTTTGGGTCCGTTATACTTTCGGTTTGCCTTTGACTGAACACCCTCGCGGTTCACTTTCTGCTTCACCGAAGCGTTTGTTTGAATTCCGTGTATCTCTCGTAACGGCACCGTTCCGATACCACGATATTATAGAGGACGCACGAGAGCTGCTAGTGAACGTGTCTTCCATTCGGGCTAACGGCAAAATTAAAACGTATTCCCCCCCCCCCCCCATTTATGGGACGAAGGGAGAAGATGTAATTCGGTTGATAGATGCAAAGGTATATTCTGCATATTGTGGCACCGAAACAGTGCCGTTGCGTGAAATACACCGAAAGAAAATGAGCGCAACTACTTAGCAGAAAGCGAACCACGTGCGCGTACAATCGGCGAAGAAACGAAAGTAAAAGTGATTCAAAACGAGATCGAAGGAAACCTCGGAAAAGTCAGTCCAGTACAAGATACGCAACCAAACAAAAGTGAGGTCGATATCAAACGTGAGAAAATAGATCCAAAATAATGTCCAAAAAACGTCCATTTTCTTAAAACGATCGAGGTTACTACAATACATGGAATGCAATTTCTCATCTGAATACCAACTCGAGCCCCCCCCCTCCTCCTTTGATAGAGTGGATCTTGTCGGCAAATTGTAGTGAGACTTCACAGAGGACATGTTCTTGGACCACACCGAAAAGTGTTCTATACCTCTTTCGTGTTGTAGCGAATTTTCAGTTTTCTATAGATGTATCTTCACCGTAGCTAAAAGGAAGTGGATAGTTAACGGGTCGTGCTCATGTGATTTTGAAATCCGGGTCTCTCATTTGAGAAAAACAAGTTTCCCCTCAGTGACACCACCGTTCGCAGGTAGTTGGTTGTTGAAATGTTAGAAATCGTACTATTCCATATAAATGTTCACTTCGTTTTTGCTTCTCTCTTTTAAGCAGAAACATGATTGACAATTCTGGAACAATAAATGGTCCGAGCAGAATAAGCATTTATTTCTCAATGAATCAACTATTCATGGTGAACTTCACCTTGGACCGTTTACCAATGAGTGGTGTGTAACATTTAACTCATTTCGAATTTCCGAACTTCACACTGATTTATCATAATGATCAAGGTCACGTAATTTCAATCGTCAGTAGATCTCAGCGAAACTGACGAGATTAGCAATCATTTTAGCCTTGTCTTTTGATTTACTGTGGAAGTTCAGGGAAGAAAAACTGATCACGAAGAAAAACGATTGCCCAGTGAGTTTGAGAAACGCTTGTATTCTCTCGCTAGATATAACCTAAACTTCCACAAACATCTTTCTTTTGGAAACCGTGATAGTTCTAATATGAATACGTGACCATCTCCAAGAAGCAGAGATGCATCCACAAGTGAAATCCGAAGGAAATATCTTTACTCTGCACACTGAATGTTCATTTCAGAGCTGACGGTTGTTTTTTTACCGAAAAGAGATGGACGCGTCATGAGCTCATCACGAGGCTCATTTCTATCGGGTATTTTCATGGGCAAGCTTAAAATGGAGAATTAAAGCAAATAATAGAAAGGTTCATCCACTACAACTGGGGCATAGATGGATTATTTCATTTATTGAGCAAAGACTATATCTTATCTAACATTCTAGGATAACTTGACAACAGCTATGATTAGCTAGCTTTCACAGTCGATTTGGAATTCGAGAACAGACTGACTTTCCTTGATTACCGTGGAGATTGGTCAGTCTATGGAAAAAGGAAAAGGAAAGATCGATACCTTATTTTACCTAGCTCTATGCCACTGTTCCTTGAGCGGAATGTAGTGCCAATATCCAATATTCGAGGCCTGAAGAATTTTCTGTGCATGGAATTTGGAAGGTGGAAGTAGTTCTGTTCAACAAGTCAAGCAAAAGGAAAATTATCCAACGGAAAAAAGAACAAGTTTCTTTTCGGGCATGGTTTCTCGCATATCAGAAATTAACTTTATATTGAAAATACCATTTATGAAGAATGCGCAGACTAAATGTGGACATACACACTCAAGGAAGCTGTAAACGCAATGTTCTCAGTCACAGAAATGAATTTTTATTCTGTACTTATCCGGTGATCTGCACGCAAATTAGAGACAAACTGAATGAAATAACCTCCTTCATGATCATTCACTCGTTCAAGTGCTAATATGGTGCACCCTACATAAGCTGCTCTGCTATTTGTTTATTTGCACACACTAAGGAATATGGCCCGCGATGGTTGAGCCAGGAGAAGACCGGTGTCGTTACAAGTTCGACCCTGGGTCACTTGGGTTTTGGTGGTTACACGATCGACCCTCGAGAGGAATTCAATGTTGAATACCGCGTCCCATTTATTCGATCAAAAACTATCCTACTTCGGGCCTTAGCTATGATAAAGGCAATCGCCTTTCGCCTAATATGCCCGGAATTAGGTGTAAAAAGTGAGCCACCCAAGGTCTCGAGTTACCTTCGGTCAAGGCCGAAATGCACTGGTCACCAACTGAACTTTCAAAACCCGTCATCAAATATCACGCATGGCGGTTGGGTGTGAAATCACCACCAAACCCAGACAATAGAGACGGTTCTTCCCAGGCCTCCCTCAACTTGTACAACGATGTGACAGTGGTATTTACCTCGGTCAACCACCAAAGAATGAGAGTATGGAATTCAGTGAAAAAGATTGTTCGCTTCTTATCTTATTGTTCTCTACTGATTTTTGGTTGAGCTTCCATTAATTTTCAGCAGTTATTAGCTAAACACTATTGTTCCAGCTGCTTTGGGAGATATTTCTGTGCTTTACGACAAAATGGTGAATGGGATTAAACCCCATGAATCCGTGATCGAAGTGACAAATGAGTTGAGGAATTTTTCGATCATTCCTATTCTGATCTTTTCAATTTAGTCACAGCAGATCAGTTAGTCGCAGTTACTTTACTAAATCATCAAGAAGAATTATTTCGCTTTAAAGTCATCACCATGGACATGACCGAATTTAATTATTAACTACCATTTCCTCAATCGTTATTAAAGTAATGGTTTTGGAGATTATCGTCACATATCCCAGTTTCTGAATCCTTTCCAGTCTTGAAGCAAGGAACAAATAAAATGTATCAATTAAGTGTTCCGCAGTAATGGAACTGCTGACATGTGTATGCACTTTCAGACTGAGTCCTGAACAGTTCGGTTCTCGAGAAAATAATCCTTATGCTTTTCTGTCTACTAAAAGTTAGAACTGAATAATGAAAATAATCCGCAAAGTGGAATCATTTTCTCATTGAACAATGATCACTGATGGTCAGGTGATACCGAAGTCCAAATTGGTTGGGTTATTTAGTTCACACGGTTCCAAAAGGAATCGGTTCACGAAGAGGGATGCGGACTGAGTTGGTAATCTGTTTAATTGGGACTAGATGGGTTTGTTCCGGGCTCATTACACTTGGGACGAAGTAATTTATGGAGACCACCCCGACATGATCGAAGACTTGACAATCAATCACTCACTCTGGACACGGCAAACTCATTAACACTCTACTTTTGGTTGCTCGTTACTGGTATTTATATTGAGGAAGTTGATCGAATGTTGTTATGCTTAAACACTGGTTTTCTGTACCGACACACTTAGGAAATCAACTATTTGAAATTAATTGGTAATTTGTCACAAAATGTTATTTAAATTTATTTAGAATTCACATGAGAATCAAGGATACCTGTGGTGGAATGCTTCGTTTCACTCAGAACTCCTACATTTTGCACGTTTCTGAATGTTGTTCACATATCCAGTGCCTAGATTACCGGAAGTTTAATACAAGCTCGGCAGACACCTTCACTTTCCTTATTTAAATGACACCGAGTAATGCTGAAGCACCAGGCTAGATGAGCCGTCCAAAGATTTACTTTGCCACCACTGATATTTGATATCCGAGGAAAAACTACACTCTGCCTTCAATCATTAGCCTAAATGAGCTTATTTATTACCATTAGGGCCATACTATTTGGAATTGTAGTTGAACGACAAATTATCACTCAGTCTTACGCGTTGACTAGGTTGGACACAAGATAACAGATGAAGCCCTGTAAACGCCCTCTTTATCCACAACTCTCCGATTATTCGAATCCATCAGAAAGTGGAGAGTAAAACGTGGACCAATGGAATAGTGAAATTAAAAGCAGATTTTCGCAGAATGCAATTGATACTGCAGTCCCACTAATTCTTGAAGATGCCCTCTGTGGTTAGGTTTTGAAATTTAACTGGGAATTTAGTAATAATGAACCTGATCTAACTCAAACTAGGGAAAGTAAAGCAGACTGTTCATCACGATTCAGGGAATTTTGTATCAATCCTGCCAACAGCCTTTTTCCGTTCCCGTGCTCTAAACAGACACTGAGAGCAAGAAACATTGCTGTCCTCAGAATCGTAGGCTAACCCAAGAACCGTGGTTTGGATATTTTCTTTTTCTCTCCCACCATCAGTACAACAAACAACACCTACTCAAGGACTCATTCATAGGGGAGTTAATTTATTGCCAGGCGATTGGTTGACTGCTAACGAATCCGCGGTGAGCATAGTAACAGTCAGTCAAAGATGAGGTGGGCGTATTTTGAACAGCAAATAAATTCCGAGGCAGAGTTGATTCCATCCGAATATTTCCCCTACGGTTCCCCCGTGGTAACTGGTAGTCATGCGACTTGCACTGGGAAGACTGATAGCTGTTCTCCAAATTACACTAACAGGTAAGTCGGTCTGACGTGTTTCGATAACATATTTTCCGGTTGACTCTGTCTAAGCTTTCCTATTTCTTTCACAAAACTGGTCTTCTATAATGGTAATCTCACTTTACTCATTGCGCTGAATATTCTCAACGGAGTCGTGGATCACTTTTAGGATAATATTACAAGCCAATCAACTGTCTGACATGACTATCTGTAAGCTGACAGTACATTTTATAAGTAAATTACTACAAATTGCAGCAGGTCAACTTCACAAATGCCTGATTGAAAGGAAAACGTCGCAAATGGCATATAACATTTTTTTAAATATTCAGCGATAAGACTAGCCAGTAGGAATCATTTAGGGAAACTTGAACCGTATGGGCTAAAGCAGATCATTGATTACTTCCAACAAGTGTTACTGAATTTCTGTTTCATGAAACGGATTTGAAAACGAACTTAGGGTTTTCGATGGTCATGCTTTACAAATGGAGAGCATCATTCAAAAAATGACTGGGAAGAAAATTTGATAAAAGTGATCTCCACATGAGCAAATCTTGGGATCAGGGAGATCTCACAAGGGGTTTTATTTTCATTTACCTTAGAAATATCAACCGAAGCGATCGATAAATGGACAGGATACGCGCAGTATTTAACTCGAAATAACGTTCTGATGCGTCAAGTGTTCATAATACTCTAATTCTTAAGATATAAGGGCTTCCTTTATTATTCTATCATTGGTGTGTAAAACATAAACTAAATGTTTGTGTCATTTAGATAAGTATCACACAAAGTAACACAACGAAAGTAGCAAATTCACGTCATCACCAAAATATTTCCTTTCGTACAGATTCCGTCTCGTGTGTTCGGAATGTGGTTATGAGTACCCGATAAATATGCGACAATGCGTTTCATTCTTTCTGAAATTGCCGAATTCTTTTGCAAATAAACTAACTGTTTAGGAAATATGCAACAATATAAATGATTGATTGGATTCAAACCATGAATGGCTCACATGTGGAAAAGCCTCATATCAACCATCATTTTGTTCATGACCACCACCGACGTATGAAGCTAGAATGACGACCAACTTCCTTTTACCATTTCCAATGAAGGCATCAGCGCTATTTCATTCTCAAGGCCCATTTATAACTTCAAGGTTGAGCATGGATCAAAAAAGCTCAGCAATGATATTGGTAAAATTGAGATTGTGAATGCAGAATCAATGGGGCAGATTCGATATTGGATGGACGATGATCTGACGGATAAAAGTCGTATTACAGTTGATGAAATCACCGGTGCAGTGAAGCTGGTGGCCTCGGTGCCTCCAATTTCATTCGTTGTAACGGTTCATGCAGGAATCACGTCTGATCCGGGTAGCACACATGCACGTGCGATTGTGCAAGTGCATGTTACTTGCCACTTTGGATCCGACGTTTGGGACAACTCACAGGGATGGGCCGCGATACATCCTACATCGGCAGCTGAAGTGAGTCTATTTGTCTGCTGGCATTGACATCGCCAATCTTAAGGCCAAGTTTGACGAATTTCTTGTAATCACAAATCCGTTGAGGATAATATTTGTTTTGTGGGATTCATGAGAACTTTATCTGACTCTACCGAACCCATAATTTCTTTAAATTCGTATAGCTCATTGATAATTTGCTGTCATATTGAATCACTTTGTGCAAACGGGACAGTCAGTCTTGCTAAAAATACAGGATGAATGAAAGGCCATTTTCATTGATCTAATGCAACATGTGCGACCACGTACCGTACCCAGTAAAGTAAAGAAATGACATCATGTGGACTAAATTTATCACCCATTGATTACTTATTTGTAGACTCAATAAATATTATCGTTCGCGTTTATTTCGTAGAAGTTTATGATATGCTGTGTGATGACGAGTTAGTCAGTCATGATGAAATGTACTCAAAATGTTTCTCGAAAGACATTGAATTAACCGTGGGCTGCCCCAGCCGAATAACTTTCGCCTGTGCTCAAGTGCGCAACCTTATTAAAATGCAAAAACGAACGATATGTGGAGTGCGCATAACTTAATCACTGCGTTTATGATTAGCCTCGTGGATTTAGTCTTCGACCAAACTTGATGACGGTCACGAATGTGTTCAAACTCCACTCTGGTCAGGCAAACGATATACGTTGTAAAACGAAACAAGTCTAATGAATGTGCCCAATAAAAAGACTGAAGCTGTTGATACGGTTTTCCAAACGAAAACTCACAACTCGCGTTTATGTTAACAAAAAGCTTAGCTTGACAGTATGAACCTCATAGTGATGCCAGTTGAAAACGTGTCATCACTGTATGACAGAGCGACAAGGAGTGACCTTCTCTACACTATTCCGTAAATGTGAACATTTTTATGTAGTTCCACATCATCCACCTTCAGATTCCCAGACCAGTTTCCACTTGAGTTGAGCTGAAAAGTTCAGCGTGCACTTTTCTTCTAATATGCAGTTATCTTGTATCGGTAGTGGAGTCCATTTGTCACAAGTTAAACTGGAACTAGCAGATGCGAGAGAAACCTAAAAACAATATCAAATTTACAAAGCTAACAGATGTGACAACATTGAGGGTACAAAATTGGATTATGATAATAATCGCTTACCACAACTGAAAGTGTCATAGTCGAGGATGCTTTTAAATCTACCAAGTGAATATTGATCATAAGTATACGAAGTGATCAAGAAGAGCAATGAATGAAGGTTCTTATAAAGAGGCAGGCAGATCCAATGGTCGAGTTTGATCCTGGCAGTGGGAAGTTCGACACATGAAAATCAGATGTGAGATTCGGTTGATTATTCAGTGATTAAAATTCATTAGTGTCAACAGATGCTGATAACCAAATCAAACAGTTATGACTGTTTTCAATGTTAT
This sequence comes from Fasciola hepatica, assembly GCA_948099385.1. NCBI lineage: Eukaryota > Metazoa > Platyhelminthes > Trematoda > Plagiorchiida > Fasciolidae > Fasciola > Fasciola hepatica. The sequence continues at coordinate 5,691,641 of CANUEZ040000105.1, forward strand.
TTTATTATTCAATGTCCTGATTACTTTTTGCGAACTACTACAGCGTGATTCATTATTTGCCGTGCTCTGCTTGTCGATGAAATAGGATTTTGCAATTCACGTCGGAAAGACTGTTTCGGACATGGTATCTGTCGTCATGAAATTGGACCGGATTAGATGTATTTCTATTATCAGCTAGGTCCATCAAGATTGACCTGTTCACTAGTGAAATATTTTTTCCGGGTATGTAGCCATTTGTACCTGCATTCAGTTTGTAAACACTGCACACTTATCCTTTTGTAGTTCGACTGAAGTTTCTGAATGTTTTACTTTCAAACCCCATTCCCCTCTCTAAACAGCTGACCCAATTTCGCTTACGGGAAGTAAACGATGATTCAATGAAAGATGAGAGCTGGTTGCCGTCGTCCACCCAAACTCCGATTCAACTGCGATATGAGATAGGTCTTACAAAGTTTGGTTGTGTTCATCGTTCACGAGTCTCGTGTAATGCTACCAAAAACGTGCAGCTGGAAAGCATGGCTCTGTGGAAGCTTGGGATCGGTCTGAAGTGCCCAGACCATCCGCTTGTAGAGAAGTAAGTGGTTAAAGGTTATGACATTCCCCCAAGTTAGACGCAGAATCCATGATAAATCCTATTGACAATCGCTTTGTTATATGGACAAACTACCATGCCTGTTTAGAAAAGATTCGATAGTTTTATAGTCAGATGCCACGGGCAAATTAATTTGCCATTTTTATGCCGGATATGCTACGCACTTGTAAATTAAAACAGCGCATCTATATTCTTATTCTTTTGTGAAACTCATTATATCAATTGGATTTGTGGAAACGGCAGTTACCAGATGATTATTTATGAATGAACTTTAACAAATTGTGCATATAGCTCTGACCCGCCCTCGGAATGATCTGATTTCAGGCAACCATGGACTGACGGAAACTTGTTACATTTGGACGTTGGTAATTTATGCGGGACGGGAGATGTGGACAGTGCAGTGAGTTCACCGATTTTGACTTTGGGTCGTTTCACAGTAGCATACATTCAGCCTTCACCCCCATCTTATCCAGTCTATTCCCCACAATATGCATATCTGTGTATACATTTTTCAAGGAAAATTGACCCACACTAAAAATAATAGAACACTGATGAACTATAAAATGGCTTAATTATTCAGTGGTATGTTTTACTTGAAACCGTCGTTGACCAAGAAACTTGGTTGACCTGTTGCATACTGAGTGTTAGTTATCAGTTACTATCATGGCGTTCAGTATGTCTTGCCCTTAACTAACTTTCGAAATAGCATCAACTTATATATTCTGCCTCAGTAGTGACGCTTGAAAACCAGCGAATTCAGGCTCAGGGAACATGGGGTTGCAAATTATTCGTGAGAACATCTATGCTGCGGATTGTCCATAGACGAACAAATTATGTGGCACTCGTTGTTAATAATCTTTGCATAAAATACAAGAAGTTTGTGACAGTGAGTTTGCTTCTACCGCCAACTATATTGCAATCCCCAGGATTACAAATATTTGTATGTTTAAACAACATACTTACACACAAATTCACCAAGCTGATCATTGTAGTCAACAATTTTGATCTGCTCAACCAGCTTTGCATCGACCGTGATTAAAGTCTGTTCACAAAGGGCAGTAAATTCCCAACTGACCTCCGCTCGAACTTGTAATTCCTTTTTAATCATAACTGAATAAATCGGTCAACCATGTTAACCGTCGTCTGATGGCTCTGATGGAGAACGAATTTGCGTGCCTTTTCCTGTTCTTCTTTACCGGAGGGTGAATTTATGTCAAAATTAACCTTTCTCCATCTTATTTAGCACTATCTAGACATCCAACAAGTGGGTTTTGTGTTCAAGAACAAAGCAGAACGTCTATTTTAACTGAATTAGTTTTGTGTCTTTCCCTCCCATATTTTCCGAATTGTGTAGCATATAATGATTGTCGAGTCCTTATAAAAAGCGGACTTACTGTTCCATGAAATTCACTCATTTATCCGGAAGATTTGAAGCCACCACGGTACCGCTTTCTATTTGTATAATTCGTCCAATACCTTAACGTGTCCTAATATATTGTGAATTAATGGCACAAGTACGAATCACTGAAAATGCACTCGTTCGCTAATCTGTGTATTTGATAATGTCAACCTTGCTTCAGGACAAATTCATACTGTAAGCCTACTGGTTTGCATGCAGTTCATTTTATATGCTAGCAAAGGTGATTATCTGTTTTGCCTTCTCTGCAGGTCGGAGTTTCAATCAGCGCCGCGGTTTCTGGCTCAACTACTGATTCAATTGTCGAATGTATCACAACCACCTATCATCACCCAATCAAGCACTCGCGAATTAGATATTTGATTATGCCGGAAGAGGACAACATTGATCTGATGAGACACAAGCGGGCAATAGGAGAAGTAAGGATGCACCTTAAACCGAGAATTCAACGAGACCGATATTTGTAATCCATTAAGGACATTGTGTTTCATGCTGTGTCCTCCAGTGTACCTTTTGGCTTTTCTAACGCATTTCAATAATCTGTCATAAACAATGAAAGTGATTTTATTAGTTAGGGGATCTCTGGAAATATTCGACTGAAACATTGAAACGAGTGGTACCGTTCAAGTTTTTTTCCGTGTTTCATATATGGTGAAATACTTGACGTTTTCTGGGTGTAAAAACCAAAATGAGGGGCTTCATTTTTCGGATCAAAAAACAACATAAGCAAAAATGGTTTTCACTCTTCACCTGACTCAATGAATCACTGTGATCCCATCACGAAATTGCAATTTTTTTGAAAATACGCACACGAAACGGCACATGTTGTTTACGAAAACGCACCCCTTTCATATCGGATTTATTACCACCTAACCAACCACCTTCTTTCTGCCATATTCTAATAAATTCTTTACATTTTTCTGTTAAAGTTTCAGATCACAAAACTTGGGGAAATTCAAAAAAGTCCTTTGAACAAATTGATAAATATGACGTTCAAAGCAACGTTCCCCGAAGACGACGCGTCACACAACTTGACGATCACTGCCACCTGCAATAAGTGCTCTTCCAAAGAAAAAGCACAATGCACTGTTGATATACTAGAAGAATTGAATGAAGTCCTTCTCTTGCAGTCTCCATACAACAAAACTCGTGTCTTTCAGTTCGACAGTGGCCAGCATAATCAAGTGGAAGCGCACTTTACCAACCTAAATTTCAGTGATAATATTATTTTTTCCTGTCTTGGTATTTGTAATGAAGATTATCCTCTGAAAAATGTCAAGTTTACTGGATCATTTAGTCTACAAACTTGGCAACAAGTCTTATTACTTCCAATCCATCATGGAGAATAATGCATTTTATAAGTTGAAAAAGGAATACGAAAAAAATATTTCACATTCAAGTAGTTTCTTTGGTATTTATTTCAATGGTTTATTCCTGACTTCTTCTCATTGATAAGAAACTTTTCCTGTACCAAGGCAGAAATTATGCACTTGAACTTCTCTTGGATTTACCTAACGATGAATAAAGCTTGTCTGTTTGTAATTAGTAGTTGCAGCTGCGATGAGTTCGTCATGTAAACCAAGTCGAACGAACAACTTGGCTTTAGTCAAGCAACCGTTATGATGAATTTTGGATTTCCTCGAATCTTGCACTACCTGCCGCCGCTGGTCGTTTTCCCGAAATGGCAGCCCCTTACTGATCGCCAATAATTTTCTGACACTTTATATTGTATCGAGAGAAACATAAACAAATGAAAGGACAAAATCATTTATCCTTCACTGCAGATAAAACCACGATTTCGGTTATTATACTCAGGACAATTTCTTGGAAAGATTAGAATTGTTCCGGTTTCTTATTTATTAGTTCCATATGTTTAAGAAAAGGCAAATGTGAATAGAATGGTTGATATTCTTGCACATTCTATTTTATGAATCGTCAGAAATATACAATAGAAAGAACTTTCGGATGACCGTTTCTGCTCGATTCGCGGACTGTAAAGAAATGACAAATGGAAATATGGTTAATTTGACGGTGAACGGAAAATTCGATATGAAGGATCATCCGTATGTATTCAGCATTCCAGTGTACCGACCTGAGAATAAGGACAAAGCAAATTTATCTCTGGAGATGCGTGCAAACTGCTCAGATGTGTATCCGGAGTGAGTGAAAAAACTTCACCCTTCGATAACCTCTAATTTGGTCACAAATGCATTTGCTTTCTCACGGTTGAATGCTCTTCTCATGTTCACACCCGCACGGAGTCACATATGGTCAAAACATCAAAAACCCGAAGGAAAATAGGCGAGAATGTAAATAGCATCCCTAACATTTTACTTCTAGCTCATCATTTACAGAACATTTACGAATAGTTGTGAAACTCAAGAGATGTGATACACTAATCCTAGTTACATCGTTATCAGTATCTACAAACAGCAACATTTCCGATCCGAAGAATTGGAATGAACCAAATGAGACCAGTATCAGCGCTAACGTAACCATACACGTACTATTATTACTAGCTAATAATAGCAGTAGAAATTACCTGCCTCACAGAAATTGCCACTGTATTTTAAAGGCTATCATAAATTGTTGTTTTTCAAACACTTGAAAAATAAATGTTCTAAAGGTTTGGCAAACTAGGGTGACACCTATTCGCTTTGTTTTATTCAGTGATATAGTTCATTTGGATGCTACTGTTGCACACACTGGACTATCCAATCGGGAGTGTGATTCCTTGATTATTGTCCTTCAAAATGGTCCCTGGGTTGCTGACGTGGATGTTTTTGTAAACAAAACGAAACTTATAAGTGAATCATCAGATGACAATCACCTGAAAGTAATTCGCGTAAGTTTTTCAATTCGTTTTCATAAACGAGATTCCGAATGTCCTTCGAATATGCAAGCACAGTTGTTATCGATTTCTTCACAATAAAATCAACATTTTGCAGACGCGAGGATTATACTTCGAAGACAAGCTTTCCATGTCAGGCAATGTGTATTTTTCGGGAAAAATTCAACTGGCGAACAATGTCAAACTAAGATCATTTCATTTACACTGGAAGTTATATGTGAACTTGAAGCCGAATCTCAAAGGAACAACCAGTTATTTTCATACACTACTGCGAATGTAGTTCTCCACGTGGCACGCGGTAAGCGTATCTCAAATTAAACATATTTATTAGAAAACAGACAATTTAAACTAGAATATGAAATTCTGTTCCTCAAACAAACTCTGTATGGTAGTGAAAAATTGTTTTCAGTATTCAGCTGCTTCTTCGCACTACGTATAATCACAATTTTTGAGGCACAGTAAATTTATCTTGGAACAGTAATCTGAACTTTAGGTTGTTAGCTGTGTTTCGCTGACAGAATGAAGCCTAAGGAATTATGAGGCATTCGGTAAACTGAGGTATCCATTTTCTTGTAGATGCTTATCAAAACCTTATTGTCCCGAAAAATGAGAACACAAAGGACTGCCGTGTGAAAACATGGAGAACAGCCTATCAGCCAGCAAGTGTACCTGTCCCACGTGATTTGCATGGTAATTTCATTTCACTTTTGCCTGCCCACTCACGGCACGTGACTGTCTCATTGAGCACAATGGGTACCTTCTACTTCATCCGTATCAATCTAACCACAATGGACGCTGTGGGTTTTAGAAGCCACATTCTGATGACGACAGATGGCCAGTCGTATATGCCTGTGGAAGAGGTAACTTTGTGGATCGTTTATATTATCTAATCAATGTGTTCCGGAAAGCGAAAGCAGGGTTACCATAATTCCTATTAATTATCTGTGTCTGTGGCTGAATCCATGGAATGTTCCAGATGCTGATGGAATATTCGAATACCTGCTTGTTTCCTTCCTTTGACAGTAGTGATATCAATACCACTATTAACCAGCTTAATGTTGTTTAGCACGATGCCGTACCAGCGGTGATGAACAAGTATAAAAAGCGCATCCTGCGTAAGATCCAAATATTACTTGCTCATTCGCACGAAGATTCGTGTGCACAGTTTGGATACACGAGTTGGGACTCTGAAGAATTCATGGTCAGTTGAATGGAAATCCGCTGCTCAATGATTCATGACAAGAATACGGCCTCATCAAGACTTATCTTTCGATTACAAGTCATCTACCTCCTATTTCTGTTTGTTGAATCTGAAATGTCTACTTTTAGGACCCATAAGACCATTTTCTCTCGGCTAAAATTCAGCTTACCGGAATTCATTTCTTTGTGATTGGTTGATCAGTGCACCTTTCTACAAAACCCACGTGCACCTGAGGACCGTGAAGTCACCTGTGTTCCATGAATGAATTCTGCTCAACCCCGTTGTGAATCTGGTCCATAGTTCACTTGAAATGCATTCCATACACTCTTCTCCCATCAACTAGAATTTCTGGCCAATATATAGTTCGTAAGATTGTGTTCACTCTCCGGCTAGCTAAACTGTATTTTTCGGTGGACGGAATTGACTACTGTGTTCTGGCCATTCGGAACTATCTCGTTGCTGTCGACCCTTGTATTTTTGGCTTCAACACAGTTCCTTTTTGAAATGCAGGCAACATTTGCTCTGCACCATGACCATTCATACAGCTGCGTCTTCGAGCAACCAACTAGAGCCCCGTGGTCTACGGATTATCCCCATGGTGCCGGCGATCAAGCACAAAATACCAATCGAAGGCCTTCAACTATTTGGAAATTTGGACAAAAGAGATGTCTATCAATATGGTAAGATCAATATTATATTAACTTTGAGATCGAGAGCGTATGACAGGCCTATCAATGTTGACTTCCGCGCTATACAGAGCACACTAGGTGGGTATGGATCTTGAATTTATGAACAAATTCATAATGTTAATCCGATTTATGAATATCCATCTATTGTCTAACAGTAAAGAAAACTGTAAGGAGACTTTTTACATGGGATATCAGAAAACTGGTCAAATTTCCTGGTGAATACAGTTCGAATCATATGTTCATATATTTTAGACCCATGTCGTCCACCGTACTCGATGGCACCAATGGATGGACCGAAACTACCCAAATGGATGACGGTATTCAATCGGTCATATCTTCACGTAGGGAACAAGATGACTGTCTGCTACCCGTCTAACATTGGGATTGATGTCCGAGGATCAAAAATGATATGTGTGTGTGCGATTGAGGGCTCGCCGCTGATGGGTTTCCGTGAGTAAATGTGTAAAGTCATGTTTTTGATCATTTATTGCTACGTTAATGATGTTTATTGCACAGAATTTAGTAAGTCAAAACCTGTTGCTACGGCAAGTTGACATTTTCACAGCAAAATTACTGCTGATGCACCATCGTACCGATTGGGTGAATGGTATCAAATGGAACTGAGTATTTTGTTGCAGCTCCACAGCAACAGTTGGAAAGATAAGAGAAATATTGTCATAGATAATTTCTCAAAAATGTAGTACGCGGTGAAGTTCCATTTTGAAAAAAAGGAATAATTTTATTTTTCAAGGTCTCTTAAAAATTAGCAGTGCAGTTCTTTAGGTACTGTGCAATACCAACTTGATAACAAGACAGCTGTTTAAGTCCTATTTCGTCCTACTTCATGAGGAATTATTTCATATCCACCCAATATACTTAACACCACCTCAGTGCTGATTCTGTAGAAAAGACGTATAGTTATGCATCGGTGAGTGGTGTTTTCAAGATATTGTGTTTGTGAAAATATTGGAAAGATTTGCTTCGTTGATTTATCCCTATCTGCTATCCTGAGACCCGTAACGCCAATGAGCTCACAAATTTCCGAACTACAAATAATTAATTTCACACCGTTGGTCGTCCAGAGCTGGGGCCTATGGTATCACAAGTGATCTCCTACCAAGAACAAGATCAAATTTTCATCGGCATTGGGCCAGAACGGCAAAGCATCGTGTCGTCAAATGACCTGAAACAATGGACTGGATGGGGCATGTTCACCTACCAGTTTCATATAGAGGGCAAACCGCTGAAAAATGCTACCTATCTGCCGTGGGATGAAACAGAGGATTTCAACAAAAACCTGGTTGGTGAAATGTGCAGGCAGTATCACAGTGGGAACTGGAACTGTGAGTATCCGCGTTTAGTAAAATTGTGTATCTTTTGCCAGAAAAAGGCATACGTCACATTTCAGCTAAGCTGTGATAAAAAAAATCACACAATGAGCATTTTTGCTGTCCAATTAGTTTGACTTCTCTGAGGTGGACCAGGTGTCCATAAATAGAGGTGACCACCAAAGAGATGGAATGGTGATCTCCCAAAATCAGATTAGCTTAGTCGGTTGTGATATATCTGAGAGAAAACCTGTGATATTACTTAAACAGCGTTTCTACTAGGATACCGTGCAGCTTTGGTACTGAAATGCTCATTTCACTTTCCGCTTTATGATTTCTTATTCAGATAATAAACGTGTAATTTGTGATCACCTTTCAGTTTGTTACGATGGAATCTACTATGAGAATAATCGGGTTGGTGTTTGGATTGACGCAGATTATCCGGTCCTGAATTCGATCTACTTTGACCGGAACTGAACTTCTGGATCAAATGTATTCTTTCCCATTCGTTCCTCCTTACATAGTTTCCATGATTGCCACAGTTCTTCTGTTAATGTCTGTGATTTCAAAACCATGCTCATATAGTATGGCATATTTCAAGCTCGTCAGTTTACAGAACTTTGATTGAACAATATATGATCAATTAATTGTGATGATTTCTCGGTTGATTTACATCATGATTTTGAATAATTTATCAATAAATTTGTTGTCAGTGCCATTCATAAACTATATTCAGTGTGCTTCCATCAGAAAATTTGCAAGCAGCTTTTAATTTTACACGGATGTTGGGACATGTTCGGTATTATTTCTGATTCAAAGGCTATGCACTAATGGCATGCAAACAGACACATTTGTTCTTCAGGCGTCACAGTGCCGGATAATGCGGCAATGCAATTATCCATAGGTCGTTTGGTGAAAAGACGTGTTCTTGACCCATATCACGTATCAGTTGGTAATTTGGCTCACACTATGTGACACCTGCCTGGATTCAATGCATTACAGGGAGAAAAATTAAAATCCCAAACTATACGGTTTACAGTTTATCACACTGGTCTCATATAACAATAATAATAGTGATAACAATGATAATATAAACAATTATACTGAAGTTGCCACACCACTCGAATAGTCCCCTTATGGTTACAGAGAAATGGAGCGGAAGGCCCTCAGTTCTACTTGGATTACGGACACGAAATACCAACTATAAACACAATGCTCAATATGTGATATGACTGAATCTTTGTTTGGACATCCGTTTCGCATATTTGAACAATCGTCTTCCATAATTTTCTCCATGTTTAACCTATTTGTATTATTCTGCTGTACGCTACCGTTAAATACAACCTAAATAATTAACACTGGTGAGAAGTTCAAAAAATGCTCGACAAATTCAAATAATAATGCGAAGATATTCACATTACCAAGAATGGGAATAACTGCGATTTACCCGGCTTACAGCTGTCCAGGGGAACCCCTGGGGTAGTTGTCAGGACCCACAGCTGTGTGACTTGGAATTCGAAATTCTTGGCATAGTTGACATCGTCATATATGAAGTCCAGTCTGATGTGCATACCGTTCTTCGGAGCTTCAGCGATTAAAATGACTGTCAGCCTCTATTCATTTTGTTGAGTAACCCTTCAGCATCTGTTTTGGAGAGAGAAAAGGCTGGAGAAATCGAAGCTTTCCGTCAAATAATGTTTAGGAGCCCAGACTCCAGATAGATTTTTGTCAAGAACTGCTCAACTCAGTGCAAGCTACATTCTAGTTCAACTTTCCAACCACAGATTTTGCAGTGAGAAATCTCGCTCATAAACAAGCAAAATAAAGCATCTCAAATAAAATGCGTCTTTGCAAGTCGGAAATCCGTGGTTTCCGGTTTTGTCCAGGGCAGTTGAAGAGCTTGGAGTAGTCGCTTTTGTGCACATAGACCAGAGCTTAGTAGACGAATGGCGATTGCCTCCGCTGTGGCTGGGGATCGAAGTCGGACTGGTTTCGATTGATTAGATAGAGCTTGGTATATGAATCTGAACGGTTTTTCAGGGTCCATCTTGTGGCAACTACCCACCAAATGACCTAGAACCGAACTACTAATCATACTGGCTTCCCCTTGACTCAACCATTTTGGGTGACGTTGCCTAATCCATTGAGACAAACGCCTAGACGTGCGACCTATGTGGGATGCGCCACATTCGCACCTGAGAGAGTATATGTTCATGGAAGAGATCAGCTCAGGCAGTTTGTCCTTCACTTGCATGCGGATCACTGGAGACGTGGAGAATGTGCATTTCAGCCTAGTCGCTGTGAACCTCGAGTTTATAGCTGCCCTCAGTGTGTTTGTCAGCCCCTTTGTGCACGCATCCCCCTTGAAAGATATTTTAAGGAAGCGTTCATTCCTCGGTGCGCAGGGAGACCGCGCTGCAGGTATTTCCAGTTCTATGTTCTTTCGAATAAATGTTTCGGGGTAGCCATTCTCTCGCAAAACTTGTTGAACGAAACTAAGTTCATCTTGCAACGTCCACGTGGAGAAACTTTTTCGGGCGCTGAATGCCAGAAATCGAATTAAATTTCGTTTTTGATACAACGGCAGAGAGCTTTGAAAATTCGTTTTTTGGCCGTCCTATGTCTTTTTCCATAGATTCTGCCTTGTATTGAACCATCTTGTCTTCTGATTAGAATTGCATTGAGGAAGGCCGATTTGTTCCTGGTTTCCAATTCCAGATTAACGAGTCGTGTGTGTTGATAAATCTTTCTAGAACGTTGGGCACGTTACATTTATGGTCTAACAAACAAAATATGTCATCCATATACCGAATTTAGAGATCAAAACCTTCAATGGTTTGCTTTGGTTTTTCGTTTTCAAGTTTAGCCATGAAAATATCCGCTAGCTGTGGGCCTGGTGGGGAACCGATGGCGATGCCGTCTCTTTGTTGGTAGAAACATCCGTTAAACAGGAACTGGACGCAAAGTAGGAATATTTTCTTCAGCAGCGGTTAGACTGCGATATTCTGCCTGACCCGTTTTGCTTCTCAACTTTCCGGAACGTTCTAGTTGAACAGCTAAGATCAAAGCCACAAAATGACATCAACCAGCACTGGTCGCTTGTTAGGATTGCTTTGTATTCTGCTGCCAACGTGAGTTGTAGCTTGACTCGTCGTGTCGTGACACCGTGGATTTTTGCTGAGTCTCTGCGCCTTATTGATGTACACTAGTCCATCCCAGCTGGTAGTGAGCATATTGCAGCAAGGCTCACATCAAGACATGAAACCGATTGACGACTGAGGTGTCCCAACATGGCGTGCGCTTTGCACTTTCAAAGTGCAAGGTAATACTTCAAGACTGGCAGGGGCCCTTGCCAGCACCCACACTTAGTGTTGATCGGCTAGAAGCGGTCAGTAGCTTCGAGTCATTCTGGAGATCGAGAGAAGCTTCCGTGAACCAGCGTCATCCGTGGTGCCGCCATGAAATCCGACTTTCTCTCAAGGGAGAAGTGTACAGTGCCATAGTTAGTAGCGTTCTTTTTCACTGTTATGCAACTTGGCCTCTCTGAGTTGAGGATGATCTGCGGCCTTCTGTATTTGACCGCCAGTGTCTCCGATGCGTCGCTCGTGTTTGGTAGGAACATTGGGTGAGAAATGACGAAGTTCGTCATCGTGTGTTTCGTGCCGATAGTCGTCCTCTGACGAAAATAAACGCTCACTAGTGCTTTCGATGGCTCGTGCATGTTTTGGTTACGGGTAGCCATTATTTACTCCTTTGTTCTCTGCTTGCACGTGCTGCTCAAGACTGGAGGAGATAACTCGGTGGTCAGGCTATGCTTTTGGGCTGGAGCACCTCGTCTTTGACTTCGGTTGGTGTTTCCCACCTTCCTGGTTGGGGCTCAAGACATGAGGATTTCAGTTGGTTAGAGACAATGAGCGAAATGGCTCAGAATCAAATCCAGTAACGCGAATACTGTATGGCCTATCTGTTGACTTTCTGTTCCCCACAAACAAATGAAAAAGAGACAAAAAGACTCATAAGACGTGTACGGTGAAAAACATCAAAAAAAACTGCTTTAATTTTCTGTTATCTTCAGGTTGACCCTGGATACCTCACCCCGGCTTTGCAATTCTTTTATGTTATATATATATATATATATATATATATATATATATATAGTATATATATGCACTAGGATCTAACTTGAACCGTCTGGAGTGTGAATGGATACTCTTCATTTAGGAGCCCTTAAATGAACTATGATTTCTCATAGTTATTCGTGTCTGGGTCACTAGTAACCCAACGAACAACGAAGCTACATCTGCAAGCGATCATTTGGATAGCAAGTTGTATCTAAACATTCCAGACGATTGGAATTAGATCTGACATAACATCGGAGTGTATAAGTATGAAGACGAGTGTGCAGAGGGTTACCGGGTACGCATACCTGATGAACAGGAAAAACCGTGAAACCGGTCGTGTGTATAGAAGACGTTCGAGAGCTGCTGGTGAACGTGTCTCCTATTGGGTCTAGCAGCGTAATACCAACGATATCCCCTCTATGGGACGAATAGAGAAGACGCAAGTCGGTTTACAGATGCAAGGTTTATTCTATATATCGTGACACCAAAACAGTACCGATACGAGAGATACACCGAACGGAAAACGAAACGAAACGCAACGGCTGCGCAGAAAGCGAACCGCGAGCGTGTACAATCGGCGAACGACCGAAAGTGAAAGTGATTTGAAACGAGGTCGACGGAAACCTCGGAAAAGTCAGTCCAGTTAAACGTACGCAACCGGAGAACTCTATAAGGTCGATGTCAAACGTCAAAAAAGATCGTAGAGAAAATAGATCCAAAATGGTTTCCAGAAAATAATCATTTTCTCAAAACGATCGAGATCACTACAGCAGCCCCCCCCCCCCCCTTGAAGGCAAGGAAAGCTTTCGAAAAATGTCAAGGAGGAGAAGGCATACAAAAGATATTCGTGCGCGAGAATGTGTGAAAAATACGTGAATGTAGCTGTGCTGTAGGATGCTGACGGGCAGAATCCGTGGTATGCAGGAACCGTAGGATGATGGTCGAGCGTAAACCAGATTCGTTGCCAATGACATCGGTTGCGTGAATCGTCATCCCGGTGTGCCACACCAATAACGTCCAGCGTCGGGTAACCGTTAACCAATACGATATCCGGAAGCCAAATCGGTAAGTTCGTCAATGACAAGGAACAAATGTTGGTAGACAAACGGTGAGCGTAAGTCTGTACGGCAAGTGAGTCTGTACTCCGTGGCGTAAAGAATTCCCCAGGCAGTCGTAATGTCGTGCCGTAGACAAGTTCTGCGGCGGAACATTGGATATCTGCCTTTATGCAATTCCTGATACCAAACAGAACTAGCGGTAACGTTTCGTACCAGTCGGGACTCTCGTGTGCTTTAAGAACCACTTTGAGTTGGCGATGAAAACGTTGGACTAAACCATTCGATGCCGGATGGTACGCGGTCGTGTGAATGCGTTCCGTACCCAGTATGTGAGGTTATGAAGAGAATAGTTCGGACTCAAATTGTTGCCCTAGATCGGTAGTGATTGTGGAAGGACAACCGTATGAAGCTATCCATCGTTCTATCAGATGTCGAACTACTGATTCGGTCGTGACGACAGAGATGGGAATAGCCTCTGGCCACCTCGTAAATCAATCGATGCACGTTAGTAAATAGGTATATCCGTGTGATGGGGTCCATGGACCCACAATGTCTACGTGGGTGTGATCGAAGCGAGCATCAGGGGTAGCAAGAGTACCGATAGGTGAAGCTACGTGCTTATGCACTTTAGATCGTTGACATTGTAGACACTGTTCCGCCCACATACGAACATCTTTATTCATGGACGGCCAGACGTATCGTGCAGCTACTAATCGGAGACCGGCTGCGATGCCTGGATGTAAGAGTCCATGTAGGGTATCGAACACTAGACGTCGATATGTAGAGGGCACGACTGGTATAGGTAGGCCAGTAGACATGTCGCAGAGTATAGTCCCAGCACTGGTGGCCAGAGGTACGGACTGACGCTGTAGAGACGATGACTGAACGGCTTCCATACATGAGGAATCCTGTGCCCGAGCTGCAGCCATGACAGGGATGTCTAAAACCGGAGATTTAATAGCATTAAGCGAAATACGCGACAAAGCATCTGCAACGCAGTTCGACTCACCTTTAACGTGTCGAAGGTCTGTCGTGAACTGAGAAATATAGTCTAAATGTCTGACTTCTCGTGGGGAGTAACGGTCAGACTTAGTATGCAAGGCATACTTCAAAGGCTTATGGTCGGTATAGACGATGAAATATCGACCCTCGACTGCATGGCGAAAGTGCTTAACGGCATTATATGCAGCCAGCAGTTCGCGACCAAAAGCACTATATTTCGTTTCCGTGAGACTCAGGCGTCGAGAGAAGAACTCTAATGGCAGCCAGATCCCAGAAACAGACTGTTGCAGGACCGCTCCGATGGCAAAGTCGGAAGCATCCACCGCTATGCTTTGGGTGGCGGGCAGAACTGGGTGCATGAGGAGCGTGGTCTGAGCTAATGTCGGTTTTAATCTCCGAGAACGCTACTCGTGCGGCATCCGTAAGTAACAACTTATATATATATATATATATATATATATATATATATATATATATATATATATATATATATATATATATATATGTTTACTAGGATCTAATTTGAATCGTCTGGAGTGTGAATGGATACTCTTCATTGAAGAGCCCACAAATGAATCACAACTATGATTTCTTATAGTTATTCGTATCTGGGTCACTGTTAACACAACGAACAACGAGGCTGCATGTGCAAGCGCTCATATTGATAGTAAGTAATATGTAAACGTGTGGACAAAACTTCTTGGAAGCACACGACCGGTTTCGCGGTTGTTGCCGCTCATCAGGTATACGTACCCGTTATTCCTCTGAGAAAGATAACCAATTCATATTGCAAGCAGATGCACCGCGAGCTAATCAATGATGCTCACCGAAGAAAATGCACCTACGAAACCCAGCAAACCGGTCGGTAAGGGAAGCTACCAAATTACTTGATGACAACTGAATGATAAGAATCAAAAATGTCATCGAATTGACATCGAACTTAAATCGGTCTAAGGTCAGAGAAAGACTAACAAGGAAAATCAGCGCACTCAAACCAACAGAATCTGAATACGCCAAACCAATCCACAACTTTTCAAAACACCAACTGCTCCCAACCGGAACGTCTGTTTTGTTGAAAGGATTAACATTCAACTATGCCAATGCCAGGCCAGCCAATTTCGTTGCCTCAGCCGAAGCCGGAATAAGAAGATGCCCCGTGACAGGAGAAGTACGTCAACAAATACGATCTAAGATCTGCCGACAACTCGCGCAACCTAGACCAGTATACAACCTTCCTAACCATGAAATGAGAGCTATAAAGACATTACAAAAAGATCGAGAAATAGTCATTCTCCCAGCAGACAAAGGAAATGCAATCGCTATACTCGACAACTCGGATTATAAGAAAAAGGTAGAAACGCTACTCTGTGATGAGGAAACCTATCAACCAGTCACAGGAAATCCGATCAAAAAACTAACAAGCAAAATTTCTACTGCACTTACTACACCAAATAAAGCAAGAAGATCACAGACAATTTATACAAACGTATGAAACCCATGGAAGGTCCAACTCCACGACTCTACGGACTTCCTAAGGTTCACAAACCGCAGGTGCCACTACGACCAATCGTCGCGTCCACTACGGCCCCGAACTATCAACTAGCCAAATATCTTTTCAGCCTCCTGCGCCCGACTCTTCCAGAGGACAACTACGACACAAAATGCTCCATTGCTTTTTGAAACAAATAAGAAACTTCAGAATGACAACAGATGAAATAATGGTTTCGTTTGATGTGACATCACTATTCACGAACATCCCAAGGCAGACGGCCTTAGACGGAATCCGAAGCCTGATGGAAAACGACTCTAGTCTACAAGAGAGAACGATGTTGTCAACAAGGGACCTAATGGGTCTGGTGGATCTCTGCCTGGAAACCTATTTACAATTCAATAAAAAATATACAAACAAATACGAGGCACACCGATGGGGTCGCCGCTTTCAGGCCTGCTAGCTGATGCGGTCATGAAGCAATTCGAAGCCAAAGCATTCGAAACAATCAGGCCTCGTTTGTGGATCAGATACGTTGACGACACATTTGTGATACTAAAAACGTCTGAACTAGATCGATTTCATCAACATCTAAACACGGTCGTACATGGAATAAAATTCACAAAGGAAGAAGAATGCGACGCAAAACTGCCGTTTCTAAACATTCTGATCATGAGGCAAAGAAACGGAAATCTAGAAACAATGGTCTATCGGAAACCAACGACAACCGACCGCATACTGAACTTCCAAAGCAACCACCCAACATGTCACTTGAAGAGCTGTGTGCGCAACCTATTCCTCCGGGCCGACACACACTGCAGCACACCCGAACTCCGAAAAAAAGAATTGATCAGGCTTTTCAAGTTGTTCATGGCAAACGGTTACCCAAAATGCTTCGTAAACTCTTGCATCCGAAATAACAAAAAAAGGCAAAAGAAAAGTAGCCTAGAAAGCATGGTCGTACTACCATACATACGAGGAGCATCAGAGGCAGTAGATCGTATGCTAAAATCGTTGGGCATCAAAGTTGTCCACAAACCCGTCAGCACCCTGCGGACCGCCCTATTCAACGGAAAAGACCGTGTGGACCGGCACGATCAATCAGGAGTGGTCTACGCTATCCCATGCCTAGGATGTGATAAGGAATACATAGGCAAGACGGGTAAACAACTACGTACTGGCCTATAAGACTGGAGCTGTTGAGATGGTTTTTCAAACAAAAACTCACAACTTGCGTTTATGTTAACAAAATGCTTAGCTTGACAGTATGAACCTCATAGTGATGCCAGTTGAAAACGTGTCATCACTGTATGACAGAGCGACAAGGAGTGACCTTCTCTACACTATTCCGTAAATGTGAACATTTTTATGTAGTTCCACATCATCCACCTTCAGATTCCCAGACCAGTTCCCACTTGAGTTGAGCTAAAACGTTCAGCGTGCACTTTTCTTCTAATATGCAGTTATCTTGTATCGGTAGTGGAGTCCATTAGTCACAAGTTAAACTGGAACTAACAGATGCGAGAGAAACCTAAAAACAATATCAAATTTACAAAGCTAACAGATGTGACAACATTGAGAGTACAAAAATGGATTATGATAATAATCGCTTACCACAACTGAAAGTGTCATAGTCGAGGATTCTTTTAAATCTACCAAGTGAATATTGATCATAAGTATACTAAGTGATCAAGAAGAACAATGAATGAAGGTTCTTATAAAGAGGCAGGCAGATCCAATGGTCGAGTTTGATCCTGGCAATGGGAAGTTCGACACATGAAAATCAGATGTGAGATTCGGTTGATTATTCAGTGATTAAAATTCATTAGTGTCAACAGATGCTAATAACCATATCAAACAGTCATGACTGTTTCCAATGTTAGTTCATTATTCAATGTCCTGATTACTTTTTGCGGACTATTACAGCGTGATTCATTATTTGCCGTGCTCGGAGAAACAGTAATCCCCATAGAGACAGTTCGCAAACTTGGCTACGGTACAGTTAGTATTGGCCACATACTAAGTTCAAATTGAATAATCACACCTAAGAGGCAATTTCAAAGTAAAATGTAGCCTCTTGTCGGAGCACTCACCTTTAGCTGCCCTAATTGTCGATGAAATAGGATTTTGCGATTCACCTCGGAAAGACTGTTTCGGACATGGTATCTGTCGTCATGAAATTGGACCGGATTAGAAGTATTGCTATTATCAGCTAGGACCATCGAGATTGACCTGTTCATTGGTAAAGTAATCTTCCAAGGTATGCTGCCATTTGTACCTGCCTCTAGTTTGTTAACACTGCACACTTATTCTTTTGTAGTTTGACTGAAGTTTCTGAATGTTTTACTCTCAAACCCCATTCCCCTCCGTAAACAGCTGACCCAATTTCGCTTACGGGAAGTAAACGTTGATTCAGCAGAGGATGAGAACTCGTTGGTTTCGCCCAGAGATCCCTGATCCTACTGCGATATCAAATAGGTCTTACAACATCAAGTTGTACTCAACATTCACGAGTCTTCTGCAGTGCTACGAGAAATGTGCAACAGGAAAGATTTTCTTTGTGGAAGTATGAAATCGGTCTGAGTTGGTTAGATCATCCGCTATGGGAGAAGTAAGTGGTTCAGTGTGTGATCTTATGATATTTCTTCCAAGTGAGACGCAATATCCATGCTAAGTCTTATCGGCAATCATATTGTTATGTTGACGAAATAACGTACGTGTTTCAAACGGGTTCTGTGGTGTTATGGCCTGACATCAAAGACAAATTCATTTGTCTTTTGTTTACAGGATATATTGTGGTTCATTGGCTTACACGCATCTATGTTCTTGTTCTCACAGAAAACTCAACATCTCAACCGGATTAGTGGCAACTGCAGTTACCTTATGATTATTTGAGACTAAATTTTGGTAAATTATGCATGCCGCTTTGACTCGCTGTTGGAATAATCTACGTTCAGGCTACCACAATCTGACGGACATTTGTTGCCTTCGGGCCTTGGTGATTTATGCAGGACTGGAAATGTCGATGGTGTGTTGAGCTAACCGAGTTGGACTGTAATTCATATCGCCCTTGAATACATTCGACATACACCCACATCTCATCCAATATATTCCCTACAATATGCACACGTGTGTGTAAATTCCCCAAGCAACAGTGGCTCACTCTAACATCAATAGAACCTGAACACAAGGTCACCAATGAGCATCGAAAGGGTTTAAACAAGCGGTGGTATGTTTCACATGCCACCATCTTAGCCGAAGAAATTTGCTGCACCCGTAGCATACTCCGTGTTAGCCATTCGTATCTACCGTGGTGTACAATATGGTTTTCCCTTGAATACTATTCGGAAAGGCCTCAGGTACTAACGCAGGATTACAGGCGAACACGGTGATGGGCAACTGTTCATAAGGACAACCATGCTATGCGTCCTCCTAAGACTGTTATATTCCGTGGTACTCGTCGTTTTTAATTGGCATGAGATATACGAAGGAGGATCGTCCATATGTATTCAGCATTCCGGTGTACCGACCTGAGAAAACGGGCAAAGCAAATTTTTCTCTGGAGATGCGTGCGAACTGTTCACATGTATATCCAAAGTAAGTGAAAAAACTTCACCCTTCGATAATTTCTTACGTGATCGCAAATGCTTCTGTTTTCTCACAGTTCAACGTTCATGTTCACACCCACAAAAGTTGGACATAGTGTCAACATCAAAAATGGGATGAAAAATGGGTAGAAAGATAAACAGCATCCCTAGCATTTTACTTCAAGCTTATCTTTCACAGAACATTTACAAATATTTGTGGTACTGTGGAGGCGCGATCAACTTTTCTTAGCATTCGTACGACCGGGTTTGGTTCTAAGTCATAGTTATCAATATCTCCAACCGGCAACATTCCCGATCCGAAGAAATAGAACGAAGCAAGTAAGACCAGCTTCAGTGCTGACATCTTCATATACTTATTACCATTACTGAATACTACTAATAATAATGCTGTTTGAGAGCCCAGCAGGAAACGGTAATTTATTTCGGAATGCTCTCAAAATTTATTCTTTTAAAAACGATCAAAAATTGATTATTCTAAGGGGTTAGCGAACTCGAATTACATCTTTCACTTCGTTCTGTTCAATGAGTAGTCGATTTGGATGCTATCGCTGCACACACTGAAAAATCCAATCGAGAGCGAGACTGCTTGAGTATTTTCCTTCATAATGATCCCGGGGTACTAAGGTGGATGTTTCCGTGAAGATAGAAAATTAATAAGGGGAATGTCGGGAGATATTCGCCCGAAAGTTATTCACCTGAGTTTTCTAATTATTTTTCATAACCAGTTGTTTCCATACACTACTGCGAACGTACTACTAAATTGGCTCGCTGTGAGTGTATCTCAAACTCAACATTT
Source organism: Fasciola hepatica (assembly GCA_948099385.1). NCBI lineage: Eukaryota > Metazoa > Platyhelminthes > Trematoda > Plagiorchiida > Fasciolidae > Fasciola > Fasciola hepatica. The sequence goes on from CANUEZ040000105.1 coordinate 5,711,793, forward strand.
TTGTAGGCAATGAGCAATCTGAACTAGAAAATGACATTCTCTTTCCCACCCGAAAGCAGTACGGTAGTGAAAAATCGTTTTCAACATTCAGTTTTATGTTTACTCTGCATAGAAATACAATTTTCAAGGCATAGTGACGTTATTCTAGAAAAATATGCTGAACCGTAGGTTTTTAGCTGCTTTTCGCTGACAGCATGAAGTCTAGAAAGTTATGAGCCATTCCCTAAATTGAGGTATCCTTTTCGTTATCAAAACCTGGTTGTTTAAGCAAACGAGGCCACGAATTATTGCCGCATGATAACATAGAGAACAGCCTACTAACCAGCAAGTGGACCTATCCCATGTGATTCGCATGGTAATTACATTTCACTTTTATCGGCCCACTTACGGCACACCATTGTCTCCTTGGGTGCAATGGGTACCTTCTACTTCATTCACATCATTCTAACCACAACGGACATTGGAAGCCTCATTCTGATGACCACAGAAGGACAATCGTTTATGCCTGTAGAAGAAGTAACTTCATTCAACCTCCGTTTATCACTTCTATAATCCATTCGATGTTTTCTAGATCGCGGAAGCAAGGTTGGTATGATCTCTAATAATTCATTATGACTGTGATTGAATCCGTGAAACGTGCTAGAGGCTAATGGAACATTCGAATACCTACTCGTGTCTATTCTTTGTCCCTCATCTTATTACTACCAGCATCACCAACTTAACGTAGTTTTCCACGATGCTGTACTAACTGTGATGAACAAGTACGAAAAGCGCCCTAAATATCACCCGCTCATTCGCACGAAGATTCAGGTGCGCTATCCGGGATACGGGAATTGAGGGTTCGAAGAATACATGGATAAGGCAAAGGAAGTCCATGGTTAAATTGTTCAGTGATGTCGTACTCATTTTACCTAAGAGCATGTTGATTTGCGTCTAAATCGGAAAGTAGTTTATGAGGAGATACCACGTTTACCAGATTTATCTTTCGACCACAATTCAGTTCATCCATCAATATTTGTTGAATCTGACTTGCTTACTTGCCGAACCCATTGGACCATCTTCAATGGGCCAAAATTTAGATTACAAGGAGAAAGATTCTATGACCAATTGATGACCTCATCGACCGATGCGCCCTTCCAAACAGCACATTTATGCATCTTGTGACCGTGAAATCACCTGTGCCACATGCATGGATTCCGTTGAACTGCATGGCAAATTTGGTCCATGGCTCACCCGATGTGCATTCCATACATTCTTCTCCAATAAGAAGGATTTTTAACCAGTACATGGCTCTCAAGTTCCGGAGAGCCCAACTGAATATTTCGGTAGCCAGAGTTGATCACTGTATTCTGGCCATTTGGTCCCAGGATGTCGTTGTCAATCCTCATATCTTCTGCTTGATAAATTGATCTGAAAATGTTCCTGTGGACGTCACGATTTGAGGTTTTCACGTTTCCTGTGTATTTTCATTAGATTTCTCGTTACAGTATTTCATTATGAACCTCAGCTAGATTTATTTCGTTTTCTGAGGTTTGCGCGTCACTCTTCGCTGTCCGAACACAGTTCACATTTGACTGTATTCCTTTTTCAATTTCAGGTGGCGTATGCCCTGCACCATGACCATTCATACAGTTGTGTCTTTGAGCAACCAATTAGAGTCTGGGGTCTACGGATTATTCCCATGGTGCCGGCAATCAAGCACAAAATACTGACCAAAGGCCTACAACTATCTGGAAATTCGAACAAAGGAGATCCATGCCGGTATTGCAAGTTCAACATAATAATAACCATGGAACCAAAAAGCCATCGCAAACTTATCGTTATTGGCTTTTGTGTCATACAAAACACACTGAGAAGATGTTGAGCAGAGAATATATAGACAAATAATAAAATCACTGCACTTTATTGATATCCATCTGTTTCCATACAACAAAGAAAATTGTGAGGAGACTATTTGAAGGAGGTATCACAAAATGGAAAACTGGCCAAATTTTCACATGAATTCAGTTCATGCATTTAAAACCCATGTCGTCCACCATACTCGACGGCACCAATGGATTTACAGAAACTACCCAGCTAGATGACGATATTCAATCGATCATATGTTTACGTAGAAGACAAGATGATTGTCTGCTACCCGTCCAAAATTGGGACTGATATCCGAGGATCAAAGATGATATGTGTGTGTGCGATTGAAGGATCGCCGCTGATGGGTTTCCGTGAGTGTTTATCAGACGCGAAATAACGCGAGTAAATTTGTAAAGTCATGTTCTTGATCATTTAATGCTACGTTTTTGAAGTTTTTTTGCACAGAATTTAGTAAGTCAAAACCTGTGGTCTAGGCAAGTTGACACTTTCACAGCAAAATCACCGCTGATACACCGCTGTATTGACTGTGCGAATAGTGTGAGATGGAACTGAGTATTCTGTTGAAGCTCTCCAGCAACAATTGGGCAAATGAGAGAAATATTGATGTAGACAAGTTCTCACGAAAGTAGTACTTGGGGGAGTTCCATTTTGAAAGAAAGGAATAATTTTATTTTTCAACGTCCCTTAAAAATTGGCAGTGGTGGCAGAGGTGACCACCGAAGAGATGGAATGGTGATCTTCCAAAATCAAATTAGCTTAGTCGGTTGTGATATATCTGAGAGAAAACCTGTGATATTACTTAAACAGCGTTTCTACTAGGATACCGTGCAGCTTTGGTACTGAAATGCTCATTTCACTTTCCGCTTTATGATTTCTTATTCAGATAATAAACGTGTAATTTGTGATCACCTTTCAGTTTGTTACGATGGAATCTACTATGAGAATAATCGGGTTGGTGTTTGGATTGACGCAGATTATCCGGTCCTGAATTCGATCTACTGATATCATGTTCTCATCACTTTGACTTGAACGGAACTTTTCGATCAAATGTATTCTTTCCCCTGTGTTCCTGCCTACACTGTTTCCATGAATATTATCATTCCTCTGTTAGTGTCTGTGATTTCAAAACCATGCTTATTCAGTATTGGATATTTTCAAGCTCGTCAGTTTACAGGAATTTGATTGAGCAATATATGATCAATTGGTTGTGATAAGTCCTCGATTGATTTACATTATGATTATGAATAATTTATCAATAATTTTCTTGTCAGTGCCATTCATAAACAATATCCCGTGTACTCTCTTCCAACAATTCGCAAACGGCTTTTGAATTTCACACGGATGTTGGGATATGTTTGGTATTATTTCTGATTCGTAGGCTACGCACAAAGCTGAATACTTAAAAAGCTATGGTACGCTAACAGATATATTTGTTCTCCAGGCGTTACAGTACCGGATAATGCAGCAATGCAATTATCATAGGTCGTTTAGTGATTAGACTTGCTTTTGACCTATATCACGTATCGGTTGGTAATTTGGCGCACACTTTGTGAAACGTGCATGAATTCGGTGCATTACAAAGAAAAAATTTAAATCCCAAGCTATACGTTTTACAGTTTATCGCACTGGTATCATGTAACATTAATAATATTGATAATTTCGAAAAATACACATTGTGACATCAGAACACTTTTTCAGAGACAAACAATTGTTTTCATGATTCTTTCTCAAGTCTTTACAAATCATATAAGAGATGGTTGGGAATGGATCATTGAAAAATATAATGATAGTGGCAATAATAAAATCAATGATGCTGAGTTTGCCACACGCCACCCGAATAGTCCCGTTATGGTTGCAGAGAAATGGAGCGAGATGTCCTTAGTTTTTCTTTGATTACGGACATGTAACACCAACTATAAACACAATGCTCAATATATGATATGACTGAATCTTTGTTTTGGACATCCGTTTCGTATATTTATATAATCGTATTCGATAATTTTCTCCATGTTTAACTTTTTCGGATTACTACTTCGGTAAGCTACCGTTAAAAGCAAACTAGAATTAATTGGGATCGGTGCGGAGTTCGAAAAATGCTCGACAAATTCAAATAATATTGGGGAAATATTCGCATTACCAAGAATGGGAATAACTGCGATTTACCCGGCTTACAGTTGTCCAGGGGAACCCCTGAGGTAGTTGTCAGGACCCACAGCTGTGTGACTTGGAATTTGAAATTCTTGGCACGGTTGACATCGTCATATATGAAGTCCAGTCTGATGTGCATAACGTTCTTCAGTGCTTTGAGGATTGGATCGACTGTCAGAGTCTAAACATTTTGTTGAGTAACCCTTCAGCATCTGTTTTGGAGAGGAAAGGCCGGAGAACTTGGGGCATTCCAGCAAATAGTTTTCAAGAGCCTAATTTGGAGATAGATTTTTGTCAAGGACTACTCAACTCAGTGCAAAGCTACATTCTAGTATAACTTTCCAACCACAGATTTTGAGGTGAAAAATCTCGCTCATAGACAAGCAAAATAAAGCTTTTCAAATAAAATGCGTCTTTGAAAATTGGCGATCCGTAGTTTCCGGTTTTTGGCCAGGGCAGCTGAAGAGCCTGGAGTAGTCACTTTTGTGCACATAGATCAGAGCTTAGTAGACGAATGGCGATTGTCTTTGCCGAAGCCAGAGATCGAAGTCGGGCTGGTTTTGATTGATTAGATAGAACTTGGTATATGAATTTGAACTTTTTTCATGGTCGATCTTATGACCACTACCCACCAAATGACCTAGAATCGAACCAGTAATCATACTGGCTTCCCGTTGACGCAACCATTTTGGATGACGTTCCGTATTGCGTTGAGACAAACACCTGGCCATGCGCCACATTCGCATCTAAACGAGTAGATGATCATGGAATAGGTCAGCTCGGGCAGTTTGTCTTCTACCTGCTTGCGGGTAACGAGAGAGGTGGAGGATATGCATTTCAGTCTTTGCTGGAAATGTAATCAGTAGTTTTATTTGGATAATGCCTTTGACCCAACGTTCATAACACAGTCTGTTCGCGGAGCTCACAGGTATGAGTTACGAATTCCGTAGACTGGAAACCACGGATCGTTGACTGATCCCGGAATATCCACTATCTGTTACCACTCGTGAAGGTGGGAACGAAACTCTCACCACAACACACACACACGCACACACACACACGATAAAGAAAACCCTCACCACAACCCCCCTTTTTCCAACGCCACCAGAATGACCTTTACACCGGCCAATCGCTACCACATTCCAATGTGACCCTACCCATATGAATTGATTCGAGTTTATTTCTATCAAAATACACCCAGTCAAAAAATGTTTTGTATCCAATGGACATTAGGTCAAAGGTGCATTCAATTCGTATACAGGTATATATCCTTTAGCTATTATGTCACACGTTTTTTCCGACTGATCAATTACTTCCGTTTATTTCGACCGACCAGCTGGTTTGATGGGATAGTGCGAATGCACACTCATCTTGTTGACAGATAAATGTCATTTATCGGTCGTCTGACATTTATTGCTCTGACGACCAAGTATTCGTATGATGGAATTCATATCACATGTAAAGTAGCCACTCTTCTGTCGTATATGCAATTGCCGCTTGTCAAATTTCGAAAAGTATACATACAGACTTGCTTGCTTTTGCATCAGCTCATTCACGACTACTGTGTCAATCCGATGCTACTGATCACTCGGCTAGGCATAACCTCATGTACTAAGTGATTTTCTTTCACGAAACGTGCACACGAAATTTGACTAGTAAACTCAGTGACTATTCTTATTTTGCTTTGCGGCTTACAGTGTTGTTGATAATCTCGGTAAGTCCCAAAAAGCTTTCCTATTAGCTAGAATGCAAAAATCATGGTCGCAAACAAGGCTTGGAATGACTGTTATAAAACAGAACAATGAGAGTGATTTTGGTTTGAAAAACATTTTTCATTTATACGAAATATTCATTTGCTCATTGCTTACTGAAGCAAGGTAGAAGGTATATCGATAGATGGGATTCATCTAACGAATTGATAATTATCTTACCAAAAATCAATATGAAGGCGAGAGTGAATTTGTCTCAAGTTTATATTAAAAATTCTTCTATTTTAGATTTGAAATTGCAATTTTCAAACCCACGAGGTGACCAAAAACCCACTCAAAATCATAGGATTGTACTGAACGACTTCTGGAACAACGGAGGAATCTTGGTTTGTGACTTAGTGTTCAATATTTTACATTTTGCCAAATGAAAGTGATAACTTAGGAATGCGCGTCATGGAAACAACCGATTTGACTAAATTATTTTCTAACTACAAATTTCATATTTTTACTCGAGCTACACTATTAATGGTCCTGTCAGTGTGTTGGATGTGAAGGTCAACTTACAAACGATCGAAGCGGATCCAATTTTGTGCACTTCTTTCACCCCAATACAAACTAAAAAGCGGACTTGATGTGTCTAGATCAAGAAGTCACGGTACTGAACAAATCCATACCCATTTGGATGATTTCTAATAAGGTAAAGCCTAACAATTTCGTATGCGCGACAGGTGATTGTCCATAATTTCTCCAATGTTCTCTCACCCATTTCCAGTCAGATTCTGTTCTAAGTGTTCAGTGCGTCATTAGTAATCGAACTTCAAAAACGCGATTTTACTAGTTGTAAAAGCGATGTGTGGCTGATGGTTCAGCTCACATCAAACCACCTGGTCTGATGGTTAATACAGAATCAATAAATGGAACTGCCTTCTTAGATCTGTTGAGTAATAATGCCCCAGTAGTGCTCAGGAACAAATTAAATACAACTTGTTTTTCGTGCAGAAGCTGAAATAAAAAGGTTGGCAAAGCAGTGAGTTGTATTGCACTTGATTGTTTCGCCTATCGATAGAGTGAAATTATTCAGTTGATCGTATGCTATACGGAAAGCTGTAAGTGGGAAATCCATTCGAGTCAGACTCGATTTTTACGCTCACATAAGTTCAACGTAGTTGTAACTAGTTCAGAATAATTTTTTATCTTTTGGTCAAAGTAAACATGGAAATTAGTTTCCAGATCACTCTTCTTCTTGACTGTACCCTTTTCAATGTTCCCGTATTGTTAAACATCAAAACAGGCAAGTCAATGCTTTAGGCGAATCTCCACAGACTTGACATTTCGGATGTAACTCTAGTTTCGGTGAACTTGCTACCAAAATCTGAAACAGACATTACAGAGGAATAGCGTTTTACATGTCAAAATGCGATAGAACATGACTTAACGAGCAAATCTAAGTTGTTTACATACTTCCGTGCAACACAGGTAAAAGCCGCAATGGAAACTTCTCTTTTAACTTGTTTGATCCAACTCGTCCATTTCTTCTCAGTTACTGCTGTCTCTTCTGCGTATTCAATTTTTCATCTGTACTTAGTGACACAAGGAGAGCACCTGTTGGTAATCAAACTTGGTCAGGATTATAGATGTGACATCACAGTCTTCTGAATTATTTTTGTTAAATGGTTTACAGTTTTTCACGGGCGCAAAGGAAAAACACTGTACGCGAAACCACAAATTCGGGTACCTTCGGATTAGGACAGGATTATTCTTTTGAGCGAAATTATCGATATGTCGTTTCCTACTATATTTTGAATGGATCATCCGCCGATCCACTTAGCTCTGTAATCTTTTCTGTGGACTTAAATTATATAATCCGAATTGTCATAGTAAATTTGTCTGAAACGTGAAAGACCAAGTTTAGTGAATGGCCAAATATTGTTATATTTTAAAAATGATTGTCGTGCTTATGCTTAAGATAACTAAGTAGAACAAGGGAGGAGCAAACAGAGAATACTGTTTTATCTCGTGGTTCATAGTAACCTCGCGTTTGCTGATAGTTTCACGAGGCACATCTGCTTATCTATCGGTCAAGCATGACGTTGAAATCAAGGCCACATAAGTGTTGCAACTTAAACGCTTATTCTGATAGCTTATTGATGGAAAAGTGTAAAATAAGGACCGAAAGACTAAGTGAATTAGTAGATGTTTCTATGATGAGTATAGCTCAGAACATTTCTGTAAACAACTGAACTCGCTCACATTGTTTATGCGAAATATAGTCTCCAAAACGATGCGGTGAGCAATAGTCAGTATATGCGATTTGGGTAATGATGTTATCTGTATTCCAACGAGGAAATAACACGACGCGCAATCATTGCATAAAGAGAGAAAATTTCCCAGAGACGTCTTGTATGCCACTGAAAAGAAGGATGGGACAAAGCAAACTGCTTCGTCTTTCAGTCAATTCAAAACGCACTTCGTAAGCCAATCAAGGATGGTCAGTTATTTCGATTGCTAGTAAATTACTATCTCAATCAATCAATCGGTCACATTGTGGACTTGAAAATTGCACTTTGAATTCTATAATAGAAGAATTTTTAATATAAACTTGAGACAAATTCACTCTCGCCTTCATATTGATTTTTGGTAAGATAATTATCAATTCGTTAGATGAATCCCATCTATCGATATACCTTCTACCTTGCTTCAGTAAGCAATGAGCAAATGAATATTTCGTATAAATGAAAAATGTTTTTCAAACCAAAATCACTCTCATTGTTCTGTTTTATAACAGTCATTCCAAGCCTTGTTTGCGACCATGATTTTTGCATTCTAGCTAATAGGAAAGCTTTTTGGGACTTACCGAGATTATCAACAACACTGTTATCTGTCATGGCAAAACGAAAACCTCCACTGAGTTATTCGGTCAACAGGTATGTTCTTGTACCATTTAGTACAGATGAAATGCTAAATACTCAGACGGGGTAGCCATAGTTGAGAAATAATAAACGAGTCAGACCAAAGGCAAATAGGCTCAAGAAGTAGTTCCATACTCGTCATTCATAATGCCACGTTTTAGTTATAACTGCTACAAAGCCTTTGTCCGCCTTGATGATGTGAGATGACTGTTCCCCGTTCTAAGGCGATTGGTGCCTTTGTTCCTTCACTGATATGTTTGGAGTGTTTGGTTCCTGGTTTTTAAGTAAACTGTATATTCTGCGTTTGGCTTGGTTGGGTTTTTAAGCAAAAGCTTCGTTAGAGCCCCTTTTGGGAAGAAACCAATTCTTGAGATGGTAAGGTTTTCCAGTCTCAATTGAAACCCGCTCTTTTGGAGCAACTGCAGTTCCGCCGATATTAGGACTTTGTCCGAAAGTATTTTGACAAGATTTCTTTGATCAGTCACTAGAAAGAGTCTTGATTTTGGTTGCAAATATCTTATAATTTTGTCAAATTTTCCTAGTTAGCGAGTGATAGGAATTGAAAGCATGTAAATGCCGTTGATCGACGGTAAGCTTAGCTTCATTGAAGAAGTGTAGCGGCAACAAATGATTCAAGCAGCCCTCGAGATTCTGTATACTGTAGCACATGGAGTTTATTTTTGCCACACAGTCATGCATTTGTTGCCACCACTTGTAACCAACCTATTGCTACACTCAGTCGAATGCAAAGCGTCGATGACCTTTCATAATCCCCCACCGATTTATGTCAGATACGTGGATGATACATTTTTTGATTTTAAAACCAAAATACAAAGAAGACTTCCTTCAGTGTCTCAACACGCAGTAGAGCTTCATCAATTTCACAATGGAAACAGAGAGCTAGGAGAGGGTTGTCCATTTCCCAGACAGTTGTTTACAAGTTAACGACTCCCAGATATTCACAATAAGCTTTCACAGAAAATCCACACACTGTGACAGATATCTGAATTTCAATTCGGCCGATCCACAGTGTATCAAACGTGTGCTCATTTCTTCGTTAGCAAATCGAGTCGACAAACTTCGCAACGAAAGCATCTCGTGCAAGCAGGAGATGAGATGACTACAAAAAGTCTTACAGGACAACAACTATCCACCAAAGCTAGGTAGACAAGAAGTAACGAACACCATAACGACAAAAAACAAGAAAACAACAGACTGGCTGACTTCCTTTGGCAGGCGGTACTGGTCGGGTACCTCGGAAGCAATCAGAATGGTACTGGGTATCTATGGCATCCGTGTGTTTTGTCGAATAAACAACATCTTGCAAAGTCTACTCACAAAAATCAAGGGCCCTCTCCAAACACAAGACCAAAGTTACTGCATTTATAAGATCAACCGCTAGGATTGTCCTGCAGCATGCTTTGAGCAAACTAGTGGCCAGTTAGAAGTGAGGCTTTTGGAACATAACAGGAAAGAGAAATGCAGACCGACTGACAGAACTATTCTGACGAAATTGGAGCGCGACTCGGCCGTTAAACTCCACCCGATAGCCGAGAGCCACACTGTCGATTACGATAACACTAGAACCCTCCTACGGGGTTTCCATACATACAGGGAGCGCCTAAATGCCAAGGATTCGGCAGTTTCCGCCACCCCGCATGCCTTAACCTCAAGGATGGGTCAGAGTTTCCAGTCCTATGGACGCCACTAACATCTCTGATGTTAAACACCCCTAAGGTCACAACACCTCGTTGACCTCAAATGATCACGCCGCCACCGAGATAACAGAGACTTAGCCCCCACACCTACGGGAAACTAGTACACACACGCATGCGGACACCAACACTCGATGGCTAAGATTATTTTACCAAGATCATTCAATTGTAAACTGGTCTGGAGAGAGGTTACTCGCGGTAGCCAAAATATCGGCTGATCACCATCTTTTCCAATGAAGTTGTGATGCCTAACAATAATCACTTGTCTTTCGGGACTCGTTATCTCACTAGAAATCATTCGAGCTTGTATAACTTTATTCAATACAGTGACTTTTTCAAATGGACACACCAAGTAGACGTTTTTGTTTATATAAAGGAAAATAGGTACACAAGGTCTGATCCGTTTTGATCCTTTGTAAATTGATTCTGACATGCAATATACTGACCAGGCCATCTATTCCCGTTCGTTGTAAGGTGAATATCTTCACAATGCAATTTGAATTTGTAGAGCATTTTCTAAATATTACGTCAGTCCTTATTATGTTTAGGTAGCACTCAACGGAGGCTTTCCAGTGCATTAACATGAATAGGTTGAACTTGGGAAAAACTATCGAATACGATTGTATAAATAAGCGAAATAGATGTCCTAAACAAAGATTCAGTCATATCACATATTGAGCAGTGTTTATAATATGTATATCGCGCTTATTTAAATGGTGATATATCGTGTCCTTAATCCAATCTAGCCCAGGTGAGAGGCACAAAACACAACCACACCGGAGATTCGAGTATATGCAAATGACAATGAAAAGTGCATGCGTCAATTGGTAAACCAGAGAACAATGCATACGGGAGGCCAAAGGTCAAAAGGACCGTCTTTTTCTTTTTCTGACTGGCTCCCTAATAGTCTACACCACTTCTTGGCAAAAGCATATATATATATATATATATATATATATATATATATATATATATATATATATATATATATATATATATATATATATATATATATATATATATATAAAGAAGCATGTCTCGTTTGTAATGATGAATAGAAGCAATTCGAGGAACTATATACCGTGTAACTTGTGATATGTTTTTCTTTGTAATGCAGCGGATCCGGATAGGTCTTAAACATTGCACAGCAAATTATCAAATTATAAGTGCTATAAAATAAAAGCACGTCTGATTGATGAACGACCTACGGATGATTGCAGAGCTGCATTGTCAGTCACTGTGGCGCCCGAAGAACCCATCTCTGTTTGCACACTGTTTTGTTCCGTCTCACTTACTCTACTGAGGACCCAGCTCTGCCTTAGAAACATCCATTTTTACTAGCGAAAAACAAAGTATTCATAGGTTGCCGTCACATGTGACCACCCACTGCACACAGCGCATTGGTCAGACTAGTGCCAGCCCTCACGCCTTGAGGCCTGAATGGCGCTGGCAGGATTTGTTTCGATCGTCGCTCCTGCCACTTGTGGTTTCGTGGGCTTGGTAGGGGCCGGTTCTGATGCCCTGTCTGCCAGTGAGACTAAACCATCCATCGAGCGATGTGTCGGAACATTACCTCACAAAAGGCATAAATTTTGGGTACTCACCTTTTGGTGTAGCCTTCCGATGACAAATATTACCAAACAAACCACAACATCTATGATAGTTTAGCAGTTGTCTGCAAATTACCGGATGATGATGCAATCAATACTGTCTGTGGATAGCCCTGGCAACAGAAACCCTATTGAACTGTCCCCAATGATGATGTAAACCAATCAAATTTAACCCACGCTGACTTTCTCAAATAACGCAGATCGGCGAACGAGCTCCTGTTCAATGATTCGTACTCACGCGTTCCATAAAAATATAATACGGCACGTAGTGGGTTAGATGAGTTCGACAAATAAGGAGTGATGGACGTTAATAAGGCGAAAAAGAAAGGAAAACTATTGCGATTCAGATTTATATTAAGGCCGAATATGGATTTGTTCTCACTTATGATGTCAAACAACACAATGGGCTTCTTAGACTTTGGGATGAGTCGTCTTGAAGATCGTTTTACCCCTTGGTCAATACATGGGAAAGTGACGCCGAAGGACACTATATCAATTTCTATAATTTCGTTCCGGCCAAGGCGAAAAAACATAATCATGTGCCTCACAAACAGAGCAAGGTGAGTATGTTCGGAGGACACAGTTGGTGGATACTCACTCACTGTGTACACATGAGTGCTCCTTCCCTTGTTCCTGCGGAACAATGTACATCGGCCGCACAACCAGGCGTTTCTCTGGAGGTATCCGAGACCACTACCCTGTATGATCGAAAACTAGAGCAATTAAAATGCTAACTAGCGCCGTCGTTTCTGACATATTCCAGTTCAACCACAGAGCATACGTGCCCGGCGCTGCCGGGTTGCCCAGGCCGGTGGTTTCTTCAAGGGTCCACAACCGGAGCATTTAGCTATCCAAAGCCTAACCCACAAGACAGCGGGACGAATTGTAATGTACGTAAACAACTGGGAGCCGGTGACTGAAGGCTCGGTTCATACGCCTTTCGGATGAGGCCAAAAATCCTGGGTTCCCAGTGCACCCCTCCACCACAGATACTGGTGAACATAGTGTTGTGCGCCTCATACGCCTTTCATGGTTGGTTTGGAATCAGGGTTCAGCTATCTCCCCTAGACAAAGTATTAGTCAGCCAACCCGGTGGAAAGCACCGGGCATTCGCTTTCGCCCTCTCACTTCAGTGGGAATACCTCGGCCACTAAAAGGCTGTGATTAGGTCTTCCTCGGCAGAGACTGTGTTTGAAGCAGGGTCACTTGGGAGCATTTTGTGAGGCGGCCAAGACAAGGAGGCATCTCGGAGCCTAAGACACCCAACCCCGACCATAGTGAGGCGTTTGGAGGTTCCCCCGTCTCTGGATTCAGAAATAACTTGTGTGCTATTGAGCTGCCCGGGCCATTGAAAAGATGATAACTGACATTATACTTGAGAAAATATTCACATCTTGCATCGATTCAAGCTCCAATACAGTTGTTCTTCCATTTTTTATCACTCCTAGCCTCTGCTAATTTCTATTTGCCTAGTTTTTCCAATACCGCAACATGTCGTAGTATATTCTGATGTAATGAAATGAGTATGAACCACTGGAAACGAGCTTATTCTCTAGTCTATGTTGTCAAAATGTGTTCATTTGGAATAATTGGACAATTTTTAAATAAGTAATTTACAATGTTGATTAGTTTTAGATCATCCTCCAACCGATTGCAAAATGATAAAACCAATAATCTGTCATAGTTGTTCAGTTACCCATCGATCGAGACAATCTTTGATTGAATGCATGACTTGTTACATGCATTGCAATCTCTTTTTTCGTGAGATAATTAATAAAGCAAGTGTAAATATAAATAAATGCGGAGTACCAAGGAAAAAGTGTTTTCATTTCTGTCCCCGGTTGACCTGGCTAGAAAATATCGATGTGAGGAATGGTGCGTCATTTACATTAGAAACCGACTGTCCCAAATGCCGTCATCAGAATACAGTCGGAGAAAGCTAGAATTACGAAACTGAAATCCCTTTTGCGAATTGTTCTGACTCTTTTCTCTGAGCATTTCTCCTTTCTGTGTATTTTTTTACTTGTGCCGTGATATTTCCGGATATCCCTATTATAACAGCAGGTGTTGAGCGTGCAACAGATATTCCGTTCCATTGTGCTTACATTACCTTGATATGACAACCTGAGTGAGTAATTTGTTGTCAGTATTTGCTCGTTTATACACATTTGATTAGGTTCAGGATAAACAACTAAATAGTTTTCAATGCGGAATGACAACATCACTACCTTGAATACCAAGTGGCTTCACTTTAACCCACATTCAGTCTGTACGACTAGTTTAAGCACAATGCACTGTTTATCTATCTACTCAAATACGTCAACTATCGAAGGAAAAACGAAGCAGTTGAACCTTGTCAATTGCAGTTTCCGAAGCCGCGCAGCATTTGTTGAACTCGTGGATGTTATACCACATGCTGTAGATACAAAGCAACTGACGTACCTAAGGGATAAGTAAACTAAACAACTGCAGTGTCGATCTCTTCTATTGTCTACTGAGCTGAATTTTTTTTCCTAAATAATATTTATCGACTTCCATTCTCTTTCTGCACAGAGATTCTGTTTCGTATCTAAGTTTATCGCTTAGGCAATGTGATGCCTCTAATGTATTGAATCATCGTTCTCATATCGAAGTTTTGAACACTCATGGTGCATCTACTCAGACATTGTAAATATATGGTAGTGTTATTTTCTTCTTAAAATCTGTGCAAAATATTGTCACCTCCTTTGATTTCTACTCTGTAGTGAATAACGATCGTTGGGTCCGTCCATTAAACAGTGGCTCGCTGACTGGACTTTAATGCAGCTGGCAGTCACATTAGTATCAATGAGGGCTTCAAAACTTCCTGATGCTCACGATGTTTCCATAAGACCACGAGTTTGCTTTCTACTGCGACTCCTAAATCATCATGAGTTACGCAGGTCGGAACAAACTGAAGCGAACGACACACAAAATAATTTAGTTTAACTAGAAACCACAGTTTGTTCTTGAATCAAACGCCACTGGTTGGAATTTTATATCGAGTTAAATATGGTGTGGATAGACCAATTTCGACGATAGCTGATTCTCCGTTAAGAGATACAGAAAATCATGCGAAAATATGATCTTGGTCAGTGCCATCAAGTGATGGTTCTCATGATAGACCGACTTATTTCCGTTATGATTCACACGAGTTACAAATACATAAAGAAGCCAGTCGGAAATTTGCTGCATTTTTCGAATGAACTTCGTACAAAGTCGACACAAAACTGGATTACCAGATCATAATGGTTGACTTCATTGAGTATCGTGGTAAACTTGTTTGTGTATTGTTTAAACGTATATATATATATATATATATATATATATATATATATATATATATATATATATATATATATATATATAATCTCAGGGATGCTAATATAGCTGGCAACGGAAGCGAACTCACCGTCACAAACTTCGTATGTCTCATGCGAAATTCAAAGCTGATGAGTACCACGTAATATATCCGTCTATGCAAAATCCACAGCATACTTCTCCTCATGAATAATTGGCAACCCCCATGTTCCATACAACTGAGGTCGATAGTAGTCAAGCGTCAATACTAAGGCAGATTATATAACTTGATGCTGTTTCGAAAGTTAGTTAGTAGAAACAGTAGTGTATCCCCTGACGGAAACTGATAAATAATACTGAGTATGCAACGGGTGAACCAAATTTCTTCGGCTACGATATTGTCACATAAAACATACCACTGCAAGTTTAAACAACTTCGGACTTCACAGGTGTTCTATTATTGTTAAAGCAAGCCACTTTTCCATGAAGAATTCATACACAGATATGCATATTGTGGGGGAATGGAGTGGATAAAATGGAGGTGAAAGCTGAATTCATGCATGGACGAAATGACCTGCAGTCTAACCCGGTGAACTCACCTCATTGTCACCACCTCCCGTCCCGCGTAAATCACCAACGTCCAAATGCAA
Organism: Fasciola hepatica; assembly: GCA_948099385.1. Classification (NCBI taxonomy): domain Eukaryota; kingdom Metazoa; phylum Platyhelminthes; class Trematoda; order Plagiorchiida; family Fasciolidae; genus Fasciola; species Fasciola hepatica. The sequence goes on from CANUEZ040000105.1 coordinate 5,727,721, forward strand.
CAAGTTTCCGTCAGTCCATGGTTTCCGGTAGCAGATCAGAGCTATATGCACGACTTGCTAAAGTTCAGTCACAAATAATCATCGGGTAACTGCAGTTCCGACAAATAAGATTGATGTAATGAGTTTTGCGCGAGAATAAGAATATGGATGCTCTGTTTTAATGTACCAATGCATCAGTCAATAAACCATAACCTATCCTGAATAAAAATGTAAATCAATTTGTCCGTGGTATCTGACCATAAAACTGTTGAATCATTTTGAAACTAGCACAGTAGTTTGTCCATATAACAGTGTGGTTGTCAATAGGCTTGAGCATGGATACTGCGTCTCACTTGAGGGAATATCATAAGATCACAACGTTAATCGCACACTCCTCCTAAACCGGAGGATCTAAGCACTTCAGACCGATTCCAAGCTTACACAGAGCCATACTTTCCAGCTGTACATTCGTAGACATCTTTAGACCAGTAAACCAATAAGCCAATTATTTCCCGAGTAACCTAGAATAAAACATAATCACTGAATTTTTTCTACCAAAATTATGTCCACGTACAAAAGAAGAAAAATATGCACCACTAGCCAACTGAAGGCGGATATAAATGGCTTCACACTGTGAAAAATATTATTTATATAATCAATATGTCAGTCTCCGTGGTCACAGTTGGTAGTGGAAATACATCTAATACTATCCGGTCTAATGACGACACATACTATGTCCAAGACAGATTTTCTTCGGTGCTTTGCAAACGCCTATTTCATTGGCATAAAGGATAACTATGAATTATAGGTGCTTACCAGAAGTCGTATTTTACTTGAGAATTAGGCTTTAAATGTTGTTTGTCAATTTCAACTTCTTATATTACCAGTATGTATATTTCCGTAATCAAGTTGGTGATTTTTCTCCAGAGAAATTATTGTTCCTCCGAGTACGGGAAGTTCGCATTTCTCAGCTTCCGATACCACCACCCAATCTGAATCAGTGATTGATCTACCAAATCTCACATCTGATTTTCTTGCATCGAGCTTCCTGCTGTTAGGATCAAAGTTGACCTTCGCATCTGCCTGCATCTTTATAAAACCCTTCATTCATCAGTCTTCTTAACCACTGCGCACTTTTCTAACTGACAGCTGCCTGAGGGATTTATCCGCATTTTCAATACGACACTTCCAGTTGTGGCAAATGAATGAAATTACAATCTTCTTTTATTCTTACAATGTTTTCATATCTGTAAGCTTTGTAAATTCGATAATATTTTCCACTTTCTCGTGCACCTGCTACTCCAAATGTAATTTGTGATCCATGGACTCCATTTCCAATGCAATATAGATGTATATCAGAAGGAAACTGTACCTAAAACTCTTCTCTTCATCCCGACTAGGAACAGGTAGTCGGAATCTGGGGTTGGATGATGTGGAAATTAATATGAAAATCTCCACAGTAATGAAACAGTGTATAGAACGTCACTCCGTATTGCACTGTGATATAGTGATGGCACGTTTTCAAGAGACATTACTATGCGGCTCATACTACCAAGCTTAACATTTTGCCAATGTAAACGCAGGTGGTGAGTTTGTGTTTGAAGGGCAGTGCCAACAGCCACAGCTCTAAAATTGTGCGCATCCGTTAGACTTGTTTCATTTAACAACATATACCAGTACGAATGGAGATACTTGGGTAATAAAGTGAACCTGCTGAGTTTGATTTAAATTATGTAACAAGTCTCTAACTGAAACACTGATATGGTTTATATTGTGCGCACTGGTGATTCAGTAACACCATAAGGAGCATTCGAAACATTACAAAGTATGCTTTTAAATTGATGGTTAATCCATACACACACACACACACACACACACACACACGCTTCAGCACTCATCATTTTTCAGTGAAATTTTGGATTTACTTTTTAGATTAGACCTTTTCTTCAACGCAGAAGTTACATAGATGTGGATGAGAAGGATATGGAAAAAATCTCGCGACAGTGTACGATAACGAAAATCCAGTGACGTGGACATGATGTGGGTGTGTGCAATAGACTTGAATCCTTTCATTTCCACCGATGGGGTCGGGTGGTTTAGAGCATTTGGTTACCACCTCGGAGGTCAGAGGTTTCAATCCCCGTCGTCACACACTACTTTCGTGGTAGAGAGTAATCCACTGTCACTTGGATCGTTATCACACTTGAACTATTGAGACCTTATGTGGTTATCAATTCCAAATCTCAGGGTCTGTTTCCCGGTTATCTTTAACAATGCAGGGGACCTTTTGTGACTACAGGGTACATATCCCATCCACTGCATTCATTCGCCAGCATGAAACGAATAAAGTGGGAGATTTACGGTGGTAGGTTGAAAAAGTAAAAATTAGGGATGCGTGTTGATTCTTACACATTTTACTCGGTAGATATCAAAGGATAATAAAAGAAGCACTAATATACGCGAATGTAGGTTCCGTCAGTTCTTAAAACATCAGAACTTCCCTTTGAGTTGAAGATTGCGTGTACACTGTCCACATGGCTTCGAGTAACTTTGATCAGCTGAATGGAAATGAGTCACGAAGTGAATTATCTTCATGTTGAAAATTGTCCACAGGGGATCATTCCAGTCAGATTTTCGTCTTAGTATTTTTCAACGCATGCCCTCCACTTGTAACGCTCAACCTTCGAGAAACCCAAATTCTTTTGCGAATTCATCCCATGATATAACAATCCGATGATTCTTAATGGAAATAATGTGCGATCTTCTTTATCCTACACGGTGCACATTCCTCTAAACGAGACCAACTAGTCTCCCTTAATGTTATTCATTTCAGACATAGTCCGATAGTGGACACATCGAATAAACCGGTAGTGGTGCTTTAATTTAGCAATCAACTGTGGTTTTCTCGCAGCCATTGTGAAACGGACGACCTTCTAAGGAGTAGAATGTACTTCGGACAGATCACTGATGTCTGCAATCATGTCAAGGAGGGATGGGGAGTAACTTATGGGAAAACCTACGATCACTTGAGTGAGAGAGTGATATTTCACTGAATGCCAAGACTCCCGTCGCCTGTTCTTTCCTATCCCAGCGAAAAAGCATTTCTCATGTTTCAACCATCAACCAATTACAGAACACTATCTTAGGTTGAGTAATTCACGTTGTATCTAATATCATTTCAAAAATCCATTTCAGATTAACCGTTTAAATCAGGCAATTAGGAAATTAAATTGTTACAAATCATGGAAATCTGCTTATGAATAACATTGTCACAATTCAAACATTTCAGTCAGACAGTTTATAAGTTTGCAAGATAACCCTGAAAATGACCTATATATCTGTGAAGATTTTTCAAAGCGCCAAATGAAGTGGAGTTACCACCATAAAAGAAAAAAATGTTATGAAAGAAGAAGGAAAAAGCGACCGGAGTCAGCCGAAAAATGTGTTATCAAAGCACTTCAGGCATTCAAATAAGTTCACTTATCCAACAGATCGACTTAACTGTGATTACTTTTGGGGAACAGCTATCAGTTTTGCCGGTGCAAGTTGCACGGCTACCAGCCACAACAGGAGAACGGGAGGGAAAATATTTGGACGGGATGGACAATACCTCGGTATCTATTTGGTGCTCCTTATAAGCTCAACTTCTTTCCTGAATTCGTTAACAGTCAACCAATTGTCATACAATAAACTTACTTCCCTGCGAATGAGTATGTGAGTAGGCATCCTTTGTTGTGCTGATGGTGGGAGAGAAAAAGATGAGAGGTGCAAGCCGAAAACGTGATTCTCAGCTTAGCTTACAATTCCGAATTTTCCTTGTTATCAGTGCATTGTCAAGTTGTTTATTTGTGGAACGGGACGAGACAAATGCCGTTAGCAGAATGGATGCACAAGAATTTCTAAATCGCATTGCTCTCGCTTGCTTGAGTTAGATCAGGTTCATTACTATTGAGTTTCTGGGTGAATTCTAAACAACTGATCTCCAGGGACGTCTTCAGGATTCAGTGAGACCGCATTGTTGGTTGCATTCTGTAAAAATCTGCTCTTATTTTCACAGCTATACTAGTTTTGTTCTACTCTCCATCCTCTGGCGGATTCGAAAAATTCGAAACAGTTCGAGGAGTTTTGGATGAAACAAGCGGTTATAGGGCTTCATCTGCTACCACTTGATTCAATCACGTCCACGTGGAGGAATGGATACTGATTTGTCATTTAACTTCAACTTCAAATGATATGGCCTTGATGGTAATGAATAAGCCCATTTGTGTTAATAATAGAGGTGGTAGTATCAAGTTCAGAACGGTTCATCTAGTTTGGTGCACCGGCATTATTTGACATCATTTAAACAGCGAAGATGAAGATGTTTTCCCGTATGGTATGGAGTTTCCGATGATCTCAGCAATGGACATGTAAACATTCTGAAACTTGTGTAAAATGTGAAATATCTGAGTTGAAAGGAGTATCCTATCACGAGTATCCTTGTTTTCCAAATAAATTCTAAAATAAGGTAAATAACATTCTGCGAGAAAAAAAACGATAATTATCTCAGCTGTAACCACATTTGAATCGTATGAAGCGTGCTTGAATGAAGAGTCCATTTCTAGAATAACGCGATGATTCTCCCAAAATTAATTCATCAGTACAAGAAACCAGTGTTCAAGCGTAATGACATCTGATCGATATCCTCATTATGAATACCAAAGACATCGGCCAAGCGGGACGAGTTTGCCATGTCGTAAGTGAGTGATTGATTGACAAATCTTCGGCCACGTCGGGATGGCTTTCAGAAACTAATTCATTCAACATGCGATGAGCCTGGAACAAACCCATCCAGTACCAGTTTAACTGACCAACGCCTCAGTCCGTGTGTTCTGAATAACTCCACCAGTTGGGACTTCGGAATCACTTGATCATCAGTTGCCCTTAGTCAGTGAGAAAGTGACTTCGTATCACGGGTTATTCTCTAATCCGTTCTAAATTTTAGCAATCACAATAGCGTAAAGATGAATTTCTTTAGAAATCAGTCGATGATTACTCCGTTTAAAATCCAATCATATGCGTATTTCAGCAGTTCCCGTGTTATGGAACTCTCGATCAATACATGTGATTTGTTCTTTCCTCGAAGACTGGAAAGAACTTAAAAACTGGGACATGTGGCAATAATCCCCAAAACCATTATTTTATTGATAACGGAGAAGATAATCGGTAACAATTAGATTCAGTCATATCTACGATGATGATTTTAGGCCAAAAATCCTTCGTGTTAGTTCATCAAAATGACTGCGACTCTCTGGTCCGCTTTAAATATATTGGAAAGATCAGAATAAATTGATCAAAAAACTCCTCATTTGTCACTTCAATCACGGATTCATAGAGTTTACCCACATTCACCATTTCGACCTGAAACACAGAAATCTCCCAGCGAAACTGGAAGAAGAATTTTAAGCCACGAACTACGTAAAATTATGGAAATTCAATCAACCATCCATTGAGAACAATATGACGCAGAGCGAACAATCGTTGTCCGTAAACTCTAAACGTTCTCTCATGTACGTGAAGCGACAATGGAATACGTTGGCCGTGGACCGAGGTAAATATTATTGTCATATCGTTGTAAAATTGAAGGAAGGCACGGTAAGAACGGTCTCTCTTGTCTTGGTGTGGTCGTAAGTTCACATCCCACAGCCACGAGTAATATTCGACTGTAGGCGCTCGGGGTTCAATTGGTGATTAGTGGATTTCCTTCTTGCCCAAAGTTAGCTGAAGACCGTTGGTAGGTCACTTCCATACACCTAGTTCAAGACATACTAGGCGAATGGCGATTGCCTCTGTAATGGATAGGGCCAGAAGTAGGACAGATTTTGATCAACTAAATGGGACACAGTATTCAGCATTGAATGCTTTACCTGGGTCGATCTTATAACCACCAAAACCCAAGTAGCCCAGGGTCGAACTGGTTATGACACGTGTCTTCCCATAGCATACCCGTCACCAGCGATGTTTCTCAATGCGTTCACAGGAACGTCGAGCCGAACAACCTATGTAGGATGCATCGCATTCTCACATGAACGAGTAATTGGTCATGTAAGAGGTCATTCCATGCAGTTTGTCTTTTACTTACGTACGGATCACCGGAGAGGTAAAGGATAAATATTCAGTTGTGGTTGGGAAAGTTGCGTTTACATCTTTCCTGAGTGATTTAGCAGATCGGCAAGCCTGTGTATCCCTTTTGAATGGTAAGTTCAAGAGAAGTTCATTTCTAGCACGCGAGACATCGTTCCGCAATCAAAGTTTGTTCTATTTCTTTAGGCAAATTATATTCTTGCTGAACGTTTTGCCGAAAATCACTTCCGTCTTTCAAATTCTAAGCCCAGAAAGATTTTTAGGACTCCGAATACCAGACAATGGCACCAAATTCCGCTCATGAGACAATGATGGAGAAATAAGTACAATAGAGTACTGGTGGTTCCAACAGGCCGATCAATCTTCCCGTCTGATTATCAGCAAATCGGGAGAGTCAGTTTGTTCTCGGATCCCAATCCCATCATGGAGGCTAGCAACTCATCAGTGCTATTAAGTTATTCCTAATGGTTAGATTCGCAGCTACCTTGGTTCGATAAACAATATGTGTCATTCATGTGCAACTTCAGCGAGTGGAACATTTTGTTGTTGCTTTCACATTTCATTTCAATTTTGCCCTATAAAATGCCCGACAGAAATAAACCTTATGGTGAGCCCCTTTCGGAACCTTCATTTCTCGATTAAAGTAGCAGCTTTCTATGAACTAAACATACAGCGTACAGAGTTACGATATTTCCTTGGGGATATATGGAGCGGAGGGGGTGCCTATTTCCATGTTAGGCATATTCACGAATTCACGTGGAAATTCCATGTTTTGCAAAAGAGCGGTTTTCGTGATTGGTGAGCCGATGTCTAGCAAGAGCATTCAGTTGTTGGACAAATTATCTGGGCGAACATTTTTCTTCGTAAATAATTCTTCTCCTCCGAAACTCTCTGTAGTAAATCACAAGACAAGACTGAAATATAAAATTCTATGGAACCTGATGTCAATAAATTTAGTTTCGCCACGATCCGTTGACCATTGAAATTGTGTGACCTTATTCACCATGATAAATCAACCTGAAGTTTGGAAATTCGAAATCAGTTAAATGGTAAAGGTGACTCATTGGTATGCTGACAAAGATGGAATTTGAGGTGAGTGGCTTGTGTCACTTTACTGGGATCTCTTCCCTTTTTCCAGACTTTTCTGCCAAGTTTCTGCCTAACAGAAGGATACAAAAATGAAACAAACCTTTTGTCGAGGATAATATTTTGTCCAACAGTTCAACAACTCAATCCCAGTAAACAGTACCCATCGAGGAAAATCTTTTGATGTTTTTCGAGTGCTCGATCTGGAATTCATTATCATATGAGCAAGACTTGTTGAATATCTATTTTATTTTCTCTATGTTGAAGAAAAAGTCACTAAAAATGTTTGGAAATACCGCTATTCTATTAAAGAGGAAGAGAATGACAATTTGCTACCCCGAAAAATCACTTGCTCCTGTGATAAACACATTTCCCATTGTTAATTTTAATGTCAGCGCGTTTCTGTTTGCATGAAAGTTGGTGCTGTAACAGATTGTGTTTTGTCAAAACCGAACATATCCGACTTGAATAATGATGTGAACTGAAGTAGGAGGAAGATAACCGCCGGAGAACTATGAGTATTGATTTTATGCTAATGATCTGATAATGAATTCCCTCCCGCCTCTGAAAACAAAGATGGAACACTTCCGTTGCTCTAGTACTCAGCCGACTGAAAGCCAGTGCGAACCGCAACAGTGGTTGAATGGTACATGCACGGAAACACTGATTTACATCGTAAATCGTTCCGACCAACGAGTTTCTTCAAACGAACTGTGGTGAGAATCAGGAAGTTTTTAAGAGTACGTCTGTCGTAAAGAGAAGTTTCCAAAGAAGCGCATTTTACTGGCTATCAGGTCACATAACTCACCACACTGATTGACATGGTCTGAAAAATAACAGAATCAAATTTTTCATTGGGTGTCGTTAGCGATATACGGATCAAAGTAGAGTTCACCGTGCTCAAATGATGTATATTTCCTGTAGGTTAGACTAGAAAGCATTCCAGTGAAACTGCCTTTATTCACAAAGATGCGCAGAAACGTGTCTCACACGAAACCGTACACCTCATGGGTTAATTTTCAAAATTCCTTGCTTGAAAGCAAGATTGGAAGATGACGAGATCATTTCCTGTGCTTAGGGAAGTGGTAATTGCACGTTTCTCATGGAGCTAATAAAAATTGTATGATGACGCAACCTCGTATGTTGGAGACTGGTTATTTTGAAAAAAACGCGATGTCTAGGAAATTTCGACAACACCTTTATTGCCGAGATAACTATGTCGTGTTTCAAGCCTGTGGATAGGGCAAACTTCCATCAACCACGGTGATTGAATTAATATAAGGACATAGACTATCCTAAAATGAAACCAATATTCAACACTATACTTCTTTGTGCACCATTACCTGTGTTCTATCCAAGTTAGAAATAAAGTACTCGTGTCACTGGGAACTCTTACCGGAACATTTGACTCAAAAGATTAACCCACAGTGCAGGGGAGCTGTAACCCAGCAAGATAACGTGACCGAAGAACATGTGAAGGAACTTATCCTGGTCTGTCACTCGAAACCTGACTGTTGCATGCATTCACTGTTGCCTTCGATGAGGTTTTGTTGTCAAAACGCTTTTCGAATTCAGTTCTTACTCCCAGGCACTCAATGGAGCAAGTGGAATGTGGACGGGGCAGTATTGTTCGGGTCAGCTTGAGACCCAGCTTGGGCAGGCGGTAGCTGCCTGTGGTACTCTTCTCCTAAGTCAATCTAGTGGTGTTTGACAAGTAAACTTCTTCTTTCCGTGTTGAGTTGTTGGAGTGTCCTCTCCAGGAATGTAGTGCGTAGGACGAGTTATGGCTCAGCAACTGGTGCGGAAGCTGGACTTTTTCTTCTCCTGAACCCTTAGTCTGTCAGTCGTGTGTGCATCTACAGATAGAGGAAGACGTCCTATGTAGCTGCTTGTGCAAACACTGAAGTTGGCACTTGTATGAACTTTTCGGGGACAACGGCACGTAAGCCTTCACTGCATGCCAAGGTGCTGTGTCGTCGTCGTGTGATGAGGATTTGGAAGCAAAATGGCCGAAATCATTAGAGTGCTTGCCAATGATAGTATCAAAATTTGCATTTCTAGATATACCATTGCATAAGGGATATGTTTTCATTATCTTGTGCTTAAGATCAAATCTTCTTTAAAAAGGACAAGAAAATAACCAGATGGTGATAAAGCCGGTGGAGGAGAATGTACGCAGTCACGGTTTTAAGATTGAACGATTGTGGTGAAAAGTACTCTTGAATGGAGAGATAAAAATGACAAATTTATGAACTCAGAGAATACATGTTAAATATTTATAGACCACGAAAGATTATGGGATAATGTAACACCAGAATGTCTACCCCTAGTGATTTTGGCATGGGTTCATCATTTGCACATTAGAGAGGAAACCTCTCAGGGAGAGCTTCAGGAGGTCCACCAGAAACTAAGAAAACAATGCATCCTGGCATTCAGAAGCAATAACTATATGAGGGCTGAATGAGGACCAGTTTAAAACTTCATTTATTTTGAGCTGAACTAGTGGAGTACCGTAGAATGTCGGTAATTTGCAACCCAAAGCTGCATGTCCGGCGCATTTGCAGCCAATGAATACCGACGGGATGGGATATTGTTCGATGTAAAAATGAAACAGCAAAGTGGGAAACGTGACATCTTTTGCGATGCCAGAGTAAACTGGAAGAGAAGACGACTATTTTCGCTAAAACAATTGAAGTTTCTCCGATCAGTGGAGCAGTCTGAAATCAGTCCGCAGACTCTTGGGTCAACACCACTCACGGAGAGCATGCAGAGTAATGCTAATCTGTCGGTGTATCCAAATGCAGTTTTCTGGTTGAAGAACGCCATTCTGACAATCTCAAGTTTTCCGTCGGTAACCGAGGCTAACAAGTGTACTAGTCCATCGACGGCGCAAAGATTGGAGCGCGAAGATTGGTGTATCTTCTTTAACAGACCCAAACATAATCCATTCTCACGAACGCCTCTCAAACAATTTGAGCATCACAGGAGTGCAGGGAGGGGGAAATGGTATTTCTCGGATTTGTTGTTCGGCCGAGGCTTTATCTTGGCCAATTTCCAAAAGTCAGGGATTGCGGGCCTGTTAGATGATCACGGAATATACGGGCTGGTGGAACCGAACGGAAAATGACACCGATTTTGAGTGCATCGGGAGATAGCTCCTCTGGATCATGAGCTATATTTATCTTCCCTTTTCACTTTGCTGTTACAATAGCAAAACGGGTTCGATATTGATGTCTGAGATGAGCTGTTGATTTCTGGCATGGATAAACGTTGCAAAACGGAGTTGAGATCTGAAATTAGTTGTTGAGCATCAGTGTGCTCCATTTTTTACCAGCTACTGCCGTGTTTGTCGGTAGTGATTTCCAGAATGCTACGACAGCCGACTTTTCTCAATGTGGTATCTGTGTACAACTTATTCAGGTGTTCAGCTTCAAATTTCTCAGGTTGATATTTTTTACTTGCTCAATCTATCCATGGTTGCGAGGTACTCTTTTTCTCTTCACAGCTCTGATGAATATCAATCAATTTGGAAGTAGTAAATATCAAATGGGCAACAGTGATTAGAGCCAAAATCAAGAAAGCCTGTGACCTATACAGAATATAGAATGGTTGGAGTTTGGAAACACGAAAATTTGGTCGAGATAATTAATGCCCTTAACTTGGTCAGGTTGTCGGGTGAGGATGTTCTCGGACTCATTGTTCGGGAATGAACTTCTTACTATACACTGGCTTACATACTTTCAAAATACAATGATCAGAACTGCTCCGGGGCTGCCTGTGTTTGGAGCACTGAACAAATGTGGTCTATTTGTAAAATTGAAGTCTACTTGGGTGTCAAGTCTGGTGGGAAAAAGCTCCAAATTTTTAAGGCATGCGAGTTGAGAAAAGTAACGTCATATTTTTAAAGTCACTGACAAACACGCTATCATTCTTTCGCGCAACGACTTAGACGCAAGGGTTTGGTAATAGTTCATCTGTCTGAACGTCTCCCATCTCCGGCACGGGTTTCCACTTCATCTTCCGTTTGCGTCCCTTTCTCGCTTACAGTGTACAGTGTTTTTTAGAACAATTGCTACTGGTTCTCTCCCAGTCATATTTATTCCATTTGTTTTCTCATATCCAGTCACAAAATTTACCAATAATATACCACCAGGATTGTAACAATAGGGAATGAGTTTTGTAAACAACTAAAGCACATTTCACATCTAACCTACTGGATGGCTACGTAAATAAACTCTGTTCTATCAGACCACCATCCTTCGTCCACGTGGAGCCGGGCATATGGTGAAAACTGAGTGCTGGTCAAGCTGCTCTGAGGAAATCATCAAATACACAACAACTATGTTTGTTTTTAAAAGTACGTGTCAAAAAACAAAGCTGTGTTTTTTTCCCATGGAATAAATGCATTGCTATAGCTACCAGACGATGGTCTTCCCTAAAACAGAGAGGCTGAACGCACATAGGATTCCTGTAATGTTTTTGCAATTTGTTCACACTTTGAAAACTGATCAACAAAATCCTCCAGTCAAACTGGGAAAAGAAACACCGACAATAAGATAAATCAATATTGTTTGAATTTCGCTCGGAAATATTTTCCCAAAGTGCTGTTTTGTCCCAGTTTGGTCTGAATTGACTCGTTTATCTCTACTTTGTCCAACCTTCATTCGTCCACTTTGTGTGGGACTTTTATCCGTAGCGTTCGTGTATTATGGTCTACCTAAATTTCACATCTTTTGATCACCAGGTGTCCGTTGGGGTAGATAGTTTTTAGACCATAATGTACCTAACCGTAAATCCATCAAGATACTGGATTTTCAGCAACACTCTTCCTCACTCTTAATTCAAGCTAAGTTAAAACAATGCAAGAACCGCGAGTATTTCAAATATGCTCCTTTTTCATCAGGTAGGCGTAGAGGCTCCTTGTCATGGAAAATATACTCTTTTATTATAGTTTATGAATTATTAGTTTGAAAAGGTAAACAGGAGATGAATTAGCGAATTATACTTCCACAGAGACCTCTGTTTATTCGAGAAATACTGATAGGGATATGTCGATTTGGCTTCAAGCTTTGGAAGCCTCTCCTAATTGAGATGCCTGTTTTAAGGCCAGACACACCGTTTGACTAATTAAACAGTGGTATTATCACTATTAACATAGATAGAATTAAGCCCTTTAGTGCGCCGTACTCTGTGCGGTTTGAACACATTATTCACGTTGTTATTGACCTTTTCCACAAGGGTTTCACCTGCTTTCAAGTTCAGAGCCAGTTCACTGTCCGGAATAATGCCTTCATTCAACAACAAAACCGTCGGTGCCGGGATCATTTCAGCGTGCTGCAAATCGATAAAATTGGTGCCTAAACACGATTTCCAACGTTTTAGTTCTATCATCATCATCAGCTTCGTCATCATCATTATCATCATCATCATCATCATCCGAATCACCATCCGAATCATCATCATCATCATCATCATCATCATCATCATCATCATCATCATCATCATCATCATCATCATCATCATCATCATCATCATCATCATCTCATCTTGTGCGCTGAAGCTGATCGAGCGCGTTCGCTTGACCCGACACAGTGACAAGCTTCATCGAATTAGCTACACAAAGCTGAAAGTCTTTTGTCCCAAGTATGACGCTCATCACTTATGAACTTTGTTGCGGTTAGCCAGGTCTATGTTCTCCTCCTCGAACATGAGTCCTTCGAAAACCTAGGTTTGGTGTCTTTCAGCTACGGTTCACTTGTTTGCCATACACCAGTTGATATCGAATATTACGTCAAAACGTTTGCCCCTATTATCGATGAGGAATTGGGAAAGCTTCTGGAGTGGCGGCAGTAAACTCATATGAATCTGCAGAAACATTGGCGCTACCAACGAGGCGTGTTCCATATGCAACTGGGGAATGAATAAGGCGCGAGCTGGATATTCTTATATCGAGAGACTGCTTGGTTAAAGATAATGGACCGAAAGATTAAGCGAACCAAGTCGTGATGGTGACGGGGAAGTTTGCTTTTGCGTTGATCACAAACCACTAGACAAAACACTCGGGTGACAGCACTTTTCGTGGTCCGCTTTTGATAGTATTCTTCCTAAGTTATCAAAAGCACTTCTGACTTCGGAGTTTTGAAATTGGGAGATGGGTGAAGCCTTGAGTCATTTGACTGCATTTGGAGCACCTTACGGCCGGTACCATTGGAACAGATTACCTTTAGAATAGAAGCTATCGAGTGAAATATTCCAGAAAAGGATTCTCCGAGCAGTGCACGACTTACCTGGAGTACTCTGTGTAGCAAACAATATTAGAGCTTTCGGCAAAACCATTAAGGAACACACCGGAAGATCCGACTTTTTCTGAAGCTATGTATCCGCGCTGGAAACAAACCAAAATGCCACCAGTTTACACCCTGTCAAACAGCTGTCGAGTTCGGCGGTCACATTGTAACAAAGATAGGGATTACACTGGATCCGGAAAAAAGTGAGCGAGGGTGTAAACTTGTCTGGGCCAACCGATAGGAGAGGCGGCCACTATTTAGCGGGCTGATCAAACACCTGAGAAAATTCTTACCAGGGTTAACGAATTCGCTGAGACCTATCCGCGGAGTGACACATAAGGGGGAAACGTGGATGTAGGCAGATGAACAGCAACTGGCTTTTGACTGCATCAAGCAGCTTATCGTGAGGGCCTCAGTCTTAGCTTGTTATGATCACATCTTATCTCTATGCATACTATGTGATAGAAATCAATACGGTGTGCGGATAGTTCTGTTCCAAAGTGGGCGCGCGCTTCAGTATCTTGATAGGACTTTAACGATTAGTGAATAAAATATGAGCAAGACGAAAACGCACTCCCGGAAATCATGCGCATATACTTAGATCATAAGTCATTGATCACAGTCGTAGATAAGCCGCTACGTAGAGCGCCAAGAAGACCTCAGTCGATGTCATAACACCCCCCCCCCTAAAACTTTGTAACTACAAAATACATTATCAGCAAAGAAAACAAATGTTTATGGCTGGCACACTCTCAAGAGTCACAAAACCGAATAAGGAAGACGAAGGTAGGTATGCAATGGTGAACATTTCATTTTCGGCTATAAAATCTGGATTATCCCAAATCCAGAACACCATGATGAAAGACCCTAGAGAACAATTTCTGAAGGAAGTTATCGCTCAGGGTTGACCGGAAGATAATAGAATTCCGTTCGTAGATGTGTGACCTTATTCCGTAAGTCGTATTGACCTAACAACGGGGGATGGGCTGATTTTCTAGGTGACCGTTTGTTGGTACCGGAAGTTTTTCGAAAAGACTGCGTCAGTTGCACTGCACACAAGCAGATATCAATGGATGCATCGCTCGAGCCAGAGGATTAAACTACTGGCCAGGTATGGCAGAAAAATATCAAAGAAGCAGTATCAAATTGCCAACCATGCACATAGTTTGATCAGTGACTTAGGATAGAACCGACAGAGATGCGTCCAATGCCTGACCGGCCTTGGCAGATTGTGGCCTTGAATAACTTTCACCATGAGAAGGATATTCAACTAATGACCGTTAACCACCACGGTAATTTTCTCGAAGTTGGCCTACTGAGAACGGAAACAGCCGCAAAAATTATCAAAAAACTGGGGGCCAAATTTGCGCGACGTGGAATCCCGATTCCAGTTATATTTGATGGTGGTTCCCAGTTTGACAGCACGGAATTTCAGCATTTTTCGGAGATGTGGCATTTCAGCCATCACATCACCAGTCCTCATCACAGTCTTTCTAACGGTAAGGCAGAGAGCGATGTCAAACAGGCAAAAAAGCTACTGAATGGGTCCAAGTCCCAGGGTAGGGAGGTTTATCGCCCTGCTTGATCCTCGGAGTACGCCTTCGGCGACGGTGGGGAAAGCCTAACGAAAACCTGTTGGGAGCTTGGAAGCACTCGATGTTAATCGTTTGTGCCGGTTCACTGGACCCAGGTGTCTTAGATCCTTCAGTAATCAAACTGAAATTGGAAAAGCGAAGGGCAGTTCAAGGAAGACGAATCCCGGAAGAAATAAGAGGTACTGATGTGCGCCACAGAGAAATCATACCCTATACTCTGTGGAGGTTGTCGGGTAGGAAGGGATAGGGTTAGTCTGAGAAAATTCGGAGAAGCTGATGATAAGAAAGAGGATATCAATGCAGGCAATATCGGAGGAGAGGACGAGGCGATCAAAAATGATGATTAGAAGGCCGAGTCAGTTAACACCGTACATTCCCCCTTCGGACAGAAGCATTCACCGTCTAGAACCCAGAGTAGGCGAAGTTGCCAGCCGGTAAGCA
Organism: Fasciola hepatica; assembly: GCA_948099385.1. Lineage (NCBI taxonomy): Eukaryota > Metazoa > Platyhelminthes > Trematoda > Plagiorchiida > Fasciolidae > Fasciola > Fasciola hepatica. The sequence continues at coordinate 5,743,232 of CANUEZ040000105.1, forward strand.
AGTGGGAGCTTTTGACAAGCAAAGTGATGTGCCGATTGTACTTTTGTTTCACCACGTCAGTGGCTTTTCCGAACTGGCCACAAAATGGCTTTTGTTTAGCATATTGTAAATCGAGCAATCTTATTGGTGCAAGTGGCCTTGTAAACCACGGGAAAGTTAACTCCAATCGAGATTTACTTGTGTCACTCTGTAGCGATATACTGCTTGCTGTTCCTTAAGAAGTGACTTATGACAACCTCTACCTCACCTGGGTTAGCTGCATTCACGTCCGACAAAGCCACCTTACTCCGTGCCGCTTCCAACCTCGGACGTCGTCTCGAAACACACAATACCTACCACTATCGAGGTTGCCACTTGACAAACCCAAAAGAACCCAAACCACGGAAATAGCTGGGGCCCGTCTCTCATGTCCCCCTTATGCCTACAAACCCAATCATCTAGCTTCCACCAGTAGTCTCCCGACCAGTCTAACCGTTCCTTCCATTTTCATTAATCCAACTTTATTACATGTTTGCACAGCCAGGCATCACGGGCCCCTAGAGCCCTTCTAATCCTAGACTTAGGAGCTTTTGGGCCCATATTGGTCATACTGTCTGCGAAACTATGACCTTGTTTAATTTGCACCCACTATGTTACACTGAAAACCTCGCTAGGACTGATATCCTAAATCCTTTACGTTGCCATATAGTGCCCTCTCCTTTACTACTTGATTCACACACTTACCTCCCCCACTCGACCAGTGACATCTTCCTTGTTCACTTTATTAGCTACTCAATAACCAAAAAAGTTCCCACCTGAGGGCGTTACAGTTATCTACCAACCCAGACATAACCTTAGTTACAGAGGCTTGGTTATCCTAGCAGTCCCACTTATATCAAATAAGCATTGCTGGGTCTCACAGATTCTCCAGCCCTCTTCAATCCAGATAAGATGGTGGATGCCTACCTTATGTTTGCCATACTATCTCAGCTACTGGTCCACAGCACCCCGCTTTCGTCACCAATTATTACCAGCAACCACGAAATCCAATAAGTTGTGTTTACCATCCTCCTAGAACATCAACAACTAAAACAAACACCATCGTTCAAGCATTTATTTTAGCCTCGGACCACCTTGTGAGTGCCAAACTCGCCGCGGGTGACTTAGACTAACCTCAGATCAACTAGTTTTCCAACACAAGCTCGCCTTCATTGACTGATTTTCTTTCATGTATTCCTAACTGAAGCTGATTGAACAAGCAAACACGTCCACTAGTAGGCGGAATATCTCTGATATAGTCTTCATGCACAATCTACGTGGCGTTAAAAAGCATGTCACTCGTCTTTTCCTCGATACTGATCCCAGGACAGTCACGTTTACCTCCAAATGTCCCTCCAATGGCCTCCCTTCTTGTAACACCATCGGTCCTTATAGCAACGGTAGCTGGGATCTACTGCCAAATATGAGTCGTCCTGGAGCCTAAGGTGTATTCTCTCTGGCTTCCGACGCTAGATTACAGCTGGCTCATTTTATGCCAGCATAAACAGCCATTTAAATAGCAACAGTTTGATCTCCACCCGATTCACTCAAAGCCGGATCTTGGGAAAGTCGTGACCGGAGCTCCAGCTTTTAAGCTTGAAGGGCAAATATATTCAAACAAAATGTTTCGCCATTCTGTTTCGCAGCAATGGGACTTAACTGGAGCTCATTAGTTCACCTGAAATGCAAATCTGTAATCAAGGAGCTTTTTCTCTAGTGTACCATAACAAAATGAGGCTTTTGTCCAATAAGCTCAGTATGAGATCTCAACTCTCCAACAAGAACTTCCCAAGCTTTCTAGTATGTGGGTCTTTCACTATCCACTCACATGTGCTAATCTCGGGAGCGTTAAATGACCACTCCTCTTCGCTCTATTGGTAACGAAGTCTACAGGCCGAGGGGCACTTTTATTTGTACGGCCAAACAAGTGAAGCTCATGAAACAGGTATAATCTTTTAAATAGCCCTTTTCCCAGACGAAGCTGCACCAACAGTATATATATATATATATATATATATATATATATATATATATATATATATATATATATATATATATATTATAGAGAAGTCAAGGCGTACGCTGAGTTGTAAAACGTTTATTGTGACGTTTCGATCCAAACTAGGACTCGTTGCCAAACGTGAGTGAATGGGACGGCTGGTTCCGCACGTTTTTGATGTGCTGCTCGTCTGTTCGTTTCTCGGTTTTTCGCCATTGGTTTTGCCAGGGTGACGCAATGCTTATCAACCTCGAAGTGTCGGTTGAACGAGTTGATCGAATGGAGGGATTCGAGGACCAGGCGCTCCCCCTTCTTCTTTGCTCGGGCGACTACCCTTGCGCTATCGATTTTGACCTCGTGACCTGTCTCTGCGCAGTGGTTAAAAATCTGTGAGTGTGGATCGGCGCGTCGCAATGCTAGTTTGTGTTCGTATAGGCAAGTACCTTGTTGTTTACCTGTTGCGCCTATATATTCCTTATCACATCCTAGGCATGGGATAGCGTAGACCACTCCTGATTAATCTTGCTGGTCCACACGGTCTTTTCCGTTGAATAGGGCGGTCCGCAGGGTGCTGACGGGTTTGTGGGCAACTATGATGCTCAACGATTTTAGCATACGATCTACTGCCTCTGATGCTCCTCGTATGTATGGCAGCACGACCATGCTTTCTAGGCTACTTTTCTTTTGCCTTTTTTTGTTATTTCGGATGCAAGAGTTTACGAAGCATTTTGGGTAACCGTTTGCCATGAACAACTTGAAAAGCCTGATCAATTCCTTTTTTCGGAGTTCGGGTGTGCTGCAGTGTGTGTCGGCCCGGAGGAATAGGTTGCGCACACAGCTCTTCAAGTGACATGTTGGGTGGTTGCTTTGGAAGTTCAGTATGTGGTCGGTTGTCGTTGGTTTCCGATAGACCATTGTTTCTAGATTTCCGTTTCTTTGCCTCATGATCAGAATGTTTAGAAACGGCAGTTTTGCGTCGCATTCTTCTTCCTTTGTGAATTTTATTCCATGTACGACCGTGTTTAGATGTTGATGAAATCGATCTAGTTCAGACGTTTTTAGTATCACAAATGTGTCGTCAACGTATCTGATCCACAAACGAGGCCTGATTGTTTCGAATGCTTTGGCTTCGAATTGCTTCATGACTGCATCAGCTAGCAGGCCTGAAAGCGGCGACCCCATCGGTGTGCCTCGTATTTGTTTGTATATTTTTTTATTGAATTGTAAATAGGTTTCCAGGCAGAGATCCACCAGACCCATTAGGTCCCTTGTTGACAACATCGTTCTCTCTTGTAGACTAGAGTCGTTTTCCATCAGGCTTCGGATTCCGTCTAAGGCCATCTGCCTTGGGATGTTCGTGAATAGTGATGTCACATCAAACGAAACCATTATTTCATCTGTTGTCATTCTGAAGTTTCTTATTTGTTTCAAAAAGCAATGGAGCATTTTGTGTCGTAGTTGTCCTCTGGAAGATTCGGGCGCAGAAGGCTGAAAAGATATTTGGCTAGTTGATAGTTCGGGGCCGTAGTGGACGCAACGATTGGTCGTAGTGGCACCTGCGGTTTGTGAACCTTAGGAAGTCCGTAGAGTCGTGGAGTTGGACCTTCCATGGGTTTTATACGTTTGTATAAATTGTCTGTGATCTTCTTGCTTTATTTGGTGTAGTAAGTGCAGTAGAAATTTTGCTTGTTAGTTTTTTGATCGGATTTCCTGTGACTGGTTGATAGGTTTCCTCATCACAGAGTAGCGTTTCTACCTTTTTCTTATAATCCGAGTTGTCGAGTATAGCGATTGCATTGCCTTTGTCTGCGGGGAGAATGACTATTTCTCGATCTTTTTGTAATGTCTTTATAGCTCTCATTTCATGGTTAGGAAGGTTGTATACTGGTCTAGGTTGCGCGAGTTGTCGGCAGATCTTAGATCGTATCTGTTGACGTACTTCTTGTCACTGGGCATCTTCTTATTCCGGCTTCGGCTGAGGCAACAAAATTGGCTGGCCTGGCATTGGCATAGTTGAATGTTAATCCTTTCAACAAAACAGACGTTTCGGTTGGGAGCAGTTGGTGCTTTGAAACGTTGTGGATTGGTTTGGCGTATTCAGATTCTGCTGGTTTGAGTGCGCTGATTTTCCTTGTTAGTCTTTCTCTGATCTTAGACCGATTTAAGTTCGATGTCAATTCGATGATATTCTTGATTCTTATCATTCAGTTGTCATCAAGTAATTTGGTAGCTTCCCTTACCGACCGGTTTTGCTGGGTTTCGTAGGTGCATTTTCTTCGGTGAACATCATTGATTAGCTCGCGGTGCATCTGCTTGCAATATGAATTGGTTATCTTTCTCGCACGTTCTGAACATACAGGCGGATTTCACTGAATGTTTTTAGGAAGTATTCCGTTTCGTAAGCATATATATATGCGACCAACAAATGCGAAGGAGTCATGGATCTCTGCAGGACCAGGGTAACGCAATGGGAGAGAGCCACTGAAGTGAACGATTGGACTGATAGAGAGAACAGATAATCACTAATCGCCCTGACCACTCTTGGGGGAATACGGAATATATTTCAACGAAGGAAATTATTTGGCGATTGTAGCGAGGAAATGAAAGGCGACAATGGATTTGCCGGTGAATGAAGGACAGCAGCGACACGGGTAATGATCAACTTCACGGAAAGGATGGGAGAATAATAAGACGTGAAACGCGGGGATCGTAGGCAACAGGTGCTTGCTTAAATCGGTGAGTAGTTATAAAAGCAAATATAGTCCTCTAAGGAAAATAGGAGTTGATGGGTAGGAATGAAGGCTTCACGTTATTTATTACATGAATGGAGTTAAAAATTTGGCCAGGCATTAAAAAGCCGATTACAGTTTCAACATGGAGATCAAGCTCGAGGGTAAAAACAGCGGTAATGTTCAAATAATGCCAATGGGTGGGACTGGCAGTGCTCTGGACACCAATCTGAGAATCAGTGGACCTGACCTCGTCCTGCACCTTTGGGATTGGGGTGAGTTGTACGAGTGCGTTGAACTAAGGTAGTCAATGATCTGGTTGCCGGGTTGAGGGAATTCCAGAGGGCAAGGGTATTGGGACAGCAGTCGAGTGAGGTGCGAAGATCGAAACGCATCAAAGGTGCAGTTCTTTCTAGCAAGAGAAAAGCTCCGAGATTTAGCTCATGGAAGAGCATAGACGAAAATGATCCTTCGTAGTAAGTTCTGAAATAAGAGTGGAAAAGTTGTTTTTGTCCGACATTTGTGCCAGTCGTGGGTTTGGGGAGAGACAGAACAGAAACTTCATGCAACATTCTAGGTGGACGATGGAATTAGCAGAGAGGGGACTGAAACTTTGCAACATTAAGAGCCAGATGTTGGGACTGAGCCAAAAACTTAAAAGAAAACTGAATGACTCTAGGGTCAGACTGCCCGGAGTCTCAGTCTGAATTAGCAATGAGACGAAAACCAGGAGGGAGCAAACCTAAGTGAAAATGGTTATTTGCAAACTGATTAGGGATGGCATGAAGAAGATTGCAGGAAAGAAGGACTGTTATGATCCAAGCGGTAGGGACAGTGATTACGGAAACGGAGAACGACTGGTAGCAGCCGACAGGTTTATTGCGAGAACTTGACTTAGGAGGGAGTTGTGACCATCAAGACATGCCGGAGTGTGAAGAGTTTCCCGAAAACGAAAGGCATATGGGATGAGGCTTCGAAAAGACTACATGAAAGTCCAGTCTTAATTCAAAATTAGTTGCAGTTATTATCGAGGCTAGATAATGTGCTACTGGTGTTTCGAACTGGATGGGGAAGACAGATCGAAGAATTTCAATGGGAAATTTATTCAAAAATCTGGGAAATTCCGGCAGAAAGATATTACAGTGAGCCTAGCATATGGAATAACGAGATGCAAATTTCTGTGAGAGGGGAGTAGGGGGTGGTCTGTTTGGCGCATGGTGTATCAGTAGAAAAACATGTTGGGTGATGAATAGGCCTATAGAGAAGATGAAGGACAAGTCTCCTACGGCGTAGCCGTAGAGGTTCAACGTGGAGGACACCGCGGTGCTGTTTATGGATAAGTGTGGCGGAATAACCAAGCAGCTGTTTCGTTGGAGTTGTACATTCCTCAAAGTCGCTCTGTCAGTTTGACGAGTATTTGTGATAAAGATAGGGCAGTGCTCTAGGCAGGATCTGACATAGAACAGATAGGATAGGAGTTTTGTGTCATGCAGGATAAATGATCTGCATGGGAATTCTATGGACTTATTTGCCCTGGCAGCCTGAAAAGATGTGTTCACAGAAGTTCAGGCTGCGCCAGTAGTGCAATCCAAGATCTCGTACTCCTGGGCTGTGGTTTATGGAGGGTTGTGTTTGAGAAAGGGATTCGGAGGGACGTGACAGTGTACAGTCATGAAGGTGCATTTCTCAGCAGAGAACCACACTTTCCAGGGGTGACACTATCGTTCACGGAATTCTAAACCGTACTGTTTGTTGGGGTTGCCTCGTTAGGATCCTAAGGGGAGAATTCATACACAATTTTCACGTCATCGGCAAATGGAAACGGGATGCTGTGGGGTATTTTAGGGAAGATATCAAGAACAAAATTGGTCCCAGAAAGCTTCCTTGAATGTCGCTACTGGTTGCAGAGGAGGGTTGTGACAGATGACTATCGACTGATACAACTTGACTGCAGTGGGAATGTTAGGAAGAGAACCAGTTAGGAATAGGGAACTGGAGTCCAAAAGCTTCAAGTTTGTTCAGCAGCCGCTAGTGTGAGACACGATCAAACGCCTCAGTCAAGTCCCGGAACATGACTATTAGACACTCCTTACTATCTATGGCTTCAGTGACCATGTTGGAAAGGTCATCTTGACAGGTGTTACAAGACTGAGCTTGAAGAAAGCCATATTGGCCTTTATGTATTAGCTTACTGGGAAACAAATGCAGGGGAGAAGAGCTTCTTTCTAAACGCTCAAGTAGTCTAGAGGCTACGGATGCGTGGTTTATTGGTCAATAATTTAAGGGATAATAGAAAGGGCCTTTCCTGTGATAAGGGATAATGGTGGATGCTTTCTGCTGAGACGGGAAAATTCCAAGTTTCAGAGATAAGTTGAAGGTATTCAAAGATAAAATTGTACCATCAGGCCCGCCAAATCAAAACCCTTCTTGCGGGGTTTCTCATATCTGAAGCTAGATGAGAGCCTCAAGTCAGTGAACGTGTCGGAGGCTTCATTTAGCATAATTTCCATGTCGGATCAGGTGGATCCAATAAAGGGAGCTGGTGGGGAGTAAGCAGTTTCAAAGTCGACTGTCATGAAAGAGGAAACTGAGCAAAAAGGCTTGGAGATCTCAACTGGATTATAAGCATGTGTGCCATTTCGTAACTTCAAGTTAGGAATATTACGGCAGGAGAGGGCATTTTTGCTATTTATTTTTCGGAAAATCCGGTGTGACTTGTACGGTCGAGTGGAGGCAGGAGCTTCCTGTTTTCATTGCAGTTTCCCTGGGGTAATGCGTACATTTTTTGAGAGCCTGTGAAAAAAACAGAAAAAGAGAAACTATGAGAATCCACGGTAAGTCATGCTGGACTTCGAAAGCGTACCTGAGGTTGTCCATCTGCCGACGGATGTCAAAGCACCGGATATTTCCACAAGCTCTTACGGGTAGTCCTAATTAAGATTATTGTTCAAGTAAGAGAGTTCCGCTGAGCTACACCGGCAGGTCCTCAGAAGTGATAACTGGCGTTATACTTACCGTGGTTGTATCAATCTGGGGCTCAAAATTTATCCATAATGCCTCCAAAGAAGGTCAAGAAAGTTGCATGTATGCCTAGATTGTTTGGAAGTTTTCGCCCCCACGACAGATCGCTTCAGTATGATGGGTGTGACGGTTGGATCCACCTTGAATGCTCTGAAATGAACAACGATCTTTACGAGGCCCTCGACAAACGCCGTGTGAAAAAGCTCAAAGTACGGTGCATCAAACGCGGTGATCTATCAACCTGTGTGTGGTAGGTAAGGCAGTCAGTGAGGACGGCGCTTTTAATCACAGAGAAAACAGTATTACCACCAACATCGGCTCCGCCAAAGTCATCATTATCGCCAGTGGGGAAGATGTTTGCTCAGAGTTATGTAGGTGCCTTTCTCGTGGATCTTTGACGTGCTACGAGCTCGGACAAAATGTGCTGTCCTGAGATTCTTCACCGCACAGCGAGGCTTCTTTGGCCTCAGACCAGATTGCCCCGTGCGCCAAGACATTCACTGAGGCTGCTCTACCCCGTAGGCGACTGAAAATCAGAACTGTGAGATAGATGCCGCGGAGCTTTTGGTATCCGACTCAATTGTTTCGTTTCGTGCGGATATTGCATGGAAGTCCTTTACTAAGCCCACCGCACCAAGGCGCCGCCCAAGCAATAAAAGTCCCTAAGCCGTCGCTCCGCGGGCAGAACCTACGGGTAACCAGTCAGAATAGAATTATTCAAGGAATAAAGCAAAAGCTCCTATGTAGCTTCCATCTCCGTGATCAAACAGCTTTTTGGTTGCCAGTCTCCCAGAAGCGACAATAGCAGTCTCTCAAGAAGGCCTCAAACATGGACGTTTGCAACAGTGGACCATCCCCGGGAAATTTTTCGCGGAGGGTAAAGGTCGCGGGGCTGAGTCAGCTTGTGTTGAGGCAGCTTTCCGCTTGATGGACCTATGAGAAGACCAAAAGCCTCGAACGCTTAAGTCTGTTCTCCCCACCCCGGAGCAAGCTCAATCAGTGATGCCAGTTTCTTGGTGTCTCAAGAGCAAAAAAGCACCATTACTTGGGGAGGTTGATCCGTAGGACTGTCAGAAACACAACCAAGCCGTCACGGAAATGTGAGAGCTCTGTGCAAAGGGTGAGGTTGACTCTATATTCAGGATTTTTGCATGTTGAACAGGAGACTGCCGGAAAAGCAGCCTTCTCTAACACGAACTCGATCGATGGCCTCTGTCCGCGGAAGTCCAATGATGAACACCGCGAACACACTTACAACCGTTCAGGTGGCAGCAGTAGTGTGGTTGTTCAGCAGTAGTCACACGTGATACGTCAAGGTACAGCTTCGTAACCACGTACACGGATGAGCCTCAATCAATTATGATCGCCACGGACAAGTTCGACGAAAGCTCCCTCTGACTGGTCATCTTCAAGTCTACCAATTACAGTCTCTTATTTACCATATTCATACAAACCCGCTCTGTAATACAACTAACGTGCTATTTCGCGACCTCAGTCTTTTTGCTACTTTCGTTAGCGTAGTTCTGGCTGGGGGCCATTTCGAGACTCACTGTCAAATCAGTTAATTGTGACTATAACAAGTAGTTCTTATGAACGTTGGCGGGCTACTAAACAAACGCGACGAACTGGAATTATTAGCGGCAGCCAGAGGACCTGTAATCATGGCTCTCACCGAAACCTGGATGAACGAGGGGCAGAGGATGCGGAAGTATCTCTCCCAGGCTAACGTCACATCTGTCCCCACAAAACTAGGTCCAGAGGTAGAGATGACGCACTTATTTCCCTGAGAGTTGTGGTCTTGACACATTGTTGACCTATTTGAGGACCCCAAAGAATTTGTTGAAGCGCTATAGTGTAAGATAAACTGACCAGATGTGGATACGTGGTGCTAGGTCTGTTCTATAGAAGACCGACTACTGAAAGGCTAATTATATATTTTCTATTACACTTAAGGTGACTTATATTACAAGGGTAAACCCCATAATCAGGTGACTTAATGAGAAGGTGGGTCATAGGAGAACATCCATGGTAGAACCAGTTTGTTAATCTTGATTTTGAAGCGAGGGTGGTCGGAAGTGGGTGGGAATACGGAACGACCGAAAGTGTTCCATAATTTACCGGTCCGGGGAAAGAAAAGGATTGAAAGAGAGAACCACGACATCCAGTGAGATAATCTTGATAAGAATGACTAGATGCCTGCGTACGAGATATTCAGGAAAATATTTTGGGGAAAGAAGCTCCCTAAGCAAGCTCAGAAGAATAAAATCCGAAAGAATGTCGGTAAAAGAGGGATAACGAGGCGAAATCCCGGCTATGGGCTAGTGGCTGCAGACTCGCGGTTGATAAGGGGTCGTCAATCAACCGGATGGCCTTAAGTATAACCCAGTGAAGAAGAGAAAGAGGAATAAACGAAGCTCCACTCCAAACGTGACTGTAGTTGTCAAGTATGAAGCGGTTTTGAGCTTTATGTGGCAGAAAATTAGCTGATATGAAGAAGTGCCTGGCTCGAAACAGAAAACCAACTTTGCGAGTAGCACAAGAGGCAAGGTGAGATATCAGAGCGGACCAACACATAAGAGAAGATATAGATAAGCTAAGAAGAGAAATAGAATCTTTGGAAGGCAACGCAAAAGAATGAAAGGATAAATGAGGGAAGATGGAATGATGTTTCAAAGAAATTAAGAAAAAAGAAGTTTTGAGAACAATAAATGCAACATGATTTTTGAATACCCTGGAGATAATCTGTTCGAGGTGAGACTCTAAAGATCCACTGATTGCACTGCTGTCACGATCGATGTTGGTGTTGGCATGGAGAGAAGTGTGGTAAAAAAAAGGGGAAAAGGAGGTATGACATCATCGGCTAGTGAATGCATTGGGTTGGAAGTAGGGGACAGACCATCATCAGGAAATAAGAGCGGTAGGGTGAGCGCAACTACTGAAAATTGGGGAGCACCAGCACTCACAAGAAATGGGCTGGAGGGAACTTGCTGTCTACGATACGAGAGTGGAGGAGAACCCGAAAGTGGGCAGTGTTGCCAGGAGACCTTCGTGTCAAACACGGTCAAAAACGTTAGAGGCGTCGAGCGAAACCATGTGTGTGTTCTCTTAGGTTGTTGAGGGCAGCCGACCAGGAGTGCTCAAAGAGACCCAGGATATTACCAGTGGAACGGATTTGTCGGAATCCGTAGAGGCGATTACTGAGTAGCCATTTGCTTTCGAGAAACACACGGAGCGGTTGGAGCTGACAAGTTCAAACACTTTCGAAAAAATGGGTGTGAGGGAAATAGAAAAATATGTATTAGGGTCTAGAAGATCACCACGTTTATGAATGATAAAATCACGCCATATTTCCATGGAATCGGAAAAGCAGGAAAGTGAAGAAACTGGCATAAAATCGGACGAAAGAGAGGTGCAAATTGAACGGCACACATTTTAAGGGGGATAGATGGTGTGCTGTTCGGATCCAGTGGTTTGCATAAGTACAGAGAACTCAGCATTTGGCTGATTCCCTAATGCTTATGAGGTTAAATATGGAGACAAACGAAAGCGGGAGATCTAGAAGAGTAGGATGATTGGGTAAGACGGAGCTAAAGAAAAATTGTAAAGCAAAAACCTCGGCTTTCTTGTGTGGTTCACAAATTAGGTCACCATCGATTTTTAAGAATGTTGAGCTTCGCGTGGACACTGTTTCCGGAGTGCTCGTGAGAAAGTGGATAGCACCCAGAAGAAGTTCCATCCTGACTGCTATCCTTTTCCTTCTTTCTTTATTAAAACTATTATCTTGCTGCCCTCTTCGACTGTGATCCGATAATTATCACGTGGCTTGAATTTCCATCCACGGGCGAACAAGAAATGATTCCAAGAAACCGAAGCCTGGTGAGACGTGGGAGCTCATAGGTGAAAGAAACTGGACTATCATTGGCATCGGTTGCCAGTCCTCTGCTCCTATTTGATTTGATTTAATATGCCTTACCAAACAAAGGTCTAATAATACCTTGCCGCGAACACAAGGTTTTTATCCCATCGTGCACAGTTGGCTCTTGCCCCTAGTAACTTTCTGAGATTGATCATTCCTTTTACACTTTCAAACGTCTGCCGACACTGAATTTGTCAAGGAGAATAAGGTGGCCCTTGTAAACTACCTGTGGATGGCTGGCGATCAGCACGCTCTCTGACCTTCACTGGGTGCTTCTTGAGCTGAAATTGCAAAGGTTACTGGAAGACTTGGTTGAGTTGCCGTCACTGGACGCCAGTTTACCAATGGAACGCTTTAAGAGGCGTCTATTGTACCTTACATTTAAACTAATTAAAAGGTTTGCAGTAAGGCGGTTTATATTTCTTCATTAGACGGCAAAGACACCACGCCTGCCATACCCCCTAGATGTACTTCATGGGCTTCTGAGGCAACACCTATGCAGGAACTCCACATTCGTCTTCCACGTTCGCCTCTGAAGACGATGAGTAATTTACCAATTAGTTCAAATTTCTTGGATTAAATCTTTTAACTTCTGTCTCATTTGACAAAATGCATTGATGCACCTCCAAAGTTAGACCCAGAGATTCCGGACCAACAGTTAGTCCAGTCACAGAAGTGCATCAGTAGGATCGTCAACCTTGTAGATCTCCGACTGCAGCCGAAAAAGTGCCATCCACCAGTGCAGTCTACTCCAAATCATCCAAGATTGGAGATGCCGGTAGACTTTTCAGTTAATACTTAGATTATTTAAACGTCCGCTACGCCTTCCAGCTCATACGGATGCATTGCACATAGAGATTTTGGAGATGAAATAAAAGTTAGCCACTTCACGAGAGCAGTTTATACACCCAGCTCCAGGTACGTCTTCCCGCTGGGGCATGACAAAAAGCGCCGTCCTCACTGACTGCCTTACCTACCACACACAGGTTGATAGATCACCGCGTTTGATGCACCGTACTTTGAGCTTTTTCACACGGCGTTTGTCGAGGGCCTCGTAAAGATCGTTGTTCATTTCAGAGCATTCAAGGTGGATCCAACCGTCACACCCATCATACTGAAGCGATCTGTCGTGGGGGCGAAAACTTCCAAACAATCTAGGCATACATGCAACTTTCTTGACCTTCTTTGGAGGCATTATGGATAAATTTTGAGCCCCAGATTGATACAACCACAGTAAGTATAACGCCAGTTATCACTTCTGAGGACCTGCCGGTGTAGCTCAGCGGAACCCTCTTACTTGAACAATAATCTTAATTAGGACTACCCGTAAGAGCTTGTGGAAATATCCGGTGCTTTGACATCCGTCGGCAGATGGACAACCTCAGGTACGCTTTCGAAGTCCAGCATGACTTACCGTGGATGATGACGCCTTTTGCAGGTTATCTGATCTCTGCAGCAAATTGATGTTCTCAAAGCTTAAAACGCGCAAAAATGCACAGCATTTACTCAGTTGTCAATATTTGAAGCATTCAATGAATTCAGTTTGGCGTAAGCAGCTCTGACGGATGCTTTTTGAAGTCGCCAAATGTTCGTTCTCGAGTGGCTAGGAGCTGAGGCTTGCTTATGTAGTTGTCATCTCGTTTGATGTGGTTGAAACTGTTAGGTTAATGGTTTGAATTTAGTTGACACATGGAAAAACATTGATGGTATCTTGTGAAAAATTGATATAACTATCTACAGACCATGTGGAAAACTTAGTTCCTTCCAAAAAACACGATATCACTTTTATTGATATCATGATACGTGATAAAAATCTCGAGTAATTCAAAACTTCTTCAATACAAACGTAATAGGCATTATACGGTCCATGCAGTGGACAAAAAACATGTGGCAAATAATTACTAATCGAAATAACCACTTGAACCTGACACGAACTGTCGTCCTTAATCAACATGTACACTGACTACAGGTGCAGTATGCTGGCCTCAATAGTTCACAGAATAAATACGTGGAGGTTCTCACGAATTTTCACGGTGATTCAACGGCTTAGTCTACCGTATTCCAACCCAGCCAGTTCAAAAATTGATTGTTCTGAGGCCCGCTGTAACTGGCCCGAACTTTCGACCTTCTCTTTTGAATAACAATAATCGTAGTAGCACAGAGATCGGTGCAGTCCGTTACGGTATAGATAATCCCTTCTTCAGAAGACAAAAGGAGATGCAACGGACGTATGTTGTGACAGATTGACTACAACAACAAGAGATGTACAAACACCACCGTGTGGTCGAAAAGGATGTCAACAAGAGTCATAACATTATTTCAAACAACGTCCTGTCCTTTTACTCTGGTTTATCTTTCCTCTGTTTCTTTTTATTTGCTTGTCATTCTCACTGCCAGATCATCTGGAGTGGCAAGAAAATGGGACGGACGGTTAGTAGTGTATATCTTGTTCTTTCTGACACATTGTACAAAGTGACATACGGTCGGCTCGTGACCTCAATCAAATCATGTGACCGAATGGAGCACCTGAGTACAACTAACGGGCGATTAATTTTGTACAACGTCGTTTCATTGGGAAGCCCACCCGAGATACAGAGAGAATAAAAAGTGCCAGCTTGTGACGCTGAATTTAGTGCGAGTCCCGCAATAAAACGCACGATAACATCCGGGGAATGATAAAGGCAGAGGAACAATGAAAATGCACGTATCGCTAAGACCATGACGTCTATGGGGATGAATTTTCATAACTGGCCAATACAAGGTTTCTGGCAATCAAACCAGGAAAATGACAAGGGAGCAGTATAACCAGTGAAATAACAAAATCTGTGGTGGAAGATGTAAAATGTCAGCCTTATTGCCTTGAAAAGGTATATTTTACTTGATGGGTACACTTGTGATCTAATGAGATAAGTCTATCAAGATATTCGTAGCACGGGGCTCTTTCTACGTTTGAACCTCATATCATGAGGGTTTGATAAGTTGATAACGATTAGGATACAAGAAGAGCTAAAATGAGCACTTCGGTACACTTGTCTGTATTCAGTGTAATACTGACGGTGCTGGACTATTCCGTCGTTGTACAAACGGACTGTTAAGGTGGATTGATGTTGTCACTGTTCCGGGATTCAGTAAGTATCACAAAGTCATCAAGGTATTTGAAAGCAAATGAATACGAAGAGTGGAAGAGTTTGGACATGTAGCGAGTGAACAAAAATGGTGATAGGATAACACCTTGCTATACCCCAGTGTTATTAGTGACCGCAGATATGCCAATTGGGACCGTCTCGTAAAATAATCTCAATCAATGGGAAGGCATGGTGGGCTCCCCTTGCTGATCCATAGAAGATAGAAAAATTTATCTGCTGAGTGAATTGAAAGCATTTTTGTAGCCCAGAAGAGAGTGAATAAGTTTCCTTTTCTGATCCATCAGTGGGGCAATGGAATAAATACGACAACTGATGGCATCCAAAACAGAACGTCGCTTTTACCGGGTAAACTTGTTCGAAACCTAAATATCACTGTCAGACTGAAGATTGTCAGTTACTATTTGCTGGAAACCCTTGAGCAAGATTAACGTGGATACTATGGGACGAAATTTGCCTTGTTCTTCCATTTTTTATTAGAGTGAAGCGAACTTGACGCCAGGAGTCCGCGAGTTTGTCTTCGGACAGACATCGGTTTAATATGGAGGAGAACACAGGATCCAAATTGGAACACAAGATTTTAGAGTGATAGAACTGATGCCACCTGGTCTGCAGACTTTATTGACATTGATTGATTTACCATTCATTGTGCTTGCGATTAAGTCATCAAATTACTTCTTTGTGATTTGTATTGTGATGACATTTTCGCTTATCCTACTCATGAGTAGTGTGCACATGTATCATGAATCTCGAGTATTTATGACCTAAATCTCCGTTTCTAATGAACTGACACAATTCAGATCTACATTTTTATGATGCATAGTGCATGAACATTCTAAGTTTATATTCCTGACTCCCGTGTTCGTTGATTTTACATTTCAGCTGTAAGAAAAAATTTCTGAGTGTTTCATCCATGCATAAAAGCCACCGAGTTGATGCTCGAACCCTGACAGAATTCCCACTCCCACCATATACATACACAGACCATCCAGTATGCTAGCGCCACAATCAAACCTATCGCCAGGTATATTCGTTCACGTTAATGCACCACTTCTCTCATTTTATAACTGTTGTTATTTGTAATTTGATATTGGTGACTCCCTAGAATATACTAATTTGTATATTCTTACTATGGATTACTTTCTTATTCTGTGACGGAAACTATCATTTCATGTTAGCTAGAATAGTTCTTGATTTACTATCTGCACCGTGACCATACTGCAGCACAGTTTTGCTTGACTCCGTACTAAGTGGACCGTTTATGACTGTACTGTCCCGATTTTCCGGATAACTTTCTGTACTGTTGTCCTTGGTTGCTCACCTGGCTGTGAGTCAATTGTCTTTACATATTTACGTGCATTGCATTATATAGGACCAAAAATTTACGATAAACACGGTTATCCAATTGGAATTTGTTCTGCTGCCCGTAGCCGTGCTCAGTCCATATCGTGAGTAAAGCTAGTGAGACTAAGTTTCTGCTAGATTGACAGTCCAAGTAGTCGGGATAGCTGTTACACAGCTATTTCATTTTTGCCGGATCTCCCATTTGAATCCATCGACTTGTCTTTTCGAATTCTTTCTTCTTGATTTTGGTGTGCTTACATTTCTCAGCCAGTTTTCGTGTATTTTCCACACAGTCATCATGGACCTGCCTAAAACATCTTATGTTTGTCATACATCTGTCTACATTATTACTAAATATCCGACCATGTTATCATTTGTGTAGTTTTACCATGTATCTAGCAGGCTTCGGGCTTCTCAGAAATATGCCGTTATCAATACTATTTTAAACTCTTTGTAAACCTGTTTCGGATGGAGGTGCTGAGGGTTTCTCAGTTCGTACAGGGTTATAGGCGAATCGTGTAATGAATTGATTGAACTAATTAATTTGTACTGTAAAAGTCCTTCCAAGTTTATCGACATCTTGCGTTACGTAATTTGTTTGAGGCTCACGAGCGCAGTATTTCCAGTCCATTCCGTAACTGGTAGGAGTAGTTATTTTTGAGTATGATACTCTCGTGCAGTCCGTCAAGATAGACATTTTCTTCGGTGTACAGGTGTCACCTTTCTACTGCAGACATATAGTATGAACGATAGGCTCTTTCTGACATCCTGTGCAATTTCTCTACCTTTCTGAACCAAAAAGGTCTATACGCATCACAATCCTTGTTGGTATTTTTAACAGAAGTTTGAATGGCTTATAATTTTATTACAGTATATAGGCACGTCATGGTCGTAAAATATACCCGAGTTGAAAGAGGCCACCCAGCGTTCGAGTAAGTGAGTACTGGTCTCACCATGATGACGTAAATGCATCTTCCGGACTGGGTTCTTTATTAGGCTTCGGTGATTGCGTTTGCTAACACTTTTAGGAAGAACTTTGAAAATACAGTGGTCAAAGTTTCTCACGGGAGCACGCCTCATAAAAAGAAAGAATAACGGCTTATTCATGAAGAAGCAGCTCGGACAAACACCATCTCTGGTTGGGAAATTAACGATGTTTTGGAGGGATATTCAATTCTGGAATGTCAAATGGGAGCTGTAATAGTCGCCGGCCACAATAACAATTGAGCTATCTATCCACTGAATTCAAGTTAAGTCAAGTCAAGTAAATGCTTTATGCACCCCGAGAGGTGAATATTCAGCTCTCACATTACCACATAACATATTTGAAGGTCATATATAAAAGTGATTTAAGGAATTGTGCCCTTTAACTCGGAAATAGCTTGGTCAGGCTTGTTAGGGAACCGCGCAAGCTAGGGGATAACAGAACATTTATAAGCTTTCGTGCGAGCAAAAATGTGTTCGTAACTTTCCCAAGTGAAATAATTTCGGATTCATTTACCAAGGTCGCATTGAAATCAATGAGCAGAGTCTGCTAATATTTGTCCACACAGATTTCGGCAATCATTAGAATGTTGTTTCAACAAATACTGGGAAAGGTGTGTGGCTGCTTCTTGGATGATGCTTCAGTGATCCGGAGATAAGCTCAAAATCATTTGCAAGCAGTCCTGGAAGATTACAGGGGATCCGTAAAGTCAAAGTGATAGGATACTGGCACACACAAAATGTTGAATTAAACAAAGTGGTACGGAGAATGTTTACGACGTAGCGTATGAAACGTAAGCTTTCTAACTTCTACGAAACTGGGGGAAAAGTGGTCAAACCGTAATAGATTTAGCGTTGGGGTCACGCCAGAGTACTTTATTGGCTTGGTCTAAAGGATGTCGTTTCCGTTAATATATACAGATGGAGTAGGTTCCATAATGTTGCCGTACTAATCACCTTTTAGAGTGGAGAAGAACAAGTCAACACATTTGAAAGGGTGAACAGTCAGATTGTGTTTTGAAGACCACTCAGCTGTGCTCGAGACACCTTCCTGGAGAATGGATAAAACAAAGTCGTTGAGGTAGTTTACTCCAAATACCACGTCTCCAGCATATCTGATGCACAACGAATGGTCGAAAGTTGGCTTGATAAATTGATACATGAAGCAGAAAATGGTGATAAAATAGCACTTTGTAGAACACCCAACTCTGAGGTTGCGAGTGTAGAAGCCATACCTCGGTAGCGTGTAAGTCGTTGACGTTTATCGAAGTAATCAGACAATAACTCGATTGTGGAAGTTTGAATGCCACTAGCGCAGAGTATGCGAAGTAACTTTCCTCCTACAACACAGCTGAAAGCGTGACTGTAAACTAAGAAGAGGATTCTGATAGCTTCACTTTCCATGTCCAGGGTTGACAGAATGTGGTGGGACAGATAGCCAAAGGCATTCACAGTGGAGTATGAATGACGATAGGCAAACTGGTTGGGATCAAATGGGTTCATTTGTGATATCATCTTTAGAACAACAGATGTGCACACCACAGGCCGGAACTTGGAGGTGCTCTTATATTGTATGGCTGTCGCTGAAGCCACTCCCCTACAGTTGGGGACATTGGTCTGGCGCAGGCACTGGTTGAATAACCCAGATAAAACCGGGGATAGGATAGATGCACATCATTTCAGTACAATCAGGGATGCGTCATCCGTTCCGTTAGATTTCTTTGAGTTCAACTGGATAAAGCCCTTGTGAAGGTCCGTGTGGTCTAAGGTAAACGTAGGTCCGTCCTGTGGAAGTGTATCTTCCGCACCTATATTGGGAATTGGACAGGTGACCTTGTAAAACCTTTGACCGAAAACTTCTACATCCACATTTAGCATACGACCAGTGGATGAAATCCCGCACAGGTATTTTCAACATATTCCAAATTTCTCGATAGATTTTGTTGCCTAGAATTGATTGAGCACGTACAGAGTTGAGTCGTTTTACCTCTGCCCTGATTTACATAGAGAAGATTTCACGGGTAGGTAGTCTGTGCACTTGTGTGCACGTTCCCTCCCTAGGCGTAACTGTCTGAAGCTGGAGGGAAACCTGATCGCTTCGAATTTAAACAGTCTACCATGGGTTACATTCGTCACTGCAGAAGTCCGGATAGCTACTCACGTGATCATAGTAAGTCGACGGATTCGAATGAGAGAACATACTCAAGTCACCCGGGCAGCCCAAGGGGACACTTGACCGTTACCTGAGTGTCCCCTAAGGGGAAAGTGAAAAAACACTCCAGTGCATCCAAAAACACAAACATCGACAGAAATGCCAGGTAATTATTTATGAATGTAAACGTTTTGCCATAAAAGTATATGACAAGCGTTATTTGGGAATAATTATTGGTTTAATCCCGACTACTTTTAGACGCGGAAATCTACCTCTACATAAATACATTATAAACGTAATGTTACGAAAATAAAATAACATAGTAATCATGAGTGATTACTTTTCATGACCACCATATTTCTTACAGTAATTGTAAGTATTTCCTTTGTTTCGATCAATTCATTTTGTGGGTACCAGTTTTAGGCGGTACTTTTTCGATGTCGCTGCTCAGCGTCCTCAACTTAGCATTTGATGGTGTTTGGTCGATTTTTGGACTTGCTTTGTGGATATGAAGTTGGTTTCATCGTTTTTTGTGATGAAGGGCAAAATTGACAATAATTTATCGCAGTTTGTGTGTTGCAAGATGTACACGTCCTTATAAAAAGATTTATGAAGGCAGATATGATGCCAGTGTATCCGTGTATTTAACTAACTGCAACATTTCCGTGTGGAATGCGTGGGAGTATTATGGAACATTTGAGGATCATACATTTTCTCAGAAAATTGTAATTCACTTTTTCCGTGACCAAACTGGGATTGGCACTCGGCGTTTCTTCTAAGTACAGCAGTATGAACTATTAGTCAATGTGTACGGTGAAACTCTTGCACCAATTTCGAACTGTTTTTAGCATGAAGAAAAATGGAGGGGTCTAAGAACTCCAGTAGTTGGCATATGCCAAGATTTGCATAATAACGACCAGTAAGTATTGCGAAATATATCATCAGTTTTCCT
Source organism: Fasciola hepatica (assembly GCA_948099385.1). NCBI lineage: Eukaryota > Metazoa > Platyhelminthes > Trematoda > Plagiorchiida > Fasciolidae > Fasciola > Fasciola hepatica. The sequence goes on from CANUEZ040000105.1 coordinate 5,763,490, forward strand.
GAAACCAAAGGCCGTCACAAAGCATGGGCTTCCTTGAGCTACTCTGTACAATTTCTCAACGAAAATAAATTTAGGATGCAAGGATACAAACTGGCTTCCGCAATTAGTGGCGAATCACTATTTGCAGTCGTCGCCCTGTGAATACGTAACTTACTGGTAAGTGAAAATTTAGGCAGTAGTAAGTCACTACAAAATGTGGAACTAAAAGATCTGGGTGATTCACGTAAATAAATGTCTACTGATAATGTTGGCAAGCTTTCAAGAATGACCTTTGTTTCTTCCATTATATCTCGGAAAATGCCAGTTGGAATACACTGCGTAGACGAAGCGTCATAACTCATTGTCATGATGGGATATATATATATATATATATATATATATATATATATACACTTTTCACAATATAATAAGCATTTTACGAGATCGGGCTCCGCATGCCCTCTGAGAACTAATTCCGCCGAATGGTGTTTGCGGGTTTACGGTTAAGATTAATACTACGCCGGTGGCGAGTTAACATTGTATGGAAAAGTGGTAGTATATTAGTTAAAATATATTTAGCTGCGCTAAGTCAAAATTATTATTTATAAAATTAATAGGAGTTGGGGAATTCGTTTCGATCGATTTTGTCGATCGTCACCTGACCTTCCTCCGAGTGCCCCCTGACCGTCACCTGAGTGTCCCTTTCTCGTTTCATAGGGAACACTCAGTTGACGCTCAGAAGATGGTCCTGCCTTCCGGGCACTTCTCGCAGTCTCGCCAGGGAGTCAGTCGCTTTTCCTCTCCCATGTTTACAGATACAGCACTGCGTAAACATTTTGTGGTTCGTTTTGCTATGGACTTTGAGAGTACCTTCAACAACTACGTGATTGGAATTCCCAGTAGGCGCACGACGTGACAGGCGGAGCAGATTTTCGTCATTCACAAAAAATGGATTTAACTGCTTATCCGTTCTGGTGAAAAGTCCACAAATTTCGATAAATCCACATAGTTAAAGAGTTAACATTGAATCTGTTGAAATCGCCACACACTGTACATGAAGCAATATCAATGTTCTCCATCAGAGTTGTGGCGAATATGTCGGAGAGGTGTTTAGACTCATTAACCGAACACAAGGAAGAAATAAAAATGTTTGCTAGAATAGTAAACCTGAAGGCACTAAGAAATACGAGTTTAAATTGGTGCTTTAGGATTATCCTAAGTCAGACCCGCTCCCGTATATCTCCTGTAGCCCTTGGTCCTGGGTTTCTGACATGATAACGATTATGCTCGGCTAAAAGCAAAAAGGAACTCGAAAGCTGAAGCAGAATAACGTTATCCTGTGGCTCACAGTCCGCTCATAACATCGGTTTTCATTCGGTTTGCTTGATAACGGTTTTACCAAAGAAAACATTATATAGTTGAAACGGAAATTTTGCAACCATTATGAAAATATGAAAATTGTGTGGAATTAAGATTATGAACTGCTTTGTTTTTTGATGAAACGTTTGTTTAAATGGAACATTGTTTGCCAAATAGCAGTGATAGCTGGAAGCCGGTTGCAACAGATGTTTGGCTTCACCTCAGGTGACTTGGGTGATCTGACCATTACACCTCATCACTGTCGAACTTTTCCATGTTTCACTGGAAGCAACCGGTACAGTATATCCTTGGATATCGTGATTGTCAACAGTACAGGTCTAATGACCAAATGCAGCTGGAAGATTTAAAATCGATTAAAATTTACAGACAAATTCCAGGCTAACCTTCTGTCTAGATTGCTTTTTAAGACGCTGTTGAATCAGTCAGGAAAATGTTCACCACAAATTTTTCTGATGATTTAGCTGCAAAGTGCTGTTAGACCAGCAGTGCAGCCAAAATGTTCGTAGCACAAATGTGTAGTATCAGCGCCATCAAATGTAAACTGGCATCTGTAAATATATACATCAGTATAGATGCCGTCTATGCAAATCTACTCTCAAGAGAACTGTCGGCCAATGGCACTGAAAAGCACATTCAACGGTGGTTTTCCAATGACATAGGTTGAAGAGTCCCCCGGAGAAAAAAGATGGGGTTTAGTTTACAGTGCATTACCACCTCTTCAGTGAGGATCTTTTTTTGTATTTTTGTTGTACAGTAGTATGTATGGTGTGAAACATAAAAACATTGTCCGTGCATATTTGGTTCACGTTCAACAGAAATGTTCCACTGTTTTCAGTTCAGGTAATATGATATCAAAGACGCACGTGTCCCAGTAAATTCCATTTCCGGTCAGATAAGTTCGACATTATACAGCTTTTTCATACATGTGAAATTCTTTTTTCCTTTATTGATTTTGCTTAATGCAATTAACGTATTTGTTTTTGTGTAAAAGTTAATTTCACGTTTCCACTCCAGCCCTTTCATCCACACGTCGATTTAAACCGAGACAGAATACAGCGATCCTGTGCACACTGTGTGTAATTTTACATGCTTCCATATTTATCCTTTTATATTTCAATATATTTTCTTCTGTTTCATTTCTAAGTGTTCTTTTTTACACCTCATAGAAAAAACGGGGGGGTACATAAAGACACCTCTACAATATTGTAGAAATTATTTCATTGTGATAGTCGAATAACCGTGTGAATGGAAAATTAGTTTGAAGAAAGTAGGATAAAATAATAATAATAATAATATTATTATTGATAATAACAATAATAATAGTAATTTATTTATTATTGTTTATGCATACAGTTGTGTGTTATTTGTATAAATATTCATTCAGATGTTTCCATTCAGCTCACATTTTACATGTTTATTAGTAACACAAGTGTATTTCTGATTTGTCAAACTTTCAGACCGTATCATCGTGGTCCTCCTGGGTTATCAAGAACAACAATACGGCAGTGCAAAAGATCAGTTGCTGTTGCGATAACAGCTGACATACCGCCGCACTGCATAACGGAGTCGGTAGAGTCTCTCGGAAATCAATAAGGTAACATTTTATTCGCAACATTCCTACCTTGAATAGAAAAGCTTCAAAATATATCGGTGGTTGAAAGTGAAGCTGTTAGAGATGTCTTTTTAATGAACCGCATGCATTCCAAAGAGGATTCACCAAAAATAGCATCAAAACTGTAGCCAGAAAACGTTTCCCATCCTAAGCTTCTTTTCTCAGATACGAATAAGATGGAAGTCAAGAAACCCAAGTGATATTCAATGTTCTAGATGAAGAACATTGGCAGTTCCAATCTGTGCCCACCAGGAAATGCCCAGATATTTCCATTAGCAAAGCAGGCACTCTGTGCCGGTGTAACGGAAAAAGGTTAGTCGCCTCACAAAGCTGATCTCCTCTTCATTAGATATGTCTCAGTTTGTCCGCAAACTCCGTGGCAGTGCAACTTGAAATGTGATTGCAGAATGTCAGATCAACGCTTTGAATCCTGAGACAGCTACTCGCGAACTTACCTATTTATCCAAGCCCATTGTTGGGAATACCACTTCGAACGCCTAAAAGAGCGGTGGGTAAGGGAAATAATGCACTTTTCAGGCATGTCGAATGTATACAACGTCCCCTTAAATCAGCAGCCACAAAACGAAGACTGTACGATTTCAGTCCGGCTTCATGTTGATATTGTTGCAAGAAAGTGCAGACAGTGTTCACAAGGGGAGAAAGTGGCGCCACCAAATTTGGTAATCGTTCAGATGAACAAATGTTTTGGTGTGTAGAATTGTCTGTCACGCTAGTAGCACTAAACAGCATAGATGTACCCATACGGAACGTAGTGTGAGGACAGTTCTTGTACTGACTTTCATCAACCTTCACTAATGTATGTGATATCTCCACCACCTCACTTGCCGTAGGAGATACGACGAGCGGTGCGATAACCAGTGAGTCACTCCATATTAATAATGTTGACATCACTATCATGGCTCCAAGAATTCACGTGGGAGAAGGGCTCCTAGCTGTGCGTATTTCCGGCGGTGCACAAGTTAATTCATCTCTGTTGCGTTTGTAATAACGGAACGAACGATACTGCTGGTAGGCGTTGGTAAACACGTGCGTGGCAAAATTTGTTTCCTAAAAGCCACCCTACATCACTCCAGTCAGTACAACTGTCTCCAATTCGGCCCGTAAACGACTCGAAATCAAACTCTGTGAAACTGAAACCGGCCTATTTGGAAGATATTTTAGCCGGCTTCAGAAATGCAGCTCCATGCATTCGGCAGTATCTACTTAACAAAATCAACTCAGTTAGCGAGATCTACGGTTACTGGTTCGCATCGAATACTACGCTAACTGACTGCAGCAATAACAGGCTGGTTGCCAGTGCTCCCAGTCTTGAAGTAAGTCCTAAATTTTCCCAGATTTTTGTAATACCTCCGAAATCGCCCAGTATGAATACCCAATAAAATACACTTGGCTGATCAATGTATTCATTTCATTGAAAAACCATAGTTTAAAAAATGCCTTTTACGAAATAACTGCACCACGCTTGATTATTCCGTTGTGCGGCTATCCAGTTGATGATATTTCCACTGAATTCCACTTTTCTATCAACCTGAAAAGAAAAATGGAATTCCCGTTAAGCAGTGTTCAGTCGTTGTTATAATACACAGCTAACGACACAGTTATTGTACTGACGTAATTAGTGAAATCAAATCTGCCCCAGATGCTGCTTACCTCGCTACTTGCAAACCGTAGTTCAATCACCTAATACAGAGAAACAGAAGTTCACATTAGGCAATGTTTATTATTTGCTTTAGTACATGACTAATTGTATATACCATGAATTGCTGAATAGAGCGGGAATTATATTTTTCATATTGGGTGTTTACTTCATTCACGTCACACTGTACACCAACATCCCCATGCGCTTCGCTCCTGCTGTCTAACAAAGAAGTTTTACCTCTCTGTAAGCAGCGACGCATTTTCTCCCAAATCTTCCGTGTTTTTTCTCATGGATATTTCCTCCGACAAATGATGTTTATAGAGTGAAGTTTCAGAACAACAGCTCTTGCGTAAGACCAGTGGGCAAACTTTTGTTCCTGCCAGGGGCAAATAGCTATGTGATGCTTTCGTGTTTAAATGTCCAATGGCTGTTATGGACATTAGCTGACGCATAATATCACGGGTGCAGTCTCCAAAGTTTGTTCCGGAAACGTTCTGCTAAGATGTAGCCTGCGAAATAGAAACATGCAATGAGTCGCTAAGTACCACATGATCGTAGCAGCTGCCGTTTGTCATATCTGCCTTCATAGATCTTTTTATAAGGACGTGTACATCTTGCAACACACAAACTGCGATAAATTATTGTCAATTTTGCCCTTCATCACAAAAAACGATGAAACCAACTTCATATCCACAAAGCAAGTCCAAAAATCGACCAAACACCATCAAATGCTAAGTTGAGGACGCTGAGCAGCGACATCGAAAAAGTACCGCCTAAAACTGGTACCCACAAAATGAATTGATCGAAACAAAGGAAATACTTACAATTACTGTAAGAAATATGGTGGTCATGAAAAGTAATCACTCATGATTACTATGTTATTTTATTTTCGTAACATTACGTTTATAATGTATTTATGTAGAGGTAGATTTCCGCGTCTAAAAGTAGTCGGGATTAAACCAATAATTATTCCCAAATAACGCTTGTCATATACTTTTATGGCAAAACGTTTACATTCATGAATAATTATCTGGCATTTCTGTCGATTTTTGTGTTTTTGGATGCACTGGAGTGTTTTTTCACTTTCCCCTTAGGGGACACTCAGGTAACGGTCAAGTGTCCCCTTGGGCTGCCCGGGTGACTTGAGTATGTTCTCGCATTCGAATCCGTCGACTTACTATGATCACGTGAGTAGCTATCCGGACTTCTGCAGTGACGAATGTAACCCATGGTAGACTGTTTAAATTCGAAGCGATCAGGTTTCCCTCCAGCTTCAGACAGTTACGCCTAGGGAGGGAACGTGCACACAAGTGCACAGACTACCTACCCGTGAAATCTTCTCTATGTAAATCAGGGCAGAGGTAAAACGACTCAACTCTGTACGTGCTCAATCAATTCTAGGCAACAAAATCTATCGAGAAATTTGGAATATGTTGAAAATACCTGTGCGGGATTTCATCCACTGGTCGTATGCTAAATGTGGATGTAGAAGTTTTCGGTCAAAGGTTTTACAAGGTCACCTGTCCAATTCCCAATATAGGTGCGGAAGATACACTTCCACAGGACGGACCTACGTTTACCTTAGACCACACGGACCTTCACAAGGGCTTTATCCAGTTGAACTCAAAGAAATCTAACGGAACGGATGACGCATCCCTGATTGTACTGAAATGATGTGCATCTATCCTATCCCCGGTTTTATCTGGGTTATTCAACCAGTGCCTGCGCCAGACCAATGTCCCCAACTGTAGGGGAGTGGCTTCAGCGACAGCCATACAATATAAGAGCACCTCCAAGTTCCGGCCTGTGGTGTGCACATCTGTTGTTCTAAAGATGATATCACAAATGAACCCATTTGATCCCAACCAGTTTGCCTATCGTCATTCATACTCCACTGTGAATGCCTTTGGCTATCTGTCCCACCACATTCTGTCAACCCTGGACATGGAAAGTGAAGCTATCAGAATCCTCTTCTTAGTTTACAGTCACGCTTTCAGCTGTGTTGTAGGAGGAAAGTTACTTCGCATACTCTACGCTAGTGGCATTCAAACTTCCACAATCGAGTTATTGTCTGATTACTTCGATAAACGTCAACGACTTACACGCTACCGAGGTATGGCTTCTACACTCGCAACCTCAGAGTTGGGTGTTCTACAAAGTGCTATTTTATCACCATTTTCTGCTTCATGTATCAATTTATCAAGCTAACTTTTGACGATTCATTGCTCATCGAATATGCTGGAGACGTGGTATTTGGAGTAAACTACCTCAACGACTTTGTTTTATCCATTCTCCAGGAAGGTGTCTCGAGCACAGCTGAGTGGTCTTCAAAACACAATCTGACTGTTCACCCTTCCAAATGTGTTGGCTTGTTCTTCTCCACTCTAAAAGGTGATTGGTACGGCAACATTATGGAATCTACTCCATCTGTATATATTAACGGAAACGACATCCTTTAGACCAAGCCAATAAAGTACTCTGGCGTGACCCCAACGCTAAATCTATTACGGTTTGACCACTTTTCCCCCAGTTTCGTAGAAGTTAGAAAGCTTACGTTTCATAAGCTACGTCGTGAACATTCTCCGTACCACTTCGTTTAATTCAACATTTTGTGTGTGCCAGTATCCTATCACTTTGACTTTACGGATCCCAGTATTTGTTGAAACAACATTCTAATGATTGCCGAAATCTGTGTGGACAAATATTAGCAGACTCTGCTCATTGATTTCAATGCGACCTTGTTAAATGAATCCCAAATTCTTTCACTTGGGAAAGTTACGAACACATTTTTGCTCGCACGAAAGCTTATAAATGTTCTGTTATCCCCTAGCTTGCGCGGTTCCCTAACAAGCCTGACCAAGCTATTTCCGAGTTAAAGGGCACAATTCCTTAAATCACTTTTATATATGACCTTCAAATATGTTATGTGGTAATGTGAGAGCTGAATATTCACCTCTCGGGGTGCATAAAGCATTTACTTGACTTGACTTAACTTGAATTCAGTGGATAGATAGCTCAATTGTTATTGTGGCCGGCGACTATTACAGCTCCCATTTGACATTCCAGAATTGAATATCCCTCCAAAACATCGTTAATTTCCCAACCAGAGATGGTGTTTGTCCGAGCTGCTTCTTCATGAATAAGCCGTTATTCTTTCTTTTTATGAGGCGTGCTCCCGTGAGAAACTTTGACCACTGTATTTTCAAAGTTCTTCCTAAAGGTGTTAGCAAACGCAATCACCGAAGCCTAATAAAGAACCCAGTCCGGAAGATGCATTTACGTCATCATGGTGAGTCCAGTACTCACTTACTCGAACGCTGGGTGGCCTCTTTCAACTCGGGTATATTTTACGACCCTGACGTGCCTATATATTGTAATAAAATTATAAGCCATTCAAACTTCTGTTAAAAATACCAACAAGGATTGTGATGCGTATAGACCTTTTTGGTTCAGAAAGGTAGAGAAATTGCACAGGATGTAAGAAAGAGCCTATCGTTCATACTATATGTCTGCAGTAGAAAGGTGACACCTGTACACCGAATAAAATGTCTATCTTTGCGGACTGCACGAGAGTATCATACTCAAAAATAACTACTCCTACCAGTTACGGAATGGACTGGAAATACTGCGCTCGTGAGCCTCAAACAAATTACGTAACGCAAGATGTCGATAAACTTGGAAGGACTTTTACAGTAGAAATTAATTAGTTCAATCAATTCATTGCACGATTCGCCTAGAACCCTGTACGAACTGAGAAACCCTCAGCACCTCCATCCGAAACAGGTTTACAAAGAGTTTAAAATAGTATTGATAACGGTATATTTCTGAGAAGCCCGAAGCCTGCTAGATGCATGGTAAAACTACACAAATGATAATATGGTCGGATATTTAGTAATAATGTAGACAGATGTATGACAAACATAAGATGTTTAAGGCAGGTCCATGATGACTGTGTGGAAAATACACGAAAACTGGCTGAGAAATGTAAGCACACCAAAATCAAGAAGAAGGAATTCGAAAAGACAAGTCGATGGATTCAAATGGGAGATCCGGCAAAAATGAAATAGCTGTGTAACAGCTATCCCGACTACTTGGACTGTCAATCTAGCAGAAACTTAGTCTCACTAGCTTTACTCACGATATGGACTGAGCACGGCTACGGGCAGCAGAACAAATTCCAATTGGATAACCGTGTTTATCGTAAATTTTTGGTCCTATATAATGCAATGCACGTAAATATGTAAAGACAATTGACTCACAGCCAGGTGAGCAACCAAGGACAACAGTACAGAAAGTTATCCGGAAAATCGGGACAGTACAGTCATAAACGGTCCACTTAGCACGGCGTCAAGCAAAACTGTGCTGCAGCATGGTCACGGTGCAGATAGTAAATCAAGAACTATTCTAGCTAACATGAAATGATAGTTTCCGTCACAGAATAAGAAAGTAATCCATAGTAAGAATATACAAATTAGTATATTCTAGGGAGTCACCAATATCAAATTACAAATAACAACAGTTATAAAATGAGAGAAGTGATGCATTAACGTGAACGAATATACCTGGCGATAGGTTTGATTGTGGCGCTAGCATACTGGATGGTCTGTGTATGCATACGGTGGGAGTGGGAATTCTGTCAGGGTTCGAGCATCAACTCGGGGGCTTTTATGCATGGATGAAACACTCAGAAAACTTTTCTTGCAGCTGAAATGTACAATCGACGGACACGGGAGTCAGGAATATAAACTTAGAATGTTCATGCACTATGCATCATAAAAATGTAGATCTGAATTGTGTCAGTTCATTAGAAACGGAGATTTAGGTCATAAATACTCGAGATTCATGATACATGTGCACACTACTCATGAGTAGGATAAGCGAAAATGTCATCACAATACAAATCACAAAGAAGTAATTTGATGACTTAATCGCAAGCATAATGAATGGTAAATCAATCAATGTCAATAAAGTCTGCAGACCAGGTGGCATCAGTTCTATCACTCTAAAATCTTGTGTTCCAATTTGGATCCTGTGTTCTCCTCCATATTAAACCGATGTCTGTCCGAAGACAAACTCGCGGACTCCTGGCGTCAAGTTCGCTTCACTCTAATAAAAAATGGAAGAACAAGGCAAATTTCGTCCCATAGTATCCACGTTAATCTTGCTCAAGGGTTTCCAGCAAATAGTAACTGACAATCTTCAGTCCGACAATGATATTCAGGTTTGGAACATATTCACCCGGTAAAAAGCGACGTTCTGTTTTGGATGCCGTCAGTTGTCGTATTTATTCCATTGCCCCACTGATGGATCAGAAAAGGAAACTTATTCACTCTCTTCTGGGCTACAAAAATGCTTTCAATTCACTCAGCAGATAAATTTTTCTATCTTCTATGGATCAGCAAGGGGAGCCCACCATGCCTTCCCATTGATTGAGATTATTTTACGAGACGGTCCCAATTGGCATATCTGCGGTCACTAATAACACTGGGGTATAGCAAGATGTTATCCTATCACCATTTTTGTTCACTCGCTACATGTCCAAACTCTTCCACTCTTCGTATTCATTTGCTTTCAAATACCTTACTGAATCCCGGAACAGTGACAACATCAATCCACCTTAACAGTCCGTTTGTACAACGACGGAATAGTCCAGCACCGTCAGTATTACACTGAATACAGACAAGTGTACCGAAGTGCTCATTTTAGCTCTTCTTGAATCGTAATCGTTATCAACTTATCAAACCCTCATGATATGAGGTTCAAACGTGGAAAGAGCCCCGTGCTACGAATATCTTGGTAGACTTATCTCATTAGATCACAAGTGTACCCATCAAGTAAAATATACCTTTTCAAGGTAAGAAGGCTGATATTTTACATCTTCCACCACAGATTTTGTTATTTCACTGGTTATACTGCTCCTTTGTCATTTTCCTGGTTTGATTGCCAGTAACCTTGTTTTGATCAAAAGTTCCCTTAAGTGCAGTAACTCATCCTACATCAAATTGATGAATTTAGTGGAAAAGATCCATTTTTCTGCATGTGGAAATTGGCGCAGTACTATACCTTCTAAGAACACACACCCTTTACGTTCATCTCTAACACACAGAAATTCCCACTTTGCTACACGTAGTAAGTTTAAACTGATACATCCCCGAAATACAACTTTTTACTACTCGGTTGTTTCATATCTACCAAGACTACATGTTTCTAGAGAACCCGTTGTGAGTGACTTGTCAGAAAGTCTCACCTAATCACCATGACCAAAGCATTTAACTGCGAACTTTTCACGGAAAATTTGCTCTTCTTGAACAAACAAAGTGTATCCTGGACATGACTCGACTCGATTTAAAAAAGGTCTTACAGGTGTTGCAAATGTTAGTTAGATGATATATGTGATGAAAATACTCGGGGAAATGAAGGCACCGAGAGGGACACCAAAGTTGTTCCTTAGGGCTTTTGACAAACCTGTGCGCTCAGTTCTATTACGATATTTTCCGGTCAACCATGAAAATAAAGAAGTGGGACAGTCAAAATAATCCATCTTTTGAAGAAGTGGAGAATGTAGAAGTGAATCAGAATCACAGGACTAGTCAAGGAAAATACACCGGACCAATTTCACGAAGCAATTCGGGCTCCTTGAGATGAAATCAAAAAACCAGGAGCAATTGCATGCAGGATGATTTTGGCAGGCTGAATGAGGAATGATAATGTCCACTGGAACAGTTAAGGAGGAAAACAATAGGTTGAGGTGAACGCGCACGAAAAACTACAGCGAAGAAGATGACATGAAGTTGAATATGAAGAAGATGATGATCATGATGATCATGATGATGATGATGTTGATGATGATGATGCTGATGATGACGATATTGATGATGATGAAGATTATGATTACAGTGACCATGATGATTTGCATGATGATGATTAGGATGATCCTGATAATGATGATGTGCACGATTACTTGGATCATCATGATCTCCATAATGATGATGATGATGATTTGGATGAAAATGATGCTGAGCACGATGGTGATGATGATGATGATGATTCGGATGATGATGACGATGATGATCATGATGATCATGATGATGATGATGATGACGATGATGATGATGATGATGATGATGTAGATGAAAATGATAATGATGACGTGGGTGATTAGTTATGAGGATGATGGCTTTGATGCTGATGAAGTTATTGATGATGATGTTGATTCCTTGAATGATGATGATGATGATGATGAACATGATGTTGATTATGTTGGTGTTCATTATGTTTTGAGTGAGGATTCATTGATGATAACCATAATGATGTCCATTTTGATGAGTTGGATTATGATGGCGACGGTAATGATTTGAATTATCACGATGAATTTGATGATGATACGCATCACGATGATGATGATGATGCTGATGATGATCTTGATGGTGACGATGATGTGGATGATCATTTCTGATGAAGATGTCTGCTATATTTATGATGATAATGATGATTATGATGATCATGATCATGATGATGATGATGATGATGATGATGTTTCATGTGATGATGATGATGATGATGACTTGGATGATGATATTGATGTTGTTGACCAAGATGACGATGGTGGCGAAGATGATGATGATAATGATGACGACGATGACTTGGATGATGATGATGATAAGTTGTATCATGATGATGATGACGATAAGTTGAATCATGATGATGATGATGATGATGATGATGATGATGGTGATGATAATGTTCCGGATTATGACACTGATGATGACTACGACGATACAAATGATGATAGTGATTATGGTTATAGTGATCACGTTGATTTGCACGATGATGTTGAGGATAATGATGATAATGACGATGTTCATGATGAGTTGGATTATCGTGATCGCCATGATGATAACGATGATTTGGATGAAGATGCTGGTAAGGAGGATATTGATGATGATTTTGATGAGAATGATGATGATCAGGAGGAGGAGGAGGATGACGATGATCATGATGATTATGATGATGATGATGATGATGATGATGATGATGATGATGATGATGATGATGATGATGATGATGATGATGATGATGATGATGATGATGATGATGATGATGATGATGATGATGATGATGATGATGATGATGATGATGATGATGATGATGATGATGATGATGATGATGATGATGATGATGATGATGATGATGATGATGATGATGATGATGATGATGATGATGATGATGATGATGATGATGATGATGATGATGATGATGATGATGATGATGATGATGATGATGATGATGATGATGATGATGATGATGATGATGATGATGATGATGATGATGATGATGATGATGATGATGATGATGATGATGATGATGATGATGATGATGATAATGGTGATGACGTTGATGATGATGATGATGATGATGATGATTGTGATTATGTTAATGATGTTGATGATAATACTCGAACTTGTTTACAAAATTTTCGGGCACCAAATTCATCGGTTTACTGCACGCTGAATTTATCCAGGCACCGTCGGGTTTGTGGCAAAGTTTCATAACAGCGTGAATACTGTGTTCAAACCGAACAGGTTAGGGCTCATTGAAGGGCTAAATTCCACCTAAGTTAATAGTGACAATATAATTGTTCGAAAGGTGTGTTTGAGCTTGAAATAATCATCCCAATAAGGAGAGGCTTCCAAAGCTTGAAGCCAAATCGACATATCCTTATCAGTATTTCTCGAATAAATAGAGGTCTCTGTGGAAGTATAATTCGCTAATTCATCTCCTGTTTACCTTTTCAAACTAATAATTCATAAACTCTAACAAAAGAGTATATTTTCCATGACAAGGAGCCTCTACACCTACCTGATGAAAAAGGAGCATATTTGAAATACTCGCGGTTCTTGCATTGTTTTAACTTAGCTTGAATTAAGAGTGAGGAAGAGTGTTGCTGAAAATCCAGTATCTTGATGGATTTACGGTTAGGTACATTATGGTCTAAAAACTATCTACCCCAACGGACACCTGGTGATCAAAAGATGTGAAATTTAGGTAGACCATAATACACGAACGCTACGGATAAAAGTCCCACACAAAGTGGACGAATAAAGGTTGGACAAAGTAGAGATAAACGAGTCAATTCAGATCAAACTGGGACAAAACAGCACTTTGGGAAAATATTTCCGAGCGAAATTCAAACAATATTGATTTATCTTATTGTCGGTGTTTCTTTTCCCAGTTTGACTGGAGGATTTTGTTGATTAGTTTTCAAAGTGTGAACAAATTGCAAAAACATTACAGGAATCTGTAACGGCCAGAGTGGAGGCCGCCATCTTGCGTTGACTAGGCTTCTCACTTCCTGCCTTCAATTTTGCGTAGATGAGGCTTGTGTCGCTGTCGCTGGACTGGATCGAGCCCCACTGTTCCGTCGTATCCTCCTGTAGACTGATCTGTGCCACATAACCGACGGGGCAGGACGGGCAGTCTCCGTGGTTTCGGATTGGCCTCCTCGATAATGCGTCCGCATTCGAATGTCGGCTACCTGCACGGTGTTCAATCACGAAATCAAACTCCTGCAACTGCTCCTGCCACCGGGCTGTCTGTCCCTGGGGGTCTTTAAAGTTTTGTAGCCACAGAAGGGCCTGATGGTCTGTACGAATTCGAAATCGTCGACCGATTAAATACTGTCTAAACTTTTTTACAAATGTGATCAGGGCTAGCATCTCTTTTCGTGTCGTACAGTAGTTTTTCTCTCGTTTACATAACGTTTTACTGCCATAGGCGATGACGTGTTCTAACCCATCTCGCCCGATCTGTGATAATACACCTCCAATGGCCCCGTCACTCGCATCTGTATCTAGGATAAATTCACTGGCTCCTTCCGTCAGATCGGGCAGTGCTAGCACGGGTGCCGCGCAAAGAGCCGAACGTAAGTCCTCGAAGGACTGCTCACATCGCTCGTCCCAACTAAAGCTGTCGTCTTTGCGCAGGAGAGCATTCAATGGTGCCGCCCGTTCTGCAAAACCTTTGATGAAGCGACGGTAATACGAAGCCAATCCCAGAAAACTCCTTAATTCCGTCACGTTGTTAGGCGTTGGCCAATTTAAGACTTGTTCGACTTTTTCTGGGTCAGTTCTTATTCCTTGGTCCGAAACAATGTGGCCCAAGAAATTCACTTCCTTGGACAGTAACACTGTGGACAGTGATCTTCCGCCGGGGGGTGAGCGTGGTTGATCTGCAAAAGCACAAAAGGGAAAAACTCCATGAGCCGAGGCTCAGTAAGTGTATCAACGGCACCAACACTTACATTAAACGAACAACAAGATGGCGGCCTCCACTCTGGCCGTTACATTGCTCCCCCTCAACGAAAGAACACTGTCCACAGTGTTACTTACTCCGCTATCACACCACAGGAGTACTCAGTTCCCTGGGACCACGCCTCGGGCAGGCCATTTTACAGGTTCACTGCCGATTACGCAGTACCTCAAAACTATACAACCAATCGGGCCTTCCGCTTTATTACTCCGTGCAGGCCAATTCAAAAGACCTCTACTGGGCCACATTAAGACCGTGTCACACTTCACAGAGCACAATTATCTGTACGGCCATTTTCAGGTCAATCACCAAGGCCTCCCATAACCTCCGGTCCCGGGTCGCGGCACCAAATTTGTAACACGCAAGCAGCAGTGATCTTCCGCCGGGGGGTGAGCGTGGTTGATCTGCTAAAGCACAAAAGGGAAAAACTCCATGAGCCGAGGCTCAGTAAGTGTATCAACGGCACCAACACTTACATTAAACGAACAACAAGATGGCGGCCTCCACTCTGGCCGTTACAAATCCTATGTGCGTTCAGCCTCTCTGTTTTAGGGAAGACCATCTTCTGGTAGCTATAGCAATGCATTTATTCCATGGGAAGAAACACAGCTTTGTTTTTTGACACGTACTTTTAAAAACAAACATAGTTGTTGTGTATTTGAGGATTCCCTCAGGGCAGCTTGACCAGCACTCAGTTTTCACCATATGCCCGGCTCCACGTGGACGAAAGGTGGTGGTCTGATAGAACAGAGTTTATTTACGTAGCCAGCCAGTAGGTAAGATGTGAAGTGTGCTTTAGTTGTTTACAAAACTCATTCCATATAGTTACAATCCTGGTGGTATATTATTGGTATATTTTGTGACTGGATATGAGAAAACAAAGGGAATAAATATGACTGGGAGAGAACCAGTAGCAATTGTTCTAAAAAACACTGTACACTGTAAGCGAGCAAGGGACGCAAACGGAAGATGAAGTGGAAACCCGTGCCGGAGATGGGAGACGTTCAAACAGATGAACTATTACCAAACCCTTGCGTCTAAGTCGTTGAGCTCACAGTGGGAGGGATAGTCAATCAAGGTTTGCAAGAATGAAGCATTTTCTTTGATTCAATAGGTTTTTTGGCAGTTGATCCTCCATCCACTTTAGTAATTGCGCGAAAGAATGATAGCGTGTTTGTCAGTGACTTTAAAAATATGACGTTACTTTTCTCAACTCGCATGCCTTAAAAATTTGGAGCTTTTTCCCACCAGACTTGACACCCAATTAGACTTCAATTTTACAAATAGACCACATTTGTTCAGTGCTCCAAACACAGGCAGCCCCGGAGCAGTTCTGATCATTGTATTTTGAAAGTATGTAAGCCAGTGTATAGTAAGAAGTTCATTCCCGAACAATGAGTCCGAGAACATCCTCATCCGACAACCTGACCAAGTTAAGGGCATTAATTATCTCGACCAAATTTTCGTGTTTCCAAACTCCAACCATTCTATATTCTGTATAAGTCACAGGCTTTCTTGATTTTGGCTCTAATCACTGTTGCCCATTTGATATTTACTACTTCCAAATTGATTGATATTCATCAGAGCTGTGAAGAGAAAAAGAGTACCTCGCAACCATGGATAGATTGAGCAAGTAAAAATATCAACCTGAGAAATTTGAAGCTGAACACCTGAATAAGTTGTACACAGATACCACATTGAGAAAAGTCGGCTGTCGTAGCATTCTGGAAATCACTACCGACAAACACGGCAGTAGCTGGTAAAAAAATTGAACACACTGATGCTGAACAACTCATTTCAGATCTCAACTCCGTTTTGCAACGTACATCCATGCCAGAAATCAACAGCTCATCTCAGACATCAGTATCGAACCCGTTTTGCTATTGTAACAGCCGTGAAAAGTGAAGATAAATATAGCTCATGATCCAGATAAGCTACCTCCCGATGCACTCAAAATCTGTGTCATTTTCTGTTCGGTTCCACCAGCCCGTATATTCCATAATTATCTAACAGGCCCGCAATCCCTGACTTTTGGAAATTGGCCAAGATAAAGCCTCGGCCGAACAACGAATCCGAGAAATACCATTTCCCCCTCCCTGCACTCCTGTGATGCTCAAATTGTTTGAGAGGCGTTCGTGAGAGTGGATTATGTTTGGGTCTGTTAAAGAAGATACACCAATCTTCGCGCTCCAATCTTTGCGCCGTCGATGGACTAGTACACTTGTTAGCCTCGGTTACCGACGGAAAACTTGAGATTGTCAGAATGGCGTTCTTCAACCAGAAAACTGCATTTGGATACACCGACAGATTAGCATTACTCTGCATGCTCTCCGTGAGTGGTGTTGACCCAAGAGTCTGCGGACTGATTTCAGACTGCTCCACTGATCGGAGAAACTTCAATTGTTTTAGCGAAAATTGTCGTCTTCTCTTCCAGTTTACTCTGGCATCGCAAAAGATGTCACGTTTCCCACTTTGCTGTTTCATTTTTACATCGAACAATATCCCACCCCGTCGGTATTCATTGGCTGCAAATGCGCCGGACATGCAGCTTTGGGTTGCAAATTACCGACATTCTACGATACTCCACTAGTTCAGCTCAAAATAAATGAAGTTTTAAACTGGTCCTCATTCAGCCCTCATATAGTTATTGCTTTTGAATGCCAGGATGCATTGTTTTCTTAGTTTCTGGTGGACCTCCTGAAGCTCTCCCTGAGAGGTTTCCTCTCTAATGTGCAAATGATGAACCCATGCCAAAATCACTAGGGGTAGACATTCTGGTGTTACATTATCCCATAATCTTTCGTGGTCTATAAATATTTAACATGTATTCTGTGAATTCATAAATTTGTCATTTTTATCTCTCCATTCAAGAGTACTTTCCACCACAATCATTCAATCTTAAAATTGTGACTGCGTACATTCTCCTCCACCGGCTTTATCACCATCTGGTTGTTTTCTTTTCCTTTTGAAAGAAGATTTGATCTTAAGCACAAGATAATGAAAACACATCCCTTATGCAGTGATATATCTAGAGATGCAAATTTTGATACAATCATTGGCAAGCACTCTAATGATTTCGGCCATTTTGCTTCCAAATCCTCATCACACAACGACGACACAGCACCTTGGCATGCAGTGAAGGCTTACGTGCCGTTGTCCCCGAAAAGTTCATACAAGTGCCAACTTCAGTGTTTGCACAAGCAGCTACATAGGACGTCTTCCTCTATCTGTAGATGCACACACGACTGACAGACTAAGGGTTCAGGAGAAGAGAAAGTCCAGCTTCCGCACCAGTTGCTGAGCCATAACTCGTCATACGCACTACATTCCTGGAGAGGACACTCCAACAACTCAACACGGAAAGAAGAAGTTTACTTGTCAAACACCACTAGATTGACTTAGGAGAAGAGTACCACAGGCAGCTACCGCCTGCCCAAGCTGGGTCTCAAGCTGACCCGAACAATACTGCCCCGTCCACATTCCACTTGCTCCATTGAGTGCCTGGGACTAAGAACTGAATTCGAAAAGCGTTTTGACAACAAAACCTCATCGAAGGCAACAGTGAATGCATGCAACAGTCAGGTTTCGAGTGACAGACCAGGATAAGTTCCTTCACATGTTCTTCGGTCACGTTATCTTGCTGGGTTACAGCTCCGCTGCACTGTGGGTCAGTCTTCTGAGTCAAATGTTCCGGTAAGAGTTCCAAGTGACACGAGTACTTTATTTCTAACTTGGATAGAACACAGGTAATGGTGCACAAAGAAGTATAGTGTTGAATATTGGTTTCATTTTAGGATAGTCTATGTCTTTATATTAATTCAATCACCGTGGTTGATGGAAGTTTGCCCTATCCGCAGGCTTGAAACATGAAATAGCTATATCATCAATAAAGGTGTTGTCGAAATTTCCTAGACATCGCGTTTTTTTTTCAAAATAACCAGTCTCCAACATACGAGGTTGCGTCATCATACAATTTTTATTAGCTCCATGAGAAACGTGCAATTACCACTTCCCTAAGCACAGGAAATGATCTCGTCATCTTCCAATCTTGATTTCAAGCAAGGAATTTTGAAAATTAACCCATGAGGTGTACGGTTTCGTGCGAGACATGTTTCTGAGAATCATTCTGAATAAAACAGTTTAGCTAGAATACCTTCTAGTTTGATCG
Source organism: Fasciola hepatica (assembly GCA_948099385.1). Classification (NCBI taxonomy): domain Eukaryota; kingdom Metazoa; phylum Platyhelminthes; class Trematoda; order Plagiorchiida; family Fasciolidae; genus Fasciola; species Fasciola hepatica. Next base: position 5,782,597 of record CANUEZ040000105.1, read on the forward strand.
ACAGGAAATCTGCATCATTTGAGCACGATGAACTCCACATTTTTTTGCATATCCCCAAAGACACCCAATGAAAAACTTGACTGTGATAATTTTCAGGCCATGTCAATCAGTGTGGTGAGTTATGAGACCTGATAGCCAATAAAATGAGCATCTTGGGGAACTTCTCTTTACGACAGACGTACTCTTAAAAACTCCCTGATTCTCACCACAGTTCGTTTGAAGAAACTCGTTGGTCGGAACGATTTACGATGTAAATCAGTGTTTCCGTGCACGTACCATTCAACCACTGTTGCGGTTCGCACTGGCTTTCAGTCGGCTGAGTACTAGAGCAACGGAAGTGTTCCATCTTTGTTTTCAAAAGCGGTGGGAGGGAATTCATTATCAGATCATTAGCATAAAATAAATACTCATAGTTCTCCGACGGTTATCTTCCTCCTACTTCAGTTCACATCATTATTCAAGTCGGATATGTTCGGTTTTGGCAAAACACAATCTGTTACAGCACCAACTTTCATGCAAACAGAAACGAGCTGACATTAAAATTAACAATGGGAAATGTGTTTATCACAGGAGCAAGTGATTTTTAGGGGTAGCAAATTGTCATTCTCTTCCTCTTTAATGGAATAGCAGCATTTCGGAATATTTTTGGTGGATTTTTTTACAACATAGAGAAAATAAACTGGATGAATAACAGGTCGCGCTCATATGAAAATGAATTCCAGATCGCGCACTCGAAAAACATCAAAAGATTTTCCTCTATGAGTACTGTTTACTGGGATTGAGTTGTTGAACTGTTGGACAAAATATTATCCTCGACAAAAGGTTTGCTTCATTTTCGTTTCCTTCTGTTAGGCAGAAACTTGGCAGAAAAGTCTGGAAAAAGGGAAGAGATCCCAGTAAAGTGACACAAGCCACTCACCTCAAATTCCATCTTTGTCAGCATACCAATGAGTCACCTTTACCATTTAACTGATTTCGAATTTCCAAACTTCAGGTTGATTTATCATGGTGAATAAGGTCACACAATTTCAATGGTCAACAGATCGTGGCGAAACTAAATTTGTTGACATCAGGTTCCATAGAATTTTATATTTCAGTCTTGTCTTGTGATTTACTACAGAGAGTTTCGGGGGAGGAGAATTATTTACGAAGAAAAATGTTCGCCCAGATAATTTATCCAACAACTGAATGCTCTTGCTAGACATCGGCTCACCAATCACGAAAACCGCTCTTTTGCAAAACATGGAATTTCCACGTGAATACGTGAATATGCCTAACATGGAAATAGGCACCCCCTCCGCTCTATATAACCACAAGGAAATATCGTAACTCTGTACGCTGTATGTTTAGTTCATAGAAAGCTGCTACTTTAATCGAGGAATGAAGGTTCCGATAGGGGCTCACCATAAGGTTTATTTCTGTCGGGCATTTTATAGGGCAAAATTGAAACGAAATATGAAAGCAACCACAAAATGTTCCACTCACTGAAGTTGGCACATGAATGACACATTTTGTTTAACGAGCCAGGACAGCTGGGAATCTAACCATTAGGAATAACTTAATAGCACTGATGAGTTGCTAGCCTCCATGATGGGATTGGGATCCGAGAACAAACTGACTCTCCTCGATTTGCTGATAATCAGACGGGAAGATTGATCGGCCTGTTGGAACCACCAGTACTCTATTGTACTTATTTCTCCATCATTGTCTCATGAGCGGAATTTGGTGCCATTGTCTGGTATTCGGAGTCCTAAAAATCTTTCTGGGCTTGGAATTTGAAAGACGGAAGTGATTTTCGGCAAAACGTTCAGCAAGAATATAATTTGCCTAAAGAAATAGAACAAACTTTGATTGCGGAACGATGTCTCGCGTGCTAGAAATGAACTTCTCTTGAACTTACCATTCAAAAGGGATACACAGGCTTACCGATCTGCTAAATCACTCAGGAAAGATGTAAACGCAACTTTCCCAACCACAATTGAATATTTATTCTTTACCTCTCCGATGATCCGTACGTAAGTAGAAGACAAACTGCATGGAATGACCTCTTACATGATCACTTACTCGTTCAGGTGAGAATGTGGTGCATCCTACATAGGTTGCTCGGCTCGACGTTCCTGTGAACGCATTGAGAAACATCGCTGGTGACGGGTATGCTATGGGAAGACACGTGTCCTAACCAGTTCGACCCTGGGCCACTTGGGTTTTGGTGGTTATAAGATCGACCCAGGTAAAGCATTCAATGCTGAATACTGTGTCCCATTTAGTTGATCAAAATCTGTCCTACTTCTGGCCCTATCCATTACAGAGGCAATCGCCATTCGCCTAGTATGTCTTGAACTAGGTGTATGGAAGTGACCTACCAACGGTCTTCAGCTAACTTTGGGCAAGAAGGAAATCCACTAATCACCAATTGAACCCCGAGCGCCTACAGTCGAATATTACTCGTGGCTGTGGGATGTGAACTTACGACCACACCCAGACAAGAGAGACCGTTCTTACCGTGCCTTCCTCCAATTTTACAACGATATGACAATAATATTTACCTCGGTCAACGGCCAACGTATTCCATTGTCGCTTCACGTACATGAGAGGACGTTTGGAATATACTGACCACGATTATTCGCTCTGAGCAGCTGACTGAAGTGTTCGACCTATCTTTGAGGCTTCTGGTCGCAACCTGATACGAGTTGGCCTCTATCGTCACGTATCTTGGCAGGAGGAGGTAGCTCTTCCCTCAAGGAGGAGTGTGTGGGTTGGAAAAGCCTCCCAAAGTCCCCTACAGCAGCTTCTGCCTCCACCCGGCTTTCGATTTCAGACCAATATCATTTACAGTCGCTCCTCGCTCGGCGTGTAACTCCGCTGCAAAGGTTATGGTAATCAGGCGAGCTGGGAAGTCTTGCGTCCCTAGCCTTAGTGCTGCCTTTAAGGGTTTCTGCACAGATCGAAAGTTCGGTCAACTGCAGCATCTGTCTTCTTTTAGATACTTATCAAAATCTAATTGTTCCGACAAATGAGAACACAAAGGATTGCCGTGTGAAAACATGGAGAACAGCCTATCAGCCAGCAAGTGTACCTGTCCCACGTGATTTGCATGGTAATTTCATTTCACTTTTACCAGCCCACTCACGGCACGTGACTGTCTCATTGGGCACAATGGGTACCTTCTGCTTCATTCATATCAATCTAACCACAATGGACGTTGTGACTTTTTGAAGCCACATTCTGTTGACCACAGATGGCCAGTCGCATATGCCTGTGGAAGAGGTAACTTCATTTAACCTTTAAGAATCATTTATATTATCTAATCAATGTGTTCCGGAAAGCGAAATCAGGATTGGCATAATCTTTAATATTTGCTGTGCCTGTGGTTGAATCCACGGAATGTTCCAGAGGCTGATGGGACATTCGAATATCTGCTCGTTTCCTTTCTTTGACCGTCGTGATATCGCTACCACTATGAACCAGGATACCGTTGTTTTGCATGATACCGTACCAGCGGCGGTGAACAAGTATGAAACGCGCATATTGTGTAGGCCCTAAATATTACTTGCTCATTCGCACGAAGACTCGTGTGCACAGTTTGGATACACGAGTTAGGATTTTGAAGAACTCATGGTCAGTTAAAGGGAAATCCACTGCTAAATAATTCATGACCAGAATACGGCCCTATCAAGACTTATCTTTCGATTACAAGTCATTTACCTCCTATTTCTGTTTGTCAAACCTGACACGTCTACTTGTAGAACCCATAAGACCATTTTCTCCCGGCTAAAATTCAGTTTTTACCGATAACTTTGTTGAGCGTTCTTGATCCTTGCCCAACCTTGAAGTTATAAATGGGCCTTGAGAATGAAATAGTGCTGATGGCTACTTTGGAAATAACAAAATTTGGTCATCACTCTAGCTTCAAACGCCGGTGGCGGTCATGAACAAAATGATGGTGAAAATGAGGCTTTTTCACGTGTGAGCTGTTCATATTTTGAATCCAATCAATCATTTATATTGATGAAGCTTTTCTAAACAGTGAGTTTATTTGCAAAAGAATTCGGCAATTTCAGAAAGAATGAAATGCATTGTCGCACATTCATCGGGTACTCATAACCACATTCGGAACGCACGAGACGGAATCTGTACGAAAGGAAATATTTTGGTGATGACGTGAATTTGCTACTTTCTTTGTGTTACTTTGTGTGATACCTATCTAAATGACACAAACATTTAGTTTATGTTTTACACACCAATGATAGAATAATAAAGGAAGCCCTTATATCTTAAGAATTAGAGTATTATGATCACTTGACGCATCAGAACGTTATTTCGAGTTAAATACTGCGTGTATCCTGTCCATTTATCGATCGCTTCGGTTGATATTTCTCAGGTAAATGAAAATAATACCCCTTGTGAGCTCTCCCTGATCTTAAGATTTGCTCATGAGGAGATCACTTTTATCAAATTTTCTTCCCAGTCGTTTTTTGAATGATGCTCTCCATCTGTAAAGCATGACCATCGAAAACCCTAAGTTCGTTTTCAAATCCGTTTCATGAAACAGAAATCCAGTAACACTTGTTGGAAGTAATCTATGATCTGCTTTAGCCCACACGGTTCAAGTTTCCCTAAATAAACCCTACTAGCTTATCTTATCGCAAACTATTTTGAAAAGTCGTATATGCCATTTGTGACGTTTTGATTTCAATCAGGCATTTGTGAATTTGACATGCTGCTATTTGTAGTCATTTGCTCATAAAATGTACTGTCAGCTTACAGATAGTCAAGTCAGACAGTTGATTGGCTTGTAATATTATCCTAAAAGTGATCCACGACTCCGTTGAGAATATTCAGCGCAATGAGTAAAGTGAGATTACCATTATAGAAGACCAGTTTTGTGAAAGAAGTGGGAAGGCATGGACAGAGTCAGCCGGAAAATATGTTATCGAAACACGTCAGGTGTTCAAATAAGTTAACTCATCTGACAGACCGCCTTACCCATCGGCGTAATTTGGAGAACAGCTATCAGTTTTCCCAGTGCAAGTCGCATGACTACCAGCTACCATGGAAGAACCGGTGGGGAAATATTTGGATGGAATAAACTCTGCCTCGGGATTTATTTGCTGTTCGGAATACGCCCCCCCCCCCTCCTCATCTTTGATTGACTGTTACAATGCTCACAGCGGATTCGTTAGCAGTCAGTCAATTGTCTTGCAATAAATTAATTCCCCTAAGAATGAGTCCTTGAGTAGGTGTTGTTTGTTGTACTGATGTTGGGAGAGAAAAAGGTGAGAGGTAAAAATCCAAACCACAATTCCTGGGTTAGCCTACGATTCTGAGGACAACAAGTTTCCACGTTCTCAGTGTTTGTTTAGAGCACGGGACGGGAAAAAGAATGTTGGTAGGATTGATACAAAATTCCCTGAATCGTGATAAACAGTCCGCTTTACTCTCGCTAGTTTGAGTTAGAACTGACTCAAACAAGAGGTTGACAGAAACCTCGGCAAGATCAGCGCAGTTAAACGTACGCAGCCGAAAAGTGGGTGGGGTCGGAACCAAAGGTCAGGGAAGATCGTGGAGAAAATAAATTGAAGATGATATTCAGAAAATAGTCACTTTCTCAGGAAGATTGATGTCACTAAGGAGGTGAGAGGTGATATTGTGCGAGCTTGTCAAACATTTATTTCCGTGCTAAATATATTTTCTATTCTTCTTGTAAACAACATGTTTCTTCTTATTGCTTATGTAAAATGTGGTGTTGTAAAAATATTTTGTTTACAACAAACGAAAATATCCTACTTGGATATTGATGTAAGTTTCACTGATATAAAATTAACAGCCCAATACCAATAGATATTTAGTTCGGTAGAAGTTATATTAAACAAGGTCTCGTGAACTTCTGCAAACAGGCGTGGAGAAAAGTTGATTGGTTCAGCCTTTAGTCGAGCGGAAGCTACTACCATACGAACAACAGAGGTGGTCAAATTTCGAAACCGTGATAACATTCGAATCAAATCGTGATTTGCTTTTACCATCAATGTACTTCCAACGAACAGTGGTGCAAACTAAGTGTTTCACAATTACGTCCGTTTTATTCATAAACTTCCAAAACCAAACTCATTTCAGTGGCTTTCAAGCCGCTCAACTTATCATGCCAATTGAAAAGGGCTACGAAAAATCGTGATCAGGCTTGTTGATGGAGCTTCACTGAAGATATCCTGAAGAAAGCAGAATTCGCCATGCCCAAGAGATGCAAGTCCCTTGTCTGTCAGCGTAGAAGGTATTCTAATCAAAACGTCTTATTTGAGATTGATGACCCAGGTCATTTCTCACACAATGCTGTACATTTATAGGCTTAGATGGCTCTATTCATTTGTTATAAAATCTTACAATGGCAAAACCAATGGAAATTCCAATGATTTAATTTTTACCATTTTCTGTTAAAAGTCCTGATTTGAATATTGAATAATAATTTATTTTTTGTGTATGGAAGTAGCAATTGCTCACTTTCAAGTAACACACACATTTTATGAGGACACGAAGTTGTATGGTGAAGATTGATTAGCATGAAAAATCCTATCTGGGAAATTTTACCAACACATTTTCAAATCTTGTATGATGACAGCTAAGTAAAGCTGTTTCGCAAGCTGTACTTGATAAGTCTTGAGCGGACGGATTCAAGTAGTTCTATAAGCGACTGAGCTGTTCCCTGATATAGTGAGTTAGGGATGATTGTAATTGGTTGAGTAGAAAATCATTGTTTCTTGATCTCCGGGAGGCCATACGAGGGTAAAAGATCAAACCACTGGATTTCAGCCTTTCATATTTAACCATGGTAGACATGGTCTTCAAATTTTCCTACACAATCACCAAGGTTGTTTCAAATGTTATCACTTTGATCCTTTTCTCTGCAACTTGTGGAAAATTTATTTGGGTTTTGAATTATTACAAACATTCCTAATGCAATTTACTTTATCTACCAAGGTGATGTCAGATCTCATCTGTTTATAGACGAATGAATGATAAAGTCAGGTAGGGGATGGGGAGTCATCCTCATGGACAAGCATGGGCACTTTGAAGCAATTTTGCAATTAAATTGAGAGACTGTATCATCTGATTACTCCACCATACTTCGTTCGGTTGATTTCGGCTTGGCGGAGTTTGAGAAAAACTGAAGCAATAGAGCAGATACTGTACTCCGGTATGAATGACTTCCATAAGCCATGAGTTTCAGAGTCACCGAGGCAGAGATGTGTCGATAGTTTGATCACATCAACATTTATCTAAATCCATTTACTGACTGCATCAGGGGATATGAGTTTCGAGTATTCAATATTCGATGAAAATACTCTCACATAAAAACTTATCAGATTTCTCAGGCATTTTAGTTTCTCAGAGGAAAATGAGAAGTAAAACATGGAAACAGCCAAGAATACAAAATTGCTCTTGAAATTTGATAGGAGATTTTCAGCATACGCAGTCTCCTCTGGTGAGTATGAAATGAAAGGTTATACGCAGAAACAGATGAATGGAACGAGAATAAATGAAGCCCGATATTAGGAAGATGAATATGAGTCAGATCGATTATTTTGATGTGGTCTTCTCCATTCAACGAACTACCGAATTTGTCCCGAATTCTTGTAATGTCTACAGTTAACTAGACCCAACTGCAATAATGCCTTCAAATGCCTCAACATGGTCGGAGATGGATATCTCAGACTCCGAGGTTGCTACTCGCCCAAAAACGCTTCTGGAAGTGCTCCCAAATGGCTATGCGCCTGTTGCAGCTTCTGTTGAGGAATTCTTACTCATAGCCTTCTCGAGGTGGAGGTGTCCGCACCAAAGTGAGCGGATAAAAGAGAATGCCTAGAGCTTTCTACCGGGTTGTCTGACCGGAAGTCAGCGTAGAGATCACTGATTTCTGGCTCCAGACAGGCCACTCGTGATGTATGAGGCGTATAACACCATGCGCACCAGCATCTGTGGCGGAGGGGTGTACTAGGCACCCAGAATGTTTGGCCCTTACCCGAAGGGGAGTGAACTGAGCAATCAGTCGTCGACTCCCAGAAGTTTTCAAAAGAGAAGAACGAACCACGGTGGTTCTGCCTTACAGGACGAAGTTGACAGCGCAAAAAGGTTAGAGGTTCATCCTCGGACAAAAATCCCCATTCTGAACTGCGTGAATAAGCAGCATAGCTGCCTACAAAGCAATAATCATGAAAGATACAACTCATAGTGATTGAGTCTTTTCACGCGCGCACTTGATCACCCTCCAACATCGTACACAACTCGTTCTTCCGTTTCCACTCCCACTCAAGTTTTCACTTTCACACCCCATGTGTTCATCGGCAGATCGCACCTGCATTAGTGCCACTGGCGGAAGTACTGTCTACTTTCTCTCTCATCATTCTTCTACTAACTTCCGAGTCTCCCCGACCATTCTCCTACCTGCTGATGTCCTGCTTTCTCCCCAATACCCATTCAAACTAGTCACCTTCAATGCGCGAAACCTGATGCTCGTAGGACAAACTGTGAGTTCAGCTCGTAAGCTTGAATACCTTGCCATCGATGTTTGTTTCATTCGAGGAAGTCGCATTTGAGACTCCCGTCCCACCGCCTAATCCCACCTACTCCTTCTGTAAAACTTCAGTTACGGTTTTCTGGGATCACTGAGACTGTGGCTCCTGGTGTTGCTGGCATTTGCATCGTTGTTACTGAAGGAGCTGAAGCGGTACAGCCAGACTGGATCCCAGTCGACAGTCGTTCATTCACAGTGAGACTCAGGGGTTCGTGCAAAGTGAGCCATCGCCGTCCTGATAGATGCAACCAGTTTATCGTTTCGTCGTATACACCCACCGATTGAAGCGCAGATGCAGTCAAATACAACTTCCACTAAAGGTTCCATTGCCATTGGCCTGTCTAGTCGCCCCAGAAGATCCCATACTCCTGCTGAATCCCTGAGTCTTCTCGACACATCTCAATCGATGCCGGCTGAAGGAGAGTAAAACGAAGCATGACTCGTAAATAGACGCGTATTCAACGCGACTCTTCGTAGGGACCGCAGAATCTGGTGATTACAAAATGCACCAGATATGCAACTTGCTATCTTCATGAGAAGTTCCCCCAAGCTTTTCCTTCTCGTTCAGATCTCTGGATGGAAGTCACTAGGTATGAGTGAAAAGTCTGTGGAGCTGACGGTTCGCCGATTCACAATCAGAAGTGACCTTCCGATCTCTGAGCCGAGCTTTTTCAAACATAGTTTAAGTGGTCCTCTTTGTCAGTCTCTAAAGTAACTCTTCCGACACACGTCCAGTGGTGCGTGTCGACAGATCCAATTATCAAGCCGGAGATCCTAAATGAATTTCAGGCCTTAGGACTACTCAAAGCGCCAGGCTCTGATGATCTTACCCAAGCCACTTTAAAGATGGTGGGGTGCAGCACATGAGAGTAATTCATGTTTCGGTCTCAAGTGTTTAGAATTCCGAGAAGGTTTCATCCTTGAGGTGGGAATAGACTGTTGTGATCATCTTTAAGGAAGGCTGGTGCGAAGACTTCGCTAATCACGGGGGTGTAGATCTAAACTCAGTAGCTTCAAATCTGTTTGCATCGGTCGTACTTCGCAGGTTGTACCAAAACTAGTGAACCGCGGTCTCGAGAGGAGCAATCCGGTTTACGTGCCGGTCGTGGATGCATCCATCAAATCTTCACTCTATGATAACAGCTAGAGAACCGTCACAATTTCAAAAACCAACAACGATCGTATTTCTGCATATTCGTGCGGCTTTTGGCTCTATCGATGGGACTACACTATGCAATTTCTTGTTGGCGAATAGAGTAACTGAGATAGATACATAAACCCCCAAAGAGTTGTATAGTCACACCTCACGTCGAGATAGGATCTGTAGTCAGCTTTCGTTCCACTTTATAGCCTCCAGTGAAATACTACAAGGTTGCTTTATACTGTTTGAAAAATACCACAGCACACATTGTGAATAAACACCATGGCGAACAAGCTCGTTTTCAGTTATTCGTACTCATACCAATGTATAACAGTATATCTATGAGGCACAAAATAAGAACGGGAAATGATGATCCAAATCTGTCTCTGCACGTGTGTGTGTGCATGGTAAATTGATCACTGTGTGGAATGTCCAAGCGATTGCACACGTTTTCGGGACCAAGATGTGGGCTTCGAACCTCAAGTGCTTGCACAAATTGTTTCTGAGCGCACAGGGGAGGATTGTAGAGACGAATACTCACGACTTCGGCTGTGGCTAAGATGCGACACTTGACAAGTCTTGATTGGTTTCCCTGGACTTAGTAAATGGTGTGGAAAGCGTTTATCACCCACTGAGTGGTCTGACTCAACAAGGTGTGAGCACACAGCACCCGTAATTGTCTTAATTGCTCTCATGCTCAGCCAGGCTGGGTGACTTTCATGAACGCGTTTGGACAAGCCCCGAGTCGACCAATGTACCTATTCCAGCAGGAACAGGTGAATTTATACACACAAAAGAGGTTGCAGAACTCGGCACTATGTTCTTTATTCGAAAACATACTATGAGTTTGGGAAAAAATAGAATTTGTTGCTGTGCCGTGTAGACTATTCTGTGGATTACTCTTGATAATCTTTGTTGAATAATTTCGGCTTTTGTGTCGCCTTTGAATGACAAAAGCACATATAGAACCTTCCTTGTGGCTCCTACCTCCTTTGATTTCCCTTCATTTCCTAGCATCGTCTTGTCGATAAACCGTTCAGGATACTCGTTATTTAAAAAAACTCTCCGCAGAAAAAGCAGTTCATTTCTTATTGTGTCTTCGGAGCAAATTTTTCCTTGTTCTATCAGAGAGGCAACTTATGAGATTTCTCATCATTCTGAGGGGTACAAAGCACTTAAGCTTCGTTGCCCACATCTTGGTCCCAAAAACATGTGCAATCGCTTGAACATTCCACACAGTGATCAATTTACCATGCACACACACACGTGCAGAGACAGATTTAGATCATCATTTCCCGTTCTTATTTTGTGCGTCATATATATACTGTTATACATTGGTATGAGTACGAATAGCTGAAAACGAGCCTGTTCACTACGTTGTTACCGTTTATCCACGTCCCTCGTCAACTTCAATATGGAGGATGTTCTACAGAGTGCCTTGTCTATTCCTCCAAAGGATGGGGTCAGACCCCGCACCGGGGAACAGAGTTTTCGACTTGGAATATGTCGATGACGCCACCTTCCTGAATAACAATGCGGAGGTAGCACAACTAAATCTGAACAGCCTAGCGATTGGGGTATCCAAATTTAGTGTGCACTTAGCCCCTTGCAAATGCAAAATGCAGTTGCGAGATTGACAGGAGCCTGTGCTTGCAGTCTCCCTTTGTGGTGATCAACTTGAGTTAGTCTACAAATATAAATAACTCTGCAGCTTGAAAACAACTGGAGGTGGTGTTTCGGAGGTCACGTCACGAATAGCAAGAACTAGATCACCTTTCGCAAACTTGTGACATCCGAGGCGCTGCAGTGATACCCGGTTCTATCTTAAGGGACGGATATGCGTTGTTCCGGTTCGTGGAACTTCACTCTACCGTTGCGAGACTTGGCCTCTTCGCGCTGAGGATGCTTGTCATCTTTCTGTGTTTAATAACCGATGTCTCCGAAGCTTTGCTCGCATCTGGTGGCTACATCGATTGAGTAATAACTGGGTTTGCCGTCGTGTGGTAAGCAAGAAAGCCACCCTTTTAACGAAGTGGTCACTTTACACCGCCTCCGTTGGTTCGGTCGTTTTACTAAAGCCTGCCTATTGTCTACTCTTCGGTGTTCTGTTCTCATGTGCTGAACGTGGCTAGAAGGGGCGACGCGGAGGTCAGGCCATGATTTGGCGTAGAGGTGAGAAGAAATTAGCATCAGCTTTGGTTTCGGTTGGTGATTTCCCCATGCCTGGTTGTGGTCCAAGGGATTGTTGTTGGTTAGAGACGTTGAAGGGAATATCTGAGAATAGACATCAGTAGTGCTAATGGTATGTGGTCTGTTTTTCGAAAATTCGCACCTAGCAGTCACAAAATTTCCATCCGATAAGCTAAACTGCAAAAGGAGGTCAAAATCTGAAGGGCGGAAAGAAAAAGTAATCTGTCAGAACGGAGATCGGTTCGGAGTGTATCGAAAAATCGATGCGCCATGTGAAATTTTATGGCAGAATTTTATACTTTAATAACACAGCGTAGTCGAAATCGTTGGTAGGTTGTCGACGGTTCGGTAGTAAGACCAGTCTTGAAAAAGGTTACCCGTGGTGACCGAAACGTCGACAACCTACCAACTATTTCGACTACTCTGTATTATTAAACAATAAAATTCTACCGACAAATAATCTCCTTTTTTCACTTATTGTCACTAATTTTAATCTAGTCCCCTTCTCTTGTTTTTTTTTCAATTGTCGCTGCATTGTTGGCACCTTCCCTGATCTCAAGCCAATTATTTATTTATTTATTTATTTATTTATAAGACACTAACGTACATGCCACTTACGGCGAATTTGATTACACTAGGACCGACCAACCAATACGAATTTGCACTCATATTTTGCAAAACGAGAATAACTGACTAATTATGGATAGCCTATTTAAAATTCAGTAGGTTGGGACTAACCAATGATGAGATTCATACTAATGCAATACAGCAACTGGAGTTGTCATACAGCCGACTTAAACTGTCATAGGGACGATCTACGCAATTTCGCTGGGGAATATTTGGAAGTCGATTGGTCTTTGAAAAGAGAGCTGTTTCGCGGGGTCCATCACCACAAACGAGAAGAACAGAGCGATAAAAAAAGAAAATCACAAACTCTCGCCCTCTACATGTACACACACAGAAGCCGCCTTTGCTCGCTTGTAGCGCACAGATTTGGAATGAAGCCCACGGCTCAGTCCGGGATACGTCATCGTGTACAAACTGACAAAGGCCCAGTTGAATCTGGTACACTGGAATGATTTGGGGTTTCGTCTAGCCTCTCGCATGATGGAAATTTCGTTTGTTATCGTTCGCTAACCGCTTCCATTACGAAAACACAGGTTGACGAACAAGCTCATTTTTGGCCATCATGCCATTACAGCACAATATTTATGACTAAATGTATAAGGGGTACAATAAACAAAATAACGCGAGGAACTATTGTTCACTCATAGTATGGATCATCCGGAGGGCACGTGTGTGAGGAATAACGCATTCCCCGAGTGTAGGCTTTCGGACGTTCTTCGACCTGACTTTGAGTCATAAATGGGTCAAGGTAGACTGAGAGCTTGGACACATCCACTGAGCACATAAGTTGCAGTTTTGGAAGCGAATCGGGGCCGTTTCAGCCGTGGTCAAGAAGCGATGTTTCACCGATCCCTAACACGGATTCGTATAGAGTACCTCCTGGGCATAGAGTACTGTATTGGTTGTGAATGCTCTCTGTTGAATCTCCGGCGTTTCTGTTAGCTTGGGCTCCCACTTGAACTTTTTCACCAATTTCATCAGCCTTCTTTGTGGCTGAGTGTTCAACCATTGGAGAATAGTAGCCAATCTTAATATGCTTGGGGTATGGGGCCAAACAATCAAAGGAAGGAACAAGAGAGGCGTAAGCTGTTCTCGGTCATCTACTCGAAGCCATTCAGGATGGATGTGCAAAATATCTACCCAAAGCAACAATAGTTTCAATGGGTAAGTAAGCAGTACTAAATAAGTTGGATAACGAACTGAGTTATTCGTATTCTCAGGGTTCTTTTGGCCCAATTTAGATGGACAGTCTTCTTGATTTCCCTTCCGTAGGGTGAATAGGTTGTGAAAACATTGAGCAAACCTCCTATCCACAGGGTTTCTCACGGCTAACAAATTAATCTGGTCGTTATGCCAACTTATTTGTGCTGAGAAGAGAGATAAATCCTCAAACCAAATAGTGCAGCATGAACTTATCAGAGCAACAACAAAAACTATTTGGAAGTGTATGATTCTATCTGATCCAGTGTTGTTTGGCCACATTCCTGATTTTGCCTGGACAAATTATCTTACTCCGAAAGAATAGAATTTGATCAAATGGTGGTCGATGACGGAATTAATTTCACTTGTTTACACAGTTCGTTGTCTCCCTAAATACATCCCTGGTGGTTCAGTGGGGGGATGTGAATTTTAGGTTGGTAACAAGTTTACTTTACGGAATAAACTTAGGCAAACAAGAGATGAATATTTATCGATCCGTAAACATCAGTCTTAATGATTAAAAATATTAGAATAATTGGTGGCGTAAGAATAAGTCCGTTAGAGTAACATTTAGGTCTTTAGAGAATCCCTGGCTCACTCATTGTTTGCGCTGCCAATTCCACGTCTTATTTTACCGACTCCCTTAATTTTTGTATTGATGGTGATACATAGTATCAATTTGACAGATAAATGTTCGCACTTTACTTATCTAAAGCTAAGATTCCAATAATTATTCATGAATGCCATCGCATTATCCGAGGAAGTATACTTCAATCGTAATAATACTGGAATTCAGTTCCACCACTCTGCGAAATCTGCCTTCAAACATTCGTGTAAGCCCTGTATGTCGATTCTGACTCCAATCTGGTTTCTCCTACTTATGACCACAGGCATCGCATCATTTGACCTTGAAAAGCATGGGTTCCGGTCACCAAGGTAGCCCTTTACATAATATTCATAACGAACATCTCAAATGTTACAACTTAAGTATCCTGCGTGATTATTCTTTTACTGCTACACAGTTTATCGCGTTTGCTAACAAGAAATCTTTTCTTCAAGGTAACCTTGGTGATTTTCGGGGAGCTATTCGCCGCTGACTATTTTCCCCTCTCATGCGAAAAGGCAACACGATTTTCTCTTTCCTAGGGTTTTTTCCCTTAGATCGGCTGGATGGTTTACAAGTGGAACGATGAAGAAAGATAGAATTTCTATCTTATTGACGATATTTTGACAAATATTGCAGCAGATATTCTTTCGATTGTTTCTCTCTAAGGTCTAATTGCATTGGATGTAGGCTAACCCTTGTCTAAACTCCCAGGTCTTTCCCATGATAACCACTTACTTTCTAACACTATTTCCCTTTTTGGTAACTTGGAATAATTTCTGCATGTAAACTTTCTTGCAGTAGTCCGTTTGAAACAGTGATTTGAAGATTCAAGGAAAACTACTTTAAAGCTTTGCAACTCGGGCACCTTGCAGTCTCTTACAAATTGGCATTTTAACATTTTGCCTCCTGTATTCCTAAACACTGACAACATTGTTCCCTTGTAATCCTGCTTGGTTAAAGGAAGATAGACTGAGATCCTACCGATGAATCCCTGGAACTAATCTTCCATTGTAGTAGTATTAACAGAGATACCTCTTCAAAATATATCCATTGAAAGCATTTCCATTCCTACGGGTAAACATTATAGGCTTTCAACCGGTGTTAGTCAATTAACTCTTTCCGTATCATTGAACTGCGTTTTATTCCTTTTAACCGGTTTTATATTCAGAACCTCACCTGCCGAGATGTCCGTAAACAATAAGCAAGACTTACAGTAGATATTGTTTTTTGTGGCCCAAATACGTGAGGTGCATAACAACATAAAATCTGTAAATCTGTAACCACAAAATATATGTTGGTGTCAGTGAATCGGAGAATTTCGTCTCAAATTTGAGCAAAATCAATTAGCAACTGTGAGTTACTTGGCTTTGGAAACATTTGGCACAGGGAATGTAGAAAGATAGTTGTCTTGCTTGAAAGGATCGCCACTTTATTCTGTGGATTGGAAATAAAAACTCCCAGCATTGGATGAAAAGGTAGAAGATTCTGAGTTAAAAATTATCATGAGAGAGTTCATTTCAGGTACACACCGTTAAACCATGATTTGTGAAAAAGCTTGGGGACAGTAAGGTTTGGATGTACCTGTTGACGGCAATGTCCACTTAACATTTCCGTTCATATAAAGGCTGAACAATGAGTTAAATCTGAATAATGAGGTGAAAGCAAAACGAGGTTGCAAACATTGTGGATTTTGTTGAGGTCTGGATTTTCAACTGCCAAATCTGTTTACAAGTGAACTGAACGGTGGTGAGATATTAGAACAGACTGATTTCGCAGGGGATCAAAATGAGTAACTTTATGATGAACAGAAGGTTCAGTTGCTGGCTTCAGTTTCCAGCCTTCATATTTGGTGTGAAAAATTGAAGCTCACGAACATGGCAGAGACGGTGAGATTAGTCCGGCACGTTCGTCGTCTTCTTTACAGCCTTCCTTGGATAATCACACCGCGGACTTGTGCGCATGCTAAGCATTCGTGGGTAACTTTGCCTGGATGTGGAAAAGTGGAGACTGAGCATATACATTCCCGTTACATTCAGTGATGAAATGAAGGGGCCAGATGGGACTGTAGTCATGTCCCACTCAAAAAGCCAGGAAATCATGGAGAGCATACCAGTCACTGGATAGGTACCACCAGAGAACACGGAAGAATAGAAATAAAGTTTAAGATAAAGATGTGCTGCGTCATCTGGTGTAATCGGGGACCAGCATGAATACCGTGATCATTTGTGAATGCTTCCGTTGTTGAATAATGAAGTTGAATTGTTGATTGTTTCTCACCGAGCCGGTTGAATCCACTTATTGAAAAGCACTTCATGCTATTTGAAAAATTCTAGAAAAAGCATGCATAATGTTTGAGTGAATGAAGCCTGATCTACAGGCTCAAAAATTATAAATAACGATTGGAAGATTCAGTACTCCGAAGGTTATCATTTGTATGGAATGGTGACTGGAAACAAAGACACACCATGAACGGGGGATGTGGAGTGTGGAGTTTAATGAAAAAAAGGAAATACGTATTGCGAAAGGATAGACAACTGTGAGTTTCAGAATAAGTAGGTGGAGTGAGAATGAGGATTCTAGATGTTTGGTTTTAGACAGAACCATCTATTTGGTTCCAATCGAGGATATTTGTCAATACAATTTGAGATGAAGCACTCAAGAAGGAATGCGTGGATAGCCGAATGATGGATTGACTTTGCGTGTTTCTTTTGAGAGTTATTAGGAAATCGGTGACTCTGCACATTGTCAAGGCTTATGACAAGGACCATCTACTTGGCTATTTGTTACTAACAGTGAGTACTAGTATGAGACTGCGAATTATCTCGTTTGACGCTTGTCAGCTCAGCACAAAAATGTCTTCAGGCGCAATTTTGTCCATTATAGTGCGAGGGGATTTGCAATATCTGTGTTTGTGTGCCAGTACGTGAGGCAGTTTCCGATCAGTAAATGGATGTTGTAGCGCCATCGTTGATTCTTTTCTAAAGAATTACTTTTTATAAAAATGTTATCACGTCGAACTTGTCATTTCAGACTAAAAATTAACAATCCGATGCCGGAAACCACTTTTTGCTTGGCTCCATATATGTATTCGGAAATTTAGCTTCTTTTTTCCACTGTTTCCATTTCACACTTTCTACTGGTAACACTTAATTTGTCCTTTAATGGCTTTCCACTGGGTCTTATGCATTGGAGTCAAGTTGAACCTTACACAGAAACAATATGAATAAAATAAAGCTGAAATTTATCTTGCCCGGCTTCGCTTTGACCAATTTGAATTAGCAAGGCAACTTTACTAAACCATCTCCGCAGAAAATTTGAAATGCTCTAACACGAGCTCGAATATAGTAGCGTGTTCACATATAGTTTACAAGGACGGAATGAACACCAAGGATGGAATCTAGTCAGAAGTCAAATCTTTTCCTTTGTCATTCCCAGTATAATCATATATTCATTCACTGATGACTGACCAGTGAACGAGTATTCATTAACTGTAAACTTCTAGGTAATTCGGTCCGACAAACATGGTGATTTCTATTCAGCTCTTCGGATTTGGGATAACGGAAAGGCCAGAAAAGAAACTCAAAAATCAGACTGGTGATATGTATACAGCTAATGTATCTATAGAACTGCAAAAAAAGCGTCATGATTCAGCCCAGTGGGCATGCTACCGTTTACTTTTTGTCCCTTGAATCTCATAAACCTGAAACCTGTGAACACGCTGGAGCCGTGTTCTATTATGTCACGAAATAAACGCGCCTTCGTCTCACTCTACTGACTAATTTGTAAGTAGTGCCATTCTGGTGAATAAATATATTACGAAGGAGCTGTTAGGCGACCACACGTCGTAGGTCAACCGGCAAAGCAGGTACGATACTAACGCGTTGGTGGCCTCGATGCGTGGGTCCAAATCCCGTCTTCATCGAATACGTTCAGTATTTAGCCTAATCCACACGTGGATCATCCACGGAATATCTTAGTACTGTCACTCTGATACTATCCCCTAACACAAAAATGCTATATGTTTGTAAGCAAAATTCTGTCAGAAGGAAATATGGTCCTAAAAGAAACACTAAAAACAAACTGAAGTTTAATCAGCCAGTTAAAGTTAGCATAACTTTGTTTATTGAACTATTTCCAAAGTGTAAGATACTTTAATAGTTACTGGTTGACTCCTCATTTAGAATCAACGTTGATGATTCATTGAAATTTCACCGTAGCACTGTGCACAAGTTTCATAGAGCTTCTTTGGAATCATCAACACATTTTATGTTCCCCAAATCCCGCTTTGGACTCGGGCTCTGAATGTAGAAACGTGAGCTCTACACGTCGACCATTTGACTATCTATCACGACTATCAGGGACAGGATTCCTGACCTTAACTGACGAAATTATTCGAGACTTAAACGGTGTTCAGTCATCAGTAAAAATGAAACAATGTGAACCTCACTATACGCAAAAGGATATTCTGCACGAAGTGCTCGATCTTAGTTCTTGGATCTTACATAACCCTTTATGTATACTGTCTGTAAGTATTATCAATCCCAACGTTATCAAATTGTCGTGGCCCATATGTTTAATTATTAGGAAAATGCCAGTCGCGAGAACTTTGAAATTTGTAAAATATCCATCCAACTCGACTAAATATTTTTTCCTTGGAAGCTGACAGACCCAGCCTCATGAATGTTCAACGTGTGTAGAAGACTAAAGAAGAGGAGTAATTTTTGCGTTCGGGTAACCTCATGGCAAAAATCGAAAAAATCATGACACCTCTTGTTGTCCAGGGAACCGAAAAACATAATTTGTATTCAGAATTAGGAACATCATGAAAGTCAAAATAACTATTTTCTCAGAAGCATATTCAAAAAGGATTCATACAAACACAGTTCTTATCGCTCACTCCGAAAGGCATGATTCAACTTGAAGAAATAAATACATTAGCACTTTTCCAATTAGCAGGAAGTCGCTGGTCCGAGAATGGCTAGCAGAGTGGATTTCGGGATGCTAAGAACACAACATACATCTCCATTACCAGCCTCATTTTGTCCTCTTATTGGATCAATAATTTATAAACATTACTTAGGTCGTTAACTCAGAAATGGCTTTGAACAAGGCAAATGGTAGTACTGACGTGGAGGACGACGTTTTGAAGTCAAAGCAGCTTTCTATGACCAATGATTTAAAAGTGGATAATTAACACTCTGTCATCATTTCCTATTATAGATTCATAGCAAGGGAGATTCTAGGGAGTTTCTTTCACATGCTTTAGTTGTTGCAGTTAGGATAGTAGCTTCCCATAGTTACCTTTTTATCGGTTTCGTTAGCATTGTAAATGGGAGCTGTAGGAGTAAAAATGATTTTTGTAGTTTCATCAGTGGGCACTCTCTGAAAACTCGCTGAAAACGAGATCGGTGAGGTATAGAGTTTACCAATCGTACATCATAAGCACAATCAGATGGATGAGTAACCATCATGTAGTATGTATATTTTGTGAATTGGTACGGAGAGCTAACAGAACAGCAAAGGGCGCGGGCAATGCCTCTCCGAATTTTGGATTTCGTAACGTTTTGTCTGTAAAATGATCAGTATTATCTTTGCGGAAGTCAGCTCAGATCATAGAAAGGCCTATTTGTTAAGATGAATTCTACCAAAAATAATCTGCATAATACCGTTTACATCTGACTGTCTCAAATCGCGGTGTAATTGAATCAATGAAAAACGTATGAATTGTTTCGCTGCATTTATATAGCGCTCTCTTATTTAACCATGAGGTCAGACTGAGGGGGTAAAAATGTATGGCTTTGACCATACAATTCCTCAACTCTTCAAAAGAAAAATAATGCGGATGTGGTTAGATGTGATTTAAAAGCCGCTGAAATTTAGTTTATCCACTCGCTGGAAGCTTCTATGTTACTATACTGAAGGGTATTTCGTGGTCTTGTATTTCAGCTACTTGTTATGTTCTAGTAGCTAAAAGTTTGATTAAGTTGTCTGCGTTTGGATCACACCGTTAGCACTTGATTCCGCCGTAGATTTGGCTTGTCCGGCATCGGCACAGGTTCACCTTTCCTATTTTCTTTGCAAGTCATTTTCTTTCTGTCATTTGCAATTATCATCAAGCTTCGCCTATGGCTGACTTTTTAATTTGATATAACTGTCCACGAGTTTTCATGCTTCACCGATATTTCCACTTCATCGAAAACCACCCAAAGCAGTTCATCCAATTTATTCCACAAGAAAAATATCCTAGTACAGTTAATTCAATTTACAATTTACACTGAAAATTATTCATACCCAAGAGATAAACTTTCTTCTAACCACAAGAATAATTTCCCATTCTATGAACAACTAGTCAGCAGTGCTTTGCACAAACTGGGCAGACCACACCCTCCCCCTCCGTCTAGTCTTTGCTCGCTTTCGTACACCAACACGGACTTCTTTCACCATTATCTCCTCAAATGTTATGAACAAAAGAACAATTGCTGCCCCCAACAAGGATACAACAATCTGGTAGGATAATTGCACCTGTGATCAAGACCATAGTTTAATTAACTTCAGCCGCAAACACCCTGATGAACCCCGTTTCTCGGGTGGTTCAGCGAATCCAGACTCGTAATTCGATCGGTGTGGACATATGACTCTACTCAGCAGTACAACTGATCATTTAAGATCACCATCCACATCATCATCATTCTTTGTATAAGGATAACCATCATCCGTCAGCTGGTTAACAAACACCAATTCGCTCGCGTTCCTTCCGTTTACTTGATGTTCGGCTCCGCCTCCCTCACTCCACTTGCTCGCTAACCAACATTCATCTTTCAGACAGAGAGGGCGATGCCATAACAATAACACACACGGTAACGAACACGAATTCCACATGAGTGCATTTCACACCAACAATTTTCTCCTACGATCTCTCCGGGGATTTCGCTCGTGAGCATCGTAACTGTGTTTAAATGAGATTCCGAAGTGTGTGGTTGATATCCCACGCATTTCATCCAGGCATGTGTGTGTGATTGTATGTTTGGTCGACTTGAACCGAACGAATTGGTGTGGAGTAGATAAATGACATGTACAATTCACACATCTCGAATTCACCGTAAACCTTACAATGTGATGCCACACGCGATTATGCTTGGGCTCACTTATCTAGCTTGGTATCCACAGTCAGACTTGTGTTGTCTTTACTCTTCTCTCCTCTGGTGTGCATTAGTTGCTAACTCATGAGTTTTTACACTGCTTCAATGAATTTATTTCCGAAGCCGTGGCCATACGACATACGGTCGGCCAGTGTGTGTGTGTGTGTGTGTGTGTGTGTGTGTGTGTGTGTGTAAAATTTAGCTCCCTTCCAAGTAAACCATAAGCTGAACTTTTGCTTGCACTTGTCAGTCAGAGCACGCCTGCCAGTAGTAGTCCAAAAATATAAAGTCTCTACTCGGAATTATAAAGAAGTACAACTGACGAAAGGAAACTGACTGTTTCGTTGCCA
The DNA here is from genome assembly GCA_948099385.1 of Fasciola hepatica. NCBI lineage: Eukaryota > Metazoa > Platyhelminthes > Trematoda > Plagiorchiida > Fasciolidae > Fasciola > Fasciola hepatica. The sequence continues at coordinate 5,804,417 of CANUEZ040000105.1, forward strand.
CCAAATGAGACATGTTTTAAAGTACACTAATTCTTCAAGCAGCATCAACACCCAGCTCGCTCCTGAAAATCCATAGTCGTGTAACAAGGACGACAAGATGAGCTAGGACACTTGTATTTCAACGGCCAAACAAGTCAGATCCATGAAACACATTCAATCATTTATATAGTCTATTTTCCAATCCACGCGGCACCTACATTGCTCTTGCAGCTACTCCAGTGTTTCGGCTGAGTTCTGGCCAGTTGCCTGTGGCCGATAGCTTGCTTTTCTTGGGCATCATATATACTCGACAGGTTCGGTTGTGCAGAATGTCCACTTGGTCAGCAGCCCCTCACCTGAGCCACCTTGCTGGTTGCCCGAGATCTCCGCTGGTCAGTGTGCCTCCTTTTGTCTGTTTCGGGAAGCCTCCAACATATTCGCCGTTTCTTCCTTTGTCTGCGGCTCTCGGTTGTTTGGTCCGATCGATTTGCTACTGATGTCATTCTCTAGCCTCAGCATTTCCCGCTGCGGTGGTACTCTACATATACGACATTCATTGAGCTGGGAATCAACGGATGCGGTGCACATCCTCTGAGTCCTGTATCTGTGAGACAATAGGCCCGGCACCTTGTCTGGTTCAGTGAAACAGAAAGCACATGGTCGCCTGACCATAACCACCGACAAGATTGAAGCCAGTTAAGCGATTAATAAACTAATCAGCTGTTAATATTTGTCTGAACCGACCAGAGCCGAATCAACCAATCCGGGCTCAGCCATACAAACCAGCCACTCGGGCCGTTTAGGTCTATCAGTAGACCAACAAGCTGTTATGCGTGGTGTTGGCTATGATCAGCACATATCTTATATGAACGACATATTTTGTGCCAACAAACGAAATTATTTAGAAGGCAGAAAGGCCTTCTCACTAGATTTAGTGGGACAGTTTAAAACAGCCTCGAACTGAAATTCGGAGTGCATGGCTGTGAGGTTTTCCATGCTGAACCTCAAGACTATGTTATACAGTTCCAATCGGTCGGTGGTAACTTGGGAGATAATACCATATGAATCACTACGCAACCAGTTTTCATCACTCATTACTAAAATCAAACAATTAGGAATCGTGAACTCCGGTTTGCTTGTGGAGCTATACAAGCCTATGAAAACGTCACCAACAAATATTACATCTTGAACGCTCAACTCACCATTGAAAACCATGGAAGCACTGTACAGCTGTTTCATCCTTGTTGGGAATCATCAGCAGTGCACATCCACCGAGCCCCCACGGGGACTCGAACCCGGGGTGAACGATTGTGAATCGAACACCTTAACCACAAGGCTATCCGGGCTGGCTCTCAACGGTTTGTTGAACATCTACACTACATGATATAGCACCCTTCCGTCACTGGCTTTTGAACGGTAACAACCCGCTTCCCACACAGCGATCGACTCCTATGATGGATGACTTCTCTGTAGGGGCCTAAGTACAACGAAGGCATTCCGTTATGAACAACCTACAGAGCTTGGTTACTATTTGCAAATGAGTAGTAGGAGATTAGATTTGTATATAATATGATTCATCATGCAGCTTGAACGCTCAACTCACCATTGAAAACCATGGAATGTGGACCACATTGGTATGCTATCTAGTATTTCCAGGGGCGTACTTTGAGGAGTAAGTGGTATGCACTCCATGGGTACTGGTTGTGTACCCTATGTAATTACTATTTGACACAGTTGAACACCTTGTCCCATGTCAGAATATGAAACAAAAAGAGTTGAGCGTTGAAGCTGCATGGCAAATTATACTACACAAATCTAACCTCCTGCTACTCAAATGCACGTAGTAACCAAGCTCTGCAGGTTGTTCATAAAGGAAAGCCTTAGTTGTACTCGGGACCCTACGATGAAGTCATCCATTATAGGAGTCGATCGCTGTGTGGGAAGCGGGTTGTTACCGTTCAAAACCAGTGACGGAAGGGTGCTATATCATGTAGTGTAGATGTTCAACAAACCGTTGAGAGCCAGCCCGGATAGCCTTGTGGTTAAGGTGTTCGATTCACAATCGTTCACCCCGGGTTCGAGTCCCCGTGGGGGCTCGGTGGATGTGCACTGCTGATGATTCCCAACAAGGATGAAACAGCTGTACAGTGCTTCCATGGTTTTCAATGGTGAGTTGAGCGTTCAAGCTGCATGATGAATCATATTATATACAAATCTAATCTCCTACTACTCATTTGCAAATAGTAACCAAGCTCTGTAGGTTGTTCATAACGGAATGCCTTCGTTGTACTTAGGCCCCTACAGAGAAGTCATCCATCATAGGAGTCGATCGCTGTGTGGGAAGCGGGTTGTTACCGTTCAAAACCAGTGACGGAAGGGTGCTATATCATGTAGTGTAGATGTTCAACAAACCGTTGAGAGCCAGCCCGGATAGCCTTGTGGTTAAGGTGTTCGATTCACAATCGTTCACCCCGGGTTCGAGTCCCCGTGGGGGCTCGGTGGATGTGCACCGCTGATGATTCCCAACAAGGATGAAACAGCTGTACAGTGCTTCCATGGTTTTCAATGGTGAGTTGAGCGTTCAAGCTGCATGATGAATCATATTATATACAAATCTAATCTCCTACTACCCATTTGCAAATATTACATCATTTGCAAAAAATCCATCACTCCTGTCACCATTTTCCTCATGATGATAATAATGACAGCAAAATTGGCTACACTTCTCTGGAAGTTCGTCTGCGTGATTTGGGTCCGACTGGCCATATCATAACAACTCATCTGGTGGAGTAAATATGCAGTAAGCGGAAGGTCGTTGGTTTGATTCTTGTTAGGAACCATGAGAAATGCACATTTATCGAGACCCGGCTGGGGTTCGAACCCGAAGTGAATGATTGCGAAGCAAACACTTTCGCCACTCTATCCGGTTAACTGCCAATAATTCATGATGAATCAATTCATTATCAATTTGTATGTGGTACTCCTCCCACTGAATAGTTAGTTGTAAATGTCACACAACTTCTCGCGAGTAATGTGGGGGATTGGGGATATTTTGCTTAGTTTATTGTCCTTTGGACTCCACCTTTCATGCACGAACCTCAGGTCATCTAGTCAACCTTACCCTCGGAGGTACCAGACTTCATTTCCTCTCTCGTTAGAACTCACCGGTGACGCATATCCTCGGCCCCACCCGGGGTTTGAACCCGGGCCTTTTCACTTGGTGGGCGTGTGGTTTACCACAGCTCCACCCCACTCCCGTCCGGGTTGATCCGGATCACCGAGTTAAATTTGTTCTGATGTGGTCCTCTACGGTAGCCAGAAATGCCCGATAGCTTTGAAGGAAGACAAGGTCACTGTCCCATTAACTCCGAGCAAATGTCCTCCTCTAAGTCAAGTCTTCTCCGCAAGGTCGGCCATTGTATCCATAGTTAGGCCTGCTTCACTTTTGATATATATATATATATATATATATATATATATATATATATATATATAAATTGAGACCTGAGGTTTGTGCTTAAAAAATGGAGTCCAAGGGACAGTCAGCCGAACAAGGAATAATTATTTGTTGGTTTGATCTAAACGGTACAAGTCGCCAACTCCAATGTGGGATTCGAAGATGCACGCGCATGGATGCAACTCAAGCCGTGGTATCGCGTGTTTCCAACCAGCTGAGATGCAATATCACGCCAAGGGCCTCGAAATCTCCGAAAAGAGACTACATTTGTTACTCACCCTAATCACACTGGTGCATGGCATTCATCCCAACCAATTAACCATTTAACTTTTCTCGACAACAAGATTTCCCCAACTGGTGTACATATTTGGCTATGAAATAAGATATACCTGACTCACAGACATAGTCAAAACCGATAATAATAGTCAAATAATATTAGTAAGAAACGTAATTTCACATACCAATCCGCACTGGTTTTATTAATATTGTAAAACACTTGTTTTGTTGAATCTGACGGGTCTGTTTCTCGAGTTCCGTGGAGAAATTTCAATATTTATAAAACTGAAATTATTTATCACATGTTTATTTATTATTTACGAACATTTATAAAGTTCACAGAATGTTTTACTGGCACTAGGTGCCTGAATCTTGTATAGTGGAAAATTCTCTTCCCTTTTTCACATCTAAAGGTTCAAAACCCCGAGCATGAGACGAACCGGCGACATTCCGCTTACCGGGCGTTGGATTTTGGATGTGAAAAGTACAATTGGATTTTCAGTTGTATTTGTAAAGTTCCTATGCGATGTGCATTCAGACCAACCTCTGTGTGTTACCAGTTTTGTCTCATATGCATCTGAATTTCCACAATATTTGAAAGTGCATTTGAATGTTCAGATTTTAATCGTTTCATCTCTGTCCTAAAGTAAGTCTCGGTCCCTGTTTTCTCCCCAGCTTATCCCATAATTACTGGTAGCCCCGTATTTTGTTTTTTCCCCTCCATTTCATGTGAACACTTCAAATATGAACGGTCGAGTAATAAACTGTGCAGAATTGAAAAGCCATGATCATTGGAAAGGCTTAAATTATCTAGTATGCAGACCTTGTTTGAAACTCAGATTTCTATCATAATTCTCATTATCGCACTTTAGATTTTTACTGATGAGTTCAGTAACCTTATGCGTAAGTGAAGATGCTTCCACGGTCGGCTGAATTTTCTGACTACATTTTAAATAACCTGCAAATAAATGTCGAAGAACACCGATTTCTGTCCAGTCGTATAATCACTGAAATTCATGACGGGAAAGGTGTCATCAATACAGCTTATTTTTTCCTATTTCAAGTAAAACATGATGAATATCCGTGACTGGTAAAGATGGGACTTTATCCCTCACATAGCTTCACGCTTTTCACTGGCGGATCCCATCAGCAGTGAGAAAGTGGTCAAAGAAAGTTGCTTAAAACTGCCACGTGAAATGCGTTTGACATCAGCTGTCTGTAATAATTGCTTCCTCGATTGTGATTTGCAAAATAACAGAACAATGTCATCCACCGATGGGTAGCAGAATGCTTACTTTCAAATGAAAGATTGACCTAAACACATTTTGAGTTACAGACCAACCATCAGTGCACAAGTAAAAGGGAGGGACAACACTGTCGCCAAGGTGTAGCCAAGACAATCAATTTCGAAGATAGACTGCACATAACGATGATACCTACTCGTATGCATCCTTGATGAAGGATCCTGTATGCGGATAGAAAGATTATTGAAGGACTCCGGATGGTAGCAACCAAACCAATAACCAACAATAAAGGGCTGCAAATTGCTGTACAACGTCATGTCGCTAAGCGTTACTAAATAAGTTGAATGAGCTCTTCCATGACTAAATTCATTACTCAGGATTTTCTTAGTCCCTATATAACGGACAGGACACATTGCTCATATTCTAACGGTTACCTTCCTCAGTAAACATTGCTCGCCAAGGGAATCTAGCGGCAGTGATGCCTAACGTATTCCAAACAGCTTAGCATGGGGAGCTTTAGTATCTGACCAAAAGATTTGCCTCATGGAGCCAAAACAGTTTGCACTTCATCTTTCTTCTGCCATCATAGTTTTTCACCCGATTCAATCAATGTCTTCAAAATATCAGTTTTCATGTCTCTTTTAATTTTTCTGTATCTTCCGCCCACAGTTGCTAGGCCATGCAAAAATGTTTACTCTGCTGCAGCACACAATCGATCCTTGAGGGATACAGGAACTTGTCGATCGAGTTATAGTAGAGTGCGGTTTGTTAAAGTCAGGCGCACCTTTTGTTAGCACGGTGACGCTTCATCCGATTCTGTTGGAAGAGGTCACCGTAAGTGATATTATATACCTACTTGATTTATTGTCTCTGCTGACATTAGGTAGTTTGGTACTGGACCACGCAATTCATGCAAGAAATTTTGAACTTCGAAAATTCAAAATACATCTTTAACATAGCTGAACGTATAACTACTCTGTTCAAAATCTCCTTAATGCTCAGTTGGAAGCAGTATTTCGCCCATATTCTCCACTCCTAATCCTTCTCTACTAGGGAAAATTTCAATACAGCTTTCCTGACATGCCCATAAATTCGTCTACGGAATGTTGTCAAGAAAGAAAATAATCAGAACAAAGGAGAAAGTGAAGTAGCTCTGACGTGAAATACTTCTTGCAATGAACTTGGTTGAAAGAACATCAAAGGCCCGAAATCAACTTCCTCATTCGAGGAATGTTTTATCCTGTTAAGAAAGCTACACTGATAGAGGACTGCACATTCGACTGGGACAAAGACCAATTTTATGGATTAATAAACGCAAAGATGGCAGGCCTCATTTTGTGTTCTCCAATATTTGTCAAACAATAAAGGTATGGTAGACACAGCCTTAAACGGCCCATACCTTATCAGGATTATTTAATTAAGCCCCTTTGGGACTGGTTGGTTGTAAATGGTCCTGATTGTTTGATACAGAAAAGTGACAAATCACCCAAGGCACATGGTTTCTGATTCTGCGAAAATCCGCCTAATTCAACTGCCTGATTTTGCAAACGAGCTCCGTAGTAAATCTCCTTTTTCAACGGATAAGCTTATTTCTTGCTAAACATCTCTAAAATTCAGATAACTGCGAAAAGTTAAGGGAATTCAGGCGCATAGAATGCAGAGGCATCATTGGTTTTATACACAACCAAGTGTACCAAGCATGATAATAAATAGTGGATGTCGGAATATGAATAAAGAGAAAAGATAGGATTGGAAAATACCTTACAGTTCGAAGTTAGTTTGTTCGTTGATTCGTTAGTTCGTTAGTTAGTTAATTAGTTAGTTAGTTAGTTAGTTAATTAGTTAGTTAGTTATTTAGTTAGTTAGTTAGTTAGTTAGTTAGTTAGTTAGTTAGTTAGTTAGTTAGTTAGGTAGGTAGGTAGGTAGGTAGGTAGGTAGGTAGGTAGGTAGGTAGGTAGGTAGTTGATTTATGTGTTTTGCTAAAACATTTGTTTATACAATTTTTTTTCGTCACGTAAACCATTCACTCACAATTCTCCTTCGCCGTCTCATTGATTCCTTTCTTCCTACCCTGATTAAATGCGCTTAAGTTTGATGTAGGGTAGACTGAATTCTGGGGAAGATATGGAATATATTGGATGAGAATCAGTAGGCTATAACCCACTAGCCGTAAGGTCATATCTTTGGCTTGGTCTATGGGTAATCCTTGGTGTGCCAAGTATTTTCAGCGAGCAAGAATTACTATCACCCAGTTCAATACGATTCTTTAGGAGTAACTTTTTGAACAAATCAGTTAAAAAGTTTACTGAAGTCGAGTTGCGAAATAATCATTCGCCTTTACCTAAATAGCACTTCAGCCCCACTAAAACGGCTAATTCCCAATAGGCCCACCCAAAAATAATGGACAGTTTTAACCAGAAAAAAACCGTATTTTTGTCATCCAATGGTATAATTTGGTGCTCTGAGGATCTAGTATTATCATTATTTGCGTAGAAGCCGCCCGATCGACCACCGGCTAGCAGCACAAAAACTTCCTTTTGCCTGGCAGGTAGCAATTGGCTGTGCGTGGGCTAGAGACGCAACCTCGAACGAAAGCCGAGTGGCGCTAGGGACGCCACTTCGTACCAAATTGCCAAACCTCCTCATGGATTTTGTCTCTAAAATTAGCTCTGACCATGCTACGGCTTCCCCGATAGACAATACGCCCTGTTCTCCCCCAGCTGACAGGATGACCCAAACACGAGCCGGGGACCTAAACCTGAACACAAGGTCACCAGTCCAAGTAGACTACTGGAAGGTGAGAAGTCTTCTAGATGCAGGTGGCCGGTGCATTACCATGTGCACACTCTACGATTACGGAATGGACGTAGCTCGTCTATTTGAAGGAGGCCCACCCAACTTCTGTAGCCGACATATTCAAGTACCCCAAGACGAAAGCATCCTACTGGATCTACTACAGTGGGCCAGCAGACAATTCTGGGCTTCATGGAGTTGTGATTGCAGTCAACAGTCGAGCACACAAAGCCCTGATCTCTTGGGAAGTAGTTTCTCCAAGAATTGCCGTGGCACGGTTCAGGAGTACTCAATTCAACGTGGTTATGATTGCAGTCTACGCCCCAAAGCTACATGCGGAGCCAACCACTAAAGATGCCTTCTGCATTGAACTTCAGAATTCAGTTAACCGGGTTCCCAGGCGAGATATTCTGCTGACGGCAGGAGATTGGAACGTCCGCACAGGACCAGCAGACGAGTATACTAAGCACATGCTGGGGACATTTGGCCTCGGCAAGTGGTGCGAAAAAGGCAACCTCTGATCACGTTTGCAGACCTCAGTCGACTGGCAGTCACCAATACCCGCTTCCAGCATTGAAAAAGACACCGGCTAACTTGATATTCCAACTGCGGTAGGACAGCGCACCTAACCGACTACATCTTGGTGCGCTCTCGATGGGCATCATCTGTCGGGAACTGTCAAGCATACCGGGGCGTCGTAAAGGGAAAAGCCAAAGACACGGACCACACACTGCTGCGAGCTCCTCTTGAGCTTCACCTTTTAGTATGGTAAAAATCTCGACCTCAGTGCAGAATAGATAATTCCAAGCTAGCAACCCCGGACAACGTTCAAGCCCTGTCCAATGAGACCTCATCCAGACTAACTGCGATCGACTAGGATGGTAGCATAGTTGGGCAATCGAAGGGGCTAAAAGTATCCATCTCCGGCACCTCCCTTGAGCAGCTGGGCAAGACAAAGCAGCACAGGAAACTTTTGATCTGTGCAGAAACCCTTAAAGACCTCACTAAGGCTAGGGACACAAGATTTCCCAGTTCGCCCGATTACCATAACCTTCGCCGCGGAGCTACACGCTCAGCGAGGAGAGACTGTAAACGATATTGGCCTGAAATCGCAAGCCGGATGGAGGCAGAAGCTGCTGTAGGGGACTTTTGGAGGCTTTTCCAACCCACACGCTCCTCTTTGGCGAAAGCGCAACCTCCTCCTGCCACGATACGTGACGATAGAGGCCAACTCATATCAGGTTGCTACCAGAAGCTTCAAAGATAGATCGAACACTTCAGTCAGCTGCCCAGTAGTCCTCCCATCCAGTCCATCTGTATAATGATAGCAGGTGACATGGGACAATATGTGGTCGACTTCAAGCCTCCCAACGAATTGAAAATCGTCTGCGCAGCTCAAACCATGGGAAAAAAGAAGCCCCCGGGGGAAGAGGGTATGCTACCCGAGATCTTCAAATCCTGTTTACCAATTCTGTTGGACCCACTAAGCACGCTGTTTCGTCGTATCTGGTTCACCGAAATTTTTCCCAAAGACTGGTCAACCTCTTTCCTACTTCCTACACCATAAAAGGGAGACAAGTCTGTCTGCATGAACTTCAGGGTTTTCAGCCTCATTGATATAGCGGCCAATTTGTTTGTTGCCATTCTGCTTAAGTGCTTTGTTGCGGTTCGGGATGCTCGAACACGCGCCATGTAGTGTGGTTTTCGTCAGCGGAGAGACTGTGTTGACCAGATCCTCACTCTACGTCGAATCCTAGAACACCGCTGTAAATTTCAACAACCCACAACAGCATGCTTCATTGACTTTCAGGCAGCATTCGACTGGATCATACTGCGAAACTACGGAATGCCGGAAAAGTATCTCGGATTAATAAGATCACACTACTCGGCAACACAAGTGCTCATCCGCGCCTGCTGCGAAGAGTCTCAAGAGTTCCCAATCGAAGCCGGCGTCCGCCAAGAATGCCCTTTATCGTCAGTCCTATTTAACTACGCCCTTGACTTGGTAATGCTTCGCCCTCTCAACAACTTCCGAGGAATACAGCTTGGCCACGACTCGTGGGTTACAGACTTCGAATTCACCGACGACTTTGTCATTCTAGGGGAGGATCCTGGAACTCTGCAGCAGGTTCTTGACCGTATTATATGTGAAGCTAAGGCTGTTGGTCTGGAGATAAACACTGCGAAAACGAAATTCTTAACGACTTTGCGAGGCTCAACACACTCTGTACGCGTCAGTTGCGAAAATCTAGAACAGGTACACCACTTCAAATACCTAGGTTCTACTATCCAGCCAAAAGGTCAGGTCTTGGACGAGGTTAAGCTTCGTGCAGACTGTGCAGCAGCAAGAGCTTTTTTACAACTCCGCAAATCATTGTGGCCTCGCAGTGAAATAAGCCTCCACACGAAGCTGCCCATATACCGCATAGCCATCCGCCCAGTTCTTACGTACGCCTGCGAAACTTGGCCGTTGAGAGTAGACGACTCTAAAAGACTGGAAAGCTTCGACCACTGGTCCTTCGGCTACATGGCCAAAATCAATTGGTATGATCGCGTCACAAAATTCGCTGTACGTTAGCACTGTGCAAACACAGAATGACTTTATTCTTTCCTCCATAGACGTCGCCTACAGTGGTTTGATCATGTCCTACGACGACCCGAAAACAACTTACGAAAAGGAGCCTACTATCACCACCCCGCTCAGATTGCAAATGCCGCCTTGGTGGTCAACTGAAGACATGGGCTAGCACTACCGCGACAGACGTGGATAGCCTAGACCTCCAGTCGGTCTTTGGAGTACGCGACTGGCGCAGCAACTGGGCTTTTCGGTGTGCAGACCTTGCCGCAGACCGGAACGCGTGGACAGCTACAATCGGAGATATCCAAAAAGCCGACTTAATCTCTCGCAGCAGATAGTCGCATAAAAGTAGGGTTAAAAGTAAGTAAGCTATTTGCATGTGCACGAGTTTTCGTGAGCAACGCATTCCGAGTGGTATAACCGTGGTCATTTCATTCAACCATTACCACTGCTAATTTTCCGGCGATCATGTTTTCGGTCATCGAAAATAAAAACTGCAGAATTTCGCCACGGTTCTCTTATTGTTGATATTGTTGTCTTCGTGTTTGCAGTCTCTTCATTTTTATTTGTACGGGTTGATATTGGCGATGATGACGGTGTAACTTGAGAGGGAGGTTGTAACCGATCTAGTGCGAGCTTGTCATTTTAAAACCCGGATGTAAAATGAGACAAAACGGCGAAAGTCTGACATAATTTGTTCGACCATTTCAAAACTGAACCGGATATGTAAACTCCGTTTCCTTTCGACCTCTCTTGTCAATAAATTGCTCATTTTGACTCGATACGATAGGATGTTTTCCTTTAAACCCCGGCTTCGCATCCCTTCCGGGTTTGACAGACTGGATGTTGCTACCTGAATACACTCATTGTGTTGCATTTGAGCAGAAAAGAAAATTCGGTTTGTCAACCGGTTCTTTAATTGAACTTTCTTGTCCCAGTTGTGCGTACTAAATTCAGATGAAGGAGTAGACGGAAAAGGCGAGAGGTTAGGCTGGGAAACTGGCGCGATTTTGCAGTTTGCGTTGACAGCGGCGAAAGCGGTATCGACGGTAGTTTTCACGGTAGTACTGCTTGCGCCACAACAGTGCCCGATTACAAGCTCAAACTGGTGTACACTAATTATATATTGTTTGATATTTACGTCTGCTGAGACAGAATTAAATTAAGGAAATATTTCATGTCCAATCGACTGTCACTTTCCTCATGAAGCGTGATGTCAGCTGGTATATGCAGTATGTGTTTGTACATAAGGCTATCGTTTTTCATGATGTGTCGCATAAAAGTGGGTGCTAATATAATCCGTACACGTCCGTGGTTCATTCTGATGGTAGATATGGTAAACCTGGTGTAAAAAGATCAGCTGGAAACAGATTATCATTTTCAGTGCAGTAATCGGTGACATTTGAGAACTCGTTCGCAAGAGGGTTGAATGCGAATAACCGCGGCCCACACCATCGTCTTTTCAGCTACAGCCCTCACCACTACCAACTGGACTGCGCTAAAATTAACAGAGAGACGAATGAAAACGATGGACAGCTGGTAAGTTGTTTCGAGAGCAAGGCAGGCTTCTTTTGTTTCTCTGATCGTTTCAAGTGCACAAATTTAGAGGTTATCTTCGAAATATTCACGTGCACGAACCCAGGCGTATAGCAGTAGTTTGATAAATAAGTGATAAATGAAACAACAGACAACCTCATTTTTTTAATTTGTTCTTCTGGTAGTCAAAACAATCGTATTCGGTTTGCGGGTCAAGCTGATGTGTGAACTTTCTTTGCCCGCTTTGTTTACTTCTCTTTTCGGAGAAAAATAAATGAATGCGCTGCAGGAAGAACCTTTGGAATCAAGTGACCCGCTTGTTTGAACTAGTAAGCAGTCCTTCGCCTAGTATACTCTAAGTCGTTCCTTAGTTCCTTGTTAAGCGAATAGTTGCAGATTTTGGTCTAATATGAGCAGATAGGTTCAATCTGTATCCTTTCTCTCTATACCTGCAGATTTGGAACATTCCGGTTGGGCCGTTCAAATATCTGTCCATCGAATGACAATGCAAAATACACCTGTACTTACCCTCAGAGTGCGGCTTCTTAACCTATAGTACTTAATTTTCCATTTCGCCTTATATTTTTGTAGAAGAGGAAAATCAAGCAGTTTACATCTAATGGTGAAATGTTATGGAAAGTGAAAGAGTCGATAGTGTTCGCCATAGCACTTACAGTTAGAGGAATGGCACTGGTAGCCTTTGACTCTATGCCACCACAATTATTCGCTTCGGCATCTTAACTGCTGACCATGGCATAAATGAAAATAAAAACTTTGGTGAAATTGACAACAAACATATAAAGATAGAAAACACACTCCCAACGTTAGTACACACAAAAATATCGGCCTATTTTTCCCCCGGGTAAATAACTCGAATTCGTTTTCCACAATTATGGCTTAAGAAGTTAACCCACTTGGACTATTCGACATCTCCTTATTCCCTGTGCCGGCTTTATCACTTACCCACTTACATTTATTCGCGCAATCTGATGACTTCGAACTACTGAGAAACTCGAGCACCTCATGTTAAAGGTTGGACTTTCTACTTTCTAATACATTATTCCATAAACATTTCAATCTTATGTAGTCGAAGAAGAAGAAAAAATCATGCTCTGTAGATCTTCTATTGGTATCATCGTCACCCTTTAGAACTCAACTCTAAACACATAAATCATGAAAGTGTACTGCAGCATGGCCGAGAAGTTGTTAACATCCTAATTCAGTGATGATCGGGTGGGAGCACCAAAGTACTCATCCCGAACAAGTTGGTGCGACCGAGTCAGCACTCAGCAACTCGTAATCCTGCTTTCCGGGTTCGAGTTCCAGAAGAGACTGCAAGGAAATGGACTTCAGCTGCTGACAATTCCAACAAGTTGGATGAACACAGCTGTGCGTGCTTCCAAAGTTTACACCACTTAGTTGGATTTCCATGAAACATTAAACCTTGTCATAAACTTCAGATTGCAAAGACGAGTTCTCCAAAACCATTCAAGTACCTAGAATGTCTTTGACAATGGTCGAACTGCAGAACAGCGGCACGTTCTACCATTTGTACAGGTGAATACGTTTCTCGATAGCTAAAATGGCTCGTTAAGTTCGTTCAATTTTATTGCACTCCAAACGAAATGGTTTCCTGCTAAGTAGCGAAACTTCAGATGGGCAGCGTAAAAAATGGTATTGTTTTTCATCATAACCTAATACCACACCATTCTCGCCGTTTTTCCAGCGGCTAAAAGGTCCAGCCCCTTTACTGAGGTAAAATTAACCTACGATTCAAAGATTCCTACCGTAAAGAAAGTGTGGTGAAGTACCTGATGGAATAATGCAACCCAATTTTGAATCGTAACACAATTACCATTTTATAAAACATCTTTTTCCTTTAAAATAATTTCCTTAGATCAAGAAAATCTTTCTGGGTGGGCTAGATATTGGGAACCATTTTCGCGTGCTCATAAACAGCTGCTAATGTATACCGTATACAATTCCCAGTGTGATATTGAATCTGAATGCCAATCCACCATAAATCTTTGTTGAGTAAAATTATTAACGGCATCCAGTCAAAGTTGGTTCGACTTACCTACTCACCAACAGATGAAGAGCTAAAGGCTAAAAATGAAAGTTAAGTTCCTTGAGATCTGTTTGCTAGCCATTTTTGGGAGATTTCAACTTATTAGGCTGTAGATAGATGTACTGCTGACGAGTGCTGAAAAATCTGACGAAAAGCTGTACGAAGTGTCTTACCGAGTCTTCAACAGTAGATGGCAATGATACGGAATCGTAAAAGTAGGGACCGTGCTAAATAAATTAGTCTAAATGACGGAGTACGTGAGTGCGTACGTGCTCGTGTGCGTGTGCGTGTGCGCGTATCCTTCTACTTGATGACTTAATGAGTGAAAGGGAATATTTCTATCCAAATTCTGAATGTCCACAACAACTGAAATATCAGTACTTTTCGGCAAAACTCTTGTCAAGTGGTTCAAATTTTCAAAAATCACAGCTATAATTTCCCGGAAGTTATTGGTCTTAAAATCCAGATTAGTGTTGATCCGTCTACTATAGTTTCTTTCTGTAAGTTCTGAATGTTAGCAGTGCTCTTATTAGGAAAACATACGGAAAACTCCCGGACCTTATCACTCCGATATACTCCTTTTCGTAAATGCTAAGAATATCAAAACATTTTCAGCCGTTTTTAAAAAGACTTGATCATTCGCACATCCTCTTTCCAAAGTGAGTGGCACTCGGTAACAAACAAAGCTGACTACATCCTTTGCAGATTTTGACTCGTTAATTGGACCGCCGTTTCCGCTCACCTTTTGCCCAAATCCGGCTGTCTTTCTGATCGAACTCACGTCCATTTCCTTGCACGAGGCAGTGTTTCTTATTATCATCTTCCTTTTATCTGAACCCCACTATTGGCGCATTCCCTTCTGTAATCCCTTGCAATAGGGAAAATACAATTGGCAGATGTACAATGGGAGTACCGTAACCTTGCCGTGGCTTCAACTGAGACTGCAGCTGCTGCGTGCATCATCTGTCGCATTGTTGCATCCATTTATTTGTTGTTTAAGAATGAGTACTAGTCTTGGTTGCGTTGCACCTTTTTCAGCTATTTAACCTATCGGATTAAGAACAGAATTGGATTCACCGTTGCTATCACTAATAATTATAATAATATTACGAAACCTGCATAATTACAAAACTGCCTACAGTGTTTTCCTCGCATGTTTGAGGTCTAAATTCATTCACAAATATTCGCCATCCTCATTATATAGTTCTTATGAAAGGCTCCATGTTTCCCGCATTAACCGCAGTAAGTAGTGCCATAGACAGAAGGCAAAAGACCATTTTTAGACTGAAAGAACCAAATTTGGGCGTGGCCATACTGATGCTGAGAACACTATCGTACACGAGTAGGCTGATGATCTTGATGAAGCTGAGGAAGAGAATGAGGCTGACTGTCATCAAGTAATTGGTTTCAGGGAAACCTGAAGAAGAAAGAAATGGGGAGAAAATGGTCGGTCCACTCCCTCTTCCTCATCAGCATAATTTTGGATATGCACCCGCATGTACACACTTCTTTTTGCATTAGGGACAATTACGGACTCTCTCATAATGTCGTCGTATATATTTGTATGATACTGCGTTCGACTGAACCAGGCCAGCCATGATAAATAAAACGAGAGAGTGTACGCATAAAAACGATGTGCTCCTGTCGGACCTGTACTCTCGGGTCCAAGAGGATGCAGAAAGATTAAAAATCAGACAAACAAAACGATTTGTCCTCGTTCGTTCGTAATAATTCTACTTCACTCACTTGTTTTTTTCTCCCTCCCCTCTCCATCCTCTCCCTACTCGCATTGTAACTTTCTGACTTGCCGTACACGTGTGCTGATTTCGTAATTCGATAACGTCAGTTCAACTAGCCACCAGGTAGTTAGATAGATACCTGCTTTTCATTACCATTAACTGCACGCCTAATAACTCGTCTGTGGTCATCACTTCCACCACCATCACCACCACCAACAGCAGTAATATAACCACATATAGTGTCGGCCTTCGATCATTCATTCGATCAAGGCTAATAGCACTACCATTATAATACTCGTGTATAAAATGCATTCGCGATATTTTGCCTTTTTGTTTGAACCTCGCCCACTCATACACGTGAGCGCTCATCACACACACACACACACACACACACACACACACACACACACACACACGTACACACACACACCCTTACCCTCCGGTCCCCTACTCGGCTGCGGTCGTCGTCTCTATTCACATACTCGACTCTTCGGTAGCACTTCGGGAAGATTCTTCCACTGACAATACCACTATTACTATTGCCAGTAATACAACTACAATTCTAACTAGTATGGCGTACAAAACATGTATGTACACGCGTCGACAACAACCGGGCTCAAACAGATTTCCCCGACAAAATTGGATACCACAGACAAAAGGGATGGGCAACGACAAATAGATATATCAGACGGTTGCATTTCCCCCGTGTTCCGAATACTCATGATTTCACGTGCTTATCTCTCTGTATGTACATATACAGACGGGTGTGTGCGTACGCACGTTCGGTTGTAAAACCACGGGTGTGTGATATTATATTTGGTCCCGAGAGGTGGGTGAGCGCCAGAAACAGAACAAGAGAAATGGTTGATACATTAAAAAGAAGCAAACTCATACCAAATACGATATAATCCATAAAAAGACTCAAAGCAGCCACTGAGGAATAAGTTCAAGAATAAGGGAAAACGGACTTAGAATAGTCGAATATACGCGGTTGCTTACCAGTGTGAGTCCTTCCTTCGGGACAAAATGGTCCTTTATCGAGTGTTGGTTGAAGGGGGCTATGGTTTTGTTGCGGTATAATGAGGATAGATAAACGGTTAGATAGTGTGGACGTGGGGTACAAATGCATTATACATCTCACACACATGACTCTAGTACTCGATGTGCGTGTCTGTGTCCGTAGCCACATCGAACTTGACTGAAGAGGGGGTGGGTTGGTAAAATGACAAATGGATTTGAGTTTTGTCGCGGTTTCTGTTGACTCCATCCTCAGCGCCTCGACTGCGATGCGAATGTCGGTGCTTTGAAAATACCCTTATCTACAGGGGTTCACGTATATGCATGTCTGAACCTTTAGACAAACACGTAGACTCAAAGCAGCTTAGTCTTGTAATACGGGTTTTCATAGCCTAGAAGCAGTAAAACCATATTGTTCTGCCAACAAACATGTAAACAACATCTAGGTGAATCTCCATTTTTGCAGTTAATTACGAAGTTGCGCGTATGCTGCAGCACTACTCACCCCACTATTGTCACCCTTGTTCCCTGCCAGTCCATTAAAAAGACTGGAGGCATGGCCAATATTATACTATGTACTCACACACTTGCGGGCAGGTAGAAGATGAAGCAACCAGCAGTAATGGAAAATTCAACTCTCCGAGCCCGAACTAGATGAGGAAAAGAAGATACACGTGTATGTGTTTCATGCAGTCCACGAATATCTTCCCTTCACTGTACACTGAACGAGGTTATTATATACAGTTCGTTAACAGCTCCTCCATATCTTGTCAACCAGTACTCGACGGAAGGCGGGGGTTAGGTGGTATATAATATCTCGTATCCCACCACTATTCAGTTCAGTATGGGGAATCCGTGCGTATGTCTACGGATGTGTATTTCTTTTTTTTGTGTGTGTACATATGTCTGTGCAGTTCGATAAACACGACCACCGTAGCACAAGATGCAAACTGCGCGATAAGAGCAATCTGAAAATACTCACTCAAGCAAAAGCGGTATACATACTGACCAATACAATAGTAGGTTGTGGAAAACTTGGCTACAGCTGCAGAAAAACGGCAAGACTGGGGGAAGACAGAGGGAGATTAGAGAGGTTGAGAGAGAGTGGAATACGGCAGCAAAAATATTCATGTAACATCCACCCAAAGAGTAGGAGTCAGTTACTTGCAGATGGGAATGTTCATCGGGATGCAGTCGAACTTTCCACTGGCGTTGCCAAGTGAGCGGAGAAATAAACGAATGAATGAATAAATGACAGCCACAACGAACTAAAATAACTTAATGGGAAAACGACCTCATATGAATGGGACGGGAAGAGGTGGGTTGGGTTGGGCGAATTCGGTGAATAAGTGGACATGTGATGAGTGAAGTGATCGGGACAGGTTTGTGAGAATTTAGTTATTATAGAATGGGTGACCACATTAAACGGTGACATAAAAAAAAACAAATTAGCGGGGCACTCAGAAGCGTGTTCAGGTGCAACCGTTTTAATCCAAATGTACTGAGAGTTGTTCATTCCAACAAGGAACAAGTTTGAAAGAGAACAATAATTCCTGACACGGGTTTGTCATTTTGTATCAAATAACCTACCGTCGGCGGATGATGGTTTAAATTTTGAAAATCAATTGTTTAACCGTAAAAAATATCTTACTGAAGAACAGAGTTATAGGTCAGAAGCTTGATGAAAAATCAAGTCAAACAAATGCGTTATGCTTACCGAGCGATGTCCCCTAATCTCGTAGTAATAAGAAGTCTTGAAAACGTGTCTTTTAGCTCAGGAATAATTCCATCGGGTTCAGTAAGAAACCTCTTAAAAGGGGCACCACAGAACGTTTTTTGCATTTCTGCAAACAAATAAGCTTTTAGTAAGGTCAGAGTAAATTGGATTAGAGGTGTCCCTCAACATCTTTTGAGGCGGTTTCTGGAGTCAGACTGAATGCTCAAATAAGATGTTCTGTATCTGGAAAGAAGTTTGAGAAGTCTAGAAATGAGTTGAAAATGCACTGCTAACTAGACCGGAATGGATAACAAGGAATCCTTCAAGTCAGTGTTTCAGGATTCATGCGCGTATAAAAAGATTCATCAAACAAAGTTGGTTGGAGTAAAGGAGAAGGAAAGCCATGCTTCCTAAGATTTCACAAATACGGAGACAGTACGGTCAGACCATATCGAGTTTCGTGCTATGATAAGACTTAGGTATTTTTCTTACGTGGTTCGGACCATTTCTTTATCATTATTAAGTGGACGTATTCTGTGAAAAATACCAAGATTTATGTGTCCTACACCATTATTTGACTGTGGATAATGAAAATTTACGTACACTTTTCAGGTATATAATTTGACTTCGCAAACAGGAAACAAACCGGTGAATTTTGCCCATCGGATGATCGATCTGCCATCCGCGCTATCACGATACGGCCACTTAGACGCGGATACGTAACTGGTTGTGCAACAATGAATGTTCATGTACTTAAATCGCAATTTGTGGCTGTACAAGCAATAACAATTGTTTAATCATTTTTGTCGAAAACCCTTGAAAGTTCCCTCCATCAGGGTCATTAACCAAGTCGATTTTGTAAATCAGAAGGCGGAAAATACTTGCACTCACTTTGTTACTCTATCGATCTGTTACTCTTTGATTTCAGTCTTGAAAATACAACATTTCATTGTACTACTTTTACGTAATACTAGAAGCAAACTCAATAAAATCGAGAGAAATCATGCCTAATGGGACCGCTCCGTTAGTCCACTAAAGATGCATTCGTCTTCTCGAATGAAAATGTGACTTTTCCCCTCACAGGTTTTGCACAGAGGAAAACTACTTGGTACCTCTGTAACCGATTTACCAAAAATTATACCAACGGAAATTCCCTGTAGCCGAACTTTAGTCAGACCGAAGCCTTACTCTATTTATGGTAGGGAGCAAAAATCTGTTTCCAAAGTGTTTCAGAGCAACTTTCCCGAGGTCCCCCAGATTTCCTTTAGGTCTGTTCCTCTGGGTGATGCATGTGGGTCAGTCTAGCGACAACAACCTTATTTGTTAACTTATTATGCTAACTAGTCCAGTAAAACATCGACTTTCAACTTATCCAGCTTGTCCCCTCCATGTCAAAAGTGAAGAAGGTACAACCAGTCAAAACGATGACAAGTACTAGACGAATAGGCACGTGTAAGTCAACAGCGCGCTCTGCGGCCACATTGCTCAACTTCACAAACGCCTGAGGCGCTCATGCGCCGCTGGACCTGAGTAAACGACGCTTTACTTGAATAAGGAAGAGGACAATCGCATACTTCTGTCCTGTTTGTCAGGCCGTGATGGCAAAGTCACGTGACATTTATGAGACTTGAGTCCACGAAAGAGGGAGCACAATAAATGAGTGAAATGGGGTGGGGAGTGAACGCTAAAACAGTAAATTGTTGGCCAATCCTGTTTACTGCTCAGCATTTTCTTTATAGACTTCTTCCAGTCACCATATTTCATTCCTACGGAGTCGATTAATCTGTCAAGTGATTTCAACAATACCGCAAGGCTTTCAGCTCTATGCCAACTTTAGAGCCTACTTTGTCTGGGAAAAGGTGGAACAGTTCGGTATACCCGTACACTTCTTTTGTAATATGAAGGATTTGCAGCACTCTGCGGTTGCACGTGTCTACGAAAACACGTCTGTTGTGTTCAATGTGCAAAGAGTGGCTAAACACACATCTAAATGCTAAAGTCCTTTTGATTCTTTTCGAAAACAATATATCCATATTGGTTCCAGATATGACATGAAGATGTTGTTTGTCAAGTTAACGAGAAAACTTAATTGGACTATCTAAGTTTGAACAGCCATCATAACGACCTTGTAGTTCTGGGTTCGAATCCGACAGTTACTACCTATTAGGTTTCCTCCATGATAGTCGCCAAATGAGCAACAGTACCGTTATTATTCATTATTCAGGTAATCACGTTATTGATTTTGAACGTGTGTTCGACAAAACACAACTGTTTGCTTGGCTAGCTGACAATGTACAGTGAATCCAATTTTTATAGCCAACGGATACAGTTGATTTAGGATCAAAAACGGTCGTGTAGGGTAGTGAAAGCGTCATTCTTTGCGATCCGGTGAACTCCTCACTTTTGAGGTCCAGTTATTATCGTACTACTGAGAAAACAGTTTTATATCGACTTAAATGATTAACTGCCATTATCTCCCTAATGACACAAGAAGGCTAATGTTCTGTTAATAAATGAATCGAAAGATATAATTTACGTCAGCAAAATCGGTTGAGAAACTCTTATTCTAGGAACTAAGTTTTCTTGTAGTTCGGCAGAACAAGTAGCCAGTGAAACTGACAAAATCACTTCAAAAACCAACGTGACATAGTCTGTGAACGGAATGCATTGACAAAACCCACGGAATACAGGGTAAAACAGGAAAACAAAATACTCCTAAAATAACAAAACATAATGAGTCACGCGGCTTGGATGAGTTTATTGGTTGATCGTTTGGTTGGTTGATTGATTGATTGATTGATTGATTGGTTGGTTGGTTGGTTGGTTGGTTGGTTGGTTGGTTGGTTGGTTGGTTGGTTGGTTGGTTGGTTGGTTGGTTGGTTGGTTGGTTGGTTGGTTGGTTGGTTGGTTGGTTGGTTGGTTGGTTGGTTGGTTGGTTGGTTGGTTGGTTGGTTGGTTGGTTGGTTGGTTGGTTGGTTGGTTGGTTGGTTGGTTGGTTGGTTGGTTGGTTGGTTGGTTGGTTGGTTGGTTGGTTGGTTGGTTGGTTGGTTGGTTGGTTGGTTGGTTGGTTGGTTGGTTGGTTGGTTGGTTGGTTGGTTGGTTGGTTGGTTGGTTGGTTGGTTGGTTGGTTGGTTGGTTGGTTGGTTGGTTGGTTGGTTGGTTGGTTAGTTGGTTGGTTGGTTGGTTGGTTGGTTGGTTGTTTGGTTGGTTGGTTGGTTGGTTGGTTGGTTGGTTGGTTGGTTGGTTGTTTGGTTGGTTGGTTGGTTGGTTGGTTGGTTGGTTGGTTGGTTGGTTGGTTGGTTGGTTGGTTGGTTGGTTGGTTGGTTGGTTGGTTGGTTGGTTGGTTGGTTGGTTGGTTGAGACGGAAACAATGAAGAATTTTGCTAAGTAGGTTTCGTTCGTTTCCCGGTTTTATTTCTGGCTACTTCTTGATGATCATGCAATCGAGCATGCTTCGGGTGTCCCCGAAATAAACCATTATTATTATTATTATTATTATTATTATTATTAAGTGACATCGACTGGTTAAGTTGAGGGTGAACTATGGGATAGATCTGATGTAATCGCATAACCAACAACCAACCACTGGGAACAAAAATATCAAGGTTAGGATTACACTGAAAATGAGTCTCTTATAAATTATTTGGAAATCGGAAGGAAAAGCTTTTGACTTGTCTTTGGGCATTTCACTTCCAAAAAGTTTAGTAATGAGGCACGGATTCATTGTGATAAGTTTAAGCTTTCGGTGAAATAAAAGGATAAATTCATGGTATCAAGATGCAATTTAAATTTCTACATTCATTAAAATAATTATGTGCGCCTAATGGTCCAGCTCTACCGGCGTCACCTTTGGACATTTTCAGCCTGTTGCAGTGTCCAAACGAACTAATTAACCTTCTAGTCGTATCGACTCCCTTAGGTCAGATAATAAGGCTGGGCCAATGCCTTTGTACTAAGGTCATTGAGGCTGTGTACAAATAATGCTGGTTCAAATTAGTTATCAAGCGTCGTATTTGTCGGACCTCTCATCGACCAAGTAATACATGTTCTAGGCACTTTCAGGCACCTTTTCCGAAAGAGAAGCATTCCAGTATCTAGAAGCTGCGAAGAACACTTTGGTTTGCGATCTAATCAACTCTCACTCTCTAGGTTTCCTAGAGGTCAACATGGGTAGAATACCTTTAGGAAGCTTAACCAGCTTTAACAAATCAATCACGCACTTCTCTAATTATATGAGTTATGATAGGTTACTTCGTATTTATCAGTGATTTTTGTAGCTGTTCTTCGTGCTGTACAATCGCTTGAGTCATAATTGAAGATTCTCAAGATCGGTGCACAAATTTTATCAGAATCGTCGACAGGAACTGTCAACACCGCCAATTAACCAAAGTCAGTCTGGGACACAAAAATTGCCACTGTGCACGGATCACTTTAAAACTAGTTCAGTCTCTAGACAGGCTCACGAGTGCTTGCATTATGTCAGCGCGACATGATGATCCAGCATTTATCCGTCAGTGGCTTTAGAAGCCCCTGAAGCAAATGATTCTTTCTTTGATCAGTAGGGAGACTCCTTCATAAATCCATCCGTGAACAGTTTTATTCTTCTGCTACTCAAAAGATAATGGTTACATTATAATTATTTTCACTATCCACGTGTTCGGTGCCCGGTCTTGTTTATTTACCTCCATCCTGCAGCTAACAGTTAGTTTCCAAAGATAATATCAACAAACTTCGTGGAAAATATTCATCCTCTTGCTTGTCAAATCAAACAAGTGTGAGTTCATATCGTGGATAGCTGAACTATCACAGTTTCATTAAAAACACGTATGATAAGTTGCTCGCGTGCTACCGACCACACAGATTTATTCACTACCAAGTCATTCTGCCGGGATCAATCTAGTGGCCATAACCTTTCGCGTTTCGTGTTATCAGTCAGTCGTGTCAACAGCCAGATGTTCCACTGTGGAAGTGGTGATACTCGGGTGGTGATCAGTTTAAGTGATGAGAACGGAAGCTGAATTTCAGAAACAGAGAAATAGAAGGGGGAGGGATAGATGGAGAAAGTAAATTAGTGCTAGATGATTGCTGTTGCGGTTACCAGGGTCGTGATCTGATTTGATCTGATCTGATCTCAGCTGGGCTCGGCTCAGTTAAGTTGATTTGATCTGTTCCAATCGTCAAAATGATCCATAGGCAGGTGTTTGTTTCATCATTTGAAGCGCGGGGGAGTTTGAAGCGAATCACGGGACAAATGATGCGTGTATCATGATGACCTTGTTCATCATTCTCTCTTTTAGGAAAGAGGTCTTGTAATCCAAACCCACAGTAATGCACGCATGTCCATGCTATCGTGGTCATTCACTCTGACCACATGTCTCACGTAGATTATCGGTCACGTGGGAAATCACATATACACACGCGCACACTTTCTGACGTCACAGTTGAACCATTCGCTTTCCAAACTACTCCAAGGGTTCTTGCTCCGGAGCGGAGACAACGAGCACCGGTCAGTTTATTTGTGGGAGTTATGACGATGATATTAGTGACGATGACGACGATGAGGGCAACGAAAGAAGACGATATATCTGCGGGCACCATCATCAACTTACGCGTGTGCGGCAGTATGTTTGCCTGTGGTATCCGTCTGGCCACCTGCTATCTCCGAGATGGTGAATGGAATAATAACTGCCCATTGGCCTGGTGTGAAAAGACCGAGTGCATCTATTTTGATCAATGCCTTATGACAATGATAGTTTGCTTGATTTGGCGATGAAGGAGGGGTAGTACGAGAGACTACCGCGGTGTTGGTACTGGTGATTCCGGAAAGTCTAAATACATGCACACATAAATAGTCCACTCTCTATGATGGCCAAATGTGATGCCATGACAACAATTTTTGCAAGGCACATGGTGATCCGATGGGTTGGGATCATTTATCTGTCAGTCAGGACTGACTAATTAATTTCGTAATAATTCGCAATATTTTTTATCCTAATCTTTCTTGCTTCTTTTGTCATGGTGGCAATTTATTGTCTAGTGTTGGCTGAAAGTCGTGGCCCTTGTTTATCATTGCCAACTGGTAAAATGAAACATTACTACAGACTACAACGTTCAATTCGGCTCTTGAAGGCCACGGAAATATTTTGAAGCTATTTCTTCCCTGGTGAGTATCATTAAATCCCAAAGTACTGTGAACCCTCTGTACTACATGAAGTCCTCGCGGATAACACCAAGTTCGCCCAAGGGAGTTGATCTTTGCGTGGCTGACGAGTAGACGAAGTTCGTAGCCGGCGACGGTCAAAAGGTCACGGAGGCGGGGTTTAAAACTTGACGTCCCGGTTTCGATTCCTACCATCACCGGTCACTTTCCCCATTTGACAGCACTAGATTGGTTATGGCTCCCTTCCAGAAATATAGTACTCTGTGGTATAATAAGTAAGTATTTTTTACCAAATGACACGGATGCTGTTTAATCATGTAACGTTTACGTGCAGCTAGTCCTCGAAAGTCAATCAGAACAGAACTAAGTTTAACGCATGCGTGATTCCCAATTCTGCTCGAAGCCCAGGTTCGAACCTGAGATCAAACTCTGCCTTGATGCGTTACTGATGATCCCTAACAAACATCATAAGACAGTTAGTTGTGAAATTCGTTTCCATAGATTTTGAATGGTTGGTTGAGTGTTGCTAGTGCATGGCGAGTCGTTTTACTACTTATGCGGAAACAAAATTGTAAGGCGATATTACGGGATAATGAATAAACTTTCATTTTATTAATCCCACGTATAATACCATAGCATCATTTCTCTAATGAAGCGAACATAAATGAAAGTTGACCCGTCAATGGCACTCGAGTTTCAAAGCAAAATGGGCAGAAATTTCATTCACAATGCCAATCGGTTGAATGCCTGCACTGGCCTATTTTTGACCGTAAACGACGTCAGCTTTTCAAAGGTTTTCTTCATTTGTTTTGACCGTGACCCATTTGAAGAGCAACATCGCAAAAAAATCGATACAAATCAAGTTAATTTTGTGCAAGTCGCTGAACTGAATTGCTGAGACCGACAACGGTATCATCCGGTTATAACGAAGTAGATTTTCATTGACTGAAGGTTGGTGAAAGTACGATATAGACTGTGATAAGCTTTTTTGCTACTGTCTTCCGAGCCAACATCCAGACATGAATGATAAATCCCATTATTGTAGTACTACTTCTCGGCCTTGTATGAGGCAACTCACGCCCAGTAAGTACTTTGCGCCCGAAATATGCGGAAATGACAGCGCAGCATGGAGGTATCAGAAGCTGTTTTGCACTAAGCTGTACATATGCTTCGGTAGGCGATCCGAACGCTTGTTGCAACGACTGTTAGATTGCAATAGGCTCTCCAATCCATCTAGCTTTCCGTCTTCCAAAACGCGCTAGCTGAAAGACTAGCTGTCGTCCCACTCGATAACATAAATCAGCACTAGTCGCTTGTCAAGAATGCTTTGCATTTCACTGGTCCAGTAAATTGTGGCCTGTCTCTTAGCACCTCGAGACTCTGGATTTCAGTCGAATTAAGTCACTCTATCCCGGTTGGAAGCGAATATAACAAAGCAAGGCTCGTAATAAGGCATGCACTTAACGCGGGTCTTCACAGGGACTGCGAAATCTGGTGGCCGCAAAGTACATCATCGATGGAAAGCGCGGCGGCCTTGAGGAATTCCCGCAAGATGTTCTGTCTCATTCGAGTCACCCGTAGGAAGCCACTAGGAGTGAGTGAAACAACCTGTGAAGCTGAATGTCCGCCAACTCATAATCAATAGCGACACCTCGAAAGCTGAGTGGAGCACTTTCAGACACAGATTAACTGGCCCTGAAAGTCAGCCCCTCCTTGCTTCCGACACGTCCAGTTGTACTTTTCGACAGATCCACCTATCAAGGCGGAGATCCATAAGGAAATCCAGGCCTCAGGAAATCACAAAAAGCAGATCTCTGCTGACCTTTCCCCATCCATTTTTAAAGATGGTGGGGTGCAACTCATTAGAGGAATTCAAGTCTGGCTGTTAAAAGTTCAGAATGACGAGCAGTAACTTGTGACTATCATACTTCGCAAGCTGTACAAAACGCGTGAAGAGGAGACTAGCGAGGAGTACGCAGGATTTCGAGCCGGTCGTGGAAACTCCCTCCAACAACTGCTAAAACACCGGCATATTTCCCAAAGACTAGCAATCATCGTGTTCCTGCATATACTCACTGCCTATGACTTTATCGATAAGACTGCGCTACATGATTGTCTGCTGAGGAATGGAGTACCAGAGGAGTATATTTCAATCCTGAAAGAGTTGTATCGACACAACTCAGATCGGCTTAAAGCCTACGGCCAGCCTACCGCCAGCCTTCGTCTTCTTTCGCAGTCTCCAGTGGAGTACAACAAGGTTGCCCTGTATCACCATTCCTCTTCAATCTCACCGAAGGTGATGTCCCACGAAAGTCCCTACTAGTCATCCAAGCGGTGAGGTCAAACCCCGCCCCGGGGAACAGAATTTTCGACTTGGAATATGTCGATGACGCCACCTTCCTGACTAACAATGCACAAGTAGCACAACTCAATCTGAACAGCCTAGCGATTGGGGTATCCAAATTTAGTATGCACTTAGCCCCTTGCAAATGCAAAATGCAGTTGCGAGATTGACAGGAGCCTGTGCTTGCAGTCTCCCTTTGTGGTGATCAACTTCAGTTGGTCGGTAACTTCAAATAGCTTTGGAGATTGAAAACAGCTGGTGGTGGCGTTGGGGAGATCATATCACGAATAACAAGAGCTGGATCAGCTTTCGCGAACCTGCGACACTCGAGGCGCCGTAGTGACATCCGGCTCTCTCCTAAGGGACTGGTGAGTATTGACGAGGTGTGCCGTCCTATGTTAAGCAAGGCTAGCCATCCTCTTAACGAAGTGGTCATTTTACACGGCCTCCGGTGCCTAAGTCATACTTTACGAAAGCCTACCCATGATCTACCTTTCTGTGCACTATTCGCACGTGTTGGACATGGCTGGAAGGAGAAACGGGGCAGTCAGGCAGTGATTTGGTACAGGGGAATTACGAAACCAACATCAGCATTGGCATCGTTTGGTGATTCCTGCCTCCCTGGTTTGAACCCTAGGGAGGACGATTTTAGTTAGTTAGAAAAGTTGAGGGACGCGGTAGAGATTAGGTTATCTGAGTGAAAGCTATCCGGTCTGTCTGTCGAACTATCGTGTTCCATAACTATAAAAATGTTATCCAAAGGAACGAAATATCAAAAAGGATGCAAAAAGGTGTACGGTAAAAAAAGAAAGAAAATCAATGCACGTCAATTTTTACCAACTGTTTCTTTTGTTGTGTGCTACTTCCTCTTTCCTGTTTTTACAACTGTCGTTGCTGCTTTGGCACCAAGCTTGATTTCGAGCCACTAACCAGAAGTAAAAAGAGTAATCTTTCCATGGCATGCATGTTGTAGCCGACGTACTCAACCCACTGCCAACCATTCAGACTCTGAATATTTTTCCGAGAACTAATACAACTTTCAGAATTTTTCGTCCCATTCTGGACTACATCTGAACACTTCCAAATGTTTTTCAGTGTACTACACCACTACATCACAGCCTGACCATTATCTGTTGTATTTCTTTGATTTCCACAGGCTCTCTTCTTCAAAGTTTGTGATTCGTATATTGTGGCCTGTCAAAAATTCGCCTGTAAGACTCTTGCGGACCCCTCCCATGCCGTGAATCATGACTTATCACATACCTCTCCTGCATAAATAGGTATCGCAATCCTATGGTGCCTTGCTTAGTACGTGTTCAGGTTGACAAGATGAAAGTCACATCGGAACTTCACAAGAACACCGGAGGCTGAACCGGTTGTAGTTCTAAAGAGTTTATTTTCCATACTTATTTCAAAATGACAAAGATCAGTTTTTCTCTTTTTGACTGAAGTGTGAGTTTGGCAACCAGCTGAAAGTATTCAACAAAATACAATACAATAAAATACAAAAAAGAGCTTAATACGCTTGAATTGTATTTGACGCATTTAACACGAAAGAACTCCCACACGAAAGTTAAAGTGTCACGAGACACCAATGTGACATTCTCATTAAAGACGAGCTTCAATCCATGTTCTCGATTGCTCTGAAAGCTGCGTAGCCTCTCTGAACACGGCTTGGACGAATTTTGGTGCCCGATACAACTGACTGGTTTTGATTATCTGTTACACCTTTATGCAATGCGGATTCTGTTTGTGTGCATGATGTAATTACCGAAGGTCAGAAAGAGTACTGAAAGGTCTTCTTATCACAGAGAATCACCTTCCTTTAATTTCACACACAAGTGAACTTGAAGTCTGCGGTCATCGTTGACTTGGACAAACCAAATTGCAGCCCAAGAAGACCACTGATAAGGGCAAGATGAGAGCGGGAGTAGGACCCCATCGACGGTTACCGTCGGAGCCTTATTTTCTTTGTTGACCGGCCTTCGACAAAACAGCAAATATGAACCACACTTCCAACGATCGATATGCGTTCACTTTTAACGAGGTGGTGTTAAGATTTGAAAACATGTAACAAGTTTTCGAGTAAAATCCTTTTTCAATATATCACGTAAACTACGGGCAACTGAATCGGATTGACGTCATTTACACTGATCGGATCAGGCAATTTCAAGCTCAGAGTATTTAATGGTCTCGAGTTATCAAACATGGTTGAGTAGTGATACAGCAAAGCTAATCGACGATAAGAAAGTTTTGTAGATATCACCATCATCTTGACGGAAGAAAACTATTCTACCGCGAGTCCACTTTTCTTATTCGGTGATAAGTACGTTGAAGAACCAAATATATTTCCTTCACACAATCTCTCAGTATCGATTAATCATCCAATGGGTTTCCTATGAAATGGGAAAAAAACTACCTGCTTTAATTTACAGGGACCGGACATAGTATAAAACACCACGTTGGGGTTCTGGACATTAAACACCTTTGGTCTCTTGAGGCACTAGGTGGTAACCGTGTCACATCTCATGATTATAGCTATTTTATTCCGCGCGTGAGCCCAATGGAAATGAAAATACCACGTAGTCACAACAGTCACACTGGATTGTCTCAAAAGGCCCAAAATCTCTGAATGGAGAACCTCATAAGATACCATTAGGTTCAATGTGTGATAATGAATCGGGAGTCAACCATCTGCCATCACCCCACCAAAGTAAGTGCCGGTGGAATGGTTCGAACCGAGTTCCTCAATCACCGTCAGTCTCTCTCTCTCTCTCTGTAACAGAATGCGGAAGAGTTTAGTTACTGGGTGCATCAGTCACCGCATTGAATAGACAAAGCAGCATGAAATAACAATATCTGAATTCTCAACAGAATTGCAACCATTCACACTTGATAAAAAGTATGAAACTAGCCTGTGTACTCGTGAATCCGGGTCGATATCAACAATTTCTGATTGTATATAACAGAGTCCGTGAATGGCATGCTCCAAACGCAACGGTACAATGCTCATAGGAATCAGATTATTTTGAGCAGTCTTCTGTTCTGTCTTCAGGGTACGACGAAACACTCATGAACAGTATCACGAGTATCTGACGAAATCGGGCCTCTTGAAAGGTAGCTCGTAAGCATGCATGCCATTTTGAAGTAGTATATAAATGTGGATGGAGAACTTTTGTGGAAGCATTTAATATTCAGCAGTTTTTATCTGGCTAAAACATAGACGGCATAATCAGAATCTTCTGTGATGTGGACAGAACCGGATTGTTCAATAGGCAAGCTTGATAATGCTCTCAAAATATAATGAATAAACAAGACATTCGTGTCAATTAATATTTAAATGACTAGTAGAAATTGCTCAACGTATTTTATTCTTTGCCGTTTCCCACACGATTGAAACCCCATACAGGTTTAAACGAAGTCCCAAAATGGCACCGCTCAGCAAATGAAAATTCGTGATTGACGATGTTATCTGGTCACGAAGTTCCTCCTGCTCTCCGTGGTCCATATTCACAATATTGACGTCTACCTTGGAAGGGATAAATTTTGGTTCAAAGTGCAACGGTCTGTACACACGTCTGCGGGCAAACAATGATTGCTTCAGGGGCTGTGGTCACTGTGATATGTATGGCAAGTATAACGGACGAACTAGCTGTTCGATCAATAACTCGGTTTTCTAAAGCGCAATGTGTCTACCACGTCAACTCCACTTGAATACCGTTCTCCCTTCATGTCTGTTCCTAAGGTTGTCATCCATGAGGAATTCGGCCGAATATTATTATTCATAAAATAGCTGGTTCATGAGTACAATTCACAGCTAAGGAAGATTAAAATTCCATTCCCCAGTGAGATAACAGTTTGTACGTTCACGGAAAGTTGACTCACTCACTGGCTTTCCACCCGTGCCAGACCTTTAACCAGATAAAATAATCGGATGTTAGACTATATCATCCTGTTCTGTCTCATCTGTTGTGCTGTTTTGTGAGGCAGAAAGTTCCGGTGCTCTATTGATTTTGCTTAAACAATGGAAAGATCCATCAGTCAGTACGTACGGATACACGCAAACACGAACTGAAATAAAGCGACCTGGGCTTGATTGCCCTGTTGCTTGCACGGTTCCGGTCAATTTGGCGAGTTATCTCTCTCTCTCTTTCGAATGCTCGCTCTCATTCTATCTTTTCAACAGGACTGGATCTTCCGGTTTGCGTGAGCACTCTGTTTTCCACTGTGATTCTTGGTTAGATCAGACAAGTGAGGATTTTCTATGCCATACGAAATTTGCTTTCCTTGTTTCAACAGCAACAACAAAAACAACGATGATGGCAACTTTCTGAAGAAGTTCGCGTGTCCTGAAGCATGGCCAAACACAACTGTGACAAGAAACTCCCAAACGGATATGCGCGCGCGCACGCACACTAACAAGATCATCCGTCCATTTGATGTGGACCAGGAATAGACTGGGACATTTCGTATAAATGGGATTGTAATTGCTTTTTGGCAGCATACCTATCATCATCATCATCACCATCATTATCATCATCATCTCTACAGCACTTGTTTGTGTATGTTCTCTAAACTTGCGGTTCACTATCCCTGGGGTTTGGACTGAACT
Source organism: Fasciola hepatica (assembly GCA_948099385.1). NCBI lineage: Eukaryota > Metazoa > Platyhelminthes > Trematoda > Plagiorchiida > Fasciolidae > Fasciola > Fasciola hepatica. Next base: position 5,835,937 of record CANUEZ040000105.1, read on the forward strand.
GCTGCCAATGGCCACAAAACGAAACTCATTTGAATAACCGGTTAATAGATTGAACAAGTGGTGCATCCAGATTCCACTCCACAAACCCCATTTATGCTCATTCTCATGATGCTTCTGAACTGGTAAACAACACGTATGGATAGTAGACTACTGTCATACTACGCAAATGACAGAAAGCCTTGTATTTAGCCATATGCGTGCGCGTGTACATGTGCGCAAAATTGAGCAATACTGAGTGATACTCAACAGTCATATCCGATTTTGCGTGCCTGTTGGTCTGCTTTTTGACAGATGGGAGTTATACGTACAGCGATCGTAATTCGTTTCGTAATACCGAAGTCATCTCATCATTTTTTGTTTGTCGGCATGCTCTACTCAGCATCTTCATCGGTATGGTAAGTTAATGAATAGTGATCGGTCGGATGTCCAAAAAATGGTAGTTCATTGGACCCACACGTTGTATGAGATGATAGAATTCCGCTCTGGACAGGAAAATTTATTTCATCCAATTCGCAACCATCATGATTCTAATCACACACAAACACACTGACACTGCGAAGTCCTATTTTGGATCCATTTTAACGTTTTATATCACGATTTTTTTCATCTACCTGTGACGATGCGTCTGTTCTCGTTGAAGGGCTAGACTCATTTAGTCACTTGAAACCCAACATTAAAAACAGGGGAAAATTGCGATGCTAAACCGCAACATTTTTGTCTACAGATTAGTGACGTTTTTTAACGTACCGGCTGGTAACGAGAGCACTATGGTTGACAAAATCGATATCCAGCATTAATTTCTACATCGGATATTCAGAAAGTTCATTACTATTATTATTATCGTTATCATTAGTAGTAGTAGTATTTGTAGCAGTGGTAGTAGCAGTCGAAATAGTGGGAGTAATAATAATACTGGTGGTGAGCTGGTCATTATGATGGAATTTAGATCTCGATATTCCGGGTTCGATTCCTGCCATGACTTTCCCTTTAAAAATTCCGTATCTTTTGATTTGTCAACCCCTCTTCCAGAGATATTGCACGGAGTCGTAAAAAATAAAGGAGAGGAAATAATGAGAATAATACCGATGTTAGTATTAATAGGGGTAGTATTAGTGCTGTTAGTGTCAGTAGTTATATCCGGAAAACGAGCATTCATTACGTAGTCTAACTGAGATTTGTTTTGGTAGATTGCATCCATCTATTTTCGAACGAAACGCTTAAGTTTGCTACATAGATTTCCCAATTTCTGCTGTCGAACCAACTTACAGAATGCTACCGCAGGTTCACACCGGCATTTTGGTCTTTCCATTCGGTCCCTTGATAGACGTTAATGAATAGCTACCGCTAGTCCAATGTTGCTCTAACAAATGCACCGCCTTTTCTCGAAAATGATGATGTGCCCTACTCCGTTCTCATTTCATCCGTTTCCGGTGTGATATTGCAGGACTGGAATGAATCAAAACGTTACTTTTACTCCAGCTTTTCTACTGGCAATAATTTCATTGAAAAGCTTCGACAAGTGGAATATGTGCCTGGGGGCAGAACACTGATCAAACATCATCACGTGTCTGTTCATTCTGTGGCCCATCCTCACTGAGTGACTTAGTGTTTCTGCTCTCGCCTTTTCATCTCCTCCCTCTCTCTCTCTCACTTGATAATTTTCGTCTTTCGCTGCTTAGTTTTCTGCTTTCCTCCAAGGTTTTGAGTGTATACTCAGATGTACGTGTATTCTGTTCGCAGGAATATATATTTATACATATATTTATTCATATACATTCATTTACGTGCATGTGTGCGTGAATGTTCACATTTCATAATACGTGTGCTGAGTGGATTTCAACTCGGCTCGAGTCCCCGTCAGACTCATTCCGTTTGTGCAGACTATCCAAGTAACCATTCGTTCGACATTGACTCAGCCCCAACCAAGTCGGATAACACCGCCACCTACCCTCCCCACCTCCACGGACACCATCATATAGTACGGATAGGTCAGTGGTTCCATGATGCGCCGCAGGCAAATGCCATCAGTGTCCACAAAAATGGACTCTGGTTTAGACGTGCTCAATCACACTTATAGGCTACCCAATACACACACAAAAACGCGTTTAGTGACGTTCACCTCAATCCGTTTTCGCGAGCTTTTCACTTTGTCTGACGAATCGATCGGAAAGCGACAGGTGAGTTGAAGATGCGGAATTGCTCAATCTCAAAAAGCGGGCACACAAACAACGTGTACTAATTCAATTCATACTAACCACTTGATTTGAATCAACTCTTCCAACGTTCACTAATTAGAGGAATAACTCGAAACGAGACGTCCTCGCGTGAGATGTTGATCAACACTGTATGTGCACAAAGAATAGATTATCAGCAGAAGGTAGCCGGTTTGATTCCAGCTCGTAGAGTGTACTTTTGGGTGTAAACAATGAAAGCTGATTTTCCCTTATCTGTAGATGACACATTTTTTGTTCGTTCTTTATCAAATTTTCCGCAAACAGTCAGTCAAAAGCAATATCATCACAGAACTGAAGAATTAAACGGAAATCTCAAACAAAGAATGTTTATCTTCCTTGGGCTCATACGGAGTAGACGCTCACCGTAGAGACAATGAATCGCTGTGTGAACGACAATTTGTTAACGGTCAACTTCACTGACCGCTGGTAGCCATATTGGTCGATGTTGATGTGAAACAAACTGCTGAAAGGTAGCGCGGTAAACGTAAATTTCAACCAACCATCCACCCCGTTGCAGATCTACGTAATCTCAGGTTGAACTTGGTGGACATGCATTGCTTCTGGAATCATTGAATAGTGCACAGTTCTCACAATTCTTCAATGCACGTAAACCTAACCGGTATTTCTGTACTTTTCTCAAGGGAAAATCACTTAGAGAAACCAAATATGACGAGATAACACGTCAACCCGTTATTAAATTAAATATTTACATAGATTTTAAACAGAATTCAGATGAGTCGATCTCTCCGGAATAATGTATCAGAGGGAGTGAATTTCTATTACACCCAACCTAGGGTAAACGGCGGAAACAAGCAACCGATGTTCCCGTACAGTGCCCATATTCTCGTGAGGCTGACTGCATGTATGCCTGTGAACAATGAAAGAACCCCCACCGAAAGCTGGAAGACTGAGTTCCAGCTTGCTCTTGCTAAATTCATGCTAGAGGTATGTGACTCCGTATGAATTAAGCTTTTTCTCAACGTGGTGTGCTTTCTAGCCTCATTCCTGTCGATTTTAAAAATGACGATCAGTCACCCAAAGCAGCGATCTCACATATGTAGTTGTGGTGCAGACTACAGGAGTTGCCGTACACGGTGAATGCTTACAATCAGCTTCAAGACCTTAGGCAGTTCCGAGACCGTTGCTAGTTAATTCGAAACCCCACACAAAACTCATCTCTTAGACTGCTCAGAGATTATTCTTCCATTTGCTCTTTCTTCTCTTGGCGTCACAATAATTTGGATCTTTAAAAAGTTACAAGCTGGGACTGAATATCTGAAAACTTCGTGGAAATCTCGTATATCCTCATCTCTGAGTCACTTCACTTAAACGGTTTTCTTTCCTTGTTCCGATTCAGTGAGTCTTATACCTTTCTCGATTATTTCCTTTTGATAATTGAAAGGTCGCTACTTCTAAGCAGAGTCTATAGCCCGAGTGAATTCCATCCACGGATCATTCGTGACATGTATGGTTCAATAACAGCAATAACAATACTGAAAATGATTCATAAACGACGCAGGTCTTTGTTTGTGTAGCACAGTACGCTGGTTCTCCCATTCATCCCAGACTGGGTTCAGCGGCGATTCATACCCTCTGGGGCACATTATCTCGGAAAGGAAGATTTATCTGAGTCATCTTTTAAACCCATATGAGTATCTAATATAGTAGTGGGTCGCCGTAATTGGGTTGGCTAGAGAGGAATTGCAAGAAAATTAATTGAGTTTAATAACATTTTGTGCATTGTATCATTAATATACCCTGAACAGCTGCAAGTGTCTTCGTCAGATTGAGTGATGTGTCACGTTAAATACCTTTGATTTTGAACAGACATTCGTCATAAACCTGCTGTATCACTCGAATGGATAAGGTGTAACGCTTCTGCAACTTTCAATTTTGTGAATTCAAGACAGGCACAATGCACAGAAAAGATGACGGTCGTCAGAAACCTGACGTTAGTGAATAAATTCAAGATTATTACTATCGGTGACCCCTAACACAGACACTCACTGTTATACGTCGTTCTTCGTGCAAAAAATTGCATACGACCTTAAAAGTCACATCAAGGCCAACTGATTTGGGAACCAAAATAAAGTGCATCACTCAGAGAGGCATTTGTGCTTCTTATGCTGAATTATCATTATATCGAATGTGACTGCGAAAGAGCAGGGCGTCAACGTGAGGAACCAACCACATGCTTTATTCGAATAAATGTTCTCCAACGTGTTGATTGAGCTGTGACAAAGTCTTCTCCCGGAGAATCAACGAGCATACCGAAAGGTGGCTTATCCGAAAGTCTCCATTGAATGCCAACCAAAGTAGCTATTTCAATTATTATGGATTATGAACGGGAATATCCGTAATGGAAAATTCAAATTGATTTTTTATAAGTGATCTGGTTGAAGCCCAAATCAAATCTGTTAACCGTCACTCCATCAGTTCGTTTCCCATAATTTTTTTCTGATCCATGTCACGTGACGACCGTAGTATGGCCGCCGCTGAGAGGTAGCATTTGTTGAGGTGATTATTTCAATTGCCCTATGTGAAAGGGGCTAATGAATCAGCATTCAGACAAGCGAGGCAAAAGCTGATAGTTTTTAATACCGTGATCTTCACCCTCGGAATTCGCTCAAGCATAGCTCGCATATCGTGTACAAGACAAATACTGCTATTACTACCAGTAGTAATAATAATACGTTTGTGGATAAGCTTGAACACTGCAAAGGGTGTTGTGTGGAACTGACTGAATGCACCTTTGGTTAGTCGACTAGAAAGATTACACAAGCACTAGCACACGCACACAGGATCAAGAAGAGCGAAGTTCAGTGAGAGGAATCATGGCATAATCGTAATGGTTGTTCCTTCTAATCCGCTACATTTATTCCGTCCGCTGCGTACTCACTTGCGCGTGATAAAGTGCACGAGAGTATGGATTCTATTCAATTTCTCGCCTTTCAATTCTCACAGACCGTTTTGATAGAACCGAATCAACAACCGCTTTTCCGGTTCCACCCTTCATCTTTTCGCCTATTGCTATTGGCTGTTCGAAAAGTGATTCGTGCCCACTTGATCAAAATGTACGCACAAGTTTGTCCCGTACGCCTGTGGCTTCACTGTTTCATACAACCAAAACAGAAATCGGCTCCATTCCGGATGCATACGTACTGCCAAGGAAATAGAGAGGGGGAACATACGCACACATACCCACACACGCATGAGTAGAACGGAAGGACCTCGAAACAGAACAACAAAGTTTTTGAATGACGAGGATACTCGCTCGTCTCTCACCATGGCATCACAGAACAGAACAACAAAGAACTGAGCAGAGATTTTTGCTCATTTGTCTACTTTCAACATGTCCCCTTATATCCGCCCGAACGCGTTATGAATGACTGGCAAATTGCACCTGTGACTTCCTCTCCGGTGTTCCACTCAACATAATCAAAACCTCGATATACTCGAAAACTCGGATTGCACTCATCGAAGTGAACACGTGTCTCGTCCGCACCCTACCTTAACACCTTGATCCCCTACCTATTCGGAAAGTGTAGTGGGTGGGTGGGGAAATGTCCATTTTCAGGTTTGATGGAGCAGAGTAACAAGTCCGTCAGGTGCACCCGAAGAATGACTGAGTGACTTATTGACTGTCCAGCCATTCCTCAGTCTGAGCACTTGTTCGACTAGAGGAACAAATCAACACGTACGTACACGCACACGGCGACAACAACAGGTATATATGTGTTTGTGTTCGTTTGTGGGTGGGAGTGTGTGTGTGTGTGTGTGTGTGTGTGTGTGTGTGTGTGTGTGTGTGTGTGTGTGTGAATATGTCAATAATCGTGCGAATAAGTGTCTGGCTATTTTTCTACTCTCCGATTCAGACGGGAACATAACATGCCACTCAGTTAGGGAAGTTCAAATCGTGTTCAAGTTGACAAATAACGCAGTGTGTGAACGAATACTTTCGGCCATCGTCATCGATTACGGCTTTCTGCGGTGGTTGTTGCCTTCTAATCTGGGAAGATTGACAGGTACCAGAAAGTGTGCCGTTTCCAAAGGAGTTACTCAAACATCCGTCCCATTTGCACGTGTACATTGTTGATTATGGTGATGATGACGACGACGAAGACGAAGACGACGACGACGACGAAGAGGATGACGGTAAGAATGCCGCACTGAATGAAAGCGGGGGGGGGGGGGGAGTGCACAGGAGAGGAGAGGAGAAGAGAAGAGAACACCATCAGCGAATGCGAGGCGGTGAGCTCATAAACTTCAAACTCAACTCAGCCGTACTAATGAGACTTTTGTCCCAATTCGATCGAGAAGAGAACATTGTCATCACCAGAGAAATGCATGTTTCAGGCATTTGACGAGAAGGAAGCTAAAAGCTTTTTAGATACCCTGTCTGTTGAATGAATACCGTGTTATGTACGAACACGAACAGGACAAGAATAGACACACAAGTATAGAGATGAACGAGCAAACGAATGCTATCCATTATTAAGGCCTAACTTTCTTCAAGTAAGCAATGTGATTTAGAGGTTTCTAACTAAAATAGGCATACCTGTAGATGTGCGTGTGCTTGCTCACTAGCTCATTCGCTCACTCACACTATTCAACCAAACCACACAAGCTTTTTCACGTCCAGATTCATCAACCTTACCATTACACTAAAAAAGGAACAACAAGAAGAAAAAGTTTAATCCACAGCAACTACCTAAAGGAAGTGAGGGGAAAGTGCCTCACGATGGTGAGAGAATAAAGGTGAATCATTCGCTTGCGTGTACCATTTAGTCAATCCAACAGAGCAGAGAACCGTAAAGTTGCTGTCACCATCCGAATCATCACCACGGACCTATTCATCACAATTAGCCGAGCTATCATGCTAGTGTTTCATATTTCTTTTTATTCACAAAGTTGTCTACCAAAGCAGTTTTGTCTACGACAGAGGCAGTCATCTATTCAATAATCAAATTCATATCAGTTATCGATACGATGAGACGAACGTTTTCTCAAATTACCATTTATTTGTTAGAAGCAAGTAGTATGTGGATAGTAGACAGAAATTCTCTGAAGAGCCGGACTGTTTTCCGGGTTATTACCGCTCACCGCGTGCGCACATTTGATACTCCTCTGCCTATTCATTGGCTCTGGTACTTGCACACGCTGTAGGTGTTTCTTCACAAGAATCTCATTTAGTGGATCAGGGAATTCTTACACAAGGGGCATCCACACAAAATCCTGATGGGCAAATAAGATAATTGTGGGTAGAGGAATTCTTTTCGCTTACTCATTCTCAATTACCTGCATTGTTATAAGTCTCCCGAGTGATAAGAAGAGTTATTTTGCAATATGAAGCGAGGGAAATTGTTCATCAATGCAAGATAAACATGCATTTCGTTGTTGGGGTAATCGCTTTGTTCCTATTAGTGATTAGAATGGTCATGAAGCCTCTAGTTATATCTCCCTTTGTGGCCTGAAAACTAAGAGGAGAAAAGAAGTCTTCACTACACCAGTCTTATGAAAGGCAGGTGGGATTTTTCAATAAGTAGTTGTGAATATCGTTTGTGCAAAATTATGACGAAATGTGAGGGGTAAATGTTACTATAAAACCTTATTTTTCGTATCCATGATGATTAAAACCCAACCCTGTTGCGTGACAGCTGAAAGATGACTGAGGTTTTACTTGATAGTACAACACCCGTTTGGGTTTCTGATATGATTCACTTTAAGCTTACATATTATTTACTTCTTTTTTATTATATAACGATGGTACAGTATGTCAGGAAGGGAGTCACAGCCCATTCGAGGCTGCCAATCTGGGAAAGTGGCAAGCCACGGGAGGATTCGAACTTGCATCAGAAGTGTCAACAGTCCACCACAATCACTATTTGACAGCCGTCGGCGTTCTGATTCGCTTCGGTACCGTTCCATCCATTAAGTAACAACAGTCCTACTTGGTTGTCTAAATACTCTCGGCTGAATGTCTCATTTTGTCTGTCATGATGTTCATTTGAATACATCATGTGACAACGCGAACTGTGCACGTCACAATATACGTTCACCGTAAGTTTATTGTTCATCATTCCGAATAGAATATGAATAACCAGATGGATCCTGAACCAGATTTGTGGATCACTTCGGTACTAGCAGCTCACTTTGTGATTGATCCGTGGTGCATCGCCTATCAATGATATGATACACTGATACTGGTGTACACGTACACGAATGAGCCAGTGCATCGTGAACAGACAGCCGGTTTTATCGAGATTTACATTCACTTCTTCTTAATGAATTTTCTTCCTGGTTATTTCAATACTACATTAAGTAAATTTTGGAAATAAAAAATTCGGACTTACCTAAGTTAGTTTTGTAGTGTCGTTTGGGTAATTGAAATTGAGTGACCATGGTTACCGTGATAAATATACCTGAAGCTTCAAACACCAAATTCAGTAACTTGTCCTTTATGGACAATTCTCGAAACTATGGATGTACAATCCATCGCAAGAAATTTCGGTCTGATGCGCAAACACTGATCCTATCAGCCTCAGCTTGTATTTCGCTGATATTTTCATAACGCGTGTGTACCTAAAATAAAGAAGTAAGAAAAGGGATGGAAACTCTTTCTAAGAATGTTACATTATCTAGTAGTTCAACGGAAATCAAGCGGTTGGCGATAGACATCGTAAAATCACTGTCCGTGCAGTCAGAATGCATGACCTTGACATCCAGGTCGCATGATCGTCGTACGATTGACGTCCGTTATTTTTTCGCGATAATGGGGAACATTATAGCCAAAAACAGAATATTTCATCACTTTAGAGAATAAGAAAAACTGAAAGCTCTGTTCACATATAATCTCGTATTTCCGCGGTAGATGTTGCTCAAAATCTACGCATAAATTATCGAAGGCTTTCGCATAATTCATCTAAAACGTGGTGTCAAAACACGACGCACTAGGCAGAGCCGCACACATTTTATTTAGATACCGGATAGCGATGAATAAGTCCAAAGGGAAGATTTTTAGCCATAAACCCTTGTAAGCCGGTGTGACGAAGGATGAAGTAAAGTAGGCCGCTTCATTCTTCGGCCGATCTAAAACGAGAGCCGGATACCCAAAAAGGTGGTCATACATAGCAGTCGGGAAGAAATCCAAACTGCATGGTTATTAGTGTCCAATTTCGATGACCTGAAGTAAGAAGTAGAGAGGTCCCTAAAATACTACCCGCGATGAGAAATTTACAGAGAAACTCATCCAGATGACCTCAAGGTGGTAACTTTAATCACGTCGGTTGATATGGGTGGAGTTAAACCATCATCAACCCTGTTGGAACAGTGCTATTTGCGGCACTCCAAACAGTGCACAGTTTAAATAGCTCGAAAAAATAAAGGTTGGTATTCAGCCAGATCAGAAAATGTTATGGAAATAGTACTTTGAGGAATAGCAATACATCAGTTAATGTCTCACACAATAGTGTGAACATCTAATTTTACAGCGGCAAAATTACAGCCACCCCATAGCAGCTCCGATTTAGCTATGATGGAGAAGTTATTTACAGTCTGGAAAATAAGTTGACGTACTCCCTACACAGTGGATTAGGAAAGTGAAAATAACGCACGCAGTGGTTCACAGGTTAATTAGTGATTGGCACATCACCTTGTGACTGTAAAAATGAACTCTTCTCCCAAGCCCACTGGTTAGGATTCAAATGACATTACAGTGACAAAGTATATTTTATTCCCAAAAATCCAGTATAAGCCACTGATAGTGTGGTCAAGTCAGAATATTAGTAACAAAATATTGACCTACATTTTGAAAATTATGGCAGATATTTGTGCATAAAAATGTCTCTCATTTTTCTATTTCTGGTTTAGGTTTTTGCATGATTGTAAGACTACACTGCATACCAAACGGCATTTCTATATAACTCGTCATGCTATGTTCTTCACTGAGAGAAGATGTAATCCAGAAGGCCCTTCTACTTGAAAGACACAAAGTGGAAACTGCTCGTAACGTGAAGCATTTGAGCCAGGTGCAAAGTTTCATGTATGGGATACATTGATCGTGAATCTATTCGTCATGATTATAAGAGCATCCTCCTTAGGTTGAGTTCTTTCAATCTTAATGGTTCATTCAAGGTTTCCTCGCACTGCCATTCGGTCGCGTAACCATCGAAAACATCATCATCATCATCATCATCATCATCATTATCATCATCATCATCATCATCATCATCATCATCATCATCATCATCATCATCATCATCATCATCATCATCATCATCATCATCATCATCATCATCATCATCATCATCATCATCATCATCATCATCATCATCATCATCATCATCATCATCATCATCATCATCATCATCATCATCATCATCATCATCATCATCATCATCATCATCATCATCATCATCATCATCATCATCATCATCATCATCATCATCATCATCATCATCATCATCATCATCATCATCATCATCATCATCATCATCATCATCATCATCATCATCATCATCATCATCATCATCATCATCATCATCATCATCATCATCATCATCATCATCATCATCATCATCATCATCATCATCATCATCATCATCATCATCATCATCATCATCATCATCATCATCATCATCATCATCATCATCATCATCATCATCATCATCATCATCATCATCATCATCATCATCATCATCATCATCATCATCATCATCATCATCATCATCATCATCATCATCATCATCATCATCATCATCATCATCATCATCATCATCATCATCATCATCATCATCATCCAATTTATCGTCATCGCCATTATCGAGTTTGAACAAATCACTGTTGTCCAACGTATAATTTGAGCAGCTGGATTGTTTCCAACTGATAACGGAGAGAGCGGATACCTTTCCATTCTTGATATTTACCTTTTGATCCACTTCGGCGAGACTATTTGTGAAAAAATTTCCCTGTTTCAAATAAGATCCGGATCAATCTTACTGACACGATGAGAGTAAAATTAGAAGCAGTTCCGATATTCCAACCAAACTGGGCCCTTCTATTCTTCAGTGGCAATTGTCAGACTTCACTGTTACAGAGGAGACCACGACTGTGTCAAAAGGGGAAGCAGTTAGAGTACTTTTATGCTACATAATCCCACAGTGATTTCATCTTTCACGTTTTCTTCCCTTTTTCCCACAGTAATCGTTGTGCTACTAGTCACACCAAATATTGTGCTCTAACGACGAAGTCAAATTTTGTACCACAGATGAGGGGCTTTACTGATTCTTGCAAATTCGCTAGCTCTGTGGCGAAAACTCCATCTGGTGGCCCTATATGGAAGAGGATAAAAGGAATATTCGGTTTATCTAAAGGCCGCACGTAGAAGCATTGCGCTGGTTGGAAAGTCTCTTTACGAGGACAGAACTTCATACCCATGTGCATGTCCATGATTATCATTTGCAACTTACCTTCTCTGCGGGAAGTTTGTCTGGTTTGTCCTACACGGTTCGCAGCCGGGAATACGATGAGCTGGGTGTAATTTTGATCCAAAAATTTGGCTTCTGAACGACAATGAGGATGAACTTTGATGGCTTCATACCTGCCCGAGTAGACTGACCAGTTCCTTACAAAACCGTCTACTGTTTACGAAAAAGAAGACCGGAAGAGTTGAAAAAGCCAATGCACCCCGAGCAACCTTGATAGACTTTGCGGACAAGATTGCAGGGAGGTGTCCTTATTTATTATCACACTCAGACTTACGTCTGTTCCGCGATCAACTGACAAACTACCTCAATTTTTGTTTCCATATACGCTGCCGAACTGAAACTGTATATACGCGTGCAGATAGATTTTCTTCTCCTCAGCTGAAACAATTGTATCGTAAAAAGAAGGTGCATACAAAGCTAAAGATTGTTCCTTGGTCAAAATTTTATCAGAGTCAGTCGAAGTCGAGGTGCACAACCTGAATACCATGCGTGTTCGGACACTAACGAAAAACAAAGAGCAGCCACATGTCGAATACTCCCCCAGTAGTAGATTTTGAAGAACTCAGTCGGATCCTCGTGGGCATCAGAGACACATCACCAGCCTCGAGTTTTGAACCCAACACCCGTTTGGTACCTATGAGTCACTTCTTTAAGTCCTTCGATGTATTCAAAGAACCGTCCCAAATTCGGCCCGATAAATCTTGTGAGCCTGATGTAATATCGCCAACTGTGGCGAAAGAAAGTGCGGCCGTATTATTCCCTATTATACCCGACCTTTTCAATTGTTGCTTTACTCATAAGAAAATTCCTGATGGGGGGAAAGTGGCCTCCAGTACACCCGTACCCAAGAAGGGAACTAGCAAGTTTCGCCCAGTAGCATGCACTTCCTTTACCCTCAAACTGACTGAACGATTAATACTATAGCGAATATCTCCTCAGTTTATTGTGTCTGACCCTAACTAATCTGCCTACCGTCTTGGCCCCCCCCCACCACCACCACCACCACAACCCTAGACGCTCTGCTCCCCTCTCGCTTTCTGAGTTTTCGTCACTGGATCAGAAAAGTATGGCGGTTAGGGTCTGCTTCTGGGGCTAGAGTGATGCATTTGACTGCATGAACAGATCCAAGGCATCACAGATCCTGACGAATAGCGGAATTCAGTCAAATGACTCACAGTTGTTGCCCAATTAATTTTCTGGTCGACAGCAGTTAACACAATTTCGTGATAAAAACTCTTCTACGCTTCCAGCCACACAAGGCGCATTACAAGGGGTAATTCTATCTTCGTTTTTGTTTTCTACACATATCTCCTCTGGGCCTGTCCGGGACGACTATATGCTTGTGAAATGTGCAGATGATGTGATTCTTGATATGTGATACCCTAATCAGTCTACACAACCTCTTCTACAGGGCAGCGTAACTGAGCTTGCTAACCGGTCCTCCATACACAACCTGCGAATGAATCCATCGAAGTTTCTCGATACACTGTTTTGTCTTCACAAAGGAATCAGGTATCTAATCCTCCGGAATCCATTCCCTCCTTGTTCATTACCGGTGAGTGCATCGGGAGCAGTTCATCAGTGAAGTACTTCATAGCTATCACTAACTGTGACCTTCCTTGGCGTGAACAAGTCGCCGCGTTTTGTTTTAATACTCAGATCCTTTGGTACTCCACTTCATCTCATCAGAAAATTTGTTCACCCCTGTATTCTATCCCATTGGTTTCATGCTCCTCGTGTAGTATTACCTAGATAGCTTGTTAACGACTTTAAACTAATTGTACATTCCCAGAAACATCCATTCTGAGGTACTGGGGAACCCCGAAATCAGCTGACCGATTTTATAACACGGCTACGCCAACTAATGTAAAACTTTCTCCGATAGGATATTGGCTGACGAATTGCACTCTCTTCACCTCGATCTCAGTAAATATACTTCTGCATCATCTACACGATTCCGCTATAAACACCTAATATGCTCGTACCGAAATCAACAAATCCCATATCTCACCCGTCTCCTTTTTATCCCTGCTGTAATCATTTCAGAACTAAACTCAATGACGAGTTGGAACTATATTTCACTCTTTGTATCATTTTGTAACTGAAGGTTATTAATGACAAGTTTTACGTTGACGGCCAAATATTCGTAACTTCGACTCTGATTTTTCCATTCCTAGCTGTCATCTTGAATCCACATGTTATAACATATTTTCTCTTGACAAAGGAAATTGTCCATCTTGAAAGGGAAGTATCCCATCTTTTTATGCTAGGTAATACATGTAGCCGGACCAGTCAAATATCTTTAGGTAACCATTTATCAAGACCTCAACTGGTTCTGGCTGTTAACTAATACATTCACAAAGATATTGCAACTCTCATTTACATTTCGAGCCTAACATCTTCGCACTTTCCAAAATGTATGACTAAAGTCTTGTTTATTGTTTCCCTGTCATCTGTGTCGGTCTTCAACTGAAAGATTTCATCATTTTGCGTAGTTTTACCAAAATCATACCAAGATCCAGTGATATCTGTCGCCTTACTTTGAGGAGTTTTTATTGCAGAGAAATTTCCTTTGTACGATACAATTTCTCCTAGTATCTTATCGGAACGGATTTATCCATTGCTCGTGCATATTTAAGTAACTGTGTGTCTCTTCATCTACCAGGTGTAACACGCAAATTGTTCTAACCACGGACAACAGAAACCCCGGAGGAGCCTCAACAACCCGTCACTGGCGAATAATAAACTCAGAAACTTGGTTTTAACTTTCTTTCGCCATCATTTCATTCCAATCACTTCTAGAACCCAGTATTTCTTACACTCTCAAAATTATCTGCTTGGTCAACAGGTGTGGGCGATGAGGAATTTACAGAGAAACACGAGGCTGAAGTTCTACTCCTTGAGGTGAAATAGGTCACTTTTAGACTTCGATATGATTGATTAATCGAAGGTGGTAAGACATTTCTCTCTTGTGACATAGACTCCTATATTTCCCTTCAAGGCAATACTAGTGCACAGTTTTCACCAATAGTGACCAATCCTGACTGGTCAAATGCTCAAATTGACGTTACGAAAGGAAATTGAACAGACGGAGTTTTCGATTTATTGATAATGATATCAACAACACAACTGTAGATTAATCGGTGGCGCCCTGATATAATATAAATGACATGTGGGAATAGAAAGTGTTTTTTATTGATTTGAATTATTTTGATGCAACAAAGAGCATGAGTTTGACAATTCCTGCCTTGGGATGACCAGATCATTATTTATCATAATTTTTTAATGAATAGTGCCAATGAATTTTTCCCAGACGATTGTAGTTGACTCTCTCTCTCTGTGAAATTCTCTTCCTTCTTAGCCAGCGTAACATGATACGACTACGAATTCATTAGTGTGCGAATGAAATAAAATGTTCTTTACTTGTTCGATTCGATATGACCTCCGAATAAAGAATAGTTTACTGGGAACAGATACAATTCCTCGTCGTTTGGACCTCAGCCGCTTATGGGCCAAGTGACTGAGAAGCATGATTTGGTCCAGCACATGCACAAAGTTATAATTCTTGGTAGTTACAATCACACAAACTGGGTTCGAGTTCCCTGAGTGGCAATTGGACGGGCATTCTAGAAATCCTCACAAGTCAGACACAAAGGTTTCTGTACGAGAATATTTCCATTTATTGTCAAACGTGAATGTCCAGTATTGATATGGCATGAGGAACTATATAAAAAATAGTGTGTATATTTACATACACTACTTAAAAGTTGATAACTATTGACGAATCAATGAAAGCCTTGTATAGCTGTTTCAACCGAATAATTGTTAGGATTAATACTGGAAGCATACCCATCCTCTTTAGGTCACTCCTTCAGCAATGTTTGTTCATTCGGATAAAACTCTGGCTAAGAAGTCTGTGTGGCCATTAGTCCGTTTAATACGAGATTACCTTTGTCCAAAACTTACCCATAATGGCGGAATTTAGAAAATAACCTTATACTGGTAATCGATGAGACAAAATCGGATGCTAGAATCACACGGGAAATCAAATTAAAAAGATAGCTTGCACAGGAACCAAAGGAAAATTAATGTAAATTAGCACCAATATAGAACGCGTGAGAGAGGACGTACAGAGAGTTCTCTTCTCAAGACATTTTTTGGGTTTTTACCTAGTTGAAATACTTCATTCGGTTTTACTGTTTCCCAAATAGTACTCAACTGAAAAGATAATTAAAGTTGTATCTTACAGTTAAAGTCTGTTTACAACTGAGGGACTCGTTCTGCATCTGAGTAAACTTCTGAGTCTAGTAACACTGGACTTGAGGTATGTCCAAACTTGGATGGCGTAATCACTTCGCCTCTGTCTTTTGTCCTCTTTTATTCTGCTCTCAGAATTCGTCCATTTTTTCTCAAAGTCACTTATGACCACTATTCTGCTCAAACGATTTTGGTGCTTCACTAAGTGAAGCGTTGGGGCGCCAGCTTCTGTTTTTACCCAACCCTCAGAATTCATGGATTAAATGGTGCCATTTCTCATACAAACATATGTGAAAGAATGTGACAAGCAGATTGGTCCCCTAATGGACGCAGTTCAGTGAGCATTGGATTTTCGAATTCATACGTAAACATTTTACCGTAGAATCTAATGCGATCCACCAGTTTGCTGCAAGCGTGGTCACAATGCGCTTGGTTATGATTGGCTCAATCCACGTTGCACCTGACACTGTCACCGTTAGTTCCGTGTCCGTGCATAGGTGCATGCACAGGCGCATGTGCGCTAGTGCATATTCCACTTTAGACCGCAATTATCTGTGTGCGTGCGTGCGTGCGTGCGTGCGTGTGTTTCACGTGCAGAACAGGCAAGCTTGAAGCCCAGGGGGTTGACTTGGTTGGGTAGTGGTAACACGCGTACGCACTCACGCACGCCTATAGCACCATCCACTAATAGATGGCCTGTTGACCGGCCGATTCGAGCCGTCTCTCCGCTTTCACTTGTTCCGGTCGCATAGTATGGATGAACGTGCGCACTGGAAATGCAACGGATAGCTGGTGGAAGTGGACCAATCAGCAATTGATTTCGTTCCTCTCTACAATGTGGCTTCAGCCTCCGGCCATGGTCTGTGGTGGATATATGACGGTCGTGTATCGCTCAGAGACAGACACGTATACATATCCCGTTTAAAAACATCACTTCGAATCTTGGCTCTGACCACTTTCTGAATCCTTCGTTACACGTACACGATTGCAAGTGTCGAACCAATGTTAGCAGATTCCCAACACTGTTTGACACAAGACTATGCGCCAACCACAAATTCGGCAAGATTCTGTCAGCTCTACCAACAGTGGGTTCAATCAGATATTCTGGGAACGATGTGTTTGAGAAATCTCGAAGATACTGGCATCGGCGATAAAGCACTTTTACGGAACCAGAATATACCCAATTCCTTCATGAGTAACGAATTGGTAGGCAGAACATCACCGACCTTGTCCAGTGACCCCGGAAGTTCTAACTCGATACGACACCAACAACAACAACAACCATGTAACAATATTCCTGTAATGGAGGGGAAATCATCCGAACATCTAATTCCCAGTTTCCTAACCCAACCTTTTCACCCGGTGGGCAGTAATCCGCTCTCACAAGAACAAGCAAATACGGCCACCCTGATCGCCACTCTGGCTGAGCAAATGTTAGCCC
The DNA here is from genome assembly GCA_948099385.1 of Fasciola hepatica. NCBI lineage: Eukaryota > Metazoa > Platyhelminthes > Trematoda > Plagiorchiida > Fasciolidae > Fasciola > Fasciola hepatica. The sequence goes on from CANUEZ040000105.1 coordinate 5,853,354, forward strand.
TAACCAAGAATTCACCGCCTGGATCCCTATGGCCTCTGTCGCCCATTTTGAATCCCATTGGCAATACCACTGGAAGCATTGCCACAGCAACCAGCATCGGTAGTGGTTACGTGGCTGGTAATGGGCCATCCCAAACCATGTCACATATCACAAGCCCTGGTTTCGGTATATCAAACGGAATGTGTCTTTCCAAAAGAAATCATACGAATAACACCGCTACCTCAGCCACCACTTCAATCACAAGACCGACAAGCCACAACAACAGCATACGCAATGGTACTCGTATTGCCGAAGGTCACATCATGATGACCACACCCGATATGGAACAATACCGACAACATGAAGTGGATGAAAAACCCGGTCAGATCAGATTACCCAGTTTGCCGGCTTGGGCTGATCTGATAGGCCGAACTCCAAATAGTTCGTCTTATTCGTCTCAGGATACGAGTGACCAATCGTCATTCGGTTCAAGTAAGTCCTGACTTGTGTATTCGAAAAGTGGCATTGATAAAACAATGTGGAAATGTGGTCTACCAGAGCTGGTAACAAATAGCCAAAGTTAACTGCTATCTTTTATCCCCTTTTGAATTAGGTAATGCTTGTGGCTCAGATTATTGGGTCCCATTGCTAAAGGTCGCCTATCTCAATATTTTGACAGTTTGTGGTTCGTCACCAGTCGTGGTACCATTCTCATCAGTCCCTGCCGATCGTAAATCGTTTTCACGTTGGTGTTAATATGATATTTTGACCCGATGGATAGCGGTTTATGGGAGAACTTAATAAAATCAAAGGACTATAGGATAACAGAAAGTGGGTTCTGAACCGTGCACGAAGGCACAAACTATCCATTATTCTTTGGTGAATCAAGAAAGATCTCAGTTCCACTAGTTCTCTCATCCATTCACTTTCACTGTTCACATTAGAGACAGAGAAAAAAGTTGTATGTGTGTGTGTGTGTGTGTACACGACTGCCTAAGTCCACTTGGCGTGGATTTATGTGAGCACCACGTCATCCTCTCTTCAGAATGATGTCCAGTCGACGTTTGAGTGCGCATTTCCGATGGTAAAGCTGAGAAGCCAACCAACGCTGTGCTCGCTAAGTCTAGGCTTTGGCTAGTTCTGCCAACCAGTTGGATGCTATAAGGATTTTCAGCTAGTGTGGGAGTTTATAACCCGTAGAAGATGACTATTTCAGCGCTGATTTCTTGCTCAAGAGAGGTTTTGAAAATAACATGACGTAGATATACTTACGAGTGTCGCATGTGGATTGGTGGTTACTTCGTCGACGGACATTGCACGAAATATTGCATCAACAATGGTTATGTAACTTATAGAACAGATCCAGTGGAACTGAGTGCGAAGCTATGAACTCCACTTCGATGAATGGGTCGTGCATAAATGGTCTGTTGATAGATAAGACGTCATGGACAAACAGTACCCGTCCTGTGTCATGTCGATGGTTATTTGAAAATCAGATTTTAACTAACGTAATAATCAGTGACAATGATTTATCAGAAGTGCTTGTGGTTAACTGACATTCCGAGTACTATGGGCAACCGAATCAGTGAGTTACTAACAACTAAGCATTTACACGTCAAATCACATCATACGGCGTACTGATTTTGTGTGTGATAATATCTGCATAACACGCCTTGGAGAGGTATAGAGCTTTTGCTTACCACCTCGTAGATTCGAGGTTCAAGTTCTCTACACGTCGTGCCAGTTTGATAGTAGACATTTCAAAAAATGGAATTGGGGAAAGTCCAAACTTCCAAGAGCATTTGCACTGAAATAAGACGGTGATTCCCGTGATACCTAAAAAGGTTCAGTGAGGTAAGGTGGAAAGGGACAATGAACCCATCCACTATAGTGTCAACAGCTGTACCCGGAAATTAAAGATCATCTTGTCTACAATATATATATGCTTCAGGGAAAATTTCGTCCACAAGTTTACATACTACTTACTATCAATATGAGCGCTTGCACATGCATCCCCGTTGTTCGTTGGGTTAGCAGTGACCCAGACACGAATAACTAGGAGCAATCACAGTTGTGATTCATTTGTGGGCTCTTCAGTGAAGAGTATCCATTCACTCTCCAGACGATTCAAATTAGATTCTAGTGAACATATAACATCGGAGTGTACAAGTATGAAGACAAGTGGGCAGAGTAGTACCGGGTACGCATACCTGATGAGCGGCAACAACCGCGAAACCGGTCGTGTGCTTCCGGGGGAATTTTGTCCACACTCTTACATACTACTTGCTATCAGTATGTATCGATAAACATTGTCGTTTACTCGTTGTCATAGATAGAATGGGCATTGAAACGTCAAAGTGTAGCAAATATTGTCCCCGTAGTAGAACTAATAATTAAGGTCTCAGGGTTTCTTTCCTTCGGGTTATTTGACAAAGTGAATTCTGAAACCAAATAACCAACAGCATTTATTTTATGAAATAATTCTTTGTCCGGTATCACAGCTCACCAGAAAAAGCCTCGAAAGCTGTGCACTAAAGTTTTCATCTGCTTTTTAAGCAATAATCCATCAGTGCCAACAAACTTCCGCCGAGTCTTCACGGGGACTCGAGCCAGAGGTGCATGAGTGTATATGTGAATAACATTTTATGACATTAGGCTCACCACGCTGGTTAGCTGGATCTAGACGATTTGCCTCAAATTATCTGCGATTGGTTCTTACCTATAGTAACTGGTCACCCCGACATCCGTTGACTCCCGTGCATGGACAACTTTTCCATAGGTCTTTAATAGCTTGATTGCAGAGATTTTGCGGCAATTATCACCCGAAAGCCAGGCAGGCAAAATGAAGAACTGGTATTTTGAGAAGCGTTACCCATATTTACCCTAATTACTGAATCATCCTTATTCCTCCCTGCGGTTTCTACCTAGTTCGTAGATATTTTTGTAAAAATTGTTCTAATGGTGTCCTCAGTCGAATCCGATTTACTATGATACCTTCATATTGGTTTCATATTTCGTCCTCACTGTGCAGTCCGACTCTTTGTAGCATTGCGGGACGATGATTACGAGAAGGTTGAAGTTTGAGGTTTCGTGTGGCAAAATTTTTTTGACAAATCCGAACTTCAGCCACCGACAGACTGATCTAATGAGGTGTAAATTTAGTGTTTTAGGCTTGTAGCATCCCATACTCAGAATGGTTGATTTTACCACTGGATTATCCTATGTTGTTTTCTTTCACACGGATGTTTCACGTATGGCAGTTGACGTCCGCGCACGCGCGCGCGCACACACACACACACAATAAACCAACCTGTTCTAAACTCATCAATGCAAACTTTTTCGATGAAAGGGACGGTTTGGGATGAAACGCGTCACCCTGTGTGCCGGTAGCGGTTTTGGGCAAGGAGATAAACGAAGCCTAATTCGGCTTGTTCGTTTTCTCATGTCAGGAGAAATCGACATCGAAAGAAAAGGTAGGGGGTAGATCAGGCAAAAAGTAATCATATGATTTGAACCTCAGCATGCCTGAGTGCAATGAACCTTTAGACTGATAGATATCGGGACAACCAATCAGATTGAGATGAATTGCGCGTTAATGGACCGCGTGCGCGTTGGCTCTGATGCAGAGGAGCTTATGTGAAGGTGTTTAAGATAGACAGAAATGGGAGGTGGGCGGTTGGGAGGTCTGTGACATCAAGCGAATAAGGTTAAAACAAGCATACCGAAAGTGCCAGGTACTCAACTCGGTCAAGCGTTTAACTTTACCGTTTCTCACGGTGATTTAACTGCTTTGATGTTTGCTAAGGCACAGATCACGCAAGTTTCATTGTAACCTTTATGATAAGTTGAAGCTCACTCTGGACATGGTCTGCTCCGTGTAGATGAATAGTGTTCACGAACAAGTGTAGAAATTTCAAATGAGTGGAAGCACAAAAGGTTAAATTATATTCACCAAGCCGCTTAATTGTCACATGCTCAACCGAACAAAATTTTCAAGATGATTGGTAATTTCCTACCAGGTTAACACGAAATAAATTTGATAAATCAATTTGCTACTCCAGTGTTTCCTAAGCTTGATCTGATATAACGAGAAGATGAAGACTGAAGCATCCATCAAGAGAATTCCAAAAATATAAACTAATACAAAATAAAGAGTGAATGTTTTTTGGAATACTACGACAATCGTGAGGTTAGCGGTTCAGGTGGCTGTATTAAGAATAGTAGTGAGAATATTCTTGCGGTGTGAATGAGCTGAGGTATGCTTGCCAGTCGAAACAGAGATCAGTGATGGGTCCACCTGCTCCACTTAGGGATTTTGTTTGTCTCATGCAGCTGCTTGAGTGGTTCCACTCGCGGTGTTTTACACACGACACGACAGGTGCGAATTATGATGTGATGTAAAGAACTGAATTATGGAAATAATTGAGGCCGTCGAATATACCAATGGGCAAATAAATACATGAGCAGTTTCATGGCTATCAACAAAAAACGGAGAGAGAGGGAAGGACAGCAGGAGAAAACTCAGTCATATTAGGTAGAAGACACAGGAGAAGGACACCTGTGTATCGTATGTGCTAAATTCCCAATCTCTGTCCGTTATTGGTTGCTAGGATGTACATGTTTTCTCGTATGTAGCTAGACCGTATAAGACTGAATAGACTGTGATTTTTCCGAGGGTCTTTGTGGTAACCAACCTACCCCCGTCCGAAAAAAGAAACGGTTCAGTCGGGATTGAATTGTTCGTATGTGTGTGCACGAAAAAGCATGCCTGCTGCAACTAGGACCAGCAACAATTATTGTGATCTCTAGTTTCGTTAGTCTACGTGTCGATTCCCATAGCGCAGTCACCAAAACTCTCGTTGACTATCATCAAATTGTGCGGATTTTTTGAAATTATGACGAAATAATGCACTTTGTTTATTCGTTTAGGGTAGTCATCATTTGAAGATTGGAGTCGCTCCTTGAATCTCTCATTATCATCCTGACCGAATGAAGGAGCTTTATTTATCTGATTTAGAAATAATATTACCGATGTTTGAGATCACAAAAATGTTAAGATATGATTGAACAAACAAAAATACTACGCATTTCCCTCGCCCTCGCTATTGATCAGTGCAACCCTGACCCCGAAAGAACCTGCATAGTTCACGTATATGATGAGATTTGGAAAAACACCTTAAAAATACATATATAAACTTTGTCTGTCGTAGTTCAAGTTCGAATTTGAGGAAGCTTAGATAAACATCCTGATGTCATTTTATCATTCCCAACTAGCATAAATAACCTCTCTGGTTTCACACTGCTAAATTGTTCTGAACGGACAGGAAATGATCCAACTAGTCGATTCAACTGATTCGTCGTGATCTAGGGTGGAGTAGGAGGAGTTGTGTCGGTGACTTTCCGCCTTTAGTGCTTGTAAAATTGGTCATCATCTGCTTACAACGTGCAGGGAGCTGTGAGGTTGTTATTGCTTACGTTTGTCATGCTTCACTCTGCGATCACGCCAACATGATCTCCTTTTTCAGGTCAAAAGCACCACGGCAGTTTATCGCAGTCTGGCTAGAGAGTGAGTGCGATTAAATAGTCTGATCCAACCATCGATTGGATAAACACATAACTTGGTTGTGTTTTAGCAAGTTCATGCCGAAAAAAAGATAATTGATGGAAATATTCCCAACATAGGTGGGGACAGTGGTGATCATCTAAATTTCGTCAACGTGGAACACTTGTTCATCGCAGGTTGGCCTCTGCTATAGATGAGTGTGTTGCAAAGAACGAAAAGCAAACATGACGTTTGTTATCATCACAAACCGAATAATAATGATAATAATTTTATTCTTCTTTGGTTGCATATCAATTATTGAGGTAGAATACGAACCGTTATTTTCTTCTTTGCGGTGTTTCAGGAATGAATTATGACGTCACACAAGGCGTCGTTTTGATCAAAGCGACCCGTTTGTCGAAAAGAATATAGAGTAACTGAGGATTACACAACAAATTAGGTTTGGGACACCTGATGGGTGGAATGATGTAAAGGATTAAGACACACAGAGAGAGAGATGGGAGCAGATCGGTTGTGAATATATCTCCCAAAACAGACGAGTCACGTTTGCATATAAATTAGTTCTAAAGGATTTCTAGTTTTCAAATCACGACGCGATTAGTTTATCAACATGACATATCCATATGTCAAAACAGTAGGATCCCCGTGTGAGAACGGTGATCATTGTAACCCTCGGCAAATTTGTTGGCTCCTTACCACTCCCATCCCTTGTCGTTCTACTTGACCTGATCTACTAATTTGCATAATGAAAGGAAGCTGACGGTGCATTTTGCTAAGTCGCAGACAAGCTCGTGACATGTGGTATTCAAAAAAGTTTGTATCGACTATCAGTAGCACCAACAAAACCACCTCGGTGTCAAGGGAATGGTATGTTGACCACCTGGTTTAGTGATCAGTTTGATCAGAACCCACGGATCATATCTTTCAGATTTAAATACACACTTATTTACCAAACATGCTTGTATACACTTGCATTCTGACACGTTCTTTCGAGCGGAGCAAACAAGACGAATTTGTCCGCTTCATGCAGGTGCACACGCATGTGCACACACATCCATGCCCTAAGCACCACCGAATGACCCCCAGTAGCATGCATGCCATAGTGAATGTCTGCGGAATCAATTATGGTATTTACGAATAACATAATTGTGTGATCTTTTGACAGTTTCCCGGACATTGTCGTTCCTGCTCATTCGGAAATGGCAGGGCCAATAGCGCGACCTACTCTGAGTCAACTGGCTACTTACAGATCAGAAAGTCAACTTGCATCACACTGCATAGTGTGATGTCGTAAACAGATTCCACGTAGGACTGATAATGGCACAACAACCGCCGGATAAATACGCGGCACAAGGTGACACTAAGTGGGTGGCTTCTGTGAGTGGGTCATTCGTAACGAATGCAACCTGAAGAATGGATTACTATAAAACAATGGTCATGTTGAACTTGATTGCAGAGATTCTGAAGTAAATGTCAGGATAAGGATAACCGATGACCAACTCGTATCATATTGTTGTGTCGTTACCCCAGTTAATCTTTTGGGACTTTGTGGGATTCTCCACCACGAATTATCGGTGTCAAGTTTCCAGTTATCCCTAACAGTGTAGCAGGTCTTTGAGGCTATACGTCATGCCTTTAGGTTCTAGTATTTACAAATTATTATACAAACTGTAATTTGCGTAGCAATACTTTAAAATGAAACCAATATTTATTGATTTTAGATAAGATAAGGATTCTGAACTAAGTTACCCTCATAGTGGATACACTATCAAGAGAAAAAACTTGCGGTCAGAAAACGATCACTTAAAAGTATTCAGGTGCATAAATGAGAAGGTACTGTTTATAACAACGCAGTATTCTGTGTTCAATTCATCAAGCACAAGGAACAGTTCCTAGTCTTAAGGGAGTCTACTTGATACAACCTTGAAGCACCAATCACCAGTAAGACAGTCCACCACGCGCTAGGGCACACACTTCAACTCATACGAACTATCGGTCTTATCGAAACCCCGAGTGGCACGTAACTGAAACAACGGGTCAGGAAAGCACATGAGAAAACAGCAGGACAGACACACAAGCACAGATTTGTCAATCAGGCCTGCGGGCTTGTTTTTTTCAAGTGGTGCTTGCTACCGCATGGCTCTGAGTTCTGCTCACTTGTTTGCCGTAAGATGGAAGAGTAAATGCGCGCGTGTGTGAGACGGCCAATACCGCGGAGGGGCGGTGGAGCTAGTGCTAGTGAATGCAATCAACAGAACCACGTGTAGTTGATTAACTCGATCCCATCTGTCCGGGAAGATCGGTTGAACTCGACTGATGGCCCTCCCCCCATCTCAGCCTCACTCTCCCGATCGTCAACATTTCCCACTCCACGTACCAGGCGGCTTTGCTTCATTCGGAAAAACTTTATCAGTCATTCCGTACAAAACAGATCCAAGTATCATTCTGTCATCGGCGCGAGTGAGATGTCAGAGCATGCATCGGGAGCTACGTGGTTCGGAAGACATTCAATGTGTTCACACCTTTTTAAGATCCACCCCACTCTCACCATCCTTCCCCCCTCTAACCACGATAATTCGTTTTCTGCATTCTGAACATCTGACGCAGGCGACTCAATATGGTTGACCTATGCCGTTGGCAAACTGATAAAATCTGGAACCACACACATAGAAGTGATGCACGGGGACGGTGGTCGGCAGGAAATTATCTTGTCAGTCCATGTGTTAGATTATTTACAAAAGCATGCTAATGAGTAAAAACAAGTGTGTTCGAAGAAAAAGGATTTTTCTCTTCTTTTTGTATCAGACTCATAATTCATGCCGATCTGGTATGAAACTACACAACGGTTATTCTTTTATAACCGGAAAGAGGGTTGTCCAAAAGATTTTTCCAGAACGGTTCAATTTTGCGTCAAAGTGAAAGTACCGAAGTGTTAAGATGATGAAGTATACTGGTAGATCGGTATTTCACGGAAACAAACATTCAAACGGGTTTTTCGAGTGCTTGTTCAATGACTGCAAAGGGATGGCTCAGAGGAGTGACCGCAGTAAGTTCTAATTATGCACTATCAACCAACTCTCCTGTTAATGAAAACTTCTAATTAAATTTCTGAAACCAATGGAACCCGTAGAACACTGTTTTTAAGGGTTATTGTCATTGATTTGACTTGATTTGATCTGATCTAATGTGAACTGGTTGTTATTCTCCTCTTATTTTAGTTTGTTTTTCATTCATATTCATTCTTCTATCCCTGTCCTGAATCGCTTTTTATTAAAGGTGGTTGTATTGACTTGTCAATGACGAACCGACGAAATCAACTCAATCTGGACCCGATTTCGTCTATGTCCAATTCTTCATTGAATCCCACGCTACTTTTGCCGACGATAACCGGCACCGAGGAGTCTACTGTACGACAAAGTTTACTCGCTCTCAGTCGAATCAGTACGCCGGTTCAACGTAGTCACACTAACCGATCTCCTATGGTTAAAGTGGAATCCGAAGGGAATTCCGTCGATCAGTTGTCCAATGACTGCCTTCTAATGACACACCGATCTGAACCCATCAGTCCGAGCACTATGAGCACGAGCCAGATTCAGATCACTCGAGCGAAACATCGAAAATCTGGATTTCAAGCCGGAGTCACTGTGGGATATACATATGACGCGTTCTTCGTTTCCGATGGCCGGTCACGTCGACGGGGTAAGGGGAAATTGCAAACCCAACAACAGCAGAAACATCTACAGCAACGAAGAGCCAGTCAGCGTTCTCGTAATGAATCGGGTCTGATGAGTTTGAGCTCATCATCATCGCATTCCATTTCTTCCTCAAGTACGTCATCAAGCGGTCTACTCCTGAGAGATTCAAGTATCGAGGCGACCCCGGTTCAATCCTTCACAAGCACACCATCTCAACTGATGATTGCCGCCTCGCTAAGTCCCACACCGGAACAACAAACACAACGTTACAGTTGTCCAGATTGTGGAAAAAGTTATGCAACCTCATCGAATCTGAGTCGGCATAAACAAACACATCGTAGTTTGGACAGTCAGGCTGCACGCAAATGTCCCCACTGTGGTAAAACGTATGTGTCAATGCCCGCTCTTTCAATGCATATCCTTACGCACGATCTGAAGCATCGATGTGACTTGTGCGGTAAAGCATTCAGTCGGCCTTGGCTACTTCAAGGTCACCGACGTGCGCATACCGGAGAGAAACCATACGGTTGTGCACACTGCGGTCGCGCATTTGCTGATCGGTCAAATTTGCGCGCCCACATGCAAACACATTCGGGTATGAAACAGTACGAGTGTAAAAGATGTCACAAAAATTTCGCGCTCAAATCCTATTTGAATAAACATTTGGAATCCGCGTGTTTGGACAAATCTGACTCGAATGTTCCGGAACACAGTAGTCCAGAAGAATCACATATCAGTAACGATTACGGCACAAATTTAGAGTGCAATTTGGCTGCTGTCCGTGAACCCGTATCTATGCCGGATTCTCGAAACGCATCCACTGTGGCATGGAGTGTTAGTCAGTTGATTGACAGTTAGTCAAAGTTAATTTCTTACAAAATCAACGTTCCTTTTAAGTCGACTGGCCGACTTCAGTACCCAAGTGTATTACTGATTCTTCCACATTCTCGTTTTGAGATAGGCTGTGTTGCGAGTTCTCCTCTGCCCTCTCATTCTCGCCTTCCCTCCTTTCTTCTTTCCATCCTCACTTGTCCCTCAATCTCTTTTTGTCCGAAGAGGAAAGCTCAAATGGAAATCAGAAATCAGAGTATTTGCCCAACAATTCCCAACTACTCCCAACTCATTTTCATCATTATGTTTGCCCGACCTATACCCTCGATTCACACAAACCGCTTCAATCTGTTCTGTCGGAACCCAAATCAATTTCTTGTTCTTCGTGCTGACTGGTGCCCTTCAAGGTCATTGTGACTTATTTTTCACCGTTTTTTTCTTACCGCTCACAAACTTATCAATATACCAAACAATAAAGGACAACATCCCGTTCGGTTCAAAGCAATGTATTTTGATTCCCACCATCCCAATTATTATTATTATTATTGCTATCAACACTATCGTCAGTATTGTGAAATCACAGCACCATATCGCACAAGATTTTTCCATCCTAGTTTTGTTTTGCTTTTTTGCCTATTAAACTAAAGTTTCGGGAATTTGTGAAAGATTATCGGAAGACTGACCACAGATGTCTTAAGGTGGACTGTGAAATAAGCATCTGAAGATAATTCTTGATATTTGAAAATGATCGTATGTGCAAACGAAGTCTCGGGATTTTGATCTAGGGACAGTTATCATTTGTGTATGATCAGTAGCAAGTAAAGTCATGTAAGTTTCAGCCGGCTGCACCCTACAACTAAAGTTTCTGCCACCACAGCCCTCCCCTCCTCTCACTTGATTTCTTTCTCCTAAGTATTTATACGTGATGTAAGAAGAGGTCCCATTCCTTATCAGAATACCGAAGTGAAGTCGATACTTTTGTTGAGAAACAAGAACACCGGCAAAAATTAGGAGATGGATCGCGATAAAAGTATCCTTAGAAAGGTGCGTTACGACCGGTGTTGTTTATTTTATGGACATCGCACCTCTTTCAAAACACACGTTTTGACCAATCGGGTTTCGATCATCTGCAATTCATCGTATGCCATAGATAATCTAACAACGCCTTACACGGAGCACAATGGACAATTCCGCTTTGATGACAATGACGGCGTACTCAACGTGCCTATTCTCATGATTGTTGTAACCTGTACCACACGAATGAGGATGCTGTTGTTGTTGTGTTGTTGTTGTTGTTATTATTATTATTGTTGTTGTTGTTGATCCAAGTTCATTGTCATTTCCTAATAGAAAATACGAACCTATTTCGGGGAAGGAAGGATTTCAGCCTTTTATGAAGCCGAAAGCTGTTTCCATGAAATAGCTAAGATGTGCAACACATCAAAGGATACGGCACGACACTATCTGAAAGGATATTCTGTGAATCTCGTACACCAAGATACACGCAAGTTAATTCGTCTGGCCTTCAACACTGCATGCTTTGCACCAGTAAATAAAACTACTCCCGGGAAAACCTGTTTCAGTGTGCATATAGATACATGGAAAGAAAGCTAGATCACACTATGCCACGTATGGAAAATCATTTTTTACTGAGGCGAAACCGGTGTAAAGTGGACGGATTGATGGGATTATTTTCATTTTAATGAACCGCTGTTGGTGTGATTTAAGAAAAGACTTTAGGTGTTTTAACCCAACAATTATTGATAATAACAGTGACCGTCAGGAGTGATTTTTCAGTTCATATACTGAGTAAACTCGTAATATGTGGCATGGTGAGCAAGGTATATTTTAAAGGAGGCAAAACTGAGATAAATTATTCTTTTTCATCTCTACTAAAGCCGTGATAAAAATCACTCGATGGAACGTAACAATATGCTCGATAACAATTCTTCCTTCCAGCAGTGGTTCAACAAGGAGATTTCTTATTTCACCTGTGCCTTTATACGATTTCCGTATGTGTTAGTAATATGTAATACCTCATGGGGGCTCCAACCTTTGTCTCTTTAACGCTATCTAGAAGAAAGTTAGTGGTCGGTTAACGGTTTACATCAACCCAACGCAGAACCTTAAAGTGTTAGACCCTTCACTGGTATTTCTTTAGGGACTGAAGTCACACAATCAGTGGTTAACTGTATGATGGATGGCTGTCTCTTCACTGTGAATAGCATAAGAGGCCATCATCACCAGAGCCAACAACAAAAACATCGCCTCGGTTACTAGTTTTACAGGAGTATCCTAGATATTCCTGTGAGAAATGAGGTGTAGAAACTTTACGAAACCGGCTTCGTCGTTGTTATCTCACTCTTTCAAACTGGATTTGAACACGGTAATGTCCAGCACTTCCTTTTGTTAAACTGAACTGCCTTTAGAACGCATCTTCCGACAGTTTAGAACTTCATCACGTGGCATTATTTAGTGTGCCTGGTCACTTAGTAGGATAGAAGAATTGTCCAAGATTTGCGCTCAGTGATCTATGTCCGAAGAGCAGATAGAAACACAGGCCATTAACTGATAAAAAGCATCAAAGTATCAAACTCAATACCAATGGGACTTTTGGCCTTGTATATATGCTGTCAAGAGAACATTATCAAGAAACGTCAACTGTCGGGTCGGTATCATCACCGAGGTTTTTGTGACCAACCAACAGAAGCATTTTCTGTGTGCTCGAAAGCCACTTATACGTTCTCCAAACATGTCGTCCACTTTGTAGTGGAGCACCGTAACTTAATCCTTAACCACCCTCAATCAAGACTGTTCAAGCTGTGTTGATTGTTTGTAAAACCATTACAAATATGCTCTTTCTAAAGAAACGTCATTCGTCGGAGTCGATCTTTGTGTGATTGGAGAATGGTTGTTAGCATTCAAAGCGCCTGACGGACGAACTGTGTACCGAGGAGTTTGGTCGTTGGGCTGGCAGCTAAGGGTCATAGCAGATGGCAAAACTACCAGCGTTTTGGATTCATAATTCTGCAAGTCATATTTGAGTCCTTATTTGAATGTTGAATAAGCGATACAAATGATTTCTGCCGTCCCTGTTGAAACAGCTGTATTTTAAATGATAATTTGAGTGGCAATGCAAATTATTACAGCAGTAATAACAATTAAACTTACTCCCCACTTAAAATGAATTTAGACACTGACAAGCAAAAGACAGTGTGCATCACTGAAGCTTCCTTTTCAGGCCTATCCTGAGGTTTTGACTTCATTTGGTCTGTCTTCTTACCTAAGAAGCCTAGTCATCTACAGTATATGGAGTGTCTGATAAGATCAGCACCTCTGAGTTGGTAGACTGTAGTGCCCTTGGCGTATCTTCCATCTCTTTGATCTCCGTTAGGTGCCCAGCTCTCACCTGTAGCTTCGCGAAGATGAAGCATGCATCAGCAGCCGCACTCCGCTAAGTCGCTCGACAGGTGAGCTAAACCAGTGTGAGGGTAATGGAGGTCCAAAACCTTCGGTGGGAAGGTGGTCGGCTTGCGAACACAGCTACCCCTGAATAGGCGGACGAGATTTACTGTATAATCCAACGGCTGTGGTGGAAGTCTGTCGAACTAACAAGACTGCTTGAACCCATGGGTTGGATTCAATTCAGACGAAGGGCGAACGAGCCCATAGGGAGCCACCGTCAGCCATGCTTTAATACCCGTAGTTGGTTGTGCGAAGGCTAGAGCCGCGCCTTCGAATAAAGCCCAGTAACTCTGGACCATCTCTTGAAACAAACAACCATGAAACTTCATGATTACGTCGTCAGGATATTTTAGTTCAACTTCTCCAAAGAGCCAACCGCAGTAGATAAATGATTATAATCTTCATCAACTGTAAGTAAGGGTTTCACGTAAAATTTTGAAAAATAATAAAGTTATCATGTGAAATATTTTGAGCACAGTCATTTCGATCGTCTCTCCGCCATCAAACGTAATTCCTTTAAGATGTGGGAAGTAGAGATATCCGTGAAGTGGTAATGGAAGCACTGAACATGGTCAGTCGTGATCTGAAATTCATTCATAAGTGCGACTGTCAAATTGATGGGATCATTGTTGGTCATTTATGAGCAAACACTACGAGACGGTCAGTAAACCTAGTTTGGATGTTACAAAGGGATATCGAGCCCTAGAGAAACGTGAGGACACGAAAACTCCACGTCAGTTACCCTGCATAACTCGCAGTCTGCATTCAACCGGCCATTTTTGCCAGTCGCGATTTTAAAATCCCACCTGGAATTCATCAGCACTTACGTATTATTTTTATAATTAAATTCAGGAGGTTAAATGCAATACCTTTGCTTCACCTAATCTTTTACTGAGAAGATACCCATAGTGAGAGCCACTGACTGTGCAGGTTGAGCTGACAGTTCATCTAAATAAAGTACTATATAAGCCTTGTGTCAGTGATGTTGACATGAAGCTACCTGTTAACAACAATGAGGATAGCATAACGACTGACAAACGTGTGTGTATGACTCAAAATCCTGCATCGCAATCGGACTCGAGTTGCAGTTGAGATTGGATGGATGCGTACTGCCAATCGGTGATTCATAAGATATTTGATCAATCAGTTGCATGATGCTACCTGATTTGCTGATCGCGTATTAAGAGTTCATGTTCTGCGACTAACCCGAAAACAAATAATTTGAATCTTCTAATATTTGGGTTGTTTTTCAGTCATTCTGATTAGAATGTTAAACAAAACACATGTAGTAATGTGTCGTGTTGTCATGATCGAGTGGTGATCAAAATTCAAGCCGTAGTCACCAGAGATTTGAAAGTCTGATGATGAGAACATCGAAGCCGATAGTCTATCTCATAGACGTCTTGCTCATGAGTTTACCACACCTGGCTGATTAGGGTTGAATCTGGTTCACCTCTATGATATACCCTCTTTGCCCTTTGCTTATGAGCACTTTTATTTTCAGTTCTCTAAAGCTTTAGCCAGCTTGCAAATCAATTTTCAACTAAAGTCTGCCAAAGGATCGTTATAGTGCTTCTAACGACTGATTCTACAATCTTCTTAAAACAGCGCAGTAAAGGAATACTGACGAACCGAGACGGGAATTCTAATATAATAGATAACATCATTCGCTTTCATGTTTATCTTACATCGAGTTTGTTATGCACAAACTAAAATATGCTGCCACAGTGAGTCCGTGGCAGATGGGGTGTGTGGTGTGCAAGCAAATGCATTGAGAACAGAACTCATTTGCTGTTCATCGTCTTCATAAACCACCAAATGAATGCAAGTACCGTTCGTTGAAAGAACACGAAAGGACAAACAACAAAAAACGCTGAAAAAGGAACTCACACACCGGCACACACACACACACACTGACGAAGCACGGGAAAATGGTGACTGTAGCTTTACAAACAAAAAGTCATCGAATTCTATGGGCGCCAACAAAGTGGTGGCAAATTACAACAGCTTTCGGATTCTCGATGTGGTTCAGAATGCTCATTTGTGTAGCGGCATATTTATCATTCTGGCGCCAAAACGGTGCTCAAATGGTATTCCTCCTGCTGTGTGAGATATAGTAAGGAATACTCCAACTTGATTTTGACATTGTGCCCTGGTTCCCATTATTCTCTGATCTTCCCCTCTCTTTGTCTATTCTTTTGACTGATTTTAGATGAAAGTTAGTGACTCTGGCCACTGACTGTGTTTACGGTGTCGGGGAACTTTCCATCGGCACGATACGAACTTTGTCAAGTATTCCAGCTGTAGTCATTGTGAAATTCCTCTTCTCAACAGGTTCTCGAGAAGTGTTAAATTGTAGAGTGCAGGGACTTCGCTTGTTTTCCCTCCTCAGCAACGTAAAACACGTGTGTACAATACTTATATATATATATATATATATATATATATATATATATATATATTCAACTAGATAAAACTGGACTAATATTTCATGCGTTTACATATCATAACTTGAAATAGTTTGGTGGAGTGCGTATATAAATGGAGATGATCATTTTCAGTAACATCAACAGAGGACCTTCGAACCGGTGTTGGTGATTACGGGAAGAAGGATGATGATGAAGAAGAAAAGAGCCGAAAACAAGAACGAAAAGATAAAGAAATAGGTGAGGTATCGGAATGCTGAAAGGGATGACCAAAACCGTAGCAATCAGTGACAAATTCTGTCGCCTAAACTCTAGAGACCTCTTCTCACAAGCTGTTTGTTTAGAAAAGGCGAATGTGAAAGAAACGGACTTCCATAAAATGTATTCCGTGGTAAACAAATTATGAGTAAATAAGTTGTCCTGCATTTGTATCCATATTCCATGTATCTGAAGACCTGCAAATTACACTTAAGCGCGGAATGATAACAAGTCAATAGATTCCCCCGCTTGGATATACTGATGCTTTCATTGTGTCCAAAACGTGGAAAACGATACGAATATTACATAAACTTCCCTCTGGTAATGCTGTCGTTAGTTAATGTACTGGTATAAATGTGCCTAGATGAGCATGTGTATGTGCGTATGTGTGTGCTTCCTTCCTGTCTGTCTGCTTGCTTGCCTCGGAATGGGTTTTGCTTATACGAAGCCTGTTTTTTGTGCTCCAGTGGTATCGGGCTTTTGCATTAGCCTATTTGCATGTTAGCATGTCTGTCCTAATTCCACTATGCTCATTTGTGAGTACCACTGCAGAATTCTGTCCAGACGTATGACGTCATTTCTTTGTGTCCGTCGTGTGGGTTTGTGTTTGCATGTGTGTAGAGGGGACACGGAGCAGGATGGAGATGAACAGCGTACCACTCACCCCCCTACCAATAGGGGCAAATTACGATAAACCGAATTGCCAGTTCGGCCGCAGATCAGAAAAAACTCGCTTTCAAGAAAAAAGAAGAAAGTCATGAGAAAGTAATTGCGGAAGTTGGATGTAATGAAATGCGAACGGGTTAGCGTGACCAAATCCGTTTGATGCGAGCATTAAATGACGTCATCTGCATCAGTAGCGACACCCACAGCACTAGCCATGTGAAGCAAACTGATTTGTACTGCGGAGTACAATGAAGGAGACAGGTTAATTACCTGTCCACTCAGCACATCAAACATGAATGTGTGTTAGTGTCTCGCCAGTAGTGACAGGAGAATTTGAACAAGTTCGTGTTAGTGTGCTGACTGAGGTGTCCCGTTCACCACCGCTTAGATCACCACACTGTGAATTTTTTGACAAAGGTGAAATGTCCATTGACCTAAGACTTGTTCAGCTGCATACGTGATATGAGCTGTAAACACTGCCAGTCTGACTGTCGGTGAGAGTGGCTTCGGAATCAGGTGTCATGCGGGTGGAGAACATTGAGGATTCAGTGAACACTAATGGCATCCCGATTGGTGTACACAAAATGTCAAGATTAAACGGGTCCCGCGGATAATGAAACCTCGGTCACTGAAGAATCATTTATTCTATCCTATATGATTAGCGACCTTCAGAATGATGTACACAAGCACATCTGGAAGGGTTTGATGGCTGTCTAAAAATCTGATCCCCATTTTATTTCAGGGTAATCAAGAGTACATAGAAGGCAGAAAACAAGGTACAGAATAAAACTGGAGTGAAGAAAATGGGGAAACAAACAGTAGATCTTATACTTTTGAATCAATGGACAGCAATTCAGCGATCATTTCGAAGAATGCTGATTGACCATTCATTGGGAATGACCTAACATTTCAAACAAGCAAGTGCCGGATTATATGATTTATATATTCGCGTTTTCTTACCTTGGTAACCAGACGGAGAAACGTATGACATTCCTGTGGTAGGTAACCGTGAATTCTTATGAAGTGAAAGATATTCGAAATACTTCTGTATACAGATTTCCATGTGGTACCTAACTGCACAGCCCTCTTCTTTTTTGTCTAGAGCTGTAACTCACTATTTGCACTTCATGGAAGTACGCAGTAGGTATCGATCGTCGCACACAACTCATCAGATAGGGTTTGCGAACTCAAGCTCTCCACGGAGCCTTCCTCTGCATTGTCCCTAAGTGGTCATCAAGACTTCGTATGAACCGGGCATCATCCCTCTTTCCCGTTGGATCAAACCAGATAGATCACACGCGCCTCTAAAATAAGGAGCAATCAATCTACCGAAACTTGAACGAATCCATCGTGACAGATCGGTGACGAATCAAGTTCAGATGGAACTGTTCCATACTGTATAGTTCAGTCAAATAAGGAAGACGTGCTTCTGCATACATGCTCGCTCTTCTCAGCCAGAATGACAGAAATCAACCTTATCTTCGCTGAAGCGACACCGTCTGCCCGCCATTCATCAGCCCAGCTAAGTCGTTTTTCAGACGTGTCTGATAATTTTCGGTGTCCAAGTACTTTCAGTTTGAATTCCGCAGAATTGAATTATCAAACCTGGCCCCACAAGAGGAACGCGTCAAAAGCCACTTTTGTTGGATGGTCAGCGATGTGAAAGCTGCATTCCGTTCTTAAGGTTAATTTTAAGAGTCCGATCCAGCAGATTTTGTGTTGCAAGAACTGACTGACGGAGAATTACCTTACAGGATTGGAAATGATGCAACCTTGATAAAACCATTAGTTTCTAGCACGCATGGTTTGACCAATTTCAGTAAGTTTATCTATTTATATCAATTTTTATGAGGGGAGTATTGGTAAATCTTCAAGAACCACTATTTTTGTCACTTCATCGGAATCTGACAAAGTAACAACAACAAAGCAATAAACAGTGACTGTTACATCATGTGAGATTGTGCATTGATTTGGTATGAGCCCATCTGAGACAGATCACATTGGTTATACCATGTTCAAGATGGCTTTTCCTGGACATGTATTGGTCCTTTAGGGGCTTACATCTTAGAAACAATTTCATAATGAGACAGGTAGTCACGGGAACTGTGACTTTCAAAATGTGTAGTGAAGACCAAGTCAACTTCTTAGTGGTTTGAGAAATAAATCCGATAAAATGCCCACACTACGTTTCCATGACTGATATGTGGTAATTAGGGATGCTGTTACCAGCTTCGGGGCAGCTACAAAGAAATTTTACGACTATCATTTGAAAAGTTGGCAACCGAAAGTACCGCGATCGTAAAAGAATTGAATGTGATCAGTTAAATTCGTTTAAACTGTGACAAATGCAATATGCTGATGTTCTTCTGGGTAAGTAAATATTGTGCCGTTCCATTTCCCACGTGTCCAACCCCCCCCCCCCTCCTTGGTGTGCCCTCATAACTCATCGGTTAGAGCGCTCACTGGGTAATAAAGCGCGAGCTTAGCTCATTCCTGGGTTCGAATCTCAACCGGTGCCGATGACTGGACATTTGGATCAATTCCGAACCTCTGTTTGTCGTTCATTTTTTCTTCTGTCAAATGTGCGCACCTGTGCACGCGCACCAGTCGCGCAGATTTGTACTTGTTTTGTTATTAGAATTTGATGGAAGTCGCACGCAGCAAGGTGTCTGAACGGAATTCCTTCGAGTTCTGTAAAGTAGTCTGATCACGTCTGTACGGTGACAGTCAACGATGGTGGAACCAATAAAAGTGAAAAAGCGGCTCAGTCTCTTCGCATACACACGAGGAGGAGTGTTTTAGAGTCCACGGTCTGCATGTGATGCGGTTTCTTTGGCGAAAGTCACGTGCTTGGCTCTGCTCATGCTCGTGTCATTGCAAAGCCCGGAATAATCGGCTCATTCTGACTACTCACCGATGGTGGTGGAGATGGGTGGTGACGCGGGAGTAAAGATTTTTTGTACAGTGTGGTGGAGTTGGACGAATTCTCTAATTTTTTTTTTATTCTTTTGGATAATGTCGTTGGAGCACGCAATTCGGAGTTGCGAAAGCACTTTTACGAAGGTCATCTCCGTTATGCACTGACTTAGTTGCTCTTATGTCGAAGGAGTTTCTTCACCTGACCGGACAAAAGAACCGCTGTTAGTGAATAAGCACTTGTGATGGTGACAGGTAAATGACGAGTTTATGGCCTTCATAATTTTGCTCGGAGTCGGTTGGGGTGGGTTTGTTTGATTACGTACACAGATGATTGCTAGTTTGCAACAGTCAGTTTTATGGTATATGACTTATCATAGGAAAAACAAAATGAATAGACAGTTCGTGAAATTTTAACAATCCAAAAGTTCAGAGAATGTATTGTTGGCACGAGAAGACTGAATCGTATGTTTTTGGAAAATCCACTTGCATTCTTCGCATCGAAAAGTCGGACGCCGCGAGCCTTATCGATTATTCAGTAGCGTTATTCACACCGGACTGTCCGGACCGCGAAAGCTCAGCTGGTAGAGCATCTGCTCGGTATGCGGACAGTCGCCGGTTCGATTCCGGCTGGCGGCGTCCGACTTTTCGATGTGAAGAATGCAAGTGGATTTTCCAAAAACAATTCAAAAGTTCATGTGGCAATGATGATCATTCTTGCGGTAATGCTCATGTGTTGAAAACCAACCCGATAACTGGATTTTAAATCATAACACTGTAGCTTTGAATTCATGCTAGAGTAGCTTCACAGACAAAAACGAATAGTGAAATCTATGATGGGAATTGGTCGTGCATCGACTGAGAAGCGCCAGTTTGCTTTGATGGATGGATAAATAGTGATGTTGACTGTTCAATATAAATTACCAATGATCTATACCGTTGAAAGGAACTTGACTGATGTTTACCGAAACTGGGTCGCTAAGTCTGTTTTAAAAAAAGAGTATGCCGACCTGAAAGCAAACAGAATGATGAAAAATGAGAATGAAGTCCACAGGAAAAATTAGCTTCCGTATGGTAGCTCTTTGTGTTGTTTAACCAACCATTGCTGATTAGGAGGTTCACAGATGAGACTTCACCCTCTCCCATAGGTGAAGGCACCAGCCTCTGCTCAGACTCTGCCGGGCCACACGTTTCCAATGACGTTTGGTGACACTTTAGTTAGCTAGCCAGCAGTCTGCGTACACCAGAACTGGAAGGTTGCACAGGCCTTTCATGCTCATTAAATTATGCCGTAGATCTTATCTGTCTATCCCACCTAATATGACGTCATGTGTCCTAGGAGGACGAATTCATCGAAACTTGAAATTCTCCGTTATCCTGAATTTGGTTCGGTTCATTCCTTGAACAGTTTAGCGGGATATGAGCGCATCTTCGAGTATCAGGTTCTTGCAACCCCCGATGGCAGCCGAGCTGCAGGTAACGACCAACTGCTGGAGAGAAACACCACGAATGGCACCGAGATTCCCTATCAGAGATAGCCGTCTGACTAGTCACTTTGTATACCACCCTAATGGTAAAGTAGTGGTGCGATAAAATTAGGAGAATATCCCGACGATCAATACCTTTCGCCTTGATCTGTGAGTGAATTTAATTGGTAATACATTACTGCAATACGTATATTTTACTAATGCACTGCCACTGTGCCTAAGAATGCCCTCCAATTATATAGATTTGTAATCAGGAAATACAAGTACAAAATGTCAGAAACCAATGAAAATATTATTTGTAATGTCAAATCACTGGGTATCGTCGAAAAATCCAGTGAAGCAAGTTATCTTCCGATATTACACGTATACCTTCCATTGATAATCTGTCAGCTGTCGGTTATCCATAGAGCATCGTTTATCCAGAAAACTGCATGCACACAGACCATATTTCTCAAAGGTTATCTCCTACTCCATTTGCCGTTGACCTTGTCCTTTATCGATTATCATATGTCTGCACTCATCGCAGTCAGTCATGGTCAAAATATAGCTTCCCGCTTACGGTGTAATCGTTCTCCTTGATACTCTTGGGTATGTTCGTTTAGGAACATGAAACTTTTAGACGTTGGGAGCAAGATTCGAAATCACGCAGGGCTAAGCACGGATTATCCTAACCGGGTTATTTTGCTAACGAGGTGTGCTGTCATGATGTTTATCGAAGCCTTAAAATGCAACATGACTTCTTATCCAACTGTGTTAAATTAATAGATCGACATTTAACAGTTTCTTCAACAGTGGAATCATAAGTTGGTCCAGTAAGGACGCAGTGAAGTTGCTTGAGTCGCAAGCCCTTCAGTTCATAACTGCCGGACATTTGATGCTATTCTGTATAGCGTTCCGTCATGGCTTGGATTTTTATTCCATCTGATCTTATTTCATTCTCTACTGGGGGTTTCAAGGTCATTGCTGTCGGTTTGCCTTGGAAACAGTAAGATTTTTGTGATAATAAGGCAAGTTCCTTTACACTGCATCCCTGTGTACTAGTGGAATGGGAAAAACAGCACTGAAATATGCTAAGAAAGTGATATAAATTTGTCCAGATCAGGTTACAAAATTCCATTTCAATCCCCGGAATTGACAACAAAAGCACCAACCTATAGAGAAATTGCATCTTGTGTAGTGCCGGAAATTGAGTAAAAGAGTTGATCCGATTGGAAACGACAGAGGAGCTTGCAACTTAAAGTAATTTCCTTCAGAAATTTCTTACACCAAGTAACTCGTTGTTGACGCATCGGTCCAAGCATCGTCCAATCTATCTGGTAAATAATTGTGTCATTATTATAAGTAATATTTTAATTTTGGCCTCAAATGACCGGTATCATGATAACAAATATGGTAGCTTGAACCCAAACAAGAGAAGTGAAAAGTCCTGTGAGTAGAATAAGATGTGAACGCAGGAAACAAGCTTAGTGCGAAAATAGAAGTGGACAGTACAGGTAAGCGTCAACCAGTTCCTCATAGATATCCACTGAAAATCACAAGTTTGCAGTAATCTTCGACACTAATCGTTGTTTGCGTGAGAGAGGACAGAAATACAAAGGTAAGATATGTTCAGTGTTGTTTTGCTTCGTCAACGTTGGTTCGCTTGTTACTCTTATTTGACACATCCCGTGTGCTTTTGAAGACTTTGTTTGAATCAGCAGACTGAACACGAGCAAAGTTTTGACTGTAGAAGCCCCAAAGACTGCCGCATAATATGGGCCCAGTGAGAACTGTTACATTGTGCATTGCAACCATCCACTTGTTACTTTTTACTTAAAAGAACTTATCCTACAACACTCGCCCGAGCCTTGCTAGTCACGTTACTAGTGCTGACCACTTGGTATATTAGTCGATGATTAATTAACCGAAGTGGGTAAGTTTCAGCTATACCATCAGCTTCCGAAGCCAATGACAAACATCATAACGCTGTCATCGGATCTTGAATAATTCATCAGTTCAAACCGTAAGTTCATGATTATTCATATTGTTGGAATAGTTAGCTTACGTGACAAGCTGGTGTAGGCTGTTTCACTACACCCGTTTATGAAAATGAGATGAAAACTAATTATAACGTAACACTCTCGTCTTAACGCTGTTATCTATCAAGCAACGATAGGAAAATACTTGTGGAAGGGAATCCAAGTGACCAGAGGTTGTCGAAAAGACGAATTGATTTGTGGCACCCGTATTCGAATCCCAAATTTCAAGGTTTCCAGTTCGCTTAAGTGAGTTTTTCATGGCCAACACACTGGAAGTATATTTAAAAAAATCCGAACATAATAACAAAGCTCTGCTAGTATTTAAAGGCTCTTACAATGTCACACGAAGCCACAAAATTAATTTACCTGCAGTGGGTCTGGTCTGTAACACAAAGGAAGGCAGCACAAAGACATGAAATAGATAATTCCTAGCTCACGAGCAGCAATCTTGTTCTACTGTTGGAAGTCCATATGATATTCGTCAACACAAGACTTTTGATCTCTATTAGAACCAGCCTAACAGAGCCGAGTGGTGTGCAACTTGAGCACCTTTCGAACCTTTTATCAGTTTTTTATTATAAGCATAGAAGTTTAGAGAAAATACTACTTACCTGTGCATGAGAGTAGTGGAGCGGGCGTTTCTCTGGCCCATTACACTGGTAGGAATAATCGGTTTCGCATACGGATATTGTCGAAGTTCGAATGAGAATATATTTTCTTTGATATGAGCTTTATATTTTCAACTTTTCATTTAATATCGAAAAAATTTGGCACATATAATGCCATTTATTGAATGCCGTTCACGTTAGTCCTGTACTATTCTGTGCGAAGTCGAAAATGCGTGATCTTGGTTAACATGATTAACCCGAATGGGGCCTGACAAACAAAATTTAATACCCCGCCGAATACGAATAATTTCTAAAGTTACGAAAGTACAATTCGTTGCACGTAGCTTTTACCACAGATGCATAAATACTGACCCTGTCGGGAGTAATTTTTTTGTGGTAATGTTGATCATGTTTCTGAGCATTAGAAAGAAGCAGAAGCAGTATAGCACAAACTCGACTGGTTATTTATTAGGAACTCCAAGGTTAATGTTAGGCTCAAGAGAAAAAAGCTGTAGACATTTTTGGAATAAATGACCTTCAAGCCAAGGTCACATGAGGGTCGTCCATTAAACGTCTAGATTGTTTTCGCGACGCTGTAGAAATGAGCTTCTATGACGAGAAATGTTTTCGACGCTGGTGAATGAGAAGGTGATAAGGTCATGATAACGTATTTTATGCACTTTTCTTCCAATAATTTCTTCCAGAACCTTCACGTAAACGAATAGCAGTTTCTTCATATTATTCACCTAAAAATAAGTCTACAACAACGACAGAATGGATGATTGCGAGACGTAAAAGTAGTGTCTGTATAACAGCAAACTGACCCTA
The DNA here is from genome assembly GCA_948099385.1 of Fasciola hepatica. NCBI lineage: Eukaryota > Metazoa > Platyhelminthes > Trematoda > Plagiorchiida > Fasciolidae > Fasciola > Fasciola hepatica. The sequence continues at coordinate 5,878,094 of CANUEZ040000105.1, forward strand.
ATTGGAGAACCAGTTAAGGTCCCAATAAGAATAACGTTCACATACACAGGTTTTGTGCCGAAAAAAGTTGCGGGAAGTTTAGGAAACCTGCCTGATTAGAAGCAATCGACCATTAGTATCTGTGATATGTTTCAAAGTGGAATAACCGTATCTAAATTGAAAACGTGATATCCATCAAAGATGAAAGAGTGTACCTTTGCTTTTCAAATGATGCTATATTCACTGACTGAGCCATAGGAACAGCCCGAAACGGTTCTCTTGAGAAAAACCGATTCAACATACCTTATTCATATTGACGATCACTAAAATCGTACGGTCTAAACAGCAGTACACAAAGCCTAAGCTTTTAGTCACCCCTGGTTATTTGCCGTTGATACTACGGAGTATGTTCAGTGTACGCCGGTAAAAGCAACCACCGTAAGAAATCTGGTCTTCCTTACACAGACAAGTGTATCATTATTTGCTTCGGCTGGAAGACAATTTCGGTGACAACTTCGTACATTGGTAGAAAGGATCTGTACCGTTGCGGTATTGGATTAAGGCCTACTTTAATTACGCGACTGCCGCAACTGGGGTAGATTAGCTAAAGGGGACTTATCTCGAGCTCCGACCGGAAGACTTGAACTTCAAGAAAGCAAACAGTAAAAACATTGCGTTATTATCAAGTTGAAAGCTGGTGTCCTTATTTACGTGCTATTTCTGTAGATAGTATTGCTGCTTTTAGAGTTCGAAGGAACCTCCTTTTCCAGCAGGTTAGTTGGTTGTCATGGCAAGGGTTTGCATGGTTTTCAATGCTTACCATAGAACTAGGGTTCACAACGTTGCAGACAACTCATAGCAAATCATTGAATGATCCTAGTGATTTGTTGCTTCAGAATTATTTGTATAAAGTTTATCTTTGATACAAATTACAGCCCACGTTCACAAATGCATTTGCACAAATCATAACAAGAATCTAGTATAATCTCTGCAATTTCTCTTCATCAGTTTCAGCATATCTCTTCTACAAAGGCCCTTAGCAATGGAGATAATGATAAAAATGTTCTGGGCGTGCAAGATCTAAAGAACAAAAATAGGATCCGGAATTTGAAGACCAGGTAGTCATTGACTGGACGAAGATGGAGACAAAACAAACCTTTTGCAAAACACGTTGGAATTAAGTCTCCCCGTAATACGGATCCCGAAACTTTTCAGCCTGGTTCGCATAAATTCATTTCGTCACCGTGATTCAACACCGCTGCAGGTAAAACTTAGCAAATGGTTTATCTTTCACCGAGTGTTGGTAGAAGCTTCCGCTTGAATATTTCCCCGGTGGTATGTGACAACCATCACGAATAAAAATGCCTAGATTTCTAACTTATTCGTTCCTCAACCCTACAATGTCCTTCAAATGTCTCACTATTCACCACGTACCACAATCAAAATGCCTTTCGTCTCTGCCTATTTTTTCAAATCCGCAGCGCTGGTCTCCGTGACAATCCCTTCCCGCACTGACGGTTTGCTTGCCTGCTCTCAACCGCCACTAATGAACTACTCATTCAGTGAGTCACACTCTTTCTAGTTGTTGCACTGTTACTAGCATGAACAGGAGCCGTCTTTTGTTTTGGACACACGTTGTATCCCGGCCGGCGGAGTGCGTGTATGCATGCACGTTTGTCTGTGTCTTTAGGTCTCTGTGCTCGTGAACAGATCTGGGGAAATCACAGAGCAATTAAATAAAGAACCAGTTTTTCATTCCACCTAACTCAATATCATATAACAATTGTCCTTCTTATGTTTCACCTTGTTTTTCATCATGAAGTATGTATAACCTAGCAACTATTGTGGCCACACAATGGGAATGGTGCAAGCGAGCCGAAACACGTGGCCTACTGCCAGTCCAGATTGGTACCTGTGTGTGTGTCCGTACGGGTGGGTCGATGAGTGGATGGCTGAGACTTGAGGATGAGTAGTGACTTGTTAGCCCACGAATGCATCCAGCACAAATCACGTTTGTGTGGTCACAATGACATCTGGCATATGTGAACAACTATAGTTGAAGCATACAAAACTCATTTCAAAGTTGATGAATCGGGTATTCGTAGAGGAACAATTACGCCTCTAGAGCGGGTTATCAAACCATCCAGTTCATTAGTAATAGTAGCAGAAGTAGTAGTAGTAGCATTAGAACTAGTAGTACTAGTAATAGTATTAGTATTATTATTATTAGTGGTATTAGTATTAGTAGTAGTAGAAGTAGTAGTAGTAGAAGTAGTAGTGGCTGTAATAGTAGTAATGTGGTGGACTTTGGACACTACTCAGAGGTGGTTGCCTAAAACGCAAATATGGACAGTATTGGAGAAATGATGGACGTGATTAAGTCCCACTGACTGAGCGAAACATGACGAAGAAGGGCATACAAACCGCATGATGGCATTCTTCGATCGGATTACCACTGTCTTTAAGTGGACTGGACCGCCGTTATACAGCTAAGCATTGTTGTCATATCTTGCTAATTTTAGTGACGTCGGAATGAGCAATAACCGGTACACTACCCATTTACTGGGCAGGTCTTCTGGATGGTAACAGTAGCAGTGGTAGCGGCAGTAGTAGTAGCGGTTGTAGTTGTCACTTTTGTTGTTGTTTTTCCCGTCGGTTCGTTCGCTGAGCTGCGGAGCTGCGGAGCTGCGTTTCAAGCGCTTCACTACAAAACTTGGTGAATAAAACACCACTACCATACACAACAACCCACTGAACTGAAACTATGACAGAGAGATCGCTAAATTCGGCACTCTACTAACCCTCAGGTTCTCAGGATGAGATGTGAACGGTCAGTCACGTGCAAATGCTACTTAATGTGGTGTACATCTTTCGCTGGTTTTAAAACTACCGTTTTTCTACGAAGGAGAGTATTTTAGTTGGAAACCACTAGATTTATGCGTATTTCTTTCTTTAGAACTCCAGCTAGATAGATTCTGCTGAACGAAAATCACGGATCACACTTGTGAAATTGAAATGACGGGTTTCATTTGTTCAGCTAACAAAGAACAAATAAATTTTGGTTTGCAAACGTTTTGAACAGTTCTTCCTCGGTATCTCTTATAAAACTGGTCACATTATGAATGATCCTATAGAGGAAATATATCTGAAACAAGAGTGATTGTGAGTTCACGGCTTAAATTCAATAACCAGATCTGCCGAGGAGATGACCTTCATGCAAATGCTAGAGCACACTCACACACGCTTCACATTGCTATCGGATAGTTGATGCACTAGCATAGGCACTACCTCACAAAAATAAGAATTTAGGAATTTGACAACTGTCTGAAGGTTCTGGGTTGACAGCCACACTATTGATTCGTAACCCACTTGGCTGTGGAGATTCTACACTTTTAACCCATTTTGAAAGCGGTAGACACAACTCCGTTGGTGACTTCTTTGATACCTGACTAGCTTAGCGGTGACTGGTTGAACTGGGGTAATGGTAAGGAATGACCTTAATGATCGCTTCCATTTACACCGACCATGATAAGATTTAAAAGCGAATCAAGTTCGATATGTTACATTTATGGTGAATCGTTGCTCAACCACCGCGATTGGCCAAAATCTGCCTGACGGAATGCCTTAGCTTCAGCAAAAACTTCCGCTGGAAAATGTTATTTTGAAAAGACTTTACTGATTTATCCCACGAAGATATAACGGAATCGCCAACGGTGAGCATTATAGATCTCGTAAAAATCCGAATAACTTTCAGCTATGTATACGGGTAGATAGATAGATAGATAGATAGATAGGTAGATAGATAGATAGATAGATAGATAGATAGATAGATAGATAGATAGATAGATAGATAGATAGATAGATAGATAGATAGATAGATAGATAGATAGATAGATAGATAGATAGATAGATAGATAGATAGATAGATAGATAGATAGATAGATAGATAGATAGATAGATAGATAGATAGATAGATAGATAGATAGATAGATAGATAGATAGATAGATAGATAGATAGATAGATAGATAGATAGATAGATAGATAGATAGATAGATAGATAGATAGATAGATAGATAGATAGATAGATAGATAGATAGATAGATAGATAGATAGATAGATAGATAGATAGATAGATAGATAGATAGATAGATAGATAGATAGATAGATAGATAGATAGATAGATAGGTGGATAGGTAGATAGGTTATACTAGGTATCGGTATAGGTGGTGGGTTTGTAGGTAGGTGTGTATTTAGGTTCGTAGGTAAGAAGCTTCCCACTTTGCAATCTTATATCGGCACTAGACCACTCAACTTTCCTACCAATCTGATAAATCCGTTATGTCGTAAATGATTTAATAATTCTTACTAGAATTTTGAAAACAAAACAAAGTTGTGATATTTTACGGTATGGTAGATCATTTTATTACCGTCTCCAATATTTCCATTACATAATTTTTATTATTATTACAGAACTTCACTTGATGCTGTATAGGGTTGTATTTCTTTTTCCGAACGTGCGTCACGGATTTAGCTTTAACTTGGACGAACCGGGTAATACTTCCTTAGGGCATTCGAGAATCACTGCGAGACGATTCAAAGGGAGAAATCAACCCGCGAATTAAACCTAGCTCTCGAACCTCTCCTTTCGAGCCCTGGCATTGAGAACACGGTCAATTCGGGGACAAAATTAACAATACATTACTTGCGGCCTCTCTATTATATTACCATTGTCGAGATTACCAGTAATGTGTCAACCCACATCTACTTGGTGTTCAAAAATCTCCAGGTCAGCATTGTAGAGATGAGATCACATCCCAAATGGAAATTCTCAACCGTACAGTAAACAGAAACAAACCAGCCGTCACAGTCAGAACTCTACACAGTGGGACAAAGGAATTGAAACTCGAAACACTTGTTTCCTTCCTTTCCCTTTGGCATAAACGTCTGCTTGGTTGTCCATTTGTGCTTGTGTGCTGGTGCGTGCACACTTACAGACGCGTCAGCTACGATCATACATTTGTGGAATTAGGCAATTTGATCAGAGCATATTCTGGATCAAAGTGAGGACTGCACCAAGGTTCAAAGAGAAGATTCATTTGTGCTTCTTTTTCCCTTGTAAAGGAGTGCGAGGTGGGGGAGGTGAGCGCCCTTGGTGGTGGTGGTAATGATGACAACACAGACGATTATTGTAAATAGCACATTGGAATCACGATTTACCGAGACACGGGGTCGGATTCAAGGTAGAACATTTCCACCTTTGTCTGTAATCCTGCTTCCCCACCCACACACCTGGTTCCGAGTCTGTTCTCCACGTTACGAACTTCATGACCACTATGTATAGTAAAATGGAATACGAAATTTTCACTGAAGTTGAAGAGCTCTTTGTGGGTGATTGAACCCATACAGTAAGCAGGTCAGGAGTTAACACGTTGGACGCAGATCTATGGAATGCGGTATGAAATGAATCTCGGCAATATCATCTGTCAGATATTTCCGGGGCAGATGAACAGATGAGAGAAGATGAGTTGACTTGTTCATATTTCCTTCTATGTATGCAAACAGTATGCTCATTTGGCATAAATTGGGACACTGTTTTCATCCCAGTGGAATGAAGACATCTGGAAAACGAGGTGTGCTGTGTGTAGATGGATAAGGGCAATCACAGTAGCCATTTCACTCAGCCGTACACCAATCTGGCAGTGTATCACTATTTTCCTCTCACAGTATGCGCGTGTGCGCATTGCGGCGTGGCCATCTGTTTAAATCCAGTTAATCTCTTTCCCTCATCCACTTTGTCACCCCTGCCGGCCGATCAATCTACCTACCTTACTGTCCCTCTCTGATGCTCCCTTGTTCCCTCCCTCCTATCAAGGAAACTTTTCTGAGCTTCTTCCACTGCCTTGCTCCACATCCATTTGGACACCCCTTATAACTTAACTGCAAGTCTTGGGCAAAACCGTTTTCCTTGAAAAGATATTTTCCCACTGACAACCTCTCTTATGAGCCGCTCTTAACTCCGGGGTAGGTGGGGGGGGGGGGGGTCGGTATGGTGATCAAAACACATTCCCTCAATCACTTCGTTTGGTTCAACACTGTCTTGAGCACGAGCACATATGCACAGTGATCCGCACATGCCAGATCCTGGGTAATCACTCGAAGGGGACCACACATGGATGATGTTTTGGGGATGCGCAGACAACGGAAGGATCTATCTACCTATATCATCAGTCCAAAATCGATTCTTCTTACTTAAGACAAGTGGAATAAGGAAATTAGACTGGAATCAAGAGTCACACAACACACGCATGCTTCACTGATTTATGCCAAGCTGTTCCGTGCTCTTGTATACGGAGAAGGGAACGTGAGAAACGATCAGCGACGTGTTGTTTGTGGTTGAGTAGATGTGGATTTAAAGGGGGGGGGAGGCGGAAGGTGGGGTGGCGGAAGGTGGTTGAGTAAATCTAATAAGGGACAATCGAAGCGAACGAGTTCGGCTGGATTGTGTCCTCGTGTCACCCGAAGGTCTTGTAGCTTGGAGTTTGCAACTGATCCGGTTCAGTAAGCTGTAATTTGAGTAATGATCCGCATAATCGTGTTGATCACGCTCTCTGTTTCACTATTCCTCCTTCTCCTTCTGTTTGTGATGTGGTTTGTTAAAAATGATCCAACGGAAGGAAACTGAATCACACTTATGAACTCGTTTATAAAAATTGTTCTTAAATTTTGTGAAATTAAAACCCATTGTGTTTGTATATTCAAGCAGTATGTGTGAAATTTAAAATGATGCGTCATAGAGTAGTACCAACATTTCGCTTGCCTGCCAGACTTCATGGAACAAAGTGTCTGTTTCCTGTGACTCATTGCGAATCCACCGCCTTGTAGGTCCGCTGAACTTCAACTTGGATTCGAACTCGATTCGCGCGACTGCATGTCTCATCCGTTAGTCATTGAGGCTCAAGTCGAACTGATTCTGCCTGATTGGTTTGTTTCGAGTCAACAATACACGGTGTAGCATCCATGTCACTGGGTTGGGACATTCTTCATCTCTTACAAATCTGATGAGATAATCATTCCCAAGTATTTGAAATTACACACTGTGTGGTATAGTTTGGTGAATTATTGCAGAAGGAATAAAAGAATAATAATAATGATGTTCTTCATCCTTCCTTCATTTATTATGCATAGATGATACACCATTCCAGGAAGAGAATCGCGGACAGTTAGACACTGCTGAAGTGGGAGGCTACCGGAAGTGGCAATGTACTGAACATGCTGCTGGTAACCATATTCGTGTTCGATTATTGCAGGTGTAGGATCATGTTGATGCCCTCACTGAGCCTTGAGCTCGTGACATTTTCTTTCCTTCGTGTTTTGTAAACCAAATAGAAGTAATCCCCGCGGAAGTAGGCTGATACTCGCATGTTACAGAGAAATTCGAACCCTGGGATCTCCAGGCTTGAGGTTTGTTTTGTTTACCGTACAGTAGAAGGAATCAACAATTGCTGAAGTCAGGTGTATGGGGCAGATACTTGACTTGACTCATCGTCCAATATAGTTAGTGTGAAAGAAATGATACGTTAGCTCGGCGTTACCACTGAATTCATTCTTCTTCTATTTGGAAACAGTGATTTCCCGTCACTTTTTTGAAAAAAGAACTAAGAAACATAGGTTGGCACACTGTATTTAACTAATTGATGTGCACGAGATGCATCCTAGTTATTCCCTGATCAATCACAACTTGTTTAGTGTTCTCCAATACAAGTGAATATCTTTTGCCCATCTAACCATTTGTAGGACTGCCTACTCTTCGTGGAAGATTACTGACGACAAAAGTATCCATCAGTGGATGAAATATAGTTATCAGCATACAGTTCTGGCTAAAGCCGCAGTGATACCTGTTGTCATAAATTTGGGGAAATATACCAGTTCGGAATATGTTCAGCTTTTGAGTTTGAGTTCTCACGAGGATTAATAGTTGAGAATGCAACCTTGTAGTGTCAACCAGGAGAAGATAGCCCCAGTACACGTCCGATATGAAGCAGAGTGTTGGTATTGCATGGCTGACACGGCTGACGCAGCCGGCTCCATAGAGGCAGATGAATTTTGAAGCTGTACAATTTACTGACCGCACGAGGAGCCACAAGGATGTAGGTATTTTAATTTTCACTGCCTATATCATTGTGGCTGCTCGCTTCATGAAAAAATTCTACAGATTTATCAAAATGTCCTGTGCTGTTTGTTCCATTAGGAAGCGACTGACGAGGCTAGTGTATTAAATAAAACCAGAATATTGGAATAGTGTTTTGAGCATCATTGAATACTCACTTGAGTCATCTGTTTTCTAATGGTTCAGCTGGTGGAGGAAATGCCTGGTAGGCGGAAGACGGGTGGCTCCGTTCCAGCTCAATGCGAAGACTTTGGGTGCGAAAAACGCAAGTGGATTTTTCGTTACCCACAAACAGAAACGGTCGACGGGCCAGAAATATTAGTTTGGGCGATGCGGTATGCAAACAGATCTGCATAAGAAGCACGGTAAAGTTCGGAAGAACGGACATCCCGACAAATCTATTGCACTGAACACAAGAGAAAATCCTGTGAAGTATGAAGTATACTTCACTCAGGTATTCTTCTATTTGTAAATAGTTATCGTGGCAAGCTTTCTAACAACAACAAAAAACAGATTTCGAACGTAGTTCACTTTACTTTTAGTGCTGCCGAAAAAATGATGTTACAGTTATCTACCAAAGACTGAAAGGAATCCGTTGCCTGTGTTTAACCATGCTGTATGCTTAGCAAATCCAACTGGATCAGTTTAGGTAGTGAGAATTTGAATACTTATAAGACGACCCACCAATTATTATTGAAAATCTGTGAAAGCACGGAGTGGTTTTCTTACCACTTCAATCCTGACGAGTAGTATTGCACTTTCTGTGCCCTAACTGTTGCCCTATTTGTGCTCTGTTTGAATGACACCTCTTCTCATCAGCACCCTGTATAGACTTACTCGCTCCCGTACAAACACTTATCATACCTCTGCAGTGCCTTGTTTAGCACGTATTTGGGTTGACAAGATGAAACTGGTCCAGTCATCGAGGTTCGTGCGAAGTTCTTTGTTGAATGAACCGATTTTTTATGGACTATTATGAGTCTTGACAACTTCAAAGGGACCATGATAAGTTCCTCTCATTTTGACTGAAATGTGGATTTGTTAATTTACTGAAGCTCTCAGTACAATACAGTACAGTGCGACACAATACAATACAATACAATACAATACAATACAATACAATACAATACAATACAATACAATACAATACAATACAATACAATACAATACAATACAATACAATACAATACAATACAATACAATACAATACAATACAATACAATACAATACAATACAATACAATACAATACAATACAATACAATACAATACAATACAATACAATACAATACAATACAATACAATACAATACAATACAATACAATACAATACAATACAATACAATACAATACAATACAATACAATACAATACAATACAATACAATACAATACAATACAATACAATACAATACAATACAATACAATACAATACAATACAATACAATACAATACAATACAATACAATACAATACAATACAATACAATACAATACAATACAATACAATACAATACAATACAATACAATACAATACAATACAATACAATACAATACAATACAATACAATACAATACAATACAATACAATACAATACAATACAATACAATACAATACAATACAATACAATACAATACAATACAATACAATACAATACAATACAATACAATACAATACAATACAATACAATTTTATAGCATTATTCCTATCCGTCATCGGTGCCAACTGTATACCACCTACGCAGTGCTTGACCCTTATGACGAACGTCTCAGTATAGGCCTTAAATAGAACAACGAACTTAAAAAGTAACATAAAGTGCTTGGTCCCAGTACAGTCTATTCCCTAAAAGCTGGATGAAAAAGCTGTAAAATGATGTGATCAGCAAAGAGTTGACTTTGCACGAAGAACCACTCAGTGGACTTCTAGATCTCGTTCAAAGGTCGCCACACATTTATGTTGAACAAAACGTCACCTTGTTGTTACGTATCTAATGAGCTAATAGCGTAACTAGTCTCCTGCCAGTTTGCCCTATAGAATATCCGAATGGTGTGAAAATATAATTTACTCAAAGAAAGCAGAGATACTCTGTATTTGACAGCGATGTGATCCCAATACACAGATGATTTTCTGTTCGTAGCACACGTGACCCAACGGAGCTGAACGAATAGTCAACTAGTAGGAGGACACAATTGCTCTGATGGCTGATTAGCACATTAACCGATTCGCTTACCTGTCTCAGCACATACTGAGAGAGGGTTCAACATATTTGACATGTGCAAACTTCTGTGCATACATACGACTGCCGAAGACAAAGGCTTTGGGTCACTTGAAAGAGTCCGGTTTAGCCGGTCTTGTTCTGTGTATCTTCCGGGTATTGCACACTGCACGTGATCCGTGCCCTTCGAATTGAATTGGGTTCACTCAAGTTTGGTTTATCATCGAGTTTGCTCTCATCCGGAACAGTAATTGATAATGGCTGTTTGGCAAAAGTCCTGTATCGATTCCGAATAACACGTTTCATATGGTGCTCAATCACATTCCCACCCACTGATCTTCCCAAAATTCCCACCTCCACCATCAATCAACCGAAGACTCGGCTATTGAGACCACATGTTATATTTGTTCCAAGTTCACTCGAAATATCTGTTATTCCAGTGTACCATTTTTTTAAAGTGAAGTTATTTTTCTTTTTTTCAACTCTCACCACCTCTCTCCCTCCCACTCGCATAGACACACACACACACACACACACACAACACTGTCCCACAAGTGTGGCTATGATCATCTGTTCTCAAAAACGAGTTTGTTTCCTTTCTTTTCAGCTCACAATTATCTTGTAACAATGAAAAAACGGTAGTCAATATCCGACGGGCTTGCTGCTCACATACACACATACACGTGGTGAACCTTGTGCCCACAGCACCCACTGATCGGGAGCATCCCTAAACTGATGTAACAAAATACCTATCCGTATGAGTTCAATTCTCCCCTAGGCTTTCTATTTCGGCAGATTTTTAATTTTGCGAAGGAAAATTGCTGGGCTTAATAAAGTTTCTTCCAATAACCCTCCTCTCTCTTTCTTCCCTATGCCCTCCAGCGACCCGTTTTAGGGGGAATATACACCTTCGTATCTCAAAGTTTATTGACAGCACTACGTGACTACCGGAGGATAGTTTACTTCCCATTCTTGACTGTTGGTTCTGACAATGACAAAATATGCCCAAGCCATTTAGTGAAAAATTCCAGTCACTGACATTATTCGGTCCACGTGAGTGTTTTATAAACGAGTTGTTTTAAGCGATGGGAGACGTGCATTCACCTTTACACCACCACCCAACTTGCCCTCATTGAAAAGGCCTCTTATGAGTAGTTTGTTAGATCGCTGTGCACTACTTTCTGGCATGAGTAGTATGAGTAGATTGATTGCCCTGTGATTCATCAGGCAGTAACAAAGGTCAGCCTACCACTGAAAACCACGGGGTTCACAGTTCAGCAGTCTCAACCTTGTTATGAATAATCAGCAGTGCGTATCCATCGGGCAGAAGTAATTCATCATGAGTCAATCTCTCGGTGGTCAATGAGTTTTTACTCTTGGCAGATCAGCGAAATAAGAGCTTTAGTTCACTTGGTGTTAATGTCAACCAAACCGTTGATAGACGGATGGTAAACTTTTCGACTCACAATGACTCACTACAGGTCGAAGTCCCAGTGCAGACTCGGTGAATGTACACTGCTTACGCTTACTAACAAAAATAAAACAGCTGTACCATACTTACATGATTTTCAGTGACGGGCTGGGTGTTGTTACTGCATGACGAGCCATTTGATAGTTATTTCTCTCAACTATAAGCAGGATGTTAAGATCTAACTCGGTTAACGGGTATGACTTACAGTCGATGCAAGACGGTCCAGCTCCAGCAGATGCTCAGTTTTGACGCGATGAGTATGCACTGGAGCTGATGATTTATAATAAACCAAGCGAGCTTAGTAATGATGATGCGTGAAGAATCAGTTCGTGAGAATCATGGATATACCAATGAAACTGCACAAATAGAGCATCTGTTTATTGTTTCCACAGGGTCTCAGCGACGATTTGAATCTTGATAGTAAGTGACAAATTTTTCAACCAAAAATCTTTGTCCTGAATAGAAATTAAATTGATTTCCGTTTGGTTAGGGTCTTGCGTATGTTCTGTTGACTGATCATCTATTACGATGTGTCACCTGTGAATAGGCGAATGGATGATGTTTATCTGCTACATACTGATCCGCTTATGGAACACTATTTTGCATTTGTCCGATGATTGCTGTCAGTAACCTGTTCACATTTTTGCACACACTTTCAGTGCTCGATTCGCAAAGTGATGACACATAGGGCTCGAGGAAACAGGGCAACAGAATAGATGCGGGTTATTCAGTAGTATCTTTTCGTCGCCGCAATATATCCACGATCTTCGCACGTGTCAAAGCCTGCTCTCATACGTCGCCGGATTTAAGTAAAACTCGGTAGAGAGAATGCTTTTCATGAATTTACTACGCTACCGAGGTTAAGTTTACAACATGCACGGATTCAGCCACTTCAATTTCGAAATATGGCCCGTTTTTATGTCTGTTAGTGTCTAGCATTTTCACTAATGACACTATCTACTGGTTAGTGCTAATGCGTGAAAACCGAGATATCCATAGCACTTCAGTTAGAATTAAAACAGTTTTTACTTTTACTTTTACTGTTATTGACGGGGCGGTTGTTAGTTATCATCCTAAATTCTTTCCTTTTCGAGTTACTGTGATCCGTAATCAGGGCGTAGCTCCTGTTTCAACCAGCGGTCACGCTCTCTTTACTGTCAGATCCTGAATTCATTCACATTCAACACACCGATCACTCAGCAAGAGGAAACACGTAAATATCACCTGTGTGATCTTGTCGTCCGTCTACAGAGCCCATCTGCAAAGATCCCTTTCCTTTGTTCCATCGTGGATTGCTTTTGAAAGCTCCCTCTGCTCGCTAGACTTATATAAGAAAATAAATAAATACTGTATTTGACGTGTTTTGTCCTATGGAGACTATATTTCTAACAATGGGGGATAGCTTCATCATTGCGGAAAGAAAACATAAAGATGCCTTCAAACTACAAGACCAGGCTTCAGTAAAACGTCTTTCTATCCTGATCAACCAAGATATACAACCGTTGGATACAACATTTCCACATCAGTTCTTCTGTACCGCAAATAGTAAACTTCTTTAAAATGGAATTAGGCTTCAATGTGGACAACACGTCCCGTCATTGAACTACAAAATAGATGCCAGCAGACCGAAAGCCGCATTTTTTAATCTCTACACGAACCATCCGTTATGATTCTTTTAATTAAGAAATGGAGAAATTTTCCCCATAATAACTCTTCAGGTTAGTTCTCGTCTCAAAAACCACCTCTGTTGTTGGTCCAGACGGCTTACCTTCCACTCATCTCTAGTTTGGAGTGAATCCACTATCCGGCGTGATAACTTCCCTCGTCAACAATTCCTTTGACTTGGATACTACTCCTGCCTCCTGGAAACCCTTAACTGTGATGCCTATTCATAAGCATTTTAATTCTGACATGTCAAATCATTTTGGTCCCATCACCATCAGATCCTTTGTACTCAAGTTTACCGAGCGTACTGTCGGTAGCCAAATGCGTTCCGCTTATTTTGTTCCTAATGTCCCCCTGTCGCCTTGAATACAAACCCAACAGATGTACTCCTCATTCAGCTGCTCCATTTTACCACTTCATTTCGAAAAATCTTGAATAGTTCCGTGAGATCAGTTCGCTACATCCTCCTCGACTATTCCTCTGCCTTTGATTCTGTTCCTCGTTCTCTACTTCTTCAAAAGCTGGGATCTTTTAGGTGTCCAGCTTCTCCGCTTTCATAGTTAAATGAATACCTTTTCCAATAGAACTGAAAGTATAAAATTTGGTAGCAGTTAAGTGGTTCTCTTAACTAACTACCTTGATGGTTTTCAGGATGAAAGTCTTTTTCACCAAATATATAGGCCACTTACCAGCTGCACAAAAAGCAAGACTTTTTAAGTGAGCCGATGATGGGTTGCCTTGTCAGTCGATCTCTAATCTGCCAGAATCTACCGCTTTTTATGGAAACTTGTGCAATATTTAGAACTTTTCGTTCCATTCTGGCGTAAATCTCAACAATTGTACTTTCTTACCCCCAATGAGTTATAGGTCATCAACTCTGTCTCCGCTTCCAGAGATGACTCGGTCAAATACTGGGGCTTTACAGTCTGTGCAGATTTACAGTGATCTTCCGATTTTTCGAACTGTGTAAAAAAAAGAAATGGACTATCTTCTCAAATTAGGAGACCAAGGCAGTTTGGTACTAGAGAAGCTGTTTTTTCTTCTGTTCAATTTATTCTCCTAATTTTACCCTCATCCGCTTCTAAAATCCTTCTTGGTCCAATGCACTAAGTCGTAGTTATTATCGGTTGGATTTCATCGAATTCCATGAAATCTCTGATCTCCAAAATACCACTGTGAAAGTAGTCTGTGAAAAATTCGCGAACAACATTTTTTTCTGACCCAACCCGTTCACTGTGCCATGACTTGTCAACAGTAGCCTAAGTGAAACAAATTACAAATAATCTTCACAGCCTAACCACTTCATCAGTTTAGGTAACACGGGATTTATATTTTAACGGACTTACACTGTATGATGAACTACGAAGTTACCCGTTTTTTATTTTTCGTCGTTCAAACTGAGTTCAGTAAAGGGACATGGCATTCCCAGAGCCCAGTTTAAACAATCATTTATAATTTTTCCTAATTATTTGTCCTCCCGGCTTTCATTTTTTTACTTTTGGATTATATTTCCTTCTTTTTCTCTCTCGTAACAAGACTTTAATTTTCACTGACAAGGCATTACGATATCTAGTTATTTGTTCCTCAGTCTCTCTTAATAAACGTGATTACCCACACATCTCGATGAATGAAAAAATGGTAGCACGGAAAAATTTCTTCTCGACATTTCGATTCAAGCATTCACATATCTGGGTTGATAAGCAAAGCCATACAGAAGAAGCTTGGCTGATGGTGGATAACCGTGAATGCACGATTTTACACAATAATAGCTCAGTCGATCATCGAACTCCGCGGATCGGTACACAATGCCCTACCCAACTAAGTACAGTGTGAAATATTTGTTTAATTAAATAGATTAAATCAATGCTTACAATGAATCATTATGTGCTATTCCCAACTTTGCCCGTCTAGAGACAGTATATTCTATTCGCCAATACATAACCATAAAAATATCCAGATAGGGAATGCAGTTTCCAGACTGAAACTGTCAAGCTTCAGATGCTTCTGGAAAGTGCGACTTATGTACAACGGGACGTATTATGGAAAACAATTTGGACTCGCAATGGGGGTAGACAATCTCAGCCAAAGCTGAACACATTATATTCTGCGCTACCTACTTGATAACATATTCATTCTCTGAAAACCAGAGGGTTTTCTGACTACTCTTAACAGTGCTCGCTCAGCAGGCTGATTTACTGCAGAGGTTGAATAGAATAACTTTCTACGTTTCCGGATGTAGTTTGACTGTGGCAAATAAACAAATATCGAAAGAACCTTATTACAGAAATGCACATGGGTCGAAAAATATACAATTTTCTGAGCTTCGTTCTACCTCACTATAAACGAAATTCTTCCTATGGTAAAAATTTTACTGTTCAATAACACGGCGTAGACGAGATCGGTGGTAGTTTGTCGACTTTTCGGTTACCACGGGTAACCTTTTTCAAGACTGGTTGTCTTGACTGAAATTCGGCCACTCTTGGTAAGCGGATGGAACACACAAGGAACATTTTAGGGAGAACCGAATATCCGGATCTGTCTCTTTGCCAATTTATGACCATGGTAAAGTGCACACGACTGAAAACGATATATTATTCTTCTCTGTTTCATTCGAAGTTGATATGCCTTTGGAAGTTCTGAAACGACAATAATCAGTAACCGTCGATCGACAAATGCTACCTGACAGCGCACATCAGGATTATATCTAAGAGGAATTCGTTCGTTGCTCATTGACTGGGAAAAACTTTTGATTTAACACAAGAGCATACAAAAGTCACACAATTGTACTGAACACATAAAAGAGTACACCGATTTGAAGGAATGAACTAAATAATCAACCACTATTGTATCTGAAAGCCATGACAACCTCGAGCTTGAGGAGGGCAACACTGGATCAGCAAGCCCCAGGTCGTATTGAATGGAATGACAAAAACACCCACGGGTTATGACGGTGCTTGAAATCTTGTGATCAGCAAGTCAAATCCAGTACCATCGTCTTTCGTGGAAATGCAACTCAAAAACGTCATTTCACTGTCTTGATTTAGCTTAGTGTAGCTAGAAACAGAACAGTTTCCGAAACTATTGTGAAGGTTATTTATATTGACGTATGCAATAATTCACGTCAAGTCAAGTAATTGCTCTATGAATCCCGGGGGGTGGGTGAATATTCAGCCTTTACTAACGATCCCACCTAACTAGAAAAATACTCAATCGGTGTCCGACAGGTAACAATCCTACTGGGTGGGCACTTTCGAGATTATTTTATTTTCCCCTTAAATAGCTTGTCGCTCCTTAACACCAAAACACTGTCATCAAACGTGGTGTTCTGTTGTCTTCTGATTATGCTAGCCGCTCAAGCTGAAGGCTAATTCGATGGAAGTGACCACGGAGATCGATTGGGCAGTCCGTAGAAAATCGTACAACAGAAACGCGAGGGACCACTGCATCGTGAATCTCTAATTGTTCACAGACAAATTATAACGTAGGTTAGTCTACCGTAGGTTGAACCATTTCATATAAGAATTAAATCTCCTACTACTCCTATTAATCTAGGAGCCAGGATTTCAGTAACGCGTTTGCTTCATTTAGGCCCCTACAGGTAAGTCCTCCGTCATAGAAATCGGCCGTTGTGAAATAGGTGGTTGATTAGCCCTGGAAACCCACTGCCTAATGGCACTAATATCACGCAGTGTTCTTTGTTAAACAAACCGCGGACAGCCAGCCCGGATATCCTAGAGGTGACTTGTGTAGTTCGCAAGTATGCATCCCGACTTCCAGTCCCATTTGGGGGATCAGTGGATATGCACAGCTGATGGTTCTCAACAAGACAGACATAACAGTTGTACACTGTTTCCTTGGGTTTCAATGCCGAGTCGGGTGTTTACACGGTGAGACGAATCATTTCATTTCGTTTACAACACAGTCCGTAAACCATTCTCACAACCGAAGCATCCGCTAATGGATTCAATCAGTATTGATTCGGACGTTGCGATGCTGTGGATTAATACGTCATCACACCGATCTGACATGTACACGTACGCTTTTTCGATGCAGTCCTCAATCTTACTCATGGGCTTGACACACTAAAAACACCCGTTATCGCGAGGCTCGTTCCTCACCCCCATCCCATCTCGCTGTGCACGTATGCAAGCCTGTGGGCATGACAGCAAACAACTTGACGAAAAATTGTTTTTCATTCACTGTCCTAGGTATTTTCATACAAGGCACCTACGCGAATTCAACCACTTTCCCACACCCCAGCACCAGTTTGTCTTATTCACTTCGCTGTCACCGGATTCGTCAATCAGGTCCGCTCGTATGTTCGGACATCTGTCATCCTAATCTGGGTCCGGTCGAAAGCAACACGGTGTTTAAATCATGCGCATGTGGAGATACGCACGCACGAGCCAGTGTGCAAAACTGGTCGAGACCACGGGCATGGGGACAATTTTGAGCAGCCTGATCGGTGGGTAATTTGTGTTTGTGTTTGTGTGTGTGTGTGTGTGTGTATCTAAGTCTGTATGTGTGTGTGTGTGTGTGTCCGATAAGTAGAGAGAAGGAGAGAGAGGAGGGAACAGGTGCTATATTGGAGATGATCAGACTGTCTATTCGACAGATGGACTGAAATTGTACCAAGTGTGAAGAGACCTCAAATTCGAGCTATCTTGCTCACTTCCAATTCCACTCTACTCCACCCTCCGGAAAAGGAGGCCCCTCCCTGTCTGATGTCCACACTCATACAGGCATGGTAATGAGGACTCCCCAGTTCTGAATATATCAACGTAAGCTAGAATGAAGATAGCGGAAAACGTACGCAGGCACACATGCAAGTCAATCAATTCAAGGTCACCTAGACGCCTCGTTGAGAAACGCATAAGATTGAATGAGTGAGTTGATCGAAGACTTGGATCGGAAAAAAACCTCTTGTGTGCATTGATTGTAAGATAATTTTTTCTCCTAAATGCGTGTGTACCTGTGTATTTACGTGCGTGCAAATGATTTTAGGAGTAGAAGAGAAACGGACACGAAGATGGGGTGGGGGTGGAGTGGAGGGTGAAAGATCGCATCAGATTTGCACGTGTCATCCCATGAAGCACGAAATTTTGATTCAAGGGGAAAACCTAGAACACCAGAAGAGCCAGAATGTGAAAATGAGACCGAGGTTAAACGATTCATTTACCACCGTTTAGTGAATGAGGAAATGAGGGGAAGGAGTTCGATGATCTGACATGCCGATTGTCTGTCAACCGAATTGTATCGAAAATAAGAGGTGACCTGACGCCAGACTACGATTCTTACAATTAACAGATAGGCAAAAAACAAACACTAAAAAATTAAACTACTCAAACAACGAGAGTGGTAATATCTTGTTTTAAGATTGTTAGCTGAAATAAGAAGTTTTCTTATTTTTATGGGTGGAAGTAACTAAACAACGTGTTATGTCATACACAGCGCGAAAGGGAAGGGTTCCGTAAAGTGATTCATTCCGTGAGTTTCCGGTCTTTCGAATTTCATCAGCATTTTGAACAGCATACAACTGTATCCCATACATTCGCGTTGCAGGATTCGCGAAAATGGTTAACTAATTTGCATTCGAAATTTTTTCACAGACCTAAGAAATCCTCCAAAAACCCCCGCAGATGTTCTGTGTTTAATTTTTATTTTTCGTACAAAGCAATCGCCATTTCTCCTGATCCGTAACGGATTATGGAACCTTACCTCGCCTCTTGTTATCACATTTATCTGAATGGATTGGGCGGAGATGGGTAATACTCACCATAAGCAGTGTTGCCGTCAATGGGTTGAATTCCAATCAGCATGCTGAATATGCTAGGCGAGTCATATCGGGGAACTGAACCCCTTAGACTTGGCTAAATATTCAGATACCAAGTACAGCATCACACTGAACAACTAAGAACTCACACCCAGTAATTTAACTAAAGCAAGAAACCAACTGTGTTAGGCTATTAATGACTGGCTACACTATCAGTGTGGGTCACTACTGCAGAGAAGACGTGTTTAGTGTGTCAGAACCGAGATCGGTTCGGAGTGTATCGACGTGTTTATGTGTGATGACGGTATCCAGGCAAAACCCATGAAGGATAGGCAACTATTTATCAAGCATTTTAACAGGAAAATCAGTAAAAACCCATTGAAGCATAAAGGGCAGACGAGCTGAAAACAAAGCTGTTAGTGGAAATGATGAAGACGAAGATAGGGCTCGAATGCAATTAGGCCACTAACCGCTGCACCTAACCATGCCACCTAAAGTCTCCAGTGGATAGGCCATGTGCACTCCGAATCAGCAGCCCAAAAAGTTTTATTCGGCGAAGTTCACTGGTCACGGGTTTTATGCCTTTTTGGCCACGTCCTGAACTGACTATCTCGACCCATCGACAGATTTCTTACTGCCTCGATGAACAATGTTTAGTACTCCGGGTTATCAGATACTAAACAGATCTTGAGGATGGCCTATGGGACGGTTAGCAAGCCAAAAGTGCCAGCGGTTGTCATAAGCTGATGGGATAGGTGAACGGAGGTACATGTATTGAAACGGTATAGTTTGTCGATTGCATCGAAACGTTAGAGTGACGACGGGCAGAAAGTTAGCTAAGAGGGCTAGAATTCAACCTTCCGCAAGCAGAACCGTCAAAAATGTGTTTTTCAGTTGTAGTTACAGCTTTCAGACAAATAACAGACTGCTCTGGGACACAGAACAACTAACAGACTACCCAGATCTGAGTACTAATTACTTCTGATTATCTAGAATAATTTTGTTAATCAATCTACACACGCAAAATCAGTCATCTTCAGGTCGCCACAAATGTACTTCGATGAAGTGTGTTTGCATGCACGCGTAAAACAACATAAAATGTGGTGTTATCGTGAAAAACAGACCATTGGGAACCATTCTGAACAAACCAAGGACTGAGACACATGATTACGTACCCAGGAGAATCGCCCCACTTGCGGATAAGTGTAACATAAACTTCTGGCTATTCCCAACAAGTTTGATGAAATAACTCTTTAATTCTCATGTAGAATGTCAACGATGAATACAGTGTAGATTCTGCATGGTAAACGACTAGTGTATCTCGAAGTTTTTGAAGATTTATGTCAGTTGTAGTCCATGATGGTGTTGTTTAATGGCTTTTGATCACTTGGCTTGATGTTTAGGTCACAAACGCTACATCAACAGTCAAGGTGACACCTGAGCACTGACGATATCATCTCGACCGGTGATGGAAAGTTTGCGACCTAAACGCCAACTCCAGCGATCAGAAGCCGTTGAATGACTAGTCTAGTTTTTCACAATTCTGTTCGGAAACAGTTGTTTTCATTCAGTTGCGATCTTATCCGTATAAAATATGCCTTGGATAGACAATCTAAATAGAATAGTCGGAACAAGAATGCACACTCAGCCCCTCCTGCAAGCAGTGGATAGATGGGGGAAAAATCACGCTGCTTCAGAATTACTACTGAGAACATTTCAGTAGCCAAAACATGATAGTCGTATAACGAAGTGGATGGTATACAATATGACTTAGTAGAGGCCTACCAAAAATAAACGGGATCGTCCAGTGCAGTCACTCAATAGGACTTAGGAATGGAGCACTAGAAAATAAAATTGTCTAAGCAGATATTTCCGAGAATAACAATGTCCTTTATTTGATGTAACCAGCAGGAGAAATGCACTTAAAAAGAACCTCATGACACACGAGAAGTGTACCATCCTTAGTTTGATACAGTGCAAAAATACAAATGGAATCCAGTAAAGTGAGGAAAATTTAAGAAAATATTCGGTGATCCGATAGGATCATAATATAGGAGTTATGATTATCTAACTGGGTGCTGTCTCAGCCTTATGCATCATTATCTCCAGAGCAGTTGACATTTCGGGGTCTTGCAAGCTCAAAGCGTTCAGTTGACGTCGAACTCGTTCTTCATGTCGCATTTCGTCGAACACCATTTGTGACCAGAGAAGTGGGTCATATGCAACACGCAGAAAGTCGTGCAATGGAGTGGGGGACCAATCGGACGGGGAAAAACCACCGGGTCGATAATAGAATTGCACTTCAGTCGGACTCCATTCCGGACCACCATTCAAACCCCGATCGGTGAGCATGACCTGTTCCTTCAAGACGGATGATTCTGTGGCGGACTGATCGAGATACACTTGGATAGTCGGAGTACAGAGTTTTGTATGGCGTCTGAAAGAAGTGGGTCGATTGTGGAATATAGTATGAAGCTAAACTGATGAGCATGTTCCCTTATCATGTATCGAAAACAACTTATCGTTGACGGGATGAAGTTAAATGGTTTGTGGTGTAAAATGCCACCACTAAAGGGTATCATAAATCCGGACAACACTTTTTGATCCTTTGTGAAAATTGGAAGTTTAATTGTATGATCTCTTATATGGTATGAAAATACCAACCAACCTGAGGAATACTGAAAATAATGTAAACCCTTCTGATAAACACTGGAAATCATCCACAGCGCGCAGGTATTCCTCGAGCAGTCTTAATGAAAAACCGAACATAGCACATGAGGTCAATAAGTGCTTGTGTCCCACATGATCAAATTATATACGAATAAGTATGTGAGTCTTTGTATGTGTTAGTGGTTAGTGGACGCTCCGTGGAAAACTCCCGGACCATGCACGCACAGGTCGACTGTACTCACAGAGTAATAGTTGATAGCGGAATATCCACTAGCATATTTTGCATTCGTAAGTTCAAGTCGCGATTCGAAATCGAACCGGCCACCTTTCGCTGATAGGACAGTTGCTCAAATAGCTGAATTTTCGCCGTACGGTTAATCAGACGCGAATAACGCAAGTAGACATTTAGTTATGCACATCGCCATTGCGACCGTGATTTTTGGCTTTCCTGTATTCTGTCAGCTATGAGCATTTGTGCGCCTATATATATATATATATATATATATATATATATATATATATATATATATATATATATAATAAAGCGTAATGTTCTTTGTTCGTGTGTAAATTCGGTTGCTCTCTTTAGTCAATAATAATAATAATAATAATAATAATAATAATAATAATAATAATAATACTTTATTCCTTCTGACCGGAACTACTTGTTTCAGGCTGGGCCAATCAGCGTGAATTGGATATGTGCGAAATCAAATGAACTACTATAGAGCTATACTACATGCCACTATTCTGTCGTCTCAGTCCGATGACACATGACATAATTTAGATCCATCAATGATTGTTATTGGAGAATACAGTCATGCAAGCACAGCTATCTAGCTGAAGGGGTATCACATGAGACTTATTGAATGCCGCAAGAGGCTTACTGAATAACTCACTAAGAACCGGTATGCGGGGTGTAATGATACAGGCGTCAGGCTTTCCAGTTTTGAAATAGTAGCTCATTTTGCATGTGCCACTGGCAAGTTAAGTAAAATATTTGTCATGGACTTTCAACGAACACTTATTTTCACACAATGCTGCATCAACTATTAACCCACCGGTGAAAATACATTGAATCTCTGCACTACAACTGTTTCATCAGGCTAACTGGGAATCCCCACTCGCGTATATAAGCCAATGCCAAACGTGGACTGGAACATGGTAAGCGGGTATACGGACTTGTCGGTCAGACAAGGTCGTTTGTCTATTCGGTCTGAGACCGAACAACTGCTTCACTCACATAATACTTGATACGCTGCTTATCCACCCCTGACTTTAATATCATCGGCTAGTTATGCACAAGTGACTGACTCTGATGTAGAACGTCTTCGTTGGGAACGGATGTCGAGTTGAATGTTTACAATGCGTGGTGAATTGTTCCAGAAGCAACTAAAGTATTCCGCCGTTCACAGTTCATAACGATTTACGCGTCGTTAAAAGCTTAGTACAGCTTGCTATTTCAGTCACTTATCTGTTAAGAATAATCGTCAGCGCATACCGGTCAGATCACTCTTTAGCAAATCTATTTATTGCGGTACGACCCTATCGTACACTTTTGGCTGACAGCCAGTCGAAAGTACGATGAAATTTTAATTGCGACGGAGGTGACAAATAAATACGGCAGTAGTTTTTCAATGAACTAAGCCTGTGGGAATTCAGTGAATACGTTAGAGTAACTGGATGATCTACCGAAAGAACACATAAAAATCGCAAGATATTAACACTTTATTCATTCTTTTCAATAGTCTATGCACGGCAGTCTCCGAGTTCTATGCAAAAAGGTGACAACAACTACAGTGAACGGACACCAAGCATTAGCTTTATTCAATAAAGAACTGCAGCTGTCTCTGTGGTAAGCGGATTAACTACGTCAGTAATTCCTGTGAGGGAAGAACCTGGTTGAGAAACCTTAGTGCAAGATCCATTGAAAGAGAACCGAAAAAGAAGTCACAAAAATTTTGGGTGGAAATAAACGCAAAGAGGACAAAAATACACATTTTCTGCTCTGTTCAGACGGTGGTATTAGTAAAGACGGTCATTCGGCACATTCCGCTTTCATGTTATCAAAATAACTCAATATTGAGTTGAGCATCGTTTTCACATTTCCAATGCAGTCCGATGTTCTTGTGCAAACAGCAAGCTTTTGGCGATAAGAAGCACATTCTAAAGGTGATAGATTTGGCTATGACGAAACCAGATTTGGTTTAATAGTGTTTCATAATGTAAGTGGTATGGTTTTGTATCTGGATGATGGGACAAAATTTCCGCCGAAGCACAGAGTCGGTTTCGCTTTTGTTGCGGCCAATCAGGTATGCGTACCCAGTACTGCCCTGCCCAGTCATACGGATATGTGAGCTCTCCCCAAGAGATCCATCACCTTAATCTCTTTTGAATCGTAAGCAGCATGAATGGACGAAAAGTCCAGTTTTAGAATCACAAGGTGATTCTTCCAAATTTATTTCCTCCGTTAATAGATGACGTTGCTTATTGTCAGCCTGTATGGATTTGATCAAAAAGCTCCTAATTTCTGAGGATTGTAAAGAAAGCAAAGATTCCTCACAAACTAAACAGTATTGCCAAGGAAAAATGATCCGTTAATGAACCATCGCATCGTTAGTCAACAAGTGTAAATCGTTGTGAGTTCAACAAGATTCACTACATCAAGGGATTAGCCAAGAAAAATCTGATCAAGCAGATATCTCGTAGGTTGACAAACGAATACGGAAGTCGACTATCAGTTAGGGCCCACACGGCACTGGCCAGTCCAAAGCAAGCGAAAGCTGGACGAGTCGATAATTTGTCAGTCCATGGAAATGAAAGTCAAAAAGACAGTTGAAGCATATACAAATTGTGGGTCTAAAAATCAAAAAAGTTGTCTTTGTTAGGAGATTCCTGATCAGTCCTAATATTCGCTGGGTCCGGTTTCTACCCTGGCAAATTTACAGTTACAACAGACTGTATCACCCAGGAGTCTAGGTAGACGCGGTCCTCGGATAAGTTCTCTGGTTCTAAACTTTTCTGACCATTTGTCAAGGCCGTTACCAACAGTGAAGTACCAACTTACCTTATGATTTCCACGATACCTTCCGTGTACGTATTGAGTGGAAGGAGTTGCTTGAAATGAAAAGGATGGTTATCCTTCACTAGGCAGGTAATACAATAGAAGCATCCCAAAACCCATCTGGAAAGGAAAGTAAAACGAGAAAGTGTATCTTAAACAAAGATCTGCACAGTGAAAAGTTTAAGAAAATCGAAGGTTAGGTGTTTCCTCCTAAAACTTTCATGTTTTAACCACCTCAAAATATGCAGTTCAAGAAGATTTAAAACTCTTGTGGCCGAAGATTTCTGCCTCATGTTTAGTGTGCTTTCTTTCGGCTCACTATGTTCTGTCCTTGTGACGTAATTGCCTTCTTTGTCTCCGCGTTGCCCATGACTGACGGTGATCATGTATTCTGACATGAAGTCGTATAAGGCCTAATCTACCACACAACTATTAGTATTATTATTAATACTTGTGGTGGAGTGTATATACTACTTGGCAAGTAGTTGATCGCTGAAACGTAACTATGACCAGCTGTGGATTAATAATAGTCGCTATGTCCAAGAAACTAAATGCGAGGGAGTGAGCGACAGCATGCAAACTAGGCGATTGCTCTTTCATGTAGATGGCGACTGTATTTAAGTTAACAGGACAGAAACTTTGCAAATGAGCATGTTTGTAACAATTGGTTAGCTCTGTTGATTGTCTGAACGAGTGCTCTAGTCGGTTGGTTATTAGTACCTACGGCAGGTCTTATTGAAGTTTCAGGCCAACTAGCGGGACGAGGAATTTAAACTAGTCATCACTCGTGGAAGATTTTGGAAAATCATAGAAATAATAGTATCACTGGGATCAATGATTGGGAACAGTCATGGGTTCCTCTTGAAGTGCATAAAATCCAACGTACCCTCGATCTCCACTGATTAGCGGCGAAGGTAGTGCGCCCGATTCTGACTCTTTTTCTAGTCTGAAATATGGAGAAGCACGTAGTTAATCTGTTTACGGAAAAAATTACCTTACGAGACAAATGAACTAATTGAAAATCTCTGATTTAATTATTGTCCAGTACTACAGATACTTTATGAAGGAATTCTATTTCAATAAGCGTCGGTGATCGTATGAATTTCATCTCTGAGATAAGTGGTTAGAAATAAGCTATTACTGATTGAATTTTGCGGTGGACAGCATCCCGTTACCTTCCGGATTGTTACCACCCCCCGCGTATGTTGGCTCCTTGGATGGCATTCCGCTCCAAGTCTCGCGGTTTTACCGACCGTTTCTCCCCCAAAAGTGCATGGGATCCTGGTGAAAATGAAGTATGCTTGTTCCAAAGCACTAATAAATTGGCATGTATCAGCGAACGATGATAGGATGACAGTAAATACCTTGTTTGCATGCTTTTGTGCTACTGGAGGATCAGAAGAAAAATCATTGCCGTCAAAATCAACAATACCACTGGGTAGAATTTAGAACTATAATCTCCAAGATTTAATCTGGTATACCATATCAAAATCTAAATGAATCATACTTAGCAGCGAACCGAACCACAGTGTATTACTGCCCACCACCAAAGGCGAACGGTGGTGGAGAATGTTGAACTATGTATCCAGGTTTTTTTTAACTTAGAAAATCAAACAACTGTACCATCATCACCGGCAAAACGCAATATGTTAGAGAATGCTGTTGTAACTGAGCAATAAGAGCATCAGCTCGATCAGATCAACCGGTCGAGAGCCGCAGACCGAAGAACAGTTTGTGAATACGTCGGGAGCATAGCGCAACAGACAGAAAGGGGCTTGCGGACTTGTAGACGAAATTTAGCGGGATCTCAGCCAACCGGGAAAATAGCCCATGCGAGACGCTACTGGTCAGGCCGCTGACCAGAGCAACTGGCCCAACCGAACGGAAATGGTGCGTAAAGGAGTAAACTTAACGGCCGCCGGCACTTGGCCAAAACGGAGCAAAGATATCCAGGCAGCCGGATGATCGGTGTTGCTACAGCACCGTTTGGAAAAAAACTATGTAAACCGTTGCACGTGTTCTACCAATTCGACTTGTATAGCCGGTCAAATACAGGTGTGCCTCACCGGTCTTCCTTTTTTTGTTACAATAAGAATATGTGAGCTTAGTCTATTCAGAAACAGTTCAGCTTTGAAATAAATAACGATATGAATAATTAATCCAGTTTTCAAAAGCAACATCGAATGCAAAGAAAACATGGATGAAGGAGTAAACATCTATTAGAAAATTAATTGGGCATTAGTCAGCTCACATTGTCACTAGTTCTGATATCAAATGAATGTTCACATGAGCCCGGAACGATGAACACCAATTTAGTTTTAAAAGTGAACTGTTTATTAAATGACGTATCATTGCATGGTACATGATTTCAAACTTAGAATACAAGTTTTTGAGGCGGGATAAGGTAGGACTAGTTCAACACTAAGTCTCACCGAGTACGAGGAATCAATAAACCAAGTAGATGAGTTCTGTTATCTAGAAATTTGCATTTCACCTAGAGTTCGGCTATCGAACGAAGGGTCTTCGCGCATACAGAAAGCGCCTTCAGGTTCTTCCAGCCTCATTCAGTTGTAGCATCCTCATGAAATCTGTTTCTCTATTAAGGACCAAGTGAATGCTGTAGAAATTAGGTTAGTTCTTCTGTACGGTTCAAAAGCCTAGCTACTGCAGTTGATAGATAAAGAAAAACTACCAATTTTTTGGCAACTTATGTCTTCTCAACATTAATCTGATGTAGTAAAAGCAGCTTATCAGCAAAGCTGCGGGTAGGAGAAGAGTAATGATTGTACGGGAATCATAAGTAGATCTAACAAAAAAGCTCACCAAGCTAAGATGTTTGAGACGTCTATGACACTTGCTCCGGAGTAGAAATTCCTGGATTCTAGTGTTCATCGAGGTGGAAATTAATTTGAAAATGGGTAAGGATGGCCAATCTGTGAGCAGAAAAAGGTACAACAAGCCTCTGGGGGAACTCCGGTGTACTTTGGCTTGTAGGAAGAGCACAACTGAATGCCATGGAACTGTTCTCCACTTCACGGATAGGAGAAAGATCGCTCCAGTGGTTGGACGCGCATGAGTGAGCAAATGGTCACAACAAGCGGTCGCGGATAATGAGTGGTGTCGTTAGAGCACGTGGTGGGTTTTTGTCCGACAATGAGTTCCCTACTCGAATTCAGCAGAAGCCCATGGAGAGCAGCATGAAGTGCCAGAATGTGTTCCACCACCAAAAAGGTCATCGTCTCTTGCCTCGTACACAGCTGTTCGGAATGGGATGAGATTCACTAGGACATGTTGGGCATTCTGGGCTGGTAGACTGCCTTCCAAAAGTCTCTTGAAAAGCCCGATCAGTCACCGGCTCCCATACATACGAACATCCTATTTATCGAAAATTAGCACTTGATTGTTATTTGGCAAGAGCTGCTACTTCAAAAAAGCCAAGTTCCGCTGGGGACGCCACTCCAAGCTTTATTCTTTGGACCTTCCATAGATAAATTTTCTACACCTACCGCTCATTCTACGGTGTATGCGGGAGGTAACGCACCTTGCATTCTGCCCACTTTCTGAACTGCAAATATGCTAATTGTGGGAATGAACATCTAAAATCATATTCAAATTGCATACTGGAATGTAAGGAAACTCCTGGACATCTGAAGTCAAGCTACCACTGTTCGTACGCTGCATGATTATCGCATATAAACCACATCTATCCTAAGTTCCATTGCAAACTTCTGACTTCCGATGTATAGAGGTTCTTGGAGCGGAGGACAGTTGCCGCCTCTCTGCGGATAAATCCACGTCGCTGTTAGAAACAGGGCTAACATGACCCAGCTTGCATGGAATCCGAGGTCCCTCCAAATCGCTTTAGCTTGCTTCCGCCCCTTACCTTTGGAAATATCGTATGTCGCAGTCTATGCCCCAACGGTAGCAGCTAAAGAGATAGTAAAAGACGAGTTTCGTAACGGACTACAGGAGGTAATAAAGACTCTCCTAAAACACAAAATCCTTTTTTTGCAGGGTACCGGAATACTCGAAAAGGACTCTTCGTCCAAGAAAATAGATGTACTTTGGGAAAATATAGCCTTGGACAGCAGTGCAGCAATGTCAAACGTATCGTTAACTTTTCAGACTGTAACAAACTAATAATCAGTAACATCTCTTCCAGTATCCCAGGAAATATTTTCTAACGCGATAATCTAATGATCATGAAGTGCACCAGATCGGCTATATCTCTACAGGATCAAACCGGGCGTCATCATTTAAAGACTGTCAGCACTATCGAGGCACGGAGACTACTAACAAAATCGGCACCAACCACACCGTCATCTACGCACGCTTCGAAATCCACTTGGCCAAGTACCACATAATTGTGCCCCTGGGGGATTGTTACAGCTGCTTTGGGATCACCGAGAAAGCTCTAAGCTGTCTCGGAAGCTATCGCTCCCATTTAGCCAAGGCATGCCTAGGTGAAGAGAAAGTACCAGTGGAACATCAATAGACTTCAACGAAGGCATCGGTTGGACAATGCTCTTTAGAGGAACTAGGAGTCACGTGACGAAGTCAGAATAATTGGCTCCCATAGTGGAACAGTCCAGTTATTCGCAAACGTTAGAGACATTCGCCTAAAGGATTACTCAGAACTCTGGGACATCCGATGAAAAGCCACTCATTCCGTAAAAAGGGACCACAAAAACTGCAGGTTCAAAATGACGGAAAGCCTGGAGACTGCAGCTAACTTCGGTGATATTTTAAGGCTCTTGTTTCTGATCCGTACTCCATCTCGTAAACGACAATGAACAAAACCCCTTCTTCGCAAAGTCGTTACGAGTAGGGGAAAGATGCAGAGATGGATCAAACGCGGCAACCTTTCTGAACCAAATCACAGGTAAGCACAATGAACTCTGTGACTTTAAAAGTTTAGCATTCAAGTCAAGAGGACAACGCTGATGTAATACATGAGAAGAAGAACCGAAAGGCCCTTGGAGCAAATGGCATTGACCCAAAGATATGTAAATCGTGTCTTTCGACATTGCATGAACCCCTTCAGACTGTTTTTCTCAAACTGAGAAAAAGAACCATTTCCAACGAATAAAAGAACATAAATATTACTCCCTCTTCCAAAGAAGGCAGCAGGACTGTGGGCTCCAGTTACTGCAGCACCCGTCCAATCGACGTATCCGCCAAGATGTTCTCCGTACTTTGATTGAACGGCCCCTCAGCGGTGCGCGACACGCACGCATGCCCCAATCAAAGAGTTTTCTACTATGATAAAGGATGCAGGAATCAAATATCTACCATTCACATAGAATTAAAACATGGGCATAAGTTTCAAAAACCGGCTATAGCTTGTTGTATTGGCTGTAGGACAGTCTTTAGCTTAGTCGGCGAAGAATTGCTATGGACTCTACTATAAGCCGACTGAATATCCGAAAGCTTCTCATTCTTATGATTTCACACTTGCACAGCGTGTTTTGAACTCCAAACCATGCATGACCTCATCAATGGGAACTTTCCATCCGTTTGAATTTCGTCCATCTCTGCTGCGCAATCACAGCGTGTTTTCTTCGCCCGCGCGTTGAGCTGTAATTAGCTGACATGACTGACGCACGAGCACACGTACGGTCCTTTTCGTACAGTGGGCCCCAAAAAATTTGGATTCACCTCATTCCGATCGAAATGGTGATATACGATCAAATTCCAGCTCAAAGAACTGATACCACTCTGTTGCCGAACAGTGGTGTCTAATGCATATTTTTGGCCTATCAGCTGTATAACCAGAAATTCGACCTGATATCGGGATTTCGACCGAACTGGGTATACATGTTCGAACGTCTTATTTTCCGATAGGATTAGAAATCAATACGTCTAGGACCAAGATATTTTCGGCCCGTAATACACAGTCCATGCAATAAATATACGTCGTCGTCGAACAAACCAAACAAATTCCGGCTTTCAAATGTCTTGGCTTCACAGTCCTTTCAAACGATCAATTCAAAAACAAAGTCAGACTGCGTATTAAAAACTCCAGGATAGCTACTCTTCCGCTTTGTAATACACTCCTGGTGCGCAGCAAGATCAATCTTCGTACCAAACTGTGGGACTTCCACACCGTTATCTGCCCAGCACCGACGAAAGGCTGTGAAAAGTGGCCACCATGTCAAAGATGTCAGGAAGCTGGATATGTTTGAACAGTGATACCCACGAAGAACACCCAGAGTGGCTTGGCGTGACGAGATTTAAAATGACACGATAAAACAACTCTGATTCTATATCAAAAAGCTTTTATTGTTCTATCAACATCGACGACTGCAATCATTTTGTCATATTCTACGACGTTCATACATGGAGACTCCAAAAATTCCCTTCGTGCTTCTTGACAAGCAGGTTAAAACATGGACCAGTCGTGTAAATCGGACGTTGCTCGATTAGGACTTAACTCAGCGTACGGCTTTCACAACTGTAGACAGTAGCGAATCTTAATGTGTTCGGGTCTTACTTCAGATCCTCGCTCGTGGATATATGCCATTCGTGACGTCCATTGGGATCATTAGCTGTCGGAAGCTAGTCGCACAAAATTAAAAGCAGGTGCGACAAGCCAGCGGGATTGCCCTCTTAGGATGTCTCGGGCTCCTTTTGAGGGCGGTCTCTGAAACATCGGTAGACTCGATTGCTTGTGTCAAAACAATCACGCTCTCACCATATTCTCATCACACTGACATTATAATAATTGTAATAATAATAATAATTATTATTATTATTTGTAGTTTTTCCTTACTACCATCTTACCCCTACATCTGCTGTCCCATACTGAATATTTTGTCGGGAAATGGTACTCTAAGCCACCGCAAGTAAAATGTGATTAAGAGCTGTTAAAAACGAACCAAACTGAAAAGAACTCACCGGAGACTGTTGAGGGAATTAGCAAGTTCTGTGAAATAGATAAATCCTTCCATATTCCTGTCCAACAACATCGTGATTAGATGAATTTCCAGTTTTGTAAACGGGAATTCTAAACAAATTAAAGCTACATAGACACGCACACCATACATACCAATGAGAATGAAGAAAAAACGTACCTGCTTTAAAATCGTCATAAGTCACACATGCTTGCGTGTAGTTCGACTGCAGTTTAAGCAGATCAATCAATTCATCTCGATACGTGCAAAGCCATTTGTCCACGGCATTCATCAATTCTTTGTACTTGCCTGGGACTTTCATATATTTCTCAATACTGAGCTCCAGTTTTGTCTTTATCCACGACAAGATCAGTTCAATCAATGGCTTACCTTCTTTACTCTCGTTTTTGACCCTTTTTCCCCAACTTTTTTCTTTGTACCACTCTTGATTTTTGCTCTTTTTGTCTTTTTCGGCATTTTAGAAGCTAGCTTGTTCGAATAAGCAAAGCTGACTCAACAAAACTTTGATGTCTCAAATTCAACCTGTAAAGAATTGGAATTGAACTTTTAGGTCTGATGGATTTCTCTAGAGTCTATTTTGCTGGAGAAAGTCTCAAACATTAGTCGATTTAATTTGTCATCCGGCGGTTTATCTAGACGTGAAATGACCCATAATCAAACTCCAATGGTCGTTGAACAAAGTGAAAAAGGGGGAATACGAAAAGACAAAGTAGTCATAAATTGCAAATGGTAGTTTTCTGCTTAACGCCACCCTTGGCTTCATTGCCTGAGTCTTCAGCTGACATACAGATGAACCCTATCGAGTTTGAGTCAAAGCGAAAGAAGCCGCATTTTCAAAAATATGGTGGCATCTTTGTAAATGCAATACATTGTCTGTTACAGCATAGTCTACAGAAGGAAATTCTCCCAAAATTGAGCGAAGTTTTCATCTGAAACGCACTAAACATGGCAAAGGAGAACCCTGAAAGGGATCACAAGTGGTAAGATATTTTTCGTTGCCTATTTGTTCTAATGCAGTTATTACGTCAAATGACCGTTCAATAGATTCCCCCTGAGAGGTTGTTTGAAGAGGCGAAATAAACCAGCATAGATTCAGGTCTAGTATGGATAATTAATGGACGCGAACCGTGATGTGACACTCTTTGTTATTATTTTCGACTTATATATATATGCATATTTCCTTGTAGCACCCAGCCCTTACGTAACATCGGTTTCCGAACGTTTTCCAGTCAGTCTGTTTAATAGCCTTTTTCTACAGGCCAAGGGTGCGCTGACATGAGGGAAATCGACGACCAGAGCACTGCGATACAGTGTACACTGTTTAATGAGCTTTTTATTTCAATTTCATAATTTGAGTACATAGAAAAGCCCTTCATTACCAAGCTATAGATTTTTCTGTTTGATGCACCGTGAAGTGGGTAAAATGAGGATAATTATTAGGATTTCACAATTTCCGGTGTAGCGAAACTACTCCAAATACCGGTCAGATTCTGGCCGGTTTTCGAGCGGTTTCTGAGTGGCTTCTCAGCAGTTTCCGAACATGTGATATGCTGTATTAATTTCTATCACCTTCCCCAAATTATGTTCTCTTTTGCTCACTTTTGTCTCCCAAAGTAGAAATTCTTAATAATCATCCTAATTTTACCCAATTAAAGGCTCGTGAAGTGGAACGACATGTATATATAAATATGGATAGATAGATAGATATGTAGCGGACAGGGCGGATCTGGGAGACCGATCTAAAATGAAACCGAGATGGGCTCAGTCTTAGTGTTTGATAGACGAATGTTGGGCCGACGTCCAACAAGCCATTCACTCCACGCACATGCACATCAAGAAGATGGAAACCGAGCAAAATTGTGTACTGGGCAAAGGTATACAGTCTTCCTGGGGGCGAAAATTCCCAGGGACAAACAATTATGAAACAAAGGGGAAAGGAAAGATATTGGAATATCAGCATTCTTAGACACTGACGGTGGCAACTTACAGGACTGAAACATCGATAAAAGAGAGATAATGAAGACAGTAATGGAGTAGAGGTACATTCATGAATGAACTGCGGTCCCTGACCGGGTGTTTCCATTACAAACAGATGTATGAGACAATCTACTTCTTACTAATTTGGAAGAAACAATAAGTGAGGTAGAAACCGTAAAACTACAGGAAATGTTTGTGCGAAAGATTGGAACACGTGAGCCATCTGTAAAATCCGAGGTTTAAGGCTGTAACTCAAATGCAGAACCAGACGGATTAGCGTGCTCGATTTGCACAGATACAATCGTTCCAAGGCAACGGACACCATAAATTCATCGTTCGACTTCAAACACACAGCAACTACGAATATACAACGGACCAAGCACAGAAAGAACACAGTGGAATCTAACAATGGCGACTGTATTGTTAAAGCCTAGGCACAAGCGAATCTCGCACTTTTCAGTTTTAGTCCAGTTTTCGATCCTCTTCTTCAGCATTGTGTTCATATGCCAATGCCAACGTATCTCTGATCTTTTAAACGTCTTCTAATGAAATGAGCCATCTTCTTCCTGGAGTAGATTGCAGAAACAGATTTTATTAGTAGCGGGTTTAGTCTGTCCAACTAATAAACTTCCAATGCCGTTACACTCCTCCCCCTATGAGAGGGGGCTGACCCCAGTGCCGTCGGCTACATCGATGACAGTTC
Organism: Fasciola hepatica; assembly: GCA_948099385.1. Lineage (NCBI taxonomy): Eukaryota > Metazoa > Platyhelminthes > Trematoda > Plagiorchiida > Fasciolidae > Fasciola > Fasciola hepatica. The sequence goes on from CANUEZ040000105.1 coordinate 5,912,686, forward strand.
TATACCCTCCTTCCGATGGTACTTTGAAATACGTAGCCGGATGTGGTACCGTGCTCGGTATTAAAGGCTAGGAGATTTCTCGATCAACTGATGTACTATATTGCTTTAGTCGATAATAGTGCACCGTCAGGACATCGGCATTTGAAGGCTGCGGGTTACGCGGCAATTACAATTTTGGAGGGTACTGATGGGCTATGATGTAAGGGCCTTGCCAAGATCGGTGGGATTTATGTGAAACGCCTAGGTACCGTCGTGATCGGTACAGCAGAACTAAATAACCCAGTGCATACTGAGGTCCCTGAACCCCTCGATCATATCCAGACTTCCGGTTTTGTTGAGGATATTGTGTGGTGTCACGCCCAATTCGAAATGCGGATGAGAGGCGGTGTTGCAGTTGGCGAACGAAGGAGTCCAAATGGGGCATTTCTGCTGGTACCAATGGTAACTAAATCTCCTGTGGGAGACGAAGTTCATGCCCAATGCAAAGAAGCGCACGAGAAAACCATGTAGAAAAGTGGAGTGTAGCACCATAAGCGAGGAGAACTATTGGCGAATACGTGTCCCATTCATCTGAGTGATCACAATCCACCTTTGCTTGCAGAATATTTCTCAGGGTGCGACTGGTTCCTTCAATAAGTTCGTAGCCTTTAGGATGGTATGGCGTGGTCTCAGTCTTGGTAACTTCTAGTTTGTAGCAGATAGATTTGAGAACGTGATTTCAAAATGCTGATCCCTGACCTGAGTGACGGAAATGTGGTGCTCCGTAACGACATACGCACTCACGAATAAAAGCTAGAGCCACCAAAAGCGCATCCTGATGTTCAAGAGGTCGCTTTGCAGCATTTTTGGAATAATTCACGATCCCTAGAATTTAACGATGGCCCAGTTTTGACAGTGGCAATGGTCCTATGATATCGATACCTACTCGGTGATTCTGACCCTCGATGGTGACAGGTTGCAACTGCGCTTTTGGTTGGAGATTGAGACACACGTCGAAGTTTGGCAGCAAACAATTACGTCACTGTGGATCAAAGGCCACTAATGGCGTTGTCTTACAGCTGCTTCTCTTTTGTACTGACCACCATGTCCAACGTCGAGATGAATCTGTGCGACGACCTCTGCAACTAGCGCGCATGAGACCACTGTCGAGGTGCATGGCCTTGATCGTTGCGTATAAACTCTACTGCTTCCAGCAACTTAGTGTCCAAGGGCTGATGACTCATCTCTCGACTAGCTGGTTTAGTCTCATCAGTTTTCTGGTGGCGATAAATGAATTGCAAACCTGAGCCTTTTTCTTGTAGTCGGAATTAACGCTCGGCATCAGATAGCAACTGGTAATCGCGAAGCACCTCAGATACAGACGACGGCTGACGAGTTAGCTTATCGGCTTTACCCTGATGGCCATTGCTGCGAAAATGACAAGTGCAACAGTATTCTTTTAACTGTTCTTGCCAGCGTGCAGTTTGTCCAAGAGGAACCTTGAAGTTCTATATCCATTGAAGTGAGTGATGGTGGATTAGAATGACGAATGGTCGGCCGAGTAAGTAGGGTCGAAAGTGCTTCAGGAAGAATAAAAGGGCAAACATTTCGCTCTGGGTAGTGCAATACGGGCGTTCCCGTTTACTTATGATGCGACTGGCGTAAGCGATCACCCGTTCCAGGCCACTTTGTAACTGGGACAGAACAGCACCTATGGCTGTATCGCCAGCGTCTGTATCAAAGATGAATATTTCTGCACCTGGGGAGGCATCCGGGTAACCTAAAACTTGGAGGAAAATTAGGACCTGCTTTATGCGAATGAAAGCCGTTACACATTCCTGCGTCCATCCAAAGTTGCGGTCCTTCTAGATCGGCCGGTGGAGTGGGGAGGCAATTTCGGCGAAACCACGGGCGTACTTCCAGTAATAAGAAGCTAGGCCCATAAACTTGCGCGATTCTGTGGTAGATACTAGAGTGGGCCATGAGGTGACTTGCTTAATTTTGTCATTCTCTACTTCCACACCACGAGCTGAAAATCGGTGACCTAGAATTGATATAGTATCACGAAAGGGGCTACATTTGCCACCCTTTAACGTTAAACCCGCTTCATTAAGTTTGGTGTTTGGTTATTTTCTTTAAGCGCGGCTCCATCAAAGATAACGTCATCCAGGTAGACCGAACATGAGCGTAGTACGAGCTATCAAACACCTGCTGCTTCGGACCCTGGAAAGTGGCAGGGGCATATGTCAAGCCAAACGGCATTGTTTCGAATTCATATAAGCGGGAGGGGACAAAATGCCGCCTTCGCGCGATCTTTCGAAAAACCTACTAGCCAAGAGCCGGATATCAGATCTAACGTCTTGGAGAACTTTGCATCGCCGTTGGCTTCTAAGGTGGTATTAATCCGAGGAAGTGAAAAGGAATCACGTTCCTTGGTCGAATTCAGCCGGCAATAACCGACGCAAAGTCTGAGGGTTCCGTTCTTCTTTTTAACCAGGACCATTGGCGAAGCCTATGGTGAAGAAGACGGGCAGCTGAATCCTCGAGAGAAACAGACGTGAAATAATTCGTTTTTATTCGTTGGCGGACTTTTCAGGGAATGCTTTGGTGGCCAGCCTCCGTAATGTCCCGATGTACGCATGTAACAACTCAGTCGGGTTGTGAGTCCACTGGGAAAGAGCTCACTGAATAATTCACACGATGTTATGTCCCCAAACAGAAGTTGATGAATTCCTGACTGTGGTCCCTCTAGGGAAAAGGGACCTCAGGATCCTCAGGTTTTTGTTCCTTGGTCAGAGGCAGGGCCTACCAAATAAGTGGCGAAGGTCTTTCTGGTGATCAGACGAAAAGCTTCTGATAGCCACGGCAGAGTTTCTACTTGGGATACGGAGGGCGGCGTGGAAGAAATGTGGAGAGCCATTAGAAGCAACTTGCTATGTGTGACAGAAGAAGTAGCTCCGCTGCGCAGAGCTTGGAGAAGAGGCTTACCACAGTAGTGGAAAAGCTGTACAACCCGGGCATTGAAGTGTAAACACCAAGCATAGCAAAGATTTCGGGAAACTGGTGGACATGGATGCTTCACCCAGTACAAAAGAATAAAAAAGCAGGCGGTGGAATAATAGAGGTCGAAGGAATTACCATACAAATTGGGCACCGCCAAGGCGGAGAGAAAACACCCAAAGGTCTTCTATAAATAAGTCCAGGGGAAAGCAGCCACGAGGGTTGAAGTCGGTGGGGTAAGGATTGGGAATGAGGACCTAGCTGAGAATAACATGCATAAGGCAAGAGTACTTAGGAAGTACTACGATGAGTTCCACTGGGTGGACCACGGTGGCCACCGCTGCCTCTAGGGTGGTCTAGGTCTAGTCCTATGGAGGAGCTTGAGATATCACCGGAAAATGTTTTACTGGCCTTAGAAAAACCCGATGGGCGGAAATTTCCAGGACCAGACGGCATACACCCGCAATACTGAAACCGCTGATCAGGGTACTGGCACGGTCCTTGGCTAGGCTGTTCAGCAAATCCCTCAGGGAGACAAAAATGCCTGTTGAATGAAAAACGGCCAAAATAGTACCAACTCACAACGGTGGTGGAAGGGATGACGTGGCGAACTATCGGCTTGTTAGTATACTATCCGTGGTATTAAAAGTAATAGAGAGAGCCATTAGAACTGCCTTGGTGAGGCACCTGGAGAGGAATAACCTGGTTGCTGACCAACAGCATAGACTCACAAAAAGAAAGTCCTGCTTTAGCAATCTACTTTGCTTCCTTGACGAGATAACTAGGAGACTAGACCAAGGTGAGAAAGTTGAAGTGTGTTGCCCCAACTTTTGCAAAGGCTTCGATGACGTAATCCATGGACTGTTGTTACACAAACTAGGCGGGCTGAATGTAGCTACAGCGCTTATGGGCTGGTTACAAGCCTACCTATGCGATCGTCGGTACTACATCAAATTTGAGGACACTAAGTCCACATTGGCTACGGCAACTAGTGGGGTACCGGAAGGATCAGTGTTGAGATCCTTGCTTTTCCTGGTGTATGTGAATGACCTACCGAAGGTCATTCGGTCATCACGTTTCCTGTTCGAGGATGACTTGAAAATTCTGGAATCTTCTGAATCCGCTAAGGTTAAGGTGGACGTAGATGCCATTCATAACTGGACAGTAGCCTGAGATCTATCACTGAACCGAGGGAAAAGTACACGACTGCTGGCAGATGGATCCAGAGGGACCCGCTAACTAAACCCAGACAACCCGGAACCAATGGCACAGAAGACAGAGTTCCGGGACCTAGGGATATTTGTGACAAACAACTTTAAGCCGTCGGCGCGGTGTCTGTCAGCGGCCAACAAGGCGAACAGAGTCGTGTACCATCTGCGAAGAACAGTTACTTCAAGGGAACCTATAGTCATGCTACTCATTTCAACTGCACTCGTGCAACCCCATCTGGAGAAAGTAGTCCAGGCCTGGGCTACCCAGTTAGTTAGGGACACTCACACACTGGAGAGGGTCCAAAGGAGGTTCACAAGAGAGATCTCAAGTCTAAGAGTACTACGGTGTGAGGACAGACAGGCATCCCTAGATTTTTTCTCGCTCAAGTGCAGACGTGCAAGGGGAGACTTGATAAAAACAATGAAGGAACTAAAGGTTTGTCGAGAAAGAACAAGCCATTATTTGTCCGTGACGGAAGCTCCAACCTCCCAAAGCATGAGCTAAAGCTCGTTGAGCCAAGGGTCAACAAGAATATCAGAGCCTAGTTCTTCTCATGTAGATACATCTCCCGTAGGCCCACAATCTTTGTCTTGATATTAAAGCGGCTTTCGGTCCAGTCGATCACACAGTTCTCTGGCGTTGCCCTCGTTGAAGGGTGTGCCAGAGAAGTTTATTTCTCTTTTCTAATGGTTGCATGTGAGCAGCCAAAGCTGAAGTCGTGCTTACGGCGATGTTTCACCCGAGTTGCCATAGGAAAGGGATGTTCGTTAGGGTTGCTTTCTTTCGCCCTTCCTCTTCAATTTTGTAATTGAATTGATTCTTGAACGAACCCTATCCTCGTGCAAGAATAGTGGCATCGATCTTTGCTCAGGCAGTAAACTGTTCGACTTGAAATGCGCGAAAGATATTGTCCTTCTGGGTGAAGATTCAGGTAAGCAGCAAGCTTTATTAGATAGCCTTAAGAAAAGCATAGCAATGTTAGGGATGCGTTCAAACCTTCAAAATGTAAAATACTGCTGCAGGACTGGGTTAGCGCCACATCAAATCTCGTGTTGGAAGGTGAAGCTGCAGCTGAAGTAGATAAGTTTTGTTACCTGGGCAGTTACATTTCATCAGGAGGACAGATACAGGATGACGTGCCATCGGATGTACAGAAGGCGCGTTTGGCTTTTGCTAACCTCCGCTATTAGTGGAGTCAGCGTGACATCCGGTTTTTGTTAAGGGTAGAGTGTACAACGTGGCGGTTAGGTTCTGTTTTACGATTCAGAAACATGGCCATCGAGCGTAGAAGATAGGCAGAGACTGTTGGTGTCCGAGCACCTATGCCTCCATAGCATTGCCCGAATATGGTGGAAACACTGTACCAGCAATGTCGAGGTTCGGAGTAGGGTATTGCGAACCAGAGGTAAGTCTCTGGATCAGGTATTGGATCCAAGCAGATTAGGATGGCTGGGACCCGCCTTACGCATGTCCACCGATAGACATCTTTTGGCGTACGCTGTGCTCCGAGGCAGGTAGCTACTGGGAGGTAGGTCGAATTGGTCAGTCCGTGATATGGTCAAAGGGTTAAAAACCTCGATCAATGGACTTGTTCACTTGGGACGTGTTAGACTTCCAGGTTGGGGTCCTCGTGGTCCGCCTATCAAATGGTTGGAATCATTGAGTGATATGGCTAGGTGCAGCGGCCTAGTTGCATTCGGACTCTTTCTCTGTCTTCATGATCTCCATTCACTACTTTGAGTTTTGGATCCTTTTCACCTTGTGCTTGCATTCTTTATGCATTTTACTGGACGATGCTGGAAGGTAGCAACCAAGACTAGAGTACAGCAGTGCGACGTTAGTAATTGCATAAAATGAACTGATCTCATGCACAGTAACAATCTACTGGAACAAACTCCCTGCAAATTTTGTTGTAGCAGACACTGTCATCGTTTTTGAAAACAAGATGGACTTCGCTTGAACATGTATTTCCGGAATGCCCTTGAGAGAGCGGATAGCACCCAGGAGAATTTTCATCCCGACTTCTTTCCAATTCCTGTTTATTTATCAACTCCATCAAAATCATCATTATTTTTCATTGACATTACACCCATATCTCCTTGATGCTTCTTAGGCCCTTTAGTTTTTCTCCTTACGACAGCGTTGACATTCGAGCCACCAGATTTTTGCATGACGAGTGAACTTGCTCGATGCGAAGGCTCTACTCTATCAAAATTTTGCTCTTGTTGTCCTCCCCGACGGTGAGCTGATAAATGTCACGTGACTGTACTTTCCATTCACCGACGGACAAGAAAGGATTCCAAGAAGTCGGAGTCGCGCGAGACGAGAGGTTCACGGGGTAATAAACTGGACTACAATTGGCTTCGGATATCAGTAATGTTATCTGACTAGGTATGATTAGAAATAGGTTCCTTATGCATGACCGGATGGAATCTGTGGGCGCCGACTTCGGGAAACTGCAACTCAAAAGTTGATGGGTCGCTTCGTCGGACAAGTACCCCAGGGTGTAACTGCGCAAGTACTCATCTGGCGTTCATTCTTTCTCCCGAAAATCATAAAAATCTCCGGAAGAAAACACATCCGGTGGTTTTGCTGATGGCTGACGGAAATTACCTACAGCGCGGATAACCCTGAACGCCGATCCCACTTATCACGATCATCCCAAATAGGCCCCTATCCGGCTTCAAAACGACCGAATTAGCCCAGCAAGAAGTTTCAACAAAATAAGTATGAGTTCTGAATGTTATACTTTAATTAAATAAAATCATCTGCAAAGTAGTAGCAATTAACAAAAACGTGTTCGGTGTATGAATTTTCTCTCCCTTTGGGTGGTTAGTCAGATGGTGATGGTTCACCTATGTCCTGATCTTCAAGCACCCTAAAAGGAAACAATGAGTACACTCTACACAGAAAGTTAGTTGTAACAGTATGATGAAGAGTATAGTTGAGGAGAGGACTTAGTTTACTGGGAATCCAATCGTGGTGGTTGTTGCTCACTTTATTTTAACTGCATTGCACTCTCACATTGCAGTACAACTGAGTTGTGCTCCGCAACATAGTAGATCTACTTCTCTGTAAGCGCCGACGCAATTTTCACGTATCGTTGGTGTGGTTGCATCCGGGTAGTTTTGGCAACAAGTGACTTATGTTGAATAAGTATTTCAAATACCCATTCTTACCTAGTACAAATGGACGTACTTTTGTTCCGACCAGGGAAGTTCTTCCATGAGACCACTTCATGTTGAGTTGAGCCATGACTGAAATCGTCATCAGCTGATGCGGCATATCCCTAGTGCCATCTCGAAGTTTTTCCGGACACGTGTTTCAAAAATTTTGACTGAAAACTTTAAAACGTGATCAAACTTTTATTTACCAATTGTTTGGGAATAAATCATTCTTCAGGCGCTCCTTTAGAAGCTTGAAATCATCAATACTGCTAACCGGAATTCCCCACTGGGATACAGTATTAGAGGATGGGTTGGACAGCTGATGGAGTATGACAGCCAGTTCATTCCTTATCTCACAACTGGGCTTGGTGAGTGCTGCTATAGAAGCTGCTGTTTGTAACCAATATTACATTGAATTCATGACTAACCCGTAATTTTGTTTCCTCTCCTAAGTTTTTTGATTTTAACTGAATATTTGACGAGAGATTTACTGGTTGACAGTACGTCATCGGGCTCCTTTGCGGTTCCATAAAATGAACACTTGATTGAGTAGACTGAGCTTACTGATACTGTTCCACTTCGGGGCTAACAGTTGGAGTCGGATTCAAAATTTTACATTCCGACGTGCACCTGTATGAATTATGAGGCGAAATAAAATGGACACACCTTACCCCAATAATGCATTATATACATATATATTTCCCACACCCTCCCGATTTCAGACTGCGTGCCAAACAGAACATGGTACAAACGGGGATAAAGAGAGAGGTAGTCCGAGTCCATGGTCTCGTTGTAGGCGCAATTACCCAATAATGTGGACCACATTGGTATGCTATCTAGTATTTCCAGGGGCGTACTTTGAGGAGTAAGTGGTATGCACTCCATGGGTATTGGTTGTGTACCCTATGTATTAACTATTTGACACAGTTGAACACCTTGTCCCATGTCAGAATATGAAACAAAAAGAGTTGAGCGTTGAAGCTGCATGACAAATTATACTATACAAATCTAACCTCCTGCTACTCAAATGCACGTAGTAACCAAGCTCTGCAGGTTGTTCATAAAGGAAAGCCTTAGTTGTACTCGGGACCCTACGATGAAGTCATCCATCATAGGAGTCGATCGCTGTGTGGGAAGCGGGTTGTTACCGTTCAAAGCCAGTGACGGAAGGGTGCTATATAATGTAGTGTAGATGTTCCACAAACCGTTGAGAGCCAGCTCGGGTAGCCTTGTGGTTAAGGTGTTTGATTCACAATCGTCTGCCCTGAGTTCGAGTCCCTGTGGGGGCTCGGTGGATGTACACTGCTAATGATTCCAAACAAGGATGAAACAGCTGTACAGTGCTTCCATGGTTTTCATTGGTGAGATGGGCTTTGAAGCCGCATGATGAATTATATTATACAAACAGAAAGAGGTTTTTTGCAAGCAAAGCATCATTAGTTTCGAAGAGAATACATGGCGGGCGCTTTCCAAATCGTTCCATCGGTCCTGTGGCATTCCAGGGGGGCACATCAGTCACTTCCTCCAGAAGGCACTCTGACTTCGACGTATTTTTGTAGTAACCTTGGAAAATGTTTGGAAAACGGGGACAATATTATCATACCAACGGACTGGTATGCTTTCACCTGGTACTCCTTAGAGCTGGCCGGTGGTGGACGACTTTCTCGCACCAGGCTTTGAACTCGAAATACACTTCCTGAAGACCACAGGACGTGTGCTTTACCCACCACCCACTGTTCGTTCACCACGGTCAGAGTGCTCTGTTCCAGGAACTTAATTACTACAAACATCTGGGAATTATAGGGTGTGATTACTTTATTAATCTGACTAAAGGTGTGAAAGCCAAATGTGGACGACGGGATATTATCATCATCATCGAACAGCATTAAACAGTAGGGCAAGCCCCACTGACCACTGCCCTTCTTACCATGTTGCACGCTGAATTAGAAAGTATGAATATACAATATCGACAGGAACTGGACCTACACGGGTGGGAAAAGAAAAGAATGCCCTAGTAGCCAACACACGGAATATACAGTCTAACTGTACAAACGCACATCGATCAGTCATTCTGATTCGATAGAAAGTGACAACACGATCGCCACTGTTCGCGGTTCGCAGCGGGATAGAAAACTACATGTTCTTGGCACGGTATAAATACACCCTTAAACCGTATATCTTTCACGCTTCAAAAGTGAACGTCTTCTAATGGCTGTTCGCATAGGTATATCTTCAAGTTGGACGAAGATATTAGATGTGCGAAAAAGTTTCCCTTGCGTTTGTAAACGGTGGATTGCACGGCCTGATCAACGATGTTCACGATTTTTGCCGATTGATTTCAAATCAACACACCATTATTTGGTGGATGGGTGGTACAATGTTCTGAATCTTCACAGTTTTTTCACGTAGACTGCGTCTCGTAACCGCACAAGCCAGGGTGTCATCCCCAAAAGGAACATTTGCGTGCGTTGTTGCTTTGGCTGCGAGTTCCACTGTTCACTGAAAAAACTGTTCTACAATCTTGTTTCGGCTGTTAACACACTGAAGCACTGTTTTCATGTAGGATTCAAATAGAAATGCTGAGAAGCTATCAAACGAACCATGAATCTTCACGTCCTCACAGATATGCTCCTAAGCATGGACATTGAAGACTGCTTCCGTTTCGCCGTAGACCATCCGAGACCATCAACTCAGAGTGTAATCTGGTGAAGTCAGTGTAGCAGTTACGCCATTTCTCGTTGCGTAATATATATACAAATACTGAAAGACTCAGGAAGTTGTAGTGATGATCTGCTGAAAAGATATCCTTAAGAACAACAGGTCTAGCATACAAGAAAAACTGTCGGTACTCGGAAGCTTTCTAGTGGTCAAGGTCACAACCCTTGCAGCACGAGCCCGTTCATAACATCGGTTTTCGATCAATTTTTATCCGGTTTGCTTATTGGCCATTTTGCTTGAACCAAAAACAAATTGATAGGATGAATCGCCGACAGAAGTAATGTGCAATGCTTGGTTGGCTTTTTATTTAAATATATTGGTTTAACTCATTTATATGCCCTGAAATACCTCGGTATGGATCGCTCCATTTTAATCACTTGAAAAGGGGAAAATAAAGACCATCAATGGGGAAGTCTTGAGTTAGGAGATAGAAATGAGCACTACAAAACATAATTTGGAAAAGGTGAAAGAAATGACCGAAGTATATCACATATTTCAAACGACTAACTTAAGCCGCGAACTAAGCATTGCACACCACTCCTGCCGTCGATTTTCTCCGTATCAATTCATTTTTTGTTCCATGTAAAATGGATAATAAGCTATTCTACCGAAATTTGTCCGGAAACCGATGTTAGAAACGGGCTGCGTGCTACAAAGGAAGTTAAACGCCGCTGAATTAGAGAAGAATGTCCACTAATGCGCAACAATGTGTGAGCAGATGGTGGTGCCCTTCTCAGTTTGCAAAACCTAACAGCGACAGCGAACCGGGAACAATACCTCACCAGTGGTTAAATGTTGGCGATGCGCATCCATTGGCATCACCGATTGACAGCCATTCGCCAGAGGTTTATCTGAACAACAAAAGTGTCTTTGTTTTCGGTAGTACTTCATGAATTTCATAGCAATTGAGGAGGTAAAGCGACAATGGTATGTCCATAATCGTATAGAAGTGTCAAAGATGAACGATTTACTGAACGATCTCAGACGTTATCACTCAACTCTGCCGAAGGGTACGCGAACACTAATGGGTAATTCGCGAACAACGGAACTCACTAGGATCGAGCCCGAAGAATACTGTCACACTGGTCTACAGAGGGCATTCCTGAAGATACAAAGCCTTCGACAGATACAAACGAAAGAACGTTGTCAATTCAACTGCTCATCAACGGGATGCATCCGTTCAACTATTCAACGCGGAGGATATGGACAATTTTGGAAAGACTGGTTACGCCTTTCATCTCAACCTCATTTCTCATTGGCGTACACCCCGGTGACAGACGATCGCAGGACGGGACCAAATTTCCGGAACCACTGATAACCGTAGTGAAGAAAATTGGACGTCAACAATGAATAATTGTTGGAAACGACGGTTACTCAGGAGTGGAGATCAATGCCGTCATATGTGATCACCCGGCCAGATCCCACGTCAAACTCAAAAAGTCTCATTCTGGATACAACAATTGTGATCAGTGCACACAACACGGTGTGTATCATATGCATAAGGTATGTTTTCCTTCTGTAAATAACACTTTGTTAGATGACCGACTTTTTCGATCACCTCGTCTGAATAACGCTGGTCGCTTACCTTTCGAAGTTTTGGTCACAGATATGTTAACACAATTTCCCATAGATTATATGCTTTGTATCTGTTCAGGAGTAGTGCGACTTTTAACAAGGCTTTGGACAGATTTTCCTGCAGCAGACGGTCTTCTCCTTACGAAGCAGCAAACTAAAATAGTGAACAAAACAATGTTAGAATTATGACACCAATTACCCTGTGAATTTCACAGGAAGAGCCGAGGTTGAGACGAATACCGATCCTGGAAAGCCACAGAGTTTAGGCAAATTTTATTATATTCAAGCGAAGTCTTGTTGTAGGATTTTGCGCCCTTTCAAACTTATGTACACTTCCTATATTTATCTTGTTCAATTAACATCCTAGTTTACAGCTACGACCATGAGCCCTTACAGTTTGCAAAGGACCTCTTACTTTCTTTCGGTAACATGCTTCACCATACTTATGGTTTACAGGAAATGTCCATGAATATACACCCTGTCATCCATACTCCTGAATATTGTTAACATCTAGGTAAATTGGATACATTCAGAGCTTTTCCGTTCGAGTCTTATCTGCATCAGATAAAGCGTACACATTACGGAGCAACTGGACTTTTCTCGCGGTTTTACCGAGGTTTCTCTGAGGCCCAAATCCCAGCCACGCCTGCTGAACGAAATACAACTCCGGCGTTGCAACAAAAATCAGGCCTGGCTATCTTGAGAGTCGGCAGTTATGCTGTCACTAGCTGAAGTACTGATAAGGTGGTTCGATTTAACGTATCACGGTGCGAAGTAGAATGGATGAAAAATAACGACGTACGTGATGTGGAAATAGGCTATCGTAAGTTTCCAACCTTGGATGACTTTCACGATGCCCCACTTACCTTCACCTGTCGCCATATTTTTGCTACTAGTGGTTTGGAAGAAACTATTACCACATGTGCCGTCGAAGAAATCGACTGTAAATGTGTATCACTGTCAACCGCAAGTGGTTATTGGGTCAATCCGTTATGCCATACAATATAACGTTTATCACAACTTTCATTCTGTTTTTAACTTCTTTTTATGAAAAATGATAACCAGTTTTGATTTTCGGATGACTTCCGATGCCTTGTTTCACTTGTAGTCCCAGAGGATGATAGCAAAGATGTCCGTACCACAGGCCGGCCATGACTTTCCAGTGACCAAAAGTGGGCTTTGATTCTTAGTGTGACCAGGAATCGATTATATCGTATGGCACAAGTATACCAAAGGCCTGGCGAAAACGCTACAAGGCGTTCAGTTATGGTTTTGTTACACACCTGTAACTTAATAATACTTTATTAGTGAACTGTTTCCAGTGCACTTCTCACATGCTTTGGAAATGCAAAGAAGGGAACTGGATAACCAGTTACCGTCGAGTGATGGAACTGTGGCTATGGGAGTATTGAAGCTGAAGGCGTAAGTCTTCCTTGAACCGTTATGAGTTTTAGGAAACCTCCGGCTACATGAACGTCCTCCAACGAGGGAGACAATGAAACTAAAGCTGTTCAACAGCCAAAGAGTAAAATTATACTTCATTACCACTTCCTTAAAATTCAACGGCAGCTGTTAGTAAAAAACCACCACACAGCTAACTAGTCCAACAGGCTACATGCAAGGTAAATTGACATTATGGCCTTCATTTTCATTTCACGCCTGCAGCAACACCACCAAGATTGTTCCAGTCACCCCCAAGACCATGGAGTAAGTTACTGTATACCAATGAACATTTTACTGTTTAAGCTTCCGCTTTTTCTATCGCCAACGAACTTTCCCGAATTTAACAGACTCAAGAAGCGATCGTCAAGTCATTGGTCGCTTCGCAGGAAGATAACGCGCTAATTCGGGAAATGTTGGCAAACGCCGTCAAAGCCAAAACGGTCTACACCTAATTTTCCGGTAGAAACTCTCTTGAGATTTTGGGAAGTAGATCGGGATATGGCTAATATGGGGGTCCGCAGGGAGCTGGTAACTGCAACCTTCCTTTCTACTTCATGCCCGCAGGATCACATTATCAGCACTACCCACGAGAGTACCGTGGGTAAGTTTGTGCGTAAACTGATGTCTCATACTATGAATGCTAGTTTATTGACGGAAATTAACTATTTCGGGGTCAACGGGAGGTTGGCTTTTAAATGGACTATTGTACGGAGTATAATGAGTGGTAGGTTGAACGCTATTCCATTGATGCCTCAGATACCATTTGCAAAAGGAACAAGCCTTGCAGTTGTAAGAACGGTATAAACTTTGCCGTGCGACAATAATTGCATGATACGGCAAACAACATGAAGTCGCGCAATCCATTATCGGAGTTATTAACATTTCAGTAAACAATCGTTCCTTTGTGTTCAAAAACGAACAGTTTATGCGGGAGAAAATGCGACTCCATTGGAAAATGTGGATATGGTTGCTTAACTGTTGTGTAAACCTGCCACGCTGACAAATGTTTCCGCGAAAAACAATCCGCAATATACTTGAATGGGGTTTCAGGAACAATGCTACCTCGGTTTTATTCACGGTGTTATTGGTTAGCAAGCAATAATTAGTTAGTTATGCCGACAAATCGTGGGCAATTTACGTCTGAAACTAGTTTTATCTAGGATGCTATGTCCAATCAGTATTTTCCGAACAACTAAGCATCGAAAATGGACGAGTTTTGTGCCAAAAGTTTAGGGTAGTTCTTTTTGAATCTCTGATGCAAACCTCTAAAAACATGGGGTTAAACGCCTTGAATGGGCCCCTGCTTTTTGCAATACAACCAGGAGTCAAAGAGAGGGTTTTTAAGAATAATATTCCCACGTTTTGGCGAACCAACTAAGGCACTAAATTCTCGTCGCCGTGTCATTCCATTGGTTCACAGGAGGAAAACAGATGCGTCCAGGGAGGAGTAGCGACCGCACTTTCGTGCAGCCCTGGAATTTGATTGGTCGAGGGGATAGGAATTGCTTTGCATGAGAACATAGGGACAGCAAACCCCCTTCACACCGATTGGTCCAAGAAAAGAGGAGCAAAATGCTGAAAGTGCTATTCTCATACACCCCTCTCTTGGTCCCTGTTCAAGTTATTAAAAATAAGGACCAATTAAGAGATTTTGACCCCATTTGTGCCGGCTGGGTTGCGCCACAGGCCTACCATTTTCTTCATGATCCCAAGACATAACATACGAATGTAGTCAGTTGAAAAAGTAATTATCGTATCGACAGGCAAATGATTAAACAGCGAGTGTCCTATGTGATTTTCCTTCTGTCTCCCTGAACGAAAGTCTACATCATTTCTGGTATTTGCCCTGTTCCCCAAAACATGAGCCGCCCACATACACAGCTACCTTGATTTGTTCACTGCCTAGTCAGCCAAGTTGACCCAAATGAGTCCTTGTTTAGTCCTGAATTCGTCCCAATCTAGCCCCGTTTGAAACGCCCCAGGGACACTTTGAGGACTAATTTTAAACACACCGAGAATGCAGCGGTCTACCTTCTTAACTTTGAGATTTCGGTAAGATCTGCCACATTACTTCATCTTGAGGTACCAGCCCTTGTAGCAACAAGCCCGTTCATAACATTGGTTTTCGGTCGGCTTGTTTAGCAGCCACTTTACACGGATTAATATTGAATCCGTATGAAGGAAATCGACTACTGAAGTAATGTGCAATGCTTGGTTGAAATTTTGTTTAAATTTATTGGTTTTTTCATCAAAATGTCTTGAAGACCTCGGTATAGATCACTTTATTTTATTCCCTAGAAGTGGACAAAGTAAGGAAAATTATCGGAAAATCATAAATCAGGAGATAGCGATGGGCATCGTAACACGTAGTTTGTGTTAGTAAAATAAACTGAGGAAGCATAATACTTATTTAAAACGATTGGCAAAAGCCGGTCAGAAGCCACTCAGAAACCGCTGGAAAACCGATCGGCTTCGGAACGGATCTTGGCTGTTTTCTGAGCGGTTTGTGTCAATCGTTTAAAATACGTAATATACTTCCTTAATTTCTTCCACTAACAAAAATTACGTATCGAGACGCTCATTTCTATATACCCTTCCATGGTTCTTCGACTAATTGTCCTCATTTTACCCATTTCGAGGGATTAAAATAGAGCAATCTATACAGACATTTTCAGGATGATTTGATGAGTGGAGCCAATGCATTTAGATAAAACGCCAACCAAGCATTGCACATTACTTCAGTTGTCAATTTTCTTCTTAGCAATTCAATGTTGATCCGTGTAAAATGGTTACTAGACAAGCCGGCCAAAATCCGGCCGAAAACCGATCGGTTTCGGAGCGATTTTGCAAGGGAACCTTATGGTATGACAAAAACTCTTCGTAAACTAATTGCTGAAAAACAGTCCCTCGCGGGACTCTTGGGAATGAAATGCGCACTCCTGTGCAGACTTAGAAAAAGTAGTTGCTTCACGTCTTCGTGGTTGGGTCCAAAAGATCCGTCTACCAGTTGGCTGGAGACACTGAAGGATATGGCTGCGAACCGCGAACAGTGGCGATCGTGTTGTCACTTTCTATCGAATCAGAATGACTGATCGATGTGCGTTTGTACAGTTAGACTGTATATTCCGTGTGTTGGCTACTAGGGCATTCTTTTCCTTTCCCACCCGTGTAGGTCCAGTTCCTGTCGATATTGTATATTCATACTTTCTAATTCAGCGTGCAACATGGTGAGAAGGGCAGTGGTCAGTGGGGCTTGCCCTACTATTTAATGCTGTACGATGATGATGATGATGATGATGACGATGATGATAATGATGACTGGGTGTGGATAGATATAGTAGCCACTATGGTGTTAAATCTGCTGTCCCAAAGACAAGAGAAAATTTGCATAGCCACAAGGATTGAACCATCATCCAAAATCTGAAGAGAAGCAAAATATTAGTGAATCCGTGTAAAGTCTTGGGGGGAAGTGGTAGTTTCGTTCATCCTTGCCGTGGTTACATGGATGTAACACACAGAGACAGTTGCATTCAGTCTTCAATCTTCAGTCTTCAGGTAAAAGGCAATGGGAATTCATCCCGTATGAGCCCCATCACATCGTACTCTATTGACTCGGCTGGATGTCGGTGCTCCGCCGATAAACCTTCAGGGTCTGGTCCAACTTCCTCTTGAATAGTGTGTCGGTTTTCTCTCCCATCACTTAGGTCGGTAGAGCGTTCCAGAGATTAGTCACTTTCCTTGACAATCGATAGATGGCCGGTAAGCCGGTGGAATGAACCTTACGAAGTGTCAGGATGTGTCCTCTGGCACGATCATTATTTCTGAGCGGGAATTCCTACTGTAGTTCCCGTCCCAACTCACCACGGATTATTCGCCTGGCATAGATGAGGTCGCCTCGAAGACGTCGATAGGCAGTGGGAAACAACTCGGTGACTTCTAGGCGTTCCTCATAGCTGAACCCACGCAGTCCGGCCACGAGGACTGTGGCAGCACGTTGCACTTGTTCCAGTTTGGCTACTTCCGCCGCCGTGCATGGGTAGACAGCCGGACCGCCATATTCCAGACGAGGACGTACATGTGAGACAAAGCAGTCGGAAAGTGTCCGACAGGGGTAGCACGTGTGTCATCTTCAAGGGCAAAAACGGAAGAACTCCATGAGCCGAGGCCCAGTAAGCGTATCAACTGCACCAACGCTTACGTTAAACGAACAACAAGATGGCAAACCCCAATCTAACAGTTACATCTGTAGTATGCGGGATGCCGTGTCTTTCGTGGGGGTTGTCTTGAAGTCTAGTCTTGAAGTACTACACGGGTTCGAGGCTTTGAGCCCAATTGTCCCGGTTCTTTAGGAAATCTTTGATCTTCTGTCGGATTCACCGAGCTGAAACGAGAGTAAAAAGAAGCGGGGGGTGGGGTGGGGGGGGGGGGTGGCAGCGAAAACAAGATACATATAACCTCATTCAGTGTCACACTGTGGACAGTGCCTTAAGCTGAGTGGGGGTGCGGCATTCATGAACATATATGCGATAAAAGACAACTTTTTTTTGACAAAGGGAATTATTGGGAGAGACCCAGGTAGAGGTCTAGCTTTTTCTTGAAGATAGTTTTGTTCTGCGAGAGAACAATATCTTCCGGAAGTGCATTCCACATGGTAATAACCCTATAGCTAAAAAAGTTAATCCTTAGTGAAGTGCGTGGCCTCGGTTTGAAAACTTTTCTGCTGTGACCACGGAGAGAGGAGGCTGGACAGACGGAGAAGAAGCAATCGCTTTGACCTGTTTCAAAAAGGTGAAACATCAAAAACAGATCACCTCTTACCCGTCTTACGTCAAGGGGATAGAGGTTGAGGAGTGAGAGGCGGACGGGATAAGGTAGATGGGATAGACCACTTACTGCCTTGGTGGAGGCCCGCTGAACCCTTTCTAGGATCTCACGGTCTCGGACAAGACCAGAGTGCACTATCTGACTACCGTACTCCAGCAGAGGTCGGATATAAGTGCCGAAAATTATGGGGAAATAATCCTTAAATATGCGCGGGAAGGACCTTCGAATCATGTTTAGAACTCGAAAGGCAGACTTGCTCGCACGTGTACGATCTGCAAAGACAGAAAGAAGACTCGGTGAGCCGGAGCTCAGTAAGTGCATCAACAAGCATCAACACTTACACCGATAAAGATGGGAGTGACGATCTGTCTGAGCGTATTACACATCGACACCTTTTTAACTTAGCGGGGACGCGTTGCCATTGCTCAAGGTCAAAGTAGCTCAGATCAGATCTGGTCACAGGACTTGTGGCTTTGACCAGTGTATGTCCAGGTTCTTGCGCTCGAAGGCCGCAATGTTCCCACGGTGCTTCGACTTCCAAGTGGTACAAATGTTGTGATTGTTGGGTGATGGACTGCAAGGAAAAGAATGAAAAGCAGGTTAGCTCCCGAAGAATCTGCGGTCGCGTTAGATAAACAGGTTCACTGTCCCAACCTACTACCATGCTTACTCTCGAGAGTCCCCCGTGAGGGCAACTGAATAAATAAAAAATGCTGCAGTTTTCCGTATTTTATTAGGTGACGGGTAAAAATGTATTGCCTCTTAGAAAAGAACTCAGTGAAGGAGAGAGGATCTAGTAGGAGTAAGGTCATCCAAAATATAGGGGACATGCCCTCGCGAGTTGATGGGTCAGAGGAACATTTATCACTTTTGCTGATGCTGAGGCGCTTGTTCCAGTCAAGTGTACTGCTTAGGCCATTAAGAATTTTGGAGCGTCTGACAGGTGCCACTGTTGACGAAGAAATGGGCGTACTATCTGAATCTGCCTTTACATTGTTATTTGCAATTGAAGGGCGCCGTCGAGTGATGGCCTTTGGCAGGAGTCTCAGAGTTTTGGGAGGGAGTACGGGCTGCTTTTATACCAGGGCTCTTACTCCGGGCTTGGCCCTTGTGAACCACACTCAGCAGCGGGGTTCGTTTGGAAGTATCCTGGTACGCTTGAATCCAATTTGCTTAGATTAGGACCATCGGCTAATGAAAACTCTGGCAAAGACAGAAGCGGAAGGTGGCGCACTGGGAAGGTTTGTGAAGCCCAAAAGTGGCTCGGTTTTGAGTCAAGGTCTCAACCAAGTAAGTTTATACTTTTGTCTGTTGAAGGAGGCACTCAATCTGGAAAGTCGAGCACGATGGCACTGTTCGCCTTTTTATGGGTTCTAAGATTTCAGACGCAGCTGTCTGCAAACTTTGAAGCCAACAGTAGGTCGTTTGTGATACCGTGTGTGGATGGAAAAGGCAAGAACATTGAAAACGTCAGCTGACCGACGATCAGATCACCGGACTCGTTTGAGGAGAGAAGGATAATAAGGCTTTCGTCCATTTTACCATTTTTCATATTGATATCTCCAGGTATATCTAACGGGGAAACTGAACTAGTACCCTATGTGTTTTGAAAGTTGTTTGCCCAGGGTCGGTGATCACTGAGAGTGATTTCGAGTCAGCTGGTAGGGAATGCATAGTATTCAGTATACCAGGTATTAACTAGCTCGCGAGAAGGGCCTATGGAATGGGCAACAGGTCAAAGTGCCGACGTGTAAGGTTGGATAGACCTTACATGGTGTTTCCTTATTACGTACGTTCGTTAGTCCAATCCAACACGCTTAGACCAACTGTTCGTTACAGTGGTACTCTGCAACATACCATCACGATCACCACGACATTTTTTCCCACAACCCATGAGAGGGAGAACACTATAGGCAGGGAGAGAGTGGTTAGTGTATATTGTAGAAGCGTGCGTGTAGCGTGCACGAGCAACGTTCAAGTGGCCACCGCGCTTGGTGGCGCGAGTTCACATAAACACTGATGTGTGTTAAACAAATAATCAGGGTTGAATGCCACTACAGACGCGTGCAAATAGACGGTAAAAGTGGATGGAACGGGTGGAGGACCGTTTGTGTCGAAACAACTCCGTTCAAGTTTACTTTTGAGAGTGACACCGGACTCGATACCACCTAAGCAAGCAAAACGTTCAACCGTCCGCAAGCAAGGCAGTCAAAAGTTTTTTTCAGCTAGCCGAAACCAATTGTCCTTACGGCAAGCAGACAAACAACGCACGGCCCTGTGGCATCGAACGTTATACAAACCGCTTAGAGCTGAGTGCTAATTGGTTGTTCGTCTTAAGTAATTTTGCCAATGAATTTACAGGTTTAAACCCAGTCATATTCAGGCCACCACAAACATAGACTTTCCTATGGTAGCAAAGTGGTGAGTGGTCGATCGGGTAGGAATTAGCAAAATGCAGGGCTAAGCAAATGATATAAAGGCAGGGAATAGGCTCAAAATAATGCCTACCCTGCAGGCCCACATGGGCTTCAAAACGCCCTCAAACGGTTCCCTGGAAGATTGATTTTTATTACCCAGTTTTGCCTTAAAATATTTTCTGTCAATTCATTGAGATTGCTCAATTCTGCTCAGATGTTTGCTTTGTCACTCTGAATGTTGTGGTATCCCATAGAGATCCATTTATGTTTCAGTTCATTTTTGCATTCGCCCTGGTTTCCGTGGTCTTTTGTTGTCATCCCTCTCGTTAAGTATTCACTGGGAAAGATGATTTCTCTTTTTATTTATGTTAGGAGCGTATTGTCTAATGATCCACCGCCGTAGTCCCTTTCCGTGCTAAATCGCTTTTATGAGGTCTGCCATGCTGGTGCGTGAATCGTCAGGGGTCAGCCAACAACCTTAAGTCGTTCGACAGAGTACATTTTTTCTCTAGACCACTATTGGGGAGTTATTCGTTGAAAAGTTCGTTCGCAAGGATCTAAGTGACGTTGATCATTGACAGTCAATAAATACTGATGTAAGTTTGCGAGGACTGGTGCTTACGGAAGCTGGCATCATTATATTAGTGATAACTAGCATGTCAGGACAGTTTGCCTGCACTTGTTCTGAAGACTTACACCCCAGTGAATCCTTACTCAAACATTCTTTCAAGTTTAAAGAACCTGACAAGGAGGGCAAAGTTATGGGTTGGTTACGAAGTCAACTTGCGTTGAGTAAAATGCAGCTTCCCTAACAGCACTCACCAAGTCTAGTGGTGAGAAGAGGAATAAATTGGCTGCCATAAGACACCAGCTGAAAAACCCATCCTCCAGTACTGTTTCCCAGAGAAGTGTTCTGGTAAACGGTACTGAAAAGTTCAAGCTTCCAAAAGGGCGCCTCAAGAATGATTCGTTCAACAGAAGAGTGGCAAAATAAATTCAACCCGTTTATCATGTCTTTGTCCAAAAGTTCTAGTACATTTGTCCGGAACGGTCTTTGGGTTGCAGTAGGGGTGTGTTGCGTCAAACAATTAAAAAGTCAGTCGTGGCTCAACTCGTAGTGCAGAGATCCCATGGAAAATGCTCTGACAGAAACGAAAGTGCTTTCCCTTGTGCCAGGTAGGAATGTGTTCTTGAAACTTTTGCTAAAGAGAAGTCACGTATCGACGAAATGGATTCTTCGTGGCTTCGTCACTTCAAGCTAAACCTGGTATTTTTGCATAAACTAACAACTAAACGATCTTATTCCTGCAACCAGCCATGCTTCTCCCCGTGTACTAGATATTCATCCCGCATTATACAGCATACTATTAACATACCCTTCGACAGGGCGGTTATAATCCGGAATTTCTACTTCTTAAGTACTCCAGACCATGAAATAAGCTTCTTTTTGTACATCAAATATTCTCGGCCAAAGTTCGCATTCGTGCATGCCACAGAATAATTTATTCCTGTCCCAAATATTATGCGCTTATTCAAGGCTCACATAACTGAAGTCAAGCCTGTGAAAAAAGGCCTTAAATTTCAAGCCAATACTTTGCTTTTGCGAATTACCCTGTCTTCCAAGGTCATTTGATTTCCCTTCTAAATTCTGGCCGTTCTTAAATTTTAAGTTCTCCCTTTGACCGTTTCTCTATAGACCTTGCCTCCGACCTAGTAAAACATGTCTGCATGCACTAATTGTTTTTCCACACCGGCTTATCAAGTCCTGCCAATTACACCTTGAAATAAGTCCTTTCAGGTGCGTCAACACTTCTGGGGAGGCCGTGGTAATACTTCTATCAAACTACATATATGCCTCATCTGCTCAACGACTTACTACCGTCATTTGATGTTATAGTCACAATGATGGTGGTTTATTTCTTAACCCTGGTCCAGACACAAGCGCAAGGCAAGATCAGAGAATGCAACAGCATAAAACAAAGTGAGGTATCCACAATTTTGAAATTTGAGAATCACACAATAGCAGAAATAAACAGTAAAGCTGAGTAGTGTCTCAGTGAACTAAAGTAGAGATGGTTAACTCGTGAAGTGCAAACCGGTTGTGAATTCGACGAGGTCTCTGTGAATAGCTGGACGGACGCTGGATAGATCAAAAACAACGGGGGACCAAACACCGACCCGTGCGGCACCACGGTATACGCCCTAGCTGTGCTGGACTTTGCTTCCTCGACCCGAAAGTGTATTGTCCTGCCAGTGGGGTATGTTCTAATTCAGTTCAACGTCCCCCGTGCAACCTTCTTGCCCTGCCTTCTTTGCACCAGCAATTGGTGGTTTACCGAGTCGAAGGCCTTCTTGAAATCCAGATTACACACTTCCACTAGTTTGCCTTCGTCCAGCCTGCCGGTCAATTCATCCGGAAATGGTAAGAAGTTCGCGAGACACGATCTCCTCTTTACAAATCCATGCGGCCCCACTGTAATCATCATGTGGTATTCAACATGTCTTGTGAATCTGTATCTAACGATACTCTCCAGTACTTTCAGTACCGCCGACAGCAGGCTAACGGGCCTGTGGTTAGATGTATCTTCCCTCTGGCCTCCCTAAAGGATGAATACCACTTGGGCCTTTAGCCGGTCGGAAGGCAAAGTGGCCGAGGCTATTGACCTGGTAAAAAAGTGCGATAGCCCCCCGGACACTATGCTTGCTAACGGACGTACTGTAACGGGGCGAATCCCATCTGGGCCGGCCGCCCTGCCTTTCTTAAACCGGTTAATAGCCAGTCCCACTTCCACCGGTTCTACAACAATTTCGACCACTTGGGGAACGCTGTAGGGTCCTATTAATGGTGGCTGGTTCCCGGCCTCTGCAGTATGTACCATCTCTAAGAATGTTTTGGGTACTTCGGCTTTTTCGCCGGCCTTGCTTTCATGCATAACTTGCCCATCCATAACATTTCCTACTGCCACTCGTGACTGGGCCTTAGGCTGTGCATAGTGGCGATAGGCCTTGAGGCTTTTCTTGGCATTTTGCGCCAACCTCGTTCAGTATTGTATCTGACAGGTTCTTTGCATTCCTGGAGAATGTTCACGCCCTCAGGAACTGCAGAAAGCGATGTCAGCTTGCGCTGCGGAAGCGTCTCCAAATCGCTCTCTTGAGTGTGTGCACTTTTCCGGCGCTGCCGACCCACCAAGGTGGTCGGCCCTTACGTCTTGCCCTCCTCATTAGAGCTAACTCATCAGTGAGCAGCATCAAGCTGACCTCTATGTGCAACCACTCGTCCTCTTATGTGAGGTTGAAGGCTGCCCGCTGTGTACTCTTCGCAACCATCCTCGGTGCCTGGTAATCATCTTTCCGGAGGTCCCTCCTCAGTTCGTGGGGGAACTCTGGGGGGGGTCCCCTTTGGGCAAGAACCTGATCACCCCATGATCGCCCCTACCCATAGGATCGGTACTTTCGAGATGGTCGACTTCCTGCAGTGTTTTCGTGAACACAAGGTCCAGAAGGCTAGGTGTTTGGCCTGCTCTCCATCGGACTGGCTGGTGTATGCATTGTGCCAGTGTGAACCTGCACATCAGTTCCCTCAACGGATCGCCGAATCCGCCTCACGGTGCCCGCCGCCCAACCCACTCTACTTCGGGCGAGTTGAAATCACCAACAGTCACTAGCCTATCGGACCGGGTTGCTGTCCTGGCCAACAGTTCCGTTAACGGTGCTTCTCCGTTAGAGATTGAGGATGGAGACCCATAGGAGCACTTCGGTGTCGCCTCCATGTTCCCTGAACTCAGGTGGCACGAAGCCACCTATATGTTTGGTACGGACATCAACCCTCCTGCCCATTGCTCGTGTGAATCCGCAACAAGCACAATTGCGCCGCCTCCTTCCATTCAGTTTTGTCAGTCAGCCCCGTAGGCGCAGTAACCTGCTGGGGGATAAATTATTGTTGCTGCATCATTACTGAGCCAAGTTTCGACGATTGAGATACAGTCAGTGCCCTCGGTCTCAGCCATCAATTCTCCCCATTTACCCCCACACTGCACGCGTTGGTGTATGCAACAGTTATTCTCTCGGTCGTGACCACTGCCCTGAATTCGGGTCTCGTAGGCAGCATGGGTTCCATTTCCTTGCACTCCGGCAAGTTGCTCGAGTGCAGCTGGCTTTTTTTGCCACACCGAATTTTGGTGCCTCTGGTTGGTCTGAGTCTTCATCCTCTGGATCCACACCAGGTGGGGCTTCCTGCTGCAATGCAGTTAGGTTGGAATGGCAAGCTTCGGGTATTTGGGAGTCCACATGGACTGCGCCAATCTGAGTTGATCGTTACAAGTGAGTTACTGGTGTTCCCGGCAGATGACACCGGGAGAGGCTTACTCGCGGTGGCGGACCCAGCGGCGGTGTAGAAGCCATGAAGGGCGCCTGGGGTCGCCTCTGTGATCGTTCACTGTTTGCCGAGTGATCAGGTCCTGCGGATATCTTCCACTGTAGCCTTCGATATCCCGTCTGTTGCCGCAGGTTGCGCGTCCCTGGGTCTAGGGTTTCCGAATTCAACCAGTACAGGCCGGGGGGCGCAATACGGGATTCCCTGGCTCACGCACCACTTACCCAGTCTAAAACCTTTCTGATAAGCGCATGCTTTGGCAACCCTATTGTTCTTCACACTTTCACCATATGGTGACGCATGTCCCTCTCTCTCTCAATCGGGTTGCTCTACATAAAGGTTTGAGGAATCCCTTAATCACTACCTTCCGATGTCTCCCAATGGCTGTCTCGGTATCCCTGGCCAAGCTGCTTAGCTGTTTAGCCAGGCTGTCTGTTTAACCCTTTAGTGATGCTAGCTCTATCTCGCGAGCATCCACTAGACATCAAAGTTGGGAGATTTCCCCATTCACAGCCTTTTCAAACTCCTCAGGTCCAGCCCCCATTGTCTCCAGCTCCGGACTAGTTTTGTTACGCCAGGGCTGGTGCAAATAACTGTCTCATTAAGAGTGACGGTGGTTTCCTGAAGCTGCTGAAAGCAGATCCATTGACTCCTGCTTAGCCTGGCACATCCTGTGCATACCCAGGCCAGCCCATTATGGTACAGAATAAGTTCTAAAGCTTTTTAAGTTAGTCTACTGCACTTCTGGTGAAACCAACGGTCACAGACATCACAGCATCTTCCTGCCTCTACTTCCTTCGAACACCTATCGGCGCCGCGAGGGAATGTTTGGGATTCCGCGGATTTAGTGCTTTGCCTCCTTTTCATTTTCCATGTATGTTGTCCGAGGAGGTAGGATGTACTAAATAGGAACAGAGAGGAGATGAACAAAAGCCCTGGACTGTGTTCAGCTAATATTTAACTACAGGTAAGTCTCAGAGTCTTAGGGATCTGCAATTTGCGTGCGCGCGGCAACAAGCAAGAAATGACCGGCTCTTTCATGCAGTATTGTAACTGACCGCCAAGAAACTCCTTGAGCTTACCTCTCTTCCGTCTCTAAGTTGAAGTGTGTCGGTGTATATTTTCACCTTCGGCTTCTGCGACTTCGCTTGATCCACTTCTATTTGGTCCGGCGTAGCCGTCCTTTATTTGTTCTCGCTGCTTCCAGCACTCCGTTTTCCCTGTTCCAGCGTATTCGCCAACAGCTCGGTAGCCAAGCAAGGTCACGTCATGGTGTTAGTTCAGTTCAGTTTGCACAGGACAGCTAAAGGTCGCGGCCGATCAGGCCCACAGAATTCTTTCGATGGCATATACACTGGATAGACACCAACCACTGCGCAGTTCATGTCTTCAAATTCCCTCTAAAAATAGAAGGGAAACGTAAAACCTCATCGCAAATCAAGCGAGAGACAGCCTTGAAGTTTTGAAGTAGTTCGCGGGTGCGAGACTTGAGCCCAAATTTTCCCGGTTCTTGCGTGTATCTTCTTTTCTCCGGTGCCACCCATCTGGAATGGCAGAACTCGACAATAAGATGGCGATTGTTTTCGCAAAAGCAACATCAGGACAAAAATAAACGCTTCCCGTGTAATAATAACAATAATAATAATAATAATAATAATAATAATAATATTGGTTTATTTCTGGGACACCCGAAGCTTTCTTGATTGCATGATCATATGATACAAGCGAGGTCACAGAAAGTTTCGTTGGATTTTCTATTTGGTAAATGCAGCACTAAAGTACACAGGTTTTATTGGCCGCACGAAAGAATTGCCGGCATATTCGAGTTTGAAGGTCTGGTAGACGCACCTCTTCAGAGTGAGTGAAATGGGCTCGGCGGTTGAAATACGTGATGAAATAAGACGGGGAGGGAGTAAAAACGCGCTGTGCTTCGGACAGCATCGATGTCAAGTCGCAGGGGTGAGCAAAATCACAAGGAAAACTTTGGAAAAAGCACCAACGAAAAATTGAAGAATTCTTGGTCATGAAGGACATGCACTTGAACCAGTAGCCCAAATGATCTGCGAAATAGCAAAAATTTAAAACCGAATGATTTGTGGCGCCGTTTGAGGAGTGGAATTAAGCAAATGATACAGAGTCCGATTCACCACTGAATTAGTAATTACTATTCAGCAAGAGGTTGTGGAGGACGTCCTCACAAAGAGGTGTAGAGGGGGGTAGGGGGTAGAGGGACGGAAGTTGACAGGTGAGTGAAACACGTGCGGAATAAAGGGTTAGTTTCAAGTTAATTAGTGAACACAAGTTAACAACAGGGTGGGCCGAGGAGTTGATATACGATGATCTTATGAATTGGCATGGGGGCGGTGCATAAACGATACTGTCAGAACATGTAGACGATCGCCTAACAGGATATGCTGGTAAGAGTCTGTCGTGGGGTATTTGGGAAACAACCGGAAGGCCAGCATCTTAGCATATGTATAGTTCATTTCCAGCAAAGGTTTAGAGAAATTGAATTCGCAGTGTTCTTTGGCATAGATACCCAATTGTGGAGGACTGATGAAAAAATGGCAATAGGTAATAGGTTGGTGAAACCGTGCCCAACTATTGGTTTGTCGGGGGTTACTCCAAGACTGACAGATAAAGAATGCAAATTTACAACGAAGCGGGCATAATGGTGGTTTATGTGTTTGATATCTGACGGAATAAACTGGAAGTAGTACATCACTGGAACCTTCAAAAAGTGCACATAATTGTGTGACTAGGTACGTTGAGGAAGGTCCAACCTGAGACCTTGGGGGGGGGGAGAGGACAAACAGAATAAGGGCAGCCTAAATTACAGGCAGTTGGTTTTCAGGTATAGATGTAGAAAAACACTCTATGGATTGTGGCGCAGGTGGCTGACCATGATATATTGCTGGAAAAGCGGCAGTGATTCATAGATGAGTGAAAAGAGATACAATTATGGATTTGTCTGGGCTCGTTGGTGAGTACCATGAGAGCATCTAAAGTTGGTAACGAGGTGAATGTGGGAGGTGGACATTTAGTGGACTGATACAGTCGTATAAAAGTAGTACATATGAACAGCTCTCAGGAGGAGCAGGTGATTGCATAGATGGATATGCTGAAATCTGACATTAAAAGCTGAGGAGGCATTCGAGCTATTTATGTCCTGGATTGTTGATACTTCATTGCCAAAGCAACTATCATGAAGAGCAAACGGCTGAATGAGAGGGGATTCAGCGGAGGGATACAATGAGCATAGAGCTGGGGTCACGCAGATGAAGCGCTGGAAGGAGGACTATTTCGTTCTGTGTGGAGTTGTTGGCAGGTGAGAAACGAATCTTCAAATGATGGTTTTGTTTAGATAAATGTAGTGGTGACAAAAATATCGAGTGGATGAATGGCCTCTTCAACTGTTTGTCAGGAAATGTGAAGTTTATAATAAAGATATCTGAACAGTGAGACCGTTCCATGTTCCGGGGTACAGAATCCGGTAACTGGACATAATAGGATGAGGGTAAACATGGCACCAGTTCGGACAGATAAAAAATAAGTCGATGGATATAAATGTCAGTGGTCGCAAATAGTAAGGTACGTTTCTGAGCCAAGCGAACATATGTGCGTACGTTGATTTGAAACTTGACCGAATGTACGGTAAACCTTGTTCAGGATCGTTGGAGGAGGCAATGGGTGGCAGCAATAAGATGCAGGGGACATTGTTCTTCACGCCACTGACATTTTCTGTGCACAGTTCTCCAGATGTATTGATAGAACTGCCTACCTCCCCCAGCAGAGGAATGATAGGAAGTCCTATATCATCTCTCTGCAAAACGAGTATGCCGAGCTTCAAAAAATTCATGAAACTACACACAACTTTGCAATTCTCATTCAACTTTTTTACCTCACTTCTACCATCCAAAGGCTTGAAGGAACTACACTGCGTAACCAGAAAATAAAGGCTCTGAGACACAAAAATAGATCTCTTCGATTGTCATTACTGTACAAGACCAGAACCTCTAATATTCATGGAGATATCCGCCCACTGCAATAGTTGAATGCGGACCTGACTTACCTTACCTACTACTGAATATACTTACCCTATCAATGAACTCCGGTCTGGTGCAGACAAACTGGAAATGCTCAGTCATAATCCCGCACCAAAAGAAAGGTCCACTGCACGAGGTAACAAACTACTGTCCCATTAACTATACACCTGTCCTCTCTCGGCTAATAGAAAAAATCGCAAGAGAACACATCGTGAGGCACCTCTTTCAATTGGACATTATTAATCCTCGAAAACACGGTTTCCTTCGGTCAAGATCTTGCGCAACCTGCCAGCTCGATTTTTTGAATCTCCTCACTGAAATGGCAGACAATGGAACGGCTCTTATGGTACTTTACTTGGATATGTCAAAGGCATTTGACCGCGTGCCACACCCACATCTTCTGGCCAAAATTCGATCCTCTAGCGTTACTTACCCTTTACTATCTTGGATCAATTCTTACTTGTCTAATCGCTCTCAGGTTGTCTCGATACAAGGACACTGTTCCAGGCCTAAACCAGTTACAAGCGATGTTATGCAGGGTAGCGTCCTCGGCCCTCTGTTGTTCTTCGTGTATTTAAACGACACATTTCTCTCAGTGACCCATGACACCCCACTTCTTTTTGCTGACGACACTAAAATTGTCTACTCCTTCAAGCCTAAATGCATCGCCTTGGCTATCTTAAACATCTCTAAAGACATATCTGCACTCCATAAATGGTGCTCAACTTTGCAGATGAATTTTTCCGCTGACAAATGTGAGGTTCTTACATATAAATGTAACCTACCTCCAGGATCTTTAGCCGTTTGTGGTTCTACCATTGCTAGCAAGCAAATCGTTCGGGATATTGGCTCAAGCTAGTTCTGCACACTTAGTTTCTCGGAGTACTCGGCCCTCCAAGTCGCTAAGGCCAAAAAGTGCCTAGGGCTAATGTTTCGCACCTCCCGACTTCGAGACTGCTTTCTTTTCCTTTATAAGTCTCATGCCGGGCATTTATTAGAATACTGCCCACTGATCTTTTCTAGTATGCAGAAATCGGACAGAATTGGTATCGAATCAGTTCAACGTAGTTTTACTAAGCGACTGATTGGATGGAGCTCGCCCCTTAATTATAAGGAACGCTGCTCATTTTTTAAACTAGACCCATTAAGGCTTCGCCGTATGAAACTGAACCTTATCTTTTTGCATAACATTCTTCACAGTCGGACATATACCTCTAATCCGTTGCACTTTGCGCCTGTTTCTAGCTATCCACTACGTTCTAGAATTCTTACCCCTTTAACCCCTATCACCAACACAAGCCTAAGTTCAAGCTTCTTCACCACAGTGTACTCTAACTTATGGAATAAATTACCGTTAGAAATACGCAGTTCTACTTCCAGCCATCGGTTTAGAGGTGCGTTGGATAAATTCCTCACGGTTATCCAAACTTTAAAGCTCCTAAATTCAGACATGCCCGATGATCAAGCCTATGAGAAGGCTCCAGACTTTTGAATCGCGCAAGCACTGGCGGTCTCTGACAGATGAAATCGAACAAAAGTTCTTAGTTTTCTGCCTTCTGCAATCGATAAACTGGCCTCAGAGAATCACTGTCTATTAATGTTGCCTTTTTTGTATCGATTTCCGTTTGTCCTCAGCTGGGAGCATCCCAGACTGCGCTCCTCTACTTTTTCTCTGTTTTGAGACCTTCATTCGTGCGTTCCTTTCTCTCAATGACTCTTAATACTCTGGAGATCACACCGGTCACTAACCTGGCCTATGCATCTAACTGACCGTCGGCTATTTGTACGCTATCCGACCGATGCTCCCCTGGTTACGTTCCGAGATTCCCTGGTGCCTGGTCGCCTGATCGCGGACTACCTGATACCTACGGCCGTTTGGCTCCACCAAGAAAACTCATGTGAAACCCAACGGTGCGAGGCTCGGTCAGATCCACCGCTGTGGCCGGTCATATATCACCTGTGTCTACTTGGTCATTGCTTTCATCCCTTAATCCGTTTATTGCTCGCTACAGGCATTTTCTTTGTGCCTTTCTCTGTGGTCTGCTTTTCCATGTTCCACGGATTGTAAGGACAACGTTACGTCATGACGTTCTTTTACAGTTCAAAACCGTATGATCCATCACTACCCGATTTCTCTGGTGCGCCACCACATGATGCACCTGCATTGAGCAAATAATTAGACCCATTTTCACCTGATCTCTTTGATCCTATCCTTCATTTTCCATCGCTTACGATCTGCTCTTCACAGCCGGCATCACATTTTTACTTCTTCAGTCTTCTATATCTGTTGATCTGCTATGTTATCCCGTCATGAAAAACTTCGTCTGAATTCTCCCAAGTCAATCCCCCACACTTTGCTCTCACCTTATCTCCATCTTCCAATCACTGATAATTTTTTCTCCTAGTAATCCATTGCTCTGTGCTCCTGCTCCTCGTGCATATATATATACGTATATATATATATATATATATATATATATATATACATTTGCACTGCATCCTTCAAATTTTGCGGGCTATGTCTCACGCTACCATCCCGCTGACCCTCATGATAAGCGTCCACTCTTTATACATCTGCACCTAATATTTACCATACCAAATCCCTACAGACCATTCTTGCCACCGGTACCACTCTTTACTTATTCCAATGTTCTCCATCTGTTCTGCGATGAGTATTGTGCTCTGTCCGCCGACCATGAACTGCAGTGTAGCACAGCTTATTCACTAAATAATTCTGGGCAATGGATCCTTCTTATTTTCTTAAAAATCTCCCGCTACCACCCTTTCCCATACAAATTTCTAGCCCGTTTCATGCAAGCCTGACAGTTTTCAGACATTCCCAATTGGACCAAGGGCATTTCCTGTGTGTCTTTTAGTTTGGTCTTCCTTTCTATGTTCCACTGATTGTAAAGACAGCGTTGCGTCATGATGTTTTTTACAGTTCGAAATCGTTTGATCTGTCACCACCCGATTCCATATGTAGCACCTGCATTGATCAAATAATTAGATGCAACCTTACTTGTTCTCTTCGATCCAACCCTCATCTTTACCCGTCCATGAACTGCTCCTCACAGTCAACATCACCTCTGTGCTTCCACATTCCTTTTTTCTCTCTGTTGGGCCACCATTTGCACCTGTCATGTAGACAATTCACCATGATATTCCAAAGTTAATCCTATAACCCTTTGATCTAACCTTACCTACCCCTCCTCAATGACTTGTAAATTCTTTCTAGGATCCCAAAGTTATCGCTCCTGCTCCCGTTATATATATATATATATGTAATATACATGCTTGTGCACATATGTATATATGCATGCTCCCCGAATTTTGCAGTTCTTCATCAGCCATTCCTCCTGCTATCATTTCACCGGCCGCTATGGTATGCATCCATCAATCCTACATCTGTGCCTCACATCTACCGTATCCAACCCTTCTAAGTCGTTTTTGTCATCTGATAAGCCCTCTACTTCTC
Source organism: Fasciola hepatica (assembly GCA_948099385.1). NCBI lineage: Eukaryota > Metazoa > Platyhelminthes > Trematoda > Plagiorchiida > Fasciolidae > Fasciola > Fasciola hepatica. Next base: position 5,944,914 of record CANUEZ040000105.1, read on the forward strand.
GTGTTGCTCGCTGCCTGTTTTGCGATGAGTTTTGTGCCTCGTCAGCCGACCGTCCACTGCAGGATGCCAATGCTTCATTGATATCTAGTCCACTGCTGTGCACCTCACTTTTTACCCCATCGTCCCTCGCTACTGCAGTTTCTTATACCGATTTCTGGCCTTTCTCATGTGTATCAGTCGGCTTTTAGATGTCTCCACTCGGGCTAGTCACACTTCCCATCTGACCTTGACTTTCAAGCTCACCGGGCGTCCGTTTAAATCCGCCCTTGAGCTCATTTAAACTCCCTACAATCTCTGGGATGTGCGTACATTTATCCTATTTTCATCCCACTTTATTCCCCCTTCCGAGCATTTTTATCCTACGTTTTCATGCAAATGTTCACATTTTCATGAATTATAGCTGTCCGTTCCATCACCTGTACCAACATGATTATGCACATAGCATGCATCGGGCGTCTCCGGAATAAATCAATATTATATCATATTACAGCAGTACATAACGATGTGAGTTATTTACAATTTTGAACTTTAAGAACCACACCGTAGCAAGAATAAAACAATGAAGCTGGGCGGTGGTTGAGTGAACCAAAGCGGAGATAGTTAACGCGGGAACTGTAAACCGGTTTCGAATTCGAAGGTATAGGCGTGAGTTCCGACCTGAAGATATTTGAATTGGCGCGGGCTGCAGCATTCTTGAGGCTCCAATTTTGAAAAGTGCGAAACTGATCTAGCAAAGTTATTGTGAAATACGGAGCAGTCTGTGAGTTTTGAGTGACTTATCTGTTATATTTACGTTGAAAAGAAGTTGGTCGATTTCTCTCTGGTGAAACGTTTTCGGTCAACTGTTTGTTGTCGTTTATGTGCGGGACAGTAAAACTGATCTGAGGGGCTATTCCCTATCTAATATTGGCTAAAAATGTGATAAACGATTAGGAATATTTTGGTGTTTCCTAATTTCTCTTTGGAAAGACAGCCTTGTGCTCCGATTGCCCTGAAGTCGTTGTTTTTGTGAAATCCGGCCACGGGTGGTGGTGAGAAGGATAATAGGATGATGTAAACAGTGAGGCATGTATGAAACATTTTTGACCAACATATACTATCCAGTGATACGAGGATTCTACTATGGCAAGGGGTAGACTCAACAACTCAGACGACCACATCCAGTGAGGTTCAGTGTAAACAATTACTGCTATTACACTGTACAATCTTGTTTTCTGCCGGCACACAGTTAGCACATGCGGTTAGGCAAGTTATCGGTGAAAATGGAGCAATTTTCTACGAGTTATCATAGAACAACGTCTAGCTACATGACCAACTTCGTTGGGTCTTGCGTTCACCGAGCATTACTATATATATATATATATATATATATATATATATATAATGTATTCCACCGTGATTCGCACGGTGTGGCGGCTAGTATACTGATGTTCAGGTTGCAGGTTGCCTCACTTCCTCTGTTATAAATCCTTCCAAAATTGTTCCAGAAACCCTACGCAATAACAATGAATGACTAGACTTCGCTATAATGAGAGCTACAGCTCCCAACAAACGGTTACCGAACCAACCGGTTGATCCCTAGTTCTGACTCTTTCTTTATATATATCTGTAAATTACAGTGAATGTCTAACGAACGGAGTCAGAAACAACTTTTTCCCTTCTTGTGGAGCTGGTGAACTTCGCTAAGTGTTTAGCAAGTCACGAAATTCTCTTCGTACCACACCCAACCGAGTCATTTCACGTGAAAAGCATTCGCGCATATGGTCATTCCTACATTAAGCTGGTACACCCGCCGTGGTGCGCGTGAAATAAGACGCGATAAGGCAACAAAATGTTGGCTTCACGAAAGCAACACGATAATCAAAGTGTGGTGGCTCCATAGGAACCATGTTAACAGTCACACTGTCTCTTACGTTCTTCATCAAGCCAGGCAGTGTACGCATTCCCCCTGAATCAGTGAAGTCACTGGGTTCACACATTGACATTTGCTTTCCGTTCTGAATGGTGCCATCTCCTTCGCTTGTGAATCGTATACATCAAAAATGGTTCGTTGGAAGTCCCGAAAATCGAACGCAAATTCGGGAACTGGGCAGAACTACCAGGGATGATCCGCTTCACACCGGATAGCCGGTTATTACGCAGAAGTGAACGACAAGTAAGCACCGAACCGCGTGCAACAGATTACATATGGCCACTAACCCAGTCAACAGTCAGCGACGGCCAAGCCAATGACAGCAGAGCTGATTATCGAGGTGTGACCAGGAAAAACAAGATGAACAGAAAATGAAGAATCAGACCTTATAAAAATCATCCCGATTAAGCACACTTTTACGACACTTTTGTTCCATTTTCATCCAAAAGATTTCTGTCAGCAGTTTGAAGTATGCATTACACCAATCCGATTGGAGTATCTTTGACAACAAAGTTTTTTCTGCAAAACCCAGATGAGGGCTTACAAGGGTGGTCGCCGTGACCGTGGGCGTTTTAGTTAACCCGGTTAGTGGCACGAGAGGATCACCGCGTCCTGACTTGATCCGCTGGACTACTGACGATTATGCAACTCATGAGGGTGGTGGAGAATTGCGAGAGGCACATTCTCGATTAGATTGGATGGTCAATTCAGAATTTCCCCTCCAGTGTGTGCGTAGTCAATATAGTGACCTCGAAATTACTGAGCCTCAGTGATGGAAAAATTATTACAGATAGACACAAATTAATATTAATTAGCTCGCAACAGTCTCCAGTTCTTCGATGGCATAACTCTTTTCATTGTTTATCTGCTTGCCATAAAAGCAACTAGCTTCCCCTAATTTTAAGACCACATTCTTTTCTGCACCGCTTGCCGACAGGTTGACCCTAGCTCTTTCAGCTTTCACGTTGTCCGGTATCGCCTAAAAGCGTGAAAGTGATGGGCATTGTTTCAACTCAAACCGTTGCCCACATACCCCAATGGTTTAACCGTATTTTGGCGACCTTTGGAAAATTTTGCTGGCTGTCTATCCCCTAGGCTATTGCTAGAACCTATTTAGTACCTAATTTTTGGAGAGTTAAGGGTCCTTCTCTGTAAAAGTTGCCTTATGAAATTGTGAATGTCATGAGACCAGCAAGGGAGAGCAACAAGGCCCGGCCTTGGGTTCACTCTATTCCTGGTAGCCGCCAACAACTTCCTTCAAGAAACCATATCCCCCTGACTGGCCTGCGCGGACGATCCCAAAGTCCGACGCGTGCTCAAATTTACAATGGCAGACTCTCCATTTCGACGCCCAAAGATGTCTGTAATAGTCGTAATGAACTGAGTTGAAAGCCAGTATCAAACTTGCCCCCCACCCAGAACTACTCAAACGGAAGTAGCAAGAAAACCAAGGCCACGAAATAACACGTTAGTCGTATTGCAGATTGCTTTCTGAAAATGTTTATTTAGAGAATATAACTGGTAGATGACCAATCAAAGGGAGCCTTTGTCGGAATTGTCCGCGGTGATCCTCATTGGTTAGGGATCATCCTTGTAGGTGACTACGAAGCTCTACCTGGCCGTATCACGTGCGATATCTGCCGAATCACCAGTGTCCTTATTTGCAGCGTGGGCGACCGATGCCCCATGGCTCCAACTATTTCTGAGGAGTGATCTTTCTAGTGTCCTTCGGTGAAATGAGCTTGGGAAAGATAGTCCCCCGTTCGCTCAAAGCTCACCATCCCAAAGACTGGTTGCCAACTTTCACCTATCCCACTCTTCCCCCAAGGGCTGTGGTGCGACACCTGGGCAACGTTCGTTCCATGGTCCTGGACATTGAACCACGACTCACATGCGTCAGATTGCGTAGCTGAATAGGCCCGGAGCACATGCACGCTAGAATGCTAAAGGATGCGCGAATGTTACAGATCCTGCATACATCATCCCGCCTCATAGTAATTTTAGGGTGGCACTTTCCTGAGCCCATGAGGGAGGGTCATGTTTACACCTATTTTCGAAAGGGTGACCGATACTTCACATCTAGCCTCAGGCCGATAATTCTAACTAGCATCCAGAGCAAGGTCTTTAGGGCATCATCAAAAGCGCGATGCTACAACACCAGCAGACGAATAGCGTAAGTTCCCTTTTCGGAAAATGACGTTTGCCAGACCTATCAAGCCTCACCAAAGAGCTGACTATCTTAGATAGCTTGATGAGACAGGTTTTCAGGGCAAAACCTCCTACTCCAACATCACAGATCTCGCGAAGGCCTCACACGTGGCGCAGCAAGTTCCCCTACTTTAAAGGCTGGAGGTGCATTGTACCGACATTAAACCATTTTGCCTACCTAGAAGCCTTCTCCCTGAGCGCCCTTCTGCTGTGCACGCAGGCACTTCGTATTTCTCTCTATCATCATTCACAATGAGAGTCCCTAGCGCTCCGTACTGAGTTCTTCACTTTCCTACTCTGCATCAATTATCTCCCAGAAACCGTAAAGAACTACATCGCTAAGTACGCGGGCCATGAGTCCACCAGAGTCTCTTCAAGTTTAAAGTTGCAGTCAGCGATGGATGCAACTAAACGCTGACCATAGGGCTGAAGCCCACCGTTAGATGATAATAAATACGTCGATCTTTACCTCGATGGCTCTAGATATTAGCCTTTTCGAACTAAGGGAACATCGAAAAATCGTAGGGCAGATTGGCGTGAGGTGCCCGGTTTCTGGCTGACCAGCGATCTTTCTTTTTCACCACGTCAGCAAAGGACTAGCACGGCAGAATTCCTAGTTTTTAATCCTATTAGGAGGATATCCCCATACTTCCGAGGGGGACTGTCAAACTCTTCATGGCGCCTACATCCACCCCATCTTAGAGTGCGGCAGCAATATTGCACCCAAGAGTGTTGTCGGCGAACGTAACTCCCTTGGTTGGATTCAAATAGGGGTCACGAAAGCCACACAAGGACCGACCGGCCTTTCATACCCTTGAAGACTGGCTGCGATCAACGACCATCCCCTGATGTGAGGAGCGGAAAAAATATTTTCTTAATTTTCCATCTTTTCCCTTCCGAAATATTTGGTAGCTTCTTCACGTGGACACACTTAGAGGCTCTCGGAAAGCACTCCAAGAAGCCAACTTAACGCCCCCAACGGACCAACTTACGGCAGTACCTTGTCGCTTCAAGGACGGTTCCTATTTGGGATAAACACCCACTGGAGATAGTGTACGCCCAAATGAAGGAGACAACATTTTCCTTACAGCGGAACCTAAAAACCGTGCATGGTCCGTCGGTGGCCTTGTACTTACCGTTAAATGCAACTAAGGGCATCCACTTAGTAGATGGAGATAACCCTAAAACAATTTGGTGCCTTTGAGAGGCCGATTAGCGCTCTGAGATCACGGAAGTGACAGACCCGAAAGACCTTGGTGTAGTCATATCGGACGAATCTTGATCTGGAGGTCAGTGCTGAGCGGACATTCAAGAAGCCTTTGAGGAACTTTATAGGCTTGAAAGAACCGTTGCACCTGGAAAACCCCGTGTTCTATTGCCGTATCACGAAGCTTTCGTTTGGCCTTGCCCGGGGTACTCTGTCCTGGCTCGGCTACCCTTCTCGGTAAGCGACTTCAAGATTTTCGAACAGGTTCCAGTGCGTTTCGCGAGGTGGTTCGCCAGCCTAAGAGGCCTTGTATACAAGCGAAGGCTGGAGGCGCTGAGTTTGTTCTCGCTCTGGCACAAGAGAAGTAGAGGCTACCTAGCAGAAGCTTCTGAGGTCCTCAAGCGGTATACTGATTTCCAGGGATCGACTACACTGTCATCTGAGGACACCCAATTAACTTGACGAGGGAGAGAGTTTAAAGTCACTTGAGAGGAAAGCCCTTCACCATTAGGGTTGTAGCTGATTGGAACCGGCTCCAGATCAAGGTAGTAACTGCTGAAACGGTTGTGGAGTTTGAACGTCGGTTGCCCCGCTGCTGAAAAGTGTATTTGCCGAAGCCAGCTGAGAGGTAGCCGCCTCACCCGTCATTCTATTTTACCTCTGCTGTCCTCATTACCACTGGTACTGACGTGAGTCCTCGGCTAACCTTTGTTTTTGGTTTTTCGTTCTCATGCTTCCGCCTTCAAACTTTATCGCCTCTTTATTTTCCAGTTGCCTACCATTATATTGGTGAATATTGCGGCGTACACGGACAATATTACGATCCGGGGCCGCGGAGCTGCAGTCGGCGGTAGACAATTCCAAGTAGTGTCCTGCCGACTGGAACCTGCACGTTGTTGACGAGAAATGTGTGAACAAGTAACTTGGCAACTCCCCGGCTCAACCCTTCTAGACGAATAATGTCACACAAATCCGGGGCGGCAAAGGGCCTCGGGCTTCTGGGTGAACAAGTTGCCTTCGTTCTCCTACCGCCACCAACTGTCCAACAGGTCTGCCTTTTGCATTCTCAACAAGATAAGGTAAAACTTTCCCTGGCTTGCGAAAGAAGAATTTCAGAGCTTTACCGGACTTACTTTCGAACTCTCCCAGAATACAGCAGTCAGATTGTACACCCCGATCTCATCAGGGACCGAGATTTCTTAGAATGTGAGCGAAGCAAGGCCACAAAACTAGTTCGCGGGTTTTCGCGCACCCTTTCTTCTGAGCAAATGGCAGACCCAAAACTGTACCCGTTGAAAACTCGCAGAGTGACAGACCTCTTCTTATGTACAAGCTCTTCATCACAGGGCAGGCAGATCGTTTTTTCACCCACCTGAGCCTAGACACACTGGGGAAACATATCAAGACATTTTTCCAGCCTCTTCCCCGTACAAACTTCCATGAGAACTTTTCTACTCACAGGGTAGTCTCACTTTGGAACGACCTACAACAGAAGGTTATCGGCGCTTCAAGCTAAGAAAAGTTCAAAAAGCAGTCGAGTAAGCTCCTCGGGCTAACCTTTCTTCCTTGAATTTTCTTAACATTCCATCCGATGTCTGCTCCCCCTCGAGTTTCCCCCAACCAGTCTGTCTTTTCGTGCTTTGTCCTCTCCAATACACATATATATGAAGTTAAAAAAAGAAAAAAGACAAAGCACAAAAACAAGCTGTTAGATTTCTGTCTGCTTTGATGTATAGATGTTGCACTTTCATCGGGCCGTTTTATCTTACGAATTAATAATAATGACAATAATGGTTTTTTTCGGAAAAGCCCGAGGCATGCCAGGTGCTTGATCGACTGTTTACAAGTGAAGGAGTAAACAGACAAAACCCTTGAAAACGTAGAACTTTACATGACAGAAGTTGAAAAAACTGGTTAAGAAGGGGGATTAACGTGGGATGAAAGCAAGCTAATGTATGTACACCGAAGAAAATGTACTGAGTTTAAGTGGACCTATGGGCGGATTCAAATGGACGCCCGGTGATTTTGAAAATTCAAGGTCAGCTAAGGGACCCAGCTGGTCAGTATAGGGACATCTGAAGGCTGACTGATATACATGAGGAAGGCTAGAAATCAGCGTAAGAAACTGTAATAGCGGTAGACGATGAGAAAAACGTGGGATTCACTGCAAAGGATCAGGTAGCAATGAAGCATTGATACTTTGCAAAAGATGGTCTGCGAAAAGGGCACAAAACTCATTGCAAAACAGAGAGCGAGCAAATTAAGACGTAAAAGGTGAATCAGGTAAAAAATAGTTCATTGGAGTTGGACACAGTAGATGTGGGTTATAGATGTAGAAGTAATGGATGCATATCATGGCGGTCAGCGGGATGATAGCAAGAGAGATGGCCTGCGAGGAACTACAGGATACAGAGCAAATGCATATCTGCATATGTGCGCTTGCTTATATGTATGCATATATATACATATAAGAGAAGCTGGATCAACAACAATGGAGTCCTAGAAAGAAACTATCAGTTATTAGGAGGGGCAGGTTAGGTTAGGTCGAAGGTTTGTAGAATTACCTTTGGAATATCGTGGTGAATTATCTTCATGACAGGTGAACTTGGCGGATCAACAGACAGAGTGGAGAATGCGGAAACCCAGAGAAGACGACGACCGAGAAGCAGTTCAAAAAGGGGAGATGAAGGAAAGTATCAAAGAGAGCAGGTAAGAATGGATCAAATAACCTGATTTATGTAGGTGAGACATTTGGTGTCGGTCAAGAATGGGAGGAGCATTAATAAATGGGCTTACATTATTCAACAGGAAGATGGTGGCGATGGAGATGGCTAAGCAGCGCAGGGCGGTTGTGCATACAAAGTGGAGAAAGTTACCTGGGGGACGAAACTGTCCGTGGTGAAAGATGCGGCAGCTGTGACGGCAAACACCATAGGAGCTTACATTAGTTGGCAAGTGAAAAGGTAGAACTGTCCAAAAGGCACGCATAAAATGCCTGTGGCAAACAGTAGACGAAACAGGCGATGGGAGCACGGGCCGAAGAAGACAGGTGAGACATAACTAGTAAGATCATATCATCTACGGTGGAACACGAAGATGGCAGAGAGGAGAGAAGCACCGGGACAAGTAAACCGGTGGACGAACGTGTCGCATGAGCAATGGATGTGCTTTGGAGTCGGGGACATGGAAATTGGGAGCTGCCTGCATGCCGGCAATTATACAAGTGGATGCAAATGGACGATACTAATGGGAGCAATGTCAAGTGGAAGGATCCACAGAGGAATCGCGGAGCTAGGCAAGGAAAATAGAATGTTAGTGACTGGCTAATAAATGTGGCTGTGAGAGATGCTGAGTTTGGAACCGCAGTTCTAATATGAGAATTGGTCATGGGTGCGGGCGGGGCTGGTGTGTAATGGTATTAGGCATAAGAGGGGAGGGTTTGACAGAACGATAGGCAGTGAGGCGTGAGCACGCAATCAATGAGCTTCACAGGCCTAAGGTGATACCAAACGAATAGCTACTACAGTCCGGCAACGCCGGCATGGGTGAAGAAGTAAAATATTGGCGGTCGTCGGCAGAGTAAAGTGGTTAGGACGATAGTGACGCGCAGTGAGAGGTAACACAGTGAGAGTCGATAGGAGTAAGGACAGAATGGGTAGGCGTGCATACCATAGAAGAACGAAAAAATGGATGTGATAAGAGCGATAGGTGGGCGTACAGTGGCGAACAAGGATGGTTGGAGCATGCGGTCCGCAGCTGACAGCACTACAGCGTGAGATCCGCAACCGGTGCTAGTGGGTGAAACTGGCCGTGCGCTGGACACCCAACCTGAAAAACACTTCGAGGCAAGCACAGGCTGTGTGATCCACCAACCTAATTGCGCTCGCACATCGTTGCAGACGACCTGCACGCCCGATGTGTGCCGGCTAAAGCGGTGGATCTAACCGCGCCCCGCACCGTTGGGAATGGCATCAATGTTTATTGATGGTTATGCATGTGGGGCGCAGTTCAACTGTGAAAGTATGAGATATAAGTTCGGCGGTCGGATGGTCAGGTTGCAAGGGGTTTCAGAGGAGGGAGCCAGCGGCTAATAATCGACCAAACAGCGGCGTTATCCAGGCGCGTATACCAACGTAAAGGGTGAAATGCACGTAAGGAGAGAACTGGAAAAAGAGAGCAGGTAAAAAACAGCAGTCAGGGTGTGCCCCTACCATGGATCAACGGTTAATGGAGGCATATAAGAACCAGTAAAGGACGAGGCATAAGAGGGCCAGAAACTACGGGGGTAGGTGAGAGCAAAGTGGTTGAAATAAGGGGCATTCCAATTTGTTTGATTCATAAAGGAAATGGACATAGGTAGTCTAACGTTGGGAACTCAGTCAGATAGATGAAACTGTCTATCGTTGATTGTGTCCTTAATTGAAGGGAGCAGGGTCGGCGAAGGAGTTGGTCTTATAAATCGAGGCCCCTCTCGTAAGCTATATCTTCTGCCGTGCTCATATTTGATAACTTGAGCGCACGGGTAACGCTGAGTTATGGGATGAGTACCGACAGAAATTGGGACTTGGTTTGTGAAGCTCGAAGGGTGATGGACAACTTGTTCCAGACTTTTGAGTAGACAGGAAGGAAAAAACGTGACCGTATGGCCGACTTAGCTATAATAAAAGAGACAGTAGAAGGCCAGTGCCGAAGTAAGTAGGGGGTTTCACAGGAGAGGCTTGCTGGGTTAAAGGAAAAAGACCGGTTATGGGGCAGGTTATACAAGAAGACTAAGTTTAGTCTTAAGCAGCGGAGCCAGAGTGGGTCAAGATTCAGATTTTGGCATCGTTCTCTATAGTTTAAAGACGTGGACGAACCGAGTAGTTGTTTGATCAAACGTCTTTGTATGCTTTCAATAGCAACTCTGTCGAATTTCGTCATGTTAAAAAATATTACTGGGCAGTACTCAAGCAAAGGCTTGACGTGGGATTTGTAGATGCTGATGATACTGTCCCGGAGACGAGAGGAGCGGAAGAGAAGGGCCACGCTTCTTCTAGCTTTGACCAATTGGATGGCGGCGTCCTCAGAAAAGTTGAGGGAGCTGGAATAGTTGAGGCCCAAATCGCGGATGGTAGGTCGACTGGCTACTGCGGACCCACCGAGAGTCGGGGATCCAGGGGGCAATTGGAACTTGTAGGTCAGGTTTTCGCACTTGTCAGTGGAAAAGCTCATCCTCTAGGTGTGGCACCAGTGGTCAAGTGCAGCGAGGTCAGCGGAAATGTTGCAAAGAGTAGGGATAGCATCATTAGAATTGGAAGAGTAAACTATTTTTATATCTTCTGCAAATAAGAATGGCGTGCCGTGGTGTACTAGATCCAATGCGACGTTAATTTTTATCAGAAATAGGAGAGGACCGAGCACGCTTCCCTGTATAATGCCACTTGTCACAGGTTTCGGTTTAGAAGTATGTCCTTTGGCCAGGACCACTTGCGAACGATAAGCGAGGTAAGATTTCAGCCGACAAAGCAGCGGGTCAGCAATGCCGAATGAACGCAATTTGGAGATAAGATGCAAGTGTGGAACACGGTCAAAAGCCTTCGACAGACCTAGATAGTCAATTACTCATGCCCGCCCGCTATCAACAGCCTTAGTGACTAGGTTGAGGAGGTCGAACCGACATGTGGTGCATAATCGCGATCTGAGAAACCCGTGCTGCCTATTGCTTAGACGATTTGAAGCGAGAAGATGGGTGGTAATTCCATCTTTGATAATCGTTTCCATTATTCTGGAAATGATAGGGGTATGGTTGATGGGACGGTTATTAGCGAGCTCATGGACAGGTCCTTTTTGTGTCGTGGAATGATGACTAAACGCTTCCAGTTCGACGGCACCAAACTAAATTTGAGTGACAAGGTGAATAGGTTCAGTAAGAGAAGTGGAAGGTCCGATTAACCGTTAATGATTGCAGCTGGGGGCAACCCGTCTGGTCCAGGCTGGGCAGATGCTTTATAGCTTGAAATGCGTCTGGAAATAACGTTTACTCCGGAAGTTAGGGTAGATAGGGAAGAGCTGGTAATAGCCAGAGAATTTGGGGGTGCAGTATTTGAGGCGAGGGCCATGGAATTGGCGAAGTAATGGTTGAAGGCCTCAGCGATATCAGAAGGGGGGTGGCCGAAGTTTTATTCGGTAACACAACATATGGGATCATAGTATCTGTTGCCGAATTCCTAGATTTGTGTAGGAGTGAGAGTTTCAATGTTTTATTGGGATGCCTTAGGTCTTTGGATTTTTCGTTGCGGAACTGTTTTTCCTTTAGGTGCCGGACAGTGTCAGTAAGACGCGTTAGTCTCCTGAAAAGAGAGAAGTCGTGGTTTTGGAGGTAAAGTCTTTGCATCTTAAGGTACTTTCGTTGGAGGGAGGCAAGTTAAGACTTTCTATGGGAGGAGTTTTGGGATATTGGGCTGAATTTCAGGAGGCAGTTTCCCATGTTAAGGTAGAAGTGATCAGCCGCTTATTGGGGGTCAGCCGTTGGAAAAACTGCTCCAGTCTTGGTTACGGATGAGATTGGTCAGAGGGTTCCAATTTAAAAGGACGGAATTGTTGACTGGGGTCAGATAGTTTGATGGATAAGGATGGAATGAAAGATTAACAGCCACTATCTTACGGAAATTTATTCGGAACTGAAACCAAAACGTTGGAAACGCTGTAAGTGAATATAAGATCTAGGATGTTGGCTTTTCTAGTGGGGGTTCTAACTTGCTGCGCCCAGCCCCAATGTGAGTATGGGAGACAAAGTCTATTAGGCTGGAAGGTGCCGTGAGGTTTCTCCAGGATATTATAGGCCAGTTAAAATCGACGGCTATGATTTTCTCTGCCGGGGGTAGTAGTCAAAGGTAATCAAAGGCTTCAATTAAGGGAGGTAAATGTGCAATTGTAGATGAAGGCGAACGATAGACACAACCAACGTGCATGACTACGGTTGAGAACCGAATTGAGAGCCATAGAGATTCTGGAATTGAGTCTAGTGTGGCATGCCTGATGGGGACTACTAAAAGGGCGTGCTGTACGTACACAAGGCGCCCACCTCCGCGTCTGTCGATCCTATTTACCCTAAAAACCTTGTACCCTTTAGGCATAATTTCGCTTGTGCTGGTGTGTTGGGTGAGCCGGGTTTCAGCAATAAAGATGACGTCAGGACTGGGGGTTATGACGTAGTGTTTTAAGTGCTGAAGCTTATTTAAGATGGACCGCAAACTAAATAAGACGAAGGATAACCCACTCATGTGGAAGTGAGTGTCTGGGTTAGGTAAAGTAGGGTAGCTATTGGCCGGAGAAAGTGCGCGGTGAGGGCGTGATATGGAGCTATTACCGAAGGGGAGGAAAAACGAGCGTTGGATGCCTCCTCGATGGTTTCTGAAGAATCAGCCGCCGAAGAACCGGAAATATTCAATTTTGGGTTACTACTAGGTGAAGGAGAAGACCTTAAACGAAGTAGTTCTGCTACTTATCCTGACTCGTTGGGGTCGTTCGATGCTTCGGTGCGGTGACAGAATAAGGGCTTATGGAAGATATTGACCTTCCCAAGTGACAATCTTAGTATTGACTGGTGTTGTGTGGTAAGAGCAGGCCTCAGAGGATAGGGACTTAAAGAGTTTGGGGTGGCTTCGCCGCCCATCGATGCGGCTTGCCCGGATGGGGAAAGATAGGAATCAACGGTTGGTGAAGGGGGTATATGGAGGTTATTTTGGAAGAAAGTAGTAGTAATACACAGTGTTGCGTAGTTGGCTTGCGGAGTTCGGTGTGCTACCGAAGGTATGAACGACTGGTAAGGTACCGGCATTGGAAAGTGGTTCATTAAGGCCAGAAGAGATGAAAGATTGTGGGATTGTTTGTCACAGGGTGGGGAAAATTTACTCGAAGGGGGTTTGTGGATGTATCCTGCGTGTAAAACGACTGTGGTGGGGTAAAACGAAAATGTTTGTATGGTAAAGGAACTAACGGGATGAACGGTGGAGGCACGGAAAGTCTAGGAAATGATGAGCTAGGCAGATGCAGCTTTGAATAATAGCTGTGAGGTACTTTGCGAGCATGGTCCGTATAAATGCGCGTAGAGCTGGGGTTTCGCTGGGAGGAATTACGATTCGAGAAACTACCTATTTTGGGGAGAGAAACTGTAGGTCTCGACATTAGTTACATCTTACTAGGGTATCTGTTCGCTTCTTATCTTTGCATGACCTTCGGGGTGTAGCCTGGTGATATAAGGCGGTCATTGCCCAATGAACTAAATGTTGAAGCCTTCAGTAGGGATGGAGTGTGGGTTGCCGAATTCTGGATTTGCGGCCATGTGTTACCGTTGGTATCGACACTCTGCATTGGGGGCTGAGTGTAGATCGTTACCAACTTTCGGCCCAAGTTAGATTGCAACAGTGAGGTTGTGTCCTTAGTTATGCTACTTCTTGGCTGCTTGTTTACGGGAATATGCCCTGAAGGCTGACGGGTTTGATTCGAGCGAGAATGACCTGGCAATGGTACGGTGCCGTCCGGCGGATGGGTTTTAGTCGTGGCTATGTGGTGTGGACAACAACGACCATACGTTGGTTTGTGTGTCGCCTTGGGAGTGTAATGCAAAGTTGTCAGGTCATGGAGGCTACGCGATTTAGGTGGCTGCTTCCGATGCACAGAGCTAAGCTGTCTGGCAGGACTCGGTGGATTCGAGTCCCAGGCACCTGCGACACTAATGACGAGCCTAGGGCTCTTGGAGACTGGTGGATCTGAAGAAGGCCCAGGAGTTGCGTCAAGGTCTACATCGGACAGTTGTTGGCTGATAGACGTTGGTTGCATAGAGTAGGTTAGGGGTAAGAAGGGGTGAGGTGTCTTTTGGACGGATTCCTGCCTTGGATATTTGCGAGAGTTCGACTTTCTCGGCACTTCCCTTTGTGGTGGCGTTTTGTCGGGTGCTATTCGAATGTTCTTGTATGGCGAATTAGTAGCAATAACCGATTGTTTATGAATAAGCTCACTGGATGTCAGTGAGCCCGAAAATGGGAAAAGTAGGGGTCTTTTTTGTCGTTGTGTTTGGTTTCGTGGCCTGCTGCTACGGCACATCACACGTTCCTTGTTAGCGGCATCTAGCAAAGCGCTGCTGACTATGTTGAGTGGGGCCCTATCGAGAATGTTAAATAAAATGGCGTGAATCGAGTTTCGTATTCGTTTTGAAACATCTGCAGATATGCTGTCAAAAAAGTTACACGTAGCAACTAAGTTACAGTCCGTGGTTACCTTAGAGAGCTCGAGGAGTTGAGCCAGTGGTGTCAGAGTTCTGGCGGCTCTGTCAACGGCTTTAATCCGCGATTCGAGTGAGCTAACGTATTGTAAGCGGTTGTCAATCTTGCTATTTGCGTAATTATGGATGTTCGTTAGTCAGAAGGAGCACGGCTTAGTGACTGGGAGAGGTACGGCCAAGCGTGGCAAAATCTAACTGGCCGGTCTGCTTCTTTTGGAATTGCGCATTGCGGTTGCAGGCTTCGGACAACCAACTGGTTTTATTAAAAATTTAGCGACTGCAAAAAGCCTAGATACGGAACGGAGCTGAAATTCTATAGGAAGTCACCTAGGATGTTTGCAAATGGGGTTGACCAGGGGGTTCACTTTTCGACGAACAAGGGTTAGAGTTTTAGACAAGCAGGAAACGATAAATAAAAGGGTTGACTTAGCAAACAATCGCCAAGTATTTTATAGACGGGTTCACAAGGGGTGATTTGTGGCAGGTATAGATCGTGCTTGCTTGTGAGCGCAGTAACCATTTCGCCTTACAGCTCACTCAAGACCATTCTCTTTGCAACTACTTGCCGCATATACCCCTCGTAGTCGTCCCCTGTTGTCCAGCTCTTTTGATTCCAGCGAAACGACCACTACGGACAAGGGGATGCCCCAAGAACCTGGAAGATTTGGGCTCAGGCCTCGAACCCGTGTGCTACCTCAAGACTTCAGTACTCAAAACTGCCTTTTTACGAGCATCACCCCACGTCTTCCACTACTTATAGCCTTCCACATTCATTACGTTCGTCCTCGGGGTAGTTGAGACGCTAGCTGAAACTCACCAATGACAGTAATCCTGCGAGGCTCCTTATACTGGGGGACGGCGATCGGAGGCCCTTTCTTCCGCTTATCTTCACCGAATCATCGAAGGAGACTGTCGCTGCACTAGATGATCCAAAGAGCTCGTGGCGCGAGAACCTGGAAGAATTCAGCACGCTGTCGTCTTCTTCCTGCGACCCGGTATTCTGGGTAATATTGTAAGTCCCACCCCACTTGAGCATTTGAAGTGCTCCGTCCGGAACCAAGTTACGACGTGTACTACGGAATGAGAAATGTTATTTCGCACCACCGTAAGTACCGAGGCAACCCGACGTAAGCGTTTCATCCACAGAATCTTTCTGTTTTACATTCCCCTATTTTTTAGAATTTTCTGCTATAAGTGCCAACGTTTATTGGTGTGTTCCTAAGCCATAAGCTTTTCGTAACGAATAACGTTTCCCTTTGGTCGGTGTCTTGCTAGTATTTTACGCACTTCGTGACGCATGAGATGTGCTCATGTCTGGCCGCCGGATGTGAGAAGCGAGTGGACAAAGGTATTGAGTGCGACGTATGAAGAAGGTGGGCCCGTGAAGGCTGATCTGGGATTAGTAGGGATGTGTATCCAGTTTACCGCAAGAACGGCTGGGTTAAATGGGTGCTAGGTTTCTGCAAGGAAACTGCAAGACTAACCCATCTAAGGTAATATAAACGGGATGAGGTCCAAAATTGTCCTGAAGACCTTGCAATGGTGCCGAGCGCAAGTCGCCGCCGCGCGGCTCGCTAGCAAGGTCAGATGCAGAAGCCGTAGGAAGGCCTGAGAGAACGATCCTCGAGGTACTAAGGGGCCAGGCATGTGGTAGCCTTATATCGGCTGCGTCCGCTCGTGTGCTGACGCAGAAACTTAAGAAGAAGAAGCAAGGTAAGAAAAGGGACCCTTTGACAAAGGCGACGGACAACATCGTGAAGTCAGATTGATCCGGCTATCTTGAGTTGGCAGTCCAACTGATGGACCTGCAGAGGGGTACCCAGTCGCTGAGACGGATACCAAGCCGTAGGCTACTGTTACTGAATCAGGAGGAACCATTCACCAGAGGTTTGAAGGCAAGAAGGGATATAGATGGGAGACGGGTGTATGACGTACTGAGACTTGAAGGTGTACCAGGTCCTGTGTCTCTCAGAAGAGTCCACAGATTGAGGACGTGGAAAACTTCGCTAATGAAAACGGTGAAGGATGTCGCACGACCAATACCGCCGGGTTTCTGGAAGAGCTCCGCAGAGATATGTTGCTGGCCAACGCGGCACTGATAGCCTACATCACTTAGGGTAGATATCAGGTTGTACCCGACGTGCACAGATTAATGCCGGGTGGTTTGTCGACAGGTGGACCCATGAGTTAAAACGCGGCTAAACCCTTGGGGGCGCTGAAGATAGGTCCCCAGGGACAGAAGAACGCCTTATTCAGTTGTCGGGTTGCTTCATCAACAGCTATGAGCAAGCCATATAAGCCGTCGGGGTTCGTGGTAATTGACGATGTACCGAAAGATGAAAATTGGCGGTGCTGTCCAGTGGAGGGAAGCACGACCGTCCTCAACTCGGGTGTCAAGATAGCGCCCAAAGCGATGGGTTGGGGGTATTCGGTTTTCCTGGATGACCAGCGGACTCCATACATTCCAGTGGTGGACAGCGCTGAATAAACCTTACCACCATCTTGGGCGTTGCGCCCGATGCCCAGCCAACACCAGGAGACAAAAATGTCCGGAGGCGTCGAATCGAAGGCGATGGTGCTACACACCATAGCTTGTAGTATTAGAAATAAGTGGATGAATCTCTTCAGAGCCGCAGTGGGGTAAAACGAGTCCAAAGTTGCCCCTAGGGGAATATGGCTCTTTAAAGGTGACAGCGTACCAGTGATAATACATAATGATTTTGCTGTCTTTAGGCAGGACAGAAAGCATGACTGTGTAGGGGGACGAGTGGCAGTCCTCATTAGGTCAGGCACAAACCATCTGGAACAACGGACCGTGGTTTTTACTAGAAATATGCCACTGAGCAAGGCTACACGCACACTCCCGAACAGAAACGTAGACGTGGTCTGTGTGTATAGGGCCCTGGGTACGAACCGAGATGAGGACATTCAACTTCTCCACTTACTTATCATGGTAGCTAAGTAGGCCGATAAGGACCTCATAGTTAGGGACTTCAACCTACCTCACGTAGACTAGATAGCTGAGGCACATACTCCGAGAACCCACGGAGAGAGATATCTACGATGGCTGAATTCGAATGCGCTTTTCTAACACGTGAGGGAAAATACCAGGTGTAGGACTAGTTTTGCGCCGTCCTTGTTGGATCTAGTGATAACAACTCATGAGAACGATACACAGAAACTCCAGGTTCACTTTCCCTTGGGTGAGAGCGACCACGTGAATGTGAAAATCTTTCTTTGCGTGCCCCAACCGAAAGTAGCCTCGAGGTCAATCAGAATGTTTGCAAACATGGACCTTCCTAGGTTTCGAAATAGAGCGGTCGGGGTCACCTTGACGAGCAATTCAGGTTGTCTCGTTTTCTTTTTTGCTGATCCCACTGTTTAGACCTATAAATGTATCCACCCTAGTATATATCACCTCACTACCCAAAATAACAACCTAGATGTGTGAATAGCTGCAACAAACCAGCATGCGGCTGCTGGTTACTATACCGGGTTAGATTTATAAATTATATTGGATATTCACTGCCTCATTTCCATTTACTACCATTCTGCCTGGCGTACCTGGCGAATCTTCCTCGAGTCTCGCCGCGATACCATCTGCCTAGCGTTTTTACATCCCACTCCCCATAACCCGACTCCTACCATATTCTCGCTAAGCATCCACCGGTGCACATCCTGAAGTTTCTATCCCATTGTGTCTCTATTTATTTTCTCCCATAAGAGCGCATTCTCGCTCCATCCGATCCATCCATCCTACATCCAAAATATACCCCCCATGCAACCTGATGTTATGCTCCAAACAGTAGTACCATGCCTACCGTATCCCGTGTGGGGTGCATCTGTGCATAGCACACACTAAAACTCTACTAGCTCACTATCTCTCATCGTCCTAAGTCTCCCAATCCCATATATATATATATATATATATATATATATATATATATATATATATATATATATATATATATATATATATATAGGGCTATGTGGCTTACGTCCTATACCGCATCGTTGCACAGGTCTCACCTAGGCCTGTGCGCATACAGCAACCTCATACACCCGCGGTCTGCATAGACCCTTGGCTCGTCTCCGTCTAGCTGACCGAATTCCTGCTACATCCGTACCTTCGTCATACATCTTTACTTATCATGCACCACCGGTTTCCAACCATTGCTCAGAAAATCCGTCCCGCTACAGTCGGCAAATCCAAACACATCAAACCCCTCCCAAAAACCAGGTCGTGCTCTGTCTCCCTCGGTAACGTCGACGGTGAAGCTTCCGATGGTCCACATGGCCTCAAGCAGAGTTTCATCGACCTCGGAAACAAGGTCGAGTTGATTGATGAGATCATTTCAAAAGCTTCACCCCTGGCTACTCTCCTTGATCCTGTAGCACCTATATCCCCCACGAACTTGGTTTCCATGGGACACCTCCTCGACACTATATCGATCGAAATATACCACCGCACTACCAATTCCAAGAAAGCAGTGGCTTTAAATGTTCCAGACCGCTTTCCGCTTTCCTTGGAGAAACACAACATACTAAGTTCGTGCAATATGGCTCACCATAGATGTCATTGCAGAAGGCTGCGTAAAATGTCCCAGCGACATAGTTGCCCCCGCTATTCCAATTCATGGACGACCTAACGGCTGGAGAGTCCATTAGCAACAAGTCGACAATTGCTGTCATTTCGCCGTATTAAGTAATAAACCCGCGCCCTCCCATCATAGCCTCAGAGCCAGAACAAGACCCTGGTACAATCATCAGCCCTCGTCTTACTACTTCCCATTCGTCCTCCGAGCCGTTGACAAGTGTCGTCAACCACCGCTCTTGCTCCAAAGTCCCTCCCAACTGCTCACCAGCTGCTATCTCAGCCGCAATACCTCGTTGTTATCCTCATAAGTGCCGCTCCAATCCTCCCATGAGCCTACATGGTACTCCTACTAGGTCCGCACTTGTTCAACCAATCACCCCACCTATTAGCTCCCACTCCCAATCGGCATCCACTTGTGGCGTACTCTCGGACCCTCCAGGTAGAAACCAGTTGAGTCACCATCCAGATTCGTCTAACGTCATCGTCCCTTTAGGTAGGAGTGACCTTCAGATCCATGCCAGGGCCACTCACCCTTCCATTGCCTCACAACCACCTCCACTGTCTTTCCCTCTCTCTTATCGAATGAGTCACACTAATCCCCTATCTCCGTTGCTACCCTATGTCCCTTCCTGCCCCCGAGACACCAACCCCCCATACCAAGGCCTAAGCATACCCTCTTGTCCTCCTCTGCTCCCCTCCACCAACCCCCATATAATACCGTAGTACCACTTACGTATCATAGCGGATAGTCCAGGTTGTTACCTGTTTCCCACTTCCCCGCCCCACCTACACGCCCTCCCCACCTACCGGCTCCTATAACCCTCATGAGCCTCCAAACCTTTCCAAATTTCGCTGCTCCTTTTCCGCTCCCCACCCCACACTACCTCTTAGTTACTCGCCCACATACTTTAACCTTCACACCGACCTAACGGCCTTATACTGATCCTGCCAAACATGTAGGTTATCTGCGGTCAAGATGTCGGTTTTTTCTTGACCGGCGCCCTCCACACCCGTGGCCGTATCAATAATCGCCCTACGAACTATATCGATAATTTTCCAAAGACCTGTGTCACTGGTCTTCCCTCCCTTGATGTCATGTCTGAAGTACCTTACACCTCGCACTCCCTCCTGTCCACTCCGTTTCGACAGATATTCCAAACCTCTCACCTTGTCATATCGTGCCCCGTGTTAGACACCTTCGAGCAATTCAGAGCCAAATTCACAACGGATCCCGAAATTGGGAGGCGATTATCCGTGAAATTCTAAGGTATCAGATTATCAAATGAACAATGACACGAAACAGGTACAAAACTCAATTATGCGATCACAAGAACTCGAAAAACGAGAACCGAGTTGTGACGTGCGAGGAAGGAGCACGAGCTTCACGCAAGTCCAGAACAAGGATTTGACAGAGCGGCGCACTAGGCGTGAACAAACAGGCGTTGGTTCTTAAAAACATGCAGCGCATAAAACGAGTCAATAGTGTGAATAAGTGAGTGATGCTAAGAAAACACGGAACTGCAGCGTTTGGGGGGATTTTGTGCCACTGGTCGTTACACCGCCCACCAAAATCCTCCCGAATCTTGGCGGAGTCAGAGGTTTGGAATAAGGGTACTGATTCTTCCTACCTACCTAGATCCCGCTGTCAGTGAGCGCACCTAATACCTTGCCGTAAGCATTCTACTCACGATCGCGCTGGATCTGGTGGCCACACCGACGCGGGGTTACTCTGCGTCTTCCATGAAAACGGCGGATCGATGGCGGGCGTGAAGAAGGAACATAGGTGCTGTTCTAGGAAGAGCCGTTGTGCCTCGGCCGCGTGTGTTTGTGTGAGTATGTGTGTGCGTGTGGGTGTAACGAGTAAGGTCACACTCCGGTATACGGGCGATTGGTAACAACCATCACTTACGGGAAGTATCTTCCTTAATGTCAATGGTACACGGGGAACAATCAGCCCTGAGGCGTGTTTCGATGGAGGTCATGAAGTATAAACGTGTATTAGGCATTTGTGCCTGGTGTGTGTTTGGGTGCATGATAGAATCACAGCTACTGCCTCATATACCAAAAGCTTTCCGTAACGTCAACGAAAAACGGTGAGCACCGCAACGTGTTTGTCGGAGGCCACGAAGTACAAACGTGTACCGTGTAAGTGTGTATGTGTCGGGGTGTATGATAGTTCGATACGTCGGTATGTTGTAAATGACCCCACACATGGGGTCCCGTTGACCATCTCGAAGACGAGTGAGGAATAGTCTACTACATCCCCAACCTCGAATGGTCTCGCTTTGATCAGCCACTTCTGCGGAGCATGCAGAGCCGGTAGCTACTCTCGAGGTCATCGTCTCCAAAATGCCTTGGCATGATAGTTAGCCTGCTTCCATCCGTGGAGGTAGCTCCCACAAAGGTTTACCGGTCCTCGG
This sequence comes from Fasciola hepatica, assembly GCA_948099385.1. Classification (NCBI taxonomy): domain Eukaryota; kingdom Metazoa; phylum Platyhelminthes; class Trematoda; order Plagiorchiida; family Fasciolidae; genus Fasciola; species Fasciola hepatica. Next base: position 5,966,520 of record CANUEZ040000105.1, read on the forward strand.
AATCCCTCGTTCAACCTCAACGTCAATAAGTCGTTCGGAGTGGGCGCCAGATGGGTGAGGTCGCCGCTGGTTACTGGAACCGGTGGGCGGTTGTTCAGAATTCTCTCGACCTCAGTCATGACGGTGCTCAGCGTCTCGTCGTCGGGCGGCCGTTGCCCAATGATCCACAGCAATGCCCGCCCGGTGGACCAGATCAGGCGTTTCCATATGCCACGGCGATGACTGGCCTGCGGGGGATTGAAGTTCCATTTTATACCATAGGCCGCGGTTCGTTTCTGCAGTTCGTCCCTGTTCATGTTTTTATGCTAACGCTGCAGTTTCTGTTGAGCGCCCTCGAAGTTCGACCCACTTTTGGAGTATATACCTGCCGGAACGCCTCTTTGGTTGAGAAAGCGCTGCAAGGCCCGTAGGAACGAGTCGGTTGTCATCGAATGCGCAACTTTTAAGTGTACCGCGCGCAACTTCACGCACGTCACGATACACCCGCATCGTTTTCTCAACCCCTGTCCCAGAATTGATCCACAAGGGCCCGAAAAAGTCTAACCCGGTGTCGCTGAACGGCCACTAGCCCGGAGTCACTCTGCATCTTGGTAGTGGGGCCATGTGTTGTTTGTCCACTGCGGCATTGCGTCTCCTACAATGTGCACAACCTCGGATTATGCGTTTTACGATCGCTCTTTCTCTCGGCAACCAAAGGCGCTTTCGTATGACGCTCGTCAAGTGACTTTCCGTGGCACGTCCCTCCACAGCGTGGACGTGTCGAATCATTAGCTCTATCACAGGTTGTCGAGCCGGCAGAAATATATGGTTCTTTGTGTCAGAGCTTAAGCGGGAGTTGGTCAGCTTACCATCTACCCATAGCAGTCCACTATTGAGTTCGGTATTTAAATGCTTCACGTCGCCCCTCGGAGGTGATATTCCTTTGTTGATTGGTCCCACTTCTTCTGCTTTCTCGAGTTCTCGGGTGAAAGCCTACCGTTGTATCATGTTGAACATATCGTGTTCTGCGGCTCGTATTTCATCGGGGCTTAACGGACCCATCCGTATCCGGCCGGAAGGGCGGATCCCTTTCATGACCAGCAAATGTCTCTTGAACCCAGCCAACCAAACTAATAAACGAAGTGTCTTCATCCAGAAAATAATCTGACCAACTTTGACAAAATGAATTTCGCTCCGACGACTGTGGCCGTCATCACTACGCCTTTGATTTCCAGTTCCAATTCAAGAGGGGGTTTAGTTCGCACACGGGCCAGTGCTGTTCGGGCTTTTTCAGGCATTTCGGTCCTACCGTTCACGTGTCGAGTTGACGGAAGTTGGTCGGCCGAGTTATCGCCAGACCTGACATGCTTCCACTGGTTCATGTCCGATTCGTCGTGGATGATCGTGAGTCGGTTAGCAATGAAAGTACTAAACCGGTTCCTGACGCCGTTAATGTAGTGCAGCACTATCTTCGAGTCCATCTAAAAGCTAGCCGATCAAATGTAGAAGTCAAAAGATCTCCCTGCCGCTTGTACTTCCCTGACTGCTAACACGGCTGCGCTGAGTTCGAGGCGCGGGATCGAAACCGACTTCAGTGAGGCAACGCAGGTTCTGGCGGGCAGGGTCCTCGTGGTATATTGTCCATTTCCCGTACACCATCGTCCGTACACCACGGCTCCGTACCTCACTTTGGATGCGCCATAAAAGGAATGTAGTTCTCCCATCCGTGTCGGATGACCAGAGGGGCAAACATCGTGGAATCCGTATGCCCCTTGGTTTCCTTAGGGTGTTCGGAAATTCGTCCCAGTCCAACCGGTCTTCTTAGTCCAGTGGCCGGTCCCAATCGACTCTCTCACGACAGGGCCGCTGCAGCAGGATCTTTCCGGAAAGCAGGTAAGGAAAGACAAAACCGAGAGGATTGAACAAACTAGAGACGGCAGATAGCATGCCACGACGGGTTACTGACAGCTCGGGAACGCTTAGCTCGAAAAAAACGTCGTCTATTTCCGCGTTCAATTGGACTCCTGGAGCGCGTCCTGCTGGGAGTGGAGAGCCGGCCAAAGCTCTGACCCTTCCGGCCCCCTCGCGGTATGGAATGACCCCGTGCACCTCTGAAGCATTTGACATCCATTTCGTTGGATGGAAGCCGCTCTCTTCTAGCAATCGTGTTGGGCACCTTAGCTTTGCTTGGGCCAAGCCTACATCGTCGAATGACCTAAGATAGCCGTCGACGTAGAAGTTTCTGATGACTCTATCTACCACCGACCGGTGAACCAAATCTCCATGTTTGTTTGCTGATTCTCGAGGGGCTTAGTTTGCACAAAACGGTGATGATGCTGCTCCGAAGGGGTGGGCAGTCATCATGTAATTTATAATAATAATAATAGTAGGACCGAAATTCCTGAAAAAGCCCGAACAGCACTGGCCCGTGTGCGAACTAAACCCCCTCTTGAATTGGAACTGGAAATCAAAGGCGTAGTGATGACGGCCACAGTCGTCGGAGCGAAATTCATTTTGTCAAAGTTGGTCAGATTATTTTCTGGATGAAGACACTTCGTTTATTAGTTTGGTTGGCTGGGTTCAAGAGACATTTGCTGGTCATGAAAGGGATCCGCCCTTCCGGCCGGATACGGATGGGTCCGTTAAGCCCCGATGAAATACGAGCCGCAGAACACGATATGTTCAACATGATACAACGGTAGGCTTTCACCCGAGAACTCGAGAAAGCAGAAGAAGTGGGACCAATCAACAAAGGAATATCACCTCCGAGGGGCGACGTGAAGCATTTAAATACCGAACTCAATAGTGGACTGCTATGGGTAGATGGTAAGCTGACCAACTCCCGCTTAAGCTCTGACACAAAGAACCATATATTTCTGCCGGCTCGACAACCTGTGATAGAGCTAATGATTCGACACGTCCACGCTGTGGAGGGACGTGCCACGGAAAGTCACTTGACGAGCGTCATACGAAAGCGCCTTTGGTTGCCGAGAGAAAGAGCGATCGTAAAACGCATAATCCGAGGTTGTGCACATTGTAGGAGACGCAATGCCGCAGTGGACAAACAACACATGGCCCCACTACCAAGATGCAGAGTGACTCCGGGCTAGTGGCCGTTCAGCGACACCGGGTTAGACTTTTTCGGGCCCTTGTGGATCAATTCTGGGACAGGGGTTGAGAAAACGATGCGGGTGTATCGTGACGTGCGTGAAGTTGCGCGCGGTACACTTAAAAGTTGCGCATTCGATGACAACCGACTCGTTCCTACGGGCCTTGCAGCGCTTTCTCAACCAAAGAGGCGTTCCGGCAGGTATATACTCCAAAAGTGGGTCGAACTTCGAGGGCGCTCAACAGAAACTGCAGCGTTAGCATAAAAACATGAACAGGGACGAACTGCAGAAACGAACCGCGGCCTATGGTATAAAATGGAACTTCAATCCCCCGCAGGCCAGTCATCGCCGTGGCATATGGAAACGCCTGATCTGGTCCACCGGGCGGGCATTGCTGTGGATCATTGGGCAACGGCCGCCCGACGACGAGACGCTGAGCACCGTCATGACTGAGGTCGAGAGAATTCTGAACAACCGCCCACCGGTTCCAGTAACCAGCGGCGACCTCACCCATCTGGCGCCCACTCCGAACGACTTATTGACGTTGAGGTTGAACGAGGGATTCCGAGGACCGGTAAACCTTTGTGGGAGCTACCTCCACGGATGGAAGCAGGCTAACTATCATGCCAAGGCATTTTGGAGACGATGACCTCGAGAGTAGCTACCGGCTCTGCATGCTCCGCAGAAGTGGCTGATCAAAGCGAGACCATTCGAGGTTGGGGATGTAGTAGACTATTCCTCACTCGTCTTCGAGATGGTCAACGGGACCCCATGTGTGGGGTCATTTACAACATACCGACGTATCGAACTATCATACACCCCGACACATACACACTTACACGGTACACGTTTGTACTTCGTGGCCTCCGACAAACACGTTGCGGTGCTCACCGTTTTTCGTTGACGTTACGGAAAGCTTTTGGTATATGAGGCAGTAGCTGTGATTCTATCATGCACCCAAACACACACCAGGCACAAATGCCTAATACACGTTTATACTTCATGACCTCCATCGAAACACGCCTCAGGGCTGATTGTTCCCCGTGTACCATTGACATTAAGGAAGATACTTCCCGTAAGTGATGGTTGTTACCAATCGCCCGTATACCGGAGTGTGACCTTACTCGTTACACCCACACGCACACACATACTCACACAAACACACGCGGCCGAGGCACAACGGCTCTTCCTAGAACAGCACCTATGTTCCTTCTTCACGCCCGCCATCGATCCGCCGTTTTCATGGAAGACGCAGAGTAACCCCGCGTCGGTGTGGCCACCAGATCCAGCGCGATCGTGAGTAGAATGCTTACGGCAAGGTATTAGGTGCGCTCACTGACAGCGGGATCTAGGTAGGTAGGAAGAATCAGTACCCTTATTCCAAACCTCTGACTCCGCCAAGATTCGGGAGGATTTTGGTGGGCGGTGTAACGACCAGTGGCACAAAATCCCCCCAAACGCTGCAGTTCCGTGTTTTCTTAGCATCACTCACTTATTCACACTATTGACTCGTTTTATGCGCTGCATGTTTTTAAGAACCAACGCCTGTTTGTTCACGCCTAGTGCGCCGCTCTGTCAAATCCTTGTTCTGGACTTGCGTGAAGCTCGTGCTCCTTCCTCGCACGTCACAACTCGGTTCTCGTTTTTCGAGTTCTTGTGATCGCATAATTGAGTTTTGTACCTGTTTCGTGTCATTGTTCATTTGATAATCTGATACCTTAGAATTTCACGGATAATCGCCTCCCAATTTCGGGATCCGTTGTGAATTTGGCTCTGAATTGCTCGAAGGTGTCTAACACGGGGCACGATATGACAAGGTGAGAGGTTTGGAATATCTGTCGAAACGGAGTGGACAGGAGGGAGTGCGAGGTGTAAGGTACTTCAGACATGACATCAAGGGAGGGAAGACCAGTGACACAGGTCTTTGGAAGATTATCGATATAGTTCGTAGGGCGATTATTGATACGGCCACGGGTGTAGAGGGCGCCGGTCAAGAAAAAACCGACATCTTGACCGCAGATAACCTACATGTTTGGCAGGATCAGTATAAGGCCGTTAGGTCGGTGTGAAGGTTAAAGTATGTGGGCGAGTAACTAAGAGGTAGTGTGGGGTGGGGAGCGGAAAAGGAGCAGCGAAATTTGGAAAGGTTTGGAGGCTCATGAGGGTTATAGGAGCCGGTAGGTGGGGAGGGCGTGTAGGTGGGGCGGGGAAGTGGGAAACAGGTAACAACCTGGACTATCCGCTATGATACGTAAGTGGTACTACGGTATTATATGGGGGTTGGTGGAGGGGAGCAGAGGAGGACAAGAGGGTATGCTTAGGCCTTGGTATGGGGGGTTGGTGTCTCGGGGGCAGGAAGGGACATAGGGTAGCAACGGAGATAGGGGATTAGTGTGACTCATTCGATAAGAGAGAGGGAAAGACAGTGGAGGTGGTTGTGAGGCAATGGAAGGGTGAGTGGCCCTGGCATGGATCTGAAGGTCACTCCTACCTAAAGGGACGATGACGTTAGACGAATCTGGATGGTGACTCAACTGGTTTCTACCTGGAGGGTCCGAGAGTACGCCACAAGCGGATGCCGATTGGGAGTGGGAGCTAATAGGTGGGGTGATTGGTTGAACAAGTGCGGATCTAGTAGGAGTACCATGTAGGCTCATGGGAGGATTGGAGCGGCACTTATGAGGATAACAACGAGGTATTGCGGCTGAGATAGCAGCTGGTGAGCAGTTGGGAGGGACTTTGGAGCAAGAGCGGTGGTTGACGACACTTGTCAACGGCTCGGAGGACGAATGGGAAGTAGTAAGACGAGGGCTGATGATTGTACCAGGGTCTTGTTCTGGCTCTGAGGCTATGATGGGAGGGCGCGGGTTTATTACTTAATACGGCGAAATGACAGCAATTGTCGACTTGTTGCTAATGGACTCTCCAGCCGTTAGGTCGTCCATGAATTGGAATAGCGGGGGCAACTATGTCGCTGGGACATTTTACGCAGCCTTCTGCAATGACATCTATGGTGAGCCATATTGCACGAACTTAGTATGTTGTGTTTCTCCAAGGAAAGCGGAAAGCGGTCTGGAACATTTAAAGCCACTGCTTTCTTGGAATTGGTAGTGCGGTGGTATATTTCGATCGATATAGTGTCGAGGAGGTGTCCCATGGAAACCAAGTTCGTGGGGGATATAGGTGCTACAGGATCAAGGAGAGTAGCCAGGGGTGAAGCTTTTGAAATGATCTCATCAATCAACTCGACCTTGTTTCCGAGGTCGATGAAACTCTGCTTGAGGCCATGTGGACCATCGGAAGCTTCACCGTCGACGTTACCGAGGGAGACAGAGCACGACCTGGTTTTTGGGAGGGGTTTGGTGTGTTTGGATTTGCCGACTGTAGCGGGACGGATTTTCTGAGCAATGGTTGGAAACCGGTGGTGCATGATAAGTAAAGATGTATGACGAAGGTACGGATGTAGCAGGAATTCGGTCAGCTAGACGGAGACGAGCCAAGGGTCTATGCAGACCGCGGGTGTATGAGGTTGCTGTATGCGCACAGGCCTAGGTGAGACCTGTGCAACGATGCGGTATAGGACGTAAGCCACATAGCCCTATATATATATATATATATATATATATATATATATATATATATATGGGATTGGGAGACTTAGGACGATGAGAGATAGTGAGCTAGTAGAGTTTTAGTGTGTGCTATGCACAGATGCACCCCACACGGGATACGGTAGGCATGGTACTACTGTTTGGAGCATAACATCAGGTTGCATGGGGGGTATATTTTGGATGTAGGATGGATGGATCGGATGGAGCGAGAATGCGCTCTTATGGGAGAAAATAAATAGAGACACAATGGGATAGAAACTTCAGGATGTGCACCGGTGGATGCTTAGCGAGAATATGGTAGAAGTCGGGTTATGGGGAGTGGGATGTAAAAACGCTAGGCAGATGGTATCGCGGCGAGACTCGAGGAAGATTCGCCAGGTACGCCAGGCAGAATGGTAGTAAATGGAAATGAGGCAGTGAATATCCAATATAATTTATAAATCTAACCCGGTATAGTAACCAGCAGCCGCATGCTGGTTTGTTGCAGCTATTCACACATCTAGGTTGTTATTTTGGGTAGTGAGGTGATATATACTAGGGTGGATACATTTATAGGTCTAAACAGTGGGATCAGCAAAAAAGAAAACGAGACAACCTGAATTGCTCGTCAAGGTGACCCCGACCGCTCTATTTCGAAGCCTAGGAAGGTCCATGTTTGTAAACATTCTGATTGACCTCGAGGCTACTTTCGGTTGGGGCACGCAAAGAAAGATTTTCACATTCACGTGGTCGCTCTCACCCAAGGGAAAGTGAACCTGGAGTTTCTGTGTATCGTTCTCATGAGTTGTTATCACTAGATCCAACAAGGACGGCGCAAAACTAGTCCTACACCTGGTATTTTCCCTCACGTGTTAGAAAAGCGCATTTGAATTCAGCCATCGTAGATATCTCTCTCCGTGGGTTCTCGGAGTATGTGCCTCAGCTATCTAGTCTACGTGAGGTAGGTTGAAGTCCCTAACTATGAGGTCCTTATCGGCCTACTTAGCTACCATGATAAGTAAGTGGAGAAGTTGAATGTCCTCATCTCGGTTCGTACCCAGGGCCCTATACACACAGACCACGTCTACGTTTCTGTTCGGGAGTGTGCGTGTAGCCTTGCTCAGTGGCATATTTCTAGTAAAAACCACGGTCCGTTGTTCCAGATGGTTTGTGCCTGACCTAATGAGGACTGCCACTCGTCCCCCTACACAGTCATGCTTTCTGTCCTGCCTAAAGACAGCAAAATCATTATGTATTATCACTGGTACGCTGTCACCTTTAAAGAGCCATATTCCCCTAGGGGCAACTTTGGACTCGTTTTACCCCACTGCGGCTCTGAAGAGATTCATCCACTTATTTCTAATACTACAAGCTATGGTGTGTAGCACCATCGCCTTCGATTCGACGCCTCCGGACATTTTTGTCTCCTGGTGTTGGCTGGGCATCGGGCGCAACGCCCAAGATGGTGGTAAGGTTTATTCAACGCTGTCCACCACTGGAATGTATGGAGTCCGCTGGTCATCCAGGAAAACCGAATACCCCCAACCCATCGCTTTGGGCGCTATCTTGACACCCGAGTTGAGGACGGTCGTGCTTCCCTCCACTGGACAGCACCGCCAATTTTCATCTTTCGGTACATCGTCAATTACCACGAACCCCGACGGCTTATATGGCTTGCTCATAGCTGTTGATGAAGCAACCCGACAACTGAATAAGGCGTTCTTCTGTCCCTGGGGACCTATCTTCAGCGCCCCCAAGGGTTTAGCCGCGTTTTAACTCATGGGTCCACCTGTCGACAAACCACCCGGCATTAATCTGTGCACGTCGGGTGCAACCTGATATCTACCCTAAGTGATGTAGGCTATCAGTGCCGCGTTGGCCAGCAACATATCTCTGCGGAGCTCTTCCAGAAACTCGGCGGTATTGGTCGTGCGACATCCTTCACCGTTTTCATTAGCGAAGTTTTCCACGTCCTCAATCTGTGGACTCTTCTGAGAGACACAGGACCTGGTACACCTTCAAGTCTCAGTACGTCATACACCCGTCTCCCATCTATATCCCTTCTTGCCTTCAAACCTCTGGTGAATGGTTCCTCCTGATTCAGTAACAGTAGCCTACGGCTTGGTATCCGTCCCAGCGACTGGGTACCCCTCTGCAGGTCCATCAGTTGGACTGCCAACTCAAGATAGCCGGATTAATCTGACTTCACGATGTTGTCCGTCGCCTTTGTCAAAGGGTCCCTTTTCTTACCTTGCTTCTTCTTCTTAAGTTTCTGCGTCAGCACACGAGCGGACGCAGCCGATATAAGGCTACCACATGCCTGGCCCCTTAGTACCTCGAGGATCGTTCTCTCAGGCCTTCCTACGGCTTCTGCATCTGACCTTGCTAGCGAGCCGCGCGGCGGCGACTTGCGCTCGGCACCATTGCAAGGTCTTCAGGACAATTTTGGACCTCATCCCGTTTATATTACCTTAGATGGGTTAGTCTTGCAGTTTCCTTGCAGAAACCTAGCACCCATTTAACCCAGCCGTTCTTGCGGTAAACTGGATACACATCCCTACTAATCCCAGATCAGCCTTCACGGGCCCACCTTCTTCATACGTCGCACTCAATACCTTTGTCCACTCGCTTCTCACATCCGGCGGCCAGACATGAGCACATCTCATGCGTCACGAAGTGCGTAAAATACTAGCAAGACACCGACCAAAGGGAAACGTTATTCGTTACGAAAAGCTTATGGCTTAGGAACACACCAATAAACGTTGGCACTTATAGCAGAAAATTCTAAAAAATAGGGGAATGTAAAACAGAAAGATTCTGTGGATGAAACGCTTACGTCGGGTTGCCTCGGTACTTACGGTGGTGCGAAATAACATTTCTCATTCCGTAGTACACGTCGTAACTTGGTTCCGGACGGAGCACTTCAAATGCTCAAGTGAGGTGGGACTTACAATATTACCCAGAATACCGGGTCGCAGGAAGAAGACGACAGCGTGCTGAATTCTTCCAGGTTCTCGCGCCACGAGCTCTTTGGATCATCTAGTGCAGCGACAGTCTCCTTCGATGATTCGGTGAAGATAAGCGGAAGAAAGGGCCTCCGATCGCCGTCCCCCAGTATAAGGAGCCTCGCAGGATTACTGTCATTGGTGAGTTTCAGCTAGCGTCTCAACTACCCCGAGGACGAACGTAATGAATGTGGAAGGCTATAAGTAGTGGAAGACGTGGGGTGATGCTCGTAAAAAGGCAGTTTTGAGTACTGAAGTCTTGAGGTAGCACACGGGTTCGAGGCCTGAGCCCAAATCTTCCAGGTTCTTGGGGCATCCCCTTGTCCGTAGTGGTCGTTTCGCTGGAATCAAAAGAGCTGGACAACAGGGGATGACTACGAGGGGCATATGCGGCAAGTAGTTGCAAAGAGAATGGTCTTGAGTGAGCTGTAAGGCGAAATGGTTACTGCGCTCACAAGCAAGCAAGTCCTCGTAAGATAAAGCGGCACGATGAAAGTGCAACATCTATACATCAAAGCAGACAGAAATCTAACAGCTTGTTTTTGTGCTTTGTCTTTTTTCTTTTTTTAACTTCATATATATGTGTATTGGAGAGGACAGAGCACGAAAAGACAGACTGGTTGGGGGAAACTCAAGGGGGAGCAGACATCGGATGGAATGTTAAGAAAATTCAAGGAAGAAAGGTCAGCCCGAGGAGCTTACCCGACTGCTTTTTGAACTTTTCTTAGCTTGAAGCGCCGATAACCTTCTGTTGTAGGTCGTTCCAAAGTGAGACTACCCTGTGAGTAGAAAAGTTCTCATGGAAGTTTGTACGGGGAAGAGGCTGGAAAAATGTCTTGATATGTTTCCCCAGTGTGTCTAGGCTCAGGTGGGTGAAAAAACGATCTGCCTGCCCTGTGATGAAGAGCTTGTACATAAGAAGAGGTCTGTCACTCTGCGAGTTTTCAACGGGTACAGTTTTGGGTCTGCCATTTGCTCAGAAGAAAGGGTGCGCGAAAACCCGCGAACTAGTTTTGTGGCCTTGCTTTGCTCACATTCTAAGAAATCTCGGTCCCTGATGAGATCGGGGTGTACAATCTGACTGCTGTATTCTGGGAGAGTTCGAAAGTAAGTCCGGTAAAGCTCTGAAATTCTTCTTTCGCAAGCCAGGGAAAGTTTTACCTTATCTTGTTGAGAATGCAAAAGGCAGACCTGCTGGACAGTTGGTGGCGGTAGGAGAACAAAGGCAACTTGTTCACCCAGAAGCCCGAGGCCCTTTGCCGCCCCGGATTTGTGTGACATTATTCGTCTAGAAGGGTTGAGCCGGGAAGTTGCCAAGTTACTTGTTCACACATTTCTCGTCAACAACGTGCAGGTTCCAGTCGGCAGGACACTACTTGGAATTGTCTACCGCCGACTGCAGCTCCGCGGCCCCGGATCGTAATATTGTCCGTGTACGCCGCAATATTCACCAATATAATGGTAGGCAACTGGAAAATAAAGAGGCGATAAAGTTTGAAGGCGGAAGCATGAGAACGAAAAACCAAAAACAAAGGTTAGCCGAGGACTCACGTCAGTACCAGTGGTAATGAGGACAGCAGAGGTAAAATAGAATGACGGGTGAGGCGGCTACCTCTCAGCTGGCTTCGGCAAATACACTTTTTAGCAGCGGGGCAACCGACGTTCAAACTCCACAACCGTTTCAGCAGTTACTACCTTGATCTGGAGCCGGTTCCAATCAGCTACAACCCTAATGGTGAAGGGCTTTCCTCTCAAGTGACTTTAAACTCTCTCCCTCGTCAAGTTAATTGGGTGTCCTCAGATGACAGTGTAGTCGATCCCTGGAAATCAGTATACCGCTTGAGGACCTCAGAAGCTTCTGTTAGGTAGCCTCTACTTCTCTTGTGCCAGAGCAAGAACAAACTCAGCGCCTCCAGCCTTCGCTTGTATACAAGGCCTCTTAGGCTGGCGAACCACCTCGCGAAACGCACTAGGAATTCTGCCGTGCTTGTAATTCGCTGACGTGGTGAAAAAGAGAGATCGCTGGTCAGCCAGAAACCGGGCACCTCACGCCAATCTGCCCTACGATTTTTCGATGTTCCCTTAGTTCGAAAAAAGGCTAATATCTAGAGCCATCGAGGTAAAGATCGACGTATTTATTATCATCTAACGGTGGGCTTCAGCCCTATGGTCAGCGCTTAGTTGCATCCATCGCTGACTGCAACTTTAAACTTGAAGAGACTCTGGTGGACTCATGGCCCGCGTACTTAGCGATGTAGTTCTTTACGGTTTCTGGGAGATAATTGATGCAGAGTAGGAAAGTGAAGAACTCAGTACGGAGCGCTAGGGACTCTCATTGTGAATGATGATAGAGAGAAATACGAAGTGCCTGCGTGCACAGCAGAAGGGCGCTCAGGGAGAAGGCTTCTAGGTAGGCAAAATGGTTTAATGTCGGTACAATGCACCTCCAGCCTTTAAAGTAGGGGAACTTGCTGCGCCACGTGTGAGGCCTTCGCGAGATCTGTGATGTTGGAGTAGGAGGTTTTGCCCTGAAAACCTGTCTCATCAAGCTATCTAAGATAGTCAGCTCTTTGGTGAGGCTTGATGGGCCTGGCAAACGTCATTTTCCGAAAAGGGAACTTACGCTATTCGTCTGCTGGTGTTGTAGCATCGCGCTTTTGATGATGCCCTAAAGACCTTGCTCTGGATGCTAGTTAGAATTATCGGCCTGAGGCTAGATGCGAAGTATCGGTCACCCTTTCGAAAATAGGTGTAAACATGACCCTCCCTCATGGGCTCAGGAAAGTGCCACCCTAAAATTACTATGAGGCGGGATGATGTATGCAGGATCTGTAACATTCGCGCATCCTTTAGCATTCTAGCGTGCATGTGCTCCGGGCCTATTCAGCTACGCAATCTGACGCATGTGAGTCGTGGTTCAATGTCCAGGACCATGGAACGAACGTTGCCCAGGTGTCGCACCACAGCCCTTGGGGGAATAGTGGGATAGGTGAAAGTTGGCAACCAGTCTTTGGGATGGTGAGCTTTGAGCGAACGGGGGACTATCTTTCCCAAGCTCATTTCACCGAAGGACACTAGAAAGATCACTCCTCAGAAATAGTTGGAGCCATGGGGCATCGGTCGCCCACGCTGCAAATAAGGACACTGGTGATTCGGCAGATATCGCACGTGATACGGCCAGGTAGAGCTTCGTAGTCACCTACAAGGATGATCCCTAACCAATGAGGATCACCGCGGACAATTCCGACAAAGGCTCCCTTTGATTGGTCATCTACCAGTTATATTCTCTAAATAAACATTTTCAGAAAGCAATCTGCAATACGACTAACGTGTTATTTCGTGGCCTTGGTTTTCTTGCTACTTCCGTTTGAGTAGTTCTGGGTGGGGGGCAAGTTTGATACTGGCTTTCAACTCAGTTCATTACGACTATTACAGACATCTTTGGGCGTCGAAATGGAGAGTCTGCCATTGTAAATTTGAGCACGCGTCGGACTTTGGGATCGTCCGCGCAGGCCAGTCAGGGGGATATGGTTTCTTGAAGGAAGTTGTTGGCGGCTACCAGGAATAGAGTGAACCCAAGGCCGGGCCTTGTTGCTCTCCCTTGCTGGTCTCATGACATTCACAATTTCATAAGGCAACTTTTACAGAGAAGGACCCTTAACTCTCCAAAAATTAGGTACTAAATAGGTTCTAGCAATAGCCTAGGGGATAGACAGCCAGCAAAATTTTCCAAAGGTCGCCAAAATACGGTTAAACCATTGGGGTATGTGGGCAACGGTTTGAGTTGAAACAGTGCCCATCACTTTCACGCTTTTAGGCGATACCGGACAACGTGAAAGCTGAAAGAGCTAGGGTCAACCTGTCGGCACGCGGTGCAGAAAAGAATGTGGTCTTAAAATTAGGAGAAGCTAATTGCTTTTATGGCAAGCAGATAAACAATGAAAAGAGCTATGCCATCGAAGAACTGGAGACTGTTGCGAGCTAATTAATATTAATTTGTGTCTATCTGTAATAATTTTTCCATCACTGAGGCTCAGTAATTTCGAGGTCACTATATTGACTACGCACACACTGGAGGGGAAATTCTGAATTGACCATCCAATCTAATCGAGAATGTGCCTCTCGCAATTCTCCACCACCCTCATGAGTTGCATAATCGTCAGTAGTCCAGCGGATCAAGTCAGGACGCAGTGATCCTCTCGTGCCACCAGCCGGGTTAACTAAAACGCCCACGGTCACGACGACCGCCCTTGTAAGCCCTCATCTGGGTTTTGCAGAAAAAACTTTGTTGTCAAAGATACTCCAATCGGATTGGTGTAATGCATACTTCAAACTGCTGACAGAAATCTTTTGGATGAAAATGGAACAAAAGTGTCGTAAAAGTGTGCTTAATCGGGATGATTTTTATAAGGTCTGATTCTTTATTTTCTGTTAATCTTGTTTTTCCTGGTCACACCTCGATAATCAGCTCTGCTGTCATTGGCTTGGCCGTCGCTGACTGTTGACTGGGTTAGTGGCCATATGTAATCTGTTGCACGCGGTTCGGTGCTTACTTGTCGTTCACTTCTGCGTAATAACCGGCTATCCGGTGTGAAGCGGATCATCCCTGGTAGTTCTGCCCAGTTCCCGAATTTGCGTTCGATTTTCGGGACTTCCAACGAACCATTTTTGATGTATACGATTCACAAGCGAAGGAGATGGCACCATTCAGAACGGAAAGCAAATGTCAATGTGTGAACCCAGTGGCTTCACTGATTCAGGGGGAATGCGTACACTGCCTGGCTTGATGAAGAACGTAAGAGACAGTGTGACTGTTAACATGGTTCCTATGGAGCCACCACACTATGATTATCGTGTTGCTTTCGTGAAGCCAACATTTTGTTGCCTTATCGCGTCTCATTTCACGCGCACCACGGCGGGTGTACCAGCCTAATGTAGGAATGACCATATGCGCGAATGCTTTTCACGTGAAATGACTCGGTTGGGTGTGGTACGAAGAGAATTTCGTGACTTGCTAAACACTTAGCGAAGTTTACCAGCTTCACAAGAAGGGAAAAAATTGTTTTTGACTCTGTTCGTTAGACATTCACTGTAATTTACAGATATATATGAAGAAAGATTCAGAACTAGGGATCAACCGGTTGGTTCAGTAACCGTTTGTTGGGAGCTGTAGCTCTCATTATAGCGAAGTCTAGTCATTCATTGGTATTGCGTAGGGTTTCTGGAACAATTTTGGAAGGATTTATAACAGAGGAAGTGAGGCAACCTGCAACCTGAACATCAGTATACTGGCCGCCACACCGTGCGAATCACGGTGGAATACATTATATATATATATATATATATATATATATATATATGTATAGTAATGCTCGGTGAACGCAAGACCCAACGAAGTTGGTCATGCAGCTAGACGTTGTTCTATGATAACTCGTAGAAAATTGCTCCATTTTCACCGATAACTTGCTTAACCACATGTGATAACTGTGTGCCGGCAGAAAACAAGACTGTACAGTGTAATAGCAGTAATTGTTTACACTGAACCTTACTGGATGTGATCGTCTGAGTTGTTGAATCTACCACCTGCCGTGGTAAAATCCTCGTATCACTGGATAGTATATGTTGGTCAAAGATGTTTCATACATGCCTCACTGTTTACGTCATCCTATTATCCTCCTCGCCACCACCCGTGGCCAGATTTCACAAAAACAACGACTTCAGGGCAATCGGACCACAAGGCTCTCTTTCCAAAGAGGGCGCACGTATATATACCTATGTGCACAATTATATATATATTATATACATAAGGGGAGCAGGAGCAATAACTTTGGGATCCTAGAAAGAATTTACAAGTCATTGAGGAGGGGTAGGTAAGGTTAGATCAAAGGGTTATAGGATTAACTTTGGAATATCATGGTGAATTGTCTACATGACAGGTGCAAATGGTGGCCCAACAGAGAGAAAAAAGGAATGTGGAAGCACAGAAGTGATGTTGACTGTGAGGAGCAGTTCATGGACGGGTAAAGATGAGGGTTGGATCGAAGAGAACAAGTAAGGTTGCATCTAATTATTTGATCAATGCAGGTGCTACATATGGAATCGGGTGGTGACAGATCAAACGATTTCGAACTGTGTTGTTTTGGTACTTTCTTCCTTGTTCTCCCTCCCCATGCCCAATGCCATTATGCACCGGTCACACCCGCACCCATGACCAATCAGGGTATTAGAACTTGCCGCTCGAAACTTTGCTCCTATCACAGTCGCATTCGTTATCTAATAGCCACTACAATATTTTCCTTTCTTGGCCCCGTGATTCCTCTGTGTTTACCAATTAGGCAGTTTCTTGATCAGCATCCACCTACTTATTTCACCTGTTAAATTGGCTACTGGCCCTCTGCTCTCCAGTGTCACTGCCCCAACTCAGTCGAGCTTTCATCTCCTGGGCCTTTTGTTCTATTACTGGTTCACTTATCTTGAGGCCTCCTGCTTCCTTCGCCGCCTCCTCCGCTTTTCCTCTGCTGTGAAATGATCTGATTGGACATGTATCACCTGTGTCTACTTGGTCATTGCTTTCATCCCTTAATCCGTTTATTGCTCGCTACAGGCATTTTCTTTGTGCCTTTCTCTGTGGTCTGCTTTTCCATGTTCCACGGATTGTAAAGACAACGTTACGTCATGACGTTCTTTTACAGTTCAAAACCGTATGATCCGTCACTACCCGATTTCTCTGGTGCGCCACCACATGATGCACCTGCATTGAGCAAATAATTAGACCCATTTTCACCTGATCTCTTTGATCCTATCCTTCATTTTCCATCGCTTACGATCTGCTCTTCACAGCCGGCATCACATTTTTACTTCTTCAGTCTTCTATATCTGTTGATCTGCTATGTTATCCCGTCATGAAAAACTTCGTCTGAATTCTCCCAAGTCAATCCCCCACACTTTGCTCTCACCTTATCTCCATCTTCCAATCACTGATAATTTTTTCTCCTAGTAATCCATTGCTCTGTGCTCCTGCTCCTCGTGCATATATATATACGTATATATATATATATATATATATATATATATATATATATATATATATATATATATATATATATATATATATATATATACATTTGCACTGCATCCTTCAAATTTTGCGGGCTATGTCTCACGCTACCATCCCGCTGACCCTCATGATAAGCGTCCACTCTTTATACATCTGCACCTAATATTTACCATACCAAATCCCTACAGACCATTCTTGCCACCGGTACCACTCTTTACTTATTCCAATGTTCTCCATCTGTTCTGCAATGAGTATTGTGCTCTGTCCGCCGACCATGAACTGCAGTGTAGCACAGCTTATTCACTAAATAATTCTGAGCAATGGATCCTTCTTATTTTCTTAAAAATCTCCCGCTACCACCCTTTCCCATACAAATTTCTAGCCCGTTTCATGCAAGCCTGACAGTTTTCAGACATTCCCAATTGGACCAAGGGCATTTCCTGTGTGTCTTTTAGTTTGGTCTTCCTTTCTATGTTCCACTGATTGTAAAGACAGCGTTGCGTCATGATGTTTTTTACAGTTCGAAATCGTTTGATCTGTCACCACCCGATTCCATATGTAGCACCTGCATTGATCAAATAATTAGATGCAACCTTACTTGTTCTCTTCGATCCAACCCTCATCTTTACCCGTCCATGAACTGCTCCTCACAGTCAACATCACTTCTGTGCTTCCACATTCCTTTTTTCTCTCTGTTGGGCCACCATTTGCACCTGTCATGTAGACAATTCACCATGATATTCCAAAGTTAATCCTATAACCCTTTGATCTAACCTTACCTACCCCTCCTCAATGACTTGTAAATTCTTTCTAGGATCCCAAAGTTATTGCTCCTGCTCCCCTTATGTATATAATATATATATAATTGTGCACATAGGTATATATACGTGCGCCCTCTTTGGAAAGAGAGCCTTGTGGTCCGATTGCCCTGAAGTCGTTGTTTTTGTGAAATCTGGCCACGGGTGGTGGCGAGGAGGATAATAGGATGACGTAAACAGTGAGGCATGTATGAAACATCTTTGACCAACATATACTATCCAGTGATACGAGGATTTTACCACGGCAGGTGGTAGATTCAACAACTCAGACGATCACATCCAGTAAGGTTCAGTGTAAACAATTACTGCTATTACACTGTACAGTCTTGTTTTCTGCCGGCACACAGTTATCACATGTGGTTAAGCAAGTTATCGGTGAAAATGGAGCAATTTTCTACGAGTTATCATAGAACAACGTCTAGCTGCATGACCAACTTCGTTGGGTCTTGCGTTCACCGAGCATTACTATACATATATATATATATATATATATATATATATATATATATATATATATATATATATATATATATGTATTCGACCGTGATTCGCACGGTGTGGCGGCTAGTATACTGATGTTCAGGTTGCAGGTTGCCTCACTTCCTCTGTTATAAATCCTTCCAAAATTGTTCCAGAAACCCTACGCAATACCAATGAATGACTAGACTTCGCTATAATGAGAGCTACAGCTCCCAACAAACGGTTACTGAACCAACCGGTTGATCCCTAGTTCTGAATCTTTCTTCATATATATCTGTAAATTACAGTGAATGTCTAACGAACAGAGTCAAAAACAATTTTTTCCCTTCTTGTGAAGCTGGTGAACTTCGCTAAGTGTTTAGCAAGTCACGAAATTCTCTTCGTACCACACCCAACCGAGTCATTTCACGTGAAAAGCATTCGCGCATATGGTCATTCCTACATTAAGCTGGTACACCCGCCGTGGTGCGCGTGAAATAAGACGCGATAAGGCAACAAAATGTTGGCTTCACGAAAGCAACACGATAATCATAGTGTGGTGGCTCCATAGGAACCATGTTAACAGTCACACTGTCTCTTACGTTCTTCATCAAGCCAGGCAGTGTACGCATTCCCCCTGAATCAGTGAAGCCACTGGGTTCACACATTGACATTTGCTTTCCGTTCTGAATGGTGCCATCTCCTTCGCTTGTGAATCGTATACATCAAAAATGGTTCGTTGGAAGTCCCGAAAATCGAACGCAAATTCGGGAACTGGGCAGAACTACCAGGGATGATCCGCTTCACACCGGATAGCCGGTTATTACGCAGAAGTGAACGACAAGTAAGCACCGAACCGCGTGCAACAGATTACATATGGCCACTAACCCAGTCAACAGTCAGCGACGGCCAAGCCAATGACAGCAGAGCTGATTATCGAGGTGTGACCAGGAAAAACAAGATTAACAGAAAATAAAGAATCAGACCTTATAAAAATCATCCCGATTAAGCACACTTTTACGACACTTTTGTTCCATTTTCATCCAAAAGATTTCTGTCAGCAGTTTGAAGTATGCATTACACCAATCCGATTGGAGTATCTTTGACAACAAAGTTTTTTCTGCAAAACCCAGATGAGGGCTTACAAGGGCGGTCGTCGTGACCGTGGGCGTTTTAGTTAACCCGGCTGGTGGCACGAGAGGATCACTGCGTCCTGACTTGATCCGCTGGACTACTGACGATTATGCAACTCATGAGGGTGGTGGAGAATTGCGAGAGGCACATTCTCGATTAGATTGGATGGTCAATTCAGAATTTCCCCTCCAGTGTGTGCGTAGTCAATATAGTGACCTCGAAATTACTGAGCCTCAGTGATGGAAAAATTATTACAGATAGACACAAATTAATATTAATTAGCTCGCAACAGTCTCCAGTTCTTCGATGGCATAGCTCTTTTCATTGTTTATCTGCTTGCCATAAAAGCAATTAGCTTCTCCTAATTTTAAGACCACATTCTTTTCTGCACCGCGTGCCGACAGGTTGACCCTAGCTCTTTCAGCTTTCACGTTGTCCGGTATCGCCTAAAAGCGTGAAAGTGATGGGCACTGTTTCAACTCAAACCGTTGCCCACATACCCCAATGGTTTAACCGTATTTTGGCGACCTTTGGAAAATTTTGCTGGCTGTCTATCCTCTAGGCTATTGCTAGAACCTATTTAGTACCTAATTTTTGGAGAGTTAAGGGTCCTTCTCTGTAAAAGATGCCTTATGAAATTGTGAATGTCATGAGACCAGCAAGGGAGAGCAACAAGGCCCGGCCTTGGGTTCACTCTATTCCTGGTAGCCGCCAACAACTTCCTTCAAGAAACCATATCCCCCTGACTGGCCTGCGCGGACGATCCCAAAGTCCGACGCGTGCTCAAATTTACAATGGCAGACTCTCCATTTCGACGCCCAAAGATGTCTGTAATAGTCGTAATGAACTGAGTTGAAAGCCAGTATCAAACTTGCCCCCCACCCAGAACTACTCAAACGGAAGTAGCAAGAAAACCAAGGCCACGAAATAACACGTTAGTCGTATTGCAGATTGCTTTCTGAAAATGTTTATTTAGAGAATATAACTGGTAGATGACCAATCAAAGGGAGCCTTTGTCGGAATTGTCCGCGGTGATCCTCATTGGTTAGGGATCATCCTTGTAAGTGACTACGAAGCTCTACCTGGCCGTATCACGTGCGATATCTGCCGAATCACCAGTGTCCTTATTTGCAGCGTGGGCGACCGATGCCCCATGGCTCCAACTATTTCTGAGGAGTGATCTTTCTAGTGTCCTTCGGTGAAATGAGCTTGGGAAAGATAGTCCCCCGTTCGCTCAAAGCTCACCATCCCAAAGACTGGTTGCCAACTTTCGCCTATCCCACTCTTCCCCCAAGGGCTGTGGTGCGACACCTGGGCAACGTTCGTTCCATGGTCCTGGACATTGAACCACGACTCACATGCGTCAGATTGCGTAGCTGAATAGGCCCGGAGCACATGCACGCTAGAATGCTAAAGGATGCGCGAATGTTACAGATCCTGCATACATCATCCCGCCTCATAGTAATTTTAGGGTGGCACTTTCCTGAGCCCATGAGGGAGGGTCATGTTTACACCTATTTTCGAAAGGGTGACCGATACTTCACATCTAGCCTCAGGCCGATAATTCTAACTAGCATCCAGAGCAAGGTCTTTAGGGCATCATCAAAAGCGCGATGCTACAACACCAGCAGACGAATAGCGTAAGTTCCCTTTTCGGAAAATGACGTTTGCCAGACCTATCAAGCCTCACCAAAGAGCTGACTATCTTAGATAGCTTGATGAGACAGGTTTTCAGGGCAAAACCTCCTACTCCAACATCACAGATCTCGCGAAGGCCTCACACGTGGCGCAGCAAGTTCCCCTACTTTAAAGGCTGGAGGTGCATTGTACCGACATTAAACCATTTTGCCTACCTAGAAGCCTTCTCCCTGAGCGCCTTTCTGCTGTGCACGCAGGCACTTCGTATTTCTCTCTATCATCATTCACAATGAGAGTCCCTAGCGCTCCGTACTGAGTTCTTCACTTTCCTACTCTGCATCAATTATCTCCCAGAAACCGTAAAGAACTACATCGCTAAGTACGCGGGCCATGAGTCCACCAGAGTCTCTTCAAGTTTAAAGTTGCAGTCAGCGATGGATGCAACTAAGCGCTGACCATAGGGCTGAAGCCCACCGTTAGATGATAATAAATACGTCGATCTTTACCTCGATGGCTCTAGATATTAGCCTTTTCGAACTAAGGGGACATCGAAAAATCGTAGGGCAGATTGGCGTGAGGTGCCCGGTTTCTGGCTGACCAGCGATCTCTCTTTTTCACCACGTCAGCAAAGGACTAGCACGGCAGAATTCCTAGTTTTTAATCCTATTAGGAGGATATCCCCATACTTCCGAGGGGGACTGTCAAACTCTTCATGGCGCCTACATCCACCCCATCTTAGAGTGCGGCAGCAATATTGCACCCAAGAGTGTTGTCGGCGAACGTAACTCCCTTGGTTGGATTCAAATAGGGGTCACGAAAGCCACACAAGGACCGACCGGCCTTTCATACCCTTGAAGACTGGCTGCGATCAACGACCATCCCCTGATGTGAGGAGCGGAAAAAATATTTTCTTAATTTTCCATCTTTTCCCTTCCGAAATATTTGGTAGCTTCTTCACGTGGACACACTTAGAGGCTCTCGGAAAGCACTCCAAGAAGCCAACTTAACGCCCCCAACGGACCAACTTACGGCAGTACCTTGTCGCTTCAAGGACGGTTCCTATTTGGGATAAACACCCACTGGAGATAGTGTACGCCCAAATGAAGGAGACAACATTTTCCTTACAGCGGAAACTAAAAACCGTGCATGGTCCGTCGGTGGCCTTGTACTTACCGTTAAATGCAACTAAGGGCATCCACTTAGTAGATGGAGATAACCCTAAAACAATTTGGTGCCTTTGAGAGGCCGATTAGCGCTCTGAGATCACGGAAGTGACAGACCCGAAAGACCTTGGTGTAGTCATATCGGACGAATCTTGATCTGGAGGTCAGTGCTGAGCGGACATTCAAGAAGCCTTTGAGGAACTTTATAGGCTTGAAAGAACCGTTGCACCTGGAAAACCCCGTGTTCTATTGCCGTATCACGAAGCTTTCGTTTGGCCTTGCCCGGGGTACTCTGTCCTGGCTCGGCTACCCTTCTCGGTAAGCGACTTCAAGATTTTCGAACAGGTTCCAGTGCGTTTCGCGAGGTGGTTCGCCAGCCTAAGAGGCCTTGTATACAAGCGAAGGCTGGAGGCGTTGAGTTTGTTCTCGCTCTGGCACAAGAGAAGTAGAGGCTACCTAACAGAAGCTTCTGAGGTCCTCAAGCGGTATACTGATTTCCAGGGATCGACTACACTGTCATCTGAGGACACCCAATTAACTTGACGAGGGAGAGAGTTTAAAGTCACTTGAGAGGAAAGCCCTTCACCATTAGGGTTGTAGCTGATTGGAACCGGCTCCAGATCAAGGTAGTAACTGCTGAAACGGTTGTGGAGTTTGAACGTCGGTTGCCCCGCTGCTGAAAAGTGTATTTGCCGAAGCCAGCTGAGAGGTAGCCGCCTCACCCGTCATTCTATTTTACCTCTGCTGTCCTCATTACCACTGGTACTGACGTGAGTCCTCGGCTAACCTTTGTTTTTGGTTTTTCGTTCTCATGCTTCCGCCTTCAAACTTTATCGCCTCTTTATTTTCCAGTTGCCTACCATTATATTGGTGAATATTGCGGCGTACACGGACAATATTACGATCCGGGGCCGCGGAGCTGCAGTCGGCGGTAGACAATTCCAAGTAGTGTCCTGCCGACTGGAACCTGCACGTTGTTGACGAGAAATGTGTGAACAAGTAACTTGGCAACTCCCCGGCTCAACTCTTCTAGACGAATAATGCTATTTCACTGTACAGTCTTGTTTTCTGCCGGCACACAGTTATCACATGTGGTTAAGCAAGTTATCGGTGAAAATGGAGCAATTTTCTACGAGTTATCATAGAACAACGTCTAGCTGCATGACCAACTTCGTTGGGTCTTGCGTTCACCGAGCATTACTATACATATATATATATATATATATATATATATATATAATGTATTCGACCGTGATTCGCACGGTGTGGCGGCTAGTATACTGATGTTCAGGTTGCAGGTTGCCTCACTTCCTCTGTTATAAATCCTTCCAAAATTGTTCCAGAAACCCTACGCAATAACAATGAATGACTAGACTTCGCTATAATGAGAGCTACAGCTCCCAACAAACGGTTACTGAACCAACCGGCTGATCCCTAGTTCTGAATCTTTCTTTATATATATCTGTAAATTACAGTGAATGTCTAACGAACAGAGTCAAAAACAATTTTTTCCCTTCTTGTGAAGCTGGTGAACTTCGCTAAGTGTTTAGCAAGTCACGAAGTTTTCTTCGTACCACACCCAACCGAGTCATTTCACGTGAAAAGCATCCGCGCATATGGTCATTCCTACATTAGGCTGGTACACCCGCCGTGGTGCGCGTGAAATAAGACGCGATAAGGCAACAAAATGTTGGCTTCACGAAAGCAACACGATAATCATAGTGTGGTGGCTCCATAGGAACCATGTTAACAGTCACACTGTCTCTTACGTTCTTCATCAAGCCAGGCAGTGTACGCATTCCCCCTGAATCAGTGAAGCCACTGGGTTCACACATTGACATTTGCTTTCCGTTCTGAATGGTGCCATCTCCTTCGCTTGTGAATCGTATACATCAAAAATGGTTCGTTGGAAGTCCCGAAAATCGAACGCAAATTCGGGAACTGGGCAGAACTACCAGGGATGATCCGCTTCACACCGGATAGCCGGTTATTACGCAGAAGTGAACGACAAGTAAGCACCGAACCGCGTGCAACAGATTACATATGGCCACTAACCCAGTCAACAGTCAGCGACGGCCAAGCCAATGACAGCAGAGCTGATTATCGAGGTGTGACCAGGAAAAACAAGATTAACAGAAAATAAAGAATCAGACCTTATAAAAATCATCCCGATTAAGCACACTTTTACGACACTTTTGTTCCATTTTCATCCAAAAGATTTCTGTCGGCAGTTTGAAGTATGCATTACACCAATCCGATTGGAGTATCTTTGACAACAAAGTTTTTTCTGCAAAACCCAGATGAGGGCTTACAAGGGCGGTCGTCGTGACCGTGGGCGTTTTAGTTAACCCGGCTGGTGGCACGAGAGGATCACTGCGTCCTGACTTGATCCGCTAGACAACTGACGATTATGAAATTCATGACGGTGGTGGATATTAGATTGGATGTTCAATTCAGAATTTCCCCTCCAGTGTGTGCGTAGTCAATATAGTGACCTCGAAATTACTGAGCCTCAGTGATGGAAAAATTATTACAGATAGACACAAATTATTATTAATTAGCTCGCAACAGTCTCCAGTTCTTCGATGGCATAGCTCTTTTCATTGTTTATCTGCTTGCCATAAAAGCAATTAGCTTCTCCTAATTTTAAGACCACATTCTTTTCTGCACCGCGTGCCGACAGGTTGACCCTAGCTCTTTCAGCTTTCACGTTGTCCGGTATCGCCTAAAAGCGTGAAAGTGATGGGCACTGTTTCAACTCAAACCGTTGCCCACATACCCCAATGGTTTAACCGTATTTTGGCGACCTTTGGAAAATTTTGCTGGCTGTCTATCCTCTAGGCTATTGCTAGAACCTATTTAGTACCTAATTTTTGGAGAGTTAAGGGTCCTTCTCTGTAAAAGATGCCTTATGAAATTGTGAATGTCATGAGACCAGCAAGGGAGAGCAACAAGGCCCGGCCTTGGGTTCACTCTATTCCTGGTAGCCGCCAACAACTTCCTTCAAGAAACCATATCCCCCTGACTGGCCTGCGCGGACGATCCCAAAGTCCGACGCGTGCTCAAATTTACAATGGCAGACTCTCCATTTCGACGCCCAAAGATGTCTGTAATAGTCGTAATGAACTGAGTTGAAAGCCAGTATCAAACTTGCCCCCCACCCAGAACTACTCAAACGGAAGTAGCAAGAAAACCAAGGCCACGAAATAACACGTTAGTCGTATTGCAGATTGCTTTCTGAAAATGTTTATTTAGAGAATATAACTGGTAGATGACCAATCAAAGGGAGCCTTTGTCGGAATTGTCCGCGGTGATCCTCATTGGTTAGGGATCATCCTTGTAGGTGACTACGAAGCTCTACCTGGCCGTGTCACAAGTGACGGCGGACGAATCATCATAACCTTCTTCTCTCAAGAGTTACTTGTCATTTTGGCTCGCCTTTCGTACTGATCCCCGGACTGCGGCTGGTGGCTGTCGCTCGGCCGCTGCAGCGGTCGCTTCAGGGGGCAGAATATACGTATCACAATGAAAAACACGGTCCCCGTCATGATCCTCAGTCGTCTCAGCCGTACCGTTGGTTACATCGCCGGTTGTTACTTTGTGATGGATTTGGCTAAGGAGGCGCCGATGCAACGATGCATCTTCCAAGTCCATGATCTCGATCATAGATTGACCAAGTTTTCTTGTGATAATATCACGAGTTGATCGAAGATCGTTGCCACGGAAGAATATGACATCTCTGGAGTCAAGGCACTTCAGCGATGACCGTAGTCTTCTGGACTTGAACAGGACGGCTGAACTCTCCTTGGTGGTTATATGCACCGCGTTTCTGTACTGCAACAAGAAGTTGTCGAGGAAAGCCTCCAAGTCGGGTAAAGTCCCCGAATTGACTGATTTTATTGCACTTTCCACAGAAAGCGCCAAGATTTCCGCTGCGCCGTTAGAACATAGGTGGCGTGGTGCTGGACGTAGATGCCGACACCCAACTTTATCAAGCCAGTATTTCAGCTCCACCACACAGAATTGCGATCCAATATCGGTGACTGGTACCCGCGGGGTTACTTCTCGGCTGGAGCATTCCGTAACACCTGAATCACAAACGGGGCGGTTGATGAACTCGCCAGGAGCACTTCCGACCATTTAGAGTAACAGTCAATCAGTAAAACAGCGTGATGCCGGTCCTAGAACGGACCACAAAGTCCGCATGAACTGTCTGCCATGGAATGTAGCCCTCGGGCCATGCATTTCAGTAGTTTGGCCTCGACTGGACTTTGTGCAAACACGTATCAGAACACTTTGCCGTAGTGCAAACATCCGCATCCAGTTCCGGCCACCAACGTATCTATCGAGCCAGCGACTTCAGTCTATCCACGCCCAAGTGGCCTTTGTGCAGTTCATCCAAAACCGAATTACGCAATGAAAGTGGAATGAAAACCCGGTCACCTCGACAAAGGGCGCCTTCGGGTTGATTACTGAATTCCTCTTGCAGTGGGAGTAACTGAGGATACTTGCGCTTCACCTCGGGATGCCACTCCTTTCTGATCGCCGGAACTACAGACGAGTAGCATCGTTCTGTCTCCTTGTTCAGTTCTTCTCTCGACCGAGGCGCAGTCGGCGAAATGAAACGATATTGGTCTGACGCCGCGAATCGTGAGTAGCGGGGCAGGAGGTCCGCCTGCAGGATTGTCTTGCCGGGTCGATGCAGAATGTCACAGTTGTAGGCTTCCAGAGCATTGTTCCAACTCTGGATCATATCAGCCGTGGATTTGGTGACGGACTCATCCGGGTTATACGGGAGCTGAAGGGCCTGGTGGTCGGTGACAATCGTGAACTTCACTCCGAATAGGAACCTGTGTAATCGTGGTGCCGCCCAGAATACGGCCAAAGCTTCCTTCTGCGTCTGAGAATAAGCCTTCTTTGTATTTCTAAGAAGACGAGAGATGCAGACGACTGAATATCCATCTTGTTCCAGAACTGCTCCTATCTTCATTTCGGATGCGTCAGCGATCAGCATTGTCCGCTTAGATGGTGCAAATGGGGCTAGTACCGGTCGGTCGATGATATTTTGAATAAGACCGCGCAATATCTGTTCAGAATGCCCGTTCAACTGCCACGCATCGGACGACTGAGCCAGAAACAATGGCTGAGCTCTTGCTGCAAAGTTTGGAATGAGCCTGGAGTAGTATAGCAGGCACCCAAGAATTGATCGTAAGTGCGCCTGAGTTTTCGAAGACCCGATGCCAATCAGGGGTTTGAAAGTATCTGAATCGGGTCGGCATCCATTTTTACTGAGAGTGAAACCGAGGAAATCTAATTCGGCGACATTGAAGTTTCACCACAGGGCCCTGACGGACACATTTTTGTTCACGAACCTCTCCAGCAACCCTTGTAATCTGTAGTCATGTTCATCCTTCGTGGATCTAAAAATGAGCACATCATTTTGATATGCCATCACCCCCTCGATATCATGAATCGCCTGGTCTATTGCAGCCTGGGCTACCCCGGGGGATATGCGCAGACTAAACGGTAGGAAGTTGTATTGGAACATGCCCCATGGAGTGTTATTAGTCGTCAATGGTTTCGACTCCATGCGCAGTGGAATTTGCAAGTGCGCATCAGCCAGATCTTGCCTTGTGCATGTGTATTGACCACTGTCAAGAAATATAATGTACTATAATATACTATACTAATTGTCGAGTAAAAACTTGTTACCGAGCATGCATTTCATAAAGTCCCCAGGCCCCACCTTAGATGCTGTGCATTTCCGCTAACTAGGATTCAAGGTCAGTTGGTAATCACCAAAACTCCGGGGTGTCTGTGCGTCGCTCCTCATCGCCAACAGAATCGGGGTCGCCCAAGCGGATGAAGTCACACTCGCGATGACACCGTCTTGCCCTATTTCGGTAAGCACCTCCATAACGCCCTCTCTCTGGCTGAACGTCAACACTCGGCGTTTTAGGAATACCGGATCACCATCCATTTCCAAATTCGCGGGCTCAATCACCACGCCGTCTTTATTGCTCGAGCATTGTGCGATCAACTGATGAAGAACAAGCCAAATCACTGGATTGTCGGACGTCGTTTTCATGGCTACCGATTGCTACAAGGCACGCAGAGCCTTCAAACCCAGAATCAACGGACTGTCTACGGAAATCAAGAATCGTATCAGGGTATAGTAGCCCTCCAACCGGACCATTAAGTTAGTCTCACCCAGCGGTGAAAGTCGGTGTCCATTAACACCGTGAATAAGCTCGGCAGTAGGTTGTATGGATACACTGGGTTGAATCAAGTCGAACGCTGACTTCGAATAATAGACTGACAACTCCCGGTATCCAAAATGAACCGATGTCTCAAGCCGCATTGGAATTGGACTGATCTGTACAGGTATTGGTTTGGCTCACTCAACATTCTCAGCGTGTATACCTGACTATCATCAGTTTTCTGATCCTCATGGGTTACACTCGAAAAACCCTACTTGGATGGACAACATATCTTTCGAATGTGACCAAGCTTTCCACAAGAATAGCATACCGCATAACGAAGGCGGCAGGTGGAACGTAAGTAAAAATTGCAGCACTAGAAGCCACGATTCGGCCGAACTGGTTTGTGTTCAGGAATCATTTTGTTGGCAGAATTCGGTTTGGTCGCCCTCTTTGTAGAGACTGGTTTATGGGGAAGAACGTCTTGGTAGTGCAATACGGGATGTACAGCCGTCACATCGGCTACGTCATTAAATTGTTCGCCAGTGGACCGGGCTTCAAGGAACGTAAGGTCGGGCTTCAGCAATAGCTTCTTTTGCAATCCCGGACGACTCAGGCCGGCAATGAGGCGGTCATATAACTAGGTCTCCAACGGATCACCAAAATTACCATCAGCGGCCTGTGTCTGAGGTATCAGGATGCATTCACGGAACTTCATGTTGGGACCACGAACCAGCGGAAGAAACTTGGCACTTTCGGTAGCCTGGAAATCGGCCGGAACCACGCGGCCTAGCAGTAGTGCCTTCAACTCGTCGAACAGAACAGAAGCAGGGGCTCTCGGATATGCGAGGTTTTTCATCAGCGAGTACAATGAACGGCCGCCAGCGGTCAAGAAGAATGCAGTCTGGTTCTCCTTCTTCATACCCTTTCGTATGCTACACCGTAATTCGAAACGTACAATCCAGTCTTCAATTTCAGATGCGTTATCGTGCAGGTTCAGCTGTTCACAACTGAGCAGCTCCATGACGCGACGCCAGTTATAATAGTAGTAATGAGCTGAGTTGAAAGCCAGTATCAAACTTGCCCCCCACCCAGAACTACTCAAACGGAAGTAGCAAGAAAACCAAGGCCACGAAATAACACGTTAGTCGTATTGCAGATTGCTTTCTGAAAATGTTTATTTAGAGAATATAACTGGTAGATGACCAATCAAAGGGAGCCTTTGTCGGAATTGTCCGCGGTGATCCTCATTGGTTAGGGATCATCCTTGTAAGTGACTACGAAGCTCTACCTGGCCGTATCACGTGCGATATCTGCCGAATCACCAGTGTCCTTATTTGCAGCGTGGGCGACCGATGCCCCATGGCTCCAACTATTTCTGAGGAGTGATCTTTCTAGTGTCCTTCGGTGAAATGAGCTTGGGAAAGATAGTCCCCCGTTCGCTCAAAGCTCACCATCCCAAAGACTGGTTGCCAACTTTCACCTATCCCACTCTTCCCCCAAGGGCTGTGGTGCGACACCTGGGCAACGTTCGTTCCATGGTCCTGGACATTGAACCACGACTCACATGCGTCAGATTGCGTAGCTGAATAGGCCCGGAGCACATGCACGCTAGAACGCTAAAGGATGCGCGAATGTTACAGATCCTGCATACATCATCCCGCCTCATAGTAATTTTAGGGTGGCACTTTCCTGAGCCCATGAGGGAGGGTCATGTTTACACCTATTTTCGAAAGGGTGACCGATACTTCACATCTAGCCTCAGGCCGATAATTCTAACTAGCATCCAGAGCAAGGTCTTTAGGGCATCATCAAAAGCGCGATGCTACAACACCAGCAGACGAATAGCGTAAGTTCCCTTTTCGGAAAATGACGTTTGCCAGACCTATCAAGCCTCACCAAAGAGCTGACTATCTTAGATAGCTTGATGAGACAGGTTTTCAGGGCAAAACCTCCTACTCCAACATCACAGATCTCGCGAAGGCCTCACACGTGGCGCAGCAAGTTCCCCTACTTTAAAGGCTGGAGGTGCATTGTACCGACATTAAACCATTTTGCCTACCTAGAAGCCTTCTCCCTGAGCGCCCTTCTGCTGTGCACGCAGGCACTTCGTATTTCTCTCTATCATCATTCACAATGAGAGTCCCTAGCGCTCCGTACTGAGTTCTTCACTTTCCTACTCTGCATCAATTATCTCCCAGAAACCGTAAAGAACTACATCGCTAAGTACGCGGGCCATGAGTCCACCAGAGTCTCTTCAAGTTTAAAGTCGCAGTCAGCGATGGATGCAACTAAGCGCTGACCATAGGGCTGAAGCCCACCGTTAGATGATAATAAATACGTCGATCTTTACCTCGATGGCTCTAGATATTAGCCTTTTCGAACTAAGGGGACATCGAAAAATCGTAGGGCAGATTGGCGTGAGGTGCCCAGTTTCTGGCTGACCAGCGATCTCTCTTTTTCACCACGTCAGCAAAGGACTAGCACGGCAGAATTCCTAGTTTTTAATCCTATTAGGAGGATATCCCCATACTTCCGAGGGGGACTGTCAAACTCTTCATGGCGCCTACATCCACCCCATCTTAGAGTGCGGCAGCAATATTGCACCCAAGAGTGTTGTCGGCGAACGTAACTCCCTTGGTTGGATTCAAATAGGGGTCACGAAAGCCACACAAGGACCGACCGGCCTTTCATACCCTTGAAGACTGGCTGCGATCAACGACCATCCCCTGATGTGAGGAGCGGAAAAAATATTTTCTTAATTTTCCATCTTTTCCCTTCCGAAATATTTGGTAGCTTCTTCACGTGGACACACTTAGAGGCTCTCGGAAAGCACTCCAAGAAGCCAACTTAACGCCCCCAACGGACCAACTTACGGCAGTACCTTGTCGCTTCAAGGACGGTTCCTATTTGGGATAAACACCCACTGGAGATAGTGTACGCCCAAATGAAGGAGACAACATTTTCCTTACAGCGGAACCTAAAAACCGTGCATGGTCCGTCGGTGGCCTTGTACTTACCGTTAAATGCAACTAAGGGCATCCACTTAGTAGATGGAGATAACCCTAAAACAATTTGGTGCCTTTGAGAGGCCGATTAGCGCTCTGAGATCACGGAAGTGACAGACCCGAAAGACCTTGGTGTAGTCATATCGGACGAATCTTGATCTGGAGGTCAGTGCTGAGCGGACATTCAAGAAGCCTTTGAGGAACTTTATAGGCTTGAAAGAACCGTTGCACCTGGAAAACCCCGTGTTCTATTGCCGTATCACGAAGCTTTCGTTTGGCCTTGCCCGGGGTACTCTGTCCTGGCTCGGCTACCCTTCTCGGTAAGCGACTTCAAGATTTTCGAACAGGTTCCAGTGCGTTTCGCGAGGTGGTTCGCCAGCCTAAGAGGCCTTGTATACAAGCGAAGGCTGGAGGCGCTGAGTTTGTTCTCGCTCTGGCACAAGAGAAGTAGAGGCTACCTAACAGAAGCTTCTGAGGTCCTCAAGCGGTATACTGATTTCCAGGGATCGACTACACTGTCATCTGAGGACACCCAATTAACTTGACGAGGGAGAGAGTTTAAAGTCACTTGAGAGGAAAGCCCTTCACCATTAGGGTTGTAGCTGATTGGAACCGGCTCCAGATCAAGGTAGTAACTGCTGAAACGGTTGTGGAGTTTGAACGTCGGTTGCCCCGCTGCTGAAAAGTGTATTTGCCGAAGCCAGCTGAGAGGTAGCCGCCTCACCCGTCATTCTATTTTACCTCTGCTGTCCTCATTACCACTGGTACTGACGTGAGTCCTCGGCTAACCTTTGTTTTTGGTTTTTCGTTCTCATGCTTCCGCCTTCAAACTTTATCGCCTCTTTATTTTCCAGTTGCCTACCATTATATTGGTGAATATTGCGGCGTACACGGACAATATTACGATCCGGGGCCGCGGAGCTGCAGTCGGCGGTAGACAATTCCAAGTAGTGTCCTGCCGACTGGAACCTGCACGTTGTTGACGAGAAATGTGTGAACAAGTAACTTGGCAACTCCCCGGCTCAACCCTTCTAGACGAATAATGTCACACAAATCCGGGGCGGCAAAGGGCCTCGGGCTTCTGGGTGAACAAGTTGCCTTCGTTCTCCTACCGCCACCAACTGTCCAACAGGTCTGCCTTTTGCATTCTCAACAAGATAAGGTAAAACTGTCCCTGGCTTGCGAAAGAAGAATTTCAGAGCTTTACCGGACTTACTTTCGAACTCTCCCAGAATACAGCAGTCAGATTGTACACCCCGATCTCATCAGGGACCGAGATTTCTTAGAATGTGAGCGAAGCAAGGCCACAAAACTAGTTCGCGGGTTTTCGCGCACCCTTTCTTCTGAGCAAATGGCAGACCCAAAACTGTACCCGTTGAAAACTCGCAGAGTGACAGACCTCTTCTTATGTACAAGCTCTTCATCACAGGGCAGGCAGATCGTTTTTTCACCCACTTGAGCCTAGACACACTGGGGAAACATATCAAGACATTTTTCCAGCCTCTCCCCCGTACAAACTTCCATGAGAACTTTTCTACTCACAGGGTAGTCTCACTTTGGAACGACCTACAACAGAAGGTTATCGGCGCTTCAAGCTAAGAAAAGTTCAAAAAGCAGTCGGGTAAGCTCCTCGGGCTAACCTTTCTTCCTTGAATTTTCTTAACATTCCATCCGATGTCTGCTCCCCCTCGAGTTTCCCCCAACCAGTCTGTCTTTTCGTGCTTTGTCCTCTCCAATACACATATATATGAAGTTAAAAAAAGAAAAAAGACAAAGCACAAAAACAAGCTGTTAGATTTCTGTCTGCTTTGATGTATAGATGTTGCACTTTCATCGGGCCGTTTTATCTTACGAATTAATAATAATGACAATAATGGTTTTTTTCGGAAAAGCCCGAGGCATGCCAGGTGCTTGATCGACTGTTTACAAGTGAAGGAGTAAACAGACAAAACCCTTGAAAACGTAGAACTTTACATGACAGAAGTTGAAAAAACTGGTTAAGAAGGGGGATTAACGTGGGATGAAAGCAAGCTAATGTATGTACACCGAAGAAAATGTACTGAGTTTAAGTGGACCTATGGGCGGATTCAAATGGACGCCCGGTGATTTTGAAAATTCAAGGTCAGCTGAGGGACCCAGCTGGTCAGTATAGGGACATCTGAAGGCTGACTGATATACATGAGGAAGGCTAGAAATCAGCGTAAGAAACTGTAATAGCGGTAGACGATGAGAAAAACGTGGGATTCACTGCAAAGGATCAGGTAGCAATGAAGCATTGGTACTTTGCAAAAGATGGTCTGCGAAAAGGGCACAAAACTCATTGCAAAACAGAGAGCGAGCAAATTAAGACGTAAAAGGTGAATCAGGTAAAAAATAGTTCATTGGAGTTGGACACAGTAGATGTGGGTTATAGATGTAGAAGTAATGGATGCATATCATGGCGGTCAGCGGGATGATAGCAAGAGAGATGGTCTGCGAGGAACTACAGGATACAGAGCAAATGCATATCTGCATATGTGCGCTTGCTTATATGTATGCATATATATACATATAAGAGAAGCTGGATCAACAACAATGGAGTCCTAGAAAGAAACTATCAGTTATTAGGAGGGGCAGGTTAGGTTAGGTCGAAGGTTTGTAGAATTACCTTTGGAATATCGTGGTGAATTATCTTCATGACAGGTGAACTTGGCGGATCAACAGACAGAGTGGAGAATGCGGAAACCCAGAGAAGACGACGACCGAGAAGCAGTTCAAAAAGGGGAGATGAAGGAAAGTATCAAAGAGAGCAGGTAAGAATGGATCAAATAACCTGATTTATGTAGGTGAGACATTTGGTGTCGGTCAAGAATGGGAGGAGCATTAATAAATGGGCTTACATTATTCAACAGGAAGATGGTGGCGATGGAGATGGCTAAGCAGCGCAGGGCGGTTGTGCATACAAAGTGGAGAAAGTTACCTGGGGGACGAAACTGTCCGTGGTGAAAGATGCGGCAGCTGTGACGGCAAACACCATAGGAGCTTACATTAGTTGGCAAGTGAAAAGGTAGAACTGTCCAAAAGGCACGCATAAAATGCCTGTGGCAAACAGTAGACGAAACAGGCGATGGGAGCACGGGCCGAAGAAGACAGGTGAGACATAACTAGTAAGATCATATCATCTACGGTGGAACACGAAGATGGCAGAGAGGAGAGAAGCACCGGGACAAGTAAACCGGTGGACGAACGTGTCGCATGAGCAATGGATGTGCTTTGGAGTCGGGGACATGGAAATTGGGAGCTGCCTGCATGCCGGCAATTGTACAAGTGGATGCAAATGGACGATACTAATGGGAGCAATGTCAAGTGGAAGGATCCACAGAGGAATCGCGGAGCTAGGCAAGGAAAATAGAATGTTAGTGACTGGCTAATAAATGTGGCTGTGAGAGATGCTGAGTTTGGAGCCGCAGTTCTAATATGAGAATTGGTCATGGGTGCGGGCGGGGCTGGTGTGTAATGGTATTAGGCATAAGAGGGGAGGGTTTGACAGAACGATAGGCAGTGAGGCGTGAGCACGCAATCAATGAGCTTCACAGGCCTAAGGTGATACCAAACGAATAGCTACTACAGTCCGGCAACGCCGGCATGGGTGAAGAAGTAAGTAAAAGGGTGAAATGCACGTAAAGAGAGAACTGGAAAAAGAGAGCAGGTAAAAAACAGCAGTCAGGGTGTGCCCCTACCATGGATCAACGGTTAATGGAGGCATATAAGAACCAGTAAAGGACGAGGCATAAGAGGGCCAGAAACTACGGGGGTAGGTGGGAGCAAAGTGGTTGAAATAAGGGGCATTCCAATTTGTTTGATTCATAAAGGAAATGGACATAGGTAGTCTAACGTTGGGAACTCAGTCAGATAGATGAAACTGTCTATCGTTGATTGTGTCCTTAATTGAAGGGAGCAGGGTCGGCGAAGGAGTTGGTCTTATAAATCGAGGCCCCTCTCGTAAGCTATATCTTCTGCCGTGCTCATATTTGATAACTTGAGCGCACGGGTAACGCTGAGTTATGGGATGAGTACCGACAGAAATTGGGACTTGGTTTGTGAAGCTCGAAGGGTGATGGACAACTTGTTCCAGACTTTTGAGTAGACAGGAAGGAAAAAACGTGACCGTATGGCCGACTTAGCTATAATAAAAGAGACAGTAGAAGGCCAGTGCCGAAGTAAGTAGGGGGTTTCACAGGAGAGGCTTGCTGGGTTAAAGGAAAAAGACCGGTTATGGGGCAGGTTATACAAGAAGACTAAGTTTAGTCTTAAGCAGCGGAGCCAGAGTGGGTCAAGATTCAGATTTTGGCATCGTTCTCTATAGTTTAAAGACGTGGACGAACCGAGTAGTTGTTTGATCAAACGTCTTTGTATGCTTTCAATAGCAACTCTGTCGAATTTCGTCATGTTAAAAAATATTACTGGGCAGTACTCAAGCAAAGGCTTGACGTGGGATTTGTAGATGCTGATGATACTGTCCCGGAGACGAGAGGAGCGGAAGAGAAGGGCCACGCTTCTTCTAGCTTTGACCAATTGGATGGCGGCGTCCTCAGAAAAGTTGAGGGAGCAGGAATAGTTGAGGCCCAAATCGCGGATGGTAGGTCGACTGGCTACTGCGGACCCACCGAGAGTCGGGGATCCAGGGGGCAATTGGAACTTGTAGGTCAGGTTTTCGCACTTGTCAGCGGAAAAGCTCATCCTCTAGGTGTGGCACCAGTGGTCAAGTGCAGCGAGGTCAGCGGAAATGTTGCAAAGAGTAGGGATAGCATCATTAGAATTGGAAGAGTAAACTATTTTTATATCTTCTGCAAATAAGAATGGCGTGCCGTGGTGTACTAGATCCAATGCGTCGTTAATTTTTATCAGAAATAGGAGAGGACCGAGCACGCTTCCCTGTATAATGCCACTTGTCACAGGTTTCGGTTTAGAAGTATGTCCTTTGGCCAGGACCACTTGCGAACGATAAGCGAGGTAAGATTTCAGCCGACAAAGCAGCGGGTCAGCAATGCCGAATGAACGCAATTTGGAGATAAGATGCAAGTGTGGAACACGGTCAAAAGCCTTCGACAGACCTAGATAGTCAATTACTCATGCCCGCCCGCTATCAACAGCCTTAGTGACTAGGTTGAGGAGGTCGAACCGACATGTGGTGCATAATCGCGATCTGAGAAACCCGTGCTGCCTATTGCTTAGACGATTTGAAGCGAGAAGATGGGTGGTAATTCCATCTTTGATAATCGTTTCCATTATTCTGGAAATGATAGGGGTATGGTTGATGGGACGGTTATTAGCGAGCTCATGGACAGGTCCTTTTTGTGTCGTGGAATGATGACTAAACGCTTCCAGTTCGACGGCACCAAACTAAATTTGAGTGACAAGGTGAATAGGTTCAGTAAGAGAAGTGGAAGGTCCGATTAACCGTTAATGATTGCAGCTGGGGGCAACC
This sequence comes from Fasciola hepatica, assembly GCA_948099385.1. Classification (NCBI taxonomy): domain Eukaryota; kingdom Metazoa; phylum Platyhelminthes; class Trematoda; order Plagiorchiida; family Fasciolidae; genus Fasciola; species Fasciola hepatica. The sequence goes on from CANUEZ040000105.1 coordinate 6,003,148, forward strand.
CGTCTGGTCCAGGCTGGGCAGATGCTTTATAGCTTGAAATGCGTCTGGAAATAACGTTTACTCCGGAAGTTAGGGTAGATAGGGAAGAGCTGGTAATAGCCAGAGAATTTGGGGGTGCAGTATTTGAGGCGGGGGCCATGGAATTGGCGAAGTAATGGTTGAAGGCCTCAGCGATATCAGAAGGGGGGTGGCCGAAGTTTTATTCGGTAACACAACATATGGGATCATAGTATCTGTTGCCGAATTCCTAGATTTGTGTAGGAGTGAGAGTTTCAATGTTTTATTGGGATGCCTTAGGTCTTTGGATTTTTCGTTGCGGAACTGTTTTTCCTTTAGGTGCCGGACAGTGTCAGTAAGACGCGTTAGTCTCCTGAAAAGAGAGAAGTCGTGGTTTTGGAGGTAAAGTCTTTGCATCTTAAGGTACTTTCGTTGGAGGGAGGCAAGTTAAGACTTTCTATGGGAGGAGTTTAGGGATATTGGGCTGAATTTCAGGAGGCAGTTTCCCATGTTAAGGTAGAAGTGATCAGCCGCTTATTGGGGGTCAGCCGTTGGAAAAACTGCTCCAGTCTTGGTTACGGATGAGATTGGTCAGAGGGTTCCAATTTAAAAGGACGGAATTGTTGACTGGGGTCAGATAGTTTGATGGATAAGGATGGAATGAAAGATTAACAGCCACTATCTTACGGAAATTTATTCGGAACTGAAACCAAAACGTTGGAAACGCTGTAAGTGAATATAAGATCTAGGATGTTGGCTTTTCTAGTGGGGGTTCTAACTTGCTGCGCCCAGCCCCAATGTGAGTATGGGAGACAAAGTCTATTAGGCTGGAAGGTGCCGTGAGGTTTCTCCAGGATATTATAGGCCAGTTAAAATCGACGGCTATGATTTTCTCTGCCGGGGGTAGTAGTCAAAGGTAATCAAAGGCTTCAATTAAGGGAGGTAAATGTGCAATTGTAGATGAAGGCGAACGATAGACACAACCAACGTGCATGACTACGGTTGAGAACCGAATTGAGAGCCATAGAGATTCCGGAATTGAGTCTAGTGTGGCATGCCTGATGGGGACTACTAAAAGGGCGTGCTGTACGTACACAAGGCGCCCACCTCCGCGTCTGTCGATCCTATTTACCCTAAAAACCTTGTACCCTTTAGGCATAATTTCGCTTGTGCTGGTGTGTTGGGTGAGCCGGGTTTCAGCAATAAAGATGACGTCAGGACTGGGGGTTATGACATAGTGTTTTAAGTGCTGAAGCTTATTTAAGATGGACCGCAAACTAAATAAGACGAAGGATAACCCACTCATGTGGAAGTGAGTGTCTGGGTTAGGTAAAGTAGGGTAGCTATTGGCCGGAGAAAGTGCGCGGTGAGGGCGTGATATGGAGCTATTACCGAAGGGGAGGAAAAACGAGCGTTGGATGCCTCCTCGATGGTTTCTGAAGAATCAGCCGCCGAAGAACCGGAAATATTCAATTTTGGGTTACTACTAGGTGAAAGAGAAGACCTTAAACGAAGTAGTTCTGCTACTTATCCTGACTCGTTGGGGTCGTTCGATGCTTCGGTGCGGTGACAGAATAAAGGCTTATTGAAGATATTGACCTTCCCAAGTGACAATCTTAGTATTGACTGGTGTTGTGTGGTAAGAGCAGGCCTCAGAGGATAGGGACTTAAAGAGTTCGGAGTGGCTTCGCCGCCCATCGATGCGGCTCGCCCGGATGGGGAAAGATAGGAATCAGCGGTTGGTGAAGGGGGTATATGGAGGTTATTTTGGAAGAAAGTAGTAGTAATACACAGTGTTGCGTAGCTGGCTTGCGGAGTTCGGTGTGCTACCGAAGGTATGAACGACTGGTAAGGTACCGGCATTGGAAAGTGGTTCATTAAGGCCAGAAGAGATGAAAGATTGTGGGATTGTTTGTCACAGGGTGGGGAAAATTTACTCGAAGGGGGTTTGTGGATGTATCCTGCGTGTAAAACGACTGTGGTGGGGTAAAACGAAAATGTTTGTATGGTAAAGGAACTAACGGGATGAACGGTGGAGGCACGGAAAGTCTAGGAAATGATGAGCTAGGCAGATGCAGCTTTGAATAATAGCTGTGAGGTACTTTGCGAGCATGGTCCGTATAAATGCGCGTAGAGCTGGGGTTTCGCTGGGAGGAATTACGATTTGAGAAACTACCTATTTTGGGGAGAGAAACTGTAGGTCTCGACATTAGTTACATCTTACTAGGGTATCTGTTCGCTTCTTATCTTTGCATGACCTTCGGGGTGTAGCCTGGTGATATAAGGCGGTCATTGCCCAATGAACTAAATGTTGAAGCCTTCAGTAGGGATGGAGTGTGGGTTGCCGAATTCTGGATTTGCGGCCATGTGTTACCGTTGGTATCGACACTCTGCATTGGGGGCTGAGTGTAGATCGTTACCAACTTTCGGCCCAAGTTAGATTGCAACAGTGAGGTTGTGTCCTTAGTTATGCTACTTCTTGGCTGCTTGTTTACGGGAATATGCCCTGAAAGCTGACGGGTTTGATTCGAGCGAGAATGACCTGGCAATGGTACGGTGCCGTCCGGCGGATGGGTTTTAGTCGTGGCTATGTGGTGTGGACAACAACGACCATACGTTGGTTTGTGTGTCGCCTTGGGAGTGTAATGCAAAGTTGTCAGGTCATGGAGGCTACGCGATTTAGGTGGCTGCTTCCGATGCACAGAGCTAAGCTGTCTGGCAGGACTCGGTGGATTCGAGTCCCAGGCACCTGCGACACTAATGACGAGCCTAGGGCTCTTGGAGACTGGTGGATCTGAAGAAGGCCCAGGAGTTGCGTCAAGGTCTACATCGGACAGTTGTTGGCTGATAGACGTTGGTTGCATAGAGTAGGTTAGGGGTAAGAAGGGGTGAGGTGTCTTTTGGACGGATTCCTGCCTTGGATATTTGCGAGAGTTCGACTTTCTCGGCACTTCCCTTTGTGGTGGCGTTTTGTCGGGTGCTATTCGAATGTTCTTGTATGGCGAATTAGTAGCAATAACCGATTGTTTATGAATAAGCTCACTGGATGTCAGTGAGCCCGAAAATGGGAAAAGTAGGGGTCTTTTTTGTCGTTGTGTTTGGTTTCGTGGCCTGCTGCTACGGCACATCACACGTTCCTTGTTAGCGGCATCTAGCAAAGCGCTGCTGACTATGTTGAGTGGGGCCCTATCGAGAATGTTAAATAAAATGGCGTGAATCGAGTTTCGTATTCGTTATGAAACATCTGCAGATATGCTGTCAAAAAAGTTACACGTGGCAACTAAGTTACAGTCCGTGGTTACCTTGGAGGGCTCGAGGAGTTGAGCCAGTGGTGTCAGAATTCTGGCGGCTCTGTCAACGGCTTCAATCCGCGATTCGAGTGAGCTAACGTATTGTAAGCGGTTGTCAATCTTGCTATTTGCGTAATTATGGATGTTCGTTAGTCAGAAGGAGCACGGCTTAGTGACTGGGAGAGGTACGGCCAAGCGTGGCAAAATCTAACTGGCCGGTCTGCTTCTTTTGGAATTGCGCATTGCGGTTGCAGGCTTCGGACAACCAACTGGTTTTATTAAAAATTTAGCGACTGCAAAAAGCCTAGATACGGAACGGAGCTGAAATTCTATAGGAAGTCACCTAGGATGTTTGCAAATGGGGTTCACCAGGGGGTTCACTTTTTCGACGAACAAGGGTTAGAGTTTTAGACAAGCAGGAAACGATAACTAAAAGGGTTGATTTAGCAAACAATCGCCAAGTATTTTATAGACGGGTTCAAAAGGGGTGCTTTGTGGCAGGTATAGATCGTGCTTGCTTGTGAGCGCAGTAACCATTTCGCCTTACAGCTCACTCAAGACCATTCTCTTTGCAACTACTTGCCGCATATGCCCCTCGTAGTCATCCCCTGTTGTCCAGCTCTTTTGATTCCAGCGAAACGACCACTACGGACAAGGGGATGCCCCAAGAACCTGGAGGATTTGGGCTCAGGCCTCGAACCCGTGTGCTACTTCAAGACTTCAGTACTCAAAACTGCCTTTTTACGAGCATCACTCCACGTCTTCCACTACTTATAGCCTTCCACATTCATTACGTTCGTCCTCGGGGTAGTTGAGGCGCTAGCTGAAACTCACCAAGGGACAGTAATCCTGCGAGGCTCCTTATACTGGGGGACGGCGATCGGAGGCCCTTTCTTCCGCTTATCTTCACCGAATCATCGAAGGAGACTGTCGCTGCACTAGATGATCCAAAGAGCTCGTGGCGCGAGAACCTGGAAGAATTCAGCACGCTGTCGTCTTCTTCCTGCGACCCGGTATTCTGGGTAATATTGTAAGTCCCACCCCACTTGAGCATTTGAAGTGCTCCGTCCGGAACCAAGTTACGACGTGTACTACGGAATGAGAAATGTTATTTCGCACCACCGTAAGTACCGAGGCAACCCGACGTAAGCGTTTCATCCACAGAATCTTTCTGTTTTACATTCCCCTATTTTTTAGAATTTTCTGCTATAAGTGCCAACGTTTATTGGTGTGTTCCTAAGCCGTAAGCTTTTCGTAACGAATAACGTTTCCCTTTGATCGGTGTCTTGCTAGTATTTTACGCACTTCGTGACGCGTGTGATGTGCCCATGTCTGGCCGCCGTATGAAGAAGGTGGGCCCGTGAAGGCTGATCTGGGATTGGTAGGGATGTGTATCCAGTTTACCGCAAGAACGGCTGGGTTAAATGGGTGCTAGGTTTCTGCAAGGAAACTGCAAGACTAACCCATCTAAGGTAATATAAACGGGATGAGGTCCAACATTGTCCTGAAGACCTTGCAATGGTGCCAAGCGCAAGTCGCCGCCGCGCGGCTCGCTAGCAAGGTCAGATGCAGAAGCCGTAGGAAGGCCCGAGAGAACGATCCTCGAGGTACTAAGGGGCCAGGCATGTGGTAGCCTTATATCGGCTGCGTCCGCTCGTGTGCTGACGCAGAAACTTAAGAAGAAGAAGCAAGGTAAGAAAAAGGACCCTTTGACAAAGGCGACGGACAACATCGTGAAGTCAGATTAATCCGGGTATCTTGAGTTGGCAGTTCAACTGATGGACCTGCAGAGGGATACCCAGTCGCTGGGACGGATACCAAGCCGTAGGCTACTGTTACTGAATCAGGAGGAACCATTCATCGGAGGTTCGAAGGCAAGAAGGGATATAGATGGGAGACGGGTGTATGACGTACTGAGACTTGAAGGTGTACCAGGTCCTGTGTCTCTCAGAAGAGTCCACAGATTGAGGACGTGGAAAACTTCGCTAATGAAAACGGTGAAGGATGTCGCACGACCAATACCGCCGGGTTTCTGGAAGAGCTCCGCAGAGATATGTTGCTGGCCAACGCGGCACTGATAGCCTACATCACTTAGGGTAGATATCAGGTTGCACCCGATGTGCACAGATTAATGCGGGGTGGTTTGTCGACAGGTGGACCCATGGGTTAAAACGTGGCTAAACCCGTGGGGGCGCTGAAGATAGGTCCCCAGGGACAGAAGAACGCCTTATTCAGTTGTCGGGTTGCTTCACCAACAGCTATGAGCAAGCCATATAAGCCGTCGGGGTTCGTGGTAATTGAAGATGTACCGAAAGATGAAAATTGGCGGTGCTGTCCAGTGGAGGGAAGCACGACCGTCCTCAACTCGGGTGTCAAGATAGCGCCCAAAGCGATGGGTTGGGGGTATTCGGTTTTTCTGGATGACCAGCGGACTCCATACATTCCAGTGGTGGACAGCGCTGAATAAACCTTACCACCATCTTGGGCGTTGCGCCCGATGCCCAGCCAACACCAGGAGACAAAAATGTCCGGAGGCGTCGAATCGAAGGCGATGGTGCTACACACCATAGCTTGTAGTATTAGAAATAAGTGGATGAATCTCTTCAGAGCCGCAGTGGGGTAAAACGAGTCCAAAGTTGCCCCTAGGGGAATATGGCTCTTTAAAGGTGACAGCGTACCAGTGATAATACATAATGATTTTGCTGTCTTTAGGCAGGACAGAAAGCATGACTGTGTAGGGGGACGAGTGGCAGTCCTCATTAGGTCAGGCACAAACCATCTGGAACAACGGACCGTGGTTTTTACTAGAAATATGCCACTGAGCAAGGCTACACGCACACTCCCGAACAGAAACGTAGACGTGGTCTGTGTGTATAGGGCCCTGGGTACGAACCGAGATGAGGACATTCAACTTCTCCACTTACTTATCATGGTAGCTAAGTAGGCCGATAAGGACCTCATAGTTAGGGACTTCAACCTACCTCACGTAGACTAGATAGCTGAGGCACATACTCCGAGAACCCACGGAGAGAGATATCTACGATGGCTGAATTCAAATGCGCTTTTCTAACACGTGAGGGAAAATACCAGGTATAGGACTAGTTTTGCGCCGTCCTTGTTGGATCTAGTGATAACAACTCATGAGAACGATACACAGAAACTCCAGGTTCACTTTCCCTTGGGTGAGAGCGACCACGTGAATGTGAAAATCTTTCTTTGCGTGCCCCAACCGAAAGTAGCCTCGAGGTCAATCAGAATGTTTGCAAACATGGACCTTCCTAGGCTTCGAAATAGAGCGGTCGGGGTCACCTTGACGATAAATTCAGGTTGTCTCGTTTTCTTTTTTGCTGATCCCATTGTTTAGACCTATAAATGTATCCACCCTAGTATATATCACCTCACTACCCAAAATAGCAACCTAGTTGTGTGAACAGCTGCAACAAACCAGCATGCGGCTGCTGGTTACTATACCGGGTTAGATTTATAAATTATATTGGATATTCACTGCCTCATTTCCATTTATTACCATTCTGCCTGGCGTACCTGGCGAACCTTCCTCGAGTCTCGCCGCGATACCATCTGCCTAGCGTTTTTACATCCCATTCCCCATAACCCGACTCCTACCATATTCTCGCTAAGCATCCACCGGTGCACATCCTGAAGGTTCTATCCCATTGTGTCTCCATTTATTTTCTCCCATAAGAGCGCATTCTCGCTCCATCCGATCCATCCATCCTACATCCAAAATATACCCCCCGTGCAACCTGATGTTATGCTCCAAACAGTAGTACCATGCCTACCGTATCCCGTGTGGGGTGCATCTGTGCATAGCACACACTAAAACTCTACTAGCTCACTATCTCTCATCGTCCTAAGTCTCCCAATCCCATATATATATATATATATATATAGGGCTATACGGCTTACGTCCTATACCGCATCGTTGCATAGGTCTCACCTAGGCCTGTGCGCATACAGCAACCTCATACACCCGCGGTCTGCATAGACCCTTGGCTCGTCTCCGTCTAGCTGACCGAATTCCGGATACCTCCTTACCTTCGTCATACATCTTTACTTATCATGCACTTCCGGTTTCCAATCATTGCTCAGAAAATCCGTCCCGATACAGTCGGCAAATCCAAACACACCAAACCCCTCCCAAAAACCAGGCCGTGATCTGTCTCCCTCGGTAACGTCGACGGTGAAGCTTCCGATGGTCCACACGGCCTCAAGCAGAGTTTCATCGACCTCGGAAACAAGGTCGAGTTGATTGATGAGATCATTTCAAAAGCTTCACCCCTGGCTACTCTCCTTGATCCTGTAGCCGCTATATCCCCCACGAACTTGGTTTCCATGGGACACCTCCTCGACACTATATCGATCGAAATATACCACCGCACTACCAATTCCAAGAAAGCAGTGGCTTTAAATGTTCCAGACCGCTTACCGCCTTCCTTGGGGAAACACAACATACTAAGTTCGTGCAATATGGCTCACCATAGATGCCATTGCAGAAGGCTGCGTGAAATGTCCCAGCGGCATAGTTGCCCCCCGCTATTCCAATTCATGGACGACCTAACGGCTGGAGAGTCCATTAGCAACAAGTCGACAATTGCTGTCATTTCGCCGTATAAGGACATTAAGATTAATTACTAAACCCGCGCCCTCCCATCATAGCCTCAGAGCCAAAACAAGACCCTGGTACAATCATCAGCCCTCGCCGTACTACTTCCCATTCGTCCTCCGAGCCGTTGACAAGTGTCGTCAACCACCGCTCTTGCTCCAAAGTCCCTCCCAACTGCTCACCAGCTGCTATCTCAGCCGCAATACCTCGTTGTTATCCTCATAAGTGCCGCTCCAATCCTCCCATGAGCCTACATGGTACTCCTACTAGGTCCGCACTTGTTCAACCAATCACCCCACCTATTAGCTCCCACTCCCAATCGGCATCCGCTTGTGGCGTACTCTCGGACACTCCAGGTAGAAACCAGTTGAGTCACCATCCAGATTCGTCTAACGTCATCGTCCCTTTAGGTAGGAGTGACCTTCAGATCCATGCCAGGGCCACTCACCCTTCCATTGCCTCACAACCACTTCCACTGTCTTTCCCTCTCTCTGATCGAATGAGTCACACTAATCCTCTATCTCCGTTGCTACCCTATGTCCCTTCCTGCCCCCGAGACACCAACCCCCCATGCCAAGGCCTAAGCATACCCTCTTGTCCTCCTCTGCTCCCCTCCACCAACCCCCATATAATACCGTAGTACCACTTACGTATCATAGCGGATAGTCCAGGTTGTTACCTGTGTCCCACTTCCCCGCCCCACCTACACGCCCTCCCCACCTACCGGCTCCTATAACCCTCATGAGCCTCCAAACCTTTCCAAATTTCGCTGCTCCTTTTCCGCTCCCCACCCCACACTACCTCTTAGTTACTCGCCCACATACCTTAACCTTCACACCGACCTAACGGCCTTATACTGATCCTGCCAAACATGTAGGTTATCTGCGGTCAAGATGCCGGTTTTTTCTTGACCGGCGCCCTCCACACCCGTGGCCGTATCGATAATCGCCCTACGAACTATATCGATAATCTTCCAAAGACCTGTGTCACTGGTCTTCCCTCCCTTGATGTCATGTCTGAAGTACCTTACACCCCGCACTCCCTCCTGTCCACTCCGTTTCGACAGATATTCCAAACCTCTCACCTTGTCATATCGTGCCCCGTGTTAGACACCTTTGAGCAATTCAGAGCCAAATTCGCAACGGATCCCGAAATTGGGAGGCGACTATTCGTGAAATTCTAAGGTATCAGATTGTCAAATGAACAATGACACGAAACAGGTACAAAACTCAATTATGCGATCACAAGAACTCGAAAAACGAGAACCGAGTTGTGACGTGCGAGGAAGGAGCACGAGCTTCACGCAAGTCCAGAACAAGGATTTGACAGAGCGGCGCACTAGGCGTGAACAAACAGGCGTTGGTTCTTAAAAACATGCAGCGCATAAAACGAGTCAATAGTGTGAATAAGTGAGTGATGCTAAGAAAACACGGAACTGCAGCGTTTTGGGGGATTTTGTGCGACTGGTCGTTACACCGTCCACCGAAATCCTCCCGAATCTTGGCGGAGTCAGAGGTTTGGAATAAGGGTACTGATTCTTCCTACCTACCTAGATCCCGCAGTCAGTGAGCGCACCTAACACCTTGCCGTGAGCATTCTACTCACGATCGCGCTGGATCTGGTGGCCACACCGACGCGGGGTTACTCTGCGTCTTCCATGAAAACGGCGGATCGATGGCGGGCGTGAAGAAGGAACATAGGTGCTGTTCTAGGAAGAGCCGTTGTGCCTCGGCCGCGTGTGTTTGTGTGAGTATGTGTGTGCGTGTGGGTGTAACGAGTAAGGTCACACTCCGGTATACGGGCGATTGGTAACAACCATCACTTACGGGAAGTATCTTCCTTAATGTCAATGGTACACGGGAAACAATCAGCCCTGAGGCGTGTTTCGATGGAGGTCATGAAGTATAAACGTGTATTAGGCATTTGTGCCTGGTGTGTGTTTGGGTGCATGATAGAATCACAGCTACTACCACATATACCAAAAGCTTTCCGTAACGTCAAAGAAAAACGGTGAGCACCGCAACGTGTTTGTCGGAGGCCATGAAGCACAAACGTGTACCGTGTAAGTGTGTATGTGTCGGGGTGCATGATAGTTCAATACGTCGGTATGTTGTAAATGACCCCACACACGGGGTCCCGTTGACCATCTCGAAGACGAGTGAGGAATAGTCTACTGGGTTTCTGTGTTATCGGCTTCTCCGCCTTCACTCCCGAGGAGGCCGATACTGCGTACGTCGCGTATTAGCGTTCCGTTGGCGGTCTTCACCAAGACAGTTCTTATCATTTCGTCGGAGCTTTCGTTGGTTTCCGTAAGCACGCCCAAAGACGAGGTGCCGAAATGCGCGTGTCCGTCTGCGATCATCACTACATCCCCAATCTCGAATGGTCTCGCTTTGATCAGCCACTTCTGCGGAGCATGCAGAGCCGGTAGCTACTCTCGACGTCATCGTCTCCAAAATGCCTTGGCATGATAGTTAGCCTGCTTCCATCCGTGGAGGTAGCTCCCACAAAGGTTTACCAGTCCTCGGAATCCCTCGTTCAACCTCAACGTCAATAAGTCGTTCGGAGTGGGCGCCAGATGGGTGGGGTCGCCGTTGGTTACTGGAACCGGTGGGCGGTTGTTCAGAATTCTCTCGACCTCAGTCGTGACGGTGCTCAGCGTCTCGTTATCGGGCGGCTGTTGCCCAATGATCCACAGCAATGCCCGCCCGGTGGACCAGATCAGGCGTTCCCATATGCCACGGCGATGACTGGCCTGCGGGGGATTGAAGTTCCATTTTATACCATAGGCCGCGGTTCGTTTCTGCAGTTCGTCCCTGTTCATGTTTTTATGCTAACGCTGCAGTTTCTGGTGAGCGCCCTCGAAGTTCGACCCACTTTTGGAGTATATACCTGCCGGAACGCCTCTTCGGTTGAGAAAGCGCTGCAAGGCCCGTAGGAACGAGTCAGTTGTCATCGAATGCGCAACTTCTAAGTGTACCGCGCGCAACTTCACGCACGTCACGATACACCCGCATCGTTTTCTCAACCCCTGTCCCAGAATTGATCCACAAGGGCCCGGAATAGTCTAACCCGGTGTCGCTGAACGGCGACTAGCCCGGAGTCACTCTGCATCTTGGTAGTGGGGCCATGTGTTGTTTGTCCGCTGCGGCATTGCGTCTCCTACAATGTGCACAACCTCGGATTATGCGTTTTACGATCGCTCTTCCTCTCGGCAACCAAAGGCGCTTTCGTATGACGCTCGTCAAGTGACTTTCCGTGGCACGTCCCTCCACAGCGTGGACGTGTCGAATCATTAGTTCTATCACAGGTTGTCGAGCCGGCAGAAATATGTGGTGCTTTGTGTCAGAGCTTAAGCGGGAGTTGGTCAGCTTACCATCTACCCATAGCAGTCCACTATTGAGTTCGGGGTTTAAATGCTTCACGTCGCCCCTCGAAGGTGATATTCCTTTGTTGATTGGTCCCACTTCTTCTGCTTTCTTGAGTTCTCGGGTGAAAGCCTACCGTTGTATCACGTTGAACATATCGTGTTCTGCGGCTCGTATTTCATCGGGGCTTAACGGACCCCTCCGTATCCGGCCGGAAGGGCGGATCCCTTTCATGACCAGCAAATGTCTCTTGAACCCAGCCAACCAAACTAATAAACGAAGTGTCTCCATCCAGAAAAAAATTTGACCAACTTTGACAAAATGAATTTCGCTCCGACGACTGTGGCCGTCATCACTACGCCTTTGATTTCCAGTTCCAATTCAAGAGGAGGTTTAGTTCGCACACGGGGCAGTGCTGTTCGGGCTTCTTCAGGAATTTCTGTCCTACTGTTCACGTGTCGAGTTGACGGAAGTTGGTCGGCCGAGTTATCGCCAGACCTGACATGCTTCCACTGGTTCATGTCCGATTCGTCGTGGATGATCGCGAGTCGGTTAGCAATGAAAGTACTAAACCAGTTCCTGACGCCGTTAATGTAGTGCAGCACTATCTTCGAGTCCATCTAAAAGCTAGCCGATCAAATGTAGAAGTCGAAAGATCTCTCTGCTGCTTGTACTTCCCTGACTGCTAACACGGCTGCGCTGAGCTCGAGGCGCGGGATCGAAACCGACTTCAGTGAGGCAACGCAGGTTCTGGCGGGCAGGATCCTCGTGGTATATTGTCCATTTCCCGTACACCATCGTCCGTACACCACGGCTCCGTAACTCACTTTGGATGCGCCATAAAAGGCATGTAGTTCTCCCATCCGTGTCGGATGACCAGAGGGGCAAACATCGTGGAATCCGTATGCCCCTTGGTTTCTTTAGGGTGTTCGGAAATTCTCCCCAGTCCATCCGGTCTTCTTAGTCCAGTGGCCGGTCCCAATCGACTTTCTTACGACAGGGCCGCTGCAGCAGGATCTTTCCGGAAAACAGGTAAGGAAAGACAAAACCGAGAGGATTGAACAAACTAGAGACGGCAGATAGCATGCCACGACGGGTTACTGGCAGCTCGGGAACGCTTAGCTCGAAAAAAACGTCGTCTTTTTCCGCGTTCCATTAGACTCCTAGAGCGCGTCCTGCTGGGAGTGGAGAGCCGTCCAAAGCTCTGACCTTTCCGGCCCCCTCGCGGTATGGAATGACCCCGTGCACCTCTGAAGCATTTGACATCCATTTCGTTGGATGGAAGCCGCTCTCTTCTAGCAATCGTGTTGGGCACCTTAGCTTTGCTGAGGCCAAGCCTACATCGTCGAATGACCTAAGATAGCCGTCGACGTAGAAGTTTCTGCTGACTCTATCTACCACCGACCGGTGAACCAAATCTCCATGTTTGTTTGCTGATTCTCGAGGGGCTTAGTTCGCACAAAACGGTGATGATGCTGCTCCGAAGGGGTGGGTAGTCATCATGTAATTTATATTAATAATAATAGTTTAATTCGGATAACCTCTTAACGTGCTGTAAAGCAAGATCACACAGTACAGTTGAAAGCTGAATGAAAGCTACAGAAAGATTGTTTAATTCTGTGAATGCGATTGAATGTAAGAGGAAGCTTTCAGGTCAACAGTTGCTTTAACGCCCGGCGAATTTAAACTAAAGGTCAAGTGCTCGATCCGGCTGAAGGTAGGTGTGGTTATTCTGCCAAAGCATGTGGTGTCGCTTCCCACATACGCACCTATGACAACCCCTTGTGCCGCAGAGTTCTGCTCCGTCGCTACAAAGTGGTCCACCTTCTGAATCAAACATAAGCTGATGTTCCTCCACCTGTCACCTCTTTTTTGCCAGCTGCGTCCATTCTACTGTTTTAGACGAGCACCAAGCATCGATTTTTCGCTAGTTACTAGTTTCATGCTGAAGCATCACATTTCTTTTTTCTGAAAACAAAACAATCCGCTCAAAGTCTATATGTTTTATCCGGTCACTTCTTCCACCACGAATTTGACACCCATAGTCCAGTGTGTTGTCCGTTTTGTTTTACAATTAGCTCAACCGATATAAGGTCACTGAACCTCAAAATTGCAATCCTCGACAGGTTTTCTTGTTCTTTATAAGTTATGCCACAATGTTTTATTTTCTAATTTTACGTCGTAACCCCTCTCATACATTGCAAAGCCCTTTTGCTTGAATACATCTATTCAGGAATGTTTCTTTTTCACGATATCCACGTATCCATCAATCTCGTTTGGTTCTCCCACAGGACAGTCTTTTTTCTGTAGGATTTGTGCGATTCTGTACTATTCCCCCACTTATCCCACAAGCTTTGGCAGAATAACCACACCCACCTTCAGCCGGGTCGAGCACTTGACCTTGAGTTTAAATTCGCCGGGTGGTACAGCAGCTGTTGACCTGAATACTTTCTCTTACACTCAATTGAACTCACATAATTTAACATAGAAGTCAATAGCATTAGATTGCTTGATGTGTTCCGGACCATTTCGCTGCATCTTCACTAGTGCATACTGCAGTCAAGGTGATCATTAATAAATGGTAAATGTCACAAACAATCAACGATTATTGAGATACGTGGAGGCACCAGCAATTAACCAACTTCACGCTCAACTGTGCAAACAGCGAGAATGGATAATTACCTTAGCCTTGCCTTGGTAACGCGTTTTAATTTTCTATCATTAGTTGTGTGTGTGTGCACTTTTGCCTTCGATCTCATGAGAAAGTTCAATTAATCATTTGTAAATGATTACCTTGACTGCAGTACGCACTAGTGAAGATGCAGCGAAATGGTCCGGAATACATCGTGCTATTTATTGCTATTGACTTCTAAGTTTTCAATTCAAATAATTGTACAATCCTTCCGTAGCTTTCATTCAGCTTTCATCTGTACTGTGTGATCTTGCTTTACAGCACGTTAAGGGGTTATCCGAATTAAACTATTATTATTAATATAAATTACATGATGACTACCCACCCCTTCGGAGCAGCATCATCACCGTTTTGTGCGAACTAAGCCCCTCGAGAATCAGCAAACAAACATGGAGATTTGGTTCACCGGTCGGTGGTAGATAGAGTCAGCAGAAACTTCTACGTCGACGGCTATCTTAGGTCATTCGACGATGTAGGCTTGGCCTCAGCAAAGCTAAGGTGCCCAACACGATTGCTAGAAGAGAGCGGCTTCCATCCAACGAAATGGATGTCAAATGCTTCAGAGGTGCACGGGGTCATTCCATACCGCGAGGGGGCCGGAAAGGTCAGAGCTTTGGACGGCTCTCCACTCCCAGCAGGACGCGCTCTAGGAGTCTAATGGAATGCGGAAAAAGACGACGTTTTTTCGAGCTAAGCGTTCCCGAGCTGCCAGTAACCCGTCGTGGCATGCTATCTGCCGTCTCTAGTTTGTTCAATCCTCTAGGTTTTGTCTTTCCTTACCTGTTTTCCGGAAAGATCCTGCTGCAGCGGCCCTGTCGTAAGAAAGTCGATTGGGACCGGCCACTGGACTAAGAAGACCGGATGGACTGGGGAGAATTTCCGAACACCCTAAAGAAACCAAGGGGCATACGGATTCCACGATGTTTGCCCCTCTGGTCATCCGACACGGATGGGAGAACTACATGCCTTTTATGGCGCATCCAAAGTGAGTTACGGAGCCGTGGTGTACGGACGATGGTGTACGGGAAATGGACAATATACCACGAGGATCCTGCCCGCCAGAACCTGCGTTGCCTCACTGAAGTCGGTTTCGATCCCGCGCCTCGAGCTCAGCGCAGCCGTGTTAGCAGTCAGGGAAGTACAAGCAGCAGAGAGATCTTTCGACTTCTACATTTGATCGGCTAGCTTTTAGATGGACTCGAAGATAGTGCTGCACTACATTAACGGCGTCAGGAACTGGTTTAGTACTTTCATTGCTAACCGACTCGCGATCATCCACGACGAATCGGACATGAACCAGTGGAAGCATGTCAGGTCTGGCGATAACTCGGCCGACCAACTTCCGTCAACTCGACACGTGAACAGTAGGACAGAAATTCCTGAAGAAGCCCGAACAGCACTGCCCCGTGTGCGAACTAAACCTCCTCTTGAATTGGAACTGGAAATCAAAGGCGTAGTGATGACGGCCACAGTCGTCGGAGCGAAATTCATTTTGTCAAAGTTGGTCAAATTTTTTTCTGGATGGAGACACTTCGTTTATTAGTTTGGTTGGCTGGGTTCAAGAGACATTTGCTGGTCATGAAAGGGATCCGCCCTTCCGGCCGGATACGGAGGGGTCCGTTAAGCCCCGATGAAATACGAGCCGCAGAACACGATATGTTCAACGTGATACAACGGTAGGCTTTCACCCGAGAACTCAAGAAAGCAGAAGAAGTGGGACCAATCAACAAAGGAATATCACCTTCGAGGGGCGACGTGAAGCATTTAAACCCCGAACTCAATAGTGGACTGCTATGGGTAGATGGTAAGCTGACCAACTCCCGCTTAAGCTCTGACACAAAGCACCACATATTTCTGCCGGCTCGACAACCTGTGATAGAACTAATGATTCGACACGTCCACGCTGTGGAGGGACGTGCCACGGAAAGTCACTTGACGAGCGTCATACGAAAGCGCCTTTGGTTGCCGAGAGGAAGAGCGATCGTAAAACGCATAATCCGAGGTTGTGCACATTGTAGGAGACGCAATGCCGCAGCGGACAAACAACACATGGCCCCACTACCAAGATGCAGAGTGACTCCGGGCTAGTCGCCGTTCAGCGACACCGGGTTAGACTATTCCGGGCCCTTGTGGATCAATTCTGGGACAGGGGTTGAGAAAACGATGCGGGTGTATCGTGACGTGCGTGAAGTTGCGCGCGGTACACTTAGAAGTTGCGCATTCGATGACAACTGACTCGTTCCTACGGGCCTTGCAGCGCTTTCTCAACCGAAGAGGCGTTCCGGCAGGTATATACTCCAAAAGTGGGTCGAACTTCGAGGGCGCTCACCAGAAACTGCAGCGTTAGCATAAAAACATGAACAGGGACGAACTGCAGAAACGAACCGCGGCCTATGGTATAAAATGGAACTTCAATCCCTCGCAGGCCAGTCATCGCCGTGGCATATGGGAACGCCTGATCTGGTCCACCGGGCGGGCATTGCTGTGGATCATTGGGCAACAGCCGCCCGATAACGAGACGCTGAGCACCGTCACGACTGAGGTCGAGAGAATTCTGAACAACCGCCCACCGGTTCCAGTAACCAACGGCGACCCCACCCATCTGGCGCCCACTCCGAACGACTTATTGACGTTGAGGTTGAACGAGGGATTCCGAGGACTGGTAAACCTTTGTGGGAGCTACCTCCACGGATGGAAGCAGGCTAACTATCATGCCAAGGCATTTTGGAGACGATGACGTCGAGAGTAGCTACCGGCTCTGCATGCTCCGCAGAAGTGGCTGATCAAAGCGAGACCATTCGAGATTGGGGATGTAGTGATGATCGCAGACGGACACGCGCATTTCGGCACCTCGTCTTTGGGCGTGCTTACGGAAACCAACGAAAGCTCCGACGAAATGATAAGAACTGTCTTGGTGAAGACCGCCAACGGAACGCTAATACGCGACGTACGCAGTATCGGCCTCCTCGGGAGTGAAGGCGGAGAAGCCGATAACACAGAAACCCAGTAGACTATTCCTCACTCGTCTTCGAGATGGTCAACGGGACCCCGTGTGTGGGGTCATTTACAACATACCGACGTATTGAACTATCATGCACCCCGACACATACACACTTACACGGTACACGTTTGTGCTTCATGGCCTCCGACAAACACGTTGCGGTGCTCACCGTTTTTCTTTGACGTTACGGAAAGCTTTTGGTATATGTGGTAGTAGCTGTGATTCTATCATGCACCCAAACACACACCAGGCACAAATGCCTAATACACGTTTATACTTCATGACCTCCATCGAAACACGCCTCAGGGCTGATTGTTTCCCGTGTACCATTGACATTAAGGAAGATACTTCCCGTAAGTGATGGTTGTTACCAATCGCCCGTATACCGGAGTGTGACCTTACTCGTTACACCCACACGCACACACATACTCACACAAACACACGCGGCCGAGGCACAACGGCTCTTCCTAGAACAGCACCTATGTTCCTTCTTCACGCCCGCCATCGATCCGCCGTTTTCATGGAAGACGCAGAGTAACCCCGCGTCGGTGTGGCCACCAGATCCAGCGCGATCGTGAGTAGAATGCTCACGGCAAGGTGTTAGGTGCGCTCACTGACTGCGGGATCTAGGTAGGTAGGAAGAATCAGTACCCTTATTCCAAACCTCTGACTCCGCCAAGATTCGGGAGGATTTCGGTGGACGGTGTAACGACCAGTCGCACAAAATCCCCCAAAACGCTGCAGTTCCGTGTTTTCTTAGCATCACTCACTTATTCACACTATTGACTCGTTTTATGCGCTGCATGTTTTTAAGAACCAACGCCTGTTTGTTCACGCCTAGTGCGCCGCTCTGTCAAATCCTTGTTCTGGACTTGCGTGAAGCTCGTGCTCCTTCCTCGCACACCACAACTCGGTTCTCGTTTTTCGAGTTCTTGTGATCGCATAATTGAGTTTTGTACCTGTTTCGTGTCATTGTTCATTTGACAATCTGATACCTTAGAATTTCACGAATAGTCGCCTCCCAATTTCGGGATCCGTTGCGAATTTGGCTCTGAATTGCTCAAAGGTGTCTAACACGGGGCACGATATGACAAGGTGAGAGGTTTGGAATATCTGTCGAAACGGAGTGGACAGGAGGGAGTGCGGGGTGTAAGGTACTTCAGACATGACATCAAGGGAGGGAAGACCAGTGACACAGGTCTTTGGAAGATTATCGATATAGTTCGTAGGGCGATTATCGATACGGCCACGGGTGTGGAGGGCGCCGGTCAAGAAAAAACCGGCATCTTGACCGCAGATAACCTACATGTTTGGCAGGATCAGTATAAGGCCGTTAGGTCGGTGTGAAGGTTAAGGTATGTGGGCGAGTAACTAAGAGGTAGTGTGGGGTGGGGAGCGGAAAAGGAGCAGCGAAATTTGGAAAGGTTTGGAGGCTCATGAGGGTTATAGGAGCCGGTAGGTGGGGAGGGCGTGTAGGTGGGGCGGGGAAGTGGGACACAGGTAACAACCTGGACTATCCGCTATGATACGTAAGTGGTACTACGGTATTATATGGGGGTTGGTGGAGGGGAGCAGAGGAGGACAAGAGGGTATGCTTAGGCCTTGGCATGGGGGGTTGGTGTCTCGGGGGCAGGAAGGGACATAGGGTAGCAACGGAGATAGAGGATTAGTGTGACTCATTCGATCAGAGAGAGGGAAAGACAGTGGAAGTGGTTGTGAGGCAATGGAAGGGTGAGTGGCCCTGGCATGGATCTGAAGGTCACTCCTACCTAAAGGGACGATGACGTTAGACGAATCTGGATGGTGACTCAACTGGTTTCTACCTGGAGTGTCCGAGAGTACGCCACAAGCGGATGCCGATTGGGAGTGGGAGCTAATAGGTGGGGTGATTGGTTGAACAAGTGCGGACCTAGTAGGAGTACCATGTAGGCTCATGGGAGGATTGGAGCGGCACTTATGAGGATAACAACGAGGTATTGCGGCTGAGATAGCAGCTGGTGAGCAGTTGGGAGGGACTTTGGAGCAAGAGCGGTGGTTGACGACACTTGTCAACGGCTCGGAGGACGAATGGGAAGTAGTACGGCGAGGGCTGATGATTGTACCAGGGTCTTGTTTTGGCTCTGAGGCTATGATGGGAGGGCGCGGGTTTAGTAATTAATCTTAATGTCCTTATACGGCGAAATGACAGCAATTGTCGACTTGTTGCTAATGGACTCTCCAGCCGTTAGGTCGTCCATGAATTGGAATAGCGGGGGGCAACTATGCCGCTGGGACATTTCACGCAGCCTTCTGCAATGGCATCTATGGTGAGCCATATTGCACGAACTTAGTATGTTGTGTTTCCCCAAGGAAGGCGGTAAGCGGTCTGGAACATTTAAAGCCACTGCTTTCTTGGAATTGGTAGTGCGGTGGTATATTTCGATCGATATAGTGTCGAGGAGGTGTCCCATGGAAACCAAGTTCGTGGGGGATATAGCGGCTACAGGATCAAGGAGAGTAGCCAGGGGTGAAGCTTTTGAAATGATCTCATCAATCAACTCGACCTTGTTTCCGAGGTCGATGAAACTCTGCTTGAGGCCGTGTGGACCATCGGAAGCTTCACCGTCGACGTTACCGAGGGAGACAGATCACGGCCTGGTTTTTGGGAGGGGTTTGGTGTGTTTGGATTTGCCGACTGTATCGGGACGGATTTTCTGAGCAATGATTGGAAACCGGAAGTGCATGATAAGTAAAGATGTATGACGAAGGTAAGGAGGTATCCGGAATTCGGTCAGCTAGACGGAGACGAGCCAAGGGTCTATGCAGACCGCGGGTGTATGAGGTTGCTGTATGCGCACAGGCCTAGGTGAGACCTATGCAACGATGCGGTATAGGACGTAAGCCGTATAGCCCTATATATATATATATATATATGGGATTGGGAGACTTAGGACGATGAGAGATAGTGAGCTAGTAGAGTTTTAGTGTGTGCTATGCACAGATGCACCCCACACGGGATACGGTAGGCATGGTACTACTGTTTGGAGCATAACATCAGGTTGCACGGGGGGTATATTTTGGATGTAGGATGGATGGATCGGATGGAGCGAGAATGCGCTCTTATGGGAGAAAATAAATAGAGACACAATGGGATAGAACCTTCAGGATGTGCACCGGTGGATGCTTAGCGAGAATATGGTAGGAGTCGGGTTATGGGGAATGGGATGTAAAAACGCTAGGCAGATGGTATCGCGGCGAGACTCGAGGAAGATTCGCCAGGTACGCCAGGCAGAATGGTAATAAATGGAAATGAGGCAGTGAATATCCAATATAATTTATAAATCTAACCCGGTATAGTAACCAGCAGCCGCATGCTGGTTTGTTGCAGCTGTTCACACAACTAGGTTGCTATTTTGGGTAGTGAGGTGATATATACTAGGGTGGATACATTTATAGGTCTAAACAATGGGATCAGCAAAAAAGAAAACGAGACAACCTGAATTTATCGTCAAGGTGACCCCGACCGCTCTATTTCGAAGCCTAGGAAGGTCCATGTTTGCAAACATTCTGATTGACCTCGAGGCTACGTTCGGTTGGGGCACGCAAAGAAAGATTTTCACATTCACGTGGTCGCTCTCACCCAAGGGAAAGTGAACCTGGAGTTTCTGTGTATCGTTCTCATGAGTTGTTATCACTAGATCCAACAAGGACGGCGCAAAACTAGTCCTATACCTGGTATTTTCCCTCACGTGTTAGAAAAGCGCATTTGAATTCAGCCATCGTAGATATCTCTCTCCGTGGGTTCTCGGAGTATGTGCCTCAGCTATCTAGTCTACGTGAGGTAGGTTGAAGTCCCTAACTATGAGGTCCTTATCGGCCTACTTAGCTACCATGATAAGTAAGTGGAGAAGTTGAACGTCCTCATCTCGGTTCGTACCCAGGGCCCTATACACACAGACCACGTCTACGTTTCTGTTCGGGAGTGTGCGTGTAGCCTTGCTCAGTGGCATATTTCTAGTAAAAACCACGGTCCGTTGTTCCAGATGGTTTGTGCCTGACCTAATGAGGACTGCCACTCGTCCCCCTACACAGTCATGCTTTCTGTCCTGCCTAAAGACAGCAAAATCATTATGTATTATCACTGGTACGCTGTCACCTTTAAAGAGCCATATTCCCCTAGGGGCAACTTTGGACTCGTTTTACCCCACTGCGGCTCTGAAGAGATTCATCCACTTATTTCTAATACTACAAGCTATGGTGTGTAGCACCATCGCCTTCGATTCGACGCCTCCGGACATTTTTGTCTCCTGGTGTTGGCTGGGCATCGGGCGCAACGCCCAAGATGGTGGTAAGGTTTATTCAGCGCTGTCCACCACTGGAATGTATGGAGTCCGCTGGTCATCCAGGAAAACCGAATACCCCCAACCCATCGCTTTGGGCGCTATCTTGACACCCGAGTTGAGGACGGTCGTGCTTCCCTCCACTGGACAGCACCGCCAATTTTCATCTTTCGGTACATCTTCAATTACCACGAACCCCGACGGCTTATATGGCTTGCTCATAGCTGTTGGTGAAGCAACCCGACAACTGAATAAGGCGTTCTTCTGTCCCTGGGGACCTATCTTCAGCGCCCCCACGGGTTTAGCCACGTTTTAACCCATGGGTCCACCTGTCGACAAACCACCCCGCATTAATCTGTGCACATCGGGTGCAACCTGATATCTACCCTAAGTGATGTAGGCTATCAGTGCCGCGTTGGCCAGCAACATATCTCTGCGGAGCTCTTCCAGAAACTCGGCGGTATTGGTCGTGCGACATCCTTCACCGTTTTCATTAGCGAAGTTTTCCACGTCCTCAATCTGTGGACTCTTCTGAGAGACACAGGACCTGGTACACCTTCAAGTCTCAGTACGTCATACACCCGTCTCCCATCTATATCCCTTCTTGCCTTCGAACCTCCGATGAATGGTTCCTCCTGATTCAGTAACAGTAGCCTACGGCTTGGTATCCGTCCCAGCGACTGGGTATCCCTCTGCAGGTCCATCAGTTGAACTGCCAACTCAAGATACCCGGATTAATCTGACTTCACGATGTTGTCCGTCGCCTTTGTCAAAGGGTCCTTTTTCTTACCTTGCTTCTTCTTCTTAAGTTTCTGCGTCAGCACACGAGCGGACGCAGCCGATATAAGGCTACCACATGCCTGGCCCCTTAGTACCTCGAGGATCGTTCTCTCGGGCCTTCCTACGGCTTCTGCATCTGACCTTGCTAGCGAGCCGCGCGGCGGCGACTTGCGCTTGGCACCATTGCAAGGTCTTCAGGACAATGTTGGACCTCATCCCGTTTATATTACCCTAGATGGGTTAGTCTTGCAGTTTCCTTGCAGAAACCTAGCACCCATTTAACCCAGCCGTTCTTGCGGTAAACTGGATACACATCCCTACCAATCCCAGATCAGCCTTCACGGGCCCACCTTCTTCATACGGCGGCCGGACATGGGCACATCACACGCGTCACGAAGTGCGTAAAATACTAGCAAGACACCGATCAAAGGGAAACGTTATTCGTTACGAAAAGCTTACGGCTTAGGAACACACCAATAAACGTTGGCACTTATACCTGAAAATTCTTAAAAATAGGGGAATGTAAAACAGAAAGATTCTGTGGATGAAACACTTACGTCGGGTTTCTTCGGTACTTACGGTGGTGCGAAATAACATTTCTCATTCCGTAGTACACGTCGTAACTTGGTTCCGGACGGAGCACTTCAAATGCTCAAGTGGGGTGGGACTTACAATATTACCCAGAATACCGGGTCGCAGGAAGAAGACGACAGCGTGCTGAATTCTTCCAGGTTCTCGCGCCACGAGCTCTTTGGATCATCTAGTGCAGCGACAGTCTCCTTCGATGATTCGGTGAAGATAAGCGGAAGAAAGGGCCTCCGATCGCCGTCCCCCAGTATAAGGAGCCTCGCAGGATTACTGTCCCTTGGTGAGTTTCAGCTAGCGCCTCAACTACCCCGAGGACGAACGTAATGAATGTGGAAGGCTATAAGTAGTGGAAGACGTGGAGTGATGCTCGTAAAAAGGCAGTTTTGAGTACTGAAGTCTTGAAGTAGCACACGGGTTCGAGGCCTGAGCCCAAATCCTCCAGGTTCTTGGGGCATCCCCTTGTCCGTAGTGGTCGTTTCGCTGGAATCAAAAGAGCTGGACAACAGGGGATGACTACGAGGGGCATATGCGGCAAGTAGTTGCAAAGAGAATGGTCTTGAGTGAGCTGTAAGGCGAAATGGTTACTGCGCTCACAAGCAAGCACGATCTATACCTGCCACAAAGCACCCCTTTTGAACCCGTCTATAAAATACTTGGCGATTGTTTGCTAAATCAACCCTTTTAGTTATCGTTTCCTGCTTGTCTAAAACTCTAACCCTTGTTCGTCGAAAAGTGAACCCCCTGGTGAACCCCATTTGCAAACATCCTAGGTGACTTCCTATAGAATTTCAGCTCCGTTCCGTATCTAGGCTTTTTGCAGTCGCTAAATTTTTAATAAAACCAGTTGGTTGTCCGAAGCCTGCAACCGCAATGCGCAATTCCAAAAGAAGCAGACCGGCCAGTTAGATTTTGCCACGCTTGGCCGTACCTCTCCCAGTCACTAAGCCGTGCTCCTTCTGACTAACGAACATCCATAATTACGCAAATAGCAAGATTGACAACCGCTTACAATACGTTAGCTCACTCGAATCGCGGATTGAAGCCGTTGACAGAGCCGCCAGAATTCTGACACCACTGGCTCAACTCCTCGAGCCCTCCAAGGTAACCACGGACTGTAACTTAGTTGCCACGTGTAACTTTTTTGACAGCATATCTGCAGATGTTTCATAACGAATACGAAACTCGATTCACGCCATTTTACTTAACATTCTCGATAGGGCCCCACTCAACATAGTCAGCAGCGCTTTGCTAGATGCCGCTAACAAGGAACGTGTGATGTGCCGTAGCAGCAGGCCACGAAACCAAACACAACGACAAAAAAGACCCCTACTTTTCCCATTTTCGGGCTCACTGACATCCAGTGAGCTTATTCATAAACAATCGGTTATTGCTACTAATTCGCCATACAAGAACATTCGAATAGCACCCGACAAAACGCCACCACAAAGGGAAGTGCCGAGAAAGTCGAACTCTCGCAAATATCCAAGGCAGGAATCCGTCCAAAAGACACCTCACCCCTTCTTACCCCTAACCTACTCTATGCAACCAACGTCTATCAGCCAACAACTGTCCGATGTAGACCTTGACGCAACTCCTGGGCCTTCTTCAGATCCACCAGTCTCCAAGAGCCCCAGGCTCGTCATTAGTGTCGCAGGTGCCTGGGACTCGAATCCACCGAGTCCTGCCAGACAGCTTAGCTCTGTGCATCGGAAGCAGCCACCTAAATCGCGTAGCCTCCATGACCTGACAACTTTGCATTACACTCCCAAGGCGACACACAAACCAACGTATGGTCGTTGTTGTCCACACCACATAGCCACGACTAAAACCCATCCGCCGGACGGCACCGTACCATTGCCAGGTCATTCTCGCTCGAATCAAACCCGTCAGCTTTCAGGGCATATTCCCGTAAACAAGCAGCCAAGAAGTAGCATAACTAAGGACACAACCTCACTGTTGCAATCTAACTTGGGCCGAAAGTTGGTAACGATCTACACTCAGCCCCCAATGCAGAGTGTCGATACCAACGGTAACACATGGCCGCAAATCCAGAATTCGGCAACCCACACTCCATCCCTACTGAAGGCTTCAACATTTAGTTCATTGGGCAATGACCGCCTTATATCACCAGGCTACACCCCGAAGGTCATGCAAAGATAAGAAGCGAACAGATACCCTAGTAAGATGTAACTAATGTCGAGACCTACAGTTTCTCTCCCCAAAATAGGTAGTTTCTCGAATCGTAATTCCTCCCAGCGAAACCCCAGCTCTACGCGCATTTATACGGACCATGCTCGCAAAGTACCTCACAGCTATTATTCAAAGCTGCATCTGCCTAGCTCATCATTTCCTAGACTTTCCGTGCCTCCACCGTTCATCCCGTTAGTTCCTTTACCATACAAACATTTTCGTTTTACCCCACCACAGTCGTTTTACACGCAGGATACATCCACAAACCCCCTTCGAGTAAATTTTCCCCACCCTGTGACAAACAATCCCACAATCTTTCATCTCTTCTGGCCCTAATGAACCACTTTCCAATGCCGGTACCTTACCAGTCGTTCATACCTTCGGTAGCACACCGAACTCCGCAAGCCAGCTACGCAACACTGTGTATTACTACTACTTTCTTCCAAAATAACCTCCATATACCCCCTTCACCAACCGCTGATTCCTATCTTTCCCCATCCGGGCAAGCCGCATCGATGGGCGGCGAAGCCACTCCGAACTCTTTAAGTCCCTATCCTCTGAGGCCTGCTCTTACCACACAACACCAGTCAATACTAAGATTGTCACTTGGGAAGGTCAATATCTTCAATAAGCCTTTATTCTGTCACCGCACCGAAGCATCGAACGACCCCAACGAGTCAGGATAAGTAGCAGAACTACTTCGTTTAAGGTCTTCTCTTTCACCTAGTAGTAACCCAAAATTGAATATTTCCGGTTCTTCGGCGGCTGATTCTTCAGAAACCATCGAGGAGGCATCCAACGCTCGTTTTTCCTCCCCTTCGGTAATAGCTCCATATCACGCCCTCACCGCGCACTTTCTCCGGCCAATAGCTACCCTACTTTACCTAACCCAGACACTCACTTCCACATGAGTGGGTTATCCTTCGTCTTATTTAGTTTGCGGTCCATCTTAAATAAGCTTCAGCACTTAAAACACTATGTCATAACCCCCAGTCCTGACGTCATCTTTATTGCTGAAACCCGGCTCACCCAACACACCAGCACAAGCGAAATTATGCCTAAAGGGTACAAGGTTTTTAGGGTAAATAGGATCGACAGACGCGGAGGTGGGCGCCTTGTGTACGTACAGCACGCCCTTTTAGTAGTCCCCATCAGGCATGCCACACTAGACTCAATTCCAGAATCTCTATGGCTCTCAATTCGGTTCTCAACCGTAGTCATGCACGTTGGTTGTGTCTATCGTTCGCCTTCATCTACAATTGCACATTTACCTCCCTTAATTGAAGCCTTTGATTACCTTTGACTACTACCCCCGGCAGAGAAAATCATAGCCGTCGATTTTAACTGGCCTATAATATCCTGGAGAAACCTCACGGCACCTTCCAGCCTAATAGACTTTGTCTCCCATACTCACATTGGGGCTGGGCGCAGCAAGTTAGAACCCCCACTAGAAAAGCCAACATCCTAGATCTTATATTCACTTACAGCGTTTCCAACGTTTTGGTTTCAGTTCCGAATAAATTTCCGTAAGATAGTGGCTGTTAATCTTTCATTCCATCCTTATCCATCAAACTATCTGACCCCAGTCAACAATTCCGTCCTTTTAAATTGGAACCCTCTGACCAATCTCATCCGTAACCAAGACTGGAGCAGTTTTTCCAACGGCTGACCCCCAATAAGCGGCTGATCACTTCTACCTTAACATTGGAAACTGCCTCCTGAAATTCAGCCCAATATCCCAAAACTCCTCCCATAGAAAGTCTTAACTTGCCTCCCTCCAACGAAAGTACCTTAAGATGCAAAGACTTTACCTCCAAAACCACGACTTCTCTCTTTTCAGGAGACTAACGCGTCTTACTGACACTGTCCGGCACCTAAAGGAAAAACAGTTCCGCAACGAAGGATCCAAAGCCCTAAGGCATCCCAATAAAACATTGAAACTCTCACTCCTACACAAATCTAGGAATTCGGCAACAGATACTATGATCCCATACGTTGTGTTACCGAATAAAACTTCGGCCACCCCCCTTCTGATATCGCTGAGGCCTTCAACCATTACTTCGCCAATTCCATGGCCCCCGCCTCAAATACTGCACCCCCAAATTCTCTGGCTATTACCAGCTCTTCCCTATCTACCCTAACTTCCGGAGTAAACGTTATTTCCAGACTCATTTCAAGCTATAAAGCATCTGCCCAGCCTGGACCAGACGGGTTGCCCCCAGCTGCAATCATTAACGGTTAATCGGACCTTCCACTTCTCTTACTGAACCTATTCACCTTGTCACTCAAATTTAGTTTG
Organism: Fasciola hepatica; assembly: GCA_948099385.1. Classification (NCBI taxonomy): domain Eukaryota; kingdom Metazoa; phylum Platyhelminthes; class Trematoda; order Plagiorchiida; family Fasciolidae; genus Fasciola; species Fasciola hepatica. The sequence goes on from CANUEZ040000105.1 coordinate 6,030,296, forward strand.
GTGCCGTCGAACTGGAAGCGTTTAGTCATCATTCCACGACACAAAAAGGACCTGTCCATGAGCTCGCTAATAACCGTCCCATCAACCATACCCCTATCATTTCCAGAATAATGGAAACGATTATCAAAGATGGAATTACCACCCATCTTCTCGCTTCAAATCGTCTAAGCAATAGGCAGCACGGGTTTCTCAGATCGCGATTATGCACCACATGTCGGTTCGACCTCCTCAACCTAGTCACTAAGGCTGTTGATAGCGGGCGGGCATGAGTAATTGACTATCTAGGTCTGTCGAAGGCTTTTGACCGTGTTCCACACTTGCATCTTATCTCCAAATTGCGTTCATTCGGCATTGCTGACCCGCTGCTTTGTCGGCTGAAATCTTACCTCGCTTATCGTTCGCAAGTGGTCCTGGCCAAAGGACATACTTCTAAACCAAAACCTGTGACAAGTGGCATTATACAGGGAAGCGTGCTCGGTCCTCTCCTATTTCTGATAAAAATTAACGACGCATTGGATCTAGTACACCACGGCACGCCATTCTTATTTGCAGAAGATATAAAAATAGTTTACTCTTCCAATTCTAATGATGCTATCCCTACTCTTTGCAACATTTCCGCTGACCTCGCTGCACTTGACCACTGGTGCCACACCTAGAGGATGAGCTTTTCCACTGACAAGTGCGAAAACCTGACCTACAAGTTCCAATTGCCCCCTGGATCCCCGACTCTCGGTGGGTCCGCAGTAGCCAGTCGACCTACCATCCGCGATTTGGGCCTCAACTATTCCAGCTCCCTCAACTTTTCTGAGGACGCCGCCATCCAATTGGTCAAAGCTAGAAGAAGCGTGGCCCTTCTCTTCCGCTCCTCTCGTCTCCGGGACAGTATCATCAGCATCTACAAATCCCACGTCAAGCCTTTGCTTGAGTACTGCCCAGTAATATTTTTTAACATGACGAAATTCGACAGAGTTGCTATTGAAAGCATACAAAGACGTTTGATCAAACAACTACTCGGTTCGTCCACGTCTTTAAACTATAGAGAACGATGCCAAAATCTGAATCTTGACCCACTCTGGCTCCGCTGCTTAAGACTAAACTTAGTCTTCTTGTATAACCTGCCCCATAACCGGTCTTTTTCCTTTAACCCAGCAAGCCTCTCCTGTGAAACCCCCTACTTACTTCGGCACTGGCCTTCTACTGTCTCTTTTATTATAGCTAAGTCGGCCATACGGTCACGTTTTTTCCTTCCTGTCTACTCAAAAGTCTGGAACAAGTTGTCCATCACCCTTCGAGCTTCACAAACCAAGTCCCAATTTCTGTCGGTACTCATCCCATAACTCAGCGTTACCCGTGCGCTCAAGTTATCAAATATGAGCACGGCAGAAGATATAGCTTACGAGAGGGGCCTCGATTTATAAGACCAACTCCTTCGCCGACCCTGCTCCCTTCAATTAAGGACACAATCAACGATAGACAGTTTCATCTATCTGACTGAGTTCCCAACGTTAGACTACCTATGTCCATTTCCTTTATGAATCAAACAAATTGGAATGCCCCTTATTTCAACCACTTTGCTCCCACCTACCCCCGTAGTTTCTGGCCCTCTTATGCCTCGTCCTTTACTGGTTCTTATATGCCTCCATTAACCGTTGATCCATGGTAGGGGCACACCCTGACTGCTGTTTTTTACCTGCTCTCTTTTTCCAGTTCTCTCTTTACGTGCATTTCACCCTTTTACTTACTTCTTCACCCATGCCGGCGTTGCCGGACTGTAGTAGCTATTCGTTTGGTATCACCTTAGGCCTGTGAAGCTCATTGATTGCGTGCTCACGCCTCACTGCCTATCGTTCTGTCAAACCCTCCCCTCTTATGCCTAATACCATTACACACCAGCCCCGCCCGCACCCATGACCAATTCTCATATTAGAACTGCGGCTCCAAACTCAGCATCTCTCACAGCCACATTTATTAGCCAGTCACTAACATTCTATTTTCCTTGCCTAGCTCCGCGATTCCTCTGTGGATCCTTCCACTTGACATTGCTCCCATTAGTATCGTCCATTTGCATCCACTTGTACAATTGCCGGCATGCAGGCAGCTCCCAATTTCCATGTCCCCGACTCCAAAGCACATCCATTGCTCATGCGACACGTTCGTCCACCGGTTTACTTGTCCCGGTGCTTCTCTCCTCTCTGCCATCTTCGTGTTCCACCGTAGATGATATGATCTTACTAGTTATGTCTCACCTGTCTTCTTCGGCCCGTGCTCCCATCGCCTGTTTCGTCTACTGTTTGCCACAGGCATTTTATGCGTGCCTTTTGGACAGTTCTACCTTTTCACTTGCCAACTAATGTAAGCTCCTATGGTGTTTGCCGTCACAGCTGCCGCATCTTTCACCACGGACAGTTTCGTCCCCCAGGTAACTTTCTCCACTTTGTATGCACAACCGCCCTGCGCTGCTTAGCCATCTCCATCGCCACCATCTTCCTGTTGAATAATGTAAGCCCATTTATTAATGCTCCTCCCATTCTTGACCGACACCAAATGTCTCACCTACATAAATCAGGTTATTTGATCCATTCTTACCTGCTCTCTTTGATACTTTCCTTCATCTCCCCTTTTTGAACTGCTTCTCGGTCGTCGTCTTCTCTGGGTTTCCGCATTCTCCACTCTGTCTGTTGATCCGCCAAGTTCACCTGTCATGAAGATAATTCACCACGATATTCCAAAGGTAATTCTACAAACCTTCGACCTAACCTAACCTGCCCCTCCTAATAACTGATAGTTTCTTTCTAGGACTCCATTGTTGTTGATCCAGCTTCTCTTATATGTATATATATGCATACATATAAGCAAGCGCACATATGCAGATATGCATTTGCTCTGTATCCTGTAGTTCCTCGCAGACCATCTCTCTTGCTATCATCCCGCTGACCGCCATGATATGCATCCATTACTTCTACATCTATAACCCACATCTACTGTGTCCAACTCCAATGAACTATTTTTTACCTGATTCACCTTTTACGTCTTAATTTGCTCGCTCTCTGTTTTGCAATGAGTTTTGTGCCCTTTTCGCAGACCATCTTTTGCAAAGTACCAATGCTTCATTGCTACCTGATCCTTTGCAGTGAATCCCACGTTTTTCTCATCGTCTACCGCTATTACAGTTTCTTACGCTGATTTCTAGCCTTCCTCATGTATATCAGTCAGCCTTCAGATGTCCCTATACTGACCAGCTGGGTCCCTTAGCTGACCTTGAATTTTCAAAATCACCGGGCGTCCATTTGAATCCGCCCATAGGTCCACTTAAACTCAGTACATTTTCTTCGGTGTACATACATTAGCTTGCTTTCATCCCACGTTAATCCCCCTTCTTAACCAGTTTTTTCAACTTCTGTCATGTAAAGTTCTACGTTTTCAAGGGTTTTGTCTGTTTACTCCTTCACTTGTAAACAGTCGATCAAGCACCTGGCATGCCTCGGGCTTTTCCGAAAAAAACCATTATTGTCATTATTATTAATTCGTAAGATAAAACGGCCCGATGAAAGTGCAACATCTATACATCAAAGCAGACAGAAATCTAACAGCTTGTTTTTGTGCTTTGTCTTTTTTCTTTTTTTAACTTCATATATATGTGTATTGGAGAGGACAAAGCACGAAAAGACAGACTGGTTGGGGGAAACTCGAGGGGGAGCAGACATCGGATGGAATGTTAAGAAAATTCAAGGAAGAAAGGTTAGCCCGAGGAGCTTACCCGACTGCTTTTTGAACTTTTCTTAGCTTGAAGCGCCGATAACCTTCTGTTGTAGGTCGTTCCAAAGTGAGACTACCCTGTGAGTAGAAAAGTTCTCATGGAAGTTTGTATGGGGAACAGGCTGGAAAAATGTCTTGATATGTTTCCCCAGTGTGTCTAGGCTCAGGTGGGTGAAAAAACGATCTGCCTGCCCTGTGATGAAGAGCTTGTACATAAGAAGAGGTCTGTCACTCTGCGAGTTTTCAACGGGTACAGTTTTGGGTCTGCCATTTGCTCAGAAGAAAGGGTGCGCGAAAACCCGCGAACTAGTTTTGTGGCCTTGCTTCGCTCACATTCTAAGAAATCTCGGTCCCTGATGAGATCGGGGTGTACAATCTGACTGCTGTATTCTGGGAGAGTTCGAAAGTAAGTCCTGTAAGACTCTGAAATTCTTCTTTCGCAAGCCAGGGAAAGTTTTACCTTATCTTGTTGAGAATGCAAACGGCAGACCTGTTGGACAGTTGGTGGCGGTAGGAGAACGAAGGCAACTTGTTCACCCAGAAGCCCGAGGCCCTTTGCCGCCCCGGATTTGTGTGACATTATTCGTCTAGAAGGGTTGAGCCGGGGAGTTGCCAAGTTACTTGTTCACACATTTCTCGTCAACAACGTGCAGGTTCCAGTCGGCAGGACACTACTTGGAATTGTCTACCGCCGACTGCAGCTCCGCGGCCCCGGATCGTAATATTGTCCGTGTACGCCGCAATATTCACCAATATAATGGTAGGCAACTGGAAAATAAAGAGGCGATAAAGTTTGAAGGCGGAAGCATGAGAACGAAAAACCAAAAACAAAGGTTAGCCGAGGACTCACGTCAGTACCAGTGGTAATGAGGACAGCAGAGGTAAAATAGAATGACGGGTGAGGCGGCTACCTCTCAGCTGGCTTCGGCAAATACACTTTTCAGCAGCGGGGCAACCGACGTTCAAACTCCACAACCGTTTCAGCAGTTACTACCTTGATCTGGAGCCGGTTCCAATCAGCTACAACCCTAATGGTGAAGGGCTTTCCTCTCAAGTGACTTTAAACTCTCTCCCTCGTCAAGTTAATTGGGTGTCCTCAGATGACAGTGTAGTCGATCCCTGGAAATCAGTATACCGCTTGAGGACCTCAGAAGCTTCTGTTAGGTAGCCTCTACTTCTCTTGTGCCAGAGCGAGAACAAACTCAGCGCCTCCAGCCTTCGCTTGTATACAAGGCCTCTTAGGCTGGCGAACCACCTCGCGAAACGCACTGGAACCTGTTCGAAAATCTTGAAGTCGCTTACCGAGAAGGGTAGCCGAGCCAGGACAGAGTACCCCGGGCAAGGCCAAACGAAAGCTTCGTGATACGGCAATAGAACACGGGGTTTTCCAGGTGCAACGGTTCTTTCAAGCCTATAAAGTTCCTCAAAGGCTTCTTGAATGTCCGCTCAGCACTGACCTCCAGATCAAGATTCGTCCGATATGACTACACCAAGGTCTTTCGGGTCTGTCACTTCCGTGATCTCAGAGCGCTAATCGGCCTCTCAAAGGCACCAAATTGTTTTAGGGTTATCTCCATCTACTAAGTGGATGCCCTTAGTTGCATTTAACGGTAAGTACAAGGCCACCGACGGACCATGCACGGTTTTTAGGTTCCGCTGTAAGGAAAATGTTGTCTCCTTCATTTGGGCGTACACTATCTCCAGTGGGTGTTTATCCCAAATAGGAACCGTCCTTGAAGCGACAAGGTACTGCCGTAAGTTGGTCCGTTGGGGGCGTTAAGTTGGCTTCTTGGAGTGCTTTCCGAGAGCCTCTAAGTGTGTCCACGTGAAGAAGCTACCAAATATTTCGGAAGGGAAAAGATGGAAAATTAAGAAAATATTTTTTCCGCTCCTCACATCAGGGGATGGTCGTTGATCGCAGCCAGTCTTCAAGGGTATGAAAGGCCGGTCGGTCCTTGTGTGGCTTTCGTGACCCCTATTTGAATCCAACCAAGGGAGTTACGTTCGCCGACAACACTCTTGGGTGCAATATTGCTGCCGCACTCTAAGATGGGGTGGATGTAGGCGCCATGAAGAGTTTGACAGTCCCCCTCGGAAGTATGGGGATATCCTCCTAATAGGATTAAAAACTAGGAATTCTGCCGTGCTAGTCCTTTGCTGACGTGGTGAAAAAGAGAGATCGCTGGTCAGCCAGAAACCGGGCACCTCACGCCAATCTGCCCTACGATTTTTCGATGTTCCCTTAGTTCGAAAAAAGGCTAATATCTAGAGCCATCGAGGTAAAGATCGACGTATTTATTATCATCTAACGGTGGGCTTCAGCCCTATGGTCAGCGCTTAGTTGCATCCATCGCTGACTGCGACTTTAAACTTGAAGAGACTCTGGTGGACTCATGGCCCGCGTACTTAGCGATGTAGTTCTTTACGGTTTCTGGGAGATAATTGATGCAGAGTAGGAAAGTGAAGAACTCAGTACGGAGCGCTAGGGACTCTCATTGTGAATGATGATAGAGAGAAATACGAAGTGCCTGCGTGCACAGCAGAAGGGCGCTCAGGGAGAAGGCTTCTAGGTAGGCAAAATGGTTTAATGTCGGTACAATGCACCTCCAGCCTTTAAAGTAGGGGAACTTGCTGCGCCACGTGTGAGGCCTTCGCGAGATCTGTGATGTTGGAGTAGGAGGTTTTGCCCTGAAAACCTGTCTCATCAAGCTATCTAAGATAGTCAGCTCTTTGGTGAGGCTTGATAGGTCTGGCAAACGTCATTTTCCGAAAAGGGAACTTACGCTATTCGTCTGCTGGTGTTGTAGCATCGCGCTTTTGATGATGCCCTAAAGACCTTGCTCTGGATGCTAGTTAGAATTATCGGCCTGAGGCTAGATGTGAAGTATCGGTCACCCTTTCGAAAATAGGTGTAAACATGACCCTCCCTCATGGGCTCAGGAAAGTGCCACCCTAAAATTACTATGAGGCGGGATGATGTATGCAGGATCTGTAACATTCGCGCATCCTTTAGCATTCTAGCGTGCATGTGCTCCGGGCCTATTCAGCTACGCAATCTGACGCATGTGAGTCGTGGTTCAATGTCCAGGACCATGGAACGAACGTTGCCCAGGTGTCGCACCACAGCCCTTGGGGGAAGAGTGGGATAGGTGAAAGTTGGCAACCAGTCTTTGGGATGGTGAGCTTTGAGCGAACGGGGGACTATCTTTCCCAAGCTCATTTCACCGAAGGACACTAGAAAGATCACTCCTCAGAAATAGTTGGAGCCATGGGGCATCGGTCGCCCACGCTGCAAATAAGGACACTGGTGATTCGGCAGATATCGCACGTGATACGGCCAGGTAGAGCTTCGTAGTCACCTACAAGGATGATCCCTAACCAATGAGGATCACCGCGGACAATTCCGACAAAGGCTCCCTTTGATTGGTCATCTACCAGTTATATTCTCTAAATAAACATTTTCAGAAAGCAATCTGCAATACGACTAACGTGTTATTTCGTGGCCTTGGTTTTCTTGCTACTTCCGTTTGAGTAGTTCTGGGTGGGGGGCAAGTTTGATACTGGCTTTCAACTCAGCTCATTACTACTATTATAACTGGCGTCGCGTCATGGAGCTGCCCAGTTGTGAACAGCTGAACCTGCACGATAACGCATCTGAAATTGAAGACTGGATTGTACGTTTCGAATTACGGTGTAGCATACGAAAGGGTATGAAGAAGGAGAACCAGACTGCATTCTTCTTGACCGCTGGCGGCCGTTCATTGTACTCGCTGATGAAAAACCTCGCATATCCGAGAGCCCCTGCTTCTGTTCTGTTCGACGAGTTGAAGGCACTACTGCTAGGCCGAGTGGTTCCGGCCGATTTCCAGGCTACCGAAAGTGCCAAGTTTCTTCCGCTGGTTCGTGGTCCCAACATGAAGTTCCGTGAATGCATCCTGATACCTCAGACACAGGCCGCTGATGGTAATTTTGGTGATCCGTTGGAGACCTAGTTATATGACCGCCTCATTGCCGGCCTGAGTCGTCCGGGATTGCAAAAGAAGCTATTGCTGAAGCCCGACCTTACGTTCCTTGAAGCCCGGTCCACTGGCGAACAATTTAATGACGTAGCCGATGTGACGGCTGTACATCCCGTATTGCACTACCAAGACGTTCTTCCCCATAAACCAGTCTCTACAAAGAGGGCGACCAAACCGAATTCTGCCAACAAAATGATTCCTGAACACAAACCAGTTCGGCCGAATCGTGGCTTCTAGTGCTGCAATTTTTACTTACGTTCCACCTGCCGCCTTCGTTATGCGGTATGCTATTCTTGTGGAAAGCTTGGTCACATTCGAAAGATATGTTGTCCATCCAAGTAGGGTTTTTCGAGTGTAACCCATGAGGATCAGAAAACTGATGATAGTCAGGTATACACGCTGAGAATGTTGAGTGAGCCAAACCAATACCTGTACAGATCAGTCCAATTCCAATGCGGCTTGAGACATCGGTTCATTTTGGATACCGGGAGTTGTCAGTCTATTATTCGAAGTCAGTGTTCGACTTGATTCAACCCAGTGTATCCATACAACCTACTGCCGAGCTTATTCACGGTGTTAATGGACACCGACTTTCACCGCTGGGTGAGACTAACTTAATGGTCCGGTTGGAGGGCTACTATACCCTGATACGATTCTTGATTTCCGTAGACAGTCCGTTGATTCTGGGTTTGAAGGCTCTGCGTGCCTTGTAGCAATCGGTAGCCATGAAAACGACGTCCGACAATCCAGTGATTTGGCTTGTTCTTCATCAGTTGATCGCACAATGCTCGAGCAATAAAGACGGCGTGGTGATTGAGCCCGCGAATTTGGAAATGGATGGTGATCCGGTATTCCTAAAACGCCGAGTGTTGACGTTCAGCCAGAGAGAGGGCGTTATGGAGGTGCTTACCGAAATAGGGCAAGACGGTGTCATCGCGAGTGTGACTTCATCCGCTTGGGCGACCCCGATTCTGTTGGCGATGAGGAGCGACGCACAGACACCCCGGAGTTTTGGTGATTACCAACTGACCTTGAATCCTAGTTAGCGGAAATGCACAGCATCTAAGGTGGGGCCTGGGGACTTTATGAAATGCATGCTCGGTAACAAGTTTTTACTCGACAATTAGTATAGTATATTATAGTACATTATATTTCTTGACAGTGGTCAATACACATGCACAAGGCAAGATCTGGCTGATGCGCACTTGCAAATTCCACTGCGCATGGAGTCGAAACCATTGACGACTAATAACACTCCATGGGGCATGTTCCAATACAACTTCCTACCGTTTAGTCTGCGCATATCCCCCGGGGTAGCCCAGGCTGCAATAGACCAGGCGATTCATGATATCGAGGGGGTGATGGCATATCAAAATGATGTGCTCATTTTTAGATCCACGAAGGATGAACATGACTACAGATTACAAGGGTTGCTGGAGAGGTTCGTGAACAAAAATGTGTCCGTCAGGGCCCTGTGGTGAAACTTCAATGTCGCCGAATTAGATTTCCTCGGTTTCACTCTCAGTAAAAATGGATGCCGACCCGATTCAGATACTTTCAAACCCCTGATTGGCATCGGGTCTTCGAAAACTCAGGCGCACTTACGATCAATTCTTGGGTGCCTGCTATACTACTCCAGGCTCATTCCAAACTTTGCAGCAAGAGCTCAGCCATTGTTTCTGGCTCAGTCGTCCGATGCGTGGCAGTTGAACGGGCATTCTGAACAGATATTGCGCGGTCTTATTCAAAATATCATCGACCGACCGGTACTAGCCCCATTTGCACCATCTAAGCGGACAATGCTGATCGCTGACGCATCCGAAATGAAGATAGGAGCAGTTCTGGAACAAGATGGATATTCAGTCGTCTGCATCTCTCGTCTTCTTAGAAATACAAAGAAGGCTTATTCTCAGACGCAGAAGGAAGCTTTGGCCGTATTCTGGGCGGCACCACGATTACACAGGTTCCTATTCGGAGTGAAGTTCACGATTGTCACCGACCACCAGGCCCTTCAGCTCCCGTATAACCCGGATGAGTCCGTCACCAAATCCACGGCTGATATGATCCAGAGTTGGAACAATGCTCTGGAAGCCTACAACTGTGATATTCTGCATCGACCCGGCAAGACAATCCTGCAGGCGGACCTCCTGCCCCGCTACTCACGATTCGCGGCGTCAGACCAATACCGTTTCATTTCGCCGACTGCGCCTCGGTCGAGAGAAGAACTGAACAAGGAGACAGAACGATGCTACTCGTCTGTAGTTCCGGCGATCAGAAAGGAGTGGCATCCCGAGGTGAAGCGCAAGTATCCTCAGTTACTCCCACTGCAAGAGGAATTCAGTAATCAACCCGAAGGCGCCCTTTGTCGAGGTGACCGGGTTTTCATTCCACTTTCATTGCGTAATTCGGTTTTGGATGAACTGCACAAAGGCCACTTGGGCGTGGATAGACTGAAGTCGCTGGCTCGATAGATACGTTGGTGGCCGGAACTGGATGCGGATGTTTGCACTACGGCAAAGTGTTCTGATACGTGTTTGCACAAAGTCCAGTCGAGGCCAAACTACTGAAATGCATGGCCCGAGGGCTACATTCCATGGCAGACAGTTCATGCGGACTTTGTGGTCCGTTCTAGGACCGGCATCACGCTGTTTTACTGATTGACTGTTACTCTAAATGGTCGGAAGTGCTCCTGGCGAGTTCATCAACCGCCCCGTTTGTGATTCAGGTGTTACGGAATGCTCCAGCCGAGAAGTAACCCCGCGGGTACCAGTCACCGATATTGGATCGCAATTCTGTGTGGTGGAGCTGAAATACTGGCTTGATAAAGTTGGGTGTCGGCATCTACGTCCAGCACCACGCCACCTATGTTCTAACGGCGCAGCGGAAATCTTGGCGCTTTCTGTGGAAAGTGCAATAAAATCAGTCAATTCGGGGACTTTACCCGACTTGGAGGCTTTCCTCGACAACTTCTTGTTGCAGTACAGAAACGCGGTGCATATAACCACCAAGGAGAGTTCAGCCGTCCTGTTCAAGTCCAGAAGACTACGGTCATCGCTGAAGTGCCTTAACTCCAGAGATGTCATATTCTTCCGTGGCAACGATCTTCGACCAACTCGTGATATTATCACAAGAAAACTTGGTCAATCTATGATCGAGATCATGGACTGGGAAGATGCATCGTTGCATCGGCGCCTCCTTAGCCAAATCCATCACAAAGTAACAACTGGCGATGTAACCAACGGTACGGCTGAGACGACTGAGGATCATGACGGGGACCGTGTTTTTCATTGTGATACGTATATTCTGCCCCCTGAAGCGACCGCTGCAGCGGCCGAGCGACAGCCACCAGCTCCAGTCCGGGGATCAGTACGAAAGGCGAGCCAAAATGACAAGTAACTCTTGAGAGAAGAAGGTTATGATGATTCGTCCGCCGTCACTTGTGACACGGCCAGGTAGAGCTTCGTAGTCACCTACAAGGATGATCCCTAACCAATGAGGATCACCGCGGACAATTCCGACAAAGGCTCCCTTTGATTGGTCATCTACCAGTTATATTCTCTAAATAAACATTTTCAGAAAGCAATCTGCAATACGACTAACGTGTTATTTCGTGGCCTTGGTTTTCTTGCTACTTCCGTTTGAGTAGTTCTGGGTGGGGGGCAAGTTTGATACTGGCTTTCAACTCAGTTCATTACGACTATTACAGACATCTTTGGGCGTCGAAATGGAGAGTCTGCCATTGTAAATTTGAGCACGCGTCGGACTTTGGGATCGTCCGCGCAGGCCAGTCAGGGGGATATGGTTTCTTGAAGGAAGTTGTTGGCGGCTACCAGGAATAGAGTGAACCCAAGGCCGGGCCTTGTTGCTCTCCCTTGCTGGTCTCATGACATTCACAATTTCATAAGGCAACTTTTACAGAGAAGGACCCTTAACTCTCCAAAAATTAGGTACTAAATAGGTTCTAGCAATAGCCTAGAGGATAGACAGCCAGCAAAATTTTCCAAAGGTCGCCAAAATACGGTTAAACCATTGGGGTATGTGGGCAACGGTTTGAGTTGAAACAGTGCCCATCACTTTCACGCTTTTAGGCGATACCGGACAACGTGGAAGCTGAAAGAGCTAGGGTCAACCTGTCGGCACGCGGTGCAGAAAAGAATGTGGTCTTAAAATTAGGAGAAGCTAATTGCTTTTATGGCAAGCAGATAAACAATGAAAAGAGCTATGCCATCGAAGAACTGGAGACTGTTGCGAGCTAATTAATATTAATTTGTGTCTATCTGTAATAATTTTTCCATCACTGAGGCTCAGTAATTTCGAGGTCAATATATTGACTACGCACACACTGGAGGGGAAATTCTGAATTGACCATCCAATCTAATCTCCACCACCGTCATGAGTTTCATAATCGTCAGTTGTCTAGCGGATCAAGTCAGGACGCAGTGATCCTCTCGTGCCACCAGCCGGGTTAACTAAAACGCCCACGGTCACGACGACCGCCCTTGTAAGCCCTCATCTGGGTTTTGCAGAAAAAACTTTGTTGTCAAAGATACTCCAATCGGATTGGTGTAATGCATACTTCAAACTGCTGACAGAAATCTTTTGGATGAAAATGGAACAAAAGGGTCGTAAAAGTGTGCTTAATCGGGATGATTTTTATAAGGTCTGATTCTTTATTTTCTGTTAATCTTGTTTTTCCTGGTCACACCTCGATAATCAGCTCTGCTGTCATTGGCTTGGCCGTCGCTGACTGTTGACTGGGTTAGTGGCCATATGTAATCTGTTGCACGCGGTTCGGTGCTTACTTGTCGTTCACTTCTGCGTAATAACCGGCTATCCGGTGTGAAGCGGATCATCCCTGGTAGTTCTGCCCAGTTCCCGAATTTGCGTTCGATTTTCGGGACTTCCAACGAACCATTTTTGATGTATACGATTCACAAGCGAAGAAGATGGCACCATTCAGAACGGAAAGCAAATGTCAATGTGTGAACCCAGTGGCTTCACTGATTCAGGGGGAATGCGTACACTGCCTGGCTTGATGAAGAACGTAGAAGACAGTGTGACTGTTAACATGGTCCCTATGGAGCCACCACACTATGATTATCGTGTTGCTTTCGTGAAGCCAACATTTTGTTGCCTTATCGCGTCTTATTTCACGCGCACCACGGCGAATGTACCAGCTTAATGTAGGAATGACCATATGCGCGGATGCTTTTCACGTGAAATGACTCGGTTGGGTGTGGTACGAAGAAAACTTCGTGACTTGCTAAACACTTAGCGAAGTTCACCAGCTTCACAAGAAGGGAAAAAATTGTTTTTGACTCTGTTCGTTAGACATTCACTGTAATTTACAGATATATATAAAGAAAGATTCAGAACTAGGGATCAGCCGGTTGGTTCAGTAACCGTTTGTTGGGAGCTGTAGCTCTCATTATAGCGAAGTCTAGTCATTCATTGTTATTGCGTAGGGTTTCTGGAACAATTGTGGAAGAATTTATAACAGAGGAAGTGAGACAACCTGCATCGGCTGAACAATCAGTATACTAGCTGCCACACCGTGCGAATCACGGTCGAATACATTATATATATATATATATATATATATATATATAGTAATGCTCGGTGAACGCAAGACCCAACGAAGTTGGTCATGCAGCTAGACGTTGTTCTATGATAACTCGTAGAAAATTGCTCCATTTTCACCGATAACTTGCCCAACCGCATGTGCTAACTGTGTGCCGGCAGAAAACAAGACTGTACAGTGTAATAGCAGTAATTGTTCACACTGAACCTCACTGGATGTGGTCGTCTGAGTTGTTGAGTCTACCCCTTGCCATAGTAGAATCCTCGTATCACTGGATAGTATATGTTGGTCAAAAATGTTTCATACATGCCTCACTGTTTACATCATCCTATTATCCTTCTCACCACCGCCCGTGGCCGGATTTCACAAAAACAACGACTTCATGGCAATCGGAGCACAAAGCTGTCTTTCCAAAGAGAAATTAGGAAACACCAAAATATTCCTAATCGTTTATCACATTTTTAGCCAATATTAGATAGGGAATAGCCCCCACAGATCAATTTTGCTGTCCCGCACACATAAACGACAACAAACAGTTGACCGAAAAAGTTTCACCAGAGAGAAATCGACCAACTTTTTTTCAACGTAAATATAACAGATAAGTCACTCAAAACTCAGAGACTGCTCCGTATTTCACAATAACTTTGCTAGATCAGTTTCGCACTTTTCAAAATTGGAGCCTCAAGAATGCTGTAGCCCGCGCCAATTCAAATATCTTCAGGTCGGAACTCACGCCTATACCTTCGAATTCGAAACCGGTTTACAGTTCCCGCGTTAACTATCTCCGCTTTGGTTTACCCAACCACCGCCCAGCTTCATTGTTTTATTCTTGCTACGGTGTGGTTCTTAAAGTTCAAAATTGTAAATAACTCACATCGTTATGTACTGCTGTAATATGGCATAATATTGATTTATTCCGGAGACGCCCGATGCATGTTATGTGCATAATCATGTTGGTACAGGTGATGGAACGGACAGCTATAATTCATGAAAATGTGAACATTTGCATGAAAATGTAGGATAAAAATGCTCTGAAGGGGGAATAAAGTAAGATGAAAATAGGATAAATGTGCACACATCACAGAGATTGTAGGGAGTTTAAATGAGCTCAAGGGCGGATTTAAACGGACGCCCGGTGAGCTTGAAAGTCAAGGTCAGATGGGAAGTGTGACTAGCCCGAGTGGAGACATCTAAAAGCCGACTGATACACATGAGAAAGGCCAGAAATCGGTATAAGAAACTGCAGTAGCGAGGGACGATGGGGTAAAAAGTGAGGTGCACAGCAGTGGACTAGATATCAATGAAGCATTGGCATCCTGCAGTGGACGGTCGGCTGACGAGGCACAAAACTCATCGCAAAACAGGCAGCGAGCAACACGAGAAGTAGAGGGTTTATCAGATGACGAAAACGATTTAGAAGGATTGGATACGGTAGATGTGAGGCACAGATGTAGGATTGATGGATGCATACCATAGCGGCCGGTGAAATGATAGCAGGAGGAATAGCTGAAGAAGAACTGCCAAATTCGTGGCGCATGCATATATACATATGTGCACAAGCATATATATTACATATATATATATAACGGGAGCAGGAGCGATAACTTTGGGATCCTAGAAAGAAATTAAAAGTCATTGAGGAGGGGTAGGTAAGGTTAGATCAAAGGGTTATAGGATTAACTTTGGAATATCATGGTGAATTGTCTACATGACAGGTGCAAATGGTGGCCCAACAGAGAGAAAAAAGGAATGTGGAAGCACAGAAGTGATGTTGACTGTGAGGAGCAGTTCATAGACGGGTGAAGATGAGGGTTGGATCGAAGAGAACAAGTAAGGTTGCATCTAATTATTTGATCATGTGGAATCGGGTGGTGACAGATCAAACGATTTCGAACTGTAAAAAACATCATGACGCAACGCTGTCTTTACAATCAGTGGAACATAGAAAGGAAGACCAAACTAAAAGACACACAGGAAATGCCCTTGGTCCAATTGGGGATGTCTGAAAACTATCAGGCTTGCATGAAACGGGCTATAAATTGGTATGGGAAAGGATGGTAGCGGGAGATTTTTAAGAAAATAAGAGGGATCCATTGCTCAGAATTATTTAGTGAATAAGCTGTGCTACACTGCAGTTCATGGTCGGCGGACAGAGCACAATACTCATCGCAGAACAGATGGAGAACATTGGAATAAGTAAAGAGTGGTACCGGTGGCAAGAATGGTCTGTAGGGATTTGGTATGGTAAATATTAGGTGCAGATGTATAAAGAGTGGACGCTTATCATGAGGGTCAGCGGGATGGTAGCGTGAGACATAGCCCGCAAAATTTGAAGGATGCAGTGCAAATATATATATATATATATATATATACATATATATATACGTATATATATATGCACGAGGAGCAGGAGCACAGAGCAATGGATTACTAGGAGAAAAAATTATCAGTGATTGGAAGATGGAGATAAGGTGAGAGCAAAGTGTGGGGGATTGACTTGGGAGAATTCAGACGAAGTTTTTCATGACGGGATAACATAGCAGATCAACAGATATAGAAGACTGAAGAAGTAAAAATGTGATGCCGGCTGTGAAGAGCAGATCGTAAGCGATGGAAAATGAAGGATAGGATCAAAGAGATCAGGTGAAAATGGGTCTAATTATTTGCTCAATGCAGGTGCGTCATGTGGTGGCGCACCAGAGAAATCGGGCAGTGACGGATCATACGGTTTTGAACTGTAAAAGAACGTCATGACGTAACGTTGTCTTTACAATCCGTGGAACATGGAAAAGCAGACCACAGAGAAAGGCACAAAGAAAATGCCTGTAGCGAGCAATAAACGGATTAAGGGATGAAAGCAATGACCAAGTAGACACAGGTGATATATGACCGGCCACAGCGGTGGATCTGACCGCGCCTCGCACCGTTGGGTTTCACATGAGTTTTCTTGGTGGAGCCAAACGGCCGTAGGTATCAGGTAGTCCGCGATCAGGCGACCAGGCACCAGGGAATCTCGGAACGTAACCAGGGGAGCATCGGTCGGATAGCGTACAAATAGCCGACGGTCAGTTAGATGCATAGGCCAGGTTAGTGACCGGTGTGATCTCAGAGTATTAAGAGTCATTGAGAGAAAGGAACGCACGAATGAAGGTCTCAAAACAGAGAAAAAGTAGAGGAGCGCAGTCTGGGATGCTTCCAGCTGAGGACAAACGGAAATCGATACAAAAAAGGCAACATTAATAGACAGTGATTCTCTGAGGCCAGTTTATCGATTGCAGAAGGCAGAAAACTAAGAACTTTTGTTCGATTTCATCTGTCAGAGACCGCCAGTGCTTGCGCGATTTAAAAGTCTGGAGCCTTCTCATAGGCTTGATCATCGGGCATGTCTGAATTTAGGAGCTTTAAAGTTTGGATAACCGTGAGGAATTTATCCAACGCACCTCTAAACCGATGGCTGGAAGTAGAACTGCGTATTTCTAACGGTAATTTATTCCATAAGTTAGAGTACACTGTGGTGAAGAAGCTTGAACTTAGGCTTGTGTTGGTGATAGGGGTTAAAGGGGTAAGAATTCTAGAACGTAGTGGATAGCTAGAAACAGGCGCAAAGTGCAACGGATTAGAGGTATATGTCCGACTGTGAAGAATGTTATGCAAAAAGATAAGGTTAAGTTTCATACGGCGAAGCCATAATGGGTCTAGTTTAAAAAATGAGCAGCGTTCCTTATAATTAAGGGGCGAGCTCCATCCAATCAGTCGCTTAGTAAAACTACGTTGAACTGATTCGATACCAATTCTGTCCGATTTCTGCATACTAGAAAAGATCAGTGGGCAGTATTCTAATAAATGCCCGGCATGAGACTTATAAAGGAAAAGAAAGCAGTCTCGAAGTCGGGAGGTGCGAAACATTAGCCCTAGGCACTTTTTGGCCTTAGCGACTTGGAGGGCCGAGTACTCCGAGGAACTAAGTGTGCAGAACTAGCTTAAGCCAAGGTCTCGAACTATTTGCTTGCTAGCAATGGTAGAACCACAAACGGCTAAAGATCCGTAAGGTAGGTTACATTTATATGTAAGAACCTCACATTTGTCAGCGGAAAAATTCATCTGCAAAGTTGAGCACCATTTATGGAGTGCAGATATGTCTTTAGAGATGTTTAAGATAGCCAAGGCGATGAATTTAGGCTTGAATGAGCAGACAATTTTAGTGTCGTTAGCAAAAAGAAGTGGGGTGTCATGGGTCACTGAGAGAAATGTGTCGTTTATATACACGAAGAACAACAGAGGGCCGAGGACGCTACCCTGCATAACATCGCTTGTAACTGGTTTAGGCCTGGAACAGTGTCCTTGTATCGAGACAACCTGAGAGCGATTAGACAAGTAAGAATTGATCCAAGATAGTAAAGAGTAAGTAACGCTAGAGGATCGAATTTTGGCCAGAAGATGTGGGTGTGGCACGCGGTCAAATGCCTTTGACATATCCAAGTAAAGTACCATAAGAGCCGTTCCATTGTCTGCCATTTCAGTGAGGAGATTCAAAAAATCGAGCTGGCAGGTTGCGCAAGATCTTGACCGAAGGAAACCGTGTTGTCGAGGATTAATAATGTCCAATTGAAAGAGGTGCCTCACGATGTGTTCTCTTGCGATTTTTTCTATTAGCCGAGAGAGGACAGGTGTATAGTTAATGGGACAGTAGTTTGTTACCTCGTGCAGTGGACCTTTCTTGTGGTGCGGGATTATGACTGAGCATTTCCAGTTTGTCTGCAGCAGACCGGAGTTCATTGATAGGGTAAGTATATTCAGTAGAAGGTAAGGTAAGTCAGGTCCGCATTCAACTATTGCAGTGGGCGGATATCTCCATGAATATTAGAGGTTCTGGTCCTGTACAGTAATGACAATCGAAGAGATCTATTTTTGTGTCTCAGAGCCTTTATTTCCTGGTAACGCAGTGTAGTTTCTGCAAGCCTTTGGATGGTAGAAGTGAAGTGAAAAAGTTGAATGAGAATTGCAAAGTTGTGTGTAGTTTCATGATTATTTTGAAGCTCGGCATACTTGTTTTGCAGAGAGATGATATAGGACTTCCTATCATTCCTCTGCTAGGGGAGGTAGGCAGTCCTATAAATACATCTGGAGAACTGTGCACAGAAAATGTCAGTGGCGTGTCGTGGATCACGAGAGAGAAAAACTCACTCCAGTCAGCTTGCCGAATGGTAGTAGGGAGAACCTGCCAGTCAGGGAGACAGGGTTTGATGCAGTGTGATTTCAGGGTAGGCTGTAGGTGAGTGGGAATGCGGAGGTTCACCAGGTTGTGGTCGCTATCGGGAAAACTTTGAGAGATTGAGCCAAAAATATGGGGGACGCCATGGGTGATAATGAGATCTGAAATGCTGTTTTTCTCGTAGGAGAGCGGATGTGTTTGTACCCACCCTCCTACAGTAATACTTGTTACAAATGGTAAAAGGTTGGCGGGCGCAGATAAACATGGCCAAGCTTTCTTGGGCAGGCTAAAGTCACCAGCAATAACTTTCATACTTGAGGGCAGTAGGGATAGGTATTCAAATGCATCAATTAGGTGTGGAAGTCCAGATAAATGTTTGCTTGGTGGACGGTAAATGCACCCAACATGGAGTTCAGAGCCAGGAATGTGGACAGTTAGCCAAAGTGAACCGGGAATAGAGCCGGGTAGAGGGTGATGAAGTATTGTTGTAATAAATGTCTGCTTGACGAATGCCAAACAGCCTCCACCGAGTCGAGTTTCCCTATTTACTCTGAAGATATTGTAGCGTACAGGAGAAACCTGGTCCTTCGGAGTGTAATTGGTTCACAAAGTTTCAGTAATCGAGATTATATCATTATTAGAACTAATGGCCAGATATCGGAAGTGCCGTATTTTGTTTATGATGGGTCGGCTATCAAAAAGAACCAAAGAGATACTGCTAGTGGTATTTAGTTTTTGGGAATTCGGTTGGTCAAGTAGGTTGTGTAGTGCGGAATAGTCTAGATTCGTGGTCTGAATGGAAGGTCCACATGCGGGTGGCAAATCAGCGTCGTGAGTTGGGGGGGTTGGTCTGTAAGCTACTTCGTAGTATGGTGCGCTGTTGGAAAAAGAAGGGCTGGTGACGCTATGGTGTCGGGCGGTGCTAGGATCCGATGTAGATGAACCCCTTAAGAAGTGCGGGATGGCTGAGTTAATGACATTTCCACTTGCCCAAGGAGGGTTGAAGATGCGAGACTGCACGACAGTGTAGTCCGTTAACAGCCCCGGTTTGGTATACAGATTTTCACACGAAGGTGGGGTTTATGAATGGGCAACCGGCAAATTCGACATGTGGCATTGTCAAAGGTAGGGCACAGACGGTGGTGAAATATGCCTAAGGAAAAAATGGCCATTATTTGATGCCCTGTTATCATAAGGATTTAACGGATTCGTCCATTGGAGAGAGGGTCTAAGGAGTGGCGGGGCACGCCATACATTGTCTGAAGATGGTTTGGCGTTAGTGGATTCGATAGGGCCTCCAACGTGAAGGGGGCTTGTAGGCTCATAGGGGTTACAGGTTTGTTAGTCAGATGGAGCTGAGGCGAGGTACCTGTGTTGTGGGTGTATGGCTCGATGCGCGCCCGAACTCCACAGCTGGCATCTGAATATGAGCCATTGTGAAGTGGGGCGACGACCTGGTAGCTGAAATAGGGGAGGGGTGGCAGCTGTCGATAGCGGCTAGGGGGGTTAGTTGGTTGCATGCATGTTGAGCAGTGTTTACCGGGCTTTATCAACATAGTTCCAGGCATATGCCGCGGCAGTATTGTCGCAGTCATATCGTAAGGCCTCCAAATGGACGTACTAGGCTGTAGAAAAGATGTCACTGGTAAATCAGTTGCCTTGTGGCTAAACGAGGATGGAGAACTTCTGGGTAGATTTGTGGAAGACCCCGGGAATGTGGGATTGTGGGTTTTATGAGGTTGATTTTTACTACTTATTCTAGCGGACGTGGTAGGTGGAAAGGCGAGGGGCCGACGTTTTCCTGGTGGTTGGGTCGGTGACACATACGGCGATATGTCTAATTCTACGGTCTCCGCTGGCGTCATGTGCACCGATGGTAATGCCAATGCGTTTCTCACGGCAGATTTGCTACCCTGGGTTTCCGCCACAATTAACCTTTGCCTGGTGGGTTTTGCGTTAACGTTTTGTGATGGCCTTTTCAGCTTGTCGGAAGAATACTGTGCCGCACTTTGGGATAGACTGCACGAAACTTGCGTGGGATCCTGGGGACTAGCCAGGTGAAGGTCCGCTGATGCCGAAGGGGCCACACGGGCAGTAGGTGTTCTGGCTGAAGTCCTGTTCATAGGAGTGTGTGTTGGTGCATCTACGGGTCCCGCTTGACCAGGGCCAGTGGAAGGCGCTGGTTTGCCTTCCTGCATGCGGAAAATCTCTTTTTGTAGAGGGGACTTATCGGTGTGCATTTTGATGCTTTTAAATAACATAACTGCAGCAATCCTTTGACGGTTATTGATGAAGTCAACGACAGTTAACTGGTTAAAAAAATGAAAGTGCAGAAGGCAGCGCTACCGTGGCGACCGTTTCCGCGGCCTAGTGCAATGGCACGTGTGATGAGCCATGTTGCATGCATTCAGTATTGTGGCTTTAACAGACTGTGTTGGTAGTTTTTCCGGGGCGTTTACCAATACAGCATTGTTTGTGTAACTATTACTCCGACTGTGAGCAACGCGCAGCCAATTCAAAACGAATCCCAAAACCAGAACAAGATTGATTTGTAGTTTCTACGGTACTGAATCATCGAGTTATACGCATACAAATATATACAAACCTCAACTGTACGGCCACAACGTCTAACGACGAGGACCAGAGTTCAACAAATGCCAATGTCAGGTACCACCGCCACGGCAGTCCAAGTTCGAGTCAAAATTATGCCACTTCACGTGAGCAAAATATAAACAAATGTTGAAGTGTAGTGATTGATGCATGTTGTATTTGTGCCAGGGTCAATAAAATAAAAAGGACAGTCTCAAAAATACAAGTATATGACAATGGCTAGGGAGGATTTTCACGCATGTACGTTACGCCATCCACCAAATCCTCCCATGAAACGGTCAACGCCCAAGGAGTAAATAGGGGTACTGATTCGCCCTAACCTACCTAGGCCGTAAGTCAGTGCATGCGCAGGTTGCTATGGATTTCCGCTATTTTCAGCCAGTCGCAGACACGCTTGCAGGCTTCTTGAGGTTACGCGCCATCTCTCGGCGTCTCAGGGTTTCTTCTGAGAATGACATGACATCAGCCGTATACAAAAGGGGGCTTTGATGTGACTGGGATGCGTAGACAGATTACGGAATGTGGATGAAAAGGCTGCCTGAACAGGAGTAACGTACTTGGCAACATGAAGACTGAGGATTCACGATGAAAAATAGAGATGGCTGCAGGTTACTCGAACATCAGGGGGTCAACGTGTGTTGTTATCAAATAAGAAGTATGTTCGACTCACAACTTGTATACACTTGCACACGGGTTGAACAATAATACAAACAATTCACAGGATAAGAAACAATTTAACAAGCGGTCGATAAGTGGTTGTTCAAGAATCTTTGCTACTTCAAAAACAATGTCGTGTCGTGTGATAAACTAAGGTTTGGGCGACTAACTCCATAGTAAATAGTGAACACCGCATAAAATTAAACACATATGTATTTCGAAGACGGTGTGAAGAGTTGGGTCCTACGGGGAATCCATGAGGAATAAATAAATGAATTCAGCTTCATCTGGTATCAGCAGACATGGATTTAGCTTGATCGGCAGCTTCGACCTCGTCCCCTCCACTGTCACCTTCAAGCAGACATATCTTACGAATATCTCGCAGTACGCCTCCTTTGTTTGTTCTCTTCACCACCGTGCGCACGAGGCCATCGATTTCTGTACGGCAGTTCTTGATCACCCCAACCGGCCAACCGTCTTTATTTAAGTGGCTCTCCACGAGGATGACCACATCGCCACGTCTGAACGACCTCTCTTTGGAGATCCACTTTTGCCGAAGCCGCAGTGTCGGTAGGTACTCCCTCGTCCATCGTTTTCAGAAAGCCCGGGCCAGGTGGTTTACTTGTTTCCATCCAACGATATACGTTCCACGCAGGGTTTTCGGTGTGGCTGCTCCTGCTTCTGGCCGAAGTGTTAACAGGTCGTTGGGGGTAAGTGCCGGTTCGCCTTCCGGATCTGGGACGATCGGCACCAGGGGTCAGTTGTTCAATATGCCTTCTACTTCTGTTAGTAAAGTAGTCAGCGTCTCGTCATCGACGGTTTGTTGTGAGGCCAGGGCTGTGAGAATTTTCCTAGTCGATCGTATCAGCCTTTCCCAAACGCCATCACGATAACTGGCATAGGGTGGGTTGAAGTGCCTTTCTATCCCCTTTGCTATGGCCTTGTTTTGTATTTTGGCGTCATCCAGGCGGTTCCACCATTTCTCCAACTCCTTATGAGCCCCAAGGAAGTTCGAGCCATTGCCTGAGCATACATTTTTGGGGAAGCCCCGCCTGGCGATGAACCTTTGAAGGCTATTAAAAATGAATCGGTGGTCATATTATGCACTGCCTCAAGATGAACTTTCTCTGGATTGTAGGCATCTTATCAGGCAGCCATACCTCTTTTGGGTGCTCCATTGCTGTCGTACAAGCAACGGTCCAAAGCAGTCGACGCCAATTTCCACGAACGGGCACCATCCCGGTTGAACCCTTGCGGCTGGAAGGGGGGCCATCATTTGTTGGCCTGCTACCGCTCTCCGGCGACGACAAGTGATGCAGTTGCCTATGACTCGCTTGACCGTCGCTGGTCCCTTTGTCACCCAAAATCGTCGACGTATATTGTTCAATAAGTGATTCAAACCTGCGTGTCCCTCTTCCCGAGGTACATGGTCTATCAGGCATCTCGTTATGTGGTGGTCACCTGAGATTATTATGGGGTGTTTTGTTTCGTACTCCAGATTTGAATTTGTAAGCCGCCATCCAACTATCAGTAGTCCGTTGGTTCGCATGTGATTTAGTCTTCGGGTACTGCTGTGCAACAGCCTGCTTCCTTTGGTGGTATCATCTATCCTGGCTAGCTCGCGGGCCCCGAACGGGAAAGCGTCTAGTTGCAGTAGACGTAGAACGTCGAGTTCGGCCTGATTCAGCTCGCCCGGTAGTATCGTCCCCACATTCAATGTGTTTTGTGGTCTTGCGCCTTTCATAATCAATAAGAGTACTTTGTATCGTGTCCACCGGACCACGGATCTTAACATTTTTGTCCAGTTGGGAAATTGGCACAGTTTTTCTGTTAGGCTTACGCTTCCCATGAAGTTCGTAGCCAGTATCAGTTCTTCAGTCTCGATATCGTCATCATCAGCCTTAGATAATAATAGCGTTGGCCACATCTATTTAGCTGCAGTTAGAAAGTCCGGTGCCATTGTCCACATTCGCAACCTCTCTAGTGTTTTCAGGCCCCTTGAGCAGAAGTCAGCTGGGTTACTGGCAGATTGTACATAATGCCGTTGATCGGTTTTAGTCGACTCGTTGATTATAGTGAGTCTGTTGGCCACGAAAGTGTTAAAACGAGTGGTAATGTTGTTTATATAATGAAGTACCGTGGCTGAGTCCGTCCAAAAGTCAGGTTTCCAGTTTATCCGATCGAAGCATCTCCTAATCAGCGTCGTCGCTTTCGCGGCCAGTACTGCTGCCGTTAGTTCCGGCCTTGGAATGGACACCGTTTTCAGTGGAGCCACTCTCGCCTTTGCGAATAGTATCCGGCTGTGCCGCCCACCATTTGCATCCACCCAGCAGCCGTAAGCCACTATCCCGTAGCCCATTTCTGATGCATCGGAAAATAAGTGGAGTTGGGTGTCGTTCGTGCACTTGCTTCCTGGTAAGCATCTTTGTATTTTGATCTCACCAAGTTGCTCCAGGCTGTGCAGCCAGTCGCGCCATCGCTTATCGTTGTCATCCTGGAGAGGTTCGCCCCAACCCATCCCTCTCTGGCACAGCGATTGCAGGAAGCACTTTCCCGGTAACAACCATGGCGAAACGAAACCTGAGGGGTCACAGAGGTTTGAGACTGCTGATAGGATTCATCTCCGTGTGACTGGTCGTTTGGGTAGGTCCAGAGTGAAAAGGAATTCGTCACCTCTGGGTTTCCATTGAATATCAAGCGTGCGCTCCGTTCGTGAAGAGGATCTCAAAAGCTCTTTAAAAACTCCGTTTTCTCAGACTTCGGGATAACGTTGAGCACCTGCTGGCTGTTTGAAGTCCATTTAGTGGGGTTGAACCCCTCGGCCTTTAGAGTGGCGATTAGTTCGGTCATATGAGGAATAGCAGTATTTGGGTCATCAAAGGAGCACAGAAAATCGTCCACGTAGAAGTGGTTCATTGCTCTTCCTAGCAAGCTGCTGGTGCCGCCAAAACGCTTGAGGGTTTCCCGGAGGGTGAAATTAGCACAGAAGGGGTATGATACCGTCTTAAAGGGATGAACAGTCAGCCTGTACTCGTCAGGAGCGCGATTTGCGTCGCCTTCAGGCCACCAGAGAAGGCGAAAGGCTTCCTTATCTTTAACGGGCATCTTCACTTGTAGAAACATTTCACGTATGTCCGCAGGGACGGCTACATTTCCTAGTGAAGAGCGACATAAAACCTCGACTAGTGGTGTTGTCTAGTCTGGACCCTGTAGTATATGGTCGTTGAGTGACACACCCTGACATTTCGCGGCACAGTCGAAAGCCACTCTGACCTTCCCCGGTTTCTTTGGGTTTACGACCGGGTGATGAGGTAGCTACCAACTAAAATTTGCGCTGATAACCGCTGTATCCACTCTTTCTATATAACCCAAGTCGTTGTTATGCTGCATGGCTCGCGCGTATTCTATCCTTAATTGTGGTTCTTAAATTGGCCTGGTTTTGAGGAAGCATATTCTCTTCAGAGCCATTTCTCGGCTGCTTGGCATAGGTTTCATGTTGGGTCTCCGCGGAACAGGAACCTCGAAACGACCTATTACATACTTGACGCTCACGGCTACCATTTTTAAAGCCGCCCTATCTTCTCGTGATGAAGCATCTCTATCAATGGCCAGGTAGGCGAATTCGGTGTCATACAGTTGTTGGAATGCCTGTTCAATGTTCGCCGTTTCCACCGACGTGCAGTGGATTTGGATTTGTTTGCGGCATCTTCCGTCTGTACCACCACATAAAGTCCAGCCGAATATAGTGCGTACTGCAAAGGGTGCTTTGCGGCTTCTTATTCTTTGATCCAGGACCCAGTGCGCTTCCGGTACATCACAACAGGTCAGCAGGTCAATTTCGTTATTCTGCCACTCCTCGATCGTAACCCCGTCGAGATGCGGCCACTGAGTCAGAATCGATTGCACTGATTGCGGTGCTCTCATCGGCAGGTCCTTTATGGTGAATGCTTCTAGGGTTTCTGTTCTATCGTTGTTCACCAAGGAAACGAGTTGTAGGTGCAGTTTTGTCGACTGGATGACCTGGGTGCCACTCACCGTGCCCACTGCTAATGGAGATTAATCCCCTCTAATCCCATATTTCTCTACAAACTCCTTCCTTACTAGCGTGGTATCCGAGCCATTATCTACGAAGGCCAACACTCTTATAGCCCCAACTGGGGTTTGTACGCCAACTGTTATTACTCCCAAGCGAATTGGCTTGTTAGTGGAACGATACACTGAGCAGACCACACTTGGCTTCTGAGTTTCTTTGGCATTCAAATTCTGGCATTTGTGAAGTAGGTAATGGTTTTTCCAACGGCGTACATCCTGACTACAATTGGGTTTTGTTCGGCACATCGCTGCTCGATGTGAATTGCTGAGACAGACGAAGCGCGCGCCCAGTCTCAAAGCCATTTCCCATCGTTCGTCGACGTTTACGTTGCGGAAGCGAGTGTATTCCGCTAGGCGATGAGGCGCCCCGCAAACTTTACACAATGGCTAGTTTTCACCCTCGCGAGATAATGCGTGTGTGTCAACCTATGGTTGGCTTTTACTTGGTTCCCTGGTCCAGCTTTGTGTCGTCGCAATCTTAGGTAATTAGCTCGTCTCGCGCACAAGTTGGCCAAAACGACAAGTTGCTATTCAGGCATGATGGTCTATAAACTGCCTCAGGTCTTCGAACGTGGATTCTCGCCCAAACCAACTGATCCCTTCGGCTTCCTCGGCCCATCTACCCTGCAGTTCTGTGGGCAAACTGCGCACTATGGTCTCCAGTGTGTGCAGTGCGTTCAGGTCTGATCGGTAATCTAGGTAATTCAGTGTGATGCTGCAGTTCTGCATTTTTATCACCAGGCTGGCTAGAGAGCCTGGCTTGTCCTTGGAGCTTTTTTCCTCTGATAGTACATCATCGATCAAACTCCGGGCGACTTTAAATGGTTGCCCAAATAGGTTTTTCAAAATTTCACGTTCCCGAGTGTAACCTTTTTCGGGATCCAGCACTGAGCACCAGTCGATTGCTGCCCTGGCCCTTCCACGACAGTAATGCAGTAAATACAAGAATCTCTGTCCTGGAACGGATACTCTCCTTTCCACAAAGTTCTCGCACTGTTTAACGAACTTACAGTAGTGTTCTGCGCTCCCGTCGAATGTGGATAATTCCACTCCTGGCAAGTCTACAGCGTGGTTCACATTGGCACAAGTCGACTTTGATAGTTCCACGGAACTGCTGGACTGACTGGCTGAATGCTCTGTCGTCTCCAAAGTCGCCTCTCGCTCCCGTCTCTGGAGTTGATCTTCCCTGGCAGACTCTGCTTCTTCCCTAGCCTGCCTAAGCTGGGTTTCTAATTCAGCTATTCTCAATCGATAGATATCATAACCTTTATATTCTATACCACTAGCTGAGGTACATAAAATAGCACTGACAGGACCAGCAGACCTAGCAATGTCTAAGGAATCAGTATCACCCAAAAGTACCCCAATGATTTGCCGGGTTACTTCCTGTCCAGCTTCGGCATGTTTGTGCCCTCTTCTTGGCATTTCTGATTGATTTCCTCCTAGTGATTCCAAGTTGAGTAATGTAACGGTTATTTCGACTGTGAGCAACGCGCAGCCAATTTAACACGAATCTCAAAACCAGAACAAGATTGATTTGTAGTTTCTACGGTACTGAATCATCGAGTTATACGCATACAAATATATACAAACCTCAACTGTACGGCCACAACGTCTAACGACGAGGACCAGAGTTCAACAAATGCCAATGTCAGGTACCACCGCCACGGCAGTCCAAGTTCGAGTCAAAATTATGCCACTTCACGTGAGCAAAATATAAACAAATGTTGAAGTGTAGTGATTGATGCATGTTGTATTTGTGCCAGGGTCAATAAAATAAAGAGGACAGTCTCAACAATACAAGTATATGACAATGGCTAGGGAGGATTTTCACGCATGTACGTTACAGTTAGCGTTCTTCATCTTCCTGTGAGTTTCGAGGCGATTTCATCTATATAACGACTGGCTGTGGATAAGATTTTAGGGTCAGCTCGATCTATTGGTTCAGCAATGATTGTCAGTGGGGAAATCTTTGATAAAGCACACTTAATCGGTTGCCGCTCATCATATAAGTGGTTTATCTTCTGCTCCAAATCATCAGCTGTATTTTTGGCCCCGCTGTATATGTCGACCAGTGAGACAGAGTGTGTAGTGACAGCTGCCGTCATGTCGGCGTTTGTGTGTCTTTTCACTCTGGAGGCCCAAATGGTTCGTTTTGGACCAGGCGGATAGTAACGTCTGAATACAGACCTAGACATTCTTTTGGGTCTGAAACAGGGACAGCCGTGTTTGGAGAGGGCGTGGAGGTTATACCTGACCCGTGAAGGGGTACGTTTTACTGGGCTGCTATAGCAGCAGAAGCGTGTACACTTCAGAAAGAAAAGTATGAAGACAGATCACCAAGTCACTCCGTCGACAAATATAGATGCTCGGATCGATCAAGGTTGATGTGCTTGGTGTGGAACTGTGTGAGGAGAGTGACTGCGAGCTTGGGGGCTCGGATTTCAAAGTTGGCCGAAATATCAATGATAGGTTCGGCAGAAGTCTCGTTAGATTTCGGGTGTCAGAAAACAAGCTATTGGATTTTTCTGAGTATCTAGACTGGGCTTTACCGTAGAAACTCCCAACCAAGCACTGACTCAGGCAGCACAAAAGGACGCTCGACCGTCACCTGAGTGTCCCCTCAGGGACGGTCGCAGGAAATGAGTGCAATAGCCCCCCCCCAAAAAAAACGATCGAAATTTCTATAAACACCGGAGAACACGTCATAAATGCAAAAAGTTCCGAACGAGAGTCTTTGTTAAGCCCTATTTCTGAATATTTAATAGCTTGGTCCCCCCTGAATTTAGATACAGAAATCTCTGGAACCGTGAATGCATGAGAATTCCCAACCTACCATTCCATGTTAAAAACCGTAATAAGAAAATTTTTTGACATTTACTGTCCATTTTACTGTGTATTAAAAATTTGGATGTCCTGTTTGTTTTAATGCATTCCTATCATGGAGGCCAGTTTTTGGCGGTAGTTGTTCGTTGTCGCCTCTCAGGCTGCGCTGTTAAACATTGCACTGCGTTTGGTCGGTCCCTAATTTTCTTTGGACGGGGAAACCCATTTATTTTCATTTGCTTCTTCGTCTGTAGATGGAAAAGGCCCACCCAGAATTGCATAGCTGATCCAGAACCGCGATATGGAGGCGCAAGAAGCTGATATCAGTTCGCGGGGCTAATGGGGGCGATTTCAACTCGTCTCTCATATGGGATGATGGTGTAAAAAGTTAGCTGATATGAAGTTCGGCACAAATTCGCAGGCAATTGTTCCGTTTCAACGAAAGAGTCCGATGATTTGGTTGATGACATCGATAGTCCTGAAAAACCGAAGGTTTCATCGGCAGCAGTTGAGGAGCAACAAGTCACAGCTGCTACAACCTCTACCGCTGCTGGGTAATGCACACTGGATTTCTAAATGTGGGTAGCTGCGAGAAAACGATGGGGGATAATACGTGCATACCAGAGGAGTGAGTTTCAACTTATTTGGCTGCGACCACCTTGATGAAAAGTAAGCTTCATGGTGATCAGCAGTGTATGCAACCGAATCATCACTGATAGATGGAGAAGTGAAACTTACAACACCGATCAAAATGATAACTACCCTGACAGAAGGTAACTGAATTAATAAATCTATACTTTCCAGCTTTACCTTTGGCCAAAGATATTGTGAGGCAAGCCGCTATACAAATGAGTTCATCAGTGGCCGACTTGAGGATTCTATTGCGAGCTCTGAGACAGTTAGAGCTTGACTTGCCATTAGATGCGAGATCGTTGCTGGAAACACCAAGGAGAATCCAAAAGAAAAACGGTGGCGCCGGTAGATACGTACGTTTTGGACTAAGTTAAACCCTGCAACGAGCTCTGGTGTGTAGACCTGTCACAGCCGGCTGCTGCGTTTAAATCCAGCTTCACATTGATGGTATAAGCCTGTTTCGTAGCTCATTGCACCAGATGTGGCCTATATTGTGTTGCCTCTTGGACCCCGCGTCGCGAGTATTTATTTTTGGTCTATCTTGTAGAATGTCCAAACCTACGGATGTGCATCAATATTTGGAAGACCTGATGCAGGAATTGGCATCATTATTATCCGATGGCATCATTATTCGTGGAAGTGGTGTTCATTGCGGAATTGTATTGCGGAGTGTTGTGGCAGATAATCCAGCCAAGGCAATGCTTAAACGGCTTAAGCATCATTCTGGGTTATACGGCTGTCACAGATGCACACAACGCGGCTATTGCGCCCAGCGCCGACTCGTTTTTTCATCAACCAGAGGAAGATTACGCAATGACGTTGACTTTCGAAATCGTCGCCAAGGTAGTCATCATGCTGGCAGTTCCCCGTTCGAAGTACTACCGATGGATATGATATCCCCGTTTCCCAACTACTACATGCACAGTGTCTGTCTCGGAATAATGCGACGATTAATCGGTCTTTGGCGTAAATCTGGCTCTGGACGTAGACCGATTTTGGATTCTTTTTGCGCACGACAGGTAAGCGAACACTTGAGGGCTATAGAGAAACATATGACGTGTGAATTTCCCCGCGTGTGTCGAAAGCTGGAGGACATCGAATATTGGAAAGCAACGGAGTACAGACAATGCTTGTTACACCTCGGACCCGTGGTTTTCAAGAATTTATTGCCGGCAGATCACTACAGGAACTCCATGTGTTTTTCTGTGTTCGCTTACACCTCAACTGCATGCTCTTGCCATATGAAACACCTCAGGCCAATTTACTACCATATTTCTATAGTCATGTTGATGGTTCGTGATCTACTTATATTACCCAAAATGCCGCCGAAATCTAACCGATGTTCCTTCGGCCATTTCCTTCATCCCTAAACTGGAACTTTCACCCTTCTGAATCAGATTTGTTGGCCGCTTCCCCTGTGGCTGACTCCATAGAGACCTCACCATCAAAATTTACCGCCATTCTAGCAGTGTAATTCTTTGCACTTAGTCTCTAATGGTCCATTCTTGCACATCTCCGACTTTTCTCATACTCAGCAGCTTGCAAACGACTTTACTAATCCCGTGACAAATTCTTCTTTTGAAAGAGCAAACAAAATATCTCCTTAATATTCCCAGATATCCAACTGTTGGGATTACTGTCGGCACCATTTACATTTACACTGCACCTTCTCATCCGTCTTCAATCGGCATTAGCCGAGTTGACCATCTGATTTTGGCTTCAAGTTTGCGGGACGTTATTGTCGTTTTGGTTCATTTAGATTTAGAATTCACCATCGCGCTGTGTGGCGGATACCGCTGCTATGGCCACTGACGTACCGTAGCAGACGGCATATGAAACTGACCCACTGGATTCGGTTTGTTTCATTGGCAGTGGCTATCCATTCTTCATCCTTACCATTTGTTCAGCTGCCTCAGTTTTGCTGAGTCCTTGCGGGCTGTTGCAACGTTGTGGTTTTTCGTCATTCGGTAACGTTGATTCTGTTTCATTCTTGCGGTCAGCCCCGAAACAAGCACAACTGTTATTAACAAAGTCTTGATTTATCATTGTTCATTATTAGGATACCGCACGAAACATCATGAATGTCACCTTTCTCACAGGATAAAACGTGTAGAATCTCGGTATTTGCGAACTTTAAGGTCGTCGAATGTTGTTGTTCGGTGAGCATATAAGCTAATATTCCGGGTGGCCCTGAAGTTTAATTTTTCGTGGGACCTTTTTAAAGGCTGATCTGTTCGGATCAGATAACTCACGATTACCGTCATTTAGACTTTTGTTGGAAGTACAAATTGAATGTTTTGAAGTTCCTCCTAAGCTTGCGCATTTGCGACTGTAAACCCTTTTCCCTTCCACCTCCTTCAGGTTGATTTAAGTTGTTCATCTGATCTTTTTTGACTCCCCGCAGCCGCCGGTGCAATTAGGTTTACCTGGTGAGTTTGTTTGAGGGTCACCATTTGACACTGCATTGCGATAAGTTCTCCGCTTCTACTGAGGTTAGTGATTCGCCCGACGCTTAGGAAGAGATAAAACTAGAGCTGGAAGGTGCTTAATTGGAGTTGAAAGACATTGAGGTTATCTGTCCAGCTTCTGAAGGCAAAAGAAGGGGGCCTGTTGCGCCTAAGTATCATTGTGGTATGAGAAGCAGTGAGCATCCATTAGAAACAGGGCCGATGCTAATAACCATACTCAACTATCATCGCGGACACCAACATTTCTAAGACTAGTGGGTTCGATTCAGTTCAGTTTATACAAAAAATAGGCATGCGCTGCGTGAGTTGGCTTTAGTTGCTTTCTCCTAGAGACAACCTCAAAATAAAATAAAGAAAGCTATGAAAGGAGTACGAGGGGAACTACACCATTGAAATAAAGTCGATAAAGATAGTTTGTGAATGCACCAGTGCCACTGATCGCTGCTTCTGGCCACACCCCCAACATATCTAACCATTGACTGGGAGGGCCCCTTGGACCCCACCCAGAGAGCCAAACGCGCCCTACGTGGTCAACCTTACTGGTTGGGCTTTTCATAGCTTTTTCCGCATAGTGTAATGACCAGCCTTACTCACCTTCCAAGCGGTGCCATCCTCAGAAAACAGAACTCCGAGGGGTCCTGTCAGAGGACGTGCGTAACACTTGTCGTAACCATCTTAGACTAGCAAGTTTAAATGTTTCATCATATAATTTGACACTTAAACCTCAGACTATCCACCAAAACTTGGCATTGCTCATAAGGTGCTTCCACTAGACTCGAGCAATAATACGAAGGCATCAGTATTCAGATACCGACAGTTTTCCTATGTCTTCTATCCGCAGTGGCCATGACTCCGAACCCTACAGAAGCACAGAGCTGATTGTTGCAGCGTACATTCAAAACTTGATAGGTGAACGGATGTCATGTCGACGTTGCAGACCACCCAGATAGGCAAATTCCAAGTAAGCCTTGTGTATACGCAGAGATACCTCACCCAATATCAGACCTCCAGGTGAGATGCAGCTTCCGAGATAATAGAACTCGTCTAACATGTTTACACTCTCCCTAAACACTGAAAGGCCTGGCGTTGGACCAATCCACTTCGGCAACAGCATCTTGCACTATGAAGGTGCCAAACCCATACCGGACGTCTCTAGTCAATCCATCAGGCTGTCTAGAAAAGCTTGTAACTTGCCTGAATTCTCATTTAGATCAATTAAGTCGTCCGTGTACTAAAAGTGTTATACTTTACCACCCGGGAGAAGTTCAATGCCGCTATCCTCATCTGACAAAAGCCTGGTCTCTAGAGCCATTTAATCACAAAGCTTAACAGAGGTGGATAGAGGGGACAATCCTGATGTACACCACTCCTCGTGGCGAACACGAGTGAAAGAGCACCGTAAGCCCGAACTCGACTTCGGCTATTATTGTGAGAGGATTTTCTGAGGGAGATAAACTTCCCTGGTGTACCATTCAGCAAGGGGTAGTGTCAGAGGAACGTGCCTTTGGCTGAGTCGAAGGCCACTTTAAGATCAAGAAAAACAAGGATAATGGGCCTACGTAATGTGTCCATATCCAAAAGTTTGTCTGAGTGAAAATGTGATCAATGCAGTCTCGACCCGGTCTTAACCCGGCTTGATTCTCTCACGAGCACTGTTCGCGAGCGTTAGATAGGCGGGGGAGAATAATGCTAGCGAGCAGTTTAGATTCCATGACAAACAGGCCTATTCTCCAGTCGTTTTCTTAGGAGGGCCTGTCATTTTTTCATAAATAGGTACGACCACTGACTTACACCAATCCCTTGGAACTTGTTCCCTGTCCCATATCAAACCGAGAAGTTTTGTCAACTCCAGTAAAGTGCTCGGCCACCATCTTTGAAAATAGACGGAGGCGACCCATTCGACCCGGCGGTCTTATGTCGTTTAAGATAGCTTATTTCGCGACGGGTATCTACAACAAGAACTATAACTGTTGCGCTATTGATCAAACCAGAACAGGATAAAAGCCAGGTAAACCGCTGCTCGAATTTCTCCGCCCAGCAAATTAACCAAAGCTCCAGAGTTTAAATCGGCGATCGATTTGATCAATTTTCTAACTCCTGGTTTACGTGGGCCGGTCTGTCTAATCAGACAAAAAAGGTTGCGGCTGTTGTCAATCACCGCAGAATTTTCCATGTCCCTACACTTTGCAATCCACCTCTGATAACGGTCATTTCTCAGGCTCCGAATCAGTTAGCTTTTAAGGCATCTCCGTGCCTCATTGTATCTGTAATCTGGAGGAATCGTTTGCGCACACGTAACAGTGCAACTGAGGATGCAGATACTCATTGGTTCTGTATGTGTCTGGTTGTCGGACCTTCGGTAGCATCAGCAGCCCCAAGTGGAGCCTATTTGATCACTGCCCATCGCTGTTCTAGATGCTGAACCTTTAGCTACTTCGATGACCTGGTGAATAATTCTGTTCGTAAAGCGGATCTTTGGTTATCGTCCAGTAGCAGCTGCGGAGTACGGTTCGTTTTGGCGTTGTTTCGGCCACCGACGAGGCGCAAGCTGAAGCGCGCGCGGACAAGAAAGTGATCAGTGTCTACAGGCATGGACAAAAACGATCGAAAGTCTTGAATTGATCCGCGCCAGCGGTAACCGACAGAAAGATGGTCGATCTGGGTGCAACGCCGTGAAGGCGCAGGAGGACGCCAGGTTAGTCGGTGTCGCATTTTGTGCGAGAAATTTGTACTCACTAGGAATAGTCCACTGACGGAACATAGTTGAATGAGTCGACCACCATTACCAGTTCGATCGGCTGGAACGCATTATCGGCCTCCATATTCCTCTCTGTCTCGTCTAGGTTTCCGACTTGAGTATTGAGACCACCAGCAAATAACAAGTGTAACGACCGGTCGTGGAAAATCTCCCTAAAACCTTTGTGATTCAGTGTTTTTCTTAACATCACTCACTTGCTTACACTATTGACGTAAGTTTACGAACTGTTTGTTTTTATGAACCGATTGTTGTTTGTTCGCGCCCAGAGAACTACTTTGTCATATCCTTATTATGGACCTGTGTGACGCACGTGCTCCTTGCGCGCAAGCTGCGATTCGGTTTCTCGTTTGTTGGGTTTTTGTGATCTCATTATTGAGGTTTGTATATTTTGTTGTCATTGTTCATTGAGTAATCTAGTATCGTGGAGCATCACGGATAACTGCCTTTTGATTTCGGGATCCGTTGCGAATTCGGCTACGCATTGCTCAAACGTGTGTTACACCACGTCCGCAGGATGATCGGTAAAGGGCAGTTGAGACAAATCACGGTAGAAATCGTCTTTAGTCTCAGGATAGCTACAGTCAGTTGAGGCATACACAGGAGCGACATAAATCCATCGGAGATCCAGTCTGGGGCTACTGATGTGCACAGCACCATTCAGCCAAACAGCATACAGAGGGCTGCTGACTGGGATCCAGTCGGGCAGCGCTCGCTCAGCCTTCATGCCCGGAGCGATGCCAAAGTCAGACTGACCACGAGCACTAGACACCGAATCACCCGACAAGGGAAGAGTGCAACGAGAAGTTGAGCTTGTACCAAGGGGGCGATGCATTAAGACTGAAGTTGGATTTTGTATGCGCGTTCCGGAGGCATAGCACAAGTCAGTGCTACATATTTCAAGAGTCCTAGCCAGGAATTCATATTTTCCCGTCTGGAAAAGTTTGCGGACTTTGAGAACAGCTTAGAGAAGAGAATGTTTAGTTTGGGTACTGAATTATCTTCCTTCCCCTGTCTTCAATCTGCTACCCTTTCCGGGAGCTACAACTTCGCGGTCGAGGCTCATTGTCGTTATTAATACGTATTTAGAAATGAAACTCTAAGATGAAGAGCATAAAGATAAGGAGTGCTTCCCGATGAACCACTGGAGATTCCTGGGCACATCATACTTCGCGGCTGCTCACTCACGGAAGGAGTTTCTCCTCAGGAACCCTAACCGGAGCCTTTGACTCAAAGGTCTGACCCATCAGGCAGTGAGGAGTTAGTGCGGCACGGGAAAGTGACCGAAGCACCCAAGAAGGAAATTCTTAGGGTCTGTCACATGAGACCTAGTTACTGCTCGCTTTTTGTCTTGTCTTGTTTTCACTGGTTTTTCGTTATCGATACATATTTCGGATTTAGTTCTCATCCTCATCCACTTAATGGAGCAAGTGGAACTTAGACGGGGTGGCATCATTTGGGCCGGGGGCTGCCCAGCTTAGGCTGACGATAGCTGTCCAATGAAGCGTAATCTCTTCTGCCGCTCACGAGAGGAACCCAGTACTCCAATCCTACACCCGTCTAGAGGTGGTTCTCAGGTCGGTTAGCTGTTTCTCTCTGTGTTTATTGGCTAGAGTGTCCTCTCCAGGGGCAGAGTTGTTGGAACATGTTACTCATCACCTGTTTCTTGGACTGGACTTCTCCTGGTCTTTACCCATTGGCGTGTCAGGCACGCTTGCATCTCCAGTCTAAGGAATCCACTATGTATAGCTCTTTGAATCATAAAAGCGAGCAAGAAATCACACCAATCCAAAGGGCTGTCTCGTCGTGATGGAAGACCAGTGGGTGCCGCAGCAAAGCAGTTCATTATGTTTATACTGCTGGACAGTTTTTTTAGGTGGGCTAGACCGGCCGCTGGTAAGGTCATATTTTCCCAAGTGTGTACGTTCCGTGTTTGATGGTTCACCTCCACAGTGTTTCTTTCTTTTGACAAATCAAGTCAGAACGGGATCCGGGTAGGGGATGGCCTTCAGTATTAGAACTATTTGTTTCACTAGTACGAAAAGAAAGTGAAAGTATCTATTCGACTTTGCTTGCTTTAGCCCTTTCGTGAGGGTTAAGAAAAGGGGAAAACAATGAACGAGAGTTGTAACCAGAGGGATCCCATCGTAGGCTGCTTGCCAGAAGAAGTAACCGGACTAGGGTTGACTGCTTCAGATCCGGAGGCCTTGTACTTTTGTGCTGACGAGTCGATCAATTTTGCAGGAGTATAAGAGCAACTACGATACTTGAATAGCCTTCCCCATATGCAGTTTGCTATGAGGAGCCGGAGGCCGTAAGGCTTTCCCTGGAAACTCCTTTGACTTCCATTCTGCCTGACGTCTACCACCCGGCTCACTGCTGAAGCTCAGTTTGCTGTCCACGCAACAGTAAATTCAAGTCAGAGATCAACCGGCACACAATCGAACAACAATGATAGAAAAGAGGCTCAATTACATCGTGTCCTCCCCGGTTTCCTCGTCTAACAAAAAGCCAATAAAAAGGTTCATATTATTTGGCTGACAGTTTGCAACAGGGTTGGGATGACACAATAGCTCAGATGTGAAATATGGACATGAACCACAGATTGCCATGAAACTCTTCCGCTGCCTATTGTCAGAGGGTTATTTTTGGACCATGGCATCTTAGTTTTGCGTCTACATTCCACTTCATAATAGCTTTGATACCCATGGTCGGCTCCTCAGAGTACCATTATTCATTGAAATAATAAAACTCAAGGCGAACAAGCGGGGCTACATAGGATAACTTCGACCACTGTGGTAGACCTCCGAAGCATAACAGTTCTTCATTCTTAGCTCAATTTAGTTTATTTATTCAGTTTCTATTTATCTGTATCTCCCTAGACTCAATGCTACCAGCTACACTCTCGACTTTCTGTGGGAGTACTTCTAGCTTAACCAACCTTAAGACCTTTGTACGACCAGTGTCGATCTTCGGCTCCTCCAAAGAACCCAAATGCAAAGTCATTTCAGACTGGCGTCGTACACGTATCAGGAGGTACTGTTTGAACCGTAGAATCTATGCCACTGGCTCTACGGTTTGTATCATTGTGAAAGCCGTTATAAGTACATGCAAACTGAACAGTGGGCTGGTGTGCCCATCATCACTTTTTGCCAAGTTTATGATGATTCTTATAGGACCTGCAAATCATACTGCCCAACAGACCCCGCGAGTTCCTACACCTGCAACAGAGTGGGCCGGTGGAACCACGGATTACTGTAACCGCTTAGCGGAGTCATTCTTCTGGTAGCAGGACCAGCAGGGTAGTCCTTTCAATCCACGTGTCGCGGTTGCATCGAGAGCAGGCAATGTCGGATTCTTGACTTTTATTAGCTACGAAATTCGCGTAACACCTCTGCTCACTCTTGATGTAGTGCAGAACAGTGACCAAATCTGTCCAGAACAACACCTCAGGCAAAATAAGCTCTGCCTCCCTCTCGGTAGCCTGTGCCAACTGAACTGCCACAGCAACAGCAGACAGCCCTAGAGGCGGTAAGATTATTGGTTTTAGAAACACCGATCTTGGCCTGGCCATTATGGTGGAGCAACTGGATGGCAAGCTCATACCTACGAAACGCTGATACGCCACCAAACCCTATCTGATCTCCACTACTTCGGAGAATAAACTGGGTTCAGCAACAGCATCCGAATCAGTCTAGCTAGCACACCTCCGTGGTATAAAAACCTGCTGTATCCCCCTTACGATACGTCAATAATGTTTCGGCGGACCAGACACCTCAGGTCTTAGTGGATGATCCCACTCAAATTCGGGTTTAAAAACCTCTTGGAACAAATTCCTACGGGTAAAGTATAGGGTTTGGATGGGCCAGCTGGGGCAACGACAATCCTGGCATGGCTGGTGGATCCCGGATATGCGGTTGCCTTATCCTAGGCTAATCCCTACAGATTATTCTTGTCATCCGTACCACCCCTTACTAATTCCAGTGTTCGCTACCTGTTCTACGACGAGTTTTGTGCCCTGTCCGCTGACCATCCACTGCAGTGCAGCACAGCCTAAATACTATATAATCCCTAGCAATGTATCCCCTGTTTTTCTCCACCGTCTCCCACTACCATCTTTTCCCACATCAATGTCTAGCCCCTTTCATGCACGCCTGACAGTTTTCAGACATCCCCAATTGGACCAAGAGCATTTCCTGTGTGTTTTATAGTTTGGTCTGCTTTTCCATGTTCCACTGATTGTAAAGATAGAGTTAAGTCGTGATGTTCTTTTGCGGTTCCAAACCGTTTGATCTGTCATCACCCGATTCCATATGTAGCACCTGCATTGATCAAATAATTAGATGCATCCTTACTTGTTCTCTTCGATCCAACCCTCATCTTCACCTGTCTATGAACTGCTCCTCACAGTCAACATCACTTCTGCGCTTCCACATTCCTTTTTTCTCTCTGTTGGGCCACCATTTGCACCTGTCATGTAGACAATTCACCATGATATTCCAAAGTTAATCCTATAACCCTTTGATCTAACCTTACCTACCCCTCCTCAATGACTTTTAATTTCTTTCTAGGATCCCAAAGTTATCGCTCCTGCTCCCGTTATATGTATATATATGTAATATATATGCTTGTGCACATATGTATATATGCATGCGCCCCGCATTTTGCAGTTCCTCATCAACCATTCCTCTTGCTATTATCCCACCGGCCGCTATGATACGCATCCATCAATCCTACATCTGTGCCTCACATCTACCGTATCCAATCCTTCTAAATCGTTTTCGTCATCTGATAAACCCTCTACTTCTCGTGTTGCTCGCTGCCTGTTTTACGATGAGTGCACCGCACAGTACCAATGCTTCATTGATATCTAGTCCACTGCTGTGCACCTCACTTTTTTATCCATCGTCCCTCGCTACTACAGTTCCTTATACCGATTTCTGGCTTTTCTCATGTATATCAGTCGGCTTTTAGATGTCTCCACTCGGGCTGGTCACACTTCCCATCTGACCTTGGCTTTCAAGTTCACCGGGCGTCCGTTAAAATCCGCCCTCGAGTTCATTTAAACTCCCTACAATCTCTATGATGTGCATACATTTATCCTATTCTCATCCCACTTTATCTCCCCTTCTGAGCCC
Organism: Fasciola hepatica; assembly: GCA_948099385.1. Classification (NCBI taxonomy): domain Eukaryota; kingdom Metazoa; phylum Platyhelminthes; class Trematoda; order Plagiorchiida; family Fasciolidae; genus Fasciola; species Fasciola hepatica. The sequence continues at coordinate 6,070,043 of CANUEZ040000105.1, forward strand.
TTTTATCCCACATTCTCTTGTAAGTTTCCAAGTTTTAATGAATTATATCTGTCCATTCCACTACATGTATCAACATGACCATACACATGGCAAGCATCGAGCGTCTCCGAAATAAACCACTAATGTTAATAGTAATAATAATAATAATAATAATAATAATAATAATAATAATAATAATAATAATAATCCCTATGTGTGCTGCGCTGGAGGGGCTTCTATACTCCATTCCGTAGTTTAATTGTTCCGCTCCAAAAGGACGATTCTGCTAAGAACAGTAGGGCTGTTGCCTATCCTTTGGTTAACCTAAATCTAACTCGAGATGATAGGTACTGCAATTCTTCTACTAATATCAACGCATCAGATTCACTGTTTGTCGAGAAAAGTCTATCGTTTACAAGTAGCTATTCGTTACGGCATCTGATGCCCTAAGGGCACAATCGCAGCCAAATACCTTTGCAGCTTTCTAGAGGGCAAAACTTGGGCAAAATGACGGAGAAACAGCCCCAAACGGGTAAATCGTCAGCTTAAATTCTACAAGCTCCATCAAAGTATCGCGGTCCAGCCACGACAAAAATGGAAAAGCTCTTTATCCTTTACTGGCACAAATACCTGTAAAAACTATTTCCTTGTCCACAGAGATGTCCATAACTCTCCGTCGAAATCGTAGCGTTAGACCCGATAGGCTTGCTATCTTCTTCCACCCTGGAATAGTTGGCTGCCCAGAGATTCAACCCTATAAGCAGCTCACAACAAAGGACTACTCGTGGCTCCTCTGGTTTCTTCGGGTTAACCGAAGCACGTGGTAAATACCATACCCCAGTTTTATCCTTGCTGACATGGGCTGCCCTAATGGGGTGGCCCTTTTCTAATCATCAGTGGATAACGAAAAAGTATTCTGCTTTCATTTCTACATTTTCCCCTATCTTTTTATCTAGTATTGGCAGGCAATTCAGAGCCACCGTTCTGTTGCAGTAACTCTTTAATGGGTCACCTTTCCATGGAAGGCCTGCACAAAAATTTCCGTCGTTAAGTTTTACCTATCATTTTACCTCATCCACCGCACATTCACCTTCCAAGGATTGTGCAGTTTCCAAAAAGCCTCTTTTTTAAAATCCCGGTCATACAATTAGGCAAGATTTCACCCAATCTCACACGGTTATTTTTTAAGGGAAAATGCGTTTGCACCGCCCCGATGGTGGTGGTGGTTCTCCAGGGACCCAACCCAAAGGGGCACACTCAAAGTACGAGCCCCTCTGTGACCCCTAAGCTGTTCGGGTACCAAGTGTGTGTCAGGGGCATCTAGGCCAGCGAAGACACTAACAGTCGATTCTGAAATGGTAATAAGGTCAATGCTTTTTGAACAGTCACGCCTTGGAAGGTTTTCTGGCTCGGACATCCTTGCAGGTACCTACAAACAGTAAACACCGTAAATGCCCCTTAGCTTTTGCTACTTTCTAGCCATCAAGAGATTTTAAACAGGACGAATCCAAGGCAAGCTTTCTACCTGTGCTGCCCATGAGAGTGTTCAAATGCGCGCATGGTGCCTCGCTAACCAAATCCAACCTATGAGCTAAATCGGCCCGAACAAGAGAGGTGTCGTCTCTCATTGTGAGCAAAGCATTAACTAGGACAGATCTTTTCGGTCCCTTGATAACAGTAGGCAGAGTGCCTGAGCTTACTCCTTGACGGCTTGAGAACAACTGACAAGAAGCTCTGGAGACCCACCTCCCGGTTGTGTCACATAGCCGGCTACGATGCTACTGCTTGCAATCCTCTTCTCTGCAGTGCCTCCTAGCAGAACAGACTAAGGTGCAACCGCCCAAGCAAAGGCACACAAAAATAGGTTTTAGCCTAGTCACCATATTTTACCTCTCCGTGACTGCCACAACGAGGAGATTAGAACAGCCCGCGAGACTATGTTAATTTCTCATCCGGGACAAGTGCTGTCATCGTTGATCAAAGAGCAAGCACTTCCACCACTTTTGCCGTCCTCGCCTTGGGGGTCCAAATCGCCTTGCGGGCTTAAGACAAGCAGCTGCAGCGGTTTTGCTGCTGTCGTGCTTTGGAGCTGACAAAGTTACACAGGCCACGAAAGACAGGTTCACGAACAATATCATAAATTTATTGCGACCTTTGACCTTAATTCAGTGCACTGGGAAGCAGCAACTTTCTGAGAACCTTTTCTATGTCAATAATCGAATCCAGGTCGCCCGACTACCCTTAAAGTCCTAAACTGTACGCACGACTGGCCAACTCGTTATTGTGAACCAAAATCTGCCCAGCACCTGAAGGGATAGCGCAGCGATTGGCAACCTCGTCTAAAACAGCATTCACAATAATGTGTCGCTGACAGAACGGTTCTTTCAGCGCCTCTCTAGATTTTCATGGTCTTCTATGAGGTATAATAAACAAGGCTATACTGAGCTCCTTGCCCTCCTTCCACATTACCGAAACAAATAAGCCAGGTGCTGGCCGTCGCCAGGGATGTGCTACCTAATCTTATCTTCAAACTAACGGAAGGGTATAGCACTGTACCGAGGGACCATCAAGGCGCGGAAGTTCACTTCTAGGCTACTCTAACCGAGTCAGAAATCTAGCTAGCCCATCTAAGTCACTACAAGCCTTAGGGGTTCTATTCTGCACTGAAACGCAACCGTTACCCGGCCCAAAGGTTCTCGTCAAGGCCTAGATTCTTCCCCACTATGGGAAGGCGAGTACAAGACGATCTCTAAATGATTCGCACACGCCATCAGCAGGGCTACTCGCTCCCCTTCCTCAAAGCGGCTGAGCAGAGGTGGGTGTCTACCTGGTGAGCTTACCGTCGAAGGAACTCTGGACGCTCGATTGGCCGAGGTTGTTATCCGTCCTGTGAGAAACTGAACTGAACTGAACTAGACTTTTGCATTCGCGGTTCCCGCCGTGGCTTCCGCATCTTCCATCTCTAACAGGACGCTTCCTAACTCTGAAGCTCCATAACTAGAGCAACTAAATGCCTTCATTTTCGAAGATTTGAATGCTGGTGACGACTTACCGCAGGGGACGTAGGCGACACCACACAATCAGCCTCCGGCTCAAAATCGACTTCGCAGGACTGATCCATCTCAAAAGACGGAAGTAAATGAAAGATCCCCGATACAAACGGAGTGTAAGCAAAACACAAAGGAATCAATAGTAAGTTCGTAGTGCAGCCGATAAAAGAATGTCAGTACAGAAATCCCTTTCGAAAGTCAGCCTGAATAAATTTTCATAGGTGTACTGGGCTCCGCAAAATTCTCCGTTGTCGGATTCCGTTACGGCTCCCCGATCTTGATAATTTGGACGCGCGCGAAGAAGCTTTGTTTGTCGCGGCTCCAATCGAAATCGGCCCGCGGTACAACTCACCGATTGAAAGAGGACTGATAAAAGCTTCATGTTACAAAATGTGCAGTATCTACAATAATCATTCAGAAACAGAAAATATGTATTCAAACCCAGCTGGGCAACTCTCCGTCCCAGGAAAGTCGTGAAGAAAGAATAATAGAAGTTTATTTCGGAGATGCCCGAAGCATACCTCAGACATGGTCAACATTTTTACCAGCTGCAAAAAGGACAGACAAAATTTAAGAAAAATTTGGGAATACGCAAGACAAACGAGAAACAGGAAGAACAAGAGAGGGACAAGAGGTAGATAAATGTAGCACACCAAGAAGTAATGGAGGGAGTTTAGGTGAACCCAGGGATGGATTCAAATAACCGACCAGCAAATTTGAAAGTCAAGGTCAAAAGAAGGAGCCGGCTGAACCAATTGGGGAGATCAGAACCTGGGAGTTTTACTTGAGGAAGACCGGAAGTCGGCGCGAGAAACTATTGGCGTTAGAAGCGATGAAGAGAAAAAGAAAAAAGAAGAGAATAAAGAAAGAACATAATTGTTGTATCCACAACCGGTAGCAGAACACGTAATGGTGGCGTTGCATTTATTTATGCGATTGTAAACACAAAACCCGGCCGTAGCCGGCGACTAAGCGGCAAACAAGCAAGTGAGTTGGCATAAAGAATTAAACTACTTGTGCCGTCACGTACAGCAGAGGAAGACCAATCAGTACACAGCAAAATCGATAGGTCAATACTGCTGGCGCTAAAGCATGGTTAAAGATCGAGGCAAATTGGCAGTATGTCCATTCATGAGAGGAGTATTGATCGGTTGTCCGCGTAATGTGCGAGACCCTAACCAGACACAACAATAATGTTGGGTTTTATGGCCAGGGATTAGGTGGCTATGGGGTATGTTTCGTTGTATTTATTGGACGGCTTTAATTTGAAGACAGGGAGCGACCAATGCAAGACGTACAGAGCGGGTCAGATGGTGGCAGTGGGGCGAAAAGATCGGGATACGGTAAATATGATGCACAGATATGGATAAAATGGATGCATATCATGAGAAGCGGCGGCATGGTGGCAAGAGAACTGGCATGCAAGGAGCTGAAGGTGGCAGAGGATATACGCGGATATAAATATATATACATATATGTGCATTTAAACTTTTACATATAGGAGCGGGAGTAAATAGCAGTGAAGAGATGGAACACGTAAGTAGCAGTGCCTGGAAGAGAGAGATAGGGTTGGTTCAAGTGATACGGAATTAACTAGGATGAACCCCGATTAATTTGTCTATGACAGGTGGACATGGGGATCGACACAGAAAGAGAAACGACTTTGGAAGCACAGAAGTAACAGCTGTGGGCGGAAGTTGATAAAAGGGGTAATTCGAAGGAGAGGATAGAAGAAAACAGGTGGGAGCGAACCTGACAATCCGATTATCGCAGGAGTGATGTGTGGTGACCATCGAAAATGGGTGGAGCGGTAATAAATGGACTTACGTAGCGCAGCATAAAAGTTGGCTTCGGAGATGGTCAAAACAGCCGACCAGGCGAAACCGTAAACCAACGGAGATTGATGAGACGATCAATCTTGTGCGAAACCAAGCGAGACAGAAAGTTATCATGACTAAGCCCGACCAGAATTTTCACACCAGTGGATCAATAAAACAAAAACAAAGATGGAGAAAGAATCTGAAATGTCACTTACGACGGATGTTTTCCAGACGACTTGTGTCCAAAAAGGCGCTTCAGCAGCCGTAAATAACACTTCTGAATGTTTTCATCTCTTTTTCCCAAGCAACAGAGATGACAAGCGGGACTGGGCTGGTGTTATTCACCGACAATTCATAAACTGTGTGTAAGTCCAATTTTGGGCTTTGCCAATAATTGAGCAGCCAGACCTCCCAGAAAGCCACAGAGACAAGAACCACACGTGAGGGCTCGCTGAAGAAGACCAAATACACCCGAGGCTCTGCTGTCCACGGCTGCTCTAATATATGGTCATCAAATGATAATGAGGGTGGGATCAAGTGAACGAAACCAGCCTCAGTTTATTTTTTCCGAAATCCAGCCCAGCACTGCTCGCATTCATTGCTGGGGCCTCAAAGTGATGGACGTACATCATTGCGACCAGAAGCAAACCACGTTGAATTCAACAGGACAAGCATGCGGGCACAACGAGGTTAACTGAGTGCACTGAGCGAGAAAACTACGCTGTAGAGTAGCGGCGGCCACCTATATGCTAAACCTAACCAGTCCAGCCTGGTAGCATGGCCGAATTCCATCAGATAAATAGAATATGAAAGTGTGCTTCATCAACAATACTAAAATGCGTCCGCCAAACTACTCGCCATGACAAAACTTCATGAACAGGCCGAATGTATTACGCACAATAAATTAACCGCGGGTTCTATCCAACAAACACAGCTTGTGTGCGTCACATCACAACAACCCCTGGGAAGTTCTGACCAAAGACTCTCCAACAAGCCCACCTTTTCCAGACCACATTTAGCTAACAAGTCATGGAGGCCACTGGTTTCAAAAAAACTATCGCTAGCTATGAGAACCAAGGCCCCTCATTTTCAAGACTTCTTTTCTTCATCAACCGCCTTTGCCTTTCTTGCAACATACTGACGTACTTAGTCTTCAAAAACTCCCGCTGACAACTGTACCTCGCTCCGGAGTCTGACACAGGCACTGGAAAAATTCTGGAAATTAGAAATACTTTTACCGCTGCGAAATATCAGAAACTTGCTCTGAGTTAATACTCCAAGGTTTTTGCAATCATCTGTCACTGGCACAAGACGATGATCTTCGAGGACCCTTCATACTTCCACCAAAGTGTCACTAGGCCCTTGCCCGTCACAAGACAAACATGTGTAACGGAATATAGCACAAAGCGCCTCGAAAGCATCATAAATTCTCAAACTCTTCCCCCCCCAGTGACTAGCTTCTGGAGGCCAGAATCTCCATTCGATACCCCGGTTTGACAAGAATCGACTTAATCTATCCTGCGATGACTCTCGAAATAATCTTCCAATTTCAAACCAAGCTCCGTAAAACTGTTTCCATTATCACTGAAACGAATATATGGTTGGCCGATTCTGGCCATGAGGCGCATTAGCTTCCGTAAGAAGATCCGCAGACGAGCGCGCAACCTCGACCTGCACGGCCCTCGCATTCAAACATGTGAAGAAATAGCCGTATCGTTTCTCCTCAGTCCTACCAAGCACAACGAAAAAAGTTTCAAGTAGTCTACTCCCAAATAAGCGAAAGCATAAACGGCACTCGTTTTACTTTTTGATGAAAGAAAAGCCTTTTATTGTGCACTCGGGCGCATTGACATTTGGAGATGATGCAAGCTTTTTTCTAGGATGCATCGAAAAGCCATCCTCCCCCATACAATCCAGGATAGCCGGAGAATAGTCGATAGAACTTGGAAACAGCCAACACCATCTCCCGTTTCGTAATGTCCAGCAATCTTCTCAGTGGTCCTGTGCACACTAGGCAGAACAACGGGATGCTCAGCTCCATTCAATAAGCTGGCTCAAAACCTCGTCCTCCAGTGCATAATTTCCTCGTTAAAACGGTACGGCTCGCTTTTCCCATGGAATTATGTATGAGATACTCCTCTGAGTCCTTACCCCGTCCCATTTATTCGATTCCGGTATGAAAAACAATCTTTTTATACCAACCTTAAAATTGTCTTGCAACTACCTCCCATCTCCTGAACTGTTTGATAACCCGAGTACCATGACAAGTCCCTTCGCTTTCTGTGTACATAATGTAGCTTGAGTCGCAGTCTCCAAGCAATACTCCTTATTAACCTAGTCCAGAGCAAACAGCGCTCGAAGCAAGACTGAAATTAGCTACAGTTTATTGTTCTAGCCGCCGCAAACATTTTCACGTCCAACAGTCAGGTTGCACTTCAATAAGCACCCTGTCTTCGGATTTGTTAATTCCCGATGACCGCAAAACTCTGGGTCGTAGAACAACAGTTGACTGTCCTTGTACTCTGTTCGCATCTCTCAAGAGGCTAGGTCTGCCGGATTCCCTCCCCCTGGCTCGTGTCACCATTACATGGGAGGCGATCGGGCACAGATCTTGAACACCCTGCTCGCAGCAAACACAGCGAAGTGGCCTTTGTTGCTCTTCAAGTAACGAAGAACTGCAACACAATCGGTTCAGTAGTAAACGTCAAGCAACTTCCAACCCGTTTCCCTCCCAATTATATACGCTATCCAGAGGGTAGCAATAGCTGCAGCCAGCCCCAACCTTGGCGTGGAGACGGTCTTCAGAAGTTCCAGAAGCGACTTGACAGACGCAAGTATACTTTTTGACTCTGAAGCATCGGATACAAACCTAAAGTGGGAGGCTACCCCGTAATCAACTTCGGAAGCAACACGATATAAGCGCAATTCAACATCGGGATCGGCATTCAAGGCATCACGTGCACACCATCGTGGCACTCATAACAACCTGATTCATCCCAACTATCTTTTCTCCGGCATAAATAATGGAACAAATGTTTTATCGGTAAGATGGAAGGACCTGCTCAACCTAAAGGGTCATAGTCTGCGACCAGTTGTGCCAGCTAGGCTCTTCTTTTTGTGGGCCGATCCCTAGTGTGAACATAGTATTCAAAGACGTCTGGCCCAACGTTTCACGCCAAACCTAACGTCCTTACAATCGGTAACCACCTGCATCAGCGGGTTTTATAGCGCTGCTTCATTCATCAAACGGAATGGAATTTAAAACCACCTGCTGTTTGATCAACCACTTGTTTAACGTGAACCCCTCGAGACTCAATAGACCACATAACCCCTCCACCATGCATAAAGATTCCGCAGCATCGTTAAGTACGTTAAATAATCGTCTACGTAAAAGTCTCGTGAAACCACTTTTGGTAATGCCAACGAGAACTCCTACCCCAATAACGCGGCAGACTTCTTCAGAAAGAAACGCGCAAAATGGCCACGAAACTACCCCAAGGGGATGCACTGCAATTTAGAAGTCCCCCAGCTCAGCAGTATCATCATCAGACCACAAGGGAAACCGAAGGGTACCTTGATCTTTCTAGGGCACCTTTACGTGTTGGAACTTGTCTTGAATATCGGAACACCAGGCCAAGTGTTCCTAACAAAACCGCAGAAGTGCGCCTATCAAGCTCGGAACCAATTAGGGGCCCTGTAATAACTGCTTGTTGACAGATTCCCACTGGGATATTGTAGCATAGCCAAACGTGACAAGGACCTTTTCGGGCTTCTTAGGATTCAGATCAGCATTAAGTAGCAGTAGCACTTCGGTTGCGTACCTGCCCTGAGCTCTTCTGGCATCTGCACCCAATGTCGTCTTTTGACGCAAAGTTCAATTACATCCGTTTATCTAAATTTTAAACCAGGATCCCCGAGGGACCTACTCACAAGCAACCTCAAACAACGGAGAGCGACAGACTGATTGCAGAGCTTCAGGAGATTACTGTCCCTCCAAGGCAACGCAAAACTAAGATATCCGTCTTCAGGCCGAAACGATCGCCCCAGAATTATAATAATATTAACAATTGTATATTTCGGATTCACCCAAAGCATGCTAGGAAGCATGGTCAGATGATTGTAGTGATGCTGAAATGGGAATTTACAAAGGGGTACAACACGTGTATGCAGAGCATCAAAGAGAGTGTTACAGTGGACTAAAACGGTAGCAATCCCCGACAAATTTGAAGGTCAGGGTCGAATGATATCGGCTGGAGGTCTGGAGTACATGCCTAAGTGGTATAGGAAATAATTACCGCTGGTAAAAATTCAAACATACTCAGAAGATATGTTGTTGGTGGGCTGCAGAATATGAGAGGCTTATGGATAGAAATCTCGTCGAAATGTTTGGTCAACTATTCTTTTTACAACGGGTATGTCAAGATGTATTAACGTGGAAGTATATCAGTCTGCGAAGATGGTAGTATATAAAGTATTGACTGCATACTGGAGGAATCATATATGTGGCAAACAACTGCGTACTTCGTGGGAGGGAGACTACCAGAGTGCTGGTGGTAGGGAAAGGCCGGAGGAAAGCAGGTGAGCGAGCAGCAAAATTGTTAACTTTATATAGGGTTGGTATGAAATGCCAAAGCGGAAGTGGAAGACAAATCAATATTGGCTGTGTGGTTATAGCCATTATACAGGTGTTCAGTTCTGCAAGAGGGATGGTAGAGTAATTCACAGGTAAGTGTGGGTCAATAGATGAACGCTGTGTGACATGTGCCATGCAAAAATGACGGATCAATAAAACTGCCCAAGTATATCGCGGAAAGCGGCAGTGGATCAACGAATATAGAAATAAAATGTATCAGCCGGTGCAGATAGTCCTTTCACTCTTCGCGGACAGCGAAGTTCCCAGCGGATCACTGTCGTCAAAATCTTTGTCATGGAACTTTCAGAGGTTGTTCTCAATTTTCTGCGGACTGTGTACGGCACAGGCCCTAAATTCACCCGAATGGCCATTATTCTAGAGAACTCGTATGACCTAGACTAGTGCGGAGTGTTCATTATAATGGTTTCCTTTAGAATGTTTGCTGTTTAAAAATCCAGTGCGATGAGGGAAAGTCTAAGTTAATTAACACCCAGATCACTGGGTCTGAAATAGCTGCGAATTATATTCCTGTCAGATGAAATTACTTGTGCTGATATTTTACGATAGTACCTTACGATCTCACTGTGGGGTGGCGCGATTTATCAGCATTACACATGCCCCCACCAAGGATCTCGCTGGCCTTAGAAATGCAAATAAGTAGGACAGACTGTCGAGTGTGGACATCGTCAATAATCTACTTTCCAAACGACTGTTGCGAAATAGCAACTTTGCCAACTTGTGGTCCAAGCGCCTTGTTTGGTTTCAGCCGCCCTACGCATGGCCTCAGAGGATTCCACCTCCAAAAGGACACTTTCCGATTTTATTTTTACTTCGGGATAAACGTCTGACAAATCACTACCTACAACGAAGGCAGGGGCCTTACCAACGGGCGGGGTGATGGCTGCCTCAGCCGCTGACTCAATCAAAGTTAGCGCTAATATCTGATTCCATTGACTGCGGCAGAGGACTAAAGATGAGCAAATCAATGACTTGAAGCAAAGATAAACAGTATGAAGGGGAGAGGTTCACGGTCACAAGCGCACAAGCACCGGAGCGGTCCGGCGGCTGATCCAATTTGGAGCCGCCAACAGTGTCAAAGAACAGTAATCACAGATCGACTGATCTGAAATCGTCTAAGGATTGAAAAGGCCCTCTCGATGAAGTAGCCAAATACAGCTCGATCGCTCGGAACTTTAGCCTTTACGCGCAAAGAACAAACGGGTTTTCGCCACTTTCAAACCCGGGGTTAACGAAATTAGGAAGTTCAGATCCACGAGGCAAAGGATGGTTTGTAATCATTGTAGCGAAATTTAAATGGTAGTCAGTAATAGACCAGGACTATGTCAATCGTATCTGGCCGTGCAAGTTCTCAGGCTGATCCTGAGTGAAACAGGATCAATGTTGCTGAACATCACAGAACGGAATGTGAACGGTTTGTAAAGAGACAGACAATTGATGCCATTAAACAAAGAATGAGGCTTAGGAAGGAATGGTCGCCTCCAATGAATTGACTGAATTTAGTGTGACTTTTCCCCTATACAGTTAGCCAAGAAGTGTCAGCTGCCGCGGCAGATAATTCACCCCATATGTTGCACTGGGTAGTGAATAGGTCACTAGGGTGACAAATACACACCATTTTTGTTTCATCACCACAGACTAATTGGCAGCAGTGACAAGTAGACGATAATATTTCGATGGTATAAGTGAGAAGTTATACTGGGCTTAAGATGCTACCTTGGGTAACTTCAGTGGAAATGGGTTTGGCAGAAGATGAGTGGCCGTCGGCCAACACAGCTTGTGATGTGTGAGATATACGGGGCATCGATGAGGGAGGAGGGTCCAATATACCAAGAGATCGGGTTTTAACTATCAGGTGCCTGTGAGTGGTGCGGCCAAATCCCTAGAGATGTCAAGATGCGTGAAAATAACAGAGTTGACGGCGTCAATTTTAGACGGTATGGCATTAGGAAATTCCAAGCCTGCTGGATGAGCAAGGACGGAAATTCAGCAAACCATGATGTCTAGTGCTCAGCAGGTCACTAAATGGGATAAAGGACTACGTTTCTTTGATAATTCTTCTCGTAATTCTGCAGGCTACTGGGGTATGGGTAAAGGAGCCCATGTTCATCCGGGTAGTGCTTTAGGCTCACTTTGACAAGCAGGATGATAAAAAAAGGTCTTCTATTGAAGCGGGACGAAGCTGCAAAAAGTGGACATGGTGTATATAATGGGCAGCAACGAAGATAGGCCGAGGCCACCCTAAAGAAAAAGGGCCGGTGGGAGACCAAATGGGCCCGGTCTCGGAGTAAGTTTGGTAGAAGATGCTAGATTATGGATCTGAAAATGGGTGAAGCAGAGCGATGAAGGAGGGGCGGAGTTGCTGAAGTATATGGAGGACGGAGGAAATTAAAGCAGGTGACATATGGGGTAGAGAATTGCTCTTTGAAGGCCTCAGGAATGGAAGCCTGTGTGGTAGCGGTAGATGGGCCGCAGCTGAGATTTTGGCGAGGTAAGAGTGAGGTGGTTGGAGCTCTTACTGGTCGCGTGGGACAGGTAGTCATACAAAGCTGCTCCGAAGGCAGTTGGTTGACGCGCAAGAGAATTGTAAAACCGGATGTTCTGGTGGGAGTAAGATGCAGCCTAGCCAGCTTATACCCTTCACGAGATAGGGGGATTTGCGGGATTTGAGGCGTGGATCAACACATGGGTTAGAGGCACTAAACCTATGTGAGAAATGTTGTTTCGGTAAGGAAACCTCCAAATAACCCCCGGTCAGTGGTCACTCGATCGTCCAAAACCAATGCAAAAGCAGACATTACCAACGTGCGGAAGTTGCACTTACTTTTAACCAAAAGTGTTCACTATGAAGCTTAAGGCAAGGAACATATAAGCATTGATGGTGTGAATCAATTTCCGTAAATCGAGCAACGCGTGGCCAATTCAAGCGAATCCCAAAACCAGAACAAGATTGATTCGTAGATTATACAGTACTATGTTGAAACTCACAAAAATTACAAATAAATACAAACCTCAGGTATGCGGCCAAATACACTCAACAGCAAAACCCAAAGGTTCAAGGCCCGTGGCTCAAGCACGACAGCCAGAAACGGTTGAAGGTCTAATTCGAACATCTCAAACAAGCAAACAAAAGTACAAATGTGTGACGTATGGACGAGCTTATCAAAGTGATGTCAAACAGTTTCACATTCACGAAGCACGTGGAACATTTGGAAGGACTTCGAGTATTCGTCCCTTGTACTGCCGGAAAAATCCTTCCGAGAAATTGGTTGTCTGGGGATCAAGATGGGTTGCTGACTTTCACACTACCTACCTCTAACTTATTGTCAGTGGCTGCGGTTAATAACTCTCCGTGTTGTCTGCGCGTAAAACAGGTTTCCGTTGTAGCCATCAGCTGCACAATCCACAAAGAATCAATTCCGAAGCCAGCTGCCTTAACTGAGATTACCATATTCATCAGAAGACCGAAGCACGCAGTATGATTCACAACCAAAATGAAGACATCCCTGGGTAAAACCTTTTGCTGCATTAGCTCAGTCCACGTATATCAAGCAGTGAACTATTGCAGCAAATGATTAGACTAGGTCGCTTAAAACTCGCTTGCTGAAGTTGTACGTATATGCAAAGCTCAAGTGATAATGCGATATCGCATAAAATGGAAAGGCCAAGAAACATTGGAATTACACGAAATTAACACCAAATTTTTTGAAGAAACCAAAAAACCTGTTTTTGATGATAAATCGACTTCGGAAATGAGTGTACGACGGACAGTATTAAAAAGTAAATGAACACGGGGTTTGACCGAATACCGGCACCTATCAGAGTACTTCGGAGATTTTGTGTGCAAAATGTGACAAACAGTGCTCCATAAAATGCCACTGAATGGTCTATTGCAAAGCCCGGGATAACTTTGTAGCGTGATTTCCGTTAACAAGCCTTATTTGAACTGTCCAATTGAAGTCTTCGTGAATTTTTTCCTCGCACCTCTGTACACCTTGCACAGAAAACTGAAACTCAGCACATTTGGCAACGGTTCAAGAAAAATGGGTCGCGTTGAATGGTTGTAGAGCATGAAATGGAATAAAAAGCTCAATAAATAGGTGCGAGGTGGCCTGCAACCTATTTTGTTTTTGCATATAGTTTCGAGCCCGGATCTTCAGCACCCTCATTGCTGTTTTCTGCTTCGGGTGAAATGACTCTCCGATGTTTTGACCAGGCTCTACGTTTTCTCCGTTTTCACATTGTAACACAACCGTAGGATCTGTCCAATATGCAAAGCTCAGTTCCATGGTGGTACAGTTCTCCTTTAGCATTGTAGCTACCTTACAACCCAATGACAACACAGTACTTTTGAGTTCATCTATAGATACTGACTCCAGCTCAGTAATTATTGTTTTGGCAAAGGGTAAACTGTTTCGCCGTCGGCCAGGAGGTTCCAAGCGGGTACCGTATACTGCCACTAGGTCGGCCAGTTCCGAACTGCCTAGCGTGAGCAGCTGGTATTCAACTTTCAACTGGATTTCTCGAAAAGGTCTTTTTGATGTGGCAAACGTTTTCGGGCCACTTCTCCATTTCTTGGAAGGTGGTTTGGCGGCAATGGCTTGAGTAGAGCAACTTCTTGTTACCCACTGTTTTTTGTCTTTGAGTTCAACTTCGGAAGCACCCACCAATCTTCTCTCTTAATGAAATTCACTTCCCTGAGATAGACCGTTGGATTCAATATCAAAATGTTGGTTGTGTTCTACATATGCACTTCTCACAGCAGCCGCTAAGCAATTTACCGAAGCCGATTGTTTGAATTTGTTCAACGGGGGCACTAGAAGTGTTCAGCCGACTACTGTTTGCATAGCGAAAGACTTCTTTTGATTGTTTATGCTCTGTTCAGTGTCCAATGAGTCCGTGGTACATTGTATGCAATTAGATATCAACCTGGGGTCTAGACGCCTCTCCGAGCACTGTGCTCTTGAGAAGTAACGACCGGTCGTGGAAAATCCTCCCAAAACCGTTGAAGTTCCAAGTTTTTCTTAACATCACTCGCTTGCCTACATTATTGGCGTGTCTTTGCGCACTGTTTGTTTTTGTGAACTGATTGTAGTTTGTTCGCGCCCAGAGAACTACTTTGTCATATCCTTGTTCTGGACCTGTGTGACGCACATGCTCCTTGCGCGCAAGCTGCGATTCGGTTTCTCGTTTGTTGGGTTTTTGTGATCTCATTATTGAGGTTTGTATCGTTTGGTGTCATTGTTCATTGAGTAATCTAGTATCGTAGAATATCACGGATAATCGTCTTCTGGCTTCGGGATCCGTTGTGAATTTGGCTACACATTGCTCGAACGTGTGCCACAATACCCAATAGTTCAATCTGGAACGAGAAGACACGCAAAATGCCAAGAAAAGGATCGAAGACATTGGAATCTGGACAGGAAGAAATACGGCAAGTCACTGGGGAGGTCTTGGGTACCTTTGATTCTTTAGTTAATGCTAGACCGCCTAGTCCTCTCAGTGCTAGCTCATGTGTTACTGAGGGCAATATGGATTTAAAGGATGTCAATCTACATAGGATGAGGATATTAGACCTAGAACAACAACTGCCATCGGCTAGACAACAGGCCCAGGAAGCACAACAGAAGTGTAGACAGAAAGAGGGTGAGCATGCGACCAACAACTACGACATATCCGATAGATCAAGGCAAACAAAATAGGAAACTCCAAGCCGGTCGCCGACTATAAAACGTCAACGGTCTATATGCCAAGAATAGAACTGACAGTTTTCGACGGCCGATCTGAACACTGCTGCAAGTTCGTCAGGCAGTTCAAAATGTTCGTCGATAATAAGCTAACCAACTCCGGGCAGAGGCTTCTCTATCTGACTCACTTCTGTCGAGGCCGAGCAAGAGAAGTTATTGATGGGTGTACCACGCTCTACCCGGAACAAGTCTACGCCCGAGCAAAGACGATTCTGAGGGGCTTGTTTGGCCAACCTTTCAAAGTGGCCCGTAACCTAATAGAGGGCGTGATGGTAGAGGCAAAGAGAACCAAGGGCGATGTCTACACAATGGCCGACTTGGTGATTGAGATGCAAAACTGCTCGATAGCCCTCGACCATTTAAGTTACAGGGCTGAATTAGATGCAATGCACACCTTAGAAGGCATAGTCCGTCACCTCTCTTTCGATCTACAGGGACGGTGGGCGGAAAATGCGGAACGGATAAATCGAAGCGACCGGGAGGCCAGCTTCGATGACCTGACCGAATACTTGGAAAGGCAAACCAAGATAGCCGACAGCAGATGTGGCCGACTTATCCGGGACAGCAACCGAGCAAATAAGTCTAGTACTAGCCAGGTTCAAACCACTGCTCGGGAACAGCCGAAATATCAGCCTTAGACCAATGCGCATGCCGTTTCAATCGATGCCATAGCGCAACCAAGTTTCAGTTCCTGTGATGCTAGCCATGAGCTACTAGAATGCCCCAAGTTCGGCAACGCCACAATAGACGAACGGTGGGGAATGGCGAGGATGGCAGGAGCATGTTTTATCTGTCTCAACACAACGCACCGGGCAGCAGCCTGTAGAACAAGGAACAGATGTGGTCACGAGGGCTGCACGGGCAGACACCATCGATTTTCATGCCAGGCGAGAGAAACTATGCCCGAGGAGAGCACCAAGCCCAATGTGATTTGTTCAATGTCACGGTCTGCCAATAAACCGGTACCTTAAGGAGTAGTTTCCGTGGGAGTGGTGACCCCAACTGGGGTGGTCAAAGTGTCGACAGTGGATCTGACACTACCATAGTGAAAGAGCGGTTTGCTGACAAACACCGGCTCGCCGAAGGTGCGACGTCGTTAGCAGTGAGCACGGTGGGGGGAACACAAGTAATGACTGCCGGCAGGTTGGGGTTGCAGCTCGTCTCCTTAGATACTAACGAGCAAATCGAACCAAAATAAACATTCACGTTAGCTGATCTCCCCATGCGAGCACCAAGGTCGGTGAACGCAATCTTGACTAGGTGGCCCCACCTGGAGGATGTAACCGTTGTAGACTGGGAAGATGATGAAGTGGATCTCCTCATCGGCTGCGACGTGCCAGGGGCGCATTGGGTACTTGATCAGAGAGTGGGCGACCGCCAGGCACCTTATGTCGTACGAACGGCTCTGGGATGGATGTTATATGGTTCAGTAGGGGGACGTGGTTCCATGAATTATCTATCCGCCGAAACGGACCGATTAGGGTATCACCTGCGGCGGCTGTATGAAAAGGAGTTTTATGACATTGGAGACGAAAGACCATCGTAGTCCCAAGAGGATCTCTTAGCTTTGCAAACGGCGCGGCAAGGCAATAGAGGCCATAAAAACAGCTCGAGGTTCCCCTCTCATGGCGCGCATCTGCTGACCCGTGGACTGATAACAGGAGCTATGTTCTCCGACGACTACTACAACTGAAGGAAAGCTTCGTTCGAGACCAGGGTCTCTGGGAACAATGCACAGAATTAATGAAGCAAAACGAAGCTCTCGGCTCCGTTGAAAAGGTGCCTGCCAACACCGAAGGCTGAGAGGGTATGTGTGTTTACCTCACCACCCGGTTATCAACCCCAAGAAACCCAAAATCTGCGGGTGATTTTCGACTGTGCAGCCAAGTTCCAGGGCAAGTCGTTAAATGGTCGCCCACTACAGGGACCTGAATGGACCACACCACTAATAGAAGTTTTGTGCCGATTCAGATTGGGTAGAGAGGCCTCGTCCGCCGACATTAGGGAAATGTTTCACCGGGTGAAAATACCGGTAGGAGAACAAGATGCATTGCGTTTCCTGTGGTGGAAGAGAAGAGCCGGGACAAAACAGTGGTAAATTACAAGATGAAAGTCCACCCCTTCGGAGCCATATCGTCACCTTTTTGTGCGACTACGCACCTCAAGAAGCTGCGAACAAAACGTGGAGATTTGGTCCATCGGCAGGTGGTAGATAGAGTCAGCAGAAACACCTACGTCGACGACTGTCTTGGGTCATTCGATGATATAGAATCAGCTCCAGAGCATTTCAGAGGCCTGACAAGATTGCTAGACGAGGGCGGCTTACATCTAGAGAAACGGATGCCGAACACTTAAGATGTGCTTGAGGTCATTCCTTACCACGAAAGGGCAGAAAGGGTTAAAAATTTGGGCGGCTCTTCACTCCCCACCAAACACACTTTAGGAATACAATGGGAAGCGGAAAGGGACGATTTTGTTTTCGAACTAAACGTTCCCGAGTTTTCTGTAAACCGCCGAGGGCTACTACCCGCTTCCTCTAGTCTGTTCGACTCGCTTGATTTCGTCTTACCATGGCTGCTACCCGGAAATATTTGCTGCGGCGGCTGCGCCGTAAGAAGGTTGACTGGGACCAGTTACTGGACCGAGAGGACTGGCTGGACTGGGAAGAGGTTTTGAACACCTAGAGGAAATTAGGGGATATATTGATTCCATGATGTTTGACTCCTGTACATACGACGCGGACTGGAGAACTACATGCCTTTTCCGATGCATCCGAAGTCGGTTATGGAGCAGTGGTGTACGGACGATGGTGCACAGAAGACGGACAATATACTACTAGGATCGTATTCGCTAAAGCTCGGGTTGCTGCACTGAAGTCGGTTTCTATTCCGCGCCTTGAACTCAGCGCAGCCGTGTTGGCAGTCAGGGTGGTGCAAGCTGTGAAGAGATGTTTCGACTTCTACCTTTGGTCGGATAGCTTCTGGACTGACTCGTCGATAGTACTGTACTAAATTAACAGCGTCAGGAGCCGGTTCAGTACTTTCGTTGCTAACCGGCTCACGATTATCCACGATGAATCAGCCATGAACCAGTGGAAGCATGTCACGTCTGGCGATAATCCGGCCGACCTGTGCTCT
Source organism: Fasciola hepatica (assembly GCA_948099385.1). Lineage (NCBI taxonomy): Eukaryota > Metazoa > Platyhelminthes > Trematoda > Plagiorchiida > Fasciolidae > Fasciola > Fasciola hepatica. The sequence goes on from CANUEZ040000105.1 coordinate 6,088,427, forward strand.
CGAGGTGCGAACAACTTCAGGCAACTGGACACGTGGACGAGAGGGCCACACTTCCTGCAACTGCCCAAACAGGACTGGCCCGTGTTCGAATTAAAACCCCCTACGGAAGTGGAACTGGAGATCAAAGGCGTAGTGATAGCAGCCAACGTCGTCCAAGATACATCCGTTTTATGGCGATTGGTCAGATTTTCTTCCTGGATGAAGGCATTTCGTGCTTTAGTCTGGTTAGCCAGGTTCAAGGGCAATTTATTAGTCATGAAAGGGCCACTTCCCTCAGGCCGGATACCAGTCGGCTCAATAAGTCCCGATGAGCTACAAGCTGTAGAAAACGGTATTTTCAGAATGATACAATGAGAAGCTTTCGCCCGAGAACTCGAGAAAGCAGAAGAAGTGGGACCAATCAACAAAGAACTGTCATCTACAAGAGGCGAATTAAAGCACTTAAACCCCAAAACTCATTGATGGACTGCTGCGGGTGGATGGTAGGCCTACCAACGCCCACCTGCCTTTTGACACAAATTACCCTATACTGTGCCGGCTCGACAACCTGTGGTAGATCTAATGATCCAACTCGTCCACGCCGTGGAGGGACACGTCGAGGAAAGTCACGTGACGAGCGTCATACGAAAGCGCCTTTGGTTTCCGAGGGGAAGAGCGATCGTAAAACGCATAATCCGAGGTTGTGCACATTGTAGGAGACGCAATGCCGCAGCGGACAAACAACACATGGCCCCACTACCAAGATGCAGAGTGACTCCGGGCTAGTCGCTGTTCAGCGACACCGGGTTAGACTATTTCGGGCCCTTGTGGATCAATTCTGGGACAGAGGTTGAGAAAACGATGCGGGTGTATCGTGACGTGCGTGAAGTTGCGCGCGGTACACTTAGAAGTTGCGCATTCGATGACAACTGACTCGTTCCTACGGGCCTTGCAGCGCTTTCTCAACCGAAGAGGCGTTCCGGCAGGTATATACTCCAAAAGTGGGTCGAACTTCGAGGGCGCTCACCAGAAACTGCAGCGTTAGCATAAAAACATGAACAGAGACGAACTGCAGAAACGAACCGCGGCCTATGGTATAAAATGGAACTTCAATCCCCCGCAGGCCAGTCATCGCGGTGGCAAATGGGAACGTATGATCCGGTCCACCATGGAGCAACAGCCACCCGACGACGAGAGGCTGAACGCCGTCATGACTGAGGTAGAGAGAGCTCTAAACAACCGCCCCCTGGTCCCCGTAATGGAAGGTGACCCCACCAATCTGGCCCTCACCCCGAACGACTTATTGAAGTTAAGGTCGAACGAGAGTCTCCAAAGGCCGGTTATCCTTCGTGGGAGCTGTAAGTCAATTCTCGCAGATCGAGCAACGCGTAGCCAATTCAAACGAATCACGAAACCAGAACAAGATTGATTTGTAGTTTCTGCGGTACTAAGCGGAAATTTACAAGGAGACAAACATACACAAACCTCAAGTATGTGGCCAAATAGACTTCACAGTAAAACCCAAAGGTTCAAAGCCCCGTGGCTCGGACACGACGGTCAGAAAAGGTTCAAGGCCAAATTCAAGTGTGTCACATGGACAAACCAAAGTGTGAAAGCGTGGTATATGAGCGATATTTTTAAGGCATTGTTAAATATAGTCAAATTCACAAAGCGAGTAAAACATTTGGAAGGATTTTCGGTATTTGTTCTTTACACCCTCGGCCAAAATCCTTCCGCGAAATGGTTGTCCAAGGTTCAGAATGGGGTCGTGATTCTCACCCTACCTACCCGTAACTTATTGTCAGTGCATGTGGTTGCTAACTTCTTGTGTTAGCCGCGCATAAAACAGGTTTCCGCCTTAGTCATCATCGCACAATCCATAAGAAATCGATTCCAAACCCCGCTGCGCGACCTGAGAGTGGCATACTCATCAGGAGACCGACGCACACAGTTAGGCGCGCAATGAAGATGAAGGCTCTGCAGAGTAAAACATTTCGCCGCACGAGCTCAGTCTACGTATCTCAGGCAGCATACTAATGCAGCTACTGGCTAGACCAATTTAGTTTACAAGCATGAGCGCAGAAGTTGAACGTAGGTGCAACGCCTAATGAGATATCGCGTAAAACTGAAAGGTCACGAACCAGTGGAATAACATAAAATTAACGCACCAAATTTTCCGAAGGAAATGAAAACCGGTTTGTTGTTATGAATAAGTTCCGAAAACAAGTGTGCGACGAACAGTATCGAAACACACATGAACACAGAAACTGATCATTATCATTATCATTATCATTAGCACCTATCGGAGTACTTCAAAGTTTTGTGTGTACAAAATACGTGATAAACAATATTGTATGAAATGTAAACAAATGTTCTTTTTCAAAGGCAAGAATAGTTTCACAATGTGCTTACAGCTAATAAGCCTCACTTGAACTATTCAAGTGAAATCTTGGTGAATTTCTCCTCTTCGCCTATGTGCACGCTGGATGGAAACTGTAACTAAGTACATTTTGCAACTGTTCAGGAGGAATGGGTCAAGTTTAACAGTTGTGGAGCATGAAATAGGATAAAATGCTGAGTGACTCGGCGCGAGGCAATCTGTGGGCTACTTTGCCCTTAGCATGCGGTTTCGAGCTCGAATCATCAACGTATTCCTCGCTGTTTCCTGCTACGAGTGGATTAACTCCCCGATGTTTCGAACATGCTCTTCCTTTCTTCCGTTTTCTGTAATGTAACACAACTGTAGGATCTGTCCAATATGCAAGGCCCAGTTCGGCGGTGGTACAGTTCTCTTTTAGCATTGGTGCCACCTTAAAACCCAATACCAGCACAGTCATTTTGAGCTCGTTTAGGGATAGTGACTTCGGCTGAGCAATTTTTGTTTTGGCAAAGGGTACTTTGTTTCGCCGCCGGCCATGCAGTTCCACCCAGGTACCGTACACTGTCACTGGGTTGGCAAATTCCAAGCTGCTTTGGGTGACCTGCTGGTGTTCAAATTTCAGCATGGCCTCTCGAAAATGTCTCTTTTCGAGATACTTTAAACGCCTCCGGGCAATCTCTCCATTTCTTGACAGGTGACCTGACCGTGATCTTTTGGGTATAGCAAATTCGAGTTGCCCATTTTGATGTCGCCTTTTTGAGTTCACCATCAAAAGAACCGGCTGATCTTCTTTTGAGTGAACTTCGCTTTCCTGAGATGGACCGTTGGATTCAATATCGAAAGGTTGGCTGTGCTCTGCAGAGGCTCTTCTCTCAGCAGCAGTCAAGCAATTTATTGACGCCGATTGTTGGAGTTCGCTCGTCAGGGGTCCGAGAATTGTCCAGCCAAGTATCATCCGCATAGCAAATGGTTCTTTTCGATTGCTTATGCTTTTTTCAAGCACCCAATGAGCCTCTGGTACATTGCATCCAATTGGTATGTCGACGTGGGGGCTAGACACTTCTTCGAACGCTATGTCTCTGAGATGAGACCACCTTTTGGCGATCGATCTATTAGAGTCGACTGGTCCCATTGGCAAGCTCTCTACTGCAAAGGCCTCTGAGATGTCTACCGTGCCCTTATCAGATAAAGACGTTACCTGCAGGTGTAACGAACGTTTGAGTAATGCGTAGCCAAATTCGCAACGGATCCCGAAATCAAAAGACGATTATCCGTGATATTCTACGATACTAGATTATTACAATAAACAATGACATAAACAATATACAAACCTCAATAATACGATCACAAGGACTCAACAACGAGAAACCAAATAGCAGCGTGTGAGCAGACAGCACGTGCGTCACGCAGGTCCTGAACAAGGATGTGCCAAAGTAGCGCTCTGGGCGCGAACAAACAACAATTGGTCCAGAAAAACAACCAGTTCGTAAAGACAAGTCAAGAGTGTATGGAAATGAGTGATGTTGGGAAAAACACTGAATCGCGAGGGAAAAAGGGGGATTTTCCAAGACCGGCTGTTACACCGCCCACCAAAATCCTCCTGGATCCTTAGCAGAGTCAAAGGTTCGGTATGAAGGTACTGATTCTTCCTACCTGCCTAGGCCCTGCTGTCAGTGCGCGCGTCTAATGCTCGTCGTCAACGTTCTACTACTGGTCGCACCTAACCCATTGGCTACATAGACGTGAGGCTAGTCTACATCTTCCACAAGACCAAATGACCGATGGCGGGCGTGAATGGTCACATAGACGTTGTCCTCGTAAGGGGCCGTCCGGTCCTGGATGTACGTGCTTGAGTGTGTGTGTGAGTGCGTGTGCATGTGCCGGGGTTACAATGAAATCACAGGTATGACTGCACATCAAAGGAGGACTTTCTGCAATGTCAACAAAAGACCGCGTGGCAAGAAAACGAGTAAAATATAGCATGTGTGTGACCTGAGCTCCGCTACTTCCACATATGCAAGGGCATTCGGTAGCGTCAACAAAAAGCAAAACAACGAACACTGTCACATGTTTGATGGGTTTACGGGATGTAGAGTGCGTCGTGCATGCGTGTATGTATCGGGATGTACAATGGAATCGCATTCATCACCACATATCGAAAAGAACCTTCTGTAATGTCAACGAAAAGACCGCGAGCACCTTAACGTGTTTGACGGAGACCGTGTGGTATATATGGTGTTTCTTTATCCACCTCGATTACTGGTGTGAAAAAGGTTTACTAGGCCTCAGCTCCTCCGTCTTCGCTCTCGAGTAGGTTAATACTGCGTATGTCACGAATGAGCACTCCGTTAGCTGTCTTCACCTTCACCGTTCTTATCATTCCGTCAGCGCTTTTGATGGTTTCCGTAACTACTCCCAAAGACCAAGCGCTGAAATGTGCGCGTTCGTCGGCGATCATAACCACGTCCCCAACTTTGAATGGTCTTGTTTTGGCCAGCCACTTCTGTCGAGTCTGCGAAGCCGGTAGGTACTCCCGTAGCCATCGCCTCCAGAAGACCTTGGCCAGATAGTTCGCTTGCTTCCACCCGTGGAGGTAGCTCCCACGAAGGTTTACCGGCTCTTGGAAACCCTCGTTCGACCTTAGCGTCAATAAGTCGTTTGGGGTGAGCGCCAGGTGGGTGGGGTCGCCGTTCAATACTGGAACCAGGGGGCGGTTGTTCAGGATTCGCTCCACCTCAGTCATGACGGTGTTCAGCCTCTCGTCGTCGGGCGGCTGCTGCTCCATGATTGACAGCAATATCCGTCTGGCGGACCGGATCATGCGTTCCCATACGCCGCCTCGGTGGCTGGCCTGTGGGGGGTTGAAATGCCATCGTATGCCGTAGGCCACGGTTCGATTCTGCAGTTCGTCCCTGTTTATGTTCTTGTGCCAACGCTGCAATTCCCGGTGAGCGCCCACAAAGTTCGATCCATTATCTGAGTATATATCGGCCAGTACGCCTCTTCGGTTGATAAATCTTTGCAAGGCCCGTAGAAACGAATTGGTCGTCATCGAATGTGCGACTTCTACGTGTACCGCACGTGATTTCATGCACGTCATGATACATCCGTATCGCTTTTCTAATCTTTTCCCGCACTTAATCCACAAGGGCCCGAAATAGTCCAACCCGGTGTCACTGAACGGCCACCAGCCCGTAGTCACCCTGCATTCTGGTAGTGGGGCCATGAGTTGTTTGCCTGCTATGGCATTGCGTCTCCTGCATTGCACACACCGTCGGATTACGCGTTTTACAGTCTCTCGTCCTCTCAACAACCAAAGACGCTTTCGGATGACGCTCGTCACGTGACTTTCCCCGGCATGTCCCTCCATGGCGTGGACGTGTTGAATCATTAGCTCTACTACAGGTTGTCTCGCAGGCAGCAGTATAGGATACTTTGTGTCGAAGTTCAGGTGGGCGTTGGTCAGCCTACCATCCACCCGCAGCAGTCCGTTGATGAGTTTGGGGTTTAAACGCTTCAGCTCGCCTCTTGGTGATGGCAAGTCTTCGTTGGTCGGCCCCACTTCTCCCGCCCTCTTGAGTTCTTGGGCGAAAGCCTCGCGTTGTATCATTCTGAAAATATCGTACTCTGCCGCTTGTAGCTCATCGGGACCTATCGGGCCGACTGGTATCCGGCCTGAGGGAAGTGGCCCTTTCATGACTAATAAATTGCCCTTGAACCTGGCTAACCAGACTAAAGCACGAAATGCCTTCATCCAGGAAGAAAATCTGACCAATCGCCATAAAACGGATGTATCTTGGACGACGTTGGCTGCTATCACTACGCCTTTGATCTCCAGTTCCACTTCCGTAGGGGGTTTTAATTCGAACACGGGCCAGTCCTGTTTGGGCAGTTGCAGGAAGTGTGGCCCTCTCGTCCACGTGTCCAGTTGCCTGAAGTTGTTCGCACCTCGAGAGCACAGGTCGGCCGGATTATCGCCAGACGTGACATGCTTCCACTGGTTCATGGCTGATTCATCGTGGATAATCGTGAGCCGGTTAGCAACGAAAGTACTGAACCGGCTCCTGACGCTGTTAATTTAGTACAGTACTATCGACGAGTCAGTCCAGAAGCTATCCGACCAAAGGTAGAAGTCGAAACATCTCTTCACAGCTTGCACCACCCTGACTGCCAACACGGCTGCGCTGAGTTCAAGGCGCGGAATAGAAACCGACTTCAGTGCAGCAACCCGAGCTTTAGCGAATACGATTCTAGTAGTATATTGTCCGTCTTCTGTGCACCATCGTCCGTACACCACTGCTCCATAACCGACTTCGGATGCATCGGAAAAGGCATGTAGTTCTCCAGTCCGCGTCGTATGTACAGGAGTCAAACATCATGGAATCAATATATCCCCTAATTTCCTCTAGGTGTTCAAAACCTCTTCCCAGTCCAGCCAGTCCTCTCGGTCCAGTAACTGGTCCCAGTCAACCTTCTTACGGCGCAGCCGCCGCAGCAAATATTTCCGGGTAGCAGCCATGGTGAGACGAAACCGAGCGGGTCGAACAAACTTGAGACGGCATATAGTATGCCACGACGGGTTATTGGCAGCTCGGGAACGTTTAGTTCGAAAACAAAATCGTCCGTTTCCGCGTCCCATTGTATCCCTAAGGTGCGCTCGATAGGAAGTGGAGAGCCGTCCAAATCTCTTACCCTTTCGGCCTTTTCGTGATACGGGATGACCTTCAGCACTTCTGAAGCGTTCGACATCCATTTAGTTAGTTGTAAGCCGCCCTCTTCCAGCAATCTCGTCAGACCCCTGAACTGCTCTAGAGCTGACTCCACATCATCGAATGACCCAAGGTAGTCGTCGACGTAGAAGTTCCTGCTGACGCTTTCTACCACCGTCCGATGTACTAGATCGCCATGTTTGTTCGCTGATTCTTGGAGGGCGTAGTTTGCACAAAATGGTGACGAAATGACTCCGAAGGGGTGGACGGTCATCCTATAATTTACCACTGCGTTGCCCCGGTCGCTCCCTTCCCACCACAGGAAACGCAATGCATCTCGTTCTCCTACCGGAATCTTTACCTGATGGAACATTTCCCTAATGTCGGCAGACAAAGCAGCTTTACCCACTCTGAAACGGCACAAAACATCGATCAGTGGTGTGGTCCAGTCAGGCCCCCGTAGTAGGCGATCGTTTAACGACTTGCCCTGGAACTTGGCCGCACAGTCGAAAACCACCCGCAGTTTATTGGGTTTCTTGGGGTTGATAACCGGACGGTGAGGCAGATACCAGATACCCCCTTTGCTGTCGGTGTTGACAGACACCTTTTCAACGTAACCGAGGGTATCGTTTCGCTTCATCAAATCCGCGTATCGTTCCCACAGATTCTGGTCTCGAATGAAGCGTTCTTTTAGTCGTAGTAATCGTTGGAGAACATAATTTCTGTTGTCAGTCCACGGGTCGTCCGGTGTGCTCCATGGGAGGGGAACCTCGAACTGATTTTTGAGGCCTCTAGTGCCTTGCCGCACCGTTTGTAGAGCGAAGTGATCCTCTTGAGACAACGTCGGTCTTTCGTCTCCAATGTCATAAAACTCCTTTTCATACAGCCGTTGCAGATGATACTCTATGCGGTCCGTTTCGGCGGATAAGTAATTCACGGAACCGCGTACCCCTACTGGACCGTATAACATCCATCCCAGGGCCGTGCGTACGGCATAAGGTGCCTGGCGGTCGCCCACTCTCTGATCAAGCACCCAATGCGCTTCTGGCACGTCGCAGCCGATGAGGAGATCCACTTCATCATCTTCCCAGTCTACAACGGTTACATCCTCCAGGTGGGGCCACCGAGTCAAGATTGCGTTCACCGACCTTGGTGCTCGCATGGGGTGATCCGCTTACGTGAATGCCTCCGTTGGTTCAATTTCCTCGTTAGTGTCTAGAGAGATGAGTTGCAGCCTTAATCTACCGGCAGTCATTACCTGTGTTCCGCCCACCGTGCTCACTGCTAACGACGTCTCACCTTTAGCCAGTTGGTGTTTGTCGGCAAACCGCTCTTTCACTAAAGTGGTGTCGGATCCACTATCAACGAAAGCCAACGCCTTGACTATCCCAGTCGGAGTCACTACTCCCACGGCCACTACGCCTAAACGTACCGGTTTACTGGCAGATTGTGAAGTTGAACAAATCACGCTGGGCTTGGCACTCGCCTCGGATATGGTTACTCTCGCCTGATGCAGCAGCCGATGGTGTCTGCCCGTGCAGCCCTCGTGACCACATCGATTCCTTGTCCTACAGGCTGCTGCCCGGTGCGTTGTGTTGAGACAGATAAAACATGCTCCTGCCATCCTCGCCATTCCCCACCGTTCGTCTATTGTGGCGTTGCCGAACTTGGGGCATTCTGGTAGGCCATGGCTAGTACCACAGGATCTGCAATTTGGTTTCGCCGTAGCATCTCGTGAAATGACGTGTGTAGTGGTCCAAGGCTGGTACTTTGGATGTTTCCGTACAGGGGTTTGGACTTGGCTAGTACTGGGCTTGTTTGCTCGGTTGCTGTCCCAGATGGGTCGGCCGAATCTGCTGTCAGCTATCTTCGTTTGCCTGTCCAAGTATTCGGTCAGGTCTTCGAAGTTGGCTTCTCTGTCGCTTCGGCTTATCCGTTCTGCTTCTTCCGCCCACCGACCCTGTAGTTCGGGAGAGAGGTGACGGACTATGCCTTCCAAAGTGTGCATGGCGTCTAGGTCAGCTCTGTAACCTTAATTGTCGAGGGCTATTGAGCAGTTCTGCATCTTAATCACCAGGTCGGCCATGGTGTAGACGTCGCCCTTGGTTCTCTTGGCCTCTGCCATCACGCCCGCTATTAGGTTACGGGCTACTTTGAAAGGTTGGCCAAACAAGTCCCTTAGAATCTTCCTTGCCCTTGTGTAGCCTTGTTCTGGGTCGAGCATAGTGCACCCGTCGATAGCTTCTCTTGCTCGGCCTCGGCAGTAGTGAGTAAGGTAGAGAAGCCTTTGCCCAGGGTCGTTTACCCTATTTTCAACGAACGTCTCGAACTGCTTGACAAACTTGCAGTATTTCTCAGCTCGCCCGTCGAAAACCGTTAACTCCACTCTAGGCAGATCGATCGATGGTGGTTTGTAGTCGGCGACCGGCGTGGGGTTCCCTACCTTATTGCACCCTAATCTATCGGAAGTGTCGAAGTCACTGGTCTCATGCTCTCGCTGTTTCTGTGTACACTTCTCTGCTTCCTGCGCCTGTAGTCTAGCCGATAGTAACTGTTGCTCTAGTTCTAGTATTCTCAGTTTATATAAATCGACATCCTTACGATCAATATTGTTCTCAATAACACATGAACTAGCACTGACAGGACTAGGCGATCTAGCATTAACTAAAGAATCATATGTACCCAAAACCTCCCCAGAGACTTGCCGTATTACTTCCTGTCCGGATTCGACTGCTTTTGATCCTTTTCTTGGCATTTTGCGTGTTTTTCCTCGTTCCAAATTGATCTATTGAGTATTGTAACGAACGTTTGAGCAATGCGTAGCCAAATTCGCAACGGATCCCGAAATCAAAAGACGATTATCCGTGATATTCTACGATACTAGATTATTACAATAAACAATGACATAAACAATATACAAACCTCAATAATACGATCACAAGGACTCAACAACGAGAAACCGAATAGCAGCGTGTGAGCAGACAGCACGTGCGTCACGCAGGTCCTGAACAAGGATGTGCCAAAGTAGCGCTCTGGGCGCGAACAAACAACAATTGGTCCAGAAAAACAACCAGTTCGTAAAGACAAGTCAAGAGTGTATGGAAATGAGTGATGTTGGGAAAAACACTGAATCGCGAGGGAAAAAGGGGGATTTTCCATGACCGGCTGTTACAGCAGGGTCAGCCTCTTAGAATTGCTAACATGACCCCTGCAATCGTGCTGATAGTGAGCGGGGTAGGCTCGCCGATTAGATCACAGCCTTCTACAAGCTCGCGAGTAATCAGCAAGGTATCCGACTCCGTATCCAAAAATGCATTGACCTTCCTCGATAATTTAGGTGTCACGATGCCGACAGGTACGATGCCTAATCTCGCTGGTTTGAAATCATCATGTCCCGTTGAACAGAATTCTGGGTTCATTCGGCTGAATGGATCTATTGTTGAGGGGGCCATGTAGTAATGAGTAACTACTACCCAAGCACCCGTCCTGGTTTCAATTCACTCTTAAGTTGCATTCAAAGGCACGATGAGAGTTGTTCAAACAAATAAAGCATGAGCCAATCCTTTTTACTGCGCACCACGGATTGGGCACACATCTCATGAAAGGTCGGACAATCTGGTAACCGATTCAGGGAATTGCATAGCTTGCATTCAGTTGACCTCTCGGTTTCTCGACTTATCATGCGCTTATTGGCCAAAGACCAGACTCGATTACAGTCATCCCCTACAAGTTGAGCCAATGTTGGTTCTGTTCGCGCCAGCCTGAAACTCTCGAGTGCGATTTGTCCAAGTCGGCTGCTGTCGATACGGGATTGACGCCCTATGAACTCCGTCAAGTCGTTGAGTGTAGATTCCCGCTCAAGCATATTTATTTTTTCAGCTTCCTCTGCCCATGGGCTCTGTAAATCAATAGGCAGACATCGAACGATGCATTCTCGCGTGTGCGAGGCATTCAGGTCAGACTAGTATTCTAAATTCTCCAGTGCTATACTGCGCTTCTGCATTTCTATCACCAAATTTGACAGTAACTCAGCGTTGCCTTCGGTCCTTTTTTCCTCCAATAAAACACCATCAATGAAGCTTCCAGCCACCTTAAATGGTTGTCCAAACAAACCTTCTAGGATTCTGCGTGCCCTGATGTACCCCATCGATGGACCAAGCACGGAGCAGCTTTCGACATCACTTTCTACCCTCCCACGACATTAGTTTATTAAATGCAAAAACCTTTGACCAGGAACTGCAACTTTGCACTCAAAAAGTTTTGAATCGTTTCAAGAATATACAGTATTGCTAGACGTACCCGTCGAAAAAGGCTAGCTCCATTCTCAAAGGGGCATTGGACAAAACCCCGGTCGTTTCAGGCGGTCTCAAGGGTCTATGTTTGTCGGCTACACCGCCATTTTGATGTTGGTATCGTGAACCACATTGATTTTCTGCTTGCTAGCAGAGGTCACTTTCTTGTTCAGCAGAATTTGTTTTTTTTAACTAAACGCACCCGATTCTCTGACTTTATCACCGTTGTGCTATGGATAGTAAGATCTTCAAACTCATCACGATTGAAAATAATTGGCTTAGAACTGAGAGAACTAGTGGACTTAGCGCTATCCAGAGAATTGATAACACCCGAGTCGTCCACAGGGACAAGCCGATTCAATTCCTGTTGTCTCCGAAAATCCCTGCAACCTCGTCTAGACGTTTCATGTCCAGGTTCTACCTGAGTACTGTAAGTCGGATCTCGCGAATCGAGCAACGCGTGGCCAATTCAAGCGAATCCCAAAACCAGAACAAGATTGATTCGTAGATTATACAGTACTATGTTGAAACTCACAAAAATTACAAATAAATACAAACCTCAGGTATGCGGCCAAATACACTCAACAGCAAAACCCAAAGGTTCAAGGCCCGTGGCTCAAGCACGACAGCCAGAAACGGTTGAAGGTCTAATTCGAACATCTCAAACAAGCAAACAAAAGTACAAATGTGTGACGTATGGACGAGCTTATCAAAGTGATGTCAAACAGTTTCACATTCACGAAGCACGTGGAACATTTGGAAGTACATTCAATATCGTAGTAGACGCATAATTCCGGTTCACAGCAAGTCAGTCTACATTATGGGGCACCTAGTAAAGTGACACTTTAGATATAAGGATACAAAAGTATTTACTAATCAACTAAGTCCTCAACGGGGCGATCAGAATTTTCGCCCACTATATTCACTGTTGTTCCTAAAACAAGAAGGAATAGATGAGGGTAAGAGATGTATGCGCAGTAGGGTCAACGGTTGCACATCTTAGGGAGATGAGCAGCCATATTTGCAGGGCTTCCGCGCCACACCACACCTCTCCCAATCAGGAACCGGCCCGGAGCATCGAAACACCTCCTTGACTGGGTACGTCTACTTCCGCGCCCACTCCTGTGACTTCAGTTCCATCTGTTGCGTTGACGCGCTCTTTCTCCAACACCGGTTTTATCCGATTAAAATGAACAGCCAGTCAACCGGTCCCGTCAGGAATAGAATGACGGCTTTCAGAAATAATCCTTTCCACGACTATTCGTCCTGTCCGTTGTTTATGCAGTTTCGCTGGAACGTCCATCGGTAATGCGTCGGAATGCAAGAACACAATATCAACTACTTCTAGCGGCAATCCGCGAGCTTTCTTTTCGTGGTATTTTCTCTGTTGTCGGTGACTCTCTCGTAAGTTCACCGTTATTGATCGACGTTCCCTTCAGTTCTACTGCGTAGTCCGTTACTGGTTAAGGCAGCCGCCCGAAGTATGGTGTTCAAAGATCACATGAGACTCGCATTTCTCTCCCGGTCCAGAGGAGACGCGGTGTCTGTCCCGTCGATCGATGTACAGTGCTTTTGTATGCCATCAAGCATTGTTTCAACACTTGGTCCCAATGTTTCGTTTCTTCGACGAAGGCCCTGAGTAGCCCTCCCAAGGTGCGGTTCATCCGTTCAACCAATCCGTTCCCCTCAGAGCGATATGCAGTTGTACTGGTTTTATCAATCTGCAGTAGCTTGCGCAATTCATAGACCGTACTGTTTTCAAAGCTGCTCCCTTTATCTGAGTGGAGCTGCACGGGTGCCCCCCAATTGCAGACTCAGTTCTCAAAAATTGTTCTGGCAACGGTTGCCGCATCGATAGCAGCAACTGCGACAGCCTCCGCTCACTTCGTGAAGTAATGGACCATCACAATGATATATTTGTTTCCTCTTTGGGTTTCCGGTAGTGGGCCCATAATATCGAACTCCGACTATTTCGTTCGGATATCCTGCTTGTATGCGTTTGAGGGGTGCTCGGCCTTTGAGATTAGGATCTTCACAGGTAGCGCATGGTTGGCTTTGCTGACAGAAGCTGGTGACGTTACGTCTTTGATGGGGCCACCAGTATCTGGCACGGACTGCATCGTACATTTTGTTCTGACCTGGTTGTACCAAGTCGTGATGAAGTCGTTCCATGACAGCCTGCGTTTGCGATTGCGGAACTACTAATCGCCTGAGGTAGTTAGGCCCCTGTTGGAGGAAGAGTAGGTCATCGTATAGTTTAATTTTGTCCCACAGCTACCGTAAGCAACGGGTTTCATAGCTTGTTCCCGCCAGTTCTTCTCCTGTTGGTCATCTTCCTCCTCCTTTCATACATTGATATAAGATGGCCAATTCGGGACCCTCAGCGTTTATCTTTCTCCAGTCTTCCGAACTTGCATCGAGGTTGACTAGTGCCACATATTGAGAATTACACGAGGGGCAATCACCATGGTTTCGATTGGGTCTCCTCGACATGGCGTCCGCGTTCCCGTGTCGTTTCCCCGGTCAGTGCAGGCAAGTGTATGAGTGTTCTTGTAACTGCTCCTGCCGTCGTGCTACTTGGCCTTCCGGGCCCTTGAAGTTGGTAGGCCACAAAAGTGCTCGATGATCTGTGCGAACGAAGAAATGACGTCCCAGGAGGTAGTGTCGATAATATTTAATGAAGTATGCCAGGGCCAGCATTTCTTTTCTCGTGGTGCGGTAGTTCTGTTCGCGTTTGCTTGACGTTCTGCTTTCATATGATATCACGTGTTCCTGACCGTCCGGATCGCGTTGTGAAAGTACCGCTCCAATACTCTTTTCCGATGCATCTGTGTCCGATATGAATTCTCCAGCATTCTCTGCGGTGTCTGGGAATGCTAATACCGGTGCTTGACATAACCGCGCACGGATGTCTTCAAATGCTTGCTGCTGGTCCTCACCCCAGTGAAATTCTTTATTGGCTTCCAGTAACGCATTCAGCGGAGCAGCTATGGTGGCAAAGTTATGGATGAACTTTCGGTAATACGACGCCAGTCCTGAGAAAATCCGAACCTCGTCGGTAGTCTTTGGGGTCGACCAGTTCTTGACTAACTCTGTTTGTGCACGGTCTGTCTGAACGCCTGTGCAGGACACAACAAGCCCTAGGTACGTTACCTGTCCCTGCACCATGTGGCATTTGGACGGCTTCAGTTTAAGGCCGACGTCGCGCATTTTATCGAATACAAGAGTTAGGTTGCGTAAGTGTTTCTTCGGTGTCTTGCCCTTAACGATTACATCATCCAAGTACACTAAGCAGCACCTTGGGAATAAATACAAAAAAATATTTATCTTTACGTTCTTCCAACTTCTGCCTAGCCGCACCAGTAGCGTTTGTCTCCACTGGTCCGTTTCTCTGACGGCTCTTCTTTGAAAGTCCTTTCTGCGTCCATACACCATTTATGCTCTTCAAAAGTTCACCGCAATCCCTGTGAAGCTTTTCGCCTTTGTGTGAATTTCCATATGACACTGGAATCACCTGCACAAAAGGTCCGTTTTATTATCAATTTTGACTCACTTGCATTTATTTCAAGTGCTTCCCCCACAATTAGTTACCCAATGCTGGATTATTGTTCTACATTTCGCTGGCATCTCTGACTGCACGTTGATAGCCCCATGCGTACTTTACTTTCAATCTTGTTCTTTGGCATCCCTTCCGCTCGGTTGCTCGTTAGTGACCGTCGAATTATCGCTTATATCTGCAATCCCACGTTTGTCCAGTTATCCACATCGTCCTCCCCGACTTCGAAACCGATTTATAATTCCAGCTTCAACCATTACCACTTTAGTTCACTCAAACACTACATGACTTTACTGTTGCATTTCGGTTGCTGTGTGATTCATAAATTTAGAAATTGTGAATACCTCACATAGACATGTACTGCCGTATTCTCTGATCTTGCCTTGTGCACGTGTATTGACCACGGTCAAGAAATATACAATTATCGAATTATTAAATTAGGCGCTGAAAGGTGGCTGGTGTTTCCGTCAGACCAAAGGACATTGTTTTGAATTCATACAGACCACTTGGAAGTGCGAAAGCTGTCTTCTGACGATCTGGCTCTTCTACTTCTACCTGCCAGTACCCAGAGACCAAGTCGAGCGTACTAAACCATTGCGATCCTCCAAGCGATTCCAGTAAATCGCCCATCCTTGCTAGTGAGGAGGAATCTTTCTTGGTCACCTGAGTAAGTTTCCGATAATCGACACAAAGACGAAGTCCGCAGTCTTTCTTCTTCACTAGCACGATCGGTGCTGCCCAGGGAGAGTTGGAAGGTTGAATCATGTTATTATCCGGCATTTCCCGGATCATATTTCTTACTAGTGATTCATGACAGGGCGGGATCTTCCTGGCGTGCAGTTTGATGGATTGGGCTTGACCAGTGTTAATAGAGTGGCGCACTACGTCCGTCCGACTTAATTTTGTGCCATCCCAGGCAAAATCGTCCATGTATCTGATAATGAGATTTGCCAGTTGTTTTATCGTCCGTGGTGGGGCGTTCACCGATTGCATCAAGTTGTTAATGTCTTTACTACGGTTACCTTCGGTTGACATATATGACGTCGAATCTCGCCCACAGATTTTTGTTGGTAAAATTCTGACATTCCCTCTGGGGGTCTGTACCAATTGCCGATTCAGGTTAATAATGCAGTGTCACGAGTTTAGTAACTCCATTCCAATAATGACATCTGACACCGTATGGCAAACTACGACAGAAGTGTGAGTCTGGCGTGTCCTTCCCAAGTTGACGTCGAGGTCTACCTTGCCGGCGATCTCCAAGGGTTCTCCCGTGACCCCGCATAAGGTCTCCTTCACGTCACGGAACCGAGGGCCTTTCACACCCCGGAGCTTCAGCCACTGCTGGTTCACGAAGATGCTTGTCGCCCCTGTGTCTACTAAACCTTCTACGTAGTTGTTCGCCAACCTAATTAGAATCATCGGAAAGGGTTTAGCATGAAAGGCATTGGTAAACGTAGGTACTGGCTCACCTTGTGTCCATAGCCGTGGTGGCCGGGGTGCTCCGGCCTCTTGGTGTTGTTCGCCATAGCGCTGATTGTACTATTGAGTTGGCTGTCGCCGCCAGCCGGCATTTTTTCTCCTCGAGCGAGGCTCCCTCGGCGCGCGGGTCGATAGCCTCGCGTCGTGCACCCACCCCGAGGTGGTCTGCTCATATAGAATCCCACAGGTCAAGGCTCCGGGCACAAGGCTTCCAATTTACCTGCGATCCCCAGCGCTGCCTCGAGGGTTGTTGGAGGTGGCATCAGGGCAAGCTCTTCGTACATCCTTGGTGCTGTCATGCCTCCCCTCAGTTGTTGATAGGCCAACTTCTCCAATTCGCCAACTGAGTTTATCGGGAACGCTTTCTCCCCAAAACGGCTTAGAGCAGTGGTAAATTCCAAAATCGACTCTCCTGGTCTTTGTGCTCTATCGTGAAATTCACGTCGACGAGCTACTAACAGCCCAGGTGGGTCCAACACGCGTTTGATGTCTTCGAAGGTGCCGTCGGAAATGGTAGTGGGGGCCACGCGAGCGTCAGTAATGCGGTCGTACGCTTGACCTTCCAACAAATTAAGCAGCGGATCTGATTGCTGATCTGGTGGGAAGTGTTTGAGACATCTACAAACTTGTCCTTCTCATTGGCGATAGTTGTCGCCCAAGTTGAATTTGGTAGGTATGGGACTAGGTGGGTGGCGATGAGAACTCTGTTGTAAATTGACGCCCATCGATTGAAAGGCATCTGAAAAGGACTCTAATACAGAGACCGGTACTGGTACTGCTTTACACGGCTGCCTACCGGCTCCTCGTTGGGAGATTCTGTGAATGGAGCTGCGTCTTCCCGCTCAGATGACCATTGTCAGTATACTTTCGAAGTTCTCCGTGGTTCGATGGCTGGGTCGCCAGTTGTAGTATATGCAAAGTCCGGTTCGCAGCAATTCAGTCTATATTATGGGGCACCTAGTACAGTGACACGTTAGATTTAAGGAAATAAAAGTATATACTAGTCAACTGAGTCTTCAGAGGGTGATCAGGATTTTCGTCTACTATATTCACAGTTGGTTCTGAAACAGGAAGGAAGAATTAGGAGTATGAGACGTATGTACAGTGGGCCCAATGGTTGTATATCTTAAGGAGATGAGCGGCCATATTTACAAGGTTTCCGCGCCACAATATTTGGCTCTTGCATATGACATCGTTATTGACTGCCTACCATGTTACTCAGATACTTTTGGTTAAATCAGACCACAGTAAGTCCGAATTCTGATCAGCTGAGCAGTTGGTATGAAGGGTATGCAGCAGATCGTCTGAAAGCGGTCGATGTGGACTGTGACGCGTGATAAACAGATGGGTTCAGGGGAACAAGATTCACGACTGCACTGTCATGTGGGATATGCCGTCCTTGTCATTTGTTTGTGTTCACCGAGCACTCTGTGGGTGGGTTGGAAGAAAAGTGACCGCAGCCCGAAGTGTTTTCGGGGAGATTTTCGCAGCCCTGAAATGAATTTGGAGTAGACAGATTTCATAACGATATGGAGATCAGGGAAAAAAAACAGTTTTCCCGGTAGAGCAAGTGATTATCTCTGGGAGAGGAGGCTATTTCCACGGACGGTAGGAAGCCTGAACAGGGAGATATTGATTTGGGTAGAGATAGCTAAAGAGCCCGGATTTACACTAAGCTGCACGGTGATCACCCCTACAAAAAGGCCAGTGGACCGAGTAATAGTATCAGGAATACTGACGGAGAATACTAGATCCTGAAGGTTGTTGCCATCGTAGGGTAGGCAGCTTGTTGGGTCCAAGCACCAGGAAGGACACAGGAAAGGAAGGTGTAGAAGTAGGATGACTAGTGTAAGACCAGCAGATTAGGGGAAGCTAAAAATAGATAGGGCAACCCCCGTTGGCCCCTGGTCGCCCTGCCGTCTCCTCTCTATCAAAAGCAATATCCGACAGCTTAAGTTCTTGATCTTCACTGGTGGACAGTTAAGAATAGTTCCCCCAGCTCCTCTGATCGTCAGCACCGTGGCAATTTAGAGCTTTTGGCTGCCAACGGGTCAAGTACATCCACCTTTGATACCATATACCTGAGGTTAGGTCTTGGCTTACGTCGCCTTTTTCAGTGGAATTTTGTCAATTCAGATGGGCTGAGACCCATCCCATGTGTTGGCTTTTGCATCATCTTAGCCCTTCGTCACATCCGGGTCCTCCAGATTTAACCGACCCTGTGACATCATACTGTTGTCTGGTCTGTGTGCTTGGTCCTCCTTTTTCGATGTTGTTCATCCGCAGTTCCTGAGGCCAGTGAAACGTTTGCCAAGGTCTTGGCCGAGTTGCTTTCTGTCACCAAGACCGCAAACCGCTTACCAGAGGCGAAATCGGCGATCGGACACTAAATCAATGGAATGGGCCCTCTAGTTTTTTCCATTCTCCGTAGTCTGGCTCCAGGCAAACTCGCCCGTACTTGCCGCGAGGTCCTGCTCATGATGGATCTTGGCATCATCTGCCCCTTAGACAGCCCATGGGCGCCTTCATTGCATATGGTTCCGAAGGAAACTTTAAACTCATGGCGTCCAAGTGATGATTATCGTCATCTCATTCAGGTTACAAAACCGGATTTCTATCCTGTTCCACGTACTAGTGACCCCATGACTTCCTTCTCTGAATCCATGATCTTCAGTCAAGTGGATCTTGTTCGAGCTTATCATCAAATTCAGGTGGCTAAAGAAGATATTACAGAAATCGCTGTCACCACTCTGTTTTTGCCTCCTGGAATTTCTTCCAGTGCCTTTTGGACTGCACATCACGTCCCAAGCGCCCCAGCCTTTTAATGGCACTGCCACCTGCCGGTTACCCCTTGTTCACCCCTACATAGACGACAGCACTGAAGCCTGATCCAGCATCGCCGGATGTCAGCAGCAACTTGGCCATCTCGTCCAGCTTTTACCGAAAAATTTTATCAGTATCAGTGCTGCTAACACTGAGTTATGGGAGCCATCATTGCCCTTTTTCGATCATATCCTCGAAGCCAAAGCTGTCCATTCGGCTGAAACTAAGGTTAAGTATACTGCCAAATCTCTATTGCCGGTGACATCCAGACAGCTCAAAAGTTTCACCAAATTTTCTATTCATTATGGCTTGTCTACCCAGCCATCTTCCAGGCTGGGACAACCACCTCTGCAGCGCAAAAGCAGACCCTCATCAGGGCCCATCAAGCCAAGAAGACGTTATCTCGGCTCAAAGAGGCCTTGGAGTCTTCCATCCTTCATCGTCATCCGGATTCCGGTGCCCCAGTCAGTGTCACCGTTGATGCTTTCGATGCCATTGCTTTCTCTGGCTGGCCGCGAACCGCTCTTGAGAGCAGCTGGCCTTAGACTCACATCGCCTATCTTCTACGTGGGTCAAATAAAACCCATTTGGTATGAGTTAATTGCCATCTACACCGCCAAGCTCTGGAGGGGCGGGAATTCATCATTTTCAGGGATCACATACCATTGCTCAAAGCTTCCAGCAAAGGTTTCCGATTGTCATGCTTCCCAGAAATTCGGCAGCCGGGTCTTATATCGCGGTTTTCTACTGACTCGTGACATCTTTGGTTCAGCCAATAGGACTGCCGATATGCTTTTACGGATCCACATCCTCGTATCGCCTGTTGTTCCGGCGGTCATCCTTGAGGACTTGGGACAGGCAATCCGCGGAACCAGTCTCCGAATGGAGATTTCGCCCCCTCAGCCGCCCGATGGCACCATCTTCTGCAAACCTCCTGGGTCACCTAATGCCTTCGTATACCTCTCATGTCGCCGTTCCGTTTGCGATGTGTTCCACGGCCTTTCCCGCTGTTATATCAGAGCCACATGCAAACTCATGAGCATCCCATTCGTTCGGCCTAACAAGGGCCGCGAATTTTGTCAGTGGGCGAGTATCTGCATTGGTTGTCAGCGGGCTAAAATCCTGCGACACATTGCCAATCCAGGTTCGATCTTTTGAGACTCCAGGCACTCGTTTCTCTCAAATGTGGGCCGAAGTGGTGGGGCCCTTGTCACAATCACGGGGCATGATCTATCTCCTTCCTTGTGCTGACCTCTTTATTGATTGGCCCCAAGTCATACACATTCAAGACGTATCCAGTGGAACTATCGCTAGCACATTCATGGAAAGCTGGATTTCCCGCTTTGGCTGTCCAACTGAAATCACCACGGATCGAGGAACTCAGTTCCCCCTGGCCCTTTCGACAACGACCTTTAACTGACCGGCACTCAAATCATCCACACCGCGGCTTATTATGCACAAGTCGGCAGTTTTGTCCAACGTTATCACCGGCATCTCAAAACCTCGCTCACAGCACAAAACAACCATCGGTGGACGAGCATTCCGCCACTGGAGTTGTTTATCGTCCGCAACAAGCAGCTCAGCGACAAGCCACACTCAGCTTCATCGGTGGCATTCGGAGCTAGTGCTCGTCTTCCCGTAGAACTCTTCGCCCCAAGGGGAGCAAACCATTATCGGGCCTTGGGATAAATCCGAATGTTTCACGGTCCACATGCGTCAAACTGTTGGCATTCCTGTCCGTATTACGGCCCCAATGCGATTGTCTCCAAGCCACCTATTACGTGCACGCGCATTTTTTCTCGTGCCGAAATGCCGCCCATTGACCTCAGCACGCTCCGGCCCGAACAGAGTCATCCGACTTTTGGAAAAATCATTCTACGCCGACTTCAGTGGTTGTTAGGACACCGTCAGCATCTATTCCTTGAAACCATCATTCGTTGACACGGAACCCTGGTCTACGGCGACTCCCTTCGATGACCAAACCACGGATGTTGACCACACCCAAACAGCTCCCAGCTTTAAAGCGAGGAGGTCACAGGTCGATCCCAGTCACGTTCCACGGGGTCTGGCGGACATGGTCATTTCCCAGATAGTATTGAAGATTTTGTTGTCCTCAACTGGAAATTTCAGGTTTTTAGCTGCCCACTTTCTCTAGATTTTCCGAACTCTCTCAGGGTAGGTCTCTTTACCCGGGAGGGATCCGGCATATCACTAACACTAGACACCTGCTGCCATATGGACATTAGAGTCTTTTTACCGCGTACCTGCCTTGTACGTAATTTCGGCACTCTCTGTCCCCGTTTAGAGGTTCTGGATAAAGGGGACAGAGAAGAGATACTCCATCAACTCACCATTGTTGGGGTCTACTGGGACCACACACGGTTCAGCGGTCCTAAGATCATTTCAGATGTGCTGAGCACAAATCTTTTCCAACGGAAAATGTCCGGCTGGATTTTGACTCAACTCACAGGGCTCTCTTGGTTTAAAGTCCTCCCACTGGGTCGTCCCTCAGGAGAGGGGTTGATGCGGCTGCTCTTTGTCAGCACAAAACTCATTTAAGAAGTTACTGCAAGCTCGGGGCCTAGGTGCGCCTACGCTATGAATAGGCGTTTGTGCGTAGGCCTACTATGGGGAAGACGGTAAAGATGGGGAGAAATTTTTCCAAGAGGAATGGACATGGTCTCCTGAAGACAGCTCTACTCTCAGACTGGGAACTGGAATCGAGAGAGCGAACGGTTCAAGCGCAGTGGGAGGAAGCAAAGGGTAACACACTGAGGTTAGTTGATCAGGTCGCCCCAATTCCGAGGGTTCGCAAGGCGGTGGCACTGCCACGGTGAGGCAGTCGGGCACGGGAAGCAGAACCCAGAAAGCAGGCCGTGTGGAAACTTTACAGGGCGAGGGAATGGCAGCCCTCTCAGTATATGGCCGCTAAAAAACGGGCCATTGGCGTTCGAGACGGGTGTAAGGGGGACTGAAATGACGAAGTGGCTACGGCAGTGGAACTTGGAGTAAATACTTCGGACGAGATCCGATGTGGTGCCTTGTGATGTACTTCCACTCAATAAGCCCATAGGGAACTTTATGTTTGCCAGAACCATAGAGCCCAGAAAACCCTGGGTTCTATCGCCGTACTACAAGGCACTCTTTCAGCGTCACCTTGAATACTGTGCTCAAGTGTGGTGGCCCCTTTCTGTGAAGGACAGAAAGCCCCCCGACCAGGTTTATCTATTCGCCAGATGGTTCACTAGCCCGAGAGGTCTCCTCCAAAATGCGACCCAACAGAAGCCTTGAATATCCACGAGGGGTGTGTCGATCTCAAGGGGTTGGCTACACTACTGGCAAACGTCAGCAAGCTTGCTGTCACCAGAGGGTACCCATAGGTCACTTGAGAGGAAAGTCCTACGTCGTTGGAGTTGTATATTGAAGGGACTGGTTGCTAATGAAAATGATAACCGCCGAAACGTTCATGGAGTTCAAACGTCGGATGGACCGCTATTGGGACAGCTTGTATCCCGAAACTAGCAGATGGTAGCCGCCCTACCTGTTATTCTATTTCACCTCCGCTGCCCTTATTACTGTTGTAGCTTTTGTAATCCCGCGGTCAACCTATGTACAGTGGAGGTCAGCTTCATTTATTTGCTTGGCATGCTATCGCATATCAGGACTCCTATTTCCAAGCCCCGTGGCCATTTCACAGTCGCCCGTGTACACCATGCGCACGCTTTTTTTAGTATATACTAACCACCCCCTCCCCACCGGTAGTGACCTCCTTCTCATGTGTTCGGTGAAAAATTGCTCCGGCGATCGCGGTGGCGCAATGCGAAGCATGGCAGTGACAGACAAGTGGCCTAGCCGTGGTAGGAAGGACTGGCTGATGCAAGTACTAGGGAAACAACTTGATAAGAATTATACGTCACTGCACTTGTCTTCGAATTTTTCTTACCTGGCTCTCACTTCACCGCCTCCAAAATTCATCATCGCCCCTTCCGTTTTCAATATCTGTCCGCTAATCTTCGGTCGGTACCATCTCACAGCTTAGTCCATTACCTCTAACTTCTCCAATTTCGTAATCACCGCCCTTGGGTTGGGTGGGGCACGCCAAGAGAGAGTAATCTTGTGAGGCATCTCAGGTTGGGGCGCGGTGACAAAGGATTCCCTCTTCCGTTTGTCCCCACCAAACCACAGAAGAAGACTCCTTTCTTCTGTCGCAGCATCGAGTGATCTAAGGGCTCACGGCGCGAGAACCTGGACGAAATTGGCACGCTGCCTTCTGCCTCCTGTGATCAAAACAACTGAAACGAATTAAATGATAGTTTGAGGGTGGGGTTGTCGTTCGAAGAATAAAGTCTAAAGTCCGTCTGAGAATGACAGTCTACTTCAAGTGACTCCTGGCACGATATACCGTTATAGTGAAACAACGGACAATACTGGCTGGAGGTTCACTCGCCGTCCAGCATATTCGTCAATGGAGGGTGATGACAATTCTGCAATGGAATGAAAGAAACGGCCGGTAAGAAACATATAATCGAAAGCACACTGACAAAATCAATAGTACAACTATGTGACCACTACCATAGACACCGGCTTTCGCAACTCGAGTGTTACTTCAATGGAGGGAGCTGTCTAACGGTCTTGTTTTGGGCTGCCAATTTGATGTCATTTTCACGCAAATGCTAACACCCGTTGGTGCGTTTACCAAGCCTCAGCTCACGGGGCTTCTTTATCTTTGGTACTTTTGCTGATTGCACCAGCCCCGCCAATCCACGTTACTCCTCGTGTGTGGCGCGGAAACCTTGTAAATATGGCCGCTCATCTCCTTAAGATATACAACCATTGGGCCCACTGTACATACGTCTCATACTCCTAATTCTTCCTTCCTGTTTCAGAACCAACTGTGAATATAGTAGACGAAAATCCTGATCACCCCCTGAAGACTCAGTTGACTAGTATATACTTTTATTTCCTTAAATCTAACGTGTCACTGTACTAGGTGCCCCATAATATAGACTGAATTGCTGCGAACCGGACTTTGCATATACTACAACTGGCGACCCAGCCATCGAACCACGGAGAACTTCGAAAGTATACTGACAATGGTCATCTGAGCGGGAAGACGCAGCTCCATTCACAGAATCTCCCAACGAGGAGCCGGTAGGCAGCCGTGTAAAGCAGTACCAGTACCGGTCTCTGTATTAGAGTCCTTTTCAGATGCCTTTCAATCGATGGGCGTCAATTTACAACAGAGTTCTCATCGCCACCCACCTAGTCCCATACCTACCAAATTCAACTTGGGCGACAACTATCGCCAATGAGAAGGACAAGTTTGTAGATGTCTCAAACACTTCCCACCAGATCAGCAATCAGATCCGCTGCTTAATTTGTTGGAAGGTCAAGCGTACGACCGCATTACTGACGCTCGCGTGGCCCCCACTACCATTTCCGACGGCACCTTCGAAGACATCAAACGCGTGTTGGACCCACCTGGGCTGTTAGTAGCTCGTCGACGTGAATTTCACGATAGAGCACAAAGACCAGGAGAGTCGATTTTGGAATTTACCACTGCTCTAAGCCGTTTTGGGGAGAAAGCGTTCCCGATAAACTCAGTTGGCGAATTGGAGAAGTTGGCCTATCAACAACTGAGGGGAGGCATGACAGCACCAAGGATGTACGAAGAGCTTGCCCTGATGCCACCTCCAACAACCCTCGAGGCAGCGCTGGGGATCGCAGGTAAATTGGAAGCCTTGTGCCCGGAGCCTTGACCTGTGGGATTCTATATGAGCAGACCACCTCGGGGTGGGTGCACGACGCGAGGCTATCGACCCGCGCGCCGAGGGAGCCTCGCTCGAGGAGAAAAAATGCCGGCTGGCGGCGACAGCCAACTCAATAGTACAATCAGCGCTATGGCGAACAACACCAAGAGGCCGGAGCACCCCGGCCACCACGGCTATGGACACAAGGTGAGCCAGTACCTACGTTTACCAATGCCTTTCATGCTAAACCCTTTCCGATGATTCTAATTAGGTTGGCGAACAACTACGTAGAAGGTTTAGTAGACACAGGGGCGACAAGCATCTTCGTGAACCAGCAGTGGCTGAAGCTCCGGGGTGTGAAAGGCCCTCGGTTCCGTGACGTGAAGGAGACCTTATGCGGGGTCACGGGAGAACCCTTGGAGATCGCCGGCAAGGTAGACCTCGACGTCAACTTAGGAAGGACACGCCAGACTCACACTTCTGTCGTAGTTTGCCATACGGTGTCAGATGTCATTATTGGAATGGAGTTACTAAACTCGTGACACTGCATTATTAACCTGAATCGGCAATTGGTACAGACCCCCAGAGGGAATGTCAGAATTTTACCAACAAAAATCTGTGGGCGAGATTCGACGTCATATATGTCAACCGAAGGTAACCGTAGTAAAGACATTAACAACTTGATGCAATCGGTGAACGCCCCACCACGGACGATAAAACAACTGGCAAATCTCATTATCAGATACATGGACGATTTTGCCTGGGATGGCACAAAATTAAGTCGGACGGACGTAGTGCGCCACTCTATTAACACTGGTCAAGCCCAATCCATCAAACTGCACGCCAGGAAGATCCCGCCCTGTCATGAATCACTAGTAAGAAATATGATCCGGGAAATGCCGGATAATAACATGATTCAACCTTCCAACTCTCCCTGGGCAGCACCGATCGTGCTAGTGAAGAAGAAAGACTGCGGACTTCGTCTTTGTGTCGATTATCGGAAACTTACTCAGGTGACCAAGAAAGATTCCTCCTCACTAGCAAGGATGGGCGATTTACTGGAATCGCTTGGAGGATCGCAATGGTTTAGTACGCTCGACTTGGTCTCTGGGTACTGGCAGGTAGAAGTAGAAGAGCCAGATCGTCAGAAGACAGCTTTCGCACTTCCAAGTGGTCTGTATGAATTCAAAACAATGTCCTTTGGTCTGACGGAAACACCAGCCACCTTTCAGCGCCTAATTTAATAATTCGATAATTGTATATTTCTTGACCGTGGTCAATACACGTGCACAAGGCAAGATCAGAGAATACGGCAGTACATGTCTATGTGAGGTATTCACAATTTCTAAATTTATGAATCACACAGCAACCGAAATGCAACAGTAAAGTCATGTAGTGTTTGAGTGAACTAAAGTGGTAATGGTTGAAGCTGGAATTATAAATCGGTTTCGAAGTCGGGGAGGACGATGTGGATAACTGGACAAACGTGGGATTGCAGATATAAGCGATAATTCGACGGTCACTAACGAGCAACCGAGCGGAAGGGATGCCAAAGAACAAGATTGAAAGTAAAGTACGCATGGGGCTATCAACGTGCAGTCAGAGATGCCAGCGAAATGTAGAACAATAATCCAGCATTGGGTAACTAATTGTGGGGGAAGCACTTGAAATAAATGCAAGTGAGTCAAAATTGATAATAAAACGGACCTTTTGTGCAGGTGATTCCAGTGTCATATGGAAATTCACACAAAGGCGAAAAGCTTCACAGGGATTGCGGTGAACTTTTGAAGAGCATAAATGGTGTATGGACGCAGAAAGGACTTTCAAAGAAGAGCCGTCAGAGAAACGGACCAGTGGAGACAAACGCTACTGGTGCGGCTAGGCAGAAGTTGGAAGAACGTAAAGATAAATATTTTTTTGTATTTATTCTTAAGGTGCTGCTTAGTGTACTTGGATGATGTAATCGTTAAGGGCAAGACACCGAAGAAACACTTACGCAACCTAACTCTTGTATTCGATAAAATGCGCGACGTCGGCCTTAAACTGAAGCCGTCCAAATGCCACATGGTGCAGGGACAGGTAACGCACCTAGGGCTTGTTGTGTCCTGCACAGGCGTTCAGACAGACCGTGCACAAACAGAGTTAGTCAAGAACTGGTCGACCCCAAAGACTACCGACGAGGTTCGGATTTTCTCAGGACTGGCGTCGTATTACCGAAAGTTCATCCATAACTTTGCCACCATAGCTGCTCCGCTGAATGCGTTACTGGAAGCCAATAAAGAATTTCACTGGGGTGAGGACCAGCAGCAAGCATTTGAAGACATCCGTGCGCGGTTATGTCAAGCACCGGTATTAGCATTCCCAGACACCGCAGAGAATGCTGGAGAATTCATATCGGACACAGATGCATCGGAAAAGAGTATTGGAGCGGTACTTTCACAACGCGATCCGGACGGTCAGGAACACGTGATATCATATGAAAGCAGAACGTCAAGCAAACGCGAACAGAACTACCGCACCACGAGAAAAGAAATGCTGGCCCTGGCATACTTCATTAAATATTATCGACACTACCTCCTGGGACGTCATTTCTTCGTTCGCACAGATCATCGAGCACTTTTGTGGCCTACCAACTTCAAGGGCCCGGAAGGCCAAGTAGCACGACGGCAGGAGCAGTTACAAGAACACTCATACACTTGCCTGCACTGACCGGGGAAACGACACGGGAACGCGGACGCCATGTCGAGGAGACCCAATCGAAACCATGGTGATTGCCCCTCGTGTAATTCTCAATATGTGGCACTAGTCAACCTCGATGCAAGTTCGGAAGACTGGAGAAAGATAAACGCTGAGGGTCCCGAATTGGCCATCTTATATCAATGTATGAAAGGAGGAGGAAGATGACCAACAGGAGAAGAACTGGCGGGAACAAGCTATGAAACCCGTTGCTTACGGTAGCTGTGGGACAAAATTAAACTATACGATGACCTACTCTTCCTCCAACAGGGGCCTAACTACCTCAGGCGATTAGTAGTTCCGCAATCGCAAACGCAGGCTGTCATGGAACGACTTCATCACGACTTGGTACAACCAGGTCAGAACACAATGTACGATGCAGTCCGTGCCAGATACTGGTGGCCCCATCAAAGACGTAACGTCACCAGCTTCTGTCAGCAAAGCCAACCATGCGCTACCTGTGAAGATCCTAATCTCAAAGGCCGAGCACCCCTCAAACGCATACAAGCAGGATATCCGAACGAAATAGTCGGAGTTCGATATTATGGGCCCACTACCGGAAACCCAAAGAGGAAACAAATATATCATTGTGATGGTCCATTACTTCACGAAGTGAGCGGAGGCTGTCGCAGTTGCTGCTATCGATGCGGCAACCGTTGCCAGAACAATTTTTGAGAACTGAGTCTGCAATTGGGGGGCACCCGTGCAGCTCCACTCAGATAAAGGGAGCAGCTTTGAAAACAGTACGGTCTATGAATTGCGCAAGCTACTGCAGATTGATAAAACCAGTACAACTGCATATCGCTCTGAGGGGAACGGATTGGTTGAACGGATGAACCGCACCTTGGGAGGGCTACTCAGGGCCTTCGTCGAAGAAACGAAACATTGGGACCAAGTGTTGAAACAATGCTTGATGGCATACAAAAGCACTGTACATCGATCGACGGGACAGACACCGCGTCTCCTCTGGACCGGGAGAGAAATGCGCATCCCACGTGACCTACGAACACCCGGGCTCGTTGCTCGGCCGTCTGCTCTTCCTCATCCTCATCAATGACCTAGCAGGTGGGCTTACAAACCCCACCTTTATGTTTGCCGATGAAGTCAAGATAGCTGGAGTAGATATATAACTTGACTTGTTGGCAGTACAAAACTGGGCAGACAAATGGGCCCTCCCACTAAACCTCACCAAGTGTCAATACTTGACCACAAATGCAGGGGCTAGTGGGAATGCTGTGGTTTCGTTGCAAGTGGTCTCGTAGGTCAAAGACTTAGGACTTTTAATGGACAAATGCTTTAAGCCGTCAAAGCAGTGCACCGCCGCAGCCAATATGGCCAGGAGAGAACTCTTTCGAGTTAGCTCCTTTATGTCGTGTAGAGATCCGGAGATTTTCGTTCCGATATATCGGGTCATATTTAGGCCGCATATGGAGTACTGCATGCAGGCCTGGGCACCGTACTACCAGAAAGATATAGACTATCTGGAGAAAGTGTAAGGGCTAGCCACTTGAATGGTAGCTGGACAAGGGGGGTTTAGCTACACAGAGCGTCTCCGTGCCCTAGACCTATTCTCGATGGAAAGACGGTGCATTCGCGGGGATTTGATAGAAACCTTCAAGGTTATGAAGGGACTGTCAGGAATAAGACGGGAAGACATTTTCTCTGTGATCCTCGAGAGAGGCACAAGGGGGCATAGCCTTAGATTACGAAGGAAGCATTCGGGGCTCCAAATTAGAGCGAATTACTTCTCAAGTAGAGTGGTACCCTATTGGAATAAGCTCCCGGAGGAGGTCATAAATACCACAACAGTGAAGGCTTTTGAGAAAGCAGTAGAACTTTGTTGGGTGGCAGTATACCCCGAGTTGTGTTAAGCAGCTTTTAGGGTCAGACGCAATTTACTTATTGTTTCCACCTTACTCTGCCAGGGCTGATACTGCACAAAATTTCTGCCTTTCAGAAAAAGAAAATCACGCAGTGTTGGGAGCTACGGAATAGCGCCGACAACACAACTATCTGGATACACGATTGACTCTAGCCACAATAAGTCCTGTGCAAACTGGACTGAGCTGAACCCTATGTCGGGCGACTGCCTAAACCAGTAAAGGACTACATAGTAGAACTCAACTAAACTTTGATCAAGATGCATGGGCTAGCCCGACGGAACTTACGACAGAGTCATCGACAACGGAAGGAATATTACGACAAGAAAGCTCACCGATCGCCGCTAGAAGTAGGTGATACTGTGTTCTTGCATTCCGACGCATTACCAATGAACGTTCCAGAGAAACTGCACAAACAATGGACAGGGCCGTTCGTCGTAGAAGGGATTATTTCTGAAAATCTTTGTTCTGTTCGCGATAAGACCGGTCGATTCGGAACACTCACCGTTCATTTCAATGGGCTGAAACCGGTGTTGGAAAAGGAGAGCGTCAGTTATCCAACAGATGACAATGAAGTCCCAGAAGTGGGCGCAGAAGTGCAAGTACTGTCAAGGAGGTGTGGCCAAGCACCGGGCCGGTTCCTGATTAAGAGGGGTATGGTGTGGCCCGTAAACCTTGTAAATATGGTTGCTTATCTCCTTAAGATATACGACCATTGGGCCCACTGTACATACGTCTCATACTCCTAATTCTTCCTTCCTGTTTCAGAACCAACTGTGAATATAGTAGACGAAAATCCTGATCACCCCCCTGAAGACTCAGTTGACTAGTAAATACTTTTATATCCTTAAATCTAACGTGTCACTTTACTAGGGGCCACATAATACAGACTGACTTGTTGTGAATTGAACCTCCGTATATACTACACGTGAACCGATCAGTCGGCCGATGACCTTGACGTAGCTTGCTCGTGCCCGGCGTCGTAGGTTTAATTCCTTCGGGTTATTTCGACCTTCGCTGGACTTCTCACAATAAAGATGCGCCCTCTTGGCGTGTGTAGCAACCTGAATGTCAAACTAAGCGACTTCTTTAACGAGTCACTGCGTGAGTTTCTTCTATAAACTTTTCAAATGGCCTTCAGCACTAAATGAAAGGTTGAAACGGGGACATGAGTTGTGCGATGGCTTGGAGGTTCGTTTTCTATTTCCACTTTCATTCTCCCAGAATGCGGTGGCAGATAAAGACATGCAAGATCTGACCATGAACATATATGAGAAAGGTCTTGGCCGAGTTGCTTTCTGTCACCAAGACCGCAAACCGCTTACCAGAGGCGAAATCGGCGATCGGACACTAAATCAATGGAATGGGCCCTCTAGTTTTTTCCATTCTCCGTAGTCTGGCTCCAGGCAAACTCGCCCGTACTTGCCGCGAGGTCCTGCTCATGATGGATCTTGGCATCATCTGCCCCTTAGACAGCCCATGGGCGCCTTCATTGCATATGGTTCCGAAGGAAACTTTAAACTCATGGCGTCCAAGTGATGATTATCGTCATCTCATTCAGGTTACAAAACCGGATTTCTATCCTGTTCCACGTACTAGTGACCCCATGACTTCCTTCTCTGAATCCATGATCTTCAGTCAAGTGGATCTTGTTCGAGCTTATCATCAAATTCAGGTGGCTAAAGAAGATATTACAGAAATCGCTGTCACCACTCTGTTTTTGCCTCCTGGAATTTCTTCCAGTGCCTTTTGGACTGCACATCACGTCCCAAGCGCCCCAGCCTTTTAATGGCACTGCCACCTGCCGGTTACCCCTTGTTCACCCCTACATAGACGACAGCACTGAAGCCTGATCCAGCATCGCCGGATGTCAGCAGCAACTTGGCCATCTCGTCCAGCTTTTACCGAAAAATTTTATCAGTATCAGTGCTGCTAACACTGAGTTATGGGAGCCATCATTGCCCTTTTTCGATCATATCCTCGAAGCCAAAGCTGTCCATTCGGCTGAAACTAAGGTTAAGTATACTGCCAAATCTCTATTGCCGGTGACATCCAGACAGCTCAAAAGTTTCACCAAATTTTCTATTCATTATGGCTTGTCTACCCAGCCATCTTCCAGGCTGGGACAACCACCTCTGCAGCGCAAAAGCAGACCCTCATCAGGGCCCATCAAGCCAAGAAGACGTTATCTCGGCTCAAAGAGGCCTTGGAGTCTTCCATCCTTCATCGTCATCCGGATTCCGGTGCCCCAGTCAGTGTCACCGTTGATGCTTTCGATGCCATTGCTTTCTCTGGCTGGCCGCGAACCGCTCTTGAGAGCAGCTGGCCTTAGACTCACATCGCCTATCTTCTACGTGGGTCAAATAAAACCCATTTGGTATGAGTTAATTGCCATCTACACCGCCAAGCTCTGGAGGGGCGGGAATTCATCATTTTCAGGGATCACATACCATT
Organism: Fasciola hepatica; assembly: GCA_948099385.1. Taxonomy (NCBI): domain Eukaryota; kingdom Metazoa; phylum Platyhelminthes; class Trematoda; order Plagiorchiida; family Fasciolidae; genus Fasciola; species Fasciola hepatica. Next base: position 6,120,465 of record CANUEZ040000105.1, read on the forward strand.
GCTCAAAGCTTCCAGCAAAGGTTTCCGATTGTCATGCTTCCCAGAAATTCGGCAGCCGGGTCTTATATCGCGGTTTTCTACTGACTCGTGACATCTTTGGTTCAGCCAATAGGACTGCCGATATGCTTTTACGGATCCACATCCTCGTATCGCCTGTTGTTCCGGCGGTCATCCTTGAGGACTTGGGACAGGCAATCCGCGGAACCAGTCTCCGAATGGAGATTTCGCCCCCTCAGCCGCCCGATGGCACCATCTTCTGCAAACCTCCTGGGTCACCTAATGCCTTCGTATACCTCTCATGTCGCCGTTCCGTTTGCGATGTGTTCCACGGCCTTTCCCGCTGTTATATCAGAGCCACATGCAAACTCATGAGCATCCCATTCGTTCGGCCTAACAAGGGCCGCGAATTTTGTCAGTGGGCGAGTATCTGCATTGGTTGTCAGCGGGCTAAAATCCTGCGACACATTGCCAATCCAGGTTCGATCTTTTGAGACTCCAGGCACTCGTTTCTCTCAAATGTGGGCCGAAGTGGTGGGGCCCTTGTCACAATCACGGGGCATGATCTATCTCCTTCCTTGTGCTGACCTCTTTATTGATTGGCCCCAAGTCATACACATTCAAGACGTATCCAGTGGAACTATCGCTAGCACATTCATGGAAAGCTGGATTTCCCGCTTTGGCTGTCCAACTGAAATCACCACGGATCGAGGAACTCAGTTCCCCCTGGCCCTTTCGACAACGACCTTTAACTGACCGGCACTCAAATCATCCACACCGCGGCTTATTATGCACAAGTCGGCAGTTTTGTCCAACGTTATCACCGGCATCTCAAAACCTCGCTCACAGCACAAAACAACCATCGGTGGACGAGCATTCCGCCACTGGAGTTGTTTATCGTCCGCAACAAGCAGCTCAGCGACAAGCCACACTCAGCTTCATCGGTGGCATTCGGAGCTAGTGCTCGTCTTCCCGTAGAACTCTTCGCCCCAAGGGGAGCAAACCATTATCGGGCCTTGGGATAAATCCGAATGTTTCACGGTCCACATGCGTCAAACTGTTGGCATTCCTGTCCGTATTACGGCCCCAATGCGATTGTCTCCAAGCCACCTATTACGTGCACGCGCATTTTTTCTCGTGCCGAAATGCCGCCCATTGACCTCAGCACGCTCCGGCCCGAACAGAGTCATCCGACTTTTGGAAAAATCATTCTACGCCGACTTCAGTGGTTGTTAGGACACCGTCAGCATCTATTCCTTGAAACCATCATTCGTTGACACGGAACCCTGGTCTACGGCGACTCCCTTCGATGACCAAACCACGGATGTTGACCACACCCAAACAGCTCCCAGCTTTAAAGCGAGGAGGTCACAGGTCGATCCCAGTCACGTTCCACGGGGTCTGGCGGACATGGTCATTTCCCAGATAGTATTGAAGATTTTGTTGTCCTCAACTGGAAATTTCAGGTTTTTAGCTGCCCACTTTCTCTAGATTTTCCGAACTCTCTCAGGGTAGGTCTCTTTACCCGGGAGGGATCCGGCATATCACTAACACTAGACACCTGCTGCCATATGGACATTAGAGTCTTTTTACCGCGTACCTGCCTTGTACGTAATTTCGGCACTCTCTGTCCCCGTTTAGAGGTTCTGGATAAAGGGGACAGAGAAGAGATACTCCATCAACTCACCATTGTTGGGGTCTACTGGGACCACACACGGTTCAGCGGTCCTAAGATCATTTCAGATGTGCTGAGCACAAATCTTTTCCAACGGAAAATGTCCGGCTGGATTTTGACTCAACTCACAGGGCTCTCTTGGTTTAAAGTCCTCCCACTGGGTCGTCCCTCAGGAGAGGGGTTGATGCGGCTGCTCTTTGTCAGCACAAAACTCATTTAAGAAGTTACTGCAAGCTCGGGGCCTAGGTGCGCCTACGCTATGAATAGGCGTTTGTGCGTAGGCCTACTATGGGGAAGACGGTAAAGATGGGGAGAAATTTTTCCAAGAGGAATGGACATGGTCTCCTGAAGACAGCTCTACTCTCAGACTGGGAACTGGAATCGAGAGAGCGAACGGTTCAAGCGCAGTGGGAGGAAGCAAAGGGTAACACACTGAGGTTAGTTGATCAGGTCGCCCCAATTCCGAGGGTTCGCAAGGCGGTGGCACTGCCACGGTGAGGCAGTCGGGCACGGGAAGCAGAACCCAGAAAGCAGGCCGTGTGGAAACTTTACAGGGCGAGGGAATGGCAGCCCTCTCAGTATATGGCCGCTAAAAAACGGGCCATTGGCGTTCGAGACGGGTGTAAGGGGGACTGAAATGACGAAGTGGCTACGGCAGTGGAACTTGGAGTAAATACTTCGGACGAGATCCGATGTGGTGCCTTGTGATGTACTTCCACTCAATAAGCCCATAGGGAACTTTATGTTTGCCAGAACCATAGAGCCCAGAAAACCCTGGGTTCTATCGCCGTACTACAAGGCACTCTTTCAGCGTCACCTTGAATACTGTGCTCAAGTGTGGTGGCCCCTTTCTGTGAAGGACAGAAAGCCCCCCGACCAGGTTTATCTATTCGCCAGATGGTTCACTAGCCCGAGAGGTCTCCTCCAAAATGCGACCCAACAGAAGCCTTGAATATCCACGAGGGGTGTGTCGATCTCAAGGGGTTGGCTACACTACTGGCAAACGTCAGCAAGCTTGCTGTCACCAGAGGGTACCCATAGGTCACTTGAGAGGAAAGTCCTACGTCGTTGGAGTTGTATATTGAAGGGACTGGTTGCTAATGAAAATGATAACCGCCGAAACGTTCATGGAGTTCAAACGTCGGATGGACCGCTATTGGGACAGCTTGTATCCCGAAACTAGCAGATGGTAGCCGCCCTACCTGTTATTCTATTTCACCTCCGCTGCCCTTATTACTGTTGTAGCTTTTGTAATCCCGCGGTCAACCTATGTACAGTGGAGGTCAGCTTCATTTATTTGCTTGGCATGCTATCGCATATCAGGACTCCTATTTCCAAGCCCCGTGGCCATTTCACAGTCGCCCGTGTACACCATGCGCACGCTTTTTTTAGTATATACTAACCACCCCCTCCCCACCGGTAGTGACCTCCTTCTCATGTGTTCGGTGAAAAATTGCTCCGGCGATCGCGGTGGCGCAATGCGAAGCATGGCAGTGACAGACAAGTGGCCTAGCCGTGGTAGGAAGGACTGGCTGATGCAAGTACTAGGGAAACAACTTGATAAGAATTATACGTCACTGCACTTGTCTTCGAATTTTTCTTACCTGGCTCTCACTTCACCGCCTCCAAAATTCATCATCGCCCCTTCCGTTTTCAATATCTGTCCGCTAATCTTCGGTCGGTACCATCTCACAGCTTAGTCCATTACCTCTAACTTCTCCAATTTCGTAATCACCGCCCTTGGGTTGGGTGGGGCACGCCAAGAGAGAGTAATCTTGTGAGGCATCTCAGGTTGGGGCGCGGTGACAAAGGATTCCCTCTTCCGTTTGTCCCCACCAAACCACAGAAGAAGACTCCTTTCTTCTGTCGCAGCATCGAGTGATCTAAGGGCTCACGGCGCGAGAACCTGGACGAAATTGGCACGCTGCCTTCTGCCTCCTGTGATCAAAACAACTGAAACGAATTAAATGATAGTTTGAGGGTGGGGTTGTCGTTCGAAGAATAAAGTCTAAAGTCCGTCTGAGAATGACAGTCTACTTCAAGTGACTCCTGGCACGATATACCGTTATAGTGAAACAACGGACAATACTGGCTGGAGGTTCACTCGCCGTCCAGCATATTCGTCAATGGAGGGTGATGACAATTCTGCAATGGAATGAAAGAAACGGCCGGTAAGAAACATATAATCGAAAGCACACTGACAAAATCAATAGTACAACTATGTGACCACTACCATAGACACCGGCTTTCGCAACTCGAGTGTTACTTCAATGGAGGGAGCTGTCTAACGGTCTTGTTTTGGGCTGCCAATTTGATGTCATTTTCACGCAAATGCTAACACCCGTTGGTGCGTTTACCAAGCCTCAGCTCACGGGGCTTCTTTATCTTTGGTACTTTTGCTGATTGCACCAGCCCCGCCAATCCACGTTACTCCTCGTGTGTGGCGCGGAAACCTTGTAAATATGGCCGCTCATCTCCTTAAGATATACAACCATTGGGCCCACTGTACATACGTCTCATACTCCTAATTCTTCCTTCCTGTTTCAGAACCAACTGTGAATATAGTAGACGAAAATCCTGATCACCCCCTGAAGACTCAGTTGACTAGTATATACTTTTATTTCCTTAAATCTAACGTGTCACTGTACTAGGTGCCCCATAATATAGACTGAATTGCTGCGAACCGGACTTTGCATATACTACAACTGGCGACCCAGCCATCGAACCACGGAGAACTTCGAAAGTATACTGACAATGGTCATCTGAGCGGGAAGACGCAGCTCCATTCACAGAATCTCCCAACGAGGAGCCGGTAGGCAGCCGTGTAAAGCAGTACCAGTACCGGTCTCTGTATTAGAGTCCTTTTCAGATGCCTTTCAATCGATGGGCGTCAATTTACAACAGAGTTCTCATCGCCACCCACCTAGTCCCATACCTACCAAATTCAACTTGGGCGACAACTATCGCCAATGAGAAGGACAAGTTTGTAGATGTCTCAAACACTTCCCACCAGATCAGCAATCAGATCCGCTGCTTAATTTGTTGGAAGGTCAAGCGTACGACCGCATTACTGACGCTCGCGTGGCCCCCACTACCATTTCCGACGGCACCTTCGAAGACATCAAACGCGTGTTGGACCCACCTGGGCTGTTAGTAGCTCGTCGACGTGAATTTCACGATAGAGCACAAAGACCAGGAGAGTCGATTTTGGAATTTACCACTGCTCTAAGCCGTTTTGGGGAGAAAGCGTTCCCGATAAACTCAGTTGGCGAATTGGAGAAGTTGGCCTATCAACAACTGAGGGGAGGCATGACAGCACCAAGGATGTACGAAGAGCTTGCCCTGATGCCACCTCCAACAACCCTCGAGGCAGCGCTGGGGATCGCAGGTAAATTGGAAGCCTTGTGCCCGGAGCCTTGACCTGTGGGATTCTATATGAGCAGACCACCTCGGGGTGGGTGCACGACGCGAGGCTATCGACCCGCGCGCCGAGGGAGCCTCGCTCGAGGAGAAAAAATGCCGGCTGGCGGCGACAGCCAACTCAATAGTACAATCAGCGCTATGGCGAACAACACCAAGAGGCCGGAGCACCCCGGCCACCACGGCTATGGACACAAGGTGAGCCAGTACCTACGTTTACCAATGCCTTTCATGCTAAACCCTTTCCGATGATTCTAATTAGGTTGGCGAACAACTACGTAGAAGGTTTAGTAGACACAGGGGCGACAAGCATCTTCGTGAACCAGCAGTGGCTGAAGCTCCGGGGTGTGAAAGGCCCTCGGTTCCGTGACGTGAAGGAGACCTTATGCGGGGTCACGGGAGAACCCTTGGAGATCGCCGGCAAGGTAGACCTCGACGTCAACTTAGGAAGGACACGCCAGACTCACACTTCTGTCGTAGTTTGCCATACGGTGTCAGATGTCATTATTGGAATGGAGTTACTAAACTCGTGACACTGCATTATTAACCTGAATCGGCAATTGGTACAGACCCCCAGAGGGAATGTCAGAATTTTACCAACAAAAATCTGTGGGCGAGATTCGACGTCATATATGTCAACCGAAGGTAACCGTAGTAAAGACATTAACAACTTGATGCAATCGGTGAACGCCCCACCACGGACGATAAAACAACTGGCAAATCTCATTATCAGATACATGGACGATTTTGCCTGGGATGGCACAAAATTAAGTCGGACGGACGTAGTGCGCCACTCTATTAACACTGGTCAAGCCCAATCCATCAAACTGCACGCCAGGAAGATCCCGCCCTGTCATGAATCACTAGTAAGAAATATGATCCGGGAAATGCCGGATAATAACATGATTCAACCTTCCAACTCTCCCTGGGCAGCACCGATCGTGCTAGTGAAGAAGAAAGACTGCGGACTTCGTCTTTGTGTCGATTATCGGAAACTTACTCAGGTGACCAAGAAAGATTCCTCCTCACTAGCAAGGATGGGCGATTTACTGGAATCGCTTGGAGGATCGCAATGGTTTAGTACGCTCGACTTGGTCTCTGGGTACTGGCAGGTAGAAGTAGAAGAGCCAGATCGTCAGAAGACAGCTTTCGCACTTCCAAGTGGTCTGTATGAATTCAAAACAATGTCCTTTGGTCTGACGGAAACACCAGCCACCTTTCAGCGCCTAATTTAATAATTCGATAATTGTATATTTCTTGACCGTGGTCAATACACGTGCACAAGGCAAGATCAGAGAATACGGCAGTACATGTCTATGTGAGGTATTCACAATTTCTAAATTTATGAATCACACAGCAACCGAAATGCAACAGTAAAGTCATGTAGTGTTTGAGTGAACTAAAGTGGTAATGGTTGAAGCTGGAATTATAAATCGGTTTCGAAGTCGGGGAGGACGATGTGGATAACTGGACAAACGTGGGATTGCAGATATAAGCGATAATTCGACGGTCACTAACGAGCAACCGAGCGGAAGGGATGCCAAAGAACAAGATTGAAAGTAAAGTACGCATGGGGCTATCAACGTGCAGTCAGAGATGCCAGCGAAATGTAGAACAATAATCCAGCATTGGGTAACTAATTGTGGGGGAAGCACTTGAAATAAATGCAAGTGAGTCAAAATTGATAATAAAACGGACCTTTTGTGCAGGTGATTCCAGTGTCATATGGAAATTCACACAAAGGCGAAAAGCTTCACAGGGATTGCGGTGAACTTTTGAAGAGCATAAATGGTGTATGGACGCAGAAAGGACTTTCAAAGAAGAGCCGTCAGAGAAACGGACCAGTGGAGACAAACGCTACTGGTGCGGCTAGGCAGAAGTTGGAAGAACGTAAAGATAAATATTTTTTTGTATTTATTCCCAAGGTGCTGCTTAGTGTACTTGGATGATGTAATCGTTAAGGGCAAGACACCGAAGAAACACTTACGCAACCTAACTCTTGTATTCGATAAAATGCGCGACGTCGGCCTTAAACTGAAGCCGTCCAAATGCCACATGGTGCAGGGACAGGTAACGTACCTAGGGCTTGTTGTGTCCTGCACAGGCGTTCAGACAGACCGTGCACAAACAGAGTTAGTCAAGAACTGGTCGACCCCAAAGACTACCGACGAGGTTCGGATTTTCTCAGGACTGGCGTCGTATTACCGAAAGTTCATCCATAACTTTGCCACCATAGCTGCTCCGCTGAATGCGTTACTGGAAGCCAATAAAGAATTTCACTGGGGTGAGGACCAGCAGCAAGCATTTGAAGACATCCGTGCGCGGTTATGTCAAGCACCGGTATTAGCATTCCCAGACACCGCAGAGAATGCTGGAGAATTCATATCGGACACAGATGCATCGGAAAAGAGTATTGGAGCGGTACTTTCACAACGCGATCCGGACGGTCAGGAACACGTGATATCATATGAAAGCAGAACGTCAAGCAAACGCGAACAGAACTACCGCACCACGAGAAAAGAAATGCTGGCCCTGGCATACTTCATTAAATATTATCGACACTACCTCCTGGGACGTCATTTCTTCGTTCGCACAGATCATCGAGCACTTTTGTGGCCTACCAACTTCAAGGGCCCGGAAGGCCAAGTAGCACGACGGCAGGAGCAGTTACAAGAACACTCATACACTTGCCTGCACTGACCGGGGAAACGACACGGGAACGCGGACGCCATGTCGAGGAGACCCAATCGAAACCATGGTGATTGCCCCTCGTGTAATTCTCAATATGTGGCACTAGTCAACCTCGATGCAAGTTCGGAAGACTGGAGAAAGATAAACGCTGAGGATCCCGAATTGGCCATCTTATATCAATGTATGAAAGGAGGAGGAAGATGACCAACAGGAGAAGAACTGGCGGGAACAAGCTATGAAACCCGTTGCTTACGGTAGCTGTGGGACAAAATTAAACTATACGATGACCTACTCTTCCTCCAACAGGGGCCTAACTACCTCAGGCGATTAGTAGTTCCGCAATCGCAAACGCAGGCTGTCATGGAACGACTTCATCACGACTTGGTACAACCAGGTCAGAACAAAATGTACGATGCAGTCCGTGCCAGATACTGGTGGCCCCATCAAAGACGTAACGTCACCAGCTTCTGTCAGCAAAGCCAACCATGCGCTACCTGTGAAGATCCTAATCTCAAAGGCCGAGCACCCCTCAAACGCATACAAGCAGGATATCCGAACGAAATAGTCGGAGTTCGATATTATGGGCCCACTACCGGAAACCCAAAGAGGAAACAAATATATCATTGTGATGGTCCATTACTTCACGAAGTGAGCGGAGGCTGTCGCAGTTGCTGCTATCGATGCGGCAACCGTTGCCAGAACAATTTTTGAGAACTGAGTCTGCAATTGGGGGGCACCCGTGCAGCTCCACTCAGATAAAGGGAGCAGCTTTGAAAACAGTACGGTCTATGAATTGCGCAAGCTACTGCAGATTGATAAAACCAGTACAACTGCATATCGCTCTGAGGGGAACGGATTGGTTGAACGGATGAACCGCACCTTGGGAGGGCTACTCAGGGCCTTCGTCGAAGAAACGAAACATTGGGACCAAGTGTTGAAACAATGCTTGATGGCATACAAAAGCACTGTACATCGATCGACGGGACAGACACCGCGTCTCCTCTGGACCGGGAGAGAAATGCGCATCCCACGTGACCTACGAACACCCGGGCTCGTTGCTCGGCCGTCTGCTCTTCCTCATCCTCATCAATGACCTAGCAGGTGGGCTTACAAACCCCACCTTTATGTTTGCCGATGAAGTCAAGATAGCTGGAGTAGATATATAACTTGACTTGTTGGCAGTACAAAACTGGGCAGACAAATGGGCCCTCCCACTAAACCTCACCAAGTGTCAATACTTGACCACAAATGCAGGGGCTAGTGGGAATGCTGTGGTTTCGTTGCAAGTGGTCTCGTAGGTCAAAGACTTAGGACTTTTAATGGACAAATGCTTTAAGCCGTCAAAGCAGTGCACCGCCGCAGCCAATATGGCCAGGAGAGAACTCTTTCGAGTTAGCTCCTTTATGTCGTGTAGAGATCCGGAGATTTTCGTTCCGATATATCGGGTCATATTTAGGCCGCATATGGAGTACTGCATGCAGGCCTGGGCACCGTACTACCAGAAAGATATAGACTATCTGGAGAAAGTGTAAGGGCTAGCCACTTGAATGGTAGCTGGACAAGGGGGGTTTAGCTACACAGAGCGTCTCCGTGCCCTAGACCTATTCTCGATGGAAAGACGGTGCATTCGCGGGGATTTGATAGAAACCTTCAAGGTTATGAAGGGACTGTCAGGAATAAGACGGGAAGACATTTTCTCTGTGATCCTCGAGAGAGGCACAAGGGGGCATAGCCTTAGATTACGAAGGAAGCATTCGGGGCTCCAAATTAGAGCGAATTACTTCTCAAGTAGAGTGGTACCCTATTGGAATAAGCTCCCGGAGGAGGTCATAAATACCACAACAGTGAAGGCTTTTGAGAAAGCAGTAGAACTTTGTTGGGTGGCAGTATACCCCGAGTTGTGTTAAGCAGCTTTTAGGATCAGACGCAATTTACTTATTGTTTCCACCTTACTCTGCCAGGGCTGATACTGCACAAAATTTCTGCCTTTCAGAAAAAGAAAATCACGCAGTGTTGGGAGCTACGGAATAGCGCCGACAACACAACTATCTGGATACACGATTGACTCTAGCCACAATAAGTCCTGTGCAAACTGGACTGAGCTGAACCCTATGTCGGGCGACTGCCTAAACCAGTAAAGGACTACATAGTAGAACTCAACTAAACTTTGATCAAGATGCATGGGCTAGCCCGACGGAACTTACGACAGAGTCATCGACAACGGAAGGAATATTACGACAAGAAAGCTCACCGATCGCCGCTAGAAGTAGGTGATACTGTGTTCTTGCATTCCGACGCATTACCAATGAACGTTCCAGAGAAACTGCACAAACAATGGACAGGGCCGTTCGTCGTAGAAGGGATTATTTCTGAAAATCTTTGTTCTGTTCGCGATAAGACCGGTCGATTCGGAACACTCACCGTTCATTTCAATGGGCTGAAACCGGTGTTGGAAAAGGAGAGCGTCAGTTATCCAACAGATGACAATGAAGTCCCAGAAGTGGGCGCAGAAGTGCAAGTACTGTCAAGGAGGTGTGGCCAAGCACCGGGCCGGTTCCTGATTAAGAGGGGTATGGTGTGGCCCGTAAACCTTGTAAATATGGTTGCTTATCTCCTTAAGATATACGACCATTGGGCCCACTGTACATACGTCTCATACTCCTAATTCTTCCTTCCTGTTTCAGAACCAACTGTGAATATAGTAGACGAAAATCCTGATCACCCCCCTGAAGACTCAGTTGACTAGTAAATACTTTTATATCCTTAAATCTAACGTGTCACTTTACTAGGGGCCACATAATACAGACTGACTTGTTGTGAATTGAACCTCCGTATATACTACACGTGAACCGATCAGTCGGCCGATGACCTTGACGTAGCTTGCTCGTGCCCGGCGTCGTAGGTTTAATTCCTTCGGGTTATTTCGACCTTCGCTGGACTTCTCACAATAAAGATGCGCCCTCTTGGCGTGTGTAGCAACCTGAATGTCAAACTAAGCGACTTCTTTAACGAGTCACTGCGTGAGTTTCTTCTATAAACTTTTCAAATGGCCTTCAGCACTAAATGAAAGGTTGAAACGGGGACATGAGTTGTGCGATGGCTTGGAGGTTCGTTTTCTATTTCCACTTTCATTCTCCCAGAATGCGGTGGCAGATAAAGACATGCAAGATCTGACCATGAACATATATGAGAAAGTTCAAAAGCTTTTGACGTCAACTGAACCTCAAAATTTGCAAGAATGCGCCACTCAAAAGCTGAGACGATTATGTTTGGAGATACTACAAAAGCTCCCTAATGGAGATCATTTGAGACCATATGCGCGCTCCATTCTTTCTTTGCTGTTCAAACTGGTGGAGATTGAAAACGAAGATAACGTGTTGATATGTGTAAAACTCATAATCGACCTGCACAAATACTACCGACCGTCTTTTTCGTCTGATGTAGGTGTCTTATCAGCTTGCTTACCGCCTTAGGTTACCTGTTTTTTGTCGTTTGTCAGGCGCGTTTACCGTGGTCTGCGAAACGAGACAGTTACTATGTTTGAGCCGCAGCACAAGATTGAGGTGTCCTCCATTGCTGATCTGAATCTGGCGGCTACCGTCCAGAAAGCATTCACGGTTACTCCCGTTTACACTCAAGAACCGGAATCCGATGGAAGTTTCAAAACAGTAACTTATTTTTTCTTCTTATCTCCTAGTATCATATACTCCCAAAGTCTAGTTTCTCACTGAAAGTGATGCAGGAGATCCCGATCCTGGTTGTTCTAATGTACCAGTTATTCAAGCAGCACATACACCAAGACGTTTCGGAGTTTATTCCTCTCATAATGGACTTTATTAACTTGCATCCCACAGAGCAGCAAAAGTAAGACAGTTGAGATGTTTATGATCCATCTGAAACTCGTGTTAGTCAAATACCTGGTCTGATATTAGTAATGATTATTACAACAATAAATCATCTGCGTGATGTACTTGCTAGCCGCATGGAAAATGAGGTCTTCTTTTTGCTGTTCCAGTTAAACTTGTAGTGTTAGTTATTGTTTATGGTGATGACGATCGACGGTACTGGAGTGGCACAGGTTAGAGACACTAAGACTGAACCTCCTTATTGCTGTTTAGTTCTGGTATCAGGTTCTTGATTTCTGGCTCTCTTAGTCTCGTGATTGGCTGTAGAAGCGTCATGTACTCCTGTTAGGCTCATGCCCTTGTGTAGAACTGAGAAAATCTCAACAAGCGCGCATTCTTATGTTTATTCACAAGACCGTTGTTCTGCCTCTGGTGGTAAATATATATAAGTGGTGTGAATCCGCACTTGGTGGACTTAAAATCCCAGAATTCACTAAAATTTTATTGCTGCCCCGAATAAAGTGCTGCTAAATCTGTCTTATGAACGTAGCAGCTAGTGGGTAGGTAGTGGTATTTTCAATATCTATAATGTCATCATACAGTGGGACAAACTGTCATTTGATATCTCTATAGACAATTAAAATTAGATATGAAAGTGAAAAGTTCAAGCTTACAGACAAAAGGGCAATTCCTGGTATCAGTTTTCGGCCTCCGCTCAAGACCGTCCTTTTTATTACTTGCGCATGAGTGCAACGGAAGGAGGAAGCCTCAGTCTCTGGTCCTTTGCACCATTACGAATAACCGGCGACGAAATTGGGACTTTGAGTACAGAACCACGTAAGATCCGAATAGACCAGGTGTGAAAGAGTCAGGCGACAGTGGATTACTGTCTACCACCAAAGTGATCGGCGGAGGCGTAATTTGAGCCTCCGATCTCCGAGATGGTAAGCAGACGCTCTAAGTCACTCGATCACTACCAGGTAGTAGATGCATCACTGACTGTTACTGCATAAAATGACTTTGTCTGTCGATGAAATCAATTATGATGGAGCACTCTATCGAACCTTCGAAGTTTTATTTCATTGTTGTCATTGCTGTCAGCCAACTGTTTACTCAGAAAGCCGACTGATTAATTAATAGTCGTCACCCTTGCTAGCTAAGTGCGATGTTATGTTTCTTCTTTGAACAACAGGTAAACAATATTGCTGTTCTTCGAATATTTCAGATCTAATGCAGCATTCAGCCAGGATATATTTATCGACTTCATGGCTGCTCAAGTGAAAACTTTGTCCTTTCTCGCTTACGTTATCAAGATTTACCAAGTAAGTTCGTTCAGCAAAATCCTCTTAACGAAACAACGAATGAACTGACTACAAACAAATGCCAGGCCCCAAAAGAGGATTGTGTTGATTAAATACGGCGAGAAAACAGTTTGCCCCCAACCAGACATAGAAGTTCTGTTACCCCCTTCATGTACGATCGATGAAATCCTCTGGGAAGGTCAAGAAAGCCGCAATAATAAAGGAGTTGTGCTTCTTCATATTGAAAGACTTGTGGTCATTTCAGCTTACTGACGACAGTGTTCGTTTTCCGCGATTTTGATGTGGCGCAGTGTTTTCAACAGCCCCGCATTGCCTGTATCGCGGTAGTGAATGTTTTCTACTCTTAAAATGTAAAGTACTACTACAACTCTGGCAGGGACCCACTCCCATATTCACTTCCGGTGGTGATACGTTAGAGATCGTTAAGATGGTTGTTTACATGAGTATTTAAAGAAGGGCTGATGGGAAGATCAGAGATTAAGTCGAAAGCCGGATAGAAAAGGATCGGATAGTGTTCTCCAGTCCTCACTTGTGAAGATAGTGGGAAAGTTTTGTGAAAGGCTGTTGTAATCAGTATGTTGTCTTACGCTTGCAAGACCTGGTCTGCTTATATATATATATATATATATATATATATATATATATATATATATATATATATATAATGTTTGGAGGAAATGTAACACATCGGTGTGAAATATCCGCCACAGAAACCAACTCAAAGGTATGTCCCTTAGGGTTTCCGACCAGACTTATAATAGATCTCCAACTCCCCAGCAATACGGGCGTGAGGGGTCTGCGGAGTCAACCCCAACGTCAGAAGTTTGATCAAATAATGCCACATCATATTTCTAGCTTTATGATGCTTTTCTCATCCAATTCCAATCCCAAGCGTGCGAAGCACGTGTTCCGACCAACGAAGCCGGTGGTGATAAGAGCGTATTAATAGGATAAGCTGTGTTCAGTTCTGAGAACTCTTCACTGTGGAGTTGCCGATTCGACGTTGCCCCTGAATTCGCGAGCTAGTCCACAGACAGCAGTGATCAGAGAGAAACAACCTGTCAGCATTTTTCCTTCAAACAAACCCAGGGCCTCCAAATACCTCGGTATGGTCGAGAATGGTTGTCTTAGGCTCTTAGATGGCTACTCACCCTGAACGCCTCTCGAAATGCTCCCAAATGACCGTGCTTCTACCACAACTTCTGCTGAGGAAGTCCTGCTTACCGCCTCCTGGTGGCCGAAGTGTTCCCACTAAAGCGAGAAGACCAAAGCGAATGTCCGGCGCTGTCCACCGGGTTGGATGGCTAGTAATCAGTCTAGGGGAGATGGCTAAACCCTGATTTCAAACCAACCGCACGGCGTACGGAGCGTACATCAGTATGCTCACCGGAATCTGTGGCGGAGGGGTGCGCTGGGCACCCAGGATGTTTGGTCTCATTCGAAGGGGGTATGCACTGAGTAATCAGTCATCGACCCCCATTGGGTTACGTACCCCACGTTTTATCCCGCTGCCTTGTGGGTTCCACTTTAAATAGCTAAAGACTCCGGTTGTAAACCCCTAAGAAAACCATCTGCTTTGGCCTGGGCAGACTGGCAGTATTTCACCTACAAACAAATCGTAGATTTACTTGATTTCATTCTACGTTGATGAACAACTCACAAGGTCGCTCTGTTCATTCTATTGCGTGCACAACTATTCACAAACTCATCCGTGTTCCTATCTTCTTGCCGTTGACGTAGAATCGAGACAGTCCATGTTACACCAGTAGACCCGCCCTTTCATTCTCGGATGCCGCAACTCTCCTCCGACCACACTCACCGTTCATACTTGTAACGTATAATGTGCACAATCTTATGCGCATAGCTAAACAAGCTGGGTTAGCTAGGACCTTGGAGAAGGTTAGTGTTGATATCTGCTGCTCCCAGGAGACCCCGATCGAACAACAAAGTTATCGCCGACAAAAAGGGATGATACTTTTTATTTCCGCTGTTCTAGTGACCATGAAGCTCAGACCTCTGGCCAAGCAGGCGTTCGATTAATTTTGAATGATGGGGCCGAGGTCAGTCTTCTAGGGTGGATTCCTGTTGATAGTCGACTATGCACTATACGGGTAAAAAAATCGTGCAAGTTAGGCAGATGAGCTAATGAGCGATGCCTGTTTGTTATTTCTACGTATGCCCCTACAGATTGTAGTCTGGATGCCGCGAAGGATAAGTTCTACCAACGTCCCCACAACCTAATAGAACAACAAAAATCGGACATCATCGTTAGAGCTGGAGACTTAAGTGACAGAGTCGGTAATATTGCACCTAACGAACATCTAGGAGGCCGTTTTGGTCCTAACTAATGCTGCTTAGACAATGATGAAAGACTTTTAAACCTGTGTTCTCACCACCGTCAGTTTCCATCGAGCACCAGATTTAGGAACACGAAGCACCGTTCAGCCACCTGGCGACCTTCAGCTCAAGAGTGGGCTTAGATAGGTCACATTGCCATTACCTATAGATGGTCTGGCTGTACGAAAAACTGCCGATCGTACTGGGGAACTAGTCTTGATTCTGATTACGAATGTGCCACACTTTATGTGCTTTGATGGGACAACTAGAAAGATAGTATCTCGAGTTGATTTCTCTAGACTTTCGGAGTCTACCGTGATAGAGAAATCCCAGAGTGAACTGATAGATTAAGCACAATCCCACCTAGTCCCCTAGAGCAACATTGGGCTCGTCAAGTCGGCTCTGAATTCCACTTGTCGGGCTAGTTGAGGCGTTATTTCTAAGCCGATCAATTGTTGAATAGTGGCGAACTCCCTCTGACTTCTGGATATCCGCAATGCAACTCCCACGGGTTTAGCCGTCAACAAAGCCTGTCCGATCCTAAAACATGTGCTCACTGCAAGCCTAATAAATGATCGCGAGAATCGGTGGTCGGAACGCGCTGCCTAGATGGAATCAGCTACTGCCTCCGGGAACTTTCGAAAGCTGTTCCATATTAGCCGTAACACCGGTACCAGAAGACGCGGTGTCGGAACAATTTGTGAAGCCCACGGAAAGCCTGTTCATAGTCGTCATCGACACCCAGAAAGATGGGCTAAACGCACTAACTGCCATACATCTTGATGGGAGTAGTGTCCAATGGTCTATGTCCTTAGACCCACCCAGCAAAGCTGAAATTTGTGATGCACTTGCATTCTCCAAGCGCCACAAGGCTCCATGCCCAGACGGCTTGCCACCAGCTTTTGTATTACATGTTTGCGTTTGAGTGCAGTGAAGGGGGATATACCACATAGCTACAAAGGCTCACTGCACTGTTTGGGGTGGCTGACAAACAGGCCCCAAAACCTGGAATGATCAAGAATCACAAGATCCCAATAGGTCAGGTGTGACAACGAGCCGGACGACAGCGGACTATCGTATCCAAAGACTCAGGATACGATATGATGAAAGCGCTAACACAGGTGTTCTCAAAGTATGAGGAAAGGAGGTAGTTCTTATTAGATTAAATGGAATCGATCATAGCCCTTGTCTTCAAGAAAGAATCATGAACTGTCTGTGACAATCATAGAGGAGTCGGCTCAATCCAGGTTGCGTTGAAAATTTTGGCATCTGTTGTTCTTCGTAGACTGTTATCACAAAGAGGGGAGCAGATTTTTGAGGGGCAAGCGGGGCTTCACCCTGGCCGAGGCTGCACTCGTTAGATATTCACCCTCCGTCAGCTACTGTAGTATCGGCACACTTACCGAAGACCTACCATCACCGCATTCCTAGGTATCAGAACAGCTTTTGGTTCAATTGACAGGACTGCTCTGTGGGAAAGCTTGTTGAGAAACGGCGTAACTGAAAAATATGTACCAGTCATCAAATCCCTCTACCGTCATACTTCAGGACGAATTAAGGCATACGGCAAACTTTCGCCTTCCTTTATTGTCTCCAGTGGATTTCGACAAGGGTATCCAAATTCACTGTTTCCCTTCTACTTCACAATTGGCGACGCCCTTGAGAAATCTGTCAAGGACCTCATAGATGGTGGTAGACAGTAATCCCCACGGTTGCACGGCTCGTTACCACACCTGATCTATTTGGACCTTATGTGAGTATTCACTAGAAATCTCAGGGTCTGGTTGCCGGTTATCTCTAATAGTGCAGTGGGCTCTTGTGGCTATGGAGTATATCCCTTCCACTGCACTCATGCGCAGGCTTGTAATAAAAAAGCTGGTGTCGAACCCCTTTCAGAACACAGACTTACTGGTTTGGAATGCGATGACAACATCGTCCTGCTCACTTCGAACATCTCAGCAGCTCAACTTCTACTGGGCCGCATGATAACGGATGTGGCTCGATACGAAATGTACTGCGCACCATCAGAGTGTAAGGTACTACTTCAGGATTGGTGAGAGCATGTGCGCGCACTCCACTTGGGCTACGAAAGACTAACGATTACTGAAAGTTTTGTTTACCTGAGCAGCTGTATTATTAGAAATAGCGGCGTAGGAGAGAAAATATCTAAGCGTATTTCAAAGGCCAGACTAGCTTTTTCGAACCTTAGGCATCCCTGGCGCCGACACGATATCAGGATTTCTTTGAAAGGCCGAGTGTATGATACCACCATGCGCCCCGTACTGCTGTATAGATGTGGAACATGGCCCCTCCGAGTACAAGGTATCTGTCGCCTGGCCGCTTTCGATACCCGCTGCTTACGTAGCATTGCCCGTGTATGGTGGGAACAACGCATCAGCGATGATCAGGTTCGCAGTTGAGTGTTTGGCACAACCGACTCCTCCCTAGAAAAGATCCCACTACTATACCTCTGCTGGTTAATACGTGTATTAAGTATGCCCATCCAGCGCCTACCGCTTCGCGCATCGTTTGCGCTGCCTGGGTTTGACTGGAAGGACGAGCGTAGGAGACAAACAATGACTTGGCGCAGAGGGATGAAGAAACTAACGGCATGTCTGTTACGTGTAGATCCGTCTCGGTTGCCAGGTTAAAACGGTAGAGATCACGAGTAACGCTGGCTTGTCTCACTAATGGACATGGCTCGAAACTGAAGTCAGTGGTAGGAGTGTATTTTTTGTTGTCATCATCAAACGTAGCAAAGAAACAAAATGCGCACTCAACAAAACAAAAAAACTTTGTCCCCCCCCTTTCTTTTTCACTCTGACTTCATCTACCCGTTCCCCCTGATTGTACCATGTTTTATTCACATAGCCTGAAACCAGACAAGCGTGAATATATATTTGTATATATCGTTGGAGATTTAGGTGCCGCGGGAGGGCACTAAGCGCGATGTACAGCATTTACACCACTGATTTATGTTCTGGGTCTAATCCTGCAATATCAACAAAGTTTTTTTCCTGAAAGATCTCGTGTTTTTGCCATCAAATGAGGTAAAAAGTTTTTTAAAGCCATGCCATTAAGTAAGCTGCGTAAGTTAACAGCCCCTGCATAACTTCTGACAGGTTGGGGTCATAAACTTTCCGCGTTGGAATTGCTTTTGGATATAACGATTTCTCTTGCCGTCATGATTACATCACTGTCTAACTGGTAAACTTCGCAAATGGTAACTGTATAATAGCTGTGGTTGAAAAGAGACGGACCGTGGCAGTGCTGCTGATCATCAAAGTGAATCCATTTCGTCATTTTTCAACGACAAGCTGTTTAAGTCGAGATCATATCGTTGGACTTTCTCACGGTATACATATTCTCCAATCACTTTTAGGCACGGAATTACAAGCAAACCTTACTAACAAATGTCTCTACTTAGTCTTTTATCATTTAATTTAATGGCTCATCGAGCTTCATTTATTTTGGCTGATATTTTAGTGAAACCTTGGTTAATAACCGGACCGGACCATAAGAACTTTGTAAAAGTTGTGCTTTTGTTTTCTTCTCATACCTTCCCATGTTTGAATAACATCGTTAAATTGCAAATACGCCTCATCTGTTGGTTGTTTCACACAGGATTTGGTGGAACACTATTCGGGAAGCCTTGTTCAAGGGATGATGAATTTGCTGATTAATTGTCCCCCATCCGTTACCAATATGCGTAAGGAGTTTTTCATAGCTGCGAGGCACATCCTGAGTGCTCAAGAGATTCGACCAAGTGAGTTCCCTCGATGAGCTCATCGGGTGTAGTGCCATTGATTGCTCGTTTAATGACACAGATGGTTGGGTATTTCTGCATGTTATCATCCATCCCCAAAATAATATGCTGTTCTGATCCGTGCTCGAAGACTTTGGTCTATATGTTCACTGTGAGCGTTTGTTGCGTAATATAAATAGAAAATAGTCTTTTGCTTCCTTTATTCATTATACGACAATATTCAATGTTTCTGGAAGTGACTGGTGGTGGCTGGAATCGAACACGAGACGTTACGGTTCGAATCCCACGACAACAACCGTTTGACCACCGTCGGCCACCACCCAAATTGAAGCTCGGTTTTTGGTATAACTCACTTCTATCGTTTTGCCCGTGTAGCCTGGATTTGGCATCTTGATTGCTAATTCACAAAAATACGATAAAATTGATGTATAAGTCTGGATCTTTCCGCGGTGTGATCAGTCTTTCGTTTTGGCGAGCCTTTGTTGTTCAGCTCTGTTGACTTTAATTTGATCGACTAAGGACCATGAACCAGAATGCGACCACTGTTTGCTGTTTTTTCGATAAAATCCACGCGTCATTTGCGAAAAGCAATTTATGTTCAATTGAAAGTAAGTTCAGGTGACGATGGATCAAGAGGGATGATGCCTTGGTCGTGCAGTGTAACGAGTACCCTGGTTTATTGTCTTTCTGGATGGGGACATAAGTCGGACATTGGCATACTCATGTCTGTCTGGTCTCATTTTCAGCTATTTTCCTAATTACCGGTCATATCAAGCTACGTTTCTCGAATTCTTCTCTTTACTACAAGAATCATAAGTTGCGTATTGATTCAAGTGGGAAAGTTCTCCAAATTAATAATGACAACCGTCTATTTTCTGTATGTGCTGTGACTCAATTTATGTTGCCTCCCAATATTTTCGCTTCTTGTGATAACTTGGAATATTGGTAGAGTTTTCAGCCCATGTTGATGCTGTCCATAAGTTATTGATTACAGAGCTTAGCATTTAGACCGTAAACGTCATCACCAGTACGTACTGATAATGCCATCTCAACTGGTGATGAGGCTTTTAAAGTAAAACACTGAGCCGACCCGTCAAAAGCTTATGACGACTGTTCGTTCCTGTTTTCGGATCCTGTCTCACGAGGGGTAAAAAATACTTTGCACAATGGCTGTGTTGTCTATATTTCTGGTCACAACTATTATCCAATTCAAACACTAGCTGTCGCTTGGTTCTGTATCATTTGACAGAGTTTTTGGATGTCTTGGACGATCTTATGAACGAGGACATTTTAATTGGACAAGGTTATACCGTTCGCGATGCACTGAGGTGAGTCACGTAGACTGTTTTTGTTTGGGATGATAATATTCAGTTTTTCCCAGACAATTTTGTGCTGTTGAAATGTGTACGACGCTTACAAAAATTGTTGCGCTAATTTGCTATAGAACGGCTGTGTGCTTACTTAAGGTCCCGAATGACCTCGTTGCCGCACCACTTTTTGGTTCATGCTCTCATAGTCAGTTGAGTCGTTAGCTCTGCATTTCATCGTCTTGTCATAGTTATTCGACGATAGGTATCATTGGTATTGCTCAGATGGCCTAAACTACTGGTGCTCCCCTCTGAATCTGAGATGCATTTTTACCAGCTCTCATGATACAGTAAGGCGTTATCGCTGCGGGCTTCGTCCATTCCACTGTGCTCGTCCGAGGTCAGAAAAGCTTTCAAATCAAACTAACAAAATGGCAAAACGAGCAAGATACACTTATATTTACTCAGCCAGACAATTCCTTCTGATGAAGTATATGTGGTTGTTTAAATTGTTATTTCACATACGCACTTCAGCAAGATCGATTCTCTGGCTATTCGCGCACTGTGACTCCTTTTTGGTCATGTGCTTTCGACCATTAAACTAGTTCACGTGCGCATCATTATCGCCGTGTATTTCCGATTGCGCCGAATGGCGTCTTGATCTACGGCTCTCAACTTGGGCCATCTTGCTGTTTTCCAGGGATTCCGTGCAGTTCTGCCTACTCTTCAATAGGTCCATTTTTGTGTTTCGGAATGTTTCTTATGTAGTCACCGTACCTTATTAGGCCGGTGACTCTTGGTTGGTTGATGTAGTCGGCTTGATACTCACATCAGAATGTTGCCGTCTCCGGTACTAAATGAAGGCATACTTTGCTCACGATTCCTACCGTTCACAAAATTCCCCCGTCTGTTCAAACTACCAGAAAGATATTGATGCAAATGAATGACCGCATCCAGCCGTATTCAGTATAGCAAACTGACTTTTTATTTATAAAGTAAGGTTAGGAAGATTTGACAAATTTGTGGGTAGGTAAACTAAATGACCCATATACAAAATTCCAAAGCTCTTCGACATGGCCTCGTAGCTAGGCTGTTAGAGCACTCGCGGTACTAAATCGAGGATGGCAACCATGCTTGGATTGGAATCCTGTCGGGGTCAACGACTTTTAACATTTGTAGCATCCAAAAAAGTTGTTCAGTCTGCGTGATTGTATTTAATAACCAAACATGCCCGTGTATCTAACTGGCAGATACTGGTTGATTCTTAGAGAAATCCTGCTGCAGGCAGCCAAATCACAAGTTAGTTCACTGTGGTGGATGCCATATGCTACTGCAATTTGGGTGGGTAAATTATGTGATTCATATCCAAAATGTCAAGCGTGGTCTCGTAACTCAGCTGGTAAAGCACTCGCGATATTAAGTCGAGAGTGGCAACCTTGCGTGGGTTCTAATTCCACCGGGTCAACGACTTTTTAGTTATGATTCAATATATCTATGCATATTTATACGTCTCAATTTCATATCTACAATCTAAGGTCTCTTTGCATCTTCGTTTTTGCATTACCAGACCGTTAGCATACAGTACTTTGGCCGATTTGACACATCATATTCGTGGTGAATTAAGTCTGGCAAAAATCGCCAGGGCCCTGGATCTTTATGGGAGGAACATGCACGATGACACATTACCTTTCTCGATTCAGCAAATGAGTTTGCGCTTGCTGCTGAATCTGGTTGAGTGTGTGCGACAACGCGTGTTAGCTTCATTAAGCAATCCGACCGGGTCGGACACGACAGATGAGTTGAACACGGGAGTGGCTTCTGGAACAGCCAGACGGTTACTTTTACACACATTACGTTTGTGTGTCCTCAAGTGTCGTATTGTAGCCGAGCATTATCTTCCCATACTCGAAGCTACGTGGTGAGTCAATGTTACTGTTTTTTAAATCAACTAATTGTTTCACATGAAGACTTTACTTCCATTTGGAGACTGAAAAATAACGAGAATAAGTACAAGTTTTGTGCGTTTTCGCACCCACAAGAAGACGAATGTTCATGCCTATAACCCTTATCACAAAAATGACTTTACACCTATCTTTTCATAGACAGCATAGGAACAATCTCCTCAGAACGAGTGCTGATTACGGCCAGGTGATGAATCGTTGGCTGCTTTTTTCACGCAGGATGTTAAGTTGTTGTCATCGGCTGTAAGAGATAATGCCGATGAAATAATCTGTGTTGCTAACCGAGATTGTGCCGTGTCTGGCAGAGACTATAGACCAAGTAGATAAGTTGTGTTATCTGGTCAGCTGCATTTCATCCGGAGGTCGGATATCAGATGAGGTGTCTTTGCTTATACAGACGGTTCGTTTAGCGTTTACCAATCTGAGTCATGTGTGGTGTCGACATGACATCCGTTTATCTGCTATGAGTCTAGTGTACGGTGCAGTAGTCGGACCAGTGCTTCTGTATGGTTCAGAAATATGGCTGCTGCGGGTGGAGGATATACGAAGATTGTTGTTATATAAACATTGTCGCCTTTGTAGTATTGTTCGAATATGGTGGGAACATCGTATAAGCAATGCTGAGGTTCGGCGGAGAGTCTCAGATTCATGAACCAAATCACTGGGTGAAACACTAAAGGTCACCAGGCTAAGATGGTTGGGTTATGTGTTGCGTGTGTCCCCTGACAGGATTCTTTGATGCTCACTGTTCGCTAAGGTGGGTACCGGTTGGAAAATGAGTAAAAGCGATCACTTGATGATGTGAAAAAAAGATATGAAGAATTTAACCAGTGGACTCAGTCATGTAGGGTGTGTTAGATTTCCTGGGTGGGATCCAGGAAACCCTCCCACTCAGTGGTTAGATACATTGAAAGATATGGCTAGGTGTCGTGATCAGTGGCGCTTTTGTATTTACAAGCTTTCTTTATATACTTGATATCAATATTTGTAGTCCTCCTATTGCTCCTTTCATATTCTTGTTCGTTTTCATTTTCCCAATTGAGGTTGCCGCTGGGAGATAGCAATCAAAGACTGCGCGCAGTGTATGGTTAACGGTTGTTTGAACTGAACGCAGTGACGATGATATACATCACATACATACAATATACAGCATCATTAATCTGTGTACTATAAAAGCCGTGAAATCGCTACTAATGTTTCGTTTGACGTGTTGGTAACCATTGTGAGTTTACATCTAATATGCTGTCACCCATTTGAGAGCTAAAACCTCATTCATCAAATTCGGTTTCTTATTGGTATGAATCTATGTTCCCTCGGCAGTGATATATAACCCTGTGGTCGGAGTTCGAATGAAGCATCGTATTCAAGAAGTCCGTTTGACTTTTCCTAGTGTTAGGTACCCGTGGCGTTGACGTGACATCAAAGGTTGAGTATACTAAGTATACTCTGAACTGTCACTACGCGGTTTGGAGGTGTGATCGTGATACAGCGAAGACAGTAACTCACTGTCGTCCGGATCGTTACCACACCTGGCCTATCGGAACCTTATGTGGTTCTTCACCACACTTAGTCTCAAGGTCTGGCTGCCGGTTATCTCCAATAGTGCAGTGAGCCTTCGTGTTTATGGGGTAAATGCCCCTTCTCCTGTTCTCATGCGTAAGCGTACAATAAAAAAAATAGTGCTTGAGCATTGATGTCTTTGCGGTGTTGCTCAAATCTGGCGGAAATGCCGAACATAGTACTGAGGTCACTTAAGGTGCTACGGAGCGGGCGTTCATATCTAGATCAGTAGTTTGGACTGAACAGGTTACAGCGATTAGGAAACTTACTATGCACGTCAACACAGATTCATTCGGTGTGTATTTTTTATAGGACATATATCGGTTGGGGTTGAGTTGAGGCGGTCTGTGCATGATGTAGAAAACGTTATGAAAACCTTTAATGGCGCGTTTGGTCTTGTATGGCTTTCTAGACTTCCGAGCTTGAATCCACCAAACCCGAGTGCTGTATGATTAGAGATTTTAAACATCATGACCAGTCGCCGCGTTAACAATACAATACAATACGATAATTCCCAACTGACAAAACGTCAGTGTTATGAGGTGCTTTTTCTCAGACAGTTTTAGTATTACATGAAGTATTATCCTGTGGCAAATGAAAATTGCTGCTTGACTTAGTGCTATCGGTAATGATGTTCATGAAACCCAGGAACGGTAGGTAGCGATCGCCATGATAATAAGCTTCACAACGGAAGATGCTCATTTGCACAGGGTGTAAAATTTTGTAGTTTAATTTAATGTTAGACAGCTTCGTCTTGTCTAGATTTATGCCACGTCTTTTGAGGCCTTATGTGATTGTCCACACCAGTTCTTAGGGTTCTGTTTGACTTTTTGTTCTGATAATGCAGTAGAAGACTCCTGTGGTTTTGATTCACTGCACTCATGCATAACACATGAAGTGAAAAAAATCCAACTAGTCAGTAGCCCATAATTTCTTGTTCATCTTAGTATCCCGGAGTCACCGGACGATTCGGATGCGTCAGCAGCAAAACAGCGCTCTGTGACTCCTTTTCTACACTCCACATTTACCAGCCAGTCTGCGTCTGAGCAAATGGAATCCAGCATGACTTTTGAAAAGCCCACATCAAGTTTGCTGAAAACGACGAAATCGGGAATAGAGGATGGAAAAAATAAAACGTCTACAGTAAGTATTAACCGAAAAGTTTGTTTTCCCCCATGTAATATTTGTCCTGCTGGTATACACGAGCTTTTGTCGTGATAGATGCCCGCATGTTATGACAGGCAACTACGGGGACGCACACTGAAACTAAGTTCCTGTTATTAACTGTTATCAGTTATACTCTAGGCCTCAACGTCTCCCGTCCGCTTTGGCTGTGAGGTTCATTTTTTGAGCTATCCACCAGCCTGGTGTTAGGCTTCTTTTTAAAGTTCCGTTCTAACTCGTCAAAGAACTTGACGGATGCTCTGGAAACCATCTAATTTTAAAATGATGGTAACCTCAGTGTCATTCTCTCTGTCTGTCTATGGTTTAGTGTTGCCATGGCCGGTGATGGTCGAATGGTTTAGAGCGTTTGCTTACCGCCTTGGAGGTCAGAGGTTCGAATCCCCGCGACCGTTGGTCGCTTTGGTAGTAAACGATAATCCCACTGTCGTTTGGATCGTTATCGCACCTGACCTTATGTGGTCATCCATTTCAAGTCTCAAGATCCGGTTGCCGGTTAGCTCTATTAGTGTAGCGTGTCTTTGTGGCTATGCGGTATACCTCTTCCACTGCACTCATGCGTATGCATGTAATACCAACAAAACCTATCAGCGACACGTGGTGGAAGTCCTCCATTTTCCCCATATATTACTCCTTCATTTCGTGGGTGTCCACTTAGCTTCCAGTGTGCTCCATCGCGATGAAATCAAATGGTATGAAGAAATCGACTAAGCGGACTTTGCTTCGTTCCTAGAACACGGGCTCCGTGGTTCTCTGCAAAGCGGAACTTTCATTTGGCGTGTTCAGATAACGGTCACTTGGACACCGTTCATCAACTGCCGTCACATGCTCTGCAAAATAACGAACATGCCAGCTGATAAGAAGTCGGTGTGTGTGCAACCAGGCCGCACAGTATATAAGGCGTGGGAATAATTTATAGAACTACCAGGTGCGTGCATCCG
Organism: Fasciola hepatica; assembly: GCA_948099385.1. Classification (NCBI taxonomy): domain Eukaryota; kingdom Metazoa; phylum Platyhelminthes; class Trematoda; order Plagiorchiida; family Fasciolidae; genus Fasciola; species Fasciola hepatica. The sequence continues at coordinate 6,146,469 of CANUEZ040000105.1, forward strand.
ATAATATCAAGCGTCCCATATCTCCACAACTTCTTTATGCCCTACCAGTTGTGTTTTATGATGCAAACGCTGGAATTGCAATACGAAATCGCGCAGCACTCAATAATGAAGAACTGCGCATTATGTATACCTTTTAATGCCATTGTTATTGTGACATTTACTCCTTGCATGTTTCCGGACCAGTGGATAAATAAAAATTCTGTCTTCGATTTTGCCTCATATAGTGTCGAGTTAACGAATCGATCGCCTCAAAACCCCAACTGAGTCACTTGGATTTACGATCACTGATCAAAGCGCTCATGGCCGGAATGCGTACAATTGTTACGGGGATGATTCAGTGTCCACACGAACCGGGATTCGGAGCATCCATTAGCGGATCATCTTCCGGATCGTTGGGCACAAAATTGTCCAAATCAACTGCTAGTTCCGCTGTCGCATCATCTGCCATCGCAACGCGTTTCCTGACGCCGGATGAGTTGATGGTGCTTACCGACTACTTCAATTACGGGATGCGGATGATTGATGTCGTACAAATTGTCTCTCGAGATGGACGATTGTACACCAAAGGTCAACCGAGCTCTAAATCACCGGATGAACGGCTGCTGATTGAGACATTCGCGCTCACCTTTGCTCAGCTAAGCCCAGTCTCGTTTCAGGAGATTTTCTCCAGTAAAATTAGTGTAAGCCCTGTTGTGAAATGCAAGTGTGCTGAAACAATGAGTGCAGTTTTTTAACTCGTTTCTTATCAACTTAAGTACAAGGTCAAAATTGTTCATGCAGTGATATCTACCATACAACGTCAAGCTTCAGCTCACCGGTAACAACCATGAAAGTATCCTGTAGCTGTTTACTCCTTGTTCATTCAGTTCTGTTCAGTTCAAACAACCATTAACCATGCACCAGGTGCAGCGGTTTTAGTTACTGTCTCTCAGCAGGAGCCCCAATCGGAAATTAAAAGAATAAATAAAAGCGTACAAAAAAATGGAAGAGAACTACAAGTTGTGCCATCAAGTCATATCCTCTAACTTATCAAGCCACTGTCTTGGTAGATCTCTTAGACTCCACTCAAGAAGCCTAACACGCCCTATATGACCAAGTTCACTCATTAGGTTTTTCATACGTTGCCATCAATCATTTGCTGTGCGTATTTACCAAGTCCCATCAGGGACTCTAACCCGGGGTACGAAATTTGCAAACCACACGTTGCCACTCATCTATTCGGTATCAACGTCCAGATAACCATATATTTTGGCCCCTTCAATTTCAAAAACGGTCTACGTCGTTTTGGGTAGTTAGGAATTAATGTGAAAAGCAGTTACAAGTTTCCCGTAATGTGCAGTTCACTCTCAGTCAGTCAGTCAGTCATACATACACACCATCCTGTATATTCATCGTGTTTTTCGTTTTCTGTCCCACAGGATTTTGTTCTCTGGTGTCGTCGCAGTCCTTCTTATACAAACATGGCTTTACATCTGCTTTCCCAATTGAACAAGACATCTTGCTTTGGACACATTTTACTCTCCTACCTGGTTGATCGATTGGAACGTCTAGGTGGTAAGCAAACCATGCTTAGTTGATCTGTTTCCTGATCAGGAACGGATTGATGATCTCGTGTTAAGGTAACTTGCTGTTATATTGGATAAAAGAATTTTCACAGTATGAGAGTTTGATATAAGGCAGATCAGCAATTTCTTTCAAGTGCTTAGCTGCTAACATTATTGTTATCGAATTCATGGATTAAGGCAGGTTGGTGCTGGATAATCTTTTTTTTATTCAGTGTGTTTTAATCTTACTCTATTTCTCTCCTATGATCCTTCCTGGTCTATTTAAGAAGGATTTTATAACAGTACATTGCGGATTGGCTATTATTAGTCATGTTTCTTTGATCCCTACAGACTCTTATCTCCAAAGGATGCGATTTACATAGTATCGCTTGTAAGAAATTAGCCATGAAGAAAGTCGCGAACCCCACCGATCTCCTGTAACATAACATGCCTGCGTGCTGTTCGCATTCCTTTGCACGTTTCGAATTCAGACTAACCTCCTCCCGTATAAGTATCAATCACAACTTCACAGGGCCTTATTTATCACGTGTTCTGGTTGACAAGGTTCAAGTCTCAAGAAATTCGCACAGATTTCGGTGACTTAACCAGTTTTTTGTGGTACTTTTGTTTGTTTCAAAGTGACAGTAATCGACATCCCTCCTTTCTAACTGAACTGACTTCTCTCAACCTTCTGAGGCTCTCAATACAGTAGAGTCATCAGCGCTAGGGAATGGAGCTGGATACCTGTGAACCACCACAACCACCGGCAATTTTGGGTTAGAAGTGCGTTTGTTATGTGTTGCGGTTTTTTAGAATTCAAATGCCTCAAACAATGTGGAATAGAACAAGCTATCAACCAAATATAAGAGTCTTTTCTGTTGTTGTAAATGGATTAATGTAGGTTTACGATGCATTCACGCTGTTCAGTGATGCTCACATCAATGCGCGCCCTTTGACTGGCTGTACTACACTTCTGTGTTAATCATCACCTCATTGAATTAAATGATTTGGTCCTCTATGGCAACTGTACGCCGTTATACGCAGTCAGAAGTACCTCTCAAGCAGACTACTAGATTGTCCGTTCAGTCAGATGTAATCGCCCATATAATCAAAGATTTCCCATTCGATCCAGAAAACGTTTCCTTTGCCGGCTGACAGATTGCCGTTATTTGCATCTCCCTGGATAAGATTCCCTTCTCTTCGCTGTTCTCTACCAGCATACGTCCTTTCCTCACAAAAATGTCGACTTTAACCCTCGTTCTTCGTTCTCGCACCCATGTTCATACTTGTATGATTTTTGTACAAGAGTTGTGACTAAGCCCACATATTGTGAACTCACTCGCGTTGATAGGTGTCTTCAAACTGTATCGGTAGGATTGGAATTCCAGTAATAAGGAAATTGGAGACGGTCACATACGTCAGCTCTGAAGTCGTTTATGCGTACTCAATGGACGGTATTGCCTGTCTGTTTAATAATTGCCGTCATAAATTTTCTCGCCGTAGAAGAACCACCATAAAAAACTTAGACGTGACTCTGTTTTGCACACGAAACACCGTTTCATCTTAGCATGACTCTTTTTTACCTTTTCTTTTTTATTTTTTCATGACAATTTGCACATCATAGAAGGCGATTTAAATCATGCTTCAACCGAACGCCTCACTGCATTTGATCTAAATGGTCTTTGTGTTTCTTCGATGAGACTAAACTTCTAAGCAGAATTATCACCAATCATTCTGAGTTATTCCTCCTTAAGTTACATGTGCCAGCCTCAATTAGTGACCACTATCTGTTTCTTTGAAGGCCTTAGATATACCCCCGACCTGATTTCTACTTCGCTTGTAAAATTTTACGTGATAACATCCATCTCCTACAAAGGTTTGTTTCATATGCATCTTTGAATCGTCACTATGTGGCAGTGCCAAACTTTTCGTAAAGATGGTCAATTTAATCCTCGACATGCGCTACTCTAGAAGCCGTCTTCTGCAACAGTCGTGTTACCTCTGCTATACTGAAATCATTAAGAAAAGGGAATATTCCCACAAAGCCCGGGATAATTCGTAAGATACATTTCTCTTCTAATAATGAAAGAAATCAAACACACTGACGCGCTTTATGCAAGTCAGCTCCTATACAGCTGCAACAGTGGCCGCGTATAGCAAGGCACTCGACCTCTGTATGGAAAGAAAAAGAAACGATTGAACTGTGTTGCAAACGTTGGTAGTAATAACAGTGCATTCATTCGCCCATCAAACGACTCCAATGTCATTCGTTCCAGCGGATGGCCTGCACATAACCCGTTCTCTACACAGGTGTTTGAGGTCTTTCACACGTCCACATAGTAATCTCAGATTTTGGTTCTGACGATTCATTGTCATCAAGACCAGACTCCGCGTTGGTGTGGTGTGATAGCTTGCGTGCCTCCTTGCAGGATCACTTCCTTGAGCCGGATATGCAATCATGCCTGACAAGTCAATGGGTAAAGACCGGACGAAGTCCAGTCTCTGAAGCAGTTGTTGGACAACATCTGGTTCGAACCACCATGCCCCTGGAGAGGACACTCCAGCAAACAAACACGGAGAAAAACAGTTTACCGGTCTAAAAAACCCCACTAGATGGACGTAAAAGTGAAGTACCTGGGGTTTCTGTCGACGGTGATAGAGGTCATCGCACTCCATTGGACAGCCATCGCCGGCCTAAGCTGGACAGCCCCGGCCCAAAGGATGCTGCCTCATCCACGTTCAACTTGCTCCATTGGGTGCATGGGGCTGAGGACTGAATCCAAAAGTTGTATCGATAACAAAGTACCAGCAAAGAATAGACAGAATGGTTGCAACAACCAAATCTCACGAGAAGGAGTTCCTTCACGGGTGCTTCGGTCACATTCCCGTGCTGGGCTAACGCCCCATTGCCTTGTGGGTGAGACTTTTGAGTCCAAGGCTTCGGTCATGATTTCCAAAGAAAAAACCCATTCTACGGCGTGAGCAGCCTCAAAGTATCGTTCGCCCAGAAATCTCTAACGGGCTCTTGGGAAAAATCTCTTATCTATTTGCTGTTCATCGTTCCCCTCCGAATTCTGAATGGATACGAGAGACCACAATGAGTCGTGCCCGATAACTTGTAGCTCTCTGTAAGGGCAATAACTTAGAGACAGGGGGGAAAGAGAATTCATTCTCCGATCTAAGCATTCTCTCCACTTTTCTGCTTTCAATGTCCGCACACTTTACCAAACGGGGCAACAGGCTGTCCTAGCTAGAACCCTTGAAACCCTTATAACAGATGTGTTGTGTCTCCGAAACACGCATACTAGACTCAACTTCAGTGTTAACTCTTTGACAGATACAAGCTCGTCCTCTCGTTTCACTGTTCGATTGTCGGGCGATCAGGTGATCAGGCTGGCTTTGACATCGCTCTGAACATGAAAGCTGAGCGTGCACTGCTCGACTGGATCCCAGTCAGCAGTCGTCTGTGTGTGATTCGGCTGAATGACTCTGTGCGTGTCAACAGCACTAGACTGGATCGTGGATGCCAGTTTATCGTTTCTGTTTATTCCCCAACTGACTGTATCCCTTCGGAGGCTGAGGACGAATTATTCTAGGGCTTGTCTCAAGTGCTCCACAGCGTATACTCTAGGAACATCATGGTTGTTGTTGGTGATTTGAATGCCCAAGTTGGAATCCTAAACGAGACGGAGAGAAATATAGGTGGTCGATTTGGTATTGCAGCCGATCGAACCGATAACGGTGACCGACTCATCCAACTGTGTTGTGACCATGGACTTTTTCTAGCGAATACAAATTTCTCGCTCAAAAAGTGGCACCGACTAACCTGGCGTTCTCCTGCGCCTTCACAGCGTAGGACCAAGGTCGACCGCATTGCTGTCGGTTACCGCTGAGGCGACCCAATTCAAGGTTATCAATCCACGTCTGTAGACATCGATCAGACTGTTGTCCGCTCACGTTTCAGTCTACGTCTAGTCGGTGGTCGAAGTAACACCAAAGCCAGCTGTCTGCGGCAGCTGCTAATTGACGATACCCATCGATCTGCTTTCGAAGCAGAATTATCCGCTGGGTTATCGATGCAGTCAAATGTCCAGGATCAAAAAGATCAGTCGATGTAGATTCCGCAGGCTCTATTTTAGGGCTGCTAATGCTGCCCAAGGTCTACACCCAGACACACACAGAAACGATGGATATCTGCACTTTCAGTTGTACTGTTAGATGTTAGCAGATCAGTTCCTTCAGATTCTAGATATATTAAGGCGTGAAGATGCCTTAGACGCCAACTGATTCGGAGCCTTTGAAGCGACCATGAGCAGTGGTGGATTGCAAAGTGTAGGAAGATGTAAAAGGCTGCGACGATTGGTAACAGCCACAACTTTTTCCGTCTACTTATAAGAACCGGTCTGCGAAATCCAGGCGTTGGTAAATTGATCAACGAGACGAACGGTTCACTGGTTCAGACTCAGGAGCGTTATGTAATTCGCTGGGCGGAGCATTTTTAGAGGCAGTTTAATTGGTCTTTATCCTCGACAGGTTTGCTCATTAACGCGATATTGACAGCTCTATTTGTAGACACCAGTCGTCCGTCATATTGGGAGGTTCTCCGTGAGATAAGCTATCTTGAACGACATAAGACTGCTAGACCGGATGGGTTGCCTCCATCTATTTTCAAAGACGGTGGACTTATAAGAAAGACAACAAGTCCTCCTGTGGAAACGACAGGGGAATTAGTCTGGTTACCATCGCATCTAAACTGCTCGCTGGTATTATTCTCCACCGTTTATCTAACGCTCGCGAACAATACTCGTGCGCGAATCAAGTTGAGTTTAGACCCAGTCGAGAATGCATTGATAACATCTTCACTCTTCGACAAATTTTAGAAGACGGACACACCTTTCGTAGGCCCACTATCTTCGTTTTTCTTGATCTTAAAGTGGCCTTCAACTCAGTCGACCATACAGTGCTCTAGTGCTGTCTTTTGTTGGAGGATGTACCAGAGAAATTCATCTCCATCATAAAGCTTCCGTGCGTGAACAGACGAAGCTGAGTTCGGGCTTAAAGTGCTCTTTCACTCGAGTTCACCACGAGAGGTGGTGTACGTAAGGGTTGCTCCCTTTCTCCTTTCTCTTTTTAACTTCATGATTGATGTGATCCTAAAGACTGGACTTTTGCCAGGTGATGATAGTGGCGTTGGGCTTTTCTGGAATGGAAAAGTGTTATACCTCGATTATGCGGACGACATACATCTTCTAAGTGAGAATCCAGGTAAGTTGCAGGCGTTTCCAGACAGTTTGACAGACTGCGTAGCAATGTTTGGGAATGCGTTTTGCACCTTGAAAGTGGAAGACGCTGTTGGAAGATTGGGTTAGTCAATGACCAAACCTTCCGGTATCCGGAGAAACTATAGACCAGGTAGATGAGTTGTGTTATCTGGTCAGCTGCATTTCACCCGGAGGTAGGATATCAGATGAGGTGTCTTTGCTTATACAGACGGTTCGTTTAGCGTTTACCAATCTGAGTCATGTGTGGTGTCGACATGACATCCGTTTATCTGCTAAGAGTCTAGTGTACGGTGCAGTAGTCAGACCAGTGCTTCTGTATGGTTCAAAAACATGGCCACTGGAGGTGGAGGATTTGAACAGCGATGTCTTCGTAGCAGTGTTCGAATATGGTGGGAACATCGTACAAGTAATGCTGAGGTTCGGGGTGAGTCTTGGATTTATGAACCAAATCACTGGATGGAACACTAAAGGTCACCAGGCTAGAATGACTGGGACGTGTTGCGCATGTTCCTTGTCAAGACTCCTCCACTCGCAGTGTTCGTTAGGATGGGTACCGGTTGGAAAATGAGTAAGAGTGGTCAGTTGATGACATGGAAAACACTGTGAAAAACCTAATTATTCGACTTGGTTATGTAGGGCGTGTTAGATTTCCTGGGTGGGATCCAAAAGACCCTCCCACTCAGTGGTTAGATACATTGGGAGATATGGCCAGGTGTCGTGATCAGTGGCGCTTTTGTATTTACAAACTTTCTGTACATACTTGGTACCAGTATTTATAAATCTTTTCCTACTGATTTCTCATTTGTTTTGCTGACTGTCCCTCGGACTCCACCTTTCACGCACAAACCTCAGGTCATCCGACCAACCTGCGTGAAAGGTGGAGTCCGAAGGACAGTCAGCAAAACAAATATTCATCAATCTCACACACTACTCGCAATTGATTTCTCATTGTTTCCGATTGAGGTTGCCACTGGGAGATAGCAATCAAAGACTCCACGCAGCGTATGTTTAATGGTTGTTTTAACTGAACTTTACCTATCCTTATCACTTTAGAGTTACGGTACTGTTGCTGTGACCGATGTATTCACGTATCCCTTGAATAAATCTTCAAGTGTTTGGATTTTATGCCCTACTTTTGGAGACCCATCACTGTTTTTCTTATATCCGAATCCCTTAACTAATCTTCAATCTAATCACTGTCCTCCAATTCCTCTAACTTCATCTGATCTTAAACTGACTGGCTAAACACTCGAGTTTCTTGATAGATGTTTCCGTTGCACCCTTGGGTTTGCCTACAAACGAAACAGGCCCACCATAGATGCTATCCGCTCTCTAACCCATCGTGTAACCGAATCCTTGGACGCATCAGTGAACTCTGCATGATGCGCTTTCCTAGGCTGCTAATCTGCGTTTCCTTCTTCGTTGTAAACTGGATGTTTTTGGTTGTCCTACACCCCTATTATTTTAGTTGCCTGATTATTTTACCAACCTAACTCATTGCACGCGACTGGATTTTAAAAGATCCAAAACATTGTTGAATAATTCAGGGTTACTTTATGGAGCTGTTCCTTTTTCCGAATTACTTTTCACCCACTTTAAAAAGCTTTCAACTTTTTCTCCGGCATATTTATTTGTATATGATGATGATGTGGCTCTCAGTTCAATTCTTCGAAACCCAGGGTTCCATTAATTTCCCCAGTAATCTCTCGCATATCTGTGATTTCTGCTTTCGATCCGGCTTAACTCTAAATTTACCCAGATGCTTTGAATACATATTTACCCCTTCTTCATCAGCTTATCTTTGTTACCCATCTATCATTTCCACAGAACCGCTAGCTAGAGTACGCTTTACCATATTCAGGACCAACCATCGATGCAAAGTTGAGACAGTCCTCTCACATGGGTCGAGTACTTCAAGGAACAGTTTAGCTGGCCGCGCGCTAGCGCAGTTACTCCCGTGTCAACAACTGTGACTCCTTGGGTGGTATCACTTGAGCCCCCATCGGAAGTAGAAGTAGAGTCATGTATTCGATTACCTAAGCGAGGGAAAGCGGTAGGTCCCGACGAACTTCCCCCAGTTCGGAAAGAACTGGGTGGTGGGGCGTTGATAAAATCACTTACCGTCTTTCTCCGTGACATTTGAAACGAGGAGCGTATTCCGTTAATATGGAGCGAGTCATTGATTGTTCCCATCTTCAAGAAGGGAATACGCAATGACTGCAGTAATCATCGTGGGATTAGCTTGATTCCGATAGTCATCAAAGTATTAGCTTCGATTTTGCTGCATCGTCTTACACCGGCTCGCGAGAGGAATGTTCGCGAACAGCAGGCTGGATTCCGCCCAGGTCGAGGATGCATCGACCAGATTTTTACTCTTCGCCGACTACTTGAAACTCGTCACACGCACCGCCGACCGACAATAATGCTTTTCTTAGACCTGAAAGGTGCCTTCGATTCAGTTGGCCAGACAGCGCTTTTCAGTGTTCTTCATCGAAAAGGTATGCCCCAGAAGTTCGTGACTTTACTGAGATCATTGTATTCTCATACTTCTGGCCGTGTTAGGGTTTACGGTGAACTTTCCGGTCGGTTCGAAACGACCAGCGGTGTTCGACAGGGATGTCCTCTGTCTCCATTCCTGTTCAACTTCGTCATGGACGAAATAATGGACAGTGCGCAGCAAAATCTTCAGGATGTAGGCGTCGAACTAGGAAATAGTGAAAAGCTATGTGACCTAGATTATGCGGACGACGTTGTCTGCTTGTTCGAACCCACGGAACATGCTCAGCGTGCATTAGATAACCTCGCAAGAGCTGTAGTTCCATTCGGCATGCGCTTTGCACCTTCCAAGTGCAAGGTGATGTTACAAGACTGGACGTCAACAATTCCGAGCTTGATGCTCGATGGGGAGGTGCTGTCAGTTGTCGACCACTTCACCTACCTCGGCAGCAGCGTGACGACGGATGGGAGTGCTTTAGTAGAGGTGAGCACGTGTATATCCAAGGCTCGAGCAGCGTACGCTGGACTGAAGCACTTGTGGCGTCGATCTGATATTTCACTGAAGTTGAAAGGTCGTGTATACTGTGCTGCAGTGCGTTCACTTTTGTTGTATGGTTGCGAAACTTGGAGTCTGCGTGCTGAAGATATTCGTCGTCTTGAGGTTTTTGACCATCGATGTTTACGTAGTATCTCTAGGATTGGGTGGAATAGCCGAGTAAGCAACGATGAGGTCAGAAAGCGAGTATTGGGTACTAATTCAGAGAACGTTCTGTCACAGCGTATCCGGCTTGGCAGACTTCGTTGGTTGGGACACGTGTTCCGTATGGCAAACACACGTCTACCGTACCGTGTCCTATTCTCCGTTCGTCCTAGGGAGTGGAAAACGCAACATGGAGGTCAACAGATGACGTGCAACGAGGAATGAGAAAATGTACAGCAAACTTAGGAAAAGTAGGTGCTTCACGTCTTCGTGGTTGGGGTCCAAAAGATCCGTCTACCAGTTGGCTGGAGACACTGAAGGATATGTCAGGAAACCGCGAGCAGTGGCGATCGTGTTGTCACTTTCTGTCGAATCAGAATGACTGATCGATGTGCGTTGGTACAGTTAGATTGTGTATTCCATGTGTTGGCTACTGGGGCATTCTTTCCTTTTCCCACCCCTGTCGGTCCACTCCCGGTCCATCTTGTATATTCATACTTTCTAATTCAGTGTGCAACATGGTGAGAAAGGCAGTGGTCAGTGGGGCTTGTCCTACTGTTTAACACTGTACGATGATGATGATGATGATGATGAGCGTCTTGTTATTACCTCAGAAGTCAGAGGTTCGATTCCCGCCATCGTCAGTTATATTGGTGGTAGGCGGTAATCCGTTGTCCTCCAACTCGTCCCCACACCTGACCTATTGGGACCTTATGTGGTTCACTGTAAGTCTTTGAGTCTGGTTGCTGGCTATCCGTAATAACTGATTAAGCCTTTGAGACTGCACCTATGCATAGGCACGTAACAAGAATTAAAAAAATCTAGCTGAATACTTACGAACTAGACATGAGTCTCAGCTGAATTTTTAATCAGTTTTTGACGTGTAATTTTTTCATCTCAATTCGATGCGGTTCTAAGTGTAAGTATTTTTGACTGGAGTGCAGACATCTGCCTACGAAGAAGTATGACCAATTACAGTAAAATTTAATCTTTCCAATAAAACGGTAAGTTTGCGATTCTACATTTCGAAGGAATTTTACCCGAAGTGAGTTATATTGAAACTTATCCATACTTTTTTGCAATATACATGTCTACCTCATTTTCCCCTTATCTTAAATTTGAATTTTTGGCCTTTTTTTCTCTTCCCACACGCACTTCCCGAATGAAAGATGGAACAGACGAGTCGGTCTTATACATGCGACTGTTAAAACTCTGTTTCAGTTCAGTGAATGTGGCTGGCACTGAAAACGAACACGTAATGAAGGTAACTACAGTGTTATTCTGTACAACCGGTCGTGCGCTAAACTTCATTTTGTTTTCTGCTCATTATCGTTGGTGTTTATTTAACCTAGGTGACTGACTATTTTAGGTATTATTCAATGATTTATCTAAAGGCTGTTAGTTTCGTAGACTCAGTACTGCTGTTTTGAGCTGCCGTAACGCACTGGTTCTCTAGAACATTAAGAAATGTGGTTAGGCCAAGATTCTTATGAAAGTAACGTTTCCGAGTATGAGCTGATAGTTGGAGCTGACAGATTAGTCGTTCATGGGAGTGAAATATGCATTCATTCACGGAAGTAACACTGATCAAAATGTGTTCTTATCTATGCGAACTAAAATTGGCCACGATTACCACACGGTAGCCAATCGCGGCACGAGGGCAGTAATCAGTCATGACAAATGAAATGCATCCTTGGCTTGACTTAAGTTCGACTGACGATGATTAGCTCTAGCAACCAATCAAGTTACAACTATGGTCGACGTTGGTGCGTTGAAGCTGAAGATGGGTGAGCAGTTCGCACAGAATTTTGTTGTGTTGTCTCTGTGGAGATCCCATAACACTCAGGTGCTTTGCATTGGTTACACTAGTTTTTCAAACAATTTGTTAGAGGCCATAAGTACCATACATGTTCGTGCATTGACTGCTTCTAGTTATTCGTGCCAGTTGATTGCAAGTGTAACATTTGTAGCTTAGAGCTAGTTCTGAACTGCAGCAAATCGTGGATGTAGACCACAAATTGTACCCTTTCAGTCTAGTTCACAGTTCCATTGGAAAGTTAACCAAGCAAGCCTGCTATCTGTTTTGTGGAATACCACGCTTTCAATTACGTACATCAGACTAGAGACCTATTGGTACCACCAATTAGCCTAAAGGTATCCTTCTGCAGTGTTGATAGCTATAATGGTTCAACGGCGATTCAACTCTCAAAATCATCCAGTGCATCATATTTCAGTGAGTGTGTTCAGCTGGGGAAGGGGTCGGGTTTTTCAGTGGAAATCCAATCATGAAAGAAGAAAAATTGAATTAATCGTTTACTCGTAATTGTGAAACTTCGGTACTTGTTCTCTTAACCTTCACATTCACGAATAAATTTTGCCAGTTGCTTCCGAGCAGACGGATTCGCCTGACCACATACCTCCATTTCTTTCAGCTTCATTTACGCCGCATCGTTCAGGGCAGTATGCAGTATTGCTTGACGGCCGAAGAACCCACAGCCTATCTAACCTTGCTACGAACTCTGTTTCGATCGATTGGCGGTGGAGCTCATGACAAACTGTATCGGGAATTCTTCCCCTTGCTCCCCGAAATGTTGTCCACACTAAACAGGCTGCTTCGGTCCCCTCATCGGGCCAACGCGCGGGACTTGCTGGGCGAGTTGTGCGTGATCGTTCCAGTTCGACTGTCCACTCTGTTACCCTATTTGTCACTGCTAATGGAGCCGCTGGTCTATGTGCTCAACTGTAACACGGTCAATCAGGTGAATTCGGCGTTTGTGCATAATGGCTTTGTGCGAGACTCTTTAGAGGCTCGGAAACACATACATTTGCACGTTCATCTCAGTTCAACTAAATTAAACGCAACTAGAAATTCCGTATACAGTACTGATAAATGCAAGAGATTCCTAATGCCGCAATTTTGTCGAACTAAGGACTCTTCCAGACACAATGTAACAATTTCTTCAGTAGCAGAAAAAAAGCATTCGTCACTTAGGAAAGCTTCTCACGCAAACAGATGGGTCATAGTAAAAACCACAATGGTGCTGACTGTGATTATTACCAACGATCACGGGTGTGAGGCCGAGTTAATACGCCTGACCCTACCACAAAGCCACCAGCGATCCCGTTTGGTTTTGCGATAGTTGATTCGTCTGATTCACTGTCGCGGAGGTCGGTCGAACCATCTTTGTGCTGCGTAGTGCCACACGTATCCGAGAATGACTTGACAGCCGAGGTCATAAACTAATTACAACAGTTTCCTTCTCCAGCGAGCAACATAATCAGTAGCTTTGCATTTTGTCCCCACTGTGCGCTTTGCTTAGAATAAAATTCAAAGTGTCGCCTAAGCAAGTGAATTAGCTACAACCAGTGCCATGGGCCAGAGTTTAACTCTTTCGCGTTGAGGCATCGCAGAAGTGTCACGTTCTTTCGGTCCCAAAAGTTTAGCAGCATAACGAGCATTGTTGAGATAAATGAGTTTGGAAATTAGTAGGCGGTACGTTGGTCCCATATTTCATTGGTGTTTAGTTGTGAACTTCAGGGAAAGATGTGGGATGATCCAGTGAGTTTAACTACTCAAGTTTCAATCACTTTTTGATCGACGATGGTCGAACCGGTGGTGACTATCAAATATGAGGTAATAGGTTCGAACCCCACCAAAGCCGGTTCACTGTGGTGGTAAATAGCTGTCAGTTGTCCCAAAATCCTTGCCACACCCGGCTTATTGGGGCATGACCTTGATTCTCTACCATGAGTTTCGTGATCATTGTTGCCGAATAAACTTGATGGTATACTCTAGCATAAGCACGGGATAAAGATATGCAACTTTGGGGGACTTTACTGTTTCTCCTCAGTCGCCCTTCTTGAGCCGCATGCAGATACATTGGCTGCTGTGTCATATGCTGTCGATCCTGTTTGCCTACGCGCTACTACAGAATATACGTTTTTTTCACTTCTGGTACCGATCACAACTCTGTGTGTGTTCACATTTGACGTCTCTCTCTACTGATCACTACGTTAGGGTCTACGGACACTGGAGCTTTGTGTGGACAACATGCAGCCGGATTTTCTTCACGACCACCTCCATCAAGTCCGAGGTGATATGCTATTGGCCTTGTACAATTCACTTCACTCTTCCAGTGAGTACGTACAAAAAATGTCGTTTAAGGTGAGTTAGGTGATTTGCTCCACCTAATTTGAGTCTGTCTTCACTATGTGCATAATCTACGGGAATTTTTTTCTTTTTTTTGGACGTTCGAATTTCAGTGTAGTCTGCTGAAAGCGATAGTAGTAGCTAGGAACTGTACATAAACTGTGTCAACAGCAAAATTCGTTGGAATATTTCCATGAAAGACGGGGCAACAACATCAGTTTGCCAATTATATCTTCAAAAGTACAATATTCAGCCTTAAAAAGACTACAGGATTCAGATTATCGTGATGTCATATGTGTAAAACTCACGAATGCTTCTTTCTTGTGGCTGATTCCATTCAAAACGGGTGTGGCGGAGTTATCATGTCTACTGTCTTCGTGGGACATCCCTTCAGTTTCTAGTATTCACCTCTCACTAATCTCTCGCCCGTCTTTCTAAGAAGCTGAATATTTAATGAATGGGCATATCCTGATGTAAATGTCGGCAGACAGGTCAAATTCGGCGTAGGATAATTGGAAATCTGACACCGAAAAGAACAGTGTTTCTCAATCATATGGGCGAAATAAACCCATTTCAAGATCCGCAAAGCCGTCAGTGCGATACCATCCTTAAATTTCAGTATTTGGACTCGCATAACGATCTAAACCAAGACCACACTCTTTGGAACTCTGCTGTCTTGTAGGTTCTACCTGTTTGTACAAAGGCTGAAATCACACCCTTCAACACAGAGGTCCCGTCATTCATGTTATCATTCTGCTTGATCAAACAGTACAATAACCCAAAGATGTTGACCCCAACAAACCGGTTCATCATAGCAAAGTGAAAACTTAGTAGGTAATAATGAGACGCTTTGTTCGTGTTTTGCTATGTATTTTTTCCTGTATGTGATTACTTCACGATCCATAGGTTTTCACTTACCCATCGTCTGAGTTTTGACTCCACACACGCGCGTATACGATTGCTTTCACATCTCGTTTCGTTACGATCCAGGTTCTTGGAAAATTGGGTCGTTTTAATCGTACAAATTTGTTGGAAGTTCAACGTCTTCGATTAGACCCCGGTGAGAATGAATCCGGACCGCGTCTGCGATTCTACCTAAACGAATTCCGCACTCAGCCGATTGATTTGCCCGTGCGATCTCTAGTGGATGCGGCGTTTGAAGTTCTTCAGGTGAGTAGACCATTTCACCTCATTATTTTTTAAGCGACTTCATTTGTCCGACTAAGTTATACACGCACTTCCGCTTTGTCACAGGGCAAGGCTGAACGTGAAACTGTGTTTGTTACCTTGACCACGAACGGTTAAGTATCGTTGTTGATTTGCTTTCCAGTCTGGTCAAGTAGATTGCAAACATTTTATCCTCCGCGTGTAGGTAGTGTTGCTGTGATGAAGCGTTTAGAGTCTCACTACTCAGTTTGACGATGGAATCGAACACAGCAGCTGCTGAACACTAGCTACGAGAGAAAAACATCATTGTCAACGTTTATCAGTTCGACACCGTTTTAATTCTAAACTTGATAATATTGGTTACGGAAGTATATGTTACGTTTCATCAAAAATATTCCTCCGACCATACTCGTTCACAAAGTAATTCATTGTTTTTCTTTCCAAAAATAGGATGTGAACGTTGATTTACCAACCAAAACACGAGCTTGGGAACTGCTGCAATCTGTTTGCTTAGGCGCTTTTGATCTTCTCGGTGTTGGTCTAGACAATAACAGGACGTCCTCCTCCACGGACTGTAGTTTTTACGCGCACATTGAGGGATCGGAGTTCCTCGCCGCAGTTCGACATTTTGTGACCGTGGCAAATAATGAGGATGGTGTAAATATCCGCTCCGATCGTCTGCTAATGCAGTCCACCTGTTGTGTCGATGGTGGTAAGTTGTTTGATCCTAACTTGTAACTGAATACGCATAACCTTAGTTTGATTTGGTCACTTGGCTGTAGAGCATTCGTGCGAGAATATACGACACTCGGATTCCCTAACCTTGCTCTTCTCTATGCGTTAATTATGCTTTGGATATCCTTTGTCACAAAATTGATCTTTCGAAACGTAATTTATTCCTCTTGAGCAGCTTTGTAGGTGATAGCCAAATGATATCGTTCCACTTTTCTTGATTTGCAGATTTGAGTGTTTTCTTTTGAATTCTTCATAGATCTCGACAGAGACGTTATGATTCGATCGCTCGCCGGTCTTTTCTTGGCCGCATACACCAAACCTCTTCGTGACAGCCACGCTGATTTCATCGGTTTCATTGTGCGTCATCTCACAATTTTATCGATCACGCAGTTGGTACAATATTCGCTCCATTCACTGGACTCGGACCAAAATGACGGTGCTCAGCCAGGCAAAGATCAAAACCTGAATGCCCCGAGTTCGAAGTCGTCATACCCAACCACTTGTCAAACCAAACTGATAGAACCTGGGTTAAATCTAGTTCTACCGGTTGTGAGTTCTTGTTATTTCGTGAATTTAGAAGACATAAAGTGGAGAACACATCTGGTTTTTGTTTTAACGGGGCTCAAAAGGCTCATCTACAGTGTTAATAGGAAAGCACAAAACTGAATGTCAACCCTGTTTTGATAGCTTTTGTGTGAACAAACAAATACCAATTTCACCGGTCCTGCGTTGGTCCCACCATCTCATTGAATTTTTACCAACGCAGCTATAGTGCCTAGACGAGCTGTTTTCGCGAGCACAGGATAGATCTGCGTAACCAAATTGGAACCGCCCCGGCTGTTGAAAGGATTTGTTGTCTGGTCATTTTAGAGCAGTTTTTGCCGATGCACACTAGATACCATTAAACGGGCTATCCCGCACTGGTGTATGACCCCTATCGATCGCCTGGGTCAGTGTTGCGCTGGTTACTGTTTTTTTGATCTCCTAAACTAACCATGTAAGATAATGTTCTTGTACTTGATCAGTCAGGCGTCTGGTTGTTCTTTTGACTTATTCCGCTCCATAGGAGCGAGAATGGCGATGTACGAAAGATGAGGTCGAATAACCAGACGGTTGGTTTTTGAGTTTCAGTTGCCAACATGGCTCAGTGTTTGGCTGCGTAGAATGTTTTTGTCATTGTATTGGATAACTGGTGGATCAATGTTTCTGCAGCCTTATCTCCTTCAAATCATATACGAGCATGGACGATCTTTTTGAGACGTTAGGGTACTTACTTTTATGCGACTAACTTCTACGTGAGGATAAGTCGGCTTGAATTTTTCCGACGGCGGCTTTTCATATGTTGCAGTCGACATCAAGGTTGGAACATAGTAAAATCCAGTTCTTGCGCCACACGCGAAGACCGACTGAAGGCCTAAATGTTCTACGTCCGCTTTGACTGTGTTGACCGACGTCCTTATCAGACCACCAGCTTGAAAAGCAAGAGTGAGTTCCACTTCGGATCGACAGAGGGCGTGGCCGAACCATTAGAGACGGCGCCGTCGAAAAAGAGAGGCCAGTTCTATGTTCAAGCAGTGTCGTTACGGCGTTTGTGACGCGATCGTGCCATTTGATTTTGGCTGTATACCGAAGGCATTAGTTATCAAAGCGTTCTAGATTTTCCGTATCCCCTACCCTGAGCGACCACTTTTCACAAGCGTGCGGAAGAACGAGGTGGATGGCGACACGGTAAACGCACCATTTCGTGCAGAGGCCTATTACATTGCGAGACCGATGATTCGCAAGGTTGCTGAAATGCTCTTCTTTGTTATTACCTACAAAGTGAATTACAATGTCGGGGATGAACCACATAGTTCGAGAACACTAACAGAATTTTGTAAAGAACGTTCATGTCAAAACCAGTTTATCGAACCCGCTTTTGGAAATAGAAAGCTTTTGTTAAGGTGGAAATGCAGGATGGATTATTCCATACCCTATCCATTCGAGGGGAAAAATCAAATGTAAAAGTTGAATTCCGAGATCGTGTTTGAAAGAATTCGGAAGAAGGGATATTTTAGAGGTATTGAAGAGAACACGAGTCTCGGATCCCCGGGAGGAGATCTGTCCAAGGTCCGAACTGAGCGATGTAACAAGAGCACAATGGTCACGGTCAGCATTGACGGTGGAATGGCGCGAGGTGGGATGCGAAAGGAATTAGTGCGGGGTGGCATCGTCAGCAAAAGGGTGGATGGGGATATAAGCAACGCATAAGAGATCATTAACGAATAGCAGAAAGAGAGCAAATGGAGGCATAGAACCTTTGGTAAAACCGGTATTCACGGGAGAAGGCTGTAATTGTACCTCCTAAACTCGAATGGGGATGATCCGGTTACTGAGAAAACCCAACGTCCACCGTACAAGTATGCAGTTTAAACAATGAATCACTGTGTCAGACACGGTCAAAAGCTTTCAATATGTTTGGTGAAGCCAAGTGTGTTTCTCCTTGGCTGTCGAGTGCTGCTGAGCAGGAGTGCGGGGCAATAGCAGATAGATCGTCCGTGGATCGGCGAGGCCAGAACCCGTACTGACGATCGCTTAGCAGTCCTTCCATTCGAGGAACGCTCGCAGCTGGTCTCTGTAACTTTTGAAAATGACAGAGATTAGGGAAATGGGACGGTAGTTGTTGGTGTCGGAGGAATCGTCCTGCTTCGGATCAGGGAAAATCAGGACTTCTTTCCATGGGATGGGAAACGTATTAGATTGAGGAAAGGCAAAAAAGAAAGCACACAATTGCTACTAACTCTAGGGCACATTTTGAGGACGATGGATGGAATACCGTCCGGACCAGTTTTTGGTCGAGTGATTATAAGGTCTGGCGGACCTTTCTGGTTGTGACAAGGGGAATCATAAGATGGCTAGTAAGAGTGGTTGAAGGCGGAAGAATAAGAGTCGGTTAAAGTGGAATTAGAGGCTAACCAAGAAGCAAGAACCTCGGCTTTCTCGTGAGGTTCACAGACTAAAAAGCCAGGCGAGTTGGGGATAATGGAGAAATTTGAGGGACATAAATTTCGGGAAATGGCTTTGCGAGAGACCAAAATGATCGACTATGAGTAGCGGAAGATGCTAGACGTTGAGCTTTTTAGCGGATGGAACGATTCTTGGCATTCTAAATAGAAAGGAGGCATTTTTTTTCTGGCCTGCATTAAGGGACTGTGGGATGGGGGAATAGCGGAGCGGCACCACCGTGATGAGTTCTTCAAGCGCACAGCGCGATTGCAGGTATAGGTAAACCAATCGGGAAAACGTAGTTTGCCGGGTTTGGAGGTGTGGGATAAAAAAACGCACTAGAGAACAGTCTCATTAAGGACTGAAACGGAGGTGGAAACATCAGAAGTAAAGCAGGAGTCACCTCAGGAATTAGAGTCCAGAAAATCACAAAACCCATCTCAGTTTGTTGAATCGCAACGCCAGAGGGCTCGTCTGGAGTTGCAAGGGTGAGAATGAGACAGCGCAGTGGTCCGATGAACCAAGTGGAGAAAGAGAGGTAGTGTCAGAATAAAGGTGGGATGGAAGTGAGAAGATCAAAGGTATGTGCATCGCCAGCCCGACTGGGAATGCGTATGGGGAATTCAGCGTGTTGACTGAGACTGCTGACCAACGCGAAAACTCCAGCTTCATGCCTCACGGTCTCAGTGTCTGAAGAGTGTAAAAGCCACTTTTTATGGACATTAATGTTATCATGAATAGTAATTGGAGTCTGATGCGAACAATTTCTCAGAACTGTTTATTGGTTTGTTTACTTTCTTTTTATTCTGTAATAGTGTTAAAGTCCTGATGACGTGCCTGGTGAATAGGTTGTTTATTGGATACTGCTCGTTCGGAGATCGTCAAAATCAAACAACAAGAATGCTTATTTGCATCACGTCTGTCCAGTCCACTTAAAGACAGTCGTTATCCAGATGGAGTATGCAGTCGCGCAGTTCGCATACCTTCTTTTACCTTATTGCGTTCGGTTGCTTTGACGTAGTCGCGTTCGTTACCGACCCACAATTGTCCGTAATTGTCTCTTAAGCAATCAAGTACTTACTTATTCAGCAAGTAGTATGCACACCACCACAATAGCAGTAAATATTCTTAGGAGGGAATCCTCGCCAATTCAAGGCTGTCAGTTGGAGATGTGCTCTGCGGCGGCGTGAAGACCCGAACCCGAGACAGACGTGTCAGAAGTCCATTATGATGGCCGGCCCAAAAGACCAATAAAATCAAAAAATAAGGAATCGTTACTATTGAGGGAGCGGTAGATAGCACAGAAGTAATGCCTGAAAGAAGGGGACCGAAGTTTCAGCCACAACAGCTGGAACTCGCGGTTGGGGAAGTCCAAGTGTGGAATGCGAGGGCTAGCGACAGAATGGTGGATGTCATTGCGGACACTAACTTTGGGTGAAGATGAGGAATTGGGAAAGCATTTGGCAAACTGGAGATGAGTAGTTCCCAACGAGGGAGAGATTTTCGTCTCGGTCATGAATGAGGCAAAAGAACGAGAAGATTAGAAAAAATGGTTCACAGAATCAGTATTGTGGTTCAAATCGCGAACACTGATCAGAGCTAGGATTCTTCCTCCTAGTGATTGCTGAGAAGTAATAAGCGTTTATTCTTCTTTAATTGTACATTTCATGTTTTTGGGTGAACCCATGAATCTAACCTTGGAACTTGGAACAGCGTATCACACAAGGCTCCGATAAGCAAGGCGGTGGTACTAACCTGGGCGACGACAGGACCTCCGACTACCCGAGGAGCAATCGACTCTAAGTTTGATATCATCTTTAGCTTTGCCGCTTTGCTGTATGGTAGACCTAGGGTACTTGAAGTTGACTACTGGTCCCAAGAATTGGCCGCTGACTTGGATGGAGCCTGTTAAGTTTGAGGAAGTTATGAAAATCTTGGTTTTTGTTGTTTATCTCCAGACCGACCGCTCTGGCCCCTCGCTCGATACGGTTGAGAAGCGCCTGCTACTGCTCGGTTCGTCCCCCAGCAGAACAATATCACCGGCAAATTCAAGACTCTTCAAGTCTTCAGGTAGAGTTGAATTCATCGGTAACCAGGATAGGCATGACGCATCATCCATCGTATGGCGTAGTTGAATAGGGCTGGTGACCATAGACGATCTTGACGGAACCTCTTTTCGCACAAATGGGACATTGGGATTTTGAATGTATTTGAGCTACTGAATTGGTTTTAGCTGCCGTACGAACACGAATGTGGGGCATACGAGATGGCTGGACTCACACGCTTTTGTTACAGAACATCAGCGTTGTTCACAAACCGGTTGGCATTCATTGATCTGCCGTGTATCATGACCAATTGTTTGCCAACATCTGGTTCTAACCACTGGGTCCCCGGACAGGACACTCCAACGAATAAACATGGAGAGTTATAGTTTGCCGGTCTAAAAACCCCACTAGATGGACGTACGAGAGAAGAATTTGGGGTTTCTCTCAATGGTGGGAGAAGCCATCGCATTCCATTGGGCAGCTATCACCCTCCTAAGCTGGGCAGCTCCGGCCCAAAGGATGCTGCCCCATCCACGTTCCACTTGCTCCATTGGGTGCATGGGGCTGAGGACTGAATCCGAAAGGTATGTCGATAACAAAGCACCAGCGAAGACGAGACAAAGTGCGTGCAACAATCATTTGTTCGTGACAGACCAGAAGTTCCTTCACGGGTGCTTCGGTCACATTCCCGTGCTGGGCTAACGCCCCATTGCCTTGTGGGTGAGACTTTTGAGTCCAAGGCTTCGATCATGATTTCCAAAGAAAAACCCATTCTACGGCGTGAGCAGCCTCAAAGTATCGTTCGCCCAGAAATCTCTAACGGGCTCTTGAGAAAAATCTCTTATCTGTTTGCTGTTCATCCTTCACATCCGAAATCTGAATGGATACGAGAGACCACAATGAGTCGTGCCCGATAACTTGTAGCTCTCTGTAAGGGCAATAACTTAGAGACAGGGGGGGAAAGAGAATTCATTCTCCGATCTAAGCATTCTCTTCACTTTTCTGCTTTCAATGTCCGCACACTTTACCAAACGGGGCAACAGGCTGTCCTAACTAGAATTCTTGAACCCTTATAACAGATGTGCTGTCTCCGAAACATACAATACCCGGTCTTATTCTCCACCAATTATCCAATGCCTGCAAAATGTGTACGCGTGAGAATCAAGCCGGTTTCAGATCCGGTCGGGGTTGTATTGACCACTTCTTCACTCTTCGGAAAACCTTAGAGCACGGACACATGTTCCGTAGACCCACAATCTGTCTCAAAGCGACATTCAACTCAGTCGACCGAACAGTTCTCTGGCGCTGCCTTTCACTGACGGGTGTGCCAGAAACGTTTATTCCTCTTTTCCAATGCTGTATGCGAACAGCCGAAATCGAAGGCGTGCTTACGGCGATCCTTCACCCGAGTTCACCACGGAAAGTGGTGTTCGTCAGCGTTGCCGTCTTTCACCCTTCCTCTTCAATTCTGTGATTGAATTGATTCTCGAGACAGTCCTATCCTCGTGTGAGAATAGCGGCGTCGATCTTTGTTCAGGCAGTGTGTGACCTGGAATATGCGAATGATATCGTTCTTCTGAATGAAGATCCAGGTAAGTTGCAAGCTCTTTTAGATAGCCTTAAAAACAGTGTAGCAATGTTTGGTGTGCGTTTTGCAACTTCAGTGTGTAAAATGCTGCGGCAGGACTGGGTTGGTTCAACATCGAACCTTATGTTGGCCAGGTAAGCTCTAGCTGAAGTGGATAAATTTTGTCACCTGGGCAGTTACATTTCATCGGGTGGACAGATATCGGATGAAGTATCATCGCGTATACAGAAGACACGTTTGGCTTTAGCCAACCTCCGTCATCTGCGGCATCGTCGTGACATCCGATTGTCTGTTAAGGGTAGAGTGTACAATGCGGCATTTAAGTCCGTTCTTTTATACGGTTCAGAAACATGGCCGTTGAGGATAGAAGATAGACGAAGACTGTCGGTGTTTGAGCACCGATGTCTCCGTAGCATTGCCCGAGTATGGTGAGAACACCGTGTCAGCAATGCTGAGGTTCGGCGTAAGGTGTTGGGAACCAGAGGTCAATCTCTGGATCAAGTACTGTATCTAAACAGGTTGAGGTGGTTGGGACATGCGTTACGCATACCAACGGATATATTCTTTCAGCGTAAGCTGTTCTCTGAGGCAGGTAATGATTGGAAGGTAGGTCGAGGTGGTCAGCTCATGACGGGGCAATAAGGCATGAAAGCCTTGACTAGTGGACTTGACCAAGCATGGTGTGTTAGACTTCCAGGTTAGGGTCCACGTGATTCGCCTACCGTATGGTTGGTGTCGCGGTCAGTGGCGTAGTTGCATTCGAACTCTTTCCTTGTCCTCTTGATTTTCTCTCCTATTCTTTTCGCCCTTTACTTGGTGATGCTGGAAGGTAGCAAACGAAAGCAGGACACAGAAGTACGAGGTTAATGGTTACATTAAACTGAAACTGTAACTGACAGTATTCAACTTCAATGTTAACACTTAACACCCCAGATACAAGTCGGGATCTCCTTTCACTCTTCGTGTGTCCGGCGATCTATTGTCTGGGGCTCGTGGCCAAGTTGGCGTTGACATCGCTCTGTGCATGAAAGCTGAGCGTGCACTGCTCGACTGGATCCCAGTCAGCAGTCGTCTGTGTGTGATTCGGCTGAATGACTCTGTGCGTGTCAACAGCACTAGACTGGATCGTGGATGCCAGTTTACCGTTTCTGTTTATGCCCCAACTGACTGTATCCCTTCGGAGGCTGAGGACGAATTATTCTAGGGCTTGTCTCAAGTGCTCCACAGCGTATACTCTAGGAACATCATGGTTGTTGTTGGTGATTTGAATGCCCAAGTTGGAATCCTAAACGAGACGGAGAGAAATATAGGTGGTCGATTTGGTATTGCAGCCGAACGAACCGATAACGGTGACCGACTCATCCGACTATCTTTTGACCATGGGATGTTTCTAACGAGTTATCTGTGGCGTCGACATGACATCCGTTTATCTGCTAAGAGTCTAGTGTACGGTGCAGTAGTCAGACCAGTGCTTCTGTATGGTTCAGAAACATGGCCACTGGAGGTGGAGGATTTGAACAGCGATGTCTTCGTAGCAGTGTTCGAATATGGTGGGAACATCGTACAAGTAATGCTGAGGTTCGGGGTGAGTCTTGGATTTATGAACCAAATCACTGGATGGAACACTAAAGGTCACCAGGCTAGAATGACTGAGACGTGTTGCGCATGTTCCTTGTCAAGACTCCTCCACTCGCAGTGTTCGTTAGGATGGGTACCGGTTGGAAAATGAGTAAGATTGGTCAGTTGATGACATGGAAAAACACTGTGAAAAATCTAACCATTCGACTTGGTTATGTAGGGCGTGTTTGATTTCCTGGGTGGGATCTAAGAGGCCCTCCCACTCAGTGTTTTGGACACATTGGGATAAATGGCCAGGTGTCGTGATCAGTGGCGCTTTTGTATTTACAAGCTTTCTTTGTATACTTGATATCAATATTTGTAGTTTTCCTATTGCTCCTTCCATATTCTTGTTCGTATTCCTTTTTCCAATTGAGGTTGCCGCTGGGAGATAGCAATCAAAGACTGCGCGCAGTGTATGGTTAATGGTTATCTGAACTAAACTGAACTTTATGATGACAGAGACGGCTTTTAACTGTTAGACTAATCGTATATAGTTTACTCCATCCAAGACACCAATTGCATAGTTGAAACCTCCAAGGGGTTAAATACTCGCACGGTCGCGGACCGGCCAGTGGATGTTCGTAAGTGTGATACTGTTCCGCGCAATCAGGTATTGGTCTAGTGGTACTAGGTGCGCGGATTGCCACCGCCGGTCATTTGTTGATAGGTGATAGGTCACTGTCAGCCTACTTGGTGGCACATGGGACTAATGAGGACCCTATGCGATTCTTTATCACTCCAAATCTAAGTTCACAGTTGTCAGTTATATCTAATAGTACGATTGACCCTTAGGACTATGTGATGTGCCCCTTCCAACTCTGTCCTTTTTTACTTCCTTTTATCATGCAATTATGACACAATATTTCAGGCAGAACTTCGCGGCCATTTAGGGGATACCAATTGAGGAAAGTAAACAGTGGCTGCAGGATTCGAACCCAAGAATGAAGGGTCTAAATTCCACCATGAGGAACGTTTGACCAGCATTTCACTCACGGAATAGGAAAATTGGGTACACCATTTGGTCTTTGTTCACTATCGCACTCATTCTATTATGCTGGTTGCGGTTTGCATGTTCCACGGTTACCACTTTCTCGTATCACTTTGAATTCAGTCCGTTTCATTCATAGCTTGAAGCATTAAAAAAAAATAACTGTAAAAGAAATCCGACCGCTGTTGTGAAGCCCTTTCGATTCTCTCGCACTTCGTTGGCGTAATCCTAGCCGCTTCTTAGCCCTTCTAGGTTTCTTTCGCTCGAGTCAGCTTATTTCGTGTCCCATCCGCCTAGTAGATGCGCTGTCAATAGACGCGAGTTGTATGGATTTCGGTTCGATAATTAGTGAGCGTCAGCAAATAAAATAAACAAAACACACAACTGAGATTCTCCGAGCGTGCCGACAGCAATGATTGTGGGCAGTCGCGTGCAAAATATGCAGGTATGAAAACGTGGGATTTAAACAAAAGGCGCTCCCGATAATCTAGGAAATAAATACATAAATTCAAAGTAGAATGCGAGAAGGGTATAGAAAACATTAATAAATTGTCCGTGAACGTAAGAAACCCGCTGTCCAAAGTGAACGAAATTTGATCGATCGGAAAGAGCCGAACACTCCAGTAAAAACCCGAACGCAGCAGCTAATAGAAATTTGAGATACAGCGTTGGCCTACTGTCAATAGGAAGTAGCGTAAAATAAAATTACGCGCAACGTACAATAGCCATTCTTTTTTCTTCGAGTGTTCAATAAACCTACATCGCTATCGAGAAGGCGGCTTTAATATTGTATTTTCCTAATTTCCCTCTTGATATTACCCTCACAGCATGAACGATATCGCGTTTGTCACGAAGCCGGTACACCCACATTAGCCCAAATGACCAGTGGTGACAAACTGATGAACAGACCGACACTGAATCCAGTCCTACTTGTGGACGCCATCCAGATGATTATGGGCCATGAGGAGAAGCAACTTACTCGTCCAATGAGTGTCCTGTTGCAAAATGTACACAGCACAGCCACTGCCGTTATTCGTGGTGCACACGATGCATCACATGAACCTTGCACCATCGGCGAGGAACAAGTGCAAAAAGCTGTGGCGCAATTGCCACTGTTCATTCACCTTGGCCATGTGCTGATTGATATGTTACATCATCCATCCTGGTGAGTGTTTTCTTTCTTCCTCTGTATTGTAACCACACTGAAATGCGGTCACTTTTCGCTGGGGTACAAATTTCACCTTGTCCCTCTTTCAAAAAATCCACCGGACCCGTTTTCGCGTCAAAGGCGATGGAATGGATATCGTTCCGGGTTTGTTGCTAAGCATTGGGGGTGAATATAATTTGACCACATGTCCAGTTGTATCAAAATACCTTACTTTTGTTTACCCATTACTTCTTATTATCTCAGTTCTCTTTGCGCATGATTTGACTGGAGTGAGACAGCCACAGAACACTACTCCGTTGCATAACGGTATGGGTACGGAATTACCCCAGGTAATGTTATCTGACCAAACTAGATTCAGTAACTTGAGTGGCGATTCTTTGCTCGCGATCAGTACTAACAACATGAATAGCCGTAACTGGTAACTGCGCATTATTTTTAGAGTATCAAGCTGGAAACCTGTTTATTTCATCAATGTTTGGTGCGTCTAAAATGTCATTCAGTTTAATAACCTAGCGTTTACCTACCGAAAACGCTCTTTCGGGATGACGGTCCATCGACTCGTGCCATTCATATACTGTCTCGTAAGAAAATGTTCCATACACACACAGTCGTCAACTTTTACTCTGATTTGTATGCTCAATAGCATCAAAAGTTCAGACCTCACTATGGACTGCTGCCTAAACCTTTTGTGTGGTATTTACTTTGTCGCCGTTGCCACGATGCAGCTTTATGACAGCCTATCTACTTTCTCCATTTCAACCCGAATTTTCCGCAAATACTATGTTTCCCAACATAGGTATGTGAAATGGGGTGGCTGTGCGACAATCATCTATTTGGTCGGAATCCTGCATCCGATCTGGTTTCAGTCACATTTCTTGTCACTTCTGCACGGTTTGATGCATTGTATTCACGATCTGTCTAGTCAAATGAGTCAAGGTGCATTGAAAATGGCTCGTGAATGTTCTCGACTGCTCATTCAGACTGTGTTCACTAGTCGAGCATCCACGCTTCCGTGTGTGTCAGAATCTGCTGGGACTGAAGAGGGCGGTTTGAAGATGAGTGACGCACCAGCTGAAGACGATGATACTTCTGGTCGACCCACTTCGGGAAAACGATCCACGATGGCTACGCGACGGCGACCACCAGTTTCGGGCAACGGTTCTCAGGCGCGTCGTACTGGTTCATTACGTCGCGGTCGAAGTGCATCCATCTCATCGAATACATCAATAAATGAACCGGAGGATGAAGCCAACGTGTGCACTATGGATGTTGCAGGCGAGGAAACTGGGCCTTCGGTCACCAAGTCAGATTTGACATGCACTGCTCCACCGAAACAGCCTGATTCGAAATTTGTTGTACGTTTCTTGTCACGTGTTTAATTCATTGTCTCACAATCATCTTCCTTGCGGGTTCTTATATAGTATTTTTCGGTAACAACATATAACAGTGGCCCTTTGATTGACTGAACCGTCTCTGCTTGCATGGGTTGGAACACTGTACGGATCAGAAATGTGGCCGCTGCTCGAATGCACTGGCAATACCTTATCGAAATGCTGAATTTGGTTACAGAGTTTGCGATGCACGGAACAAATCATAGGGTTAAACACATTGGCTCATCAAATTGCGATGATTGATTTGCGTGGCGTCTGTCAAACGACAGTTAGCACTTGATCGGGCCTTCGATCCGCTTCGTTCGTCCCAATCCAGGACAGGCGAATACGTGCTGTCGACTAAACTAACCCAGTCTTCTGTTAGCAATGTGCCAGTCCATACCTTCACACCAGCAGCTTGCTGTCACACATCCTTTGAATCGTTACATCTGACTCTGAACTTAGAATGCTATAAGTCAAGCGCCGTAAATCTGGTAGTTTCAACTTTCTCTCTCTAATGTAACTGAAAATCTGTTCTTCCGAACTCGCATCCCCTTAGCTGATCTGTTTAATCTTTGTATTGATTCGTGATTGCTGTAGATCTGTATGTATCGCACCCCAACATCATCATCATCGTACAGCGTTAATCAGCAGGGCAAGCCCCACTGACCACTACCTTTCTCACCATGTTGCACATTGAATTACAAAATATGAATATACAAGATGGACAGGGAGTGGACCTACACAGGCAGGAAAAGGAAAGATCACCCCAACAGCCAACACACGGAATACACAGTCTAACTGTACAAACGCACATCGATCAGTCATTCTGATTCGACAGAAAGTGACAACACGATCGCCACTGCTCGCGGTTCGCTGCCATATCCTTCAGTGTCTCCAGCGAACTAGTTGAGGGATCTTTTAGACTCCAACCACGAAGAAGTGAAGCACCTACTTTTCCTAAGTTTGCTGTACATTTTCTCATTCCTCGTTGCACGTCATCTGTTGACCTCCATGTTGTGTTCTCCACTCCCTAGGACGAACGGAGAATAGGACACGGTACGGTAGACGTGTGTTTGCCATACGTAACACGTTCCCCAACCAACAAAGTTTATTAAGCTGGATACGCTGTGACAGAACGTTCTTTGAATTAATACCCAATACACGCTTTCCGACCTCATCATTGCTCACTCGGCTATTCCACCCAATCCTAGGCTTTTCGTAACTTGCCTTTGTAGATTTCTCCGCATCTTATTCATCTCCTTACAGTTCTAGAGCTGACGATTTTGCTCCATTATACTCAGCGACTCTTGCGAGATCCCGTGTCTTTGACGGACAACGGATCCAGGACCACAGGCAAAACCTGCTGCAAAGTGCATCGCCTGTTTGATATGGGCCCAATGCTCATCTACATTACTGTTCGTCGTATATCCTAGCTCATGTGCTAACTTCTGCTCATACCGGGTGCATACTTCTGGATCACATAAACGTTGCACGGCTAACCGGGTTTGCGGTTTGCGACGATGACCATGGAGCTGGAGCGATAATCGCATTAAAACTGACGCATGGTCCGACTCTACGTGCGTGAACCAGTAAGATCTACAACTGTGAACAGAACTGCGCCACCGGTAGCTTACGGCAATATGATTAATCTGGCTTAGAGTACCTGTAGAGTTGGAGCGCCATGTCGCTGTGCGACGCGAGTTGTGTCGGAAATTGGTACTAGACAAGAACAATCGATTGTCTGCACAAAACTGGAGAAGCCTATCCCCGTTATCTGTACGCTGAGCGGGTAAAGCACACCACCCACCTAAACAAGCTTCTGACTCACTGAGTTTGCCAACTTGTGCATTGGAGTCACCAGCTAGCAGTGTAATGTCAGAACCTTTACTGCTGCGAACGAGGGTGGCGAGTTCATCATAGAACTCATCTTTCTGCATGTCAAAACTGCAGTCCGTTTGAGCATATGCCGAGGTTACGAACTAGCTGCATTTAACACAACTATCCTTTCGAACGCCGACTGACCCTTGGAGTCTAACTGCACATATACGACCGTTAACAGGGATCCACTCTAAAAGGTTAGTCTCAGCCTTATCAGTCAAGACTTTTCCTACACCACATTGACCGGAAGCCCTAGCTGTTTCGTCTCCTGAGGTGCGCAGGAAATACCTCGATGAGATACTAGGAGCAGTTAGTTGAATTACACTGCTCGAATCCTGAATACGCGTCTCACTTAAGCAGCATACATCAATCTTCAGAGAGTTCATTGTGAGGGCTAGGCCCGCCTGCTGACCGGGCTGCATGAGTGTACGCACGTTGAAGGAGCCGAGATTCAGAGGCTGACGAGGCTTGAGAAAATGTGAGTTACCAGTCAGAGGATTGTTCCCGACACTATTTGATAGTGAACCAATGCGAGTATCGGCCGTGTCGTCAGTGCGAGCATTATGAGTGGATAGATGGGGCAAAAAGAGGTGTTTGGGGACAGAAGACAAAGGTTGAATAAAAGAGAGGTAACTCTGAGCAGTAGCCCACCTATCACTACCCATGCCGCTCGATGCAAGGGACAGTGCGGTCCTGATTATCCTGCGCGACGACTGATGCAGTATGGAATTCTTTGTAATCGTGCAGTTCATGGGAGATGTTTGACGGGTACTGCTAGGGTGTCCAGCCACAAAGCGGGAGAACGCTTAGGGTCCTCATCCAAAGCCTTTATTTATAACAAGAAACTATCCACAAGGTAGCGGGATGGCTTAGGTGAAGCCCATTTGCTTGGATCAATTATTCTTCCACTGATTTTTCCGATTGAGTTGCCAGCTCAAATCGACCCCCAACGTGGAGGACCAGGAGACTGGACTTCGTCTGGCCTCAACCCATTGACCTGTCAGGTATGATTGCATCTTCAGCTTTAGAAAGCCATCCTGTATAGCTGTTTGGGTGTTAGAGGCTCACAAGCAATCACCCCACGTCAAGGTGCAGTCTCGTCGTTATGAAACCCCTACCCAAGAAAAGACCCAACAAATATCGTCCGATAACCTGCACATCTGCTTTGCTCAAAGTATTTTTTAAGTTACTCCTCCATCGCATAATTCCCCAAATTCACTTTCCCGACTCTGCGCAATGTGCTTACAAAACCACCCTGTCAACAATTTATACCTTTTTCACATCAACAGGTGTATTGTTTCTGCTCTTGATGACGGTGTTCGTAATGGGAAGCTAATTTCTCTTGACTACGCGAAGGCATCTGGTTCTGTTCATTGTGGTACTCAACTACGTAGTCTACATGATAATAGAGTTGACTGTCATATTTTAAGCACCCTTCGTGATCATTTTTCAACCGTAAACTGTTTACTTCTTGTGATATTAGACAAACTTCTCAAGATAACTCTGGTATTTTCCAATGTGCCATTCTATCCCTTTTTCTTTTCTCCTTTTATTTTAGAAAGCTCCCCATTTCACCTGATCTCGTTAATTGTGAATGTGCCAATGTTGTACTTGGATGTCCCTATAATGGAAAAGAAACAGTCTGAATGAACTTTGTTATTAGTCCACTTCCCATTCTCTTTCTCACAACATCCTAAAATGTGTTGGTCAGTCCTTCAGTGTAGACCACGCTACCAACCTGTTTTAATAGCACCCCAAATATTTCCATCGACAACTAACATCTCCCTAAAGCTTCATCTGTCCGTTACTTAGGAGTTACTCTTACTCACGATTTTTGTTAGACCTATCATGTTTAAACGATCTTCATTATGGTCAGGAAGCGTTCTTTCCTGCCATTCAAACTAAGAAAACTTGGAGTATCTTATAATCCTGCACTTCAGTTTGTGGTTTCTTGTATTCTCCTTCATCAACTTAGCTGTTCCCTTGCATTTTTTCATGTTTCAAAAGAAGGTGATTTTGATCTCATCATCAAGTCTCTGTAATTGCTTCCCCGCTGTAGCTACATTACTGAGGTTTTCTTACCGACTTCATCATTGGCAAGCATTTCGACGCTTACGACAAATTCACAAATTGGTTATTACATGCCACTAAGCATTACCTTCACTATACACTCTCCAAAACCATTTCTTAATCTTCCACTCGCTTGAGATTTGGAATACTTCCTTCACACACGTCCACATATAGAAATAGCTTCATCCTTTGTCTTTTCCGCGTGCTAGTAGACCGTGACAAAGTAATCAACGGTCCCGTCGTAGACCTAAATTTATTTACTGTCTCATTTTTCTTCCACGACCTTTTCACAATCCGATCAGCCTTTATACTAAATTCTTTTGGATTCCACTGTAAATTGGGTACGTGCTAAAAATTCACCCTACATCGTCGGGTGCACGAAAGCGTTTGTTAACCTGAGTTGACTGAAACTTTGTTGTATTCGTCCATCCGAGTGAGATATTCAGTTTGTAATGATCGTTGCGTAGAACTTGTGACACAGTAATAGTGATCATGCATTTGTTTGTATATACTTCATGTTTTAGGCTTCACTTCTGACCAGCACGATCCGTTCGCTACTGGACGCGCTTCTCAGCGAAACAGCGGCCGTGCGCGAGGAGGCACGTTGTTTATTACGTCTACTGTCGCATCAGTTAGGTCGACCGTTGTCTGTGCTTCTGGCGCCCCACTGGCGTCCATTATTGGGTCATATTTTGCCTCCGCAACCACCGCTTCGCTTGCCGGATCTCCCAGTTTCTACACAATTGGTTGTGCTGGTAATTTTCTTGTTCCAGACCATTTCTACTGGTTGTGAATGATAATCTTTCAACTATCCATTACGTGACAATTTATATATATTTGATCAGTTTAGTAAATGAGGAGTTATAAGTTCTTAATGATATCTTATCATCAGTTTTGGTTTTGGAGAGATGCGCAACACAACATATGCATTCCGGGTAATCAGTTGGCGAGACATGGTTTGCCGAAATCATGTTCAAACGTAACATCGCTGTTATCAATACGTAGTTCACAATTCCAGGTTTTTAAACTCGTTGTCACAATCTGGACTTCAACAGTTAGGTTGTGCTACCAGAAGGGATATACCGCTGGCTGCCCAGCAACTCTAGAGATCGAGATGTGATCCAGTGGGTTTAGCTGACGACTAATTCACACTATGGGGTACTCATTACTCTAATAGCGTCCTGTGTACCTTACCAGCTGTCTGGCACGCCAACGCGTGTGCGGCTGCCTAGTTGAGAAACTAGCTCATTCTGATATCTATCTCCGATTGGAGTCTGATAAGGTCCGTCTACTTCCATGCGTTGACAATGAACTTTCGCTTTGATAGAAAACGCACTGTGAGCTTAGCACACACGAGGGCACGCTTAGAGTCTGAGAATTTTGCCCAATACAAACTAAAAGACTTCTTTGAGCCACGCCAGTGGTAACTTATAACTATGTCCAAGATTGGTTAGCGGAAACGGGCGCCCAGTCACTGTGCGTCTATAGCTACACCAGGAATTCATACTTGGAATAAATAAACGGTGATTCGGACAGAGATGTAGCAGACAGCTATTGATATCCGGAAGTCGAGATCTAGTGCCGCTTCTGAGGACCTGCTGGTCACTGCCAAGGCGACCAACTTGAACGTTGAGGTCCCCAGCTACTGCGGTTGTATCTTTGTGTGATGCTTTTCGTTTAAGGTCGTGCAGTTGTTGATAGGATACATCTTTGACGATAATCAAACTACAGTCAGTGAAAGCTTGGTCTACGACAACGATTGGACATCGGTTGTTGTCATACCCTCTTTTTGTCTCCATCGAATCGCACATAGTTTACTGTTTATTTGAATCCCGTCATGTAAAGCAGATTGTGCCCAATCACTCAGAGTGATTCTCACACTCGCTTGATCGAATACGAAAACCGCTGTTTCTCCGTATATGGGCAGATTAAATGCATGTCCCGAGGACGATTTAAGTCGAATCACGCTGGCAAGATTCTAAATGCGAGTCTCAGCCTAACAGATGCATTCGCTTTAGGTTAATTACGTTGAAGGCTACAAGCTCTGTTGACACGCGTTCTTAACACTCGATTTACTGAACCACATACACAGGGGGAATTGCCCCGCTTGCATGACCATTATACTCGTCAATGGCGGCCTGAGAAGCATATACAAATCTATTACCAATCTTTGGATGGTAAAAAGGGTTTGCTAGCAAATGTGGTGCGGTGGGTAGCGAAACAGTCTGTTAGACTTTTGGCCTTTCGGTCATAGGTTGTTTAGAGTGAGTAAGCATGAGAGAATAAGAACAAGTGTGTATATATGTGACATTCGTGTCGAGCGTGGGGTTTGGGTTGGGCGTTATCTCCAAAGCCTTTGATCAAGCATCTTCCCGCTAGGCAGCAGAAGGAAACTGGGAGGTCGCGTCCGATAGATGCAGGTGACCAGAGATAGTTCATATGCCATTCGGAATGGATTCCGGGTCTCTAACGCACCCCCATATTCCGTACAAGCCGTCGACTGCTAGCACCGTGTATACCACTTTTCTGGAAATCCTTGTCGGATACGTGGGACATGACAAAGGTCAGTAGCACTTTTAAGCAGCGAGCCACATCTGCCGCGTCGTCGTGGCTTCTACGGATTTACATGGAGTTTTGTGTGGGTGAACGGTTGCCAGTTTAAGAACCAGCCTCACCCTCGAGCACTGCTGTTGATAGTTTACGATCGCTTGTTTAGTGGGAACTCACCCCATTCACGATTAACCATCAGAATGGCGGTCGTTCCTCCATCCGTGACCTGGGGGTGTACCCAGTAGCTCAGCTGCAGCTGGGCCGATTTTCACAATTTCCAGTGGCTTCTGATGGTAAAATGATTTTGGTTCCGACTGAGAAGAACTCGAAACATCTGCCTCAGCTTACACATTGGTCCGTTGTTTCACCATACATTGTTCCTATGTCTTAGATTGACCCCAATGTGCTTTATCACTTCCTAAGGCAAAAACTGAACGGGACCCATTACAGTTAATTGCTTTGCGTGACGTACTCCACATTCAACATAGTCTACTGGTCGATTCACGGGTGCACTGAAGAGGCCTAGTGTCAAAAACCAGAGAGAACCGGAAGTCTGAAGTCTTAGTGTCAAACTGTATAAGGTTTTTTATCCATTTCAGTTTATGTCCTTGTCGAAAATTTCTGTTATCGTACAGGTTAGTGTTTATTGTTCGGTGACACAGCGTTATCGGAAAAGATGGTAGTCAGTCGATGTTTATGTTATCGCGGGTAACCTTTCTCAGGATCAGTTTATAATCGAATTTTGACTGTAAACTGGTCTTGAGAAAAGTTACCCGCGGTAACCGAAACGTCAGCTGACTACCATCTATTCCGGTAACGTTGTGTTACCGAACAATAAACACTGACCCGTAACATATCACATGGCGTATCGTTTTTTCGATACACTCCGAACGGATCTGGGATGTGCTATATTAATTCTATCATCGATGTTTCACTTCTGCACCTTCGGCTCTCTTTACACTCTTCTTTCTTTTCGAACAAAACTGTATTTGATGATTAGGAGGCTAATTACTTCTTCGGTCAGTCAGAAGCCGGACGCAACAAATCAAGAACTGGTGTTGGAGCAAGTAGCGGCACTCCTGCCCCCTTTGATGTGCAAGTCGGTGGGGCGGATCTGCTCCGATACGATGTGGCTCGAAAAGCCGATCGCCTATTCCTGATCGATGTCCGTGCACTCTTGACTCAAGCGGATCAGGGCAGTAATACCGCAGCGGATTCAAACGCCGGTACAGCTACACCAACGACATCAGCCTCGTCCATAATTACTTCTGGTCAGAACACGGCTTCTGGTGGGTCCTCGTCCCAGCTAGGTGGAACTAGACAGGCAGGTTTCGGCTCACGAGCAACCTGTCCTCCTGCCGTGCATAGACCCAAATCGACCGACTTGCGCGTGGCCGCTTGTCGCGTCCTATCATTGACTCACTATTTGACCGCACAGAAGCTGCAGAACTTGTCTACTTTATTCAAAGGTAATAACTATCTTATTTTGAGTTTTTTCTAATTTATCCCTCGGTAACAGAAATATATCTGTTATCTGTCGAAAACTGCGGTTGTATTATTTTGACTGACTAGTGTACAGTTTCGTTACATCCCGTTGTCAAGGCAAAAATCGATGGCTAAATAAACCGGTCTATAAGTGCAGTGCACGGTGCCGACAGTTCACCTGTCAATTTCTATAGTCGTGTTCCTCGAGCAACACTACCTTAAACCGTTAGATCTATCTACTGCCTATCTTATGCTGTATTGAGGTCGGAGCACAATTGAGCGGATGTAATGCATAACTGAATGAGACCACTGCGTGGCATAGCGCTGGGGAATACCACTGTTCATAGTGAAGATGTAGGAAAACAACACGCAGTCTCATTTTCACATTCCCACTTCTTGAATCGATAGACTTAAAAAATCCGCACTTTTATTTTACTCTGAATGAGTTTCTTCCCCTCATTTGTCAAAATCGGTGAGAACTGTGAAGAAGTAGATCACTCGCCAAGCTTTATCGGGACAGGACACTATCTGTCTTATCAATACCGCTTTACGCATAACAAAAGCGCACATCGCCTTGTCTATTGCCATAGATCAGTTAACAATATATCGCTTAGATGTTCTAGGTTAAACACATGGTCTGATGCGACAGATTATGATTTCAGTTCGAGTGATTTTCTACCTAGTTTTGAGAAACTGTGATCTCCACATACAACAGCTAGCTTCAGGTTATCTCTTCACATGCCTGTTGTTTTTTTTTTCTGCCACCAGATGATTCAGGGAGATTTTTGTGATCAAATCAAGACCCTATGAAACAGACTGAGGGATTGATTTCATGATTCGAAGCACAAAATTATCCATTCAGACTTTGTCATGATGCTATGTTTTTTATACATTATGTTCTCACTACTCGCAAACATTGGTAATGTATTCATTCGTTCAGGTATTTGCTCGGATCAGGACGTAATACATGAAGAGGCTTTCGCTTGTTTGAAGGAGTTCGTCAGTCACACTTCGATCGATATTGAGCTACGGCACGCGAATGTGAAACCAATCTTACAGAATGTTCGTCAAACAACCCATCTACGATTGAACACAGCTCGCCAGTTATCCTATT
Source organism: Fasciola hepatica (assembly GCA_948099385.1). NCBI lineage: Eukaryota > Metazoa > Platyhelminthes > Trematoda > Plagiorchiida > Fasciolidae > Fasciola > Fasciola hepatica. The sequence goes on from CANUEZ040000105.1 coordinate 6,183,407, forward strand.
GCGCTCAACTGTTCCCCAGCACGTTTAGCGAGCGCCTTTGTGATGCGATCTACGTGAGTTGTACAGTTGATCTATTCACTTTTCAATTTCATTTTATATGACCAGCAATCATCCACTGATACCTGATCTGGTGCACGTGGTGATGTTTTGCGGGAGTTCATCGAGATAGGTGATGTCTGTTACGATCGCCCTCTATAACTACCAATTTTCAACTTTAATCGAAATGAATCCAGAAATCCTTGTGTGCGAGTACCGACATCGATTTTTGTTCGGGCAATAAACTGTGACTTACATAACAATGCTTCTGGATGAAGATCCAAGTAAACTGCGGATTTTTTCTCGATAGTCTGAACAACAGTGTAGTAATGTTTTGGATTTTACCAATTAGAGCCACTTGTGGCGTCAAATTGACATTCTTTTATCAATCAACGGTCGAATGAACACCGCAGCACCCTGCTTGTTACCACGCCTAACTTAATGGGACCTTATGTAGTTCACCACTCGAAGTCGCAGGGGGCCACGTTACCGGTTATCCCAAATTGTGGTGGGCTTTTGGGACCTTGAGGTATGCCCCTTCCACTTCACTCTTGCAAAAGCACGGAATAGGAGAAGGTCCATCCCTATATACGGTTCAGAAAATTAGCTGTTGCGGAAAAGAGATACACTCAGACGACTGACTTTTGAGCAACGATGTCTTCACAGTCTAACTCTGGTGGTGACGTGTCGGGATCTTGTCCCCCATATGTGCAACCGTTTAACAGAACGAACCGCAGGGAATACCGAGTCAGTATGTGACTTAAGTTATCTGGCTTAGACAAGCAGGAAATTGTATGTTGGCACACGTTTGTGCGAACGGTTAATTAAAATTTAACGTGTATATGTAGAGCAAAGCAGTTCCGGAGAGCCAGAGTAGGTGGAGTCCCAAGGATAGTCAGTTAAGCAAAGTATCATCGACCCCACATACTACTCGCAAATAACTGCAGTATATATATATATATATATATATATATATATATATATATAAAGTAAAAATAGTTTGTGTGTATGTCCGTTGAAAGGCATGGACAAACAGGTCAGCGCGTAAGGATGTGTAAACGCCTCAGATCACTTGGCCCACTCAGGTATGAGTTTATGGATCACAATTTGTACACGAAAAAACGATTTGAGTAAATGTCAGAAAGACAGTTCTGACTGGCGCAAAAACCATGGTTCCGTACTGCAGCAACATCTACAATGCGGAATATAGGCGTACGGTCCCTAAACTAAGCGACCTAACAGAGAACGCATTAAGGTGGTTAGGACACTCAACAACCTTTCATCCCACTATGTAGCGGTCGTTCATTCGCGTATTTACTCACATAAAACAACCATCCTTGTTTCTTTTTGCTACATTTCAGTCACATTTGACGGCGTTAGTGGATAATCTACGAAATCAGCAGAATGTGTCCTCCATTTTAACGTTGGTTCCCCCGGTAAGTCTTTCTGTGGTCATCTACTTGGTTATTGTTTTCCCACCCGCGCCTCTCTAATGCCGTTCTGATTGATTCGATCGTTTACCTCATACATTGTGTACCAGTTCTCCTCTCCCCGAAATAATCAAACCATTTCACACTGGTGAAATCCTTTATTGCGATCGAAATGTTTTGTTATGAATAGCATAGTGTGATCGTATATTATCGAGCCATCTTTGCATGATATAGTAGCATTTACTAGTCGGGTCATGCTCGCTATCAAGCGTCTGATAGTTTCTTGTGACATACGGTCCCGTTATTCGTTCAGGATAGTCTTAAAATCTCTTAGAGATTTGTATTTCCGTCTCCATCCACTTTCCTCCAAACCGATCCCACAAAGTTCGATTTGATTGGGATCGGGAATCGAGTTGGCCTCGGGAGCGTCCTTGTACTATGATGCGCATGCAACTTACATACGACAAGATGTGCAGGTGGGTTGCCGTCGAAGAAAGCCGCTTTAGTAATTAGGCTCAACAGCGGCAAGTTGTGTCGGATCAGGATTTCTTAGTAAACTTGTCCACTGGCGATGTCATCCAGAAGTACCAGCTCGTTCCGACCTTCTGGTAAGATAGCTCCCTGAATGGGCAGTGACCCTTCATTGTGCTGGATAGTTACTGCCATCATATCACTTTTATTTGTTTCATAGGTGTTTCTAGACACCTTCGGTGATCACGTTTGAATAATTAAAATGCTGACTCGTCGGTCATATGATGGATTTCTATTGTCGATCCAATCGATCCATTTACTCATTTCCGTCTTCAAACACCGAAATACTTCGTAATCTCGTGATATGACTTCTCTGATCCCCAACTTCCGATGGCACTACAGACGACCTTCTCTTTTGAGAGCATCGCACGAACTCCAAAGTGTACACAGATGCGTGGGCTATTAGACTGGATAGCACACATACGTATGTATTTGACCTTCATAGCAAATTTCCTGCGACGGTAGACTTTATAATGTAAATGTTTAACTGTACTGAACTTGTTTGAAATATTCCGACCTGACGGTGTGGAGCCTCAGGACCGCAGTTTATTTGGTGGGGATGGTTTACGAACAGTGTATTTTGTACGCATGTCTTCATTCAAGTGGTCATCCGTTTCACACAGCTCTCGTTGATTTGCGACTTAGTTTCGTGTTTGATCACCTCCTATGCCTTAACACTTTTGCGATCGCATTTCAGTTCAGATAACCATTTGCGTTGTAATTAAGTGCGTTTTTGTGTTTGTCACTTGACGGAAATTTCATCAAAAGAACAAATAATATGCTGGCTTAGGGATGAACGGTATGGACTAAGTTAGAAATGTGTTATCTCAATGATCAACTGCACATACACGTGCTTTGCTGACTGCAGTATTTGAATTCCCGTTCAGTGGTTTATAATCACGCCCCAATCTGGCCGACGGTTGGTCCCCAACAAGTGCAATCTTGTTTAGCATCCATCTCTGCACTGATGACATTCGGTGTTTGAGACAACTCATCTGATTTTAAACGGTTTCCGTCCCCACTCATCCCATCGCCAATTTCCCTTGCGAAAATACAGAATCTGGAATTATGTGCCGTCCTGATGGATCTTTTCCACATGATTCCTTTGGCCACTGCAAAACACGTGTCTTGTTTGATTGACCTAGTGGTCCGAGCAGAACGATCGCTCAATATTGAACCGACTAGCCCATTGAGACTACCATTGGTTCGCTTTCTGGCCCGATATCCTGCCGAAACGTGTATGCATTTACTTACAGGATCTAAATGGCCCTATGACGCTTTGGCACATCGAATCTTCCTGGTAAGTTCTATACTGCTCCAGATCGGTGATCTGTTAGTGCTCAGGATCAGTGCTAGTTTGTGTGTGCACTCGTTTTTTTCGTATTCCAGGTCAACAGTGGTGTTGGTTTCGTTTCTCTTATCCGTCGCCCTTCGTTTACGTGAAAATTAACATATCAAGCAACCCGTTTCGGGTTTATGCATTTCAGGACCCACCATGCATCGCTATTAGTGGTCATGCAATTCACCTCGTTTTTGTTGGAAGTATCCTCGATCGTATCCGGGATTTTTGATTTGATCATCTTGATGTTTTACTTCGGCACAATCTGGAAATGTTGTCACAAAGATTACTATTCTCGGTGGTTTTGGGGCACTTTCCATCTGGTGTCAAAATGCTTCTATATCTTCGCATTGTGAAATGACAATAAAACAGTCCAAGATGTAATAGGGAGGTGCCGGTGCTCACGTATACCTACCCAATTTTGTGGAATGTATATCACATCTGTTGCGGTTCATCGGATCCAGTTGTCGGTTGCCCCTTGTATTTGAAGTTATTCCTCGGTCTTTCTAAGTGTTGCCGATATTTTTTCCATTTTGCTTACCCTTTTTTATGCCCCGATCTGAACCGTTTACAACTGAGTGTGAGCTGGAACCAAAGCGGCACACCCAAATATAATAATAATAATAATAATAAGACATCGACATAAGTGAACTAAAGAGCTGCCATTTCAGAGTGTTAAGTATACCGGCTGTAGCCCATAAGCTATCTAAAACTACATCTTATATTTATACCTTGATTGACTTGTTCTCATATCACGGAGTTGTGTTCCGCCGAACTAGTTGGATCTAACATTGCACCATTGGACTTAATTTTCTGGTGTTATTCTCAACTCATTTATCTTATGTTGAGATTATCCAAATAGTAAACGTTGTTGGCCTCGGCGGGATTGGGACCCACGCTTTAGTAATACGTGTGCTCTGCCAGTGGAGCTACGAGGCCACGCCGAAGGGCTTTGACGTTTTGCATACGGATCATATAGTTTACCCGTTCTATTCAAAATAACATGCTTGGTTGCGAAATGGGGTTTGGTAGATTTGACAAGTGCTGATGTTTATCGTATCCGTCGTTTCTGGTTTCTGCTGTGGTGTTCTCTGTACTCTTTCATCTACCCCATATTATTTCTGTCTTTGATTTTATCAGTACGTTCTCAAAAGCCCTCAGGGACAAGCCATCACAGATTACTTGAAAACGAATTATCACATTCTGTGCGATCTGATACGTCCGACGGATTTGGCTGACCAGAAGTGTAAGTGGTTTTTTTGTTTCGCCATTCCGGCCTGGTTGCGCAACCTTGAGTCCAGTTTAGATTAAGTGTACTTTTTGTTTGATTCGTTGACACGCACATGTCTAGGATCAGTTTCAGATAAATATTGCGTCTTACGGCGTTCACGTGAGACAACCGTTAAGAGCAAGCTTGAATCTGCAGGTGATCGAAGCGTGAGAGCTCCATTTGGGACGCTATAACCTTTAATCTGCTACTCGTGCGCAGGCATGAAGTAACGAAATGATAACTGAATGTATACCTAGTTATTCACTCTTTGTCTAAGCCGATTGCAGTGTCACTGTTGAATTTCATTGTTTCCTCCTTTTTCCGCACTCGCTTCTACGTACAGTGTCGTCCACTACATCAGCACGGTATTGGCTGCCTCGGATTGGAACCCCTTTAACAGCAGCCTGTCCCCGACATCTGGCCATACGTGCGGTTCACGTCATTCACCAACTCTTCCCCAATTGGCTCTTACACAACCCATCCATTTCGGATGAGTCACCAAGATCTTCAAAATCACGCTACAAAGCCATGTGTTCCTCTCCAACCGGTAGTACTGGGAAGACAAACAGTGCAAAAACCACCTACCATCCAGTTTGTTCGGCTCTGCTAGCCTACTGGCGTTCCGACGTCTTCGCCAAACGTCAGGCCAGTCTTACTTTGGTTACATTGTCCACCGTACCCTCGGATCTACTTCCAGAGGCAGCCGCTGACTGTAGCACTAGTGGTGGCGGGTTATTGTGCGGTTTGGAATACGTGGAATCTGAAGGAATGATGAACCCCATTGATCCGTCAACCGATTCAATCACTGGCGCTCCTGAATTTACGTTGCCATCTGGCGAGCCTATACCGATGATCGCAAGTGGAACTGGACATTTCGAACACTGGGATGAGCCACGACTCATTCTAGATTGTTTACTGGATTGTGCAAAGTGATTCACAAGTTTCATTTGCCGTCGTGTGTTTGGTGTTTTTTTAAAGTTTGATCGATGTTGCCTAACGATGTGTTAGTCAACGAACTTGGTGAAATATTCAATAAATGTTGTTTCTTTCTTTTTTTAATATTTACAATTAATTGGCCCACCCACTTGTGGATCTGTTCTATTCCAGTCGGTAAAACGATGAGAAAAATCTCTTATCATTCGTTTCTCAAATAAATTACACTGAAAGCTCGCTAGCTGAATTTACCTAACATGAAACGTGACACTGGAAGCATTTTGTTTTCTAAGCTGTAACGTTCGCAACGATTGGTCATTGTTATCACGTGGTACATTGTAACTTGTGATCATTATATCTGATCAAGCCGACCTTGGAGGCCAGGAAACTCCGATCTCCCCAGTCAACACAAGAACAGCAAAACTCACCCGTTTGTATTGTGCTTACTAGTGAACTATCAATCCAGATTCCCAATTGTTCGCTCTCTTTTCAGAGCCGATGTGGAAAATTTTGATCTGCTGTTTGTCCTCGTGATCGGTGTGAATCGACTGCGTTCAGTTGCGGGACTCTATCCACTTCGCTGTTTCCTAGACGGCTGGATTAAGGAAGCTCCGTTGGGATGGCACCGTCGATTGTTTCTGCATTATATCTCTCTGGTTCGCCACCGGTTGTCTGCTATGGCTGACGCTTCCATAATGGCTGATCCCTCGATGGTCGTATTCGGAGGCAATTTGTCTATCACCGTGGAGGACATGTATCGACTGATGGCACATTTGATTTTACCCAGTTTCGCGTATGCGTTGGAATGTGGTCCACTGGACGAACTCATTGGTGGACCGGCTAATCCGCTCGAAGAGAACGGTGGGTTAAAGCAGGAGTAAAGTTTGTTGATCATATTGAAGCAATTAATATTTTTCGATTAGCTTCTCACCAGTAAATCTGAATATTGAATAGTATGCTACATATGGTCTGTATTATGTTATATCAAGTTGCAAGCAGTTTATCCAAATTACAGAACGGGCCCGTTTGTTTACCAGCGATTCAGTAATATCACAATCCTCTAGTCTCTTTCACTGTACTTGTTACTATCCCCGCACATTTTCATTCTAATTGTTTTTTTTTAATTTTCCCACAGAAAATGACCTGGTCTATTTGTTCATTCACGTCCTTCTGGATGACCCAGCTCTGCATGTGTGCACGGAACTGCGTGTGATGTACTACCAACTGGCCTGTTTGTTTGTGCACTTTGCCACGGACTACATCCATTCTGCCCCCGAAACGTAAGTAACACATTGCTGCACAAACTGGTCCTCTAAAATTGTGCATGCCACTTGGAATGGCTGCACTTATTTCTTATGGAATTCGTCTATAAGGAAATTCTCTGGTTTCTTATCCAGCTCGCAGATTTTTCAGCGAATTCCTTTGGCCATGTTTTATTTTATTTCCTTGGTTGAACTTTCTTGGACAAATTTCACAGCGCTGTCGGCTGACTCATTTTATCACGCTTGATCTGCTGAAGCTTTACATGGGTTTCCAATCTCACTCCTGGCTCTACAACGCGCCACCGTGAAACTCTGTGGTCTCGGGTTTTACTCATTTCTCCTTACTTTCATGGTTAGGCCAATCAGTTCTGTAGCGTCCATAATTATGTTTATTCTGTAATTCATTAGAACCTGGCACGGTCGTTTTACGTACAATTGTGCAAAGAATGAACCGATTCAGCGGTCACAAAAACCAAATGTATTAGCAGGGGCAACCGGCGTCCTCAATCCTCAAACTAAATGGTGGTTGTAAATCCGATAAGGCTTCACTGAACCAATTGCGGTGTTAAATTAGGCCACAACGGTCGCCGCGCTGTCCCTGATGATCATCAGTGGGGTTTTTCGCACCCTGTTTACTTAGGCGATGATCAGCGATCGTGTTGATTATTCTTAATGGTTCCTATGATGTTTTGGGCGCATGCAGTCCCGCGATCCGGTGACATTATTTCCTCCTGATATACTGATAGACTCTGCGGTTTTATTCCTCTGTTCAGTTAGGCCGTTAAAGCAGGTCGACAGGTTTTTCGAGTAGCTTCTTCTGGTTTGGTAACAAGGTAAGCGACAACAGACTACCATCCTATCAACATAGGTAAGCGTCTATAGCTTGGTTTCGAATAAAAGATTTTAGTGTCAGCCATTGTCGGTCAAATAAAAGGAATCCAGAATGATTGAGGAGATTTGCTGAATCAGTTTTTCCACCGGTTTGTGCAAGTATAAAGAGATTTTGGTAATGAAGTCTCTCGTCATTCAGTTGCCTATCATCAGATGCGTATTGGTTGGCTCTTACCTTAACTTAAGAGAAGCGGCAAATATTAAACGAGGACGACAAATTCAGTCTAGTTCGCGGTACGTTATGTACAGAACCGTCATTTGGTTAGATTCTCATAATGTTGGGAAGCACCATGATAAATACATGTACCAATCAATGACATTCCTCTTTTGTATAGTGATACTCATTACAAGCTCATGACATTCATTCACTTTATTTTTGATCGGTTTTTCACTAATCTCGTTTGTCTACCCCTCAACGTTGTCGATCTAATGCAGCGAGCACAGCCCCAGGCTACGCCGACTGATCGACTTTGCCTGGTGCTGTACAACAAGTAGCCTGAGTGTAGTTGATTTGCAAGAAAAATACACCGGGCTCCAACTGCTTGCCTATCTCATAGCGAAATTTCAACTCTCTCCAAAAATCGCTGTCCAAGTGTTCCAGTGTCTCGCCAAGGGAACGCACACCGAGACTAAAAAAATTGTCAATCCAGCTTTGGACGTGTTAATCCCCGCCTGGGTTCGGAGTCCGAGCGATCAGGTTAGATTAAATCGTGTGTTTCAATGACGACGATGATCTTATTGTACCATAAAGCCGACGGGATTTTTCAAACTACACATCATTTTTCAGCTAAAACTTTTTTTTAAATCGTCTATTCGCTTCTCGCAATTTGTTGCTTAGGTCCTCTATTTGAAATTGTTCCAAGTTGCAATGGGGAAAAATGGAACCCACTCCGACGTGTAGGTATTTCTAAACTTTTTCAGTTATACGCGAAGTTAATTACAGCGAACGGAATAGCACCATGGCATTGCCGTGTGTTATCGGAAAGCCAAAGAAGTTTTGTCAACATGGGTTTCTTGAAAGTCAGTAGTGATAATTACGTCCCGTCGTAACTTGCAATAGTCAGTCCACCAGGTTACAACACACTCGTCGCTAATTACAGCTGGATCTCGCATTTCTGTTATCAAGTGCTAAATCAGTTTCACGAGTGATATGTTTTCATAATTGTCCTTTCGGTTACCTGGGCTTGATACATCCTTCACGGTATCCTTCGCCGATGGCCTGTGTAGATTCAGAGATCTTAGATGTTGTTTCTGGGCTCATAGGGGATGATTGTTTAGGCATATCACGATTGCTAAAATTCGACCTTTACCAGTTGTATTCATCCTTTTTCTGACAGTGTAGATAGGGCCACAGGCCTTATTTTTATTGATCGATTGATTCTATTCTACCGAGCGGATGGCGATTGCTGTTTGCAGCTCTTCACTGGTCATCACTGGCCCTCGGGGCAAAATGCCCCGACGTAATCCCCAAGCCGACGGAACTGAAATGACAATTATCAAGACCCAACTAGTTTTGACCCAAGCAACATGATTTGTCACGTACTATCAATTTTATTCGGTTCAGTGGATTGTGTCAATGGATTTCATGATGGTGACAAATTTTTGGTTTTACTAAACGCATTCTCATTTGATGGTGGCAACACATAATCTACCGAGAAGGTAAAGTGGAGCTGACACAGGCATCCACTTGGTCAGGTAATTCGAAATGGCAAAGCATTTGTGCTCGTTTACGTAGCACTTTCTCATGTCCACCTCAACACTACTGTCGCACCCGCTACGTGCCCGTTTCGACTTCTTTTGGGGCTTGTTCTTATGCACGCCATTCTTGTGGCGTTGGCTTGACTGACGTCTTGATCTGGAGCTATCAACTTTGACTATCTTGCTGCCTACCTGGGGTGGTCCTGCTAATATTCTCTTGCTCCTGGGTAGGATTCGCTTTGTTTGTTGCAGGATGCTTTCAGAGTAATCTCTATTTTTTCTGTTTGTGATTCTTGGTTGATTTTCGTCACGATCCGATCCATTGTCGCCTCTTGCCACAGCAGTTCCCGCTGCAATAAGAAAAGCCAGTGATCAAACAGTCACCACGACCAATCTTCGCCTTAGAGTGCTGAATTGGAATCCAGTCGACACTGATCAGCTTTCCTGTCTCTGATCCAGCACATCCCTTCTTTTTGAAATATGATCTATTCTTGTTGAGTACCAAAGTAAAATCAAAGTAGGATCCAGTTATTATTCTGGTCCTGAATAATTGACTAACGGTGCCACAGTATTGTTGAGTTTGTCCAGGGATTTCGTTTATCTCGACGTCGTGCAGTTCTTTAGAGATTGCCATTTTTTCTGTCGTGCGGTGTTGGTTTTTTGATGGGCCATGCCACTATGTTTTGGAAAGTACTTTTTTTTTACCGAACTGAATAACAGGGACGGTGTTTTCACTGTATCAATGAGACGAGGTCGCTGTTGCGTGGGCAACAAACAGGGTAAAGTATTGAAACATGCCTTTTTCGACACAGTTTCGAGAAGGGAATTCAAAATTGCAACAAGACAATTTCAGTGCATCTTAACTTTGTGCATACTGAACAGCAAAGTATTTAAGTAAAGCCCAGAGATGACAACATTGTGTAGGTGATCCAGAGCAGAAGGCAGGCCAACTCACCATTGTATTGACAAGGTAAAAAGAACTGTTCGTCACCTTGTCTATGCCGTGATGACTTGGTTTGCTCTGCAGTGTGCACCAATTTCAGATGCATCGAAATTGTGCAGTGCTGTAGTTTTGACTATTCTTTTCGAAAGTTATTTATGAAATAGCTTTGTGAGACGATTCAAAATCCGATGTGCTGCGTGAAAAATCATATGGTTTGTTCGTTTTCCCACGGCTTTATATTAACAGTCTTACGTCAGTTGCAAAATGTTCGTCCGAAACAATTCCGTGAACCCTTTTTTATGTGACCTTTCGTTGACGCAATTTAAAGAGCCTGGCTATTGCATTGAACGGAGACTCCCATTGATGCGTACAGCCAAAAGCCGACCTCCGGTTTTTATTTACTGGGATCTAATTTGGTTCTCTACTCAAAGCCTCGGGGTCATGTTTCGTTGTGGGAAACTCCCCTTGTGCTGCACTCGTGTGCAAGCATTTAGCGAAGACAAGCCGTCAAAGCTGCCCCTAAATGCATGTCCTTATTCATTCGTGTCGGGCTCACTCTCCCCCACACTCAATTTAGTTTTGTGATTTTTTTGTCTGAGTTATACTGAGCCTTGCAAATTTTGCGGTCTGTTTCACCATAAAGTTTACGACTAAGTCGATATGCATACGATATAGATAGTTTTCTTTACTCCTGCGGCGCCTGACTCATAGAACTGACCATTCTACTGACTCTTTTTTCTTGTCCCATCTAGCAAGTACTGGCTTCAACGACTCGTAAAATTATTCTGGAAGATCACGGAATTCAATCATGTATCCATATAATGTAAGACATTCGATATCACTTGCTGCTACTTTTTCCAACAGATAATCCACCTCCTTAAGGTCGTTATTATTTTGGGTTTGATCTTACTGCGTTCGACACTTCTTTCATGATGACCGTAGATAATATTTTATTGGTATCTTACTTGATTAGTTTTTTCTTACATTTCTAGTTAAGTGAGTTTGCTCTGTTCACATACCCGTCTTTTTTATTTCTTTATTTTTGTGACCATAAGATTCGTCCGGTGTCCAGACCAGTTTTCCAGTTACGCACAACATCGAAAGACGAAATCATACTCAGTATAGGATATACTTGTGACACTACACGCAAACGACAGCTACAAGATGATAGCAAACTTGTACTCATGGCGTTCTCATGAGAGTCCACTAAATTCTTAAGGTAATAAAGACGATATAGAGCCTAGTGAACAGCAAGTGAGTGTAAAAGAAGGAAGAAAGATGGATAGAAAGAAAAAAAAGTAGTTTGCTGTACAACAGTATTCGAGAACCAAAAACGCAAACTAACAGATTACGGTTTCGGCTGCCTACCAAAGCGAACTAGAGAACCAAGGGACGAACACCAAGTGACAGTGCAAGCCGCTGGCGGAGGGAGCTGTCCAGTCAACTCGAGGGTAGAAGATCAGATAGTGTTTTTAGTCAGTGGACACTAAAGTGCCACTCTGTGGTCATAATAGAAATCAAAGTCATTATAGATATTCATGTGACACAGCGTGATGAATAGGGCGTAACAGGCGGTTATTTTCCAGACCAGGATTTAATGGTGCCAAGGCATGAGGCGGATTGGGTCAACGAGTAACAGTGTTTAAGAAGTAGGTATGGCAGTTCCAGCAATGACACCAAAGTTTGTTTATTCTGTTATGCTCTACCACTGGAGGTGTTTTTATTGGAAAACATCAATAACTGACTTTCTTCCCGTCTTTTAAAACGATCAGCTTCTTCAACTGTAGTTTTGATGGATACCACTGATATAATGGAATAACCGATGAGATCCGTCTGCCATCTGTCCGAACTCCACATTGTGAATTCGTAGGTCAGCTTGAGCGGTGTGCGCAATACTAACGCGTGAAATACGTCCATGCGCAGGTTCGAACCCTACTAAGGTGGACGATTTCCATTCTATCATTTCATAACTTTCAAATCTGCTATACTTAATTTTTTCACAGTCCTGATTGCTAAATAAAACGTTGCTCATATGCGAACAATTGTTTGCCCCCTGGGGATAATTTATCTATCTTTTTTCTACAGTGGGATCATTGTTCGCCACGCGGATTTATACTACCCTATTCGGCATCAGCTCTTACCGCACATCATCATTATCATTTCAAGATTGGCGAATCAACAGGTAACTTGCAAACTATCGCCAGCACCCGATGCCTCATTTCCTCCACAGTATTGTTTGCCTGGAGATAATTCTCACATCTATTCTATCTGACTCGCATGCTCCTCGTCTGATTGGCACTTGAGTCCATTGTCTTCTGTTGCTCCAATACGAGGCAGCCACATCATCCGGGGACGAGTCGCGTTTGCATACACTCCAATCCGAGTTCTCTTCGTGAGACAGTGCATTCAATCCGACTGGGTCCTCAGACGTTTTTATCCTTACCCCCCCCCCCCCCTCCTTCACTATATTTGACACTCAGTGGAAATATTGAACCCTTATCCTCATTTGCGTTCCCCAAGTCGTTGTTAATGATGATGAGGTTTTTTATTTATTTTATTTCAAATAGCAATAGTTTTTTTGTCCAGAACGATTGATACTACTTGCTGACCGAATGTCCACTGCCGTAAAGTGTGACTGAGGACCAATCCCCTTATCGTGATAGACTTGATCCCCTTTAATGGTTCTCATTTGCCCTAGTAAACTTGAGCGATCTAGCGTTACCCTAGTCATCATTCGTTTAGAAAACCCTGCGATCTGAGTAGTGTCTGATAATTGATGATGCTGGTGACTTGAGAGAGCGATCATTATCACTACTCACCTCTGATCCTCTATTTTTAGCTCGTCATTCTGACAGTGACGGTTGACCTTTGAAGCGGCTCTTATTGAAAAAAAAAATCTTAGTCGCATCGAAAACATAAGCTCGAAATAAAAGTAATTTCTGTAAACAATGTGTGCGAATTAATTGGATTACTTTCACAACTAGCTCCTAGTGGATTTTTCGATACCACGCAAATATTTCTCTATGTCCCCGCTAACCCAATGACCCATGTCTACACTTTCTTTACGGAGTGGACTATCGACACCCCGTTCTCATTCAACAAGCCGGTTTTCAGTTATCTTTATTTAACCGACTGGAAGTTATCCCACCCTAGTGTGGTGATCCTTGTCACACTTTTCACGAACTGGATCGGTTTATTCCCTGAAATTATTCTGACACACAAGGCACAGCACGCCAGAAGTTGCACAGTCATTCCTCACTTGTTTTCCAACCAGACAGATAGTTATTGCGCATCAGAATGTGGTAGTAAAGCGTTCGCTACAGTTTATCTTGACTTCTCAGTAAGGTCTTCAGTGTGCTCCGAAGCCGCAGTCCTCTGAATGCGTTGTTCTTGATGCCGCTGCCGCCGTTTTGTTTGACAGCTTCATTCCCCTATACCTCTTCATTTGGCTACTCCCTCTAATTTCCAGCTTCCCGTTGAACAGCGTCGTCTAGCGCTAGACATGATCGATACCGCAGCCCAGTGGGATCACCGTTGTCGACAGCTACTGAATGAGGTCCAGGTGTCGGAATCAAGCATCATCTCATTAGCCACACCCTTTACGGAAGAGTTGATGGATATCCATGCGGACGATGATAGTTCTGCCCAAACTACCAGTCATACAGCAAATACTACTTCCGTGGGATCTGCTGGAATTTTGACACCTCATCCGACGCCAACATCCTGTTCGGTACGGAATCTGATTTCTCGTTATACGTTTAAACCTTGTTTTATAATCGTGGTGCTTAGAATACGCTTGACTAATTCCTCCTATGACACTGAAAACAATCATGCAAAACGATGCATAGTCAAATTTATTCAAGACTGTCGGTCTTTTCCTGTGCCACGGCTCTCTCTGTAAGATAGAATGGTTCCATTCCACTTACTTATTGCACACTGGCAGCGTATTGATCACTGGATGTTTCACCCACTCTTCCGTAAGTGCAAATCCTGTTGTGCTTGTCACAATGAAACTGTTCAAGCATGCTATTGTAACAAGGACGACAGCGCGGGGTAGAGGATACTTGTATTCCAACAGCCTAACAAGTCAAATCATGAAACACATACAATCGTCTATATAGGCCCTTTTCCAGACTGCGCGGTACCAACGTTGCTCTTGCAGTTGCTTGAGTGCTTTGGCTGCTTTCTGGTCAGTTGCCCGTGGTCGATAGCTTGCTTCTCTTGGACGACATTTCTTTTCGGTTGGCCCGATTTTTTCGGTTGACGGCTCAATCGGCAGCCCCTCGCCTGGGCTATCTTTCAGGTTGCCGGAGATCCCGCTGCTTCCCCTCTGGTAGTCCGTATGCCTCCTTTTGTCTGTTTCGGGACGCCTCCGACACATTCGCCGTTTGTTCTTTTGTCTGGGGCCCTCGTTTGGTTCGTCCGTTCGCCTTGATATTCACGTCGTTCCCTTGCCCCAGCATTCCCCGTTACATTATGACCACGTCATTCCTGTTATATTATCTTCTCTCTTTCCCTATCGTGACTTTTCTAGCGTGTTGTGACAAGGACGTGGGAAAATCGTCAGCCAAGTCTTTCCGGCTTTCTTGTTTAAAAAAATCTTTAAATTACTACTTGCCAGAAATTTTAGTGGATTTTATGCGTGCCCAGTTTGGTCGAATGTGCATCTCGAGGCTATTTCAAATAAAATGTTCAGACTGAGGTGTCTGTCACTTATCCTTTAACGTCTGAGTAATCGTGTCGTATTGACAGCCACTTTGTACGCATTGATCGGTGCTGAAATGAGCCATGTGGCACGTGGATTTCAGCAATCACCGTTTGACTGTGATGCTGAAGACAAATGAGTGAGTATGTGGCTCTCAGTAGTTCCGTTTTCATTATTCTGGGATCACGTACAATTCAGTGAATAATCCACTGACGGGAATTCAGTACACATAAGAGATCATAGCAGCCAAGTTCAAGACATTGTTTTGATTTCAGTCTCGTGCGTTGTCAAATGTTGACAGACCCAGGCAGATATCTTGGAAATAATGCGTCTACGTACTCTACGCAGTCGGTGACGTCAGCATTCATTCACGAGCTCACAAGAGAAGCCTTAGTTATGGGTTCTATTGTTCATCATTATTCCGTGCCTGTTCAGAAATGCAGTTTTTTAATACTACTATTTCAGTAGGCAAAATTTTACTCCAAACGTCCCTGGGTGGAACCAAATGTACTGAATACTTGGTGTAAAAAACGATTCCCTTCATTTTAGTATAACTTCTTCACCCGCGAGGTTACTTTCAATAATTCCTATCTTATTTTATCTAATGTATATTTTATCTCGTTCAGAACCAGTCGGAAAATACCCCTATGAGCAAGACTCATCGCGATCAATTACTCAATCTGATGGTTCGATTTGCCTGCCAGGTATGTTCTCTTTGTTGCTCCGTAACCTGCTCATATTATTATTATCACTATTTCACAAATTTATATTCTTTGACATACTCATGTTCCGATCGATTTTCGCATCGTGTTTCGTGTCCGGCGTATTTTCTCTATCTGTTAGGCCATCGATAGCAGTCAAAATGGCAGTCTGTCTGAAGCTTCCGTGACGCGAGCCTTATCGCAACTGGAATTCGCGCTACGTTCGGACGTCTGGGGTGGCGAGACATGTGAACTTCGTTTGAGCTTCATCGATCGTCACCTTGCCAGCGAAGAATCTGTGGGTGGTGGAGTCCAATCGAACTCGCAAGTTGTGACCCCTAGTGGTGCATCAGGCGGAACAAGCAGTTCAACATCTGGACAATCAGCAGGACATCCTGGTGGTCCGGGAACGGGAACTGCTTCGGCCACACCCGGTGTGGCCCAATCCACTACACATCCAGGTGCTCCGGGTCTGGGAACCGCACAAACAAATCATATGCTAATGACCTTGGAGGTTTTAAGAGTTTTGTTCACTTCGCTGGTGAGTTCGTGTACCTTATTTGGAGTTTGTTACTTGTTCTTTGTATAAGATAATTTCGCTTACCTTTGTGTTTCTTAACCAGTGACAATGTTTGACAAAAATATGCGAAGCGAAATGCAGTGGTTATTGCTTCTCCTGTCATTTTTCCTATCAAGTTCCGAGACTCGATTGCAGTGACCAATGATGGTCGTGTGGTACTTTTATTCCATTTTCAGGTGTGAGTATCATGCGTGATAGATGTTGATAATGAGCACACTAGTTCAGCGCATCATGTAAGAGAAGCGGTAACCGTGAATATGAGACCCAAACAGGTTTGGCGTGGTTACGATCCGGGTAATCACGAAGTGGCAGACCATCGAGTTCAAACTCTACTCACACCGGTCGGTCAACTTTGATAATAGACAGCATTCCGTTGCCGCCCGGATATTTATCAAGACCGTTGGTGATCGAGTGGTGTGGAGTGTTTGGGGGCGTATGAACTGAGCAATCAGTTGTCGGCCCCCGGTGGGTTACGGACTCCACGCTCCGTCCCGCTACCTTTCGTGTTAAGCTTTGGATCACTAAAGCCTCCGGCTGTGGACCCCCAAGAAAACCACCTGCTTTGGTCTGGGCAACCTGGCAATATGGCGCCTACAAACAACTCATAGACTCGGACTACCTATCCCTTCGTCCCCGATTTTGCCATGTTTTGTTCGGCACATAGCCTGAAATCAGTCGAGTGCAGCGGTGCAGCATATATATATATATATATATATATATATATATATATATATATATATATATATATGCTGCACCGCTGCAAAGATGTACAAAGAGTTCATGTTTTCATCATCAGTATAAATTGACACGACCGACTGATAATGACCACAGAAACAAACTTAAAACAGTTTGGTTTCACTGATGTATAATTTCAGAGGGTACGCAGAGTATACTGCAACCACGCTGTTATTTACTTGCCCACATATATTATGTCGTGTAAATGTACCGTTAAGCTTTCTAGCATAAGGCAAGAGGATTGCCGGGTATTTGCGACAAAGCAAAAATACACGTTAATGCATACTTCAGAAATAATCGCATGCAAAGCCCTCTTTATCACGAGAAGCATGAGGACACGGCTTTGAATGGAGAGCGGGACGCACACGTTATCGACTATTATCCGGAATTCGAACTAGCAACGAACGCATGCAATCGATTTAATTCGCTTTAATTGTCCCATTGATGTATGTTTTGCTTTTGCTGGTAAATTATTTAGTTTGTCTTTTTTCTTTCTTGGCTGGTCGTTGATCCACCCAATAAACAGTATAATACGCGCACTTCTACCACCCCTTTTTCTATCTGATTTAGGAAAGTCCAACATTGCTATCCAATGTGAAACACTTCAGCGGTGGTCTGTGTTCCCTACTCACGCGTCAACTGACTAATGTGCGTTTGATTCGCTCGTGTGCAAACCTGTTACGAGCTATGCTTGAGCGATTCCCGGCGGACGCATCACATCGACAAAAGATTACCACTCATGCTGAACTGTTTGATATCTATTCGACTACATCCAAAACCATTCAGGAATCATTCAGTTTGTATAGCGAAAAGTACGTTTTGTGTATGTGTGGTGTGTGTGTGTGTGTGTGTGTGTGTGTGTGTGTGTGTGTGATCTATGCCTTTTACTAACCGACAGCACTAGGTTTTTATGATAATTTTGAACTATTTGATGACGTACCATCGCTCGTACATATGACGCGTTTGACTTTTGACAACCTCACTCGTCGTTAACGTCGACATATGCAACAAGTATCGAATAATCAATTTCACCATATCACACCGAAAATGGGACGGTACCAGAGGAAAATGCGCACAAACTGTCAGTACTTAAGCATCGATGTCTTTGCAACAGTTTTCCAATCTGGTGAGAACATCGTTTTTTGAGACGGATATCAGCTAGTAGGCGCGTGCTGCTCTTTATCTGCTCGATCATTGAGCCTCCGTCCGTATCATTTCCAGCTGAATGTGAGCTGTGATTTAACAACCGAAAACAGTACGCTGATGTGAGACTGTCTGTAGAATATATTGTACGGTCTGTAAACTATTTCCGGTGACTGTCCATATCGGTCGCACTTCACTTTTCACTACTGACACGATTGCTAGTAGCCAGAAGTCATGTAACCGCCGTGGATCAGTGGACAAATTGAATGCAGTGTACCACCGGTCGGATACCTCATTCACAAGTGAGTTTCACCTTCGCTGATTGCTAAACCGGACACTGCAATTGTCGTCCTCGTTTTCTAACCTCTAACTTCATCTGGTATTTCTTCTTCGGTTCCATGATTCTACTCCACCATATGTACGAATTTCCATCATTTAGATAACATCAGGAGAATGAATGACTTAAAAGGAGAGTAATAAAATACATCATTTCGGTTTGCACTGCGCCAGGTGGCCCCTTAACATGTCAGTTGGCTTCCGTATGCAATCTATTGGATTAAAGCAGCAAACAGATTCACAAAAACAATAACCCCCACGAAGGTATGGAAATCTCGATACATTTTTTTTTAATCCTTTTGCAAGGCGTTTGTCAGAAAAAAGTAGTACACAATGTTATCATTAACTATCCGATCGCGAGTATACTCCATTCAGTTTGTCCCCTATCCAAGGTGGTCGCAAACGTTTTGGCTGCTGACAATTGTTCCAGTAGTAAAAATTAGGAATTCAGTAGTAAAAACAGAAATGTCATCGATATGAACTGTCACCGGAAATAATTTACAGACTGTATATTGCTTTAATTTTATAAACCGAGCTTGGAATGGTACATAGTGACAAAACCACAAATACAGAAATGGCTGACAGAGAGAGAGAGAGGAAGGTGAGTGTAACAAACTGTTTCTTCCTTTGCCCTTTCACCGCATTCTCTTTTGTGATACAGAGGAAGAGCACACTGAAGAATAGATGCAAGATGGGTTCCGTTCGACTTGGGTGTTCGAAAGCGTTCGTGAAGCGGGTAATTGTAAGCTGAAAGCTATGTCCATTTAGGTCACTTAAGGTGTTGTGGGCCGTTGTACTGCTCGGTCGCCTAGTTCAGAGTAGGCCTTTTTTATTCAAGGATGCATCTCTAGCTTATGCGCAGCCAAATGCGTTCTGCAAGGCAGCAGCGTTGGTTCAGATGAGCCGATGGCCAACTGTATGGTTCATTCGTCTCTTTTGGAAACCTTGTCGCATAAGTAAAATACCATAGGGGACATGGCGTTATTTAGTGGCAAGCCACACTCGCCACGTCACAGTGCTTTCCACAAGCTTATGTGGCTTTTTAGAGTGGAAAAGGCCAACCGAACGAAATACCACCACATCCTCGAACACTGCCGCTAATCGTCCACAACCGCTTATTTGATGAGTCCATTTTATCCACTTCCCCCATCCACGACCTGGGTATACGCCCGCTAACATACAGCTCCGCTGTCTGATTTGGACAACTGAGAGTTTTATAAATTGATGACTTGATTATGATTGACCGATATTTTATGCTAGTCTAATCTGAACTGTATCTGTTCATTTGTTATTTGTCTTGTCCATCTGTCCATCGTACTGTTTTATTTGCAACTAAAACTGCGAGATTCGTTCGATTTCGTTGTGCAGTATAGCCGCTGATCATTGAAAGCGCAATAAGCCATTTCACAGTTGCTCCATCCTGAGTTCTTCAGTTCAGTTGTAACCGGGTGATGGTCGACTGGTATAAGCGTTTATCTGATCATATCTCGTGATTAGTTAGAGGGTTATCTCTATAGTTCAGCTGACCTTTGAGTCTACCTCGTTCATTGCACTTATGCGCAAGTTTGCAGTAAAACGACGGCAACTGAGACCGGAATCCGGGAAACAAAGTAATGAACCTCGCCGGTGTTTACTGTTTTCCGGGTTATTCATCGATCTCAATTCGACTTCATGATACAGTACTTATTCGCCACTGATTCTAAATGTCTTTTAGCGTAGTCGAATTCTTTGTACTGCTTGATGAATAGCCTAATGACAAAATTCTTTCTGATAAGGTGGGTCGTTTTCGTCTATCTTTAAATTTTTCTTATTTTATTTTTCATTTTCTTCCGTCCATCCAGTGGTCCTAAATCTACTCTTCTCGCTCGACTCCAGTCCGCCTTTCTTTTATTCCAAGCCACTCAAGTGCACATTAATCCACACGCGTTTGTGGATCGATGTATCGTGCAACTTGTCAAGTTGACGCATCGTCTGATTCAAGATGTAATCAGTCCATCGTTCGGTTCTAACGCACAGGATTCCGGCGCTGGTTCGCGTAAGTTTCTTCAAACTGTTCCGAGAAATTTTCGATCAGGATATTGCTGTTTCTAAAATATCCCGGGATGGATGATGCACACTATCTGTCGAGACAAAACGACCGCTACTGATAGCCTTTTCGTTGTTCCACTACAAATTTCTTTCCACCTAGCTGCTTGATGCCTTTCTAGGTTATTGCGCTTGGGTTGGCTGACTTCGAATCCCGACCACTAGTAGACGCACGGTCAATTGACTTTGTTAGTCGGAATACGGTGCGGTAATTGGTACGCGTTAATAAATAAACAGAATAAACGTACAACCAAATGTCTCCAAGTCGTTGAGTGACGAACGGGTCAAACCGTCTGCATAGAACAGTTTGTTGTGATTGTGCAAATGGCGAACCGATTAGTGTACAACGGAATGCGCGAAGCTGATTAGTTGGCACATTCACAGTTTAAGGTCTGCCGATCTGTGTCTGTGTGCGTACGTCACCATAGGACGGATTCCAGGTAGCCTCGAAGTGGGTTCATGTCTGTGTGTCACCGCATCACTGCATGCCGAGGGAACAGCATGTAGACACACGGGCGTGTGGTGTGGTGGTGGTGGTGGTGGTGGTGGTGTGTGTGTGTGTGTGTGTGTGTTTGTAATCATGGGACGGATGCGTGCCCCCATCAATGATCACGGCGGAGAAGTCGACGATCATGCGTGTGCACGTGATAGCGTGTGAGAACAACACATCGTGAGAGCAGTGTCAAGTATGAATGTGCGTGTGTGTATCAATGTTCAAATGACCCAGTCGCATCTGCGTTCGTGCCGCACTGTCTGTCCTAAGTGGCTTGTTGCTGAACAAGGTGTGGAAGCTGGATGGGCGGAAGTTGCTATCCCACCGCTGCCACCAATTGTAATGTTCGATTCCGAGCGACCAAGCCTCTTGATTTACGGTTCAGTTCACGACAGCAAATCGACTCAAGCAAGCTGAAACGGGATACACCGAGCAATGTTAACGGTTCAGCACACAACGACAACCAGGTCGCGAGCGTAAGCAACGAGAACGCACTGTGTCGAATGAATGTTTATTGGGTATTCTCGGAGGGCGGCGTCCCAACCGAGCGGCACGAATAACAGTCACGTTCACGAGCACACGTGTGTACAGTTATGGGAAACGTCTACTCCGTCCAGTTCGATAAAACATACATACATCAAGAAAAAGGGTTTCGGTGACGATTCGGCCGGTCCCGTCCAATGGTTATGTGCGGGACCTGGAATATGATAGAAACGAGTGTACATTAGTAAGCGCCAATTCGAACACTACATGTTACTTTCGATTCCATTACATAGCTCCCCACCGACAAAGGCACTGTCCTCAGTGCCTCGTGAACGTTCCGGCACTCCAATGCCACCTTCTGAGGGCACTTCCACCGTTTCTTCAACTATCGGCACACTTCCTGGGGGCACTGGTAGGAGACAAGGGTTCGTAGGATTTGCTTCGTTCGCCGGTTTCAACTGGTTGTAATGGACTGTTAGGACCTCGGATCCGGGGTTTTGTAGTAGTCGTATCACGTACGTCTGTGGTGACATGGAATGTACAATGACATATGGTCCTTTCCAGGGGTTGTGAAAGGCTGCTGTCTGACCCGGTGGGGGTCTAGGCCGATGTAACCATACATAGTCTCCTAATCGGTATGTCGGACCGTGGGCGGTTGCGTCGTAGCTGCTCTTCTGTCGTTTTTGGGCCAATTCAAGGTGCTGGTGTGCCAGACGGTGGGTCATAAAGAGATCTTCCATGAGTTTACGGTTGTAAGCTGTTAGATCCATTGCTTCTCTAGGGGCTAATGGTGTCACGACCTCTACCGGTAATCGTAATTCTCGCCCGAATGTAAGATGCGCTGGAGTAAATCCTGTCGACGTGTGGCGTAGCCCTCGATATGCTAACAAGCAACGTGGGAGTACCTCGTCCCATTTGTGAGAGTTCGACTGTTCGACGAACGACCGTAGGATGTCTTTGAGTGTCCTATTTGTCCTCTCTACCAGTCCATTCCCTTGTGGGTGGTACGGTGTCGTCCTTGTCTTCTGAATTCCCAAGAGCCGGCAAAGTTCTCTCAGCAACAGGCCATCGAACGACGGGCCTTGGTCAGAGTGAATTATAGAGGGCGCCCCATATCGCGAAATCCATTCGTTAACGATTACTGTTGCTATAGTAACTGCTTCTTGGTTAGGCATCGCAATTGCTTCGCACCACTTGGTGAAGTAATCTACCATCACTAAGATATAGCGATTACCCTTATGGGTGGTAGGCAACGGCCCAATTACGTCTACACCGACACGGTTGTTCGGACTGCCAATGGTGATCGGTTGCAGGGGTGCTCGTGGTGGCGTGTGTGGTCCTTTGTTCCTGGCACACGTGTTGCATCCAGCGCAGAATCTGATAACATCTTGGCGGAGGTCAGGCCACCAGTATCGCTGGACTAGTGCTGCGTGTGTTCGGTACTGTCCGGGATGTCCTAGCTGCTCATGTGTCATCCGAATGAGGTTTAGGGTTTTTGTGCGGGGTACGACAACGCGCGTCTGGTTATCCTCCCCCCGCAAATGAAGTACCCCGTTCATGATGACTAGTTTTGTCCACTCCGCCCATAACGCTCGCTCGTCCTTTGGACGTTCACTCATTTCGATTCCGGATGGTTTCAGTCCGCTTTCTGCCTGTCTTTTGTAAATGAACGAGATATACGGATCATTTACTTGTGCATTCTTCCAGCTTGCGTCCGTAGAGGCGTCGGCGAACACCGAATTGATCTGGGCATTCTGGGGGATTCGTGAAAGGGCATCAGCGTTAGTGTGCTTTTTTCCCGCCCGGTATAAGCACTGAAAATCGTATTCCTGTATTTTCTCTTGCCAGCGGGCAACCTGGCCTTGTGGGTCTTTAAAATTTTGAAGCCACTGTAACGCCTGATGGTCTGTTCGCACCCGAAATGGTCGGCCCAAAAGGTATGGCCTGAAGTGGTGTAAAAAGTAGACCAAGGAGAGCATTTCGCGCCGAGTCGTACTGTATCGCCTTTCGTGCTTGTCTAGTCCTCGACTACCATAGGCAATGACCCTTTCCTCACCGTCAGTCGTCGCTTGCGAAAGTACTGCCCCTATGGTATGGTCGCAGGCATCGGTGTCAAGAATAAACAGCCCAGCATCGTTCGAGGTATCCGGGAGAGCCAGGACCGGCGGTGAGATCAGGGCCTTTTTCAATTGCTCGAATGCCTCCATGCATTCCTTGGTCCAGGTGTATCGTTGGTCTTTTTCTGACAACTTATGCAGTGGCGCTGCCAGCTTGGCGAACCCCTTGACAAAACGCCTGTAGTAAGACGCGAGTCCCATGAAACTCCGAACTTCGTTGGCCGATGTTGGTGTTGGCCAATTGGTTATTTTATCGATTTTCTCAGGGTCCGTGTGCACACCAGCGTGTGACAGCACGTGTCCTAGAAATTTCACCTCCTTCTGTAATAGCCTGCATTTCTTTGCCCGGAGGGTTAGCCCAGCTTCCTTCAACCGCAACAGCACTTCCTTTAATCGACGATTGTGTTCCTCGATTGTGCGACCGTGAACGATTATATCATCCAAGTATATGAGGCAGCTGTTCGGTGCTATGTCCCGCAGTATTGAGTTCATTAAACGTTGGAACGTGGCCGGGGCATTCGCTAGTCCAAATGGCATCGTTTCAAATTCGTAGAGGCCTGATGGTACGGCGAACGCCGTTTTCTCGCGGTCGTCTGGATGGACCTCCACCTGCCAATAGCCCGAAGCAAGGTCCAATGTAGAAAACCACTTAGCGCCAGAAACAGCATCTAACGTACTGTCTATCCTAGGTAGTGGAAACGAATCTCTCTTGGTTATAGCGTTGAGGCGGCGGTAGTCAACGCAGATTCGAAGGCTACCGTCCTTCTTCTTCACCAGGACGATTGGTGATGCCCACGGGGACGACGAAGGCCGGATGACTTTCGATTCTAACATTTCGTGTACCATCTTATCTAGTTCCGCTTGGTAATGTAGCGGGACACGTCTGGGTGTTTGGTAGATCGGGTGTTGTTGCCCGGTGTCGATTCGATGTTGTAAGATACGCGTCCGGCCCAAGAAGTCGCAGTTGCAGTCAAAAATGTCTCGTGTCTCGTTCAGAATCTTCGCAACCTCGCTATTCGTTTCTCGGTCAACACACGCTCCTAACAACATCTCACTGATCCAAGAGTTATCCAACTTTAGTGCTGCGATAGACTGGCCTATGGGCTCCGGTCGTTCGCTAATCACTAACAGTTGCCTGTCGAAATCAATGACCATTCGGTGGGCCCGTAGAAAGTCCATCCCTAGAATTGCGTCCCAAGCTACGTCGGCACAGAGGAATTGGTGCTGGACAGTACATCGCCCTATACTCACGCTGCCCGCCACCTGACCTAGAATTGGCATAACGGTTCCGTTTGCCGCTATTAGCCTACCGTTCAGAGGCACCGAACGGGATATTTTGGTTATCGACCGGTTGATAACGGAGCATGACGCCCCAGTGTCGATCAGCAACTTTGCCCCTTTACCGTTCAACAAGCCCTCGACAACTAGCGGTGATTGCCAATCATTATTGTTCAATGAAACAAAAGGTAAGGACATAGCACGATACTGGGACTCACCGGTGTACTGCACAGCTGGGTTGTGTCCACAGTGTTGGGCTCTTGATCCGAATTTTCGGCAGTAGCGGCAATAAGGCTGCGGCCCCGGGTATGAGACTGATGGCGTGCGACTCGGTTGCGGCTTGAAAACAGCGGGTTGTATGGCTGCAATCGTTTCGTTTGGTAGCTGTCTCAGGGCTTCTCTGCAGGCCTCGAGTTTGCGCGCCCGGAGTAGCGCTGACTGTAGGGACGTCGGCATGTTGAGGAGAAAATCTTCCTTCGTTTTCGGGTCAGAGATCCCCATCGTAAAACGCCCCAAGATGTGCTCGTCACGAACGTCTTTGGATGCCTTGGGGTATGCTTTCGTAGCGAGAACTCTCAGACAAGCCGCGTACTCGTCTACTGACTCCGCCAGATGTTGTCTTCGTTCCAAAAAATTTTCCAGGAAAGCTGGGGCCAGTTCATATTGCGCGAACAGTTCTTCTAGCGCCGGCCAAATTATATCGGGGCCCGAAAGGATGGGGACTCCTGTGGCTAGAAACTGCCGGGCAGCATCATCGTCCAGCAGCGGCAACAAATACTGCCCAAGGTGTTCTGGGGGAGTGTCCTGGAGATGCGTTTTGGCTCGAACGGCCCAGAGGGCAAAATCATCGCCGGGGGAAAACGCCTTCAGTGTAGGGACTGCTGGGCGAAACAGAGCAGTTCTTGGTTTGGTTTGGTTCGTGTCACAATCCATTTTTTGAAATATAGTGGGTGGGTCGAAATTGTCGCTTTCAGTCATCCCACCGCTGCCACCAATTGTAATGTTCGATTCCGAGCGACCAAGCCTCTTGATTTACGGTTCAGTTCACGACAGCAATTCGACTCAAGCAAGCTGAAACGGGATACACCGAGCAATGTTAACGGTTCAGCACACAACGACAACCAGGTCGCGAGCGTAAGCAACGAGAACGCACTGTGTCGAATGAATGTTTATTGGGTATTCTCGGAGGGCGGCGTCCCAACCGAGCGGCACGAATAACAGTCACGTTCACGAGCACACGTGTGTACAGTTATGGGAAACGTCTACTCCGTCCAGTTCGATAAAACATACATACATCAAGAAAAAGGGTTTCGGTGACGATTCGGCCGGTCCCGTCCAATGGTTATGTGCGGGACCTGGAATATGATAGAAACGAGTGTACATTAGTAAGCGCCAATTCGAACACTACATGTTACTTTCGATTCCATTACAATAGCACAAATGTCGAAGAGCGGGCGGACCGCAGCAAGTCACAGGCAAACAGAAATGGGTCATACAAACAAATTTTGATAAACGCTGGCCGGTCGAGTCAGTTTGAGCAACATGACAATAACGATGCACGGTAAAATCGGGCTCAGCGCCAGCAGACATGGTCAAAATGATGGAACCAAGCTGCGCGTGTAGAATCACTATCAATTTTGTCGAATGACCGCGCATGTCGTCGTTCGAAATTCGCTGACTCTGTCACTGTAACTCTCGCGCTTTCTCCGTTGACCATTCGTATGCAGTATGTTTGCATTGGTCTGTCACGTTCGTGGATGAAGTTGTTAAACGTAGGGTGCAGAATTCAAGGTTTGAACCGAAATTAGAAAAGGTAAACACTTATTTTCCTGCTTTCCAGATGTTTCTTACTACCTGTGCGACTGTGGTGTACATCCGCAGCATAGAGAATAAAGTTACTATGAGTCTTCTGTGACGAATGCGGTGTTAATAGTCGTGTTTACGATGGACGGCAAGTGTCAGATAGCCATTGATCGGTTCACTACTTCCGAATACGCCAATACTCTCCCAGTATCTGTTGCTGGTCAAGTAGAAACCAATGAGCCGACAAGATGCCACCTGTTTCGTGACCTTTTCGCCCGAAGCATAACTTCAAATTTAGAAGAATGCCAATCACTTATGGGATTGGCATGAGATGCCTGTTAATGGTTGTTCGATATTTTTGGGGATGGTATACATAACCACGACTATAACCCTCGGAACTAAAAATCAAAGTCCAGAATCTAACGGAGGAAATCATGCGAATACGAGTCGAAGTCTGCCACCGACTGCAAGGCAAAATAGATGATTAATGCGTAACGCTGCTGTATGCAGCGCAAAGAGATGTTCTGCGTAATATTGTTCAAATAGGTGTTGCGCTTGTTGCCTGTCTCTGTCAGCAACCAAGTCGAGGGGGCTTGCTTGCTTTAATTTTTTTGCGGTTAGCTACTGCGGAAGGACGATCCGGCTTCATGGATGTCCCGAATGGGACCTGCTCAAGAGGGATGTGTGTAGAGGGACTGGTCATTTAGTCTTGGAAACGAAGTGCTACCTGTCGGGCAACAGGAAGTTTGTGTTGGGAGCCGGTGACCGAACACCTTTTCGATGCGGTTTGCCAGACGAGGATGCCTAATGCATCCCAGTGAATTATACCTCACTCAGCATAACTGAGTAAGATGCAAGAGACAGTGGCTTTATTTAGTGGTGGGCCACATTCGCGTACATCACGTTTCTGTCACAATGAAACTGCACTTCCACGTGGTGTGACGACCTAAGCGTCTCAGCGACCCAAAGAGCTATACAGGATGGTTCACCTCAAGCTGAAGATTCAGTCATACCTGGAAGGTCGATGGATTAAGGACCGACGAAGAAGTCTGGTCCTCCAGGTTAAGGGTCGATTTCAGTTGGCAATTCAGTCGGTAAGATCAACGGAAAAATAACTGATCCGAGCAGATGGTCTTCCACTCAGCCTTACTCGCTGCCTTGCGAATTGGTTCTTGTTAGAACTAAATGCTTTGGTTGAGAGCCGTAATCGTTATCCTGCTTAGCCGTTGGGCTCATTTAGCAGTATCCCTCTAACATCGCCCATGAACTGCACGAATGCAAAGATTTCCATACCGCATCGGTCGACGCGTAGGATAATCAGAGCAGCGTTACCTATTGCATTGAACGCGTTGGTTAGGTACGAGTCAGCTACTGGTCAGAGTACCTTCTTTAATCTGATTACAAGAACAAACTAAGGTTTTTTCATCCATTCCTATTCCAGCATTTTGATTGAAATTATTGCAGTCATCAGATCGACACAATAAAGATTTAACCCGTATCCAGAATGGAGGTTGGTTTGACTAATTATTATCGGATAAACACTATGGAATGGTTACTCCGTAACAGTGAACGAAGGTAATAAAAGCCGAACCAGTGCATTTGATCACTCAGAGCGTGTCGGTATTCAACGTGGGGTCCACGAAACTCATCCGACCAGCGGTCATAGGCAGGAAGATGTGACTATGCATGATAACAAGTGAAGCTCTTGTGGTAAAGCAACTGACTCATCGAACTGATACTGTTTTTCGTAGCTTGCTCCGTACTTTATCATACTGCTGATTGTTTTGACCTCCTGGTAATGTTACTGCTGACCAGTAACAATCAGAGGTGCCATAATCAGTGAACTCTCGATGGTCTGTAATTGCACTTTCTTGTGTGTTGCCTAACTGATCTTGTGTTCCCCACAACATTCCCCCTACTTCAATATCATTATCACATCTCGAACCATAGGTCAGTGACATTAAATTGTACGATATATACCTCAACATTTTGGTGCATCTTTACTAGTGCATACTGGAGTTAAGGTGATTGTTCTTGAATTTTATTCGGAAGTTCTTGTGAGACTGAGTGCAAACACATGAATGGTATAAGTCATTCAACAATTGCTACCAGACAGTAAAACCAGTAAACAGTTACCAACGTCATTAGG
This sequence comes from Fasciola hepatica, assembly GCA_948099385.1. Taxonomy (NCBI): domain Eukaryota; kingdom Metazoa; phylum Platyhelminthes; class Trematoda; order Plagiorchiida; family Fasciolidae; genus Fasciola; species Fasciola hepatica. Next base: position 6,212,348 of record CANUEZ040000105.1, read on the forward strand.
CATAGTCACTGTTTTCCCAATTGTGGGTGGTGATGGCTAATTACTGGTGTCGGATCAATGCTATCAGCGACCGCGATGTCGTACTTTGCTTGATGGTAATCCTAGGTGTTTGCTAGACTGGTTTGAAGCCATGTTGTAGACGTGTCGTTTTTATTGCCCTGACCATGTCCTAAGTCGATTTTGCCCACTTGTACAGGTGTCTCCTTACATTCGGTACTTTGTACGCTGCTTCTGACTGCTCCCAATTGACAACTTTATCTGCATTGTACTAACTTTCGGTGGATAATCAGCTTAACAATGGAGACAATTTGGATTACATGTCAGTAGGATGGCACGAGACCGTTAGATGTTTTTTGAACCATGCGAGTAAACGGTTTTTCCTCAAGGTCTTCTTATCTCGTGGTTGTCTGTTCTCAACTTGAATAGTCCCCTAATCAACACATTTTATGTCTGCATTATTTTTCTTATTCTGTCGGATATAATGATCAGATGAAGTTGTTATTTTTCACCATGATATTCACCACAACTCTCTTCCCCACCCTCTCTCCCTTATCATTATTTCACCTACTCTATGCGATCGGATAAAATGCGCAGAATTAACCGAGCTTTTAATCACTAGTTTGGAAGTCATCAAATCCCGATTGAATGTGGTTAGCCACGAGATGCGTAAAAACGCATTCGGTCCGGATCTATGTCTGATCATGGACCGTGCTCGTGATCCACGTCTTTTTAGGACGGTAATCAAAATTCTTCGAGATTGGATCAATGTTCCCAAATCGGAAGAGCATTTTGCCCCGACTGCTCGAGAAAAAGTTAGCTTTTTCCATAGATTGTGGTTAGCCTATCCACGCTGGGTGGACTCAACTCCGGATATTGCACGAGAAATTCTGGAGTGTGTCTTTGAAGTAAGTGATCGCTTGGTTAATCAGTACAGCTTAATCATTTTTGTTACCTGTTTATTTCATTCGTGGGAAGTGAATATCCTCTTACTGTGCTCTGTATCCCCGATCGCTTCCCATACACATCACAAGTATTGGATGCAGTTCAGTTCAGCTCTTTCAACAGTTAACCTCGCACCTCTGGACTCTGGTTTGTTTGCCACCTCTCCGCATGGTCTAAGCAAGAGCAAAATATTGGACGCAACTGATTTCATCAGAATTGAGTAGGTGATGGTCAAGTGTACTAGAGCGCATCGGAGGTCAGGTTTTCAAATCCCGCCACCACTGGTCACTTTGGTGGTAGACAATAATGCCCGCTGTCGTTCCGCTCGTTGCCACTCCTGATCTTATGTGGTTCTCTACTCCAGGTCCCAGGGTCTGGTTGCTGGCTGTACCTGATAGTGCAGTGGGACTTTGTGGCCATGGGCTCTATCCCGTCCACTACACTCATGCGCAGGCAAAGAATATCGTAATGGGTTTCTTTCATAAGGGTGTATTCTTTTAGCTCTCTTTGCAATCCTGTATTGACTATTCCTATATCGATACATAATCAGTTTACTTGTGTTGGCTGCATTCTCAGTTGAATGATGTTTAAAACTGGGTCAGGTTTCGCCAGAATTGTCTGTCACTTGGGGGATTTTCGGTCGCAATAATGACGGACCTCAACGCCAATAAGCCGTTCTATGTCCAATTGACCGAAGTTAGATTTTCTGATATTAAGGAACTTCATTTCCTCCTGTTGTTTTTCCGGAAAATACTTTTCTCGCTTGTTTTGCACGTAACTGACAGCACCAACACAATCTATTGATCTCGTCGTTCTAGGTTTATATCTGTCCGCCATCGGCCACTTCTCCCCTTTAGCGACCGGCAGTCAGCGCCATCCTCTTTTTCTGAGTCGTTGTTTAATTAGTAAATCAAAGAACTTCAAGTAATAAAGTAATAACGTAACCTAAATTGGCCGAACGGCAAGGGAAATACTTGGAAGAGCTAAGGACATTCTCCAAGTTTGCTCCAACACAAAGGAACAGAAACCATTGGGAATGCCATTCTCGGGCACCTGGTAGATTCAGATCATTAAGTAAACGTAGATTCGGCGTTCCTCCCCCCCCCCCTCCATCCCCCCGAATCATATCCGTCCACAGTGGCCACCGCAGAGGCGATTAGTATCCGTCTTTCCGCGCCTTGCTGTGTGCACAAAAGATTTCTTCCAAGCCCTCCAGTTACCCTGACCGCAAGTGGACCACACTCACCCCAGTGACCCAGACATGAACTATTTAACTGTCATCTAGATCACGTCGACCTAATCCTACCCCCCCCCTCAATCCGAATGAACCTTGACTTTTTAACTCCCATTTCCCGTGGCTTGCATCGATTGTAGAATAAATCATAGGAAACAAATATTTGTCCTCAAAAACGTGTTCTGATGTCGCAGCGTGCATATTCCGGAATATTAAGTAGTTAAAGATGATTATTGTGATTAAACATCAGTTCTCATTAGATTTAGGAATGAGTATCCGATCAAATTCATTGTGGTATTACCCAGGATTTCCAGGCGTTCACAGCAGTAGATGTGCAGGTATACTAATAAATTTGTACAATTTATCTTATTGAATAACTATCTCATTATCATTCCCACACTGATGTTCACCAGGTTTATTCCAGTGGCAATCTGTTTAAAAATCACGATCTATACGTCAAATTGGAGCAGGCATTCTGCTGTAGCATGCTGTGCCCGTTCCCGGATATTCGCGAACGCTTCATTGCTCTCTACTTGGACGCGTCACAGTTGTACTCGATTCAGTCATCCACTGCGGTCGCATCGGCGCAGTCCAACGACTGCAAATCTGCCACACAGCTGTCGGGCATGGAAACATTGGACTCAACGAACAACAGTGTGGGTGCTGGTGCTGGTGGTGGTGGTGTGGATCCGTATGAATCCACTTCGTCATCACCCGCACATCACGCGGACACGGATCGGGATTCCGCATCCTCAGCTCAGGGATCTGATTCGCAACAATCACAGCTGCGAGCAGCCACAACCTCCTCGTCTCTACTTGTCCGTTTGCTTTTTCTATTCGTTTCCAGCAATTGGGACGAGAACCATTTCCGAGATGAATTTTGGCTTCCGTTGTTTTTCGATGTGAGTCATATGTCGTAACGCATTTTCAACCAGTGAAACATTTTGATCGGAATACGATAATAGTCTGTGTCTGCCGAACAAAAGTTTCTTTTAAGAGTTCCACCTATCTTCACTGTGTGTGTTCGTATCTAAGATCTTCTTTCATCAGACACGACATTACGGGCTATTTCGTTGTGATCGGAGCTCAGTGGAATACGTCATTTCCTCAGTTTGGTATTACAGTAGTCTGCCTACTACCCATTTTCGATGATCATGTGATAAAATTCTTCATTAATTAGGGTTCATACTACTATTCATCACACCGTACAAATGCTTGGTTTGGGTCCTAGATGGAAATTCGTAACTGACATGTCCCAGCCACTGTTATGACTTTGACGACAACTCCGAGTGTCACAATGTCTTGATAAACTAGAACGGAATTTGGACACATCAACAGTCATCCTTACCCGTTATGGCGAATAACTGTGCCTTAGACGGTGTTCCGTCCCACTAGCTTTGATGAGAACCCAAACCCGCCTCGGAACCATGTCTTTGATTGGCGAAAAATGAAGAATATATAGGTTGCCGTCACATGCGCCCGCTCGTTGCGCACAGCTCATTGGTCCGACTGGTGTGGGTGGTCACGCCATGAGGCTTGAATGTCGTTGGCAAGATTCGTCTCGACTATCGATTCACGCCATCGATAGGCTGTCCTGCCGTTCGTGGGCTCGTTAGGGGCCGGTGCTGTCGCACTGTCTCCTGGTAAGGCTGAACCGCTTGTCGAACGATGTGTCAGACCATACCCTCACAGACCGAAATATCGGATCACTGGGCCCGCGATAAGCGAAGTTAGATCACCTACCACCTCGAGCGGGAACACGGGCAGGACTTTTTCGTTCCATAGGGCATCCCAGTCGAGTGGTTTTCAGAGCACCGAGCTCGGCTGGTTATGTAGATCTGCTGGGATGAAGCGAACCGATTTCGGGGAGCGATGGGCAGTTGGGTAATCAGTCATTCACAGGAAACAACGTGTACTTTGCTATTATCTGAAATCGTGATGAAACAACAGTTCAAATTATTAAATAAACGAATAAATTCTCATTGCTTAGAAAGCGAGAGGCTTTGGGAGGAAATAATACCGTTATCGTAATCTGAACCTCTTTTGGGGAGCTGAACTGTCTTGCCAACCTAACACAATAGGTTAGTATATAAGGTGATATTTTGATCATGTCATTCTTCCCCGAACCCCTTCCCACTGAACAAATTCACTTTCCTTTTTTCCACTGTCGGTTACAGGTCCTTCTTTGTGATGTGGACACTAGCTTACCACCTGTCCTCTCGACCGGCTCGAGTCTATTCCCCACCCTAACTGGATCTCGTAATTCCAATCCGGTAGGATCAACCCCCGAACAAAAACCTTCCACGTCCGAGTTCTCTAGATTAGTGGAGTGGCAAATCAAGGGATGCAAAGAGTATACCGCGGTGAGTTGTTCGTTTGCCTCAATGATCCGTGTGGATAAATCTATGTATGTCTGTATGAGTTCCTGTCTCCCGAGAAACGTACTTGCTTTTGCATGTTTTGTCGTTTACGAGCCTTTGGTGGTCGTTTGAGAGTCGTTAACGATGTTTACAATACCATGACCAATATTGTGATTCTTTGTCTGTTCGTTCACTTTGGCCGATAGGTGAGAATACTGATTGTTAACTTACTTCATAAAGTAAACTTGGTTGAATGTGCATACTGACACACATGTGAAGTATTCACAACAGTATCTGGGGAAAACAGTCCAACGGTTGATACACCCAGCTGAATGCACAAACGGA